>CM052078.1:25939106-27326515 GCA_020010945.3 Muscidifurax raptorellus
AGAAATATCCTTGGTTAAAATTTTCCACTTACAGAAAATGATAAGCGCGCCCGAAAAAAGGATCCCACGAGAACGAGCTTCTCAAGGTCTGACGAAAAGCGCCGAAAAAGATTTTTTCCCACGCATCCCTGCACTTGCAGGTCATATCTCTCTAATCTAAGCGAGATAGCTTCTGCTCGATCCTAAGCGAGCGAGGGAGCGAGCAATACTGCATCATAAATCTCCAGAATACTTGAGCATACATAGAATTTTAGGTGAAAACTATTTGTGTGTGGGTGCGTTCGTGCGTGCGTGTGTGCGTGTGTTTTTTTTTCTTTATAGAGTGGGAGGTTAAGGGCAAATCCATTATGGTCGATATGGCACCGACTGGTACCACCTGTGTGGGACTCCCACCCACTAAATCCTTCGTTTACCGTTAGCTTTTGAATTCCAACGGCAACCGAATCCTCTTCGTTCTCCTTACCAACCCTAAGTAAGTTGGACCTGGCTCTTTCTCCAATAAGTCCTCCCCGCGGTAACACCGTTTGAGTATTGCTTCGCGGGGGAACTTTGGGCTACCGCCCTCGTCTGTTGATGTGGTCGTCATCGCGTTTTCCTCTGCCGTCTACTTCTTACCGCATCGCTTGGTCGTCTGTTTCTTGCAGCATCTCACGTCTTCTTCTTCTTTCTTCTTCGTCCTTTCGGACCTTGTAAGGATGTCTGCAGCAAAATTGTTTATTGCGCTCCATCCGTCGGCCGAAGTCATCATAGCTACCGTAATAGACGCAGGCGTTACTCTGGTCTGCAGGTAGCACTCAAGTTCTTCTCGTTCCTGTTCATAGCGTGGACATTCACTGAATACATGCTCAGCGTCCTCGATTGCATTCAAGCACGTCGGGCGATCCGGGCAATCCTCCAGTTTAAATCGGTGCAGATACGCCCGGTAGCATCCATGTCCACTCAGAAACTGCGTTAGGTAGAAATTTACTCCTCCATGTCTTCTTTTTGTCCAGTCTTCTACAGTTGGTATGAGGCGGTGTGTCCACCGTCCCTTACTAGTAGAGTCCCATCGCTTTTGCCACTCCGTCATTGTTACTTTCCTAGCGGCATCCCAAATTTCTATCTTGGTTTTGCCGCTGTCTCGTCTTTTTTCTTCTTCGATTGATTTTCTCTCCCTTGCTAATAGGTCTATTGGCGGGAGACCTGGAATAACGCAGACCGTCTCGTCCGATACCGTACGGTAAGCAGACGCGACCCTAAGTGGATTTTGCCTGTGCACTGAGGAGAGCTTTCGTCTTTATGGGATTACACTCCATGGCATTCGTTTTTCTACTCAGACTGCTGTTTTCGTCGGATCTCTGTGTAGGGAATCCAGTTGTTAAGACACTTTTTGGGGTATCCGAAGCCCTCAAGTTTGCTTCGTTTGTTGTACTAAGCATTTTTATTATTATCCTCCTCTTCCATCTTTAGTCACCTAGCTTCCACCGAGCTCTCTCCGCGAAGTTATGCTTCACGGGCGTGAATTCTGGCATCATACCCCAGTGCAAGTCTTTCTCAAAAAGTCTCCGGAAAAGGGTAACGAGACCCCCCCCCTCTAACAACAATAGGACCCGTTCCAGGCGCCGCCCGACACTACTGCAATCATTGGGATTTTCGCCGGATGATAGGGCAGCTAAAACGTGTCGGCGAAACATCCCCGGATCTCTGTACTGTCCGGCAGCCTGGGAGTGTCAAAACCCAGTTTATCTCGTACCCTTTCCCTTCAGTAGTCGAAGTCGAGTCGGACTGCGGCAATCGGCGAGCGCCTGCTCAGTCATAACCCGAAGATCAAACCTTGTTTTCGGTAGTAACAGACACTTCAATAAGCTGTTTGGTCCGTGGGAGATATTTTATTTCTCTCCAACCCTCTGTTACTGTTACTCCAACTATGCGCTTACAGCGAGCGTTCCTCTATCCGCCACCCGAGGACGCGCCACATGGGGTACAGCTCCCCCTCGTGGTGTATGTGTGTGTGTTTGTGTGTGTGTGTGTGTATATATGTTATAACTATGTTTTATGTCAGATAAACTTTGAAACTCTGATTTCGGAAGGTTCGATCACGAGTTAAAATCTGCAAAAAATTATGGAGGTAGCTTGGATATACAGAGCACTTTTCCCGATAGATTCAGAATGTCACTCGCCTTGGTTTGCCTAAATAAGGCCAGAAAAGGGCTAAAGAAAAATAAACACTTTCAGTGAATATTGAAAAAATTAACAAACTGTTGCTTGAAATAAAAAATAAGTGAATACGAATAACCAAAAATGTTCTATAACTACACATTCTTTTCCTGAACAACAAAACTATAACAAACATGATAATAATTCATCTAGCGATCAGAAAATAAAAAATAGCTGAGCTTCTTCCTATTGGGAGAAGTGTATCGAAAAGTATTCTACAAAAACACAGTTTTTCCAGAATCGCAAGGTTACAAAAGATTCTAAAAAATATAGATGAACGATATCAAGTGGTAGAAGCATTGCATAAGCCAACTCGACGTAATTATAAACGTAGATATTCAAGATATTAATGAAACGTGGCAAGCTGATTAGGAGAAATGATACTTTATGCCCAAGAAAATAAAAACTTTAAATATATGCTTACAGTGATTGATGTTTTTTCCAAATATGCATGGACAATTCCAATCAAGCAGAAGACAGGAAAAGACGTTACTGCAGCGATGCTATTAATTTCTCAGCATGGACGAGTACCAAAAAATTTACAAACTGATTGCGGTAAAGAATTCTATAACAAGGAATTTGAGAATCTCATGAAACATTATAAAAAACATTTGTATTATTCTTAGAGCAATCTGAAAGCCTCGTGATCGTTTTAATCATACAGTTAAAACTAAAATGTGGAAACTGTATAGTTTGAATGGAAATCATAAATGGTTGGAAATTCTATCAAGTTTATTAAAACATTATAATGATACTAAGCATCGAACAATTGGTACTAAGTCTGGAAAAATCACAGTTTATAACGCAATTAATGCATATACAAAAATTCATAAGCATCTAAATTTAAAACCATTGGCTAAATGTGCTGAATTCAAAGTAGGTGAGTGTGGGTAAGTAAGAGTAAAGAGATATTTGAGATAGGTTATACACCTAACTGGTCTACTGTGATCTTTACAATTGATCAAGTAAATCGTACTGTTCCATACACATATCACTTAAGAGACTCAAAATCAACCGATTGCTGGAGGTTTTTATGAAGAAGAATTACAAAAAACAAAGTGTCCAGGTGTATACTTAATAGAAAAAATGATTAAGAAGCGTGGTGATAATTATTATGAAAAATGGTTAGGATTTGACAATACACATAATAGTTGGATAAGTAAAAATGATTTGTAATAAAGAAAATGAATAAACAATATATTTATAACAAATTTTCTTTTAATGTATTTATGTATAAGACCATATATTATTTATTTTTATCATATTAGAGATTTAATAAATCACAGCCTACATCCATTCTCCATGTCGAGCACTCTCATATGCAAATGTTCATGTGCAATATAACGTGTGTTTTTGTTGGGCTCAGCTAGAGATGGGAATGAGCCTGGGAGAACGTTATAAGGCCTCTTACCTCGCTGTGCTTTCCAAGTAAGAAAGAATAGGGCGCCAAGCGATCACCGCCAATCGCTCGAGTCTCGCGACTCGTTTTCTCGGCACAAGAAGGCTAGAGGAGTGCTGGACTAGTTCTGTCGGACGTTACGTAGGAGTTGAAGGAGCAGGGTGGGTTTTAGACAGTCTGACTATTACAGTTTGTGTGATTTTCTTTATTACAAGTGTTTTATTCTTCCACAACTAATTTACACTCTTGAAATCACGAGGCTAGGACTAGTACCGTGGTCTCTCGCTCGCGTTCCGTAGATAGCAGTATATATCCAAGTTTTCCGCCGTAATGATCCAAATTTAACTATTAATCGCAGTACGTAAGATAACCTTTATCTTTATTTAGAATGTAAACTAAACTACACGAAACTAAAGGTAACAGGGGTCCGTCTACAACCATTCTGTTCCGGTTGTTCTCACGTTCTGGAACACACCAGTGCCTTTGTCATAGAACACGGCTGGAGTTACTCATCTAAGAGCATAGTATACTCGTTGACTAATTAATTTGAGTTGGACATTTTATACATCTACTGAAAAGTTCATGGTGTATGAAGAAAATAAAAAAACTGCTTCAAAATGCTGTTACGATTCTCCAAAAAGAAAATGTATAATATAAAATCTAAAGTGTTTCGAAAATTATAAAAATATAAGGTACGTTTGTTCTTTACTTTATTTTATGAGATTCCAATTGAATACTAATATTTTTTAATGATTTTCTTTTGTAAATTATATTCAACCTTACATTTTCATGGATGACCTCAATTTTATATTCCTCTCAATTCTTCTTAGTTACAATATTAATTAACTATGTTAATTGTTAGGTTTCTCATCATGGTATTCATCAGGCAAGGATATAAGTATGATCGTGTAAACAAGTGGAAAGAAGATGAGAGGAATTACAACGCATACATTTATTGTTATTGAATGGTATGTCGCATGTAAGTTAATTGAAATTTAATAATTATGTTGGATGAAATTTGATTTGTATTGAACAACGTATCGAATGGGTTTGGATATCATATCAACAGACAAAGAACTAGTACGAATTGACTGTTTAATTTATGGAAAAATTATTAGATTAGTAAGTTACTTCAGTTTAGATATATTGTTGACTAATATTATTTTTTTAGAGAATATGTATATAAAACAGAAAAGTTAAGAATAGAAAAATGTATATAAAACAGAAAAGTTAAGAATAGAAAAATGTATATAAAACAGAAAAGTTAAGAATAGAAAAATTTATTTTCAATTAAAGCGTATATGGGGAGAAACACATCAACTCTCCAAGCGCGGCGCGCGAGCGCTAAATCCTGTTGTTTTCAAATCGCGCTGGCGGTGCAAAAATGTACTAAAAAAAATTCAAGATATCATTTCGATGTATTTTTTCCTCAGCTTTCCAATGGTGCGGTCAGATTTCCCGAAATTTTCCATTTTCTCGGTGAAAAAACACAAAAAGTGTTATATCTCGAAAAAGGCGTTTTTTATATTTTTTAAAATGCTTTTAAACGAAAGCTGAGGTTTCTTTGCATTGAAAAAGTGTTTTTCCTCCGAGTGCTCAATTAATTTATTATGAGTAATAGAACGCCGAAGAGTAGAAGCTCGGCGCGCGGCTCAACTCGACACGGCGTGGCGTGCGACTTCTGTCGTACTGGGTTTCGGTCTGCCTATCAATTATTTATTCATGAATAACTGTTACCAAGCCTATTCTTCAGATTCAGCTAGTTTTTACGATTTTCTTTCCATTTGTTTTAGTTTTCTTTGTTTTTAAAGAGGAACCACTGTCTCAGGTAGGATTCTTTGTTTTCGCTATTTTTTTGTCTTAGTTATAGGTTTCTTAGATACATTTTTTTCACGTTTAGTAACAAGTTTTTCTTTGGAACGCCTTCTATGAAACAGTAACATTCTGGCAATATTTTATTGTTACGTTCATAATACTGAACTATTTTATATAACACATAATGTTGTATATAAAATATGTAGTCAAAGGCAGAGTAGCTTTCTATTATTTTTACGTCTTGTATATTTTCTGAGTATGTTTTCCATAATAGCAGTATAAGAAAATCACCATATACTAATTTAATTTTGCAAAAATGCAAAAAAATATCTAGGTGATTCTTTTCTGGATATGATAATATTTCATTTAGGGCTATATAAGATTTTTGGTCTTTTTCATTTGATTCGTTATTGTAGAAACTGCTTTTTATGGTAGTGATTTCCAGATTCTTTGACCTGTTGCGTATTTTTCCTATTTCTCTATTAAAAAGAAATTTAACAACTGATTTATCCATTGTTGATTGATTCGTTGACGATTGTATATCGATCATATAGTAGCTCTGTTTTGTTTGTCCGTGTTTTTCATCACCGCTATGACCGTAAAACGATACTTACCAAACTCGCGTGAGCCGAAATCATTCGCGGTGTTGGAGTTCATTTGTTTTATAATTTTGACAAACATGGACGAAGAAAACCGATCGTCTCTTTGTCAAGTCAATAAATACATTGCTAAATCAGTAGCCAAATTTAAATGTCTTTATGACAAAAGAGATAATAATCATAAGACTACAGATGAAAAACCGAATTTTCTTGAAAATAAGTAAATTTGTCAACAGTAAATTTAACTTAAATCCTGGATGTGTGTTATATTAAACAAATTATTCCACTAATACTTTGGTGAGAATATTTATTACAAATATTTTATGTTCTGTTGCAGATTATAACAAGCAAATAAGTGCGAGGTGGGAAAACCTTCGTAAATCGTATATCAGAGAGCATAAGAAAATAAAGGATCTAAATCTAGCTATTATCTATTTGAAGACATGCATTTTCTAAATGATCATATTTTCCACTTTCAATCACGTAAAGTTATGGAAACAGGAACAAAAGTAGATGATACGACAACAGGAACAAAACGGGATAATATAACAACAGAAAAAAGTAGAAAATGATACTACAGAAAATATTTCTTCATGTTTGCCATCAACGGATTTCTTGTATACTATGAAAAATATAGAACCAGTAGTACCAAACAGTGATCTAGCGTATACATCAAAGCTAAATAAGATTGAGGAAACAGAAAAAGTAGTACAAGCTAAGATAAAATCCACTTTTGAATTAGTTGATAAAATTTTGGTTAAGGAAACCGATGATGATGATGTGTATGTAATGCCTATTGCTGAAGCTTTGAAAATGATCCCTATATCTGAACGCTTAAAATATGTGAACGGAATACTTAGTATTATACAAAAATATAAAAAATAACTGAACGAATAATATATTGTACGTTTGTACATATGTTTCTGTAAATATTATATTAATAAATAATTGCCATAATAGTTTTTAATTTTAATTAATCAGGTTACTGTAATTATGACATTCTAAATTATATAACAGCTGCTTGTACTAAATTATATAACAATTGTACAAGAAAAATTAATAATTTCAATTTAATTTAAATGTTCCCGACGTACGCAAGCGGATCGCAAGCGAGAACAAAAATCGGCGGGTGAATACTCCAGCGCAGTATGCTAAGTGCTGCGTGAGTCTCGTGGTTATGGGGCCATTTGATTTTTCTCTCCTTCGGGCGGATACGCCCGGTAATCGGAGTGGTCGCGAGGCAAGGAAAAGGCCGAGAGACTTTCCTTCGCAGACGCGTTTTGATACAAAGACAAGGAAGGGCTTGTTGGGGGTATGTCGCCCAGATTGGCTGCCATGAGGTGAAAGCATGGGCCGTTGTTCTGCGCTTCGGTCGAGCGGGCGTGCGGGTGGGAATGTTTTTAGTTTAAGTGCGTCTTTTTGGTCGACAACGAGTTTGCGTGCGCTATAAATTAAGATTATAGTTTTAAGATTTATTATGTATACGCGCTGTTCCTGGCGTAGGTTTTCCTCAAGAGGTTTTTCCTACGTCGCAGGCGATAGCTTGAGTGAATGCGGGGACAGCGCAGGCTTTAAGTGTAAAGACGGCTTACGGCCGCGGAGCACGCGCGTAGAAAAAAAGGGTCTCTTGTTCGCGTCGCAGCGTTATGGCCCTGTGCTGGGCGAGGTGCAGGGTTTCGGGTTCGCGCAATCTGTTTCGGCTCAACAACGAGCGCGGCGTTGGGTCTATTTTTTTATAGCTTTTCGCGAGAGAAAATCGACGCATTCTCAGTTGCATCGGCATCTGGCGATTCTCTCGATCCGGGCGAGGAAAACAAGGACCTAGGGAGGGGATGTCGTTTTCGGGGACTTCTGCGGGGGCGAACGTGCCCTGTGTGCTCTGCGGAGGCAGTCTCGGTCGTGACACGAAGCTGAACGCTTCGTTTTGTAATTTGTTTCAGAGTTATTACAATATATTTTCAATTTATTTCCTAGAATCTTAGAGTTTTTCTTTTCATTGCGTGTGTGACTAAAATTACCTTAGAAAAGTTATATCTTAGTAAAATCAATTGAATTAAAATATATCTATTTTAAAATGGTAGAGTAAATTCATTTAGATATTTTATTTATTTATCTACTGCACAATCTTCGAGCGCGACACTGCTCCCGTGAGCAGCTACATTAAAGATTGAAAAAAAACCATTCATAATGTATTGTAGTTTACAAGTTTATTGAACACGATTTTTTAATACCTATACAATAATATTCGTATAAATTTATATAATAAACACATATAATTAAATATACTTATCTTGCCATGGAATAGTTCCTTTAGGTGAAGAAAAATAATCTTTAAATCGGTTTCTAATTATATTTGGTAGTGCTATGGTGTTTCTTTTCTCAATCGAAGGATAATTTACATTAATGTCTATTTCATCATCATAATTATTGCGGCATAATAAATAGTTGTGTAATCCTACAACTGTAGTTAAAATAGTGCCACAATTTTTTACTTTGAAAGCTAATCTTTTATGTAAAATCTCCTATTTCTGTGTCATCAAACCAAAAGCACATTCAATACTTAAACGAGCTCTTGAAAGTCTGTAATTGAAGATTTTTTCTTCCTTACTCAGACCATTTCGTCTTGCAAATGGTTTCATTATGTTATTTCCCAAGCCAAATATTTCATCTGCTACAAAAACAAAAGGAGTTACGACTCCAAAGTTTGGTAAATTACGAGCAGGTAGGATATCTGCTTCATTATTTTTTCAGTTTGCGACACAAATCACAAATAGTAAATATACTTGCATCACTAATATATGATCCTGCAAATAAATACTTTAATTATGTATATAAACATCTTTATTACCGTATCTAATCAAAGTTACGAACCGTAGTTACCGAGATTGAACCATGTAATCCTTTTCTTTGAATCGCAAGTAGCCATAAGAACTATACTATCATATTTTTTATAATTTCTATATTTGGCTCCAGAATTTGTTGGTTTTTTGATTCGAATATGTTTTCCATCTAAGGCTCCTATACAGTTAGGAAAATTCCAATTTTGTTCAAATCTATGTGCGATTCTCAAGCAATCTCTTTTGTTAGGAAATTTAGCATACTTGGGTATAAGAATATTATTTAATACTTTGCAAACTTCTGGAATAATTTTATATACCGTTGACCTTCCAATTAAAAATAGCCATGATTCTTTTCTAGCACATCCTCCATGGGCTAGATAGATATAAATTATTATATATTTACATATATCAATTCATATTCTGTATATATATATATATATATATATATATATATATATATATATATATATATATATATATTTATATATATATATTGTATGATTGCATACTAAATGCTATTATATCTCAAGACTCAAATACATTTATTTTAAATTAAAAATTATTGAGACTTACTGTAGTACTACAACTAATCGTAGTTCAGGCTTCAATGGTTCTCTCCAACTATTTTTTTCTAATGCTTTATGTGCCATTTCATATAAATTTATAAATGAATCTAAATCCATATCAATAAATTCATAAAATTCTTCATGATCATGTAAGGTAAAGTATATAAATAATGAGGTATTAGCTCCATATTTATCTCTTAACACTGGATGTAAATGTGGTTTTCTCTACCATCTTCTTAAACGTTGTTTATTTAATAGCTTCAATAATTGTATTAAATTCAACAATTGCAATGACAGAATTAGAACTAACAAACATTTGTAAATTCGATCCATTTCTGATCATTTGCACTACTGTTGACTTTCTTTCCGAACCGAAATATAATTTGAATTCTTTAGTCATCGAGTATACTATGCTTTTAGATGAGTAACTCCAGCCATGTTCTATGCCAAGGCATTAGCGTGTTCCAGAACGTCAGAACAACCGGAATAGAATGGTTGTAGACGAAACCCAGAGGCAACCGTGATTGAGATAACCACGCACAAAACAACCTGTCCGGTAGAACAAAGAAGTGGAGATTCGAAATTCGCAAACGTGGAGCTGAGAGCCCGTGAGAACAGCGTAGATGGAGTAAGCCAGAACAAACCACTAACCCTTGATGTTCGTAAGTTAGACCACAGGCAACCCAGGAATCAGTCAGGAACAGAGGCACCGTTTCAAAAATTCACAAAGGAAGCCAAAGAAAAGAGCTTCTGCAGCTTCGTCCGTCCCGGATCAGCCGAGGCAGGAGAGTGACGAGCGCGCGCCTGACGATAAGTCGAGGCCCGCTGCCTCTCCCGTGCCGCCGAGCAGCCCAGCCGCTCAATGGCCGGCGCTGCTCGGGCCTGGCATCTCGCTCGCTCTCGCGTCGGTTTGGCCGGTCAGCGGCGCATGCGCCATACGATCTACTCGCCCACGATGCTGAAGCTGACGCGCGCGAAATTAAAACTCTCGCATGACGATAGATACCCGAGGCTTTCCAGACAATCCACAGTTTGCACTCTGAATCGCGAGGCCCGATATAGCAACGTCCCACTGACATCAGGGCCCGTGACTCGAGTGTGCAGTTGCTGATCTCGAGTGCGATACGCAACCTTTTTCCCTCCGATGCTCTGCGGATGAACTGCAACGTCGACCCAGCTGCTTCAGGTTCTAGTGCTGCAGATTCCGCCATCTCCGACCATCTATCCCTGGTCTGCGTCAACCGTATCATCGTCCTCTTCCGCACCTACTCGTTCTCTGCGGAACCTGTCGATGACGGCAGTGCTGGATAACCTTCTCGCACGTCTCCCCTACTCTGGCGTTGCTTGCTCGGGGCAGACAAACGCTTAAAATATTAGTACATTCACACAACATACTGACACGACCCTAGGACGCTCTGCCTCGGCTCCTTCCGAAGCACCTGTCACATGGCGAAATATCGCCATGTTACAACATATATATATTTTTTTTGTGGGGGGTTTATACTCTGACAGCTCTTTGTCCAATTTAGTGTTTTTATTCCATACCTTTATTCAAATCTCACTCTAATTTTCCTTACTTTGTATATTCCTAACCTTTCTTCTCCTCTCAATATCCTTTCTACTATTTTAGCCTTTCCTGAAAGATTTCTCCAGTGAGGACATATTTCAGACATGCACCGCGTTGGTTAAGTCAAAGCTCTCCACCCATGACAGGGTATTGGGTCCGTCTTCCAGGGTAAACCCAATCCGGAGAAGGTCCATGTTTTAGGAGTCAGCTAGCTACCCGCTGTTAAGGCCAACGTTCCAAAATTTTGGGGTAAAACCCGCCTCCAAGCAGTCGAGGTACCTTTCCCACTGAAAAGAACTCAGAAAAATTCCGGGAGCCCTCATTGGTAATCGAACCCACGACCCCTTGAGCGAGCGTGTACTCGCTAGTTAGAGTGTGCGCATTACATGTACACATATTATGAAGTAAAATTTGATCACTGAAATGTGCATTATTTTCTTGTTTATATTAGTTCACTTTATCAGCACTCAACCTGAAATCAGTTTGTACTAATTTAATTTTTATTACAATATTGCTAAAAATAATGTATTATTGTGGTTATAAAGATTAATACTTACTTCTATAAGATATATTTTATCATCATATGGACTAAGTGCAATTTTTTGTTGTAGTAAATGCGACGCTGTGCGTCGCAGCCGTATTGAGTCGGGAAATTTTCGACCGATTCGGCGAGCCAGAGTATGCCTGAAACAGCGAGAGCCGGACGGCTTTTCGCGAAGCGGCGCCAGAAGCAGAGAAAGAGAGAGAGAGAGAGAGAGACTGAGGGAGAGAGAGAGACTCTTAAAAGCACTAGTTTTCGTATGAATGGAGGAAATTTAATTTAAGTCTTCTGACATATTTTAATTGTGGAAGATATGGGCATAATGGTTTTAAGTGCACAAATAATCTCGCATGGTTACAATATGCAAATAATCATACGACTAGAGATTGTCATAAATTAAATTGTCATAATTGTATTTTAAACAATGATAAGTATAAAACACAATATAATATTGAACATATGACAACAGATAGCCACGTATGCTTTATTCTACAGCATAAAATAAGGAAGTTCATTGACCTTATTGATTATACTATACAACCTGTAATACCGAGATATGTCGATATGGCAGAAAATACTTCTAGCAAGGCTATAGTAATGCGATCATCTGGGATGTACGGAAGCGCCTATGCGCCATCTATACTTGCGCGCGTGCGTTTTCCAAGTTCCGCATCCTGCATCCTTATGCTTCGTGCAATACATGAACAGCGTGCCTGTGCATTTAGTTAAACAAGATTCCACAAAAGATTTTGTTCGTTCTGATGCAACCTTTAGTAAGTTAGAAATTATTATATACATGTATGTGCATATGTATGTGTGAGTGTGTATTACCTTTTCTGGAATGTAAGAGTTACTTTAAGCAGAACTTGGATGCTTATTTTGGCTGTCTTATCCAATGGGCGTTTGAATAATTAACTTGCGATATTTAAAGAACATCTGTTTTTTTACTGGATGCTGTTGTATCAGTTGCAACCTTCAATGAAAAATATTGATTATTGCAGCAGATTTATAGTGAGTATGTATTAATATTTTTTTATAATTACCTCTTCAGAAACTGCTAAAGGATGTGAATCAGGAGAATAATTTTTTTTAATATCTTGATTTGAATTATTTACAGTAGAATCCTTATTTTTCGTTGTAAGAATATATATGTTTAAGCAGTTGTTGCTTTTGCGCAAAGGAAATATTTGACGAAATTCCTAGAAAGATTCCAATTGCTCTTCATTGCATGTACAGGACGTAAAGATTTTATCATCAGAATTTCCAATATTTACTGTGCTACTTTGGAAGTATTGCTCTGTTCCGGACGTATCCGGTAATTGTAGAATTTTAAAATAAAGTCCTGGCGTTTTCTGTTGTTCGATGATACGTGACGTCATGGCTGGAAGATCGTCTGGTGGGAAGTACTTGTGTGAATGCATATGCTCGTAGCCGTAGCGGGAAAGAGCGCTCGGACTCTTTCGAGTCCCTTCGGTAATTGTCGGGAAAGAGCTTTGTTTTAGCGGGCCTTAGTTTCGGCGGCTCGATACTCTCCGAGATGAAGAGAGCGAGTGTTCGGGGTGGGTCACTCCGATTCTGTTCTTCGCTATGATCTGTCGTTTCAACGTTTTTGAGGTGTATTTATTTTGATTTGGCGGTGATTAGTTTAAGTCAAATAATAAAGTGTGGGCAATATTATACTATGAGTTTTTTGGCTTGTGTGAATTTTCTATAAATCTTGTCCCAAACATGCTCATTGTCTTCATTGACACACTCTGATAGAATAAGTTCCTTTAAATTTTGGAACGTATAATTTTTGGAACCATTCAGATCTAATTTTATCTTTCCTCCACCTACAAGTTTTCCCATTACTTGATACTGAGACGCACCATCTTTTCGATGTTTCCAAAACAGATTTGATATTCTTCTGACATATTTTTTCTTCGGTTCCAAATCATCTTTTGAATTTTCATGTTACCTAACTGCAATAGGATTTTAAATGATTGAATGATCTTTTAAATTGAAAAATATGTGTACGCATATATAACCTATAAGTTAGTTATAATACCGTTTTTTTATCAGTTTTTTCCTGAGGTACTTTATCCT
Organism: Muscidifurax raptorellus; assembly: GCA_020010945.3. Taxonomy (NCBI): domain Eukaryota; kingdom Metazoa; phylum Arthropoda; class Insecta; order Hymenoptera; family Pteromalidae; genus Muscidifurax; species Muscidifurax raptorellus. Next base: position 25,952,715 of record CM052078.1, read on the forward strand.
TATACATCGTATTCATTACATCTTGAAAATTTAAAAATCTCTTTCCCGTAATTTTTGGTATTGTACCGATACCTGTACTTTTGGCAAAGCATATCAATATTTTATTTTAAATAACTACTTGTAATCATCGAATTTCGTATTTGTATACAGACCTTTCGAGGTTCCCGCATAATAAGTGTCAATACCATCTTCAAGAAAAATGGACTCGGCATTTGTGTTCAAAAGAAATGGTTCTTCGCTTTCTGGTAAACGATACACCAACGTACTTTGTACTGAAAAGTTGTTTTAAAAAGTTGATTTGGATATAACACCACTACGAACTTTTATATTCACTGAATCATTTGCGTCATCGTCAATTATTTTAATATTTCTTGCAGATCGTGCAGATCTTTCATCAGATGAAGAATCACGAGGTGACACAGAATCCATCTATGCAATGTATATACATACATAACCTTAATCTCAGATTTCATACAAAATATTATATTTTGTGATAATAATATGTACCTATCACCTTGATAACATACGCACTTTGTTTATATATCAAGAACGAGAACAACTACGACCAAAATCTTTGATGGAATATTGTTTTAAAAAAGGCACAGGCACGTTTTTCATGTGTTGCATGTAGCACAAAGCATGCAGGTGGCGAAACTTGGGGAACGCACGTACGCAAGCATAGATGGCGCATAGGCGCTTTCGAAGGGATGTCTTCTACATCACTCAGCTTATTTAACACGTGTATAGCAAATAGATTAACAACTAAGGAATAACTTATGGCCCAAGATTTCAATTTTGAAAATATATGCAGCTTAGAACGTGATGCAGAGGACATCAGATTACTTAACAAGAGTATCTCAAAGAAAAATAACTTAATTTTGTGTCTAAATATAAGAAGTTTAAATGCGAATTACAAGAAATTAGAGTCATTTATTGAAGGCTTGGTATTAAAACCAAGAAATATGGATCTTACAATATCCACAATACTATATCAATTACAATGCTATAAAAGCTATTACAATGATAGTAAAATTAATAAGGCTGATGGGGTTTGTTATATATACAAAAGAATGTACAGAAAATAAATAAAATAGAAGTAATTGATAGATTGAGTGTTGTGTGTTCGGATAATTTTCCAACGTCAGGTGAGGCAATCAGGATCTCTGCTATATACAGGTGCCATGATATATCGAAATCTGAATTTGCTAATTCCTGTGTGGTGACTTCAATATTGATATAAGGGATATAAATTATGACAAAATTATGGTTTAGCTAAAACGACAGTTACTCAAGAATATCTGAATAAAGTGTTGAATTTTTTATCATTTCGATTATTTCTCATTTTTATCCATTTTTGATTTATTACTAAAAAATAAGTAGTCAAATCACTTGAAATTTTAATGGAATATAGTTTGACACGTAACCCATCAACATATTTTTTTCGTGACGTTATGATGTTTAGTTTCAGAGATATGAATTTTTAAAAAAAAATCGCCTTTTTCATTTTATCTGCAGATCGGATCGGTCAATCCGGAGGACCAAACAGGGAAAAAAGATCATTTTATCTTTTAAATGCCTTTTTGCTGAATTGTGTGTGACAATGGAATGATTGAAAGAAAGGAAAATGATGTTTCTCAAAAATCAAAAAATGTCCATAAAAAGAAAGTAATTGAAAAAATTAAAAAATAAATGTTTTTCCTGATTCCCGAATCCGAAAATAGATATGCATGTCAAATTTGATTGATATTGACTGAGTAGTTTCAGAAATATCACGGTATACATACACGCACACACACATCCATACGGACATTTCCTAAAAACACGTAATTCGAACTTTTAACATCTATAAACATGTTTCTATGAAGTTTTAGCGAAACTAAAAATTTACTATTACAAAGCTTCCTCTAGGAGGAAGCAAAAGATTCAGTTACCAAGAAAAAATGGATTAACAAATCAATATTAATATTCTGTAAAACTATAGTAGTAGTATATGGGTCCGGATAGCGAGACGGGTGGGCGTGGCCAAAGTGGGGGGAGGTCGGCGCCATAGTAGCAGTATGTCAATAGTAGCAGTTATTTATGTAAACAGTAGCTAAATAGGTCAATTAACATGATTTATGACCCCTATAATAGGGTAATTAGCTACTGTTTTTATAAATAAACAATGATAGATGACCGATATAATTATGTAAATAGCTACTGTTTATGTAAATAGCCTCTCAAAGGAATGTAGGTGACCGAGTTAGAAAAATATATGTCAACAATATAATTATTTATTTATATAAACAAATAATAAAACTCAAGTGTAAACAAGTGTGTTAATAGGTCGAGAAAAATGTATGAGCTATTAAATTTTTATGTATATATAAATATTAAATTATATAGGTTTCGACAACTGTGCGTCCCTCCCCCTTTTACGCCATACGGGCCCCTTGAGCTCTCCAAGCTTTTTTTTCTCTCTCTTTATCCGTTGCTTTACGCTATACCAGCCCCGAGTGTTGACGTCAGAGAGCCAGACTTCCCCCTCTCCTTTTACTCCATAGCAGTCCCGGGCTCTCTCTCGCTGCTGTGACTCTTTTTCCGTTGCTTTACGCTATACCAGCCCCGAGTGCTGACGTCAGAGAGCCAGACTTCCCCCTCTCCTTTTACTCCATAACAGTCCCAGGCTCTCTCTCGCTGCTGTGACTCTTTTTCCGTTGCTTTACGCTATACCAGCCCCGAGTGCTGACGTCAAAGAGCCAGACTTCCCCCTCTGCTTTTACTCCATAGCAGTCCCGGTCTCTCTCTCTCGCTGCTGTGGCTCTTCTCCCGCCGCTGTGCGCTATATCAGCCTCGAGCATTAGAGGCGCGAGCCGTTTCTCCCCACCACTTCAGATCCTCTCGCAGCTGCACTACAGCGATCCGACAAGCAGCTACCTGTCGCTCGTATAGCTGTACCGTTTATTGCCCTAAAGTCAGCTCTGCTCCCTTCTCGCAGTATAAAGAGTTGATTGTTACGTTTAAAATGTATATGGTAGCCCTGAAAAGGGCCGATTGTTCTTTTTTGATAGTAAAAATATCTTTTTAATTTATTATATCCCTCTTTTTGAGGATATGAAAAAGTGTTTGTGGAAAATGATTGATGTGACGAGGAAAACGACGACGACAAGGATTTTTTTTCGACAGTCTGTTGTAGCCATCTTTCTCCGGATATAAGAAAGTGTTGGTAGAGAACGACGACTGTTTGTTCTGCGTCTTTGGCTGCGAAGACTTTATGAGAGGTTGTCTTTCGTCCCATGTAGAACCGCTGCTTTGTGGCTTGCTCAGTTCCTGACCCATTTTTTTTATTTTGTCTCGTTGGCGGTTGTTCGTAGACGGACTCATATTTGAGGTGTTGCGTACTTTTATACACTATCCCTACTGCACGGTGCCGCAAAGCCTACTTTAAATTTCAGCTTTGGGGTTTTGAAAGAATAGGATTATTTACGCAGAAATAAAAAAGAGTTGTTTTTTATGTACACACAATGAATAGTATATTTTAAAACCTTAAAAATTATTACAAACATATTTAGAATTTAAAACGAATACAATGAAAAAATCTTATAGTGGAAACACTACGTCGTACAAATCTTTAGCAATTTGGGTTAGTCCGAAAGAATAAATTTCTATTAAAATTACATCTAATACATCGACACTTACAGTAGGAAAATTTAAACTCGTCTTAACTAATTTGTTTATTGTATATTTATGAAGCGCGTAATACTGTTTAAAAGAATTTATATATTTCAATATATCTTTACATTTTTCCGAGTCTTCTCTCTTCATTTCATCTTTCATATAGTCCAAGATGCGATCTATAGCACGATTAACAAAACCCGAAAGCTCCTCGAGCTGTTTTAATCTTCATGCCTATAAACGTCTGTTGATGCATTACAATGCTCGGTGGACTCTCGTATTTTTTTTTTGTTTTTTGCACGTTGGTTCCGTTGCTTGCTGCTGTGTTTCCTCGTCGCTCTGGACGTTTTGCGTCGTCGATTCGGGTGGTGATGGAGGTGGCTGTGGTCTCTCGTCGATGCCAATCGCCCTTGCTCCAAACCAGTTGGTAAATGTGACATCGTGGTTAGGCAGTAGGATCTTGGTAGGATGTCGAAAATCTTGGTAGAATGTGAAACAGTTGTTGAGTTACCCATCCATTGCTTCCATCTGGTCCTTGAGCACTTCCCAGCTGTGTTTGTCGAGTGTCACATACTTTGCTGGTGATCCATTGGCACAAAGCTTGAAAACTGCCCTTTAGTAGCCTCCGTAATACTCCAGACTGACCAGTTGAGTGCGTACGTAAGTGTCGAGTAAAGTATATTGCAGGTGATCGGCTTGATTTTTGAAGTATCGGCGGTGGAGGACTCTATTGTGACACTTTCTGCCAAGTCTGGCACGACGTCTTAACGAGAAGTGGTGAGTTGCGACTGATGCTGGGAGACTCTGTTCCAAACGTTTTATATAGTTCACTCAACAAAGAGCGTCAATGGATCTGGTAATATTTACGCCTCATAGAGAAAAGCGGGATCGAGTGTTGTTTATAGTTTGATAAATTAAAAAACGGCACGTTTCATTCTTTATCGATAAGAATTCAATTGAGTTATTGTTTTGTTTACATAGAATTAAATTCTCCTGGTCACGCCCGAGTTTAACGGTCACTTGTTTGTATAAACTTCTTGATTAACTTAAATATCCGGTCCTAGATGTACATATCTGATTACAAAAGCCTCGACCTATTGAGCTCGCACGTGGGAATGCGTTGATTCGACGACGCCGATGACGCAATGCTTTATTTTTCATTCTTGTCACGAGACTTTGATAAAATTTAACGACTAACACGTCATTTTTGTTATAATCTGATGTAAAAAGATGTAAATATTTTCGAAGAGATAGGCCCCGGCACATGCGATGAAGAAACATAATGCAATGTTCGCGACATACTTTAGAGTCGATGCTCTGCACTTGCTTTTTGTTCCATGAGAATCGATTGCAGTTTTTTCTGGGTCGATCGAGATGGTGCCGTGAGACGGGTGCAAGTCCATAGCTGTCAAAGTAAATTCCGTGTCCATTTTTGTCTATGTAGTTGGCAACCCAGTGTGAACTTGGTTTATTGGCTGTGTAGAGATTCGTTACAATGGCTACAGGTGTGGATAATAATTTTGGTACGTGGTTGGCTGCGTACACGCCAATTGAATCAGCCTTCAATCCTTCAATGGCACGAATTATTACACGCGTATTCATTCTGTTGGTGCATCTACGTATTGTTCGTCCGATTCACCGTTTTTTTCCTTCTCTGCCTCCGTTTTAACGCCGTCGACCTCGTCTCTTCCGTGAGCTGATAACTTTGACTGCAAGTGCTGGCGATCGTAATCTAATAAACCTTGATACAAAACTTGGCTATTTATATTGTACGGGTCGCGTCGAAATTCAGCATTAACGAGTGAGTGAATCTATCTTCTTATCTGATAAGATCGACTGCTCGACGCATCGCACAAAAATCTTTTTTACTCTCGAATTTCTTGAGGCCGTGCGTGGCACACACCAATACGTTCGGTAATTTCTTTTCGAGTTCGTCAAACAACGGTGTGCTTAGATCTTCTAAATTTATAGCTCTGCGGGCGACCACTTTTTCCAGATACCGGGCTCTGTTCTCTCCGCGCACGCACAGTAATCGAGCGTTCTTTACCAAATTACACAAATTGCGATGCAGATGTTTGAGTGAAATGTCCCCGTCGCACCACTCTCTGCCGTGCACTTCGAGAGAACAATAATATTCGTTGTTTTGATGTCGTTAGGTAAATTAGCAAAAATGCATGGTGAACGAACTATCCAGTGACCAATGATGCGACTCTGTAGAGATAAAGCGGCTGCTTCCTTGGGAATAAATTTTTTAGTTATATCTCTGAAGCCTTGAATATCGATCACGTAGTCCGCCATAATGATGCTGATGAGATTTCACGTATGTGCATTAGCAAGCTGTGTATCGCGACTGACTGCACACTATTCGTGCGTTTCTTATTAAGCTAATCGAGGCGCTGTGATCGAACGTGTGCGCGCGCATCAAGCGCTAAAATCCGTTACGATTTGTCTGCTAGAGTCGATTTCCAGAACGTTGTCGTACTCGGCGTAAACTATGCAATTGATCGCTGTGAGAAGCGCTGTCTCGATCTCACCTCTATGCGTATGCTACCCGAGCTTACGAGATTCCAATGGGTGGCACAGTATGCCGATAAATCGGGTGTAAGATCGAAAGCTGTCAAAAAGTTCCCCTTGTAATAGTTGTAGCGATTGACGCCGATACCTTCGTTGAGAAAATGTATGCCTGTACCCATGTAAAGTGTTTGAAAAGTATCTATGTAGAGTTTGTCGTTGCCCGCAAAACGCGGTTGCAAAGGTTTGCTTGGAATTTGTACGCCGTCGACGTAAAGAGAGATATAATTTATCGAGAAATGTTGCAAATTAAACGGATTTAACGAGCGATTGCCATTAAATGCTTTATTTTCCACAAAACCGAGGATTATTCTTTTCGGTAATTGGCCGAGTATAACGTTATCGATCGAATCGCCCAATATTCCCGAGTGAAGAGTAAACGACTTCACTTCGACTCTGGTAATGGGATATTTAGCCGTGGTTTTCAATAACGCTTGCGTATGTTGTAGTTAAACTCCAGGACTGATTTTCACTCTGCGAACTATGAGCGTGGCTTCTCTAATGCTGACTTTAAATTTTCCATCGGTGGTGGCGTCCATTAGACAAAATGCGTCCTTGCTTCTGACTAGCCTAACGCGCATTTCCACTCCGTTTATCAGCATCTTATCTCGACTAAAGAGATCGTGATGAATGTGACCAATCATGTCAAAGTATCATCTACTTTGCGTAAATTATCTACGATTTTCCAGGCCTTTGTTTACGGGAATCGGTAACTGAGCGGAGCTCACCGCGTTTGCCGCTGCATCGAAAGCACCCAGTGTATCATTGTACCATAAACTCGCCGTAAGATGAGATTCTTTAGCAGCCGGTGAATAGTTGAGAAGCGTCTCGATATACGCTCTGAAAGGATATGCGTTATTAGGCGGTGAAACAATTTTCTGATTGAAAAAAACGTCGATCTGATTGAACATGGAATGCAAAAAATTGACTTTAACGTCTTCACTCGCCTCGGCAGACTCGTCCACGGGTACGATTTTTGCTTGAATATGGAGCATTGTGTGAGCCAGATCCAAATAATGTTCGCTCCCGCTCGGCACGACAAACAATGTAGAAAGCTACTGCTCTCGATAGACGTTTGCGTGGCTGGTAAAGTGAAAAGATCCAGTTCACTGGACATGCACTCGGACGATTGAGAGTGTAAAAAAAGCCATTTTACGCGTACATAACTATGTACGGGGTCCAAAAATATCCGTAACGCTTCTCAAAGTTTGAGCAGTCCTCTTTTTAGGTCGCTTCTTCTTTCTCGCTGCGCCAGTGCTGACTCTCTTCTTTCTTCCTGATTGTTTACGTTTTTTGCTAGCGATATTACTCGATCCGCGTGTCTTTCTCGACTGACGCTTTCGTCGTATTACGCGTGATTTATAACCAGAGCCTTTCATCATGTCGGCTATTTTTTCACCAGCTTTTCTTTTCAAATTTTTTCCAGATTCTTTTACGCGATATTTGAACGCCTCTTTCAAATTCGAGCCGATGTTCGCAAAGTCGTCCAAGACGTTGATTCCTGCGCGCACAGCCTCCTTGTCCACAGCTTTCGCTCCGGACGCAATGAACGGAAGGATTTTGCGAAATAAGCCTCCGAGCCAAGCACCTACACCTCGACCTCGCTGATACGTTGAACCGGAGAATACGTGTCTCACCCCGCCACCGCCTATTTGTTCGTCGTAGTAGCGCATGTAGTGATTCATTATGTCATTTTGTTTCTCTAACGATTACGTTTAAAGTGAAGCGTAATCGTCGACGTTCCGTATACGAATGGTATTCGCACTCCGTGTTGATCCCTTATATCTATGACGATCGAGCGAAAACTGTGATGCAAGAGTGTGATGTAATGAGCTGGTGCAAAATTTCTCACAACGTTGCTGCCAAATTTATATTTCGCAGTGTTTATGGAAACTATTCACAACAGAGCAGCTTGAGTGTCGCCTACTGTGTACGGTTCGCATACATCTGTATACGCGTATAGCTGATCGGGTATAGCTCGAGAGAGGGATGAAGGTCTGTTTGCCAAAGCGACAACACTGCCAAGGTTTGACGTAACAAAAGTGCCGTTTTGTCGTCGTATCTCTGAATCTTCGAAGCCAAAAATACGTCTAATTTTTTCGTTGAACATTACGGTGTGTGGCTCCGTGCATCCGCATTTACGGCGTAACATGTAATAGCCCCTTTGAAAAGGTGCCTCCTCGAGATGTAGATGATCTTGAAATGCACTCGATTTATTTATTTCCTTGGCTAGCTCATCGATCTTTTCGTAAACTCCGTGCGCGAAAAAATACATTTTAGGGTTATCCTTTTCCTTTGCTTTGAACTTGTAAAACACGTCCCGTTCTTGAATATGAGTGACGGTGCAGGGTACGTGAATCTCAACGAGTGCAACGGACCAATTACCGCTCAGTCTAACTTCGCGCGAGAGGTGGGTTGTAAAACAGCTGGTAGCGTTGTCACTGTAGTACATCATGCTACTGTTACCCGGCTAAACTAGGTAAAAATCGTTGGTGTCCATTTTTTTTTAAATTTGTCAGGACAACTAACTCACTTGACAAACAGCTGTTTTTTAGCGCCGCGTCCCTTTGTACGAATTACGCGCTCTATTTTCAATTGTTCAGTGCTGCTCGTCATACGCTGCGTACCAACGTGCCAGCTCATCGAGATAAAAAAGTCGTCTATCTCTTCGCCGTTCAAATCTTCCAAAATAAACGTGGGTAAATTCTGTCTATTGGATATACGTTTGATCTTGAAAACTTCCTCGCTAAAGTTTTTCTCGTATCACTTCTCGAAAGTATTTTTCGTCCGACTGATGCGCACGTAAGAGCCGGGAGTGTATTTATTCATCGCAGCTGACGCCATCTTTTCGCAATATTTGTAAGTTGATTGCAAACGAGCCCTTTTTTCTAAATTTTCTCGCGCTTTTACGGCATTGTACATATTTACGTCTCAAGGTCGCATCTTTGTATCGCTGTGTCGCGTGTGATTGTAAGCCTCGATGATCTTTTGCACAACGTCGATGTAACGTTTTGTATTTTTGTGAGAAAAATATCGCCACATTCTCTCGCGTATAGTGCGATTCAATCTTTCGACTACTGACGCCTTGATATCGGGATTTCGAGCTGTACGAAACTTGATGTTTCGTTTTTTAAAAAAATTCTGAAATGTCGAGTTGATAAATTCTTTGCCCTTATCGGATTGCAAGAGTACCGACAGTCGTCCCTCGCTGCGTTTGAGTATACACCCAAAGGTTCAACCCAGACCTGTTTACTCAGTACATCCACCACTACTAGCAGGTAGCAGTACTGTCTTTGTGCTCTTTTATCGTTGTTAGTTGAAGCAAATTACACTCCCATACATTGTCGATGTTGGTCACGTTGTAGCTCAATCGTGGAAATTTACGCTTAACGGGTCTGTGAAGAGTATAGGCATCTTGATTGCTGAGCCACTCGTATATGCGCTCTTTTTCCCTCTGGTCGGTCTCGCTAAACAGTTTTCCTTTTCAATTCACGTGTACGAGGTTGCGCGCACCAGCGTAGCCCGCCTCGTGCGACACATCGTAGTACTGTTTTTCGTACGACATGCTTCTAGTCTGTATAGCTTAAATATCGAGACGTAGCCACTTTTCCCTTGCCTGATTTCTCGTCAAAGCAGGCGATGCTACTGATTTGCCACTGTTGTTGCTGCTGCTGTTAATCTCCATCAATGTGTCAATGCTCGCTTTGTTCGTCAGCCGAAGTTTAGCGGTATTCCGGGGTGAAGCCAAAAATTTGCCGATTATTAATATTTCGGGGTTTCCAATTAGTTCACTCGGAGTCTCAACTGTTTTGATGAATTTCGAAAAAGGCAGTCGTCCAGCAGGCACTTCCGCGGGATCCACTGGTTTTTTCTTACACGCGACAATGTTTCTAATCAGTTCTATAATACTGGAATCTCGTATTGGTTGTCCGTCTATACTACCTCTGCCCGTACTATCCCACTTGAGGCGATTATCGGTAACCGTTCTCCAGTGTTTTAGCAGAAGATGGGATTTTTGAGAGTAACTTTTCGGCACGCTGTCGAGTATGATTTCATCGGACATAGGAGCCGAGGTGACCTCTATCTCGTCGATTTCATGCTCTAAATCGCGCTTGGCTACACGTTCAGAATCTTTGAAAAACAGATACCGACGTAATATTTGTAAATAATTTTTACATTTTTCACGCTCGTCGATAAATTTATTCGAGTGTAGAATAGCGTGCATCTTCGAATCGACCCTCGTGAGATTGTCACCGCACGTTTGAACAGAGTTTTCACACGAGCTGTTCGTCGTTGCCTGTACGTTTTCCATACGGGCCAACATATCTTCTGGGACAATGATCATTTTTCTCGCGCGATCCATGTCGTCTTCGACTAGTTGGACTTTGTATTAAATAATTTTGATACGAGAGCTCCGATGATCGGAGCAAGTAGGATCGGTAAAAATGCACCACCGTGCTATAGTAGAACTCGTTTCTTTTTCTACCAATCCCCTGCTGCGGTTTTCTTCTTGTTATTCCTAACGTATAAGGTCGACGTCGTCGTCAATCGACGCAGTACCGTTTTGTGTTTTTTGTGACGTTGTTTATGGCTATCTTTGATTTGAGATGCTATCACACCTTGCAAAACGTTCAAAGCGCAGTCGCATATGCAAAGCACGAGTTTTTTATCAGCGGTGCGTAAAAGAGCTGTACGCTGTTGGCCGTCCGTGTGACAAAGAGTGTTTAGAACAGCTACGCGTTTTTTTATTAAAATGCTTACCAACAGGTATGCAACATTCGCGTCGTCCTCGCGATGTTGTTCTCGCCATAGTTGTTCGTCTACTGTCCAATCGCACTGGTTTACGTCTGCTTTTTTTATCTATGTTTTACTTTTTTTTAGCAAGATTTGCCGTATTTTGGCAAGTACGCGTACTGCACTTTATTGCTCGGAAATATACACGTGCGAGCGCGATAATCATCCAGAGCGTCCTGTGTCATATCGAAAAACAGATAAGAATGAGGTGCACGCGTAGCGACGATGTAAGCTTCTTGCAAAAACTTGACGCCTTCCGGATAGATTTGTCTCGCAAGGTGTTGGATTTGCGCTTTGTCGCGTGGATTTTTAAATATCACAAGATATTTGGTATTCAAACTGATGTCGCGCTGTGACTTTCCCTGATGAAATATATTTTGCGTCACGAGAAAGACCGATAAGTTTAAATAATGCGAAGAACGCGAAAATAAATCGAGAACTATATCGTTGGACAATTCGCGCATCAAATCATCCAGAATGAGCAACTTTTTTTTCTGTGTATCCGTTGAGTAATCGCTCTGCTGAGGAAGCCCTTCTCGGAACTCGATCGGTACAGTAGAACCGCCTACCTTGAATTCCGAACAGTAGCTTTCTTAACACTCGGTATAGTAAAGCAGCACCCTGTCAAAGCGAACATCGCACATCTGTGGCAAATGTTGGAGACATTTTTTCAAAAACCAACTTTTACCTGCCACTGTGGGTCCTGCTATGCAAGCCGTAAAAGGGTGTTTCCTGCGCGTATCTATTTTTTCAACTAAGCCAGCAATCTACCTTGAAGCATTTTTTATATTTTTCATTAATCGCAGGCGGCGGCGGCGGCGGCGCGGACCGCGTATATGCGTATACTCACGCGGGTGTACACGCTTATACTCACGCGAACTCAGCCTGACAAGTAGATAGTGCCACATAGTTTTGCTTTCGAGTACGCCAAGTGATCGAGTCACCAAACAATTTAATGACAAAGCCACTGGTCGTTTGAGATTCCTTGCAATCGGCAAAACTTGCATCTGAATATGCTTGTAAATCGTTCGTCTTTCCAAGATAATTCAATCCTAACGTCCGAGTTTCTTTCAAATAACAAAATACTCTTTTAATCATATTCCATTCGTTTTCTGTTGGATTATTTTGATGTCTGCTGAGTACATTTACTGAGTAGCAGATGTCGGGTCGACTTGCATTCGTCAAGTACAATAACGTTCCTACAGCTTCTCTATATGAGATATTTTTATGACTACTGCTTTCGATAAATTCTTGCAATTGTTCACTTTCTTCTCTATACTTTCGTTCACGATTTGCAACTTGATTTGTAACCATTGATATTCCTTTGGGATGCATTCTATCGAATTTAAACTTTCTACACATTCGATCTATATATTTTGTCTGTGTCAATTTCATTTCTTTCGTTTTACTGTTTCGGGTTATTTCCAAACCTAGAAATACTTTCGGTTCTCCCAAGTCAGTCATTTCAAATTCTTTCATGAGTCTTTGTTTAATGTCATTAAGTTTTCCTGTGCCATTACCTGCCAAGAGTATATCATCGACGTACAGAATCAACATCAAGAACTTTTCTTTCTTTCGCCAAGTGAATAAGCATGGCTAGTTTTCGTGCGATTTCACACCAATCTTTACAGCAGCTTCCGTGAATCTTTCATTCCATCGTTTCGGATTTACTTTCAAGCCATATAATGCTTTTTCTAATTTACATACTTTGTTCTGTCTTATTTCTTTCGAGCTTTGGACTCCTTCCGTTATTTCCATATAGACTTCATCATTCAAGATTCCATTCAAAAATGCAGTTTTAACATCCATTTGACAAACTTCTAGACTGTGTTTATTAATGATAGCGAGCACTACTTGAATCAGATGATGATACAGGTGCATACGTTTCTTGCAAATCATAAATATTTTTATCCTTAAAGCCTCTGATTACAAGCCGAGCTTTGTATCTTACATCATTATTACTTTCTAACGTGAGTCAATTATGTTTGGCTTTCTATTTCTTTCATTAACTTTCGGTCTGTCGACTAGACTCCAGACATTATTTTTGTACATCGAGTTTAATTCTTCATTGATTGCTGTGGTCCATTCGAGATGCCATGGCATCGGTGTATGATGTTGGATCTCCATTAATGCTTGCAATCAAAGCATGAATCTGTTCATCGTCAGCAGGTTGTTCTTTAACAACAATCATTTTTCGTGGTCGTCCTCTTTTCCTTTTGACTCCCTCCTACATCTCGGCTTTCGTACAGCTTTCCATCTTCAGGTTTCAACAACAAGTAGCCTGTGTCTTTGTATCCTACTAAGATTGTCCTAAATCCTAAAAATCTAAACTTCGGACCTGTCTTTCGTTGAACTTTCATATAAGCCAAACATCCAAAACACTTTATTTGTGTTAAATCGACTTTCATATTTGGGTTAAATTTTTCCAATGGAGAAATCATTTCATTACAGACATGTGGCGTTCGATTATAAGCATACACTGCCGCGCTTAAAGCCAAATCCCACATGTTTTCTGGCAATTTCGCATCGTACATTAACGTTCTAATCTTACGTTGTATTGTTTGGTTAAATCTTTCGGACGTGCCATTATGTTGAGGAGTATCTGGACAAGCCAGTTGTTGTTCTGCTCCCAACTTATGTAAAACTTGTATGGTGTATCCACCAGTGTACTCTGTGCCTTGATCCGTTCGTAAATAACATACTTTCGTATCCTTTCCTAATAAATTTCGAGCACTTTTAACAAATGATAGAAAGCAATATCCAGTTTCATCTTTCGTTTTCATGGTATAGGCCATAGCCAGTCTTGAATAATCGTCGATAAACACAGATATGTATTTATATCCTTTAGGATAAGACGAAGGACTTATTTTTCCCATAACGTCCGAATGAATGATCTGTAATGGCTCTTGCGCTCTGGCACATGTCGTTCGAAATGGCAATCTATTTAATTTTAAAATCAAACAGACTTCACACTTTCTAATACTTTCGTCGAATTTACATTCTTTCAAACTTTTAATTGCGGGATGTTCAGATTGTAATTTCTTTAAATATTCAATAGATGCATGACCCATTCGAGCATGCCACAGCATGGCTTGATCAAAAATTTGCTTGTTATTACCACTTTCGAATTCTAAATCGCAACCCGGAACTTCCTCCAATAAATTTTGATCTATTGGTACAATATTCCTATCTCTAACCGTGACATCAAAATCCGAACAGTTTACTAAGCTTGTATTTACAATTTCGTTTTCAACTTCACTTTCAAGTTCATTCTCTTTATCGATTACAGGTTCTATTCTTTCATTCATTACTTTCATTTTTTCACTTGTACTTTCGATTTCCAAAGAACATTCCTTTTCTTTAGCCATACTTCGCGTTATTACATTCGCTTTGACATTATTGGGTATATAATTTGTGCAATTCGAGTTATTAACTTCAAACTCTATGATCCAGAATGGTCTTTCGTAAATACCGGTCAACAATAATTCTTTCGATTTTGGATCATATATGTTTATGCGTTGATTATCTAAATAAACGCTTAAACCCTGATCTACAAACTTTCGCAAGGATATTAGGTTTTCCGACAGGTTTTCAGCCCATATAACATTATCTAAGCATATCGTTCTATTTTCTTTCGTTCTACAAATAATATCGCCGACTCCCTCCGTTCTTAATATTCCTTCTTTCGAGTTATTAGCACATTTAATTTCATCAATTCTTTCGTTTAAAGTTTTAAAAATAATTCGAGAATTTGTGAGATGTTCGGTTGCGCCAGAATCAGCCAAAAATCTGGCTAACAAGTTACGCTTTTCACTGATCACGTTCGTTCTTTCGTTATGAATAGTATCTATTTCTGCGCACTCACCGTTCACGTTCAATGTAGCTTTGTCTTGCTGATTACTGCTGTTAGGTTGCTTTCCTCCACGATTGTTTTGATTCGTATATCCTCTTCCTCGTTTATTGCCAAATTTGCCTCTTTTTGCGTTCAAATAATTTTGACTTTCGTTCGGTCTTTTGTTATTTCCGCGATAGTTATTACCGCCTCTACCCCGTTTATTACCACGACCACCTCTATAACTATAATTTTTGTTATCATACCTTTTGTCTTTCGAACTTGCCAATCGCTGTGGACTTTGAGCAACTCGATGTATCACGAATTTCCTGCATTCATAGCACATCTTAAGATTTGTGCCTTGCCGTGGGCAATCACGTCCCAAGTGCCCGAACTTGGTTGGAACACAGTTGAAGCACTTGATGCTGACGGACATGGCACTTCCAGACGTAGGTGTTCTTCCGGACTCACTTTCCTCCTGTATTATACAATTTTTCAGACTTTCGTACGATAAGGCTTTGCCTGATTGAGACATGTTTAGAAAATTGAGACGTTTAATATCTGACAAGGCTTTCGAAATTGCATTATAAAACGCGTCTTGTATTTCGACTTCAGTTAAAGATTTTACTTCCGGCAGACCATTGGCCGTTCGAAATATATCTTCGAATCTATTCCAGAATACCGAAGATTTTTCTTTCGATGGATTATATTTTGTACTATATAATTTTTCCCGCAAATTCATAGTAGTCAAATTTGCTTCACTTGCTTTTATTGTTTTAAGCTTTTCTGGTATTTCTTTCGGATTTTGAATCTCACAAACTTTCGAATAATAATTCATATCCAAACGTCCGATTAATCTTTCGCGAACATCATATTTTTGTTGCTGTAGTACATTTTCGTTAACATTCAAACCCGAACTTTCGTTTTCTTCGTTTTCATAGATAACGTGCAACAAGTTTAGTGAACGTAATTCTGATTTGAAAAAGTCTTGATATTTGAATATTTGTACGGAAAATACACTTGTCGTCACCGCATCATCGATGTATCGCCAGTTTAGATAGAGTAGTTCTTCGTTAACCGGAAGAATACTCATGACTTCTTTGTCTTCGGTCACGAGGAGTTTCAATAAATGTTCGCGTTTTTTTACGATTTGTGTCTGTCTTAAATTACTCCTCTGACCGAACTTTCCCCAAAATGAATTCAGACAAAGTTTTTAGCTATCTTTTCCCTATCGAGCAAGATGCTTTCTTTATCTTGATAGTCGCGAATGTAACGTTCTTTAGACTCTTTGTCAAGACACCAAGCAGGAAAGCCTGAAGCTTGTTGCTTGAGTCGTAGAAATGTAACTCGGTTATTTGATACTGCCATATTACAAATATTTCAGTAATCGCATAACCAAGTTCGACCGCTTTCTGGAGCTCATCGACGACCTACGTAACCGTAAATTCTCTATCGCGGGGATCGTCGTTATCACAAGCTCCTTCTCGCGATTCTTCGCAACACGTACGACACAGGTCGAACAAAAAGCTTGCTATGCATTTTAACGGGTAGAAGTGGCAAAAATAGATTTCTAGGTGGTAAAATTTTACATTTTACCAAGCCTTCTACACCCGATAAATTATTTTGTTCGCCAGTCAGTAGTGTACTTCCAAATAAACGGATAGAGCGAGCGCATAATGTTGGCACGTGTTCGCTTAGAGCATCGTTACCACAAATATACCGTATCTTGTCGCGTTTCGAAGTCGTAAAAAATAAAAAGATACTCTTTGACCACTGGTTTCACTACAATAGGCTTAATATAACAATACTCGTTGTAGCCATGTCCTGTCTTGCAGTGCTTACACCAATTAACACCGCACTCGTGTGCGCCGCGTGCAGTGTTAATCTGCTTAGAACACACTCGACATATTTGTATCAAACCACAAAGTGGTTGGTTTTTAACTTTGTAACTACCAACCTGTTTGTGATTTTCAAAACAAGTATTGCTATAACAGGTCCTAATGCAGCTGTTACAGTATATTTCCCGTTCGCCTTTTTCGCAGGGTGGAGCGACAAAACACTGATCACAATTTTTCGAGGACTTAAGATCCTCTATGTTTTTATATCTTTTATTGCAGTAAGTGCAAAAGAAACGCGACTTTGCAGCCCCAAAAATATTTAAAATAACATCAAAATGTCCCTGAGAATAGATAAAAAATATTGTGCCCGAAATAGGTGTAATTTCGCTCCGTCCGTCAAAAGACGCCGGCTCACCGTTACCAAAGGTACTGACTTCGAAAGTGTCACAGACGCAGAGTCTGTGACAAAAGCCACAAGAGCGATATTCCGTTTTGCGTAATACGCTTGAAATAGCTGGAGCTCGTGAACACCGCAACCATTCGCCACTATGGAAACTGCAAGTTCCCGCGTCAGGGCTTCAGCTCGTTGCTGCTGCAACTGACAACGCCCATCGCGTACTGCATTCCATTCGACGCGCATTTCTTTCGTATTGATCAATTTTAATTTTAAAAATGTCTCACCGACTACGAGCGCGCCTGATAAACAAAGATTATCAGCGTTTTTTATCGTGACAATCGACCTTTGCCCCAAAGTGTTGACGGTCAAATTTTTTTTTACGAGGCCCACCCATACATATAGGCATTTCAACTAACATTTCAACGTTGCGAACCATCCGACTGATCGGTTGATGACGGAGTCCCAGCACGGCCGCCGCCTACCTGCGTACAGTCACTTTCCACGCTATCCGCACCATCGATGATCGGGTGACCCGCATCGTAAAATAATATCTCATGTAGTAAGGATGGTGAGGAGCTTAATGACGACAACGACGACGACGACGACAAGCGGTACGAGATGCTCGATGGACTAGATGGTGCTATTGAGCGAGGTACATCTCCTTCCTCACTGCTGCTAACATTATCAGCACCGACTGCAACGTGAATCAATCAATTACTGTTCGGGCCAACAATTGCAACTTTCAATGATGGCATGGAACAGCTCAGCCATTTCGAACACAGAAGAAACACTTCTGCGGATTCTTCGAGTACGTTGTTCAACCAACGTACTTCTTGAGCCCATTCGTTATACAGAATTCGTAAAACGGTCGATTGAAAAATCGCAGCTGTGTCGCTTTCTGGAACTGTGTCCAGGCCATGCTCCAAACCGAAATTCTCGCGGCGTCTGATAACTTAAAAATTATTATTATTATTAGCAATGATATATTTAAAAATAATTATAAAATAATTTAAAAAATTTGTTCTCACTTTCATTAATTTGGCGATCGAAGGGCGAATGTTGATTAAACCTTCCCTGGTTTGAATTTCGCTCGAACTCTGCTTCCGTTTGTTCGCAGGTAATAAACCTAGCGAACACTTCTGCTCGAGTGGGTCCAAACTCCGGAGCTGGCTCGTACATAAAAGACTGCAAAACCATGCGAGCTTCTCTGTATGGCTCATTGCGCCGTAGGGGTGCTGGAGCACCCACTCTGAAAATAAGATGGTCCGGGACTCCACCGACTGGACCGACAAAATTCCCATTGTCTTCAAATTCTCGATCAACGCCGAACTCTTCCTCCGATTCTGCAAGATTGCTGCCCTCGCCACCCTCCTCCACATTCACGATCTCATCCTCCTCATCCTCCGCCTCTTCCATAGCGGCCTCCTCCGCTGCTTTACCATGAGGCCGTTGCTCTTGTACGCGTGCCACATACGGTACTACGCGAGCCGCACCATTCGCACCCTCATCTCCATTACCTCTTCTCTGAGTCCATTAGGATCGGGCGCATCGTGCACAGCGGGGACCACATCGTTCATTTCTTCGTTGGCATTCGATTCGCCGCTGCTTTCTCCTGACACGTAGGCCTCGTCGTCTTGCATGGCATTATCATCCGCCTGCTCCTCCACCTCTTATTTGCATGGCCTCCTCAGCCACCACTACCTCCTCCTCCTCTCCTTCTTCATTGGAGTCGTCCACAAGAGTAATGCGAACTAAAAAATTTAATATAATTTTCACTGTTTTTTCTAAATTTATTAGTATAAAAAAGAAGAATCAAAATACTTACAATATTTAGTAATCCTCCATTACACGTGATACACAATGCACATTGCGAGCGCCTCTGTCAATTAAGAACTCGCCAACAATTCTCATCACCGCACTCGAATGTCTGAAGATGCAGCGATGCAGTCTGCCTATTCGCCGATAGCCAACGGCGGCTAGCAATAATCGCAGCTGACGGCGAACCTGCGTGAACGTGGTATGGAGTCTTATTTTACTAAACCACTCGCGATCACACCTACGCGTCACACTGGGCACATACACACGCACTGCACGCGCAAAACGCAATACTGCATTGCGCAGTTGGGCAATCGATTCGTCCTTGTAGTTGTACATTTTCGCTTCTACTTCCTGTCTCACAATGTCGCGCATTTTGAGCAGAATGATCCCTACGTGGGTGTGCGTACAAGTTTTGTTGGTCAAGAAGTGCCATGAAAAAATAAGACCTCCCTCCTCAGAGCAAATCCTTGGACAAATCAGAAGTCTCATAGAACGACTGAGATGACTAGAGAGGGGATATCGTTTTGTAAATAAACACTATGAAAAAGCAAGTCCCTCCTTAGAAAATGATCTCGGTAAATGACAGAGCTTTACGCGGAGAAAACTTTCGCATGAAAAAATAAGGCCCTCCTCAAGATGGGAACTTGGCAAATCACAGAATTTTCCTCGCTTTCCTCGGTCTAAAAGAGCTCTTGTGATAAAAAAATCCAAGTAGCGTTGGGTATCCAAAATCTTACGCTGTGTATACAAAAATTCTACATCTGCGGTTAATAAGTTTCCCTAGTGCCACGCATATTACGCACAAAGCTGTGAAAGTCTCCAGTCTAACAGTCGATAAAAAAATTTACAATTGATACCAAAGGTGTCTAAGCTTTAGGCACGTAGCAGTCATAAATCTGGGGTAGAGAGAAAAATTCCAAAACCCGTTGACGCGTGCACTCAGACCGCTCCCACAAGTCTTAGTCGTTTTATGACTCAACGGCAGACCCTTTGAGAGGTCCAAACGATAATACCCAAACGAACATCTCGTCCCTTTTTTCTTCTCTCCTCAACTACCTATAGCTAAGAACAATGAACCGATCTATACAATTTTCTTACTTCTGAGATACGTTGAGGCAATAAGTCTCTGTCCATCGCACGTATGCTTGCAGACACAGGGAAAGTCCTGCCTAGTGTTGATTTGTAACACAATGAGTTTCTTATCTCTTTCTATCGCCGTATAGGCTCAAATTTTTTTTCATAACTCTGCGCCAACGCTGAATCTCAAGTATACAACGTAAACCTATAAATCAGTCACACCGATACTACGTACCGTGTTGCCTTCTCCTACAGCACCGATCCCCAACTGCGTCGACAGAGTATTTTAAAACAATAACCGTCAATAAAATTCATCGGTTAAGGAGAACTAAGTCCCCACCCCTACCAGCATGTGTCGATTATTTCTCCACGTAGTCTAAAGGCTTACGCTTAAGGCCTTGTGAACCAGTCCACTCTGGGCGCTAGCAAAGAACACACGTGTATAACATCTCACAGCTATAAAAAATATCAGCGGAACGCGGTGCGCTCCTGGTCAGTATAGACGAGAAAAAACGTTCACTGGAGAAAGTGCATGGCCAACTGGAACGTTACCAACAACGTATGTTGGACATATCAAAAGTACTGAAAAAAACAAGAAGAAGAAGAACGAAAGGCGGCTCTACGCGGACAATTAGTGCCCTTCAACGTACGCTGCCGATTGTGCCTGGCAAAAACATCGGAGTACGATTTGGGGGAATAGTGTTGGAGGTCCTTATTATACCGATGCTGGAAATGTCAAGAGCAAGCCTGTAATTGTATACAGGATATGGACTCACCAAGGTCCCCGTCGCCCCCACCATCTCCAGATGACAAGGGTTCACCATCATCACGTCGCGGTACATCGCTCAACTTTTATAGACTGGCAACCCCACCCAGGGAATTCGCACACGAAGTGCTCACAGGTGGGCTGTTGCGTCAATTGCGGCAACAACGAGCGACTCGCGTCTGCAGATGTGTTGGCTGTTTATAATTTAGTACTCTTTTTAATCTCCTGGTGTCTACATATTAATTTAAGTTTTGGTATGTATGCATCATTGTAAGTTTATATTTTCTGTACTGTCAACGTGTAAAATAAAGTATTATTGTAAGACTTTATATTTTTTCTAAATAATGTTATTAAAGAATCACCAAAATATTCAAAATTTAATAGATGTATATTTTATTTGATTCCTGAAGCTGAATTTTAGAGTAGGCTTCACGACAACGTGCAGTAGGACACCCTTAATTTCCCTTAAGAATATCGTAATTATCTCCTTATATTGTGAGCATGGAGCAGAGTTAACTTTAGGGCAATAAACGGGACAGGTATGCGAGCGACAGGTAGCTGCTTGTCGGATCGCTATAGTGCAGCTGGGAGAGGGTCTGGAGTGGTGGGGGAAAACGTCACGCGCCTCTAATACTAGAGGCTGGTATAGCGTACACCGGTGGGAGAAGAGTACTGCGATGGAGTATAAGGAGAGGGGAAGTCTGGCTCTCTGACGTCAGCACTCAGGGCTTGTATAGTGTACAGCGGCGGGAGAAGAGCTACAGCAGCTAGAGGGAGCCAGGGACTGCTATGGATTAAAAGGAGAGGGGGAAGTCTGGCTCTCTGACGTCAACACTCGGGGCTGGTATAGCGTAAAGCAACGGAAAAAGAGTCCGAGGCTACTATGGTGTAAAAGGGGGAGGGGCAAAGACTCTTGCAGAGCTCAAGGGGCCGTATGGCGTAAAATGGGGGGAGGGACGCACAGTTGTCGAAACGTATATAGTTATTAATATTTAATATTTATATATACATAATTTAATAGCTCATCAATTTTTCTCGACCAACACACTTGTTTACACTTGAGTTTTATTATTTGTTTATGTAAATAAATAATTAAATTGTTGACATTTATTTTTCTAACTCGGTCACCTACATTCCTTTAAGAGGCTATTTACATAAACAGTAGGTATTTACATAATTATATCGGTCATCTATCATTGTTTATTTATAAAAACAGCTAATTACCCAATTAGGGGTGATAAATCGTGTTTAGCTACTGTTTACATAAACAACTGCTACGGTTGACATACTGCTACTGTGGCGCCTACTCCCCCCACTTTGGCCACGCCCACCCGTCTCGCGATCCGAGCCCATATACTACTTATAGTGATGTTATATAACATATCGAAAAAGAATCCAACAAATATAAAACTGAAAACAAACTATAAAAATTATGAAAAAATTCTGAGTAAGGTAATTAAAGACGCTAAGTACCGATACGAAAATAATGCAATTAGACAAAGTAGTGGTAATTCAAAGCAGCTTTGGGGCATAATAAATGATAAATTAGGGGGAAAAAAGAAGCAAAGAGGATCACTTGATAGTATAATAGTTAATCAACAGAAAATTGAAGATAAAATTACTATTGCGAATACTATGAATAAATATTAGTGTAACGTAGGAATAAACTTAAGAACAAATTTTAAAAATGGACTCATAGCAATTGTAGCTGCCAGCTAGAAACAACTACGCAGTTTTTATTAATCCAACTAATAT
The DNA here is from genome assembly GCA_020010945.3 of Muscidifurax raptorellus. Taxonomy (NCBI): domain Eukaryota; kingdom Metazoa; phylum Arthropoda; class Insecta; order Hymenoptera; family Pteromalidae; genus Muscidifurax; species Muscidifurax raptorellus. Next base: position 25,975,217 of record CM052078.1, read on the forward strand.
ATATCAAATTCAAAATATAATTATTGCAATGAAAAAGAAAACTGGTGGGGTAGATAATATTAGTGCAATATGACTGTCAAAACTTTATCCAAACATTTATTAAAACCCTTAGAATATATATTTAATCTAAGCATACAACAATCAATCTGGCCAAATGCACTAAAACAAGCGGATATAGTACCTATATATATATATTGGTTATATATATATATATAACCAATATCGCTAACTTCTAAAATTCCTGCAATATTTGAAAAAATCATATACTATATAAATATAATAGACTACATATTTTTATCATGAAACACAATAATATCTGATAAACAATTTGGCTTTATAAGAAAGAGAGAAACGAAAGATTCTCTTAATTGTCTAACAAATATTATATATAGAAACCTACATAAAAGTAAACCAATTATAATAGCGTTCTTAGACCTGGCTAGAGGCGTCGATACTGTGGATCATAGTATACTGCTGGACAAATGAGAAAAATACGGTGTAAGAGGAAAAGCATTGAAATTACTGGTTAGTTATCTATCTGAAAAAAAACAATGTGTAAAAATAAGTAACTGCAAGAGTGAGTACAAAACAATTACGATAGGGGTTCGTCAAGGAACCATATTTTTCCCTTTATTTTTTTATTTTATATGTTAATGATAGATATGCAAAATGAAACTATATTATGTTACGCAGATGACAGTTATCATTTCATGAGATAACTCTTGACAGCTGCAGAAAGGTTAAACGAGTATCTTAGCAAAGTTGTAATATGGCTAAACCTAAATAAATTATCGCTCAATGTGAGCAAAACCGTATATATACTACATATGCACTGAGAAAAAAATTTGGTCGAAACAACAGCATTTTTTGTTGAATACAAGCAACCGCATATTCCATTAATTTGACATCAGACTCGAGACCTTGATTCAACAAACTCTTATTCCATTGATATAACGGACTTGGATAGTTAAATGAAAGTATCGTTTCTTTTAAACCAAATACAATTTTTGTTATGATATAACCTAGAGAATTTATTCAGTCAAATGACACAAATTTGTATTAGATGCAAAAATTTTTTTCCATTTTTTGATTTTTAATTATTGGCAGCCGCTCAATCTGAAACTAAATATTTAGTTGTATTATTATTTTAAACACTTACCTTTTGACGTGTAATTTCAAGAACTTCGTACATATATGATTAAAGTTTACAGCTAACATACACACACTTACATAGACGCCTAATACTAATTTCGAAACGCATCGTAGATAATATTGCAAATAAATCGCACGCATTTTTACAATTTATTTTGTAAAAGTTAAAACTTTCTTATATACTAACCCAGACAAAATCTTACCGATTGCGGTTACAAAAAACCGGACGCCACCTAGCGGGATATTCACAAAATAACGATAGAACGCAAATGCTTGTTTTAGAAACATTTTTTATATTCAAAATGAAATTAAACTCATACAAAGTATTACATATCACAGGAAACATATGTTTTTGAATTTAAATTACAAACATTGTAATTACATCGCTTAAAAGGTAGGTTTTCATAGGAAATTTCAATATATTTTTTTGTTTGCTCAATTTCATAAGCACATAAGTGCTCTGAGTAGCTAATTATTTTCAGTTTTAAACATAGAAAAACAACGTGTTGCAATTTAGCGTACGCGAACACGTGTATTATTTTCCCAAATTCAATATCTTGCTTTAATTATGACTGAGTTTGGTACATAACAAGTACCAAAACGCTCTACCCAAGAAACTGTTGAGTAATTTATTAATGTGTATTGTGATAACGAAGCTTTAATCGACGAATAATTTTTTAAAGATGTAATATCCTTAGTTATAATTTTGCCATATTCTAGTCGACACGAAAAACCCTTACTAATTAAAAACCGGTAATTCATATCCAGTTGATGCCTACTTGCTAATGTGATTGATGCATTCAGTCTTGACGTTACAATTTTCGCTTTATTCTTAAGTGGTCTGTGTTTACCTTCAAATCTGAAACACGACAAAGTACGTGGCGGACCTAAAATTTGTATAAATCTAGGATAATGCAGAAGGTGATGATGTTTCGGCTTTAATGTTTTCTTCAAAACTGTTATATACATCGTATGGTGAATAGCTATTTCATTTTGTAAAATTTTAATGCTGCTTTTAGCAAATGAAGGTGCGGTTATTAAAAATATAATTTTTTTCAATGACAGGTATAATTTCCATATTTTATTATTTTTTGGGACTAAATCGCCAATTAGAAGATTGAGATTATTAACTAAAAATTTCATTTCCGATGCGCTGATTACAATTTTACAATTTTTTATATGGTCAATTTTTAAAAGAGATGGAACATTTATGCTTCTCTTAGATATATAATTGAAATTCGCCATACGATATTTTAAAGTTGTAAAAGTAAAGCATTGATCTACAAAGATTAAATGATTTAAGATGTCTGCAATTTCATAACGACATATACCCTCGTATAAGTCGTGCATAAGATCAAAGGACGCGGCCTGAAAAATATCGAAATCAGGTATCTTAGATAGTATACTATCGCTTTTAACGCCGTTAGTTTTATTTACAACATCAATCGCATGTTTTTTCACTGTACGCAGTTCACTCATGTCTTCTAGAATAGCTTTTGCACACTTTTTTTGTCCATCGAGCACACATGACATGGTTTATGAGAATTAAAGCTTTTGTTAAAACCTAACATAGTATGAATTTCTAGATTGTCACCTCTAAAATTAAATAATACGAAGTATACTTGATAAGTAACATCATCGACTTTTATGACAATTCCATTTCTTTGCAAATCATGATTTCTTCTTTAAATAGATGAAAAATCTTCGATTACTTAATTTTCTTTTTAATCGCAGATTTACATAACTGTAATACGAATATATTTTCCAACAAACTGCTAAACTCTGGTGGTATCGCAGTTATGCTACAATAAAGACCATGTATTTTGTTAACAGTATTATGTGACCCTAAAGCATTATTCATTTCGAAGTCATCTCCATAAACTGTTAAAGGAAGTACTACTTTACCATTGTAATTTTGTTTTATTTTTTCCCACCTTTCACTTTGAAAAACTGAGCAAATACATTCGCATTCTTCCATTTTTTTAATGTAATTTACTATGATAGAATAAACATTTGGTAGTTCTAAGAATTTTACTAATACTTCTTTTATAGTTATCTAGACAATAGACATTTTTACTTGAGTGTACTTTTTGATCCGAGCAACTCATTTTGATTGTAATATTGTGGCTACATGTATTACTTTGGGTTCAATGTAGCAAAGTGACTTTAATCTTTTCATTGCTAAGTGCGTAGTTTTATAATTTCTAAACACTTCTTTCATAAGTTGTAATATACGATTAATCTCAATATTTTGTAATTGGTGATTATTTTCGGACTGAAGTTTCTGTATAAAATTCGAAAAGTAAAATTCGCTAAACTGTTTTGTAATAGATAAGACAGATTTCATTGTCAAATTATCATTCGCATACAAACTAGAAATAAAAACATCTGCCTGTTTCGTAAGTGCCTGAACATATGCTTTTTCTGGATTTTCATCATTACTACATACATTTGAACAAATCGAAGTTTTTGTATTAAAAAAATTGTGCATGAAATTCTCTTTACATTCCAGAATGACCGTAATGTCTATTGGTATGATTTTTTTTATCAATTATTGGCTCATCCTCAAAATTATTTTGATTTATACCTAATTCCGAGCCTAATTCATTATTTAAGATATCATTTTTCAAAGACACAGTTGACTTTGCATTACTGCTTAAATGCGATTTCGTATGTTTTACGAATGTACCGAGGTTATTAAATACGCGCATACATTCTTTCTCCTTACATATCAGTTTTGAATTATCTCTCGCATGAGATATTTTGAAATGCATATAAATATTTTTGATTAACTTTAAACTAGTGCCACACAGAGGACAAGATATTGAACACATAGTGATAATACTTTGTTATAATGATAACGAAATCGACAGTTACAAAAGTATTTAGCAGTGAACTATTAATACTTCGGATTACTAAAATTAAGACTAAAAACGTTTTTAACTAATTAAAACACAACCGTAATGCTTATGAAGGTAATTTACATCCCATGTCGTTTAATAGTTCAAGCACGCATGTGATAGATGAATCCCACTTTGTCTTGAATTTATATAATCCAAGTTGCAACAACAGCCATATCTGTTCGCTCTGCATGGTGTATCTTGCGTTAAAGACGTGAAAGCTTTTGAAGCACACATCTAAAGCTTGTAAAAAACTTGGGATCTCGTATATATTGTCATCAACACATACATAGACAGAATCTATAGACAAATCTGTCTCTCCAACAACAATGATGTACGGCTGCACAGTAATTTTTTTGCTGATTACAAATGCATGCCGATCTGCTTTAATTTTATCAATATCTCCGTATCTCTAAAAATAACAAATTAATTATAAAATTTGCAAATAGTAGATATAATATGAAGAAAATATAATAAGAGCTCCTTAGATCGATACATACCTATAATTATATTATAACAAACCTTTGCGTGTGCTACAATACCATCTACACTTTCAGCGCAAAATGGTTTCCATTGTCCTTTTTTATCTTGTCGGATCCTTACATTTGATGGAACCACATGGCATAATAAGATAAATTCAACAAAAGCTTTGTTATCTACAAATAAAAAACAAGATATATTAAGAATATTATATAATTTTGTATAATTTAATATAAACGTCAATAATTTCTATCGTCCAAACTGTCATCGTCTAAAGCATTCAAAAGTGTATCGCAGTAAACGTCTTTTCTTAAGCTTTTTACTTCTGATGCTTTAGAAAAAAAATTATGGAACTGTGAGATTGCCTGTTCTTGACGAGTAAACTGACAAAGCTTGAAATCTTCCTTTTCATAAGTACTGGAAACTTTTTTATCATAACCATCGCTAATCGTACTTTGTCGATAAGTTGCAGTTTTTTTTCCAGTGAAGCTCTGTGTCATCCCAAGCTTCTTCATTACTTTGTAACCAATCAATGCTAACTTGTATTTCATCTGATACTTCAATGTCTTCTACTTCTTCATTTTCATCGCTAGAATTATCTACTTGGGCTTTCGATAACTCGTTACTCAATTTTCTTAAATTCAAATATTTGTGAAATAACTTTCCACCTGGTTTTATAGATTTTCCTTTTGGACTTTCATTTGCAGAAACATATGGCGTATAATACACTGACAGACTTTCTGATGGAAACTGTTCTACAATTTTTTGTCGTATTATCATAAAATCCTCTTCTTTTAATTTTCTACAAATAAAAAACAAATCAAATATAAAATAATGAATAGATATAACATCAATCATAATACAAATTTATAAATTTGAATTTAATTTTCAAAAATTACCTCTCACATTTGTTCAGAATTCCAGCGATGATGAAATGTACAAGTCGTTTCCTTTTTTTGGGATTAAAGCGATTGTGCTTTTGGAACCAATTTAATATTTGTTTGCCTTCATATGTATTTAATAATATTTCCTTCACGTTAACATTTTGTGTGACAAATATTTCATTAGGAACCGCTTCTTTTCTTGCATTGACAGGTGGAGGTGGAACCTATAAATTATATACCGATAAACTATAATTATAGAGAATATTTTTTTCAATAACATTTAAATATTGAGATAATTTTTGTACACAATTTCAAAAACAAAAAACAACTATTTCAAAGAAATTTCAATATTCATATATTTATCTAACAGAACCTTTAAACTGAAGGCTTACTTACCGGTTCAAAATTAGCAAAATATTTATTTCGATTTTTAATGAACTCTTCAACTCTAGTCTGTGGGATGATTTCTCGTATAATCTCCAAAGATAAACCGGCTAATGTTTCTATGGTTACTCCTTTATCTGTTAGACGTATATAGTACTTGGTCAAGTAAAATAAAAAAATACTAGTAGACGAAGAAGACATTGTTATTTCCTAACCTTCAAATACAGATTCATAATCCAAGAAATCCATATCCAGTAGGACGTCAAGCATCAATTCTTGCTCGGTATCCATTTTGCTGATAGGGCGCTTACAATAATAGCTTTGTTAGAGTAATTCTGATGATCGCTACGTACTAAATGAAGGCAACGACTGCCGTCGATATATCATCAGACACTAGGCGATCCTGCCCGCTAGAAGATAACTATAATTGGATATTTGTGTTTCATGCAGAACAGTCTATTTGGCTACAAGAAGCGACTTGCTATATTCTCCCGCGTAGCGTGCGTAAAGGACTCCCATCAACGTCTCGCGTCCGCTTGCATGTACTCATCTGACCTTTGACTATATACTCTCAATACTGTTTACACGCAATATACACGTAGCCCAGTGCGACTAATTTTGTCAGGCGACTTACGTGCGTATACGCGAAGATTCCGTTTACTGGAAATTATTACAATTTCTTAGATTCTTGCGTTTGCACCGAGGTTCGCACATCGGTGTTCAAAATATAGCAGCGTGCCATAAACGACTGACGAATTTAATCTTTCGTGCCTGCGTGTGATCACTGAACCTGACACAGCTTTGATACCGTATTACACAAAGTTGCACAAATGTAGGCGACAAGCCTTTTCGCTGGAAGTTAACTTTTCCGTGTTAATAATCGACTTGATCGTTAGCAGCATTTCTCTGTACACATTGCAGCGCAGCGTGTTCGACTGAGGACATATAAGTCTCGCGCCCGCGCATGGTCATCTAACCTAAAATCTTGCCAATGCGCCACTTCCAATACACGTATTACACACAGTACACTAGCACAATGCAACTAATTATGTCGAGTAATTTTAACATGTATGGCAATGATCTTCGCGTTTTTCACCGGCCGGCGTTCTTGCAACAGGCAGTTTGTTCGTCACTAGCGCCATACATGTAGGTGACATAGGCTTGGAGAGCACGCTTCTTGCTGAACGCAACGTAGAAATTGAGACGTCTAGCGAGAGCGTGTATAGCTATACGCTGGCGACGTAGTGCGTGGCAGCTTAACCTCGAATTTTGCGAGGTATAGGCTCTCCCGCGTCAGTCTCGGCGCTGAATGTTTACATCGGCGTTCGGCGATTCTATTGTCTTATATGCGTCTACACGGCGTTTGAAGAGGAAGTGGGCTCTCCGGTCACCGCAGCCTGGATGCCGAGACTCTTGCATCCTATACATATATATACTCGTATATTGCCACGTGTTTTGACCGATCACCGCATAGCTGACGTAAACTACGGTTATGACTCAATTATTTTCGTATTTTCTCTATAATTTTACATAAACCAGTATATTATTTGAAATATATAAAACATCATTTGAAACAAGTTGTTTAACTCAATTGTAAATTTACGTTCATGCAATAATAAAAAATGTTTAATACTACAAATCCATATAGATCTAAACAAATATAAACTTTCTTTTGTTTCAATAAGTTTTATTTTGTTTCAACCCAGAATCAGTTAATTCAAAAGTGCTGCTATTGAAACAACAGCATATGCTGTTGGCTTCAATTTACTCCTTTTTTGCAGTTGTTTCAACCAACCAGAATTCTAGCCACTCGCGAGACGAATTTACCAGACTCCATCTAGCGGGTGAAGTCGATGTTTTACGGCATAAGGGTAAGAGGAGAATGGAAATACGGACGTGATGTATATATTAATAATTAAAAAAGTAATAAGGTGTGGTTTTCAATAATCAATGACAAATAATTGACTATTTTATTTTTTATTTTACTGAAAAATTACATCCAGGTTTTACAAACATAAGAAAATCCATCGCTTAAAGTAGTACAAAACGTTACAACTAATGGTTCTAAATCTTTTGAAGCGAGAACGCTCCATTCAAAATTATTTTCATCAAATATTTTATAACTTTGCAAATGCTCATCTAAATAACAATCTAAAATTTTCTTTGCTATAATCGAGAAACTATTATTGTCTAGAATAATGTGATAGATTTTATAAAAGAAAACATCATCTTCATTAAATCTAATAAGAATAGAATTTTTTTTAAGAATATTTCCCATTAGTGTGATACTTGTTGCGACGGATATTTTATCGGACTTGAAATCACAAGATAATAAATTGGCGAATTCGGATATTCCTTCCAAAGTGCGTACATATACATAACTTGAATTACTAGCAATAAAATCTGGATAAGTTTCTCTCAACATTAATCTATAATTAAGTAGTAATTGATGCCTAATTGCAATAGTCTTGCACACATTTAAACGACTTCTTGCAGTTCGCGATATACTCTTTCCTTCTTGATTTTTACTTTCAAATCTCAAACATGAAATAGTAGACAAGGGTCCAAACTTTTTTAAGCAACTAGGAAGATGCACCAGGAAATGATGCTTGGGCTTTAGACCTTCTGCTGGAAATAATTCGATTAACGTTGATAAATATTCGGTAATTAGTGTCTGAACTAAAATATAACTCTGTGGATGTAAGTATTTACTCATAACTATGCATACTATTTGCCGTAACAAGATAATTATATTCCAATATGCATCATGTTTTGGTACGCAAAATCCAATAATCATTGGCAAGTAAATTATTAAAGAGTACATTTCAGATGAAGAAATTATTATACATTGATTTTTTAAGTGATTATCTAATATTTCAGGAGGTTTATTGACATTTGTCCTTGGTCCATAATAAAAACTGCGAATTCTAGTATTAAGTTCTTGTAAACTGAAATACTGTTTGTCGTATATAAATGTGTTCAAAACTTGCGCAATGTCATAACGCGCTACACCTTCAAAAATGTCGTGCATAACATCGACAGATACGTTATTGACTACATGAAAACCGTCGATTTCATGAAAAATACAATTTCCTTTAATACCATAATTATTACACTTTGTTTCGGAAGCATGTAATTTATAGTTCTCTTTATCTCGAAGGACGCAATCTTTTTCGTGAAATATCGTATTAATATCTTTACGTTCGATTAAACAGAAGTGAGAGAAGAAATTCGCGTTAAAACTTTCATAAAAACCTAAAATTGAATGAAGACCTAAATTATCCGCAATAACATTTGAACACTTAAAATATATTTTCAACGGACCATTGTTAGTGTTAACTGTAATTCGCTCGGATTGAATAAAATTTATCTCAGCAATCGCTTTAGCAAACGTTTGCTTATTTTTAAAAATTTGACGATCTAAAGTATTAAATAGTAAAAATAAGAAAGTATTTTCAATCTTTGCTTGATATTTCGGTGGTAATGACAGAATTGATGCGTATACAGCACCACACTTATTAACACCCTTGTGAGACCCTAGTGGGTTGTTATTTTCATAATCGTCAAAATATAACGCAAATGGAAGTGTAATTTTATCTGTTTCCAAAAAAACGGTATCTTTAAGAACAGAACCTTGAATAACATTACAAATTATATTTGAATCAGCAACTAAAGAACGCATATACTGAATTGTTTCCTCCAATATATTTGGTAACTCTAAAAAATCTTTCAATACTTTTCGTATGCTTATGAATTGTACAGTTACAAAAATGTGTCTTAACTGTTGTTTTTCCTTTTTTTTCTTATAATCACAACGTTCGCCAATTACGTGCGTCTCAGGATAAGTAAAAGTACCTTATTTTCTAAAAATATTAAAACATTTTTGTTCAGAATTAACTCTATTTAGAGGTTTTTCATATACTTTAAAAATATTGGCTATCTCACTAACATGTTCACAATGAACTTTTTCTAAATAAGTGAAAATGCCTTTCATAATGTTTTTATGTAACTTATCATAAAAAAGCTCTGTTTCTTTTATTATGTCACTTACTCGTTTACGAGAAATGTCTATAAAACTATATAATTTTGCAGCATAATGCTGAGAACTGTTAACGATGTCTTTATTAGAATTTAACAAAGGCTGACCACTGTTATAGTAGTCATCGTCATCACTTCCGTTGATGCTCGTGAAACTGCATTCATCACTACTGTATGTGTTTAAAAGCCTACTATCTAAACATTCTGAATCATCGTTCAATGTAGAGCAATCACTTGCATTAACGTTAACATCAGTCTTATCAGTTTTTTCGCAACTTTCATCGTAACTATTTGTAATACAACTATTTACAGCCTTATTCTCGGTTTTTACTAAATACTCAGATTCAGCGTGTTCTTTATAAACGTGCCTCTTAAGACAGCCCAGATTAGAATATTTTCTACTACAATTTTGCATAAAACATCGCATTTTGTATAACGACTTATGACAATAATGAATATGGTTCAACATGTCATTGAGACATGAGAAAGTTTCTTCACATAAACTACAATTTAACATTTTAGTTGATTCTATTTTTAAGTTCTTTTTCTATATATCCTATTAAAATGTTAATCGAACTAGTGACTTTATCACCTTCAACGTGTATCCCATAAATGGCTTTTTGTATAAATAGCCGTATAGTTGAAGAACCCTCCGCGTATTTGCAATCGAAAACGAAAAATACTTTGAAAGTAAAATCTAATGCATCTAGAAATGAATTAAAATCATACTGATTTTCATTTAGAATTACATGAATCGAACTTGGATTTACAATTGGACCTATGATGACAATCAGTGGCTGAAGTGTCTGCCCTTTATTTCGTAGATATTCTTTTAAATCTTCTAGGGAAGCTTCAAAATCACCTACAGTCTGAAACAAAAAGTAAATGTCAAAATCGTTCCTGGAATGATGTACTTATTTCATACTACCTTTATAACATAAAGAAAAGTGTTGCGTCTTTCTTGTACAGAGTATCTCCTTATTTGATTTGATTCGTCTACTTGATTTCCATTAACCTTTCTTTTAACCCCAGTGCGTTTTGATTGAATTATAAATGGGATGAGATATAAAACAATAATATTCTGAACATCTGAAATTGATTGTTACTGTAAGTTCTTTAAATAACGCAGAAAATTAGATAATTGCTTATACCTTCACTTAAGGTGTTCGTCGAAAGTAGTTTCAGTAAAGTTGCATCTTCAAGATTTCTTATATTGCAATTTCTTAATTCATTAATAATGCACTTCTTAACTATACTCCATTTATCGTAGAGTAGATGTGCCTCCTTTGGATATAGTAAGCTGAAATCTTTTAAGATCTGGAAAAAAATGGATTACTGTTACAAAAGTATTTTGTTTGGTTGAATATCATTGTAAAAATTATTACTACCATAGAAATTCCACTTTGAAGTTGTAAACATAAATATTTGGCTATGTAATCAGCAACTGACAGTTGTTTGACCATCAGTTCTGATCTACGTGCTTTGTGAGTACAAATCCAATATTGCTCAAGTATCTCATTAGGTTCTACGTTCGTCTCCAACCATTTGAGCATACCATCTTCTACAATTTTATTTTAAATAATTACATGAAAAAAGTTTTATTATTATTATTACCAACATTAAAAGCACATACCTGATTGTGATATGTTTACAGCTACTGTGTTTTCAGTGGTTGATTTCCGTAAATAACCATTCGCTCTTAAAACATTTTTATGATAATTGAAGTGGTCCCACAATTTTCCAGAAGCCGGTATCCGTATTTTATTATTTGTAGTGGATGGAATATAATAGGTATTTAGTTGCTCGCCCTCAAATATTGCAGCTATATCCTGAGCAAGTTTCTCAAAATGTTGCGAACTTATACGGGAAAATTAATAAAATCAATTAAAATCCAGTTGTGTACTGTTACGAATTATATTATGATTAAAACTATGCTTAATGCTCTACCGAAAAGAATCTAACGCATCTTCAGGTTTCACATTTTTAATAACCTATCTCTTTCTCTTTTAATGACTAAGCGAGTCAATTTTGCTCTAATATTTTTAAGTAATAAATTCCCATTCGTTTTGTAAGAATGTAATATAATTTTCCCTTCACCAGTATTCCGTAGATATTCGTGTAATCCCTACAAATATATCTTTTATTAGTAACATTATTTGTTAATTAAAAATACAGTAACTTACAGTGTCAGTAGCTGGTGTCACGTTTTCGTTTGCAAAAGAATTCGACGTTGAGGGCTGAGAGGAGTTATTCCCTTCCGCCGTACCCGGTGTATGTGCACCCGCTTGAACGGTGATAGATGCTGATGCCGACCACTTCTCGTTTATAGGAAGATTTGATGTCAACGTCTCGGGCGAATTACTGCGTGCCGTCACTGTCTCCGCGAGCGCCGCCGTACACGGTGTACGCGCACCCAATTGAACGATTTTAGAAACTGATGCCGACTTCTTTTTTACAGGAGCACTCGATGTTGCTGTGTCGGGAGAGTTTTTTTGGGACGCCACTGCCTCCACGAGTGTCGCCGTACCCGGTGTACGCACACCCGATCGAACGATTTTAGAAGCTGATGCCGACTTCTTCTTTACAGAAGCACTCGATGTTGCTGTCTTAAGAGACTTTTTTCAGGCCGCCACTGTCTCCGCGAGTGTTGCCTTGCCCGATGTATGTGCATCTACTCGAACGGTTTTCAAAGTTGAAGTCGAACTCTTGTTTACAGGAGGATTTGATGTTGTTGTCTCAAGAGACTTGTTTTCTGCTGCCGTATTCGGGATATGCACATCGTCTTCGAAGTCACCTTCGTTGTTTGGAGATAATTCGTCCGATTTAACCCCTTCTGTCTCGTCTTCTGTCGATTCTGTTGAATACTCACTCATCGAGTCGCTCATTGTGTTCTGATTGGTTCAATAAAGCCGAGCAACGAAACAGACACAATTCCGAGCGACGAAACACACACAAACGCGAACAATATGTGCACATTCATCCACTGATTTCGCACGCACTTACGCTTATCGACAAAAACGCGCGATTTTGCCGGGACTGAGAAGCACGTGTACCGGTGTATGCCGAGTGTCGCTGCCGACGGCGCGTGGCGCGACCGCCGCTGGCATAGCTGAAAATGTCGCCAAGCGCATGCGCTATGCGCGCAATCTCCGGTGTTGCTTTGTCTATTTCGCCAGCTTGTTTTTCAACTCTTGATTTTATTTTCATTTTTGATTCATCTGTATTATTTTACAAAAAAATTGCTATACTATATTTTGTATTCAATAATTTTTATTATCTGAGATAGTAAAAACTAATATCGCCTATAATGAATTTTACTATAAAAGATAGTAAAAATTGTTGAGGTAGTTTCGTTGAAAGCCATAATAACTTTACTATCTGAGATAGTAAAAATTAATATTTTTTGTAGTAAATTCTACTATAAAAGATAGTAAAATTTAATATCTTTCGAGTTGGTAACCACTTTACTATCCGAGATAGTATAATTTTTACTGTCCAATTTTTCTCAGTGTATAACTTTATCACAGTGGCCACTCCAGGAGTCAAGTAATATTTTCAAAATCTGATTACAGATTCGTGAAGAGCGAACTCGAAAACCCCTATATACAAACTTCCTAAGAAATGTTATGGATTACAGTGCATAATTATAATTATTTTTGTAAGGGGTGATTAATCCCACATAGGGGTCATATTTTTTAAAAAGCCGAAAGACTACAACTTAATGTTTTTATTATGGATGTTTTTAAATTGTTCCCAATTTTTTTTAGGCTTTTAAAACTTTTTTATTATTAAATTGAGCCAAAAATATGTTTTCGATCCCTTAAATACATCGGATGCTACCCTTACTCTTGAAATCACCATGAATTACTTGCTGTTGTTGTAAAAAATAACTCGAATTTGTTTCGTTAAAAAATATTTATTTTAAGGCCCGATATTCAGAAAAAACGCTTTTTCGGGGTTGACTTTAGTGACCGTTTTCACCCCCTAAACATGCTTATGAGCCGATAAGAAAAAATACGCGTCTCTTATTTTCTCATGTACTACAACATATCGTGAAATCATTGAAATCATTGAAATCATGAGGTCCGGTTCGGATTCCCTGTAAGTAAAGTTTCTATTAAAAGAAAACTAAAAATGTGTATAGGAAATAATTAATTTGGAATTTAGATACTTTAGTATTGTTAACTTTTTTATGGAAAAGTATAAGATGGATATGATAGCGTTGATTGCATTATCTTGGCTGTTTTTTGTAGTTTTAAGTTTTTAGTATTAATGTATGCCATCCATATGTACAAGCATCTATGTTTGCCTCTATAGGATACCTTTCAAAGAGTATATGGTATTTAATAAATAAATAAATAAATATTATATATTTAAATAATATTTTATCTAATAGAAATATAAATTTAGTTGGACTAAGGTGCATGGCAATGAATTGGCAGCGGTTTTTTCTTTGTGTGCCGGTGTATTTATCTAAATTTTTTTAGTAGAATAACCTCAATCTTTGCTGATTTGCCTGTTAAAAAAAATCCAACATAATACAGCAATTGTTTCTATCACCTTATATTATCTTATACATTTTACACTTGCTTACACTTTCTTACATTTTATTTCACTAATAAAAATGTTACTATATATCCGCTAAGTAAACATTGCTCATAAATGAGGTTTCTGCGAATTATTTGCTCGGTACTATAATTCGGTTACTGCACATAAGATTTTAAATAATTTGTGACATATCTTTATCAATTTTCTACAAGGATAGTAGACAATAAATAACATGCAATCTATAACTGTACTACATAATATCTTATTGAATTTCAGCTTCTAGAAAATTGTTGTATACTTCAACCTAGACAACAGTGTAAGGTAATCTAATGTATTAATAAAAGTCATCTAAATGGATAAAGTGAGAAATCTATTGTTTGCTAAGATGAATGCAACAGGAAACTGTAATGAAATGACTTTTAAGTTTAAAATTATGAATACTGATGAATCTAGGGTTGCAACAGCTCTGAATATAATGGACGTATTTCAAATATTACCGCAAGCTGAATGTAAATTAAAAGCCTCAATCACATCAATTAATTTTAGAAATGAAGCAAATAGAATTTTTGTATCAAGCAAAAATGATATTGACAAACTACTTATATCATGGGAGCTGTATTCAAAAGCTATTGCTACAGCTCCTAATATTTCTCAAGAGCTGTCTTTAGCTTATGCTAATCGTTCAGCACTATTATTCTGTTTAAAAAAATATGAAGAATGCTTAGAAGACATTTATCATGCTTTAGAATTAAATTATCCAGATAACTTGAAAGGCAAACTTTTATTACGAAAAATTGAATGTTTGTATTTTCTTCGCGATGAAATTGACATAAAATGTGCTCTTAAGGAAGCTAAATGCTGGCTTAGAAAAATTAATTTATCTATGAGTGAAAAAAAAAAATTTGAAGAAAAGATACAAATGATGGAATCTAAGGATAAATGTATAATACCATTGATTGAAAATAAAAAAAAAAAAAAGAAATGTCCCAATATTGTCTATAATAAATTGATAACATGTGCTTCGGATGCATTACATATTAAATATAGTGATACATTTGGGAGACATATTGTCACTACCCGGAAAATTAATGCAGGGGAAATTTTGATTATTGAAAAACCTTATGCAACTATATTGATGCCTGAAAAAATATATACTCATTGTTCACAGTGTTTGACTGTTCATTGGGCGCTGATTCCTTGTGAATTTTGTATTTACGCAATGTATTGTTCTAAAAGGTGTAAAAATGAAGCTTGGAAACAATATCATGACATTGAGTGTGCTATCACCGGATACTTGCTAGAATTAGACTTTAATAAATGTGCATTGTTTAGTATGAGGCTGTCAATTTTGGCATTAAGAGAATTAGGAAGTGTAAATAATTTAAGAAGTTATTTAGAACAAGTTAACAATTATAAAGGTTAATATTAGTAATTTATAATATATAAATTTAATTAGAAATTTTTTTCATTCAAACACTTACTTTTAGATTTTCATAAAAATGCCATCTTTGAGCAAATATTTCAAAGTAATAAATATCACAGTGTGTATACACTTGTAACAAATACAGAAAAAAGATCAGTATCTGATCTTTTTGAAAGATCACTGAATGCTGCGTTCATTCTTTATTATTTATGTACCTATACAACACTATTTGGCAAAAAATCTGATTCAACGATGAACCAAATAAGTATGAACAAAGATGCTACTTATATAGGAGGATTAATTTTGCGCCACATGCAAATAATTTCTAGTAATATTCATAGTGTACTTTTACTTTTTATATAGTAAACTATTATCAATGTACTACTTGAACATTTATAATAATTTTCTCATTGTTTAAATTTTTAGTACGAAGAAGAATGTAGATTCGATACAATTGACATAGGGGCATCAGCTCAACCATTTTCTAGTCTTATTAATCATAGTTGTGATCCAAATGTATCAAGATGTTCGACGGAAAATGGCATGATTATTTTTGCTCTTGTTCCCATAGAAGAAGGCTTGCAAGTAAAAATGTAACATATTTAATCTCATTTTTTATTTTATTTTAAATTCTCATTTATTGCAATTTTAGATATTTGATAATTATGGGAGTCACTACGCTGTCATGAATAAATTTGAAAGAGAACAAAAGCTAAAACAATATTACTTTAACTGTGAATGCAGGGCATGCAAAGAAGATTGGCCTACATATGAAAATTTAGTACCTTTTGATGTAAGTAACGTATATATGAATGGTAATGTATAAAAGTAAGCATATTAGGCCTTTAAAAAAATAATAATTTCTAGTATACCTCCTCGGTCTTTTACTATCCTAATACGTGAGGGGCCAAATCACCGAAAATACTAATCAGATATTTTCGCGAAGTAATATATTTTTTATGTACACTCCAAGGGCAAGGGCTATGCAATACACCAAGTTGCTAGTAGTCCAAACAGCAAAGTTTTGAGAATCGATCGATTAGTAATATTGATTGATCACACTCTACTATATGGCATTTGGTAGGCTCTCAGTAATACAACCCCTCTTTGGAATACGCCAAAATTTTTGCCGTTTTTGCGTAGCCCGCACCGTTTCCGAGATATCTTCGCGGATAACAACTTTACACGAAGATAAATGTTCACGTAAAAATTACTATACCTTATACAAATGCGGCGACAAACTCGACTTCTGAAATAATTTTACTATACTTACATTAATATTTACTATAGGTTTAACAATTTTTGATACTCAGTGTATCACAAATTGCTATACCAGTATAGTAAAAATTGTGAATACACTTTTTCCTACGTAGTATAGTAAAATTTGATTAGGTTTGTTCCACTATTATTTAGGTAAGTTACCAAATATTATTGATACGGCTATCGAAGTTATGATTTTGAGGTTAGAGTTGTATAACAAAATTTTTGATCGTATAAACACGTGCTCGCTCGTCAGTGTACATATATGCGCGAATATGTACGGTAAATATCGGTATATCTTCAGTTAAAATTTATTATATAATAATTTTCCTTAGTCGGTTATGCAGAGAGCGAGGCAAAGATTTAACAGATTTAATAGATTTATTAATTGAATATTAATTTTGTGGAAAAATTAGTTTTGGTTTACGCATTCATATGCACTTTTGATTTTTTCAAAGTTTCTCGCGTATTTTTATATTTTCCGAAATTTTTCGTTAAAATACGTTATTTTCAATTGAAAATAGTTCTCAAAAGTGCAGTAATAAAATATAAAATATACGTAAATATATTCACATACATATACATATACAAATATTTCAATACTTGAAGAAAATGTTAAGGTATGTGTTGTTTGTAAACGATATATATGTATCATTTAAATATTTATGCATATTCAAATGTTCGCGCTCCGACATGTACAGCATATATATATATATGTATCGATCATACTGACAACGGTAAAAGGATCTCGCTCTCTCTCTTCTCTAATTAGAAGAATACATGGGCAGTGATTTTATATATATATATATGTATATATCAGTGTGTTTTATTTAATTCCTTAAATATCAGGTTATGGGCCCAGAGCGCCACGACATAGTTTTGTACAAGTTCTAATCGCCGAAAAGAGCGCACAAGTATCCCGGACTGAATTGGCAATTTTGGAGTTACGCCATTGAGGAGGAGAGCAGCAACCATGGCGAGCCGAATGAGCAGCAGCGAAACGCTTATTCAAATGGAGAGATTGATCGGTAGAAAAAACTGCAGCTCCTGGACAGTGGCAATGCAAGCCTACCTAGAAATAGAAGATCTCTGGGATACGATCGAGGCTCTCCCAGGTGGTGAATTATTATCAACGGACGCTAAGAAGCTCCAAAAAGCGCGAGGAAGGATAGGCTTGGAGTTGAACTTGCTATCTACCCATACCTGCAGACCGCAAAAACACCAAAGGAAGCATGGGATGCGCTCTCAAAAGCTTTCGATAATCCCGGATCGAGTACAAAGGTCAGTCTGATGTGGGAAATCGCGAATACCAAGTTCGAAAATTGCAAGTCTATGGAGGACTATGTTGCGCACATAATGAGTGCTTCCCAGAAGCTGAAGGCCATTAGTACCAGGATTCCTCCGGATCTGATTGGAGAATTAATGCTGGCCGGCTTGCCGCAATCCTACAAGCCCATGGTGATGGTCCTCACGAATTCGGGACAGAATATTACCGACGACTTCGTGATTACCAAACTTTTCGAAGAAGCTGAAAGCGCATCAGGTAATGTTGATTATAATAACGGTCCAATTCAAACCGAAGGGCTCCATGCGCAAGCGTTTCCTGCGCACTTTTCGTCACATCCAAGAGCCAATAGAGGGTGCCAGGGGTTCCAAGTACGCCAAGAATCGCGTCGAAATTTGAATGTTCGTTGCTACAAATGCAATCGTTTCGGCGATTTTGTCAATTAGTGCCCGGCTTCGAAACCCCGTATCAACAACAGTCAGTCACAGAGTGCATGTACAGCTGCAGCGGATGGCGAAAGTGCTCATGCGGATACAGTGTATGCCTTATTATCCTCTACATCTTCGCGTGCCAATTCTGCGACAGTTGCACCCGAAACATCGTCAAATAAAAATTCTCTTCTCACATTATTTAATGTGAGAAGAGAATATGCCGGGCAATGTAAATACAGACTAGTAGATATTGGACTTGGGAGCGTCCGAACATATGTGCCACGGACGTCAATATATGAGAAACTTGTCAACTACGAATATCAAAACCGTAACCACAGCAAACAAGGAGGTAATGCCAGTAGAAGGTGAAGGCAGTATAGTCTTACAATTTATAGAGCCCACAGACACACGTTTAGTAAGATTAGACAAGGTATTATATATTCCCAAATTAATGACGAACTTGATATCTATGAGTATCATTAGCAAAAAGGGAGGCAAAGTGACCTTCTCAGGAACCGAGTGTCAAGTGTATGATAAAAAAGGTGTACTCCAAATAGTGGGCCAGCTGTCTACTCGTAACATCTTCTGGAGTACTCATAAAGTCACATTAGGTTCTGAGACCGCTTTTGAGGTCACGACTCCAGGCAGTATTAATCTATGGCACAGACGTATGGGACACTTAAACACTACCTATCTCAAACAACTGCGTCATGTACAGTGGGTGTGAACTTTGCAAACTGTGATAGTGACAAATGTGAAATTTGTATTGCTGGTAAGCTAGTCCAAAAATCCTGTAAACAGAATAGTACACGTGCCACTGGTTTACCTGATTTAGTGCACAGTGATGTTTGCCAGATAGAAGTACCTTCTCTGGGACAAGCGAAATATTTTATTACATTATTGGATGATTATTCAAGAAAATTATTTGTTTATTTTAATCAACCATAAGGATGAGGTTCCGGATATTGTCCTCAAATTTATTAAGTATACAGAGACTCCAACAGGTCGGAAAGTAAAGAAACTGAGATCTGACAACGGGCGTGAGTATAAAAACGCAAGACTGAAATCATCATTGAAGCAGATGGGAATTAAACACGAATCGTCCATACCCTATCAGCCTCAGCAAAATGGCAGAGCTGAACGTGTTAATCGTGTCTTACTTGAAAATGCTAGGTGTATGCTAGTGGAAGCTGGGCCCCCGTACAAATTTTGGGCTGAAGCCATATCAACTGCCTGTTACGTGTCAAATAGAGCCCAAAGAAAGTGCTTAATGGACGTACGCCCGAGGAGCTCTGGTATGGTTCACAACCCAACCTGTCCCACTGAAGAGTCTTTGGTTGCAAAGCCAGGGCCTATATCCCAAGTCAACTACGTAGAAAAATGGATCCTACATCGAACTCAGCTATTATGCTGGGATATTGTGAAGATCAAAAGGGATACAGACTGTGGGACACTGCCACCCAGAAAGTTCTTACGGCAAGTAATGTGGAGTTCTGGGAGTCCGTACCAACAGAGTCACTATCGCCTGAACCTGCTTACCTATATTTTAATGTGTTCCAACTAGAGAATTTCGATGATGAGGCAGTACCCGCAGAACCTCAAAAAAACAGTATTAATAAAAACTTACCTATAGAAGATATACCTGCTAATGAAGAATTTAGAGCGAATAATAATAATAATAATAATAACTTTATTGTCTTTATACATTTTTGTATTTTACAATGCTTTCTTAACTTAAATATAAACATTTGTGTGCTTTAATACGCATCTTTTTTTTTTTTTTTTCTTTTATCTCTCCTCCTATTCTTCCTTCTTCCTCCTTTCTTCTGTCATCTCTTCTTCACTCCTCTTTTCCTCTCTCACCCTTCTGATCCTTCCCTCCTCCTCCTTCCACTCGTACAATATTCCGTCTACTCTCACCTTGAAGTCCCCGTTCCTTCGAAGCTTCCCATTCATTTTCGCTTCCTCTCTTCTTCTCTCTCTTATCCCCATGGCTTCCTTCTTTGCCTTTCTCTCCTCCCAACTCATCCACTGCTCTATTCTTACCTTTCCCCCTTCATTTATTTCCTCTCTCCTCTTCCATATCTTCTCCATTTCCTCTTCTGCCGCAAATATGATCTTTTTTGTGTCCTGGTTTGCTGTCTCCTCCAGCTCCCAACTCGTTCCCTCCAGGATCTCATCTAGCCAGTCCTGCAGCACCTCCTTCTCGTTCCAATTTGTCCCTTTATGGATGATCACACCTCTCTCTCCTACTTTGCTCCTCCCTCCCTCCGTCCTCTTTCTCTTGTTGTTGTTCACGATCCTAACCTCACTTTTCACATTTATCCTTTCCCTTTCAATCCTTTTCTCTCCTCTCTCCTTATTCTACCTTCCAATTTTTCTACCATTCCCTTTAATTCTTTGACTGTTCTCTGCATCTTCTCCCTCTCTCTCCTTTCCTCACTCAGTTTTCCTTTCAATGTTTCTACGTCACCTTCTACGTCCATCATCTTTCTCTCCGCCGCTTCTCTTCTCCCTCTCTCCAGTTGCAGCTTCACCTTCCACTCTTTCATCTCCTCTCTCATATCCCGCATCTCTCTCTCCACTCTTCTCTCGTGCTTCGACATCTCTCCCTCCTACTTTTTTGTCGCCTTCGGTTCTTTATCTTTTTTCTCTCTGCTGACTTTACACGCTCTCTCTCTCCCTGCTATAACCTCTCTACTCACCTCACCATGTGCTCTCCTTTCTGTTCCTCTCGTTCCTCTTTCTTCTCCCTGTTCCCTCCGTCTAGTTCCTCCTAGGGACTTTCCCTAGACTTCCCCGCATGCTTTGCGCGCGCTTTTCAAATCTCCTTTCTGCTTCGTCCTTTCTTTTCCTTCCTTCCTTGCCTTCCCCTCCTTTATTCTTGCTGTCTTTCTTTATTTTTCCTCTTCCATATCGTGCTATAGAGTTTCCCCACTTGCGTTCTTCTCTCTCCGACTGTCTCCTGCCACTTTTTCCCCTCTATCTTCGTCTCCACACATTCTTCGAACACATGTTTAAGCGTCTCCTCCTCACTCCCACATAGCCTGCATACCCTTTCTTCTTCCTTCTTCCAATATTTGTTCCCTCTTGTCTCACACCCTAGTCTGAACCTAGCCGTAACGTTGAGCGCCCCTCTTCTGTGTTCTCCCACTTCCATCAGGTACTCTGGTATTTCTCCCTGCTCCATCATTACCTCCCTTATCTCACCCGCATATCTGGACTCCTTTATTTCCTCTCTCCACTTCTGCCATTGTGTGTCCTTGTTTATCCTTTCTATTTCCTCCTCCACTCCCTCTTCCTCCTCCATTCTTCTCGTATAATCCTCCACCGATATCCCGCACTTCTCCAATTCCATTCTTCTCACGTCCTTCCCTCTTCCCTTCCATTCTCCCCTTTCTCCCTCTCTCTTCAGCAGCCTCCAGCATTCTCCTAGCAAAGTATTTTCTTTTGCTCTCCTCAGTTTCCTTTCAAACCTAACCGCCCTTTTCCTTGTCCTTGTCTCTAATTTAAATCTTTTCGTCTCCCAGTGAATCACATGTGCCGGCGTGGTCCTATCTAGGTGCAGCACCCATTTGATGTACTTTCTCTGTATTTTCTCTAAATCCTCCTGCCCTTTCCAACCCCATATCTCCGCCCCATATTCTATTACGCTCTGCACTAGAGCGTCGAACAGCTTCATCCTCATCTTCCAGCTGTCCTTGAACGTTGCCTCTCCTAGGCCCCACAGGGTACTTATCAGCGCATTTGCCCTTCCTTTCACCTTCTTCACCTGTTCTTCCTCTTTCCCGTTTTCTTTCATCGTGTATCCCAAGTATTCAAATGTTTTCACCACCTCTAACTCCCTTCCATCCCATTCAAATTTCTCTTCCCTCCTCCTTCTTCCTCCGTTTCTAAAAATCATGATCTTCGTTTTCTCTGTGTTTAGCTCCAATCCCTTTCTTTTGATATATCCTTTGAATCTTCTTAGCATTTGTTTCAACCCGCTCGCGTTTGTTGCTAGCATTACTACGTCATCTGCATATGAGATTGACCATACTTTCCTTCTCCCTAGTATTATTCCTCCTTCTTGCACCTTTCTCATCTCTCCTTCCAAGTCTGCCATTGCCACGTTAAACAACAGGGGACTCAGCGGGCATCCCTGTCTCACTCCCTTCTGCGTCTCAAAACTGCCTACATTCCTTTCCCCTATCCTTACTTCACACTCCGTCTTCTCATAAATTTCCTTTACCCTTTCCCTTATCCTTCTATTCACTCCCAGCTTCCTCATCATCTTCCACACTTCTTCCCTGTTTACTTTGTCAAAGGCTGCTTTCATGTCCGCGAAGCACGCGTATACCTTCCCTCCTTTCTTCCTTAGCTCTTGCTTCACCGCCTTGTTTACCACATATATAGCGTCCGTTGTACCTCTCCCTCTTCTAAATCCCATCTGCGTGTCGCTTAACTTTTCCTCTTCTTCCAGTTTCTTCTCCAATCTTCCCTTTATCAGTTCCGCATATATTTTGTATCCTGTGTTAATTAATGTGATTCCTCTGTAGTTCTTACACTCCCCCTTATCTCCTTTCTTATAGATTGGCGTGACTTTCCCTCTCCTCCACTCTTCTGGCAGTCAGTCCTCCTCCTTTCCAAATTTTTCCTAGTATCTCCGTTAGTTCCTCCACAATCTTTCCTCCGCCCTGCTTCCAAGCCTCATTCTGGATTTCATCCTCTCCTGGTGCTTTCTTTTCCTTTAGCTTCTTGATTATTTCCCTTACTTCCTCTACTTCTATCTCTCTCTCCTCTTCTTCCTCTTCTTTCCCCGACTCTTCTTCATTATCTCTCCTTCTTTCCTACGTTTCTCTCTCTCCCAGTTGCCCTTTAAAAAACTCTATCCAACTCTTATCTTCTATCCCTTTATCCCTTTTCCTTCTTCTCCCTTTTTCCTCCCTTTTTCCTTTCATTCTCCTTTTCACCATTCTCCAGAACTTTTTTCCTGACCTATCCTCCTTTGCCTCCCTTAGCTCTTTTTTCATCCCTTCCTCCTTCTAATTTTCCTATACATGCTCCTTAACTCTCTTTTCGCCTGCGTGAACCTGTATTTTCCCCACCTATTTATCCCTTTTTTTGCCCTTTTCATTTCTGCCCTCTTCTTCCTGCAATCCTCATCCCACCATCTGCTGTCACCTCTCCTTTTTCTTCTCCCCCTCTTTGTTTGGATCGCGTTTCTTATTTTTATCTTTAAATTCCTCCATGTCTTTGCTTCCCCCCCTTTAGCTAGCCAACCTCTATACTCCCTGATGGCCTCCTCTGTCCACATTGTTTTTTTCGTTTCCCCTTCCAACCCTTCCGAACTTCTCCCTGTCTCTATTTCCACTTCCAATGCTCCATGGTCTGACTCCATTCTATCTACTACCTTCATTGACTTTACCTTTCTCCTGCCTTCCTCATTTACTATCCCATAGTCTATTACCGAGCATCCCATTCCCCCCACGTACGTGAGTTCCCCTTCCTCATCCCCTTCTGTACTTCCATTTAGGATTGAAAGCCCCCCACTCTTTTAACCTATTTAGCAGCTCTTCGCCTTCTTTGTTCACTACTCTATCCTTTGACTCCCTCCTTTCCTCCACTCCCTTTTCATCTAAAAAACCTCCCTCTTGCCCTGTTCTCGCGTTCAGGTCTCCACACCAGAGTATCTTTTCCCCTCCCGCTCTTTCTACCATCTCCTCTATTTCTTCATAGTTCCTATCCTTCTCCTCCCTCATGTATGTCGAACCTATCCACCACTTTTCCCCCTTTATAATACATTTGCCACCTATGACTTCTCCTGATCTTCCTCTCAACCATTCAACTTTGTCCTCTTTCCTATCCTTCCTGACTGTCATTACCATTCCTCCCTTTAATCTCCCTCTGCGCCCCCCTTTTTCGCCTCTCTTACCTCTGTTTCGAAGCCCTTCATTCTCCTCCTTATTCTTTCCTCCTCACCGCTCTCTGCCCACGTTTCCTGTAGACATATGACGTCGAATCCTAATATGTATCTCCATCCTTCCTCTTCTATTCCTTTCAGTCCTGCCACATTCCAACTCAACACCTTCAAATTCTCCTTTCTTTTCCCTTTTCCCCTTTCATCCCTTTTCTCCTTCTCATCTCCATCTTGCCTCCCCCTCTCGAAAAAGCCTATCCTCTCTTTCGTTCCAAAATTTAGAGCGAATGTACCTGTAAATAGTTCTAAAGATTTTTGCAGCAATGAAGCCAGATCAAGAAAAAGGCCAATAAATGGAAAGTAGCCATGGACTTTAAGTACAACTCCATCATCAAAAACGGTACGTGGCAGTTATGCGACCTTCCTCAAAATGAACCAGTAGTTGGTTCCAAGTGGATTTTATAAAAGGAAGATCTCGTCTGATGGATCTACCCAGTATAAGGCCCGACTGCTAGCTTAAGTCTTCTCTCAGATAAAGGGGATCAATTTTGAGGAGACATATGCTCCAGTCGTGAGATTCACGTCACTCAGATTTCTATTCAGTTATGCAGCACAAAGAGGTCTAGACATTTTTCCCTTAGACGTTGATACGGCCTTTCTCCATGGTGATCTTTAAGAAAAATTTTTTCTTCAGCTACCTCAAGGTTATGACGTCATTGGAGAAGAGGGTAAAGTCTGTAGACTTAATAAATCTATTTATGGGCTCAAGCAAGGAAGTCGGAATTGGAATATAAAGCTTGATTCAGCCCTCAGAATCCTTAACCTCACCTGATCAAATTAAGACTCATGTATTTATAGTTTTTATAATTCTAACAAATGTATAATCGTTGCTCTATTTGTGGATGACCTTTTAGTGTTCACCGACAGCATTGATTTTCTTCAGATATTAAAGCGTGGCTTAAGGAGCATCTGTAACCTCAAGGATCTCGGACTCCTAAAGAAATGCTTGGGAATAAGAGTATATCAGGATAGACACAATGGGATAGTTGAACTCGACCAAACTGAATACATAAACATCATACTGGCCAACTACGGTATGTCAAATTGTAGGTCAACTAGCACACCAATGGACCCTGTTAGTAAAATCATTAGACCATCATCACCGCTTACTACTTTCAATCCGGAGGATGTTCCATATCAAAGTGTGGTGGGCTCACTGATGTTCCTTGTGCAGGCAACAAGGCTTGAACTAGCGTATGCTGTTGGAGTGATGAGTAGGCACAACCATTCCCATGATGAGTCGCAATGGTATATGCTAAAGAGGATCCTGAGATATCTGCAAGGTACAAAGGACCTTAAACTCAGGTATTCGAGAAATGAAGGGCGTCGTCTGCTGGGATACTGTGATGCTGGAGGAGCTGTAGACAGGGAGGACCCTCGTTACACATCAGGATATACCTTTATAATGTGTGGTGCAGCTATCAGCTGGAGCAGTAAGAGGCAAACGACAACTGCATTGTCAAGCACTGAAGCAGAATACTTATCATTATCTTCAGCTATTCAAGAGGCATTGGGGCTTAGCAGATTGGCCATCCAATTTCTCATCATTCGCAAAAAGGAAGCTTTTGTTAGCCCACGTACAAAACATATTAATGTACGACATTACTTTATTAGAGAAAGCATTGGTAGTGGTGAGGTCAAGGTGGACTTTGTTGCTTCAACCAACATGTTGGTGGGCGCACTCACTAAAGCGGTTGAAAGGGTCAAGTTAGAAGAGTTAATCAAAGCGATAGGTCTCCAAAGAGCTGAAGAAAGAAGATAGTCATACTGCATCAAGAGATAGCAATTGTTCAAATTGATTTTTTTTTATTTAATTTTTGTTAATAAAATTTTGTTTACTGAATCCGAATCCGGTGCCCGTTTTGCTCCATCGCCTGAGATTCGAGGTAATATCTCCCGCAACTAAGGTTCGGCTCGTCTATTTGTGGGTCTGCATTTTGATCTTTTTACCTTTCCTGTACCTGCATCCACCTCCCCGTGCCTCAGAGTTCCTCCGCTATCTGGCTAAGTCCCTGGATGAAGGCTTTCGTGCTGTCATGGCAGGTATAGGCAAGGCAAAGTTTACGATGGAGAGTGTCGAAATCCTAGTATCGGCTGCTGTTCAGGGTGCGAAAGCGGGCCTGTAGTCGTCGTCATCAAGCGACCGCAGTTCTACATTAGTTGCTGACTTGGCTGATGTAGAATGTACTACTACAAGTCAACAACCGCAGGGTAGGTTGACGCACAACACTACCCCGCAAATCACAACAGTTTTTGTTACATATGTACGAAATTTGAAGTGAAGCGTTTACGAAAAACCATTGATGATGACATTAGTACTACTTATGAAGAAATGTTTGATGTAAAGATAGATCAAGTCAGCAATTGGGTTCCACGCGTGATTTGCAACAGTTGTAGAAAGATGTTATACTCCTGTAAGAAAACCAAGAGTAAGCAGAATATGAAATTTTATACGCCAGCTATTTGGCGTGAACCCGAAAACATTGAGGAATGCTACTTCTGTTTGAACGAAAATAAAGGTTTTAATGTTAAAAATAAGAATAAAATCGTGTACATAAATGCTGGATCGGTAATACTCATTTCAAGTAAAAACATCGAATTTACCAATGATATCAATCATAATTTATCTGACGATATAGAGTCAATAGAAATTGAGGAATCTCCCGAGGAAAGTGAATTTCCGAGTGAGGTTGACAAATCTATACGTCCATCACTAATTTTACAGTTTGAGCTAAACGATCTTATTAGAGACCTAGGTTTATCAAAAGATGGTTCAGAATATTTGGCTTCATTTTTGAAAAAGAAAAATCTTTTACAGCCTAAAACTAAAAGTTTTACAGCCTAACTAAAGTTTCGTTCTACCGAAAACGAGACTCGGAATTTCTGAATTTTTTTGTAATGGATAAAGACATATCCTTAGTATTTTGCACCAATGTGGAAGCTCTCATAAATAAGTTGAAAAAGAATTCATACAAAAGTAGTGATTGGAGACTTTTCATCGACTCTTCAAAACAGAGTATCTAAACAGTTTTGCTACACAACGAAAACATATATGCTCCGGTACCAATAGTTCATTCAACTGGCATGCAAGAAAAATATATCAATACAAAACCCGATTGTGCAAACTCCTTACGGTATATATCGGGTAACGCTAATGCCGACGGTTTCGCTTTTGAATCAGGAACAGATTTTCACATAAATCATACTGCCATTGTACTTCTATGTTGACCTTGAATGGGTTATTGTGGGGTTTGATTAAACTCTCTATATCGTATCATGAGAGATATTCAGATGACCTTCTCCGCGATGTGATGGAGCAAAACGGACACCGGATTCGGATTCAGCAACTTCAAAAATCTACAGGTTCGGTATTATTCCCGATTCCAATGGTTTTTCTCAGTTTGGCCTTGGATTGACCTTGATCCTGACGTGATGGGGCAAAACGGACACCGAGAGTAGAGGGTATGGGTATCTCACTACCAGACCCTATGAGTTTCACTTTATGAGGCTGTGTTATCATAGAAATTATAATATTTTTGAGCTTAAAATAAAAATTTAAGTCGACGTGTTTCAAGGTTTTTGCAAATAAAAGCGTTTTTGGGAGTAAACAATCCCTAGGGCGCAGAATACTTTTGAACCGTTAAAATAATAATTTTATGCTATATAATGCAAAAAATTTATTTTTATTTGGGCTAATTTTTGTATAGACCCGATTTCTAATTAAAGGTGTGAAACCCATTCCTAGTATTCACTCCCAAAAACAATTTTTTCTAGATATATCAAGTTCAGATTAAAATTTCGAAATGAAACAAAATGAAAAATATTTCTCTATGAAATGCAAAATTAGATGGTGGTAGTTTGATCCCGTGGGGTAGCAACCTTTATATGTTATTTTGTAAAAACTTTTTTTATTATTTACGTATATAATATTTCGAATAAAATTAAATAATTGTGGTTAAAATTAGAAATCAAGTGATTTTTAAACTACAGTTGAGGTATTACAGGGATTTTACAAATAAAAGTGATATCGGGATAAACAGCTCTTTGGCCCGCAATACTTCGTATCATTTAAATAAGTATTTTGAGATGTATGATGTATATATTCCAAATAATTAATCATGATTAATTTATTTATTTCAGATTATATAGATATTTAAGGAGTAAAAATTCCTGACCATTAATTCAACATTTACGTTATTGTAACATTCAAAATATAAGAACATAATGTAAATAGGGAAAATATAAAATTTAATGAATACTGTTTAATTTTAACTACACAAATATTTGAATCGCTGCTTTTTAAAGCTGACAATGAGCCAACATTAAAATTATTTTTATGTTGTATTATAATCTTTTTAGGAGTCACTGCTTGATAAATATAAATATTAATAATTATATATATTGTAACGGGCGGCGAGACGCGCACGTCGGCGCGGGGAGCCAAAGCGCGGGAAGGCCGGTAGTGATCTCGCAATTCGAGGGAAATTCGAGACAGTTAACTTTTGACCGCTCTCGCGAATAGTTCTGACGTCGCGCGCAAAAGTTATAGCTACAGCAGCAGCAAAAAGAGAGCAGCCCAAGCAGCAACCACAGCACAGCAGCCCTAGCAGCAACAGCAGCCCTAGAAGCGACAGCAGCATCTGGAGCAGCAACAGCAGCAACGGCAGCAACCCAACGCTACCACAGCCCCAGGATACGTCAAGGTCGAGCAGAGGACTCCCTGGCCAAAGTACAAGGAGGATCGTCGTATAAGCTAAAGTAGGATCTCATTTTCCTTTTTATTTATACGCGATCGACTGGCGAGGCATTTGGCCCCAGTCGTTGTTCCGGGATATTTTGTGGCCTTCTCGCGACGCGAATACGCGCAATACGGACGCCGGATTGTTTGACTGAATAAACGCCTTTTTATGAGAAACGGTAGTGTGTTCATTCGATCATCGTCCCGATCCCTCTTCCTATCTAAACCGCCGAATACCGCCGCCTCCGCGGGCACTACACAGGAGTGTAGTGCATACTGAGCACCGGGACATCGTCGCAGGTAGGCGACCACACGAGCGAGTACAGCATCTCGCAAAAGCAAAGTACAGGAGGACTTTGCATTTGTACGGGGTACATAGGCAGATAGCCGCCTAGAAACCACCCCGTTACAACTGGCGCCCAAAACGTGTGGATACGCGAGATAGGAAGAGAAAAAGTGTTGCGCGCGAACTCGAGATAGGGAATTCCCGATCCGGCGAAAAGTAAGCGAATTTCGTAGAAAGACGGTTGAATTTCCGCGAGTTCGAAAAGGCCTAGGCGTGATATATAGCATTATACTTGCGCCGAGCCGATCAAAACAAATATCGGTTCGTTGGTCGGCTAAGCAGCAGCGCGCGAGAGTAGGAAAATCCGTGCGCGCTATAGTAGTGTGCGAGCGCCGAGTACGAAGCAGCTGACGCGTGTGAGTACGCTACGTAGCGGGAGTATACGTGAGCGCGCGGAGAATGTGTGCGCGAGCCGCTTGGTGGGAGCGTCTGTGAGCGCGCGGAGAGTGTGTGCGCGAGCCGCTTGGTGGGAGCATCTGTGAGCGCGCGGAGAGTGTGTACGCGAGCCGCTCGGTGGGAGAGTACGCGCGAGTGCTACGAGTGCGTGTGCCCGCTACAGTACGTAGCGCAGGCATAGTGCAAGCGCCGTATCGCCGTAGAAGCGATATAGTACGCGTACCCGAGCGTGTGTGAGTGTGCGTGCGTATAGGAGAGCACAGCTGGCTGATGATAGAGCCTACCTGTATATACGCAGCATAACGCGTATTAGACTACAGCAAAAGAGTGCGAGATCAGAAATTCGGTGCAACGCACGCCGTCTCGCACTTAGAATCCACGGAATAAAATCACGCCACAGTTATTAGAATAGAGGCGTTAGATTTTTTTTTTGGATTTTTGCTTTTTTCTTTTTTTTTTTTTGCAAAACACGCTGTTTTGCAATTAGACTCCGCGAAATAAAATCACGCCATAGCTACTATAGTAGAGGCGTTGGATTTTTATTTTTTTTAGGCTTGCTTAATACTGATAGGAAAGCGTAGGTTTTTCGTGTATTGCAAATACACAATAGCTCGCGAGTAAATTATCAGATTAGGTAGCCGCTGCTGCTGCGTGAGTTAGTTTCTTAGAGTCAATAAATTTTAGCGGGAAATATACGCGTGAAAGATGGCTCAAGAAACCGAAAAGAGCGTAGGAGACTGGTGCTGTGCACTAGAAGACGCCGATTTGCAAGAAGCACTGACCTCGTTGAAGCTTCGAGTCGATGGCTTCAAGTTAGCCAAAATCGCCAGGCTTCACCGATGGTTAATGGGCGACTACGCTGAAGAGGATTTTATGCCCATGGGAGAAGTGTTGCCATCGGAAGCTCGCGTTGAAAGAGAGCTGCTCCGGCAAACATTTATAGACGAAACGAAGCTGGAGACGACAGGTGATACGATTGCGGATGAATCGTATGACCCTACGGCAGCACACCCGCTAGAAAGATTAGCGCATGACCAGACCGTAGCAGAACGGTTGAGGTGGTCGAGTGATGCACGGGTCCCATGCGGGCAAGGCGCTATAAAGAAGATAGCGCGAGTCTCAGCCAGTACACCGTGGGTAATCCCAACAATGCAACTTTCTGATGAGGAGGAGGAAGCAAGAAATGTTGCAAACAGTCATAGGAAGGACGGTGAGCAGCTGGATCCTAGGTCCCTTCCGACTCACGGCAGAGGAACGGCTGATGTAATAGTACAGCGAGCGCGAGGTCAGCCAGCGATACCAGCGGCAAACAGGAAAGAGACAACGGAATCTGGGAAGGATGAGCCAGATGACGCTGTAAAGATTCTGACACGCCGGGTGGAGGCATCAGACGCCAAGATAGAGCAGCTGACGAAGAGCGTCGAAACGTTAATGACGATGTTGATGGGTAACGCCGCGTCGAGCACAAGAGTGGAGCAAACTCCAGCCCCTCCGAAGCCAACACGCAAGACGCAAGGTGGTTTACCCCCGCCAAGGGTCGACTTCCAAGATACGTACAGTATCTATGGAAATGAGGACATGGCCAGCCCAGTAGCACGGCCGCGTAATGTGACGACGTTGCCGGCAAGGGGAGTTAGACGTCAACCCCTGGCAGGTGCTGGGGGGAGCAGAAACGCTACAGGCGAGACGAGTAGCGTACCTGGTAGTAGGAGCACTGCCAGTGGTATGACATCCGCCCACAATTCGTCTAGAGCGGCCGGTAGCGTATTCGGAAAGTGGCCAGTCCGATTCAACGGCGATGCCAGCATGAGCATCGAGCACTTCATCCAGAAGATGGAGGGAGTGCAGAGATTAAACGACCTTACAGAAGAGCAGATGCTAGCTGCACTTCAGGAGGTATTCACCGGTTACGCCTATGAGTGGCTGTTAAACCGAGTTGATGAGACAGGAGGATGGACTAGCTGGCAAGAGTTTTGCACGTGTGCCAAGACGTGGTTCGGCAAAACGCAAGGATACCAGCAGAGGCTTCAAGCAGAGGCACAAACACGCACGCAGGGACCAAATGAGTCTATACGTGTGTATATTACAAGCCTGCAAGGTATTATGCGCAGGATGGTGCCGAAGCCCAGTGTATCACAGCAGCTTGATGTGATATACCACAACATGCTGCCTTCTATAAAAAGAATTCTGCAGCGGAAAGACTACAGCACTGTGGAACAGATTCTAGAAGCAGCTGCTGAAATAGAAGCCACCATCGAGAGCGAGGCGGTATATAGACCTCCTCCACCTCCCGCAGCCGCACTGTTGCCGGAATTGGCTTATAAGCCGGATCTCTGTCCTCATAGCTCCAAGGCCAAGGTAGCGGCTTTGGGAGCAGAGGTGACAGGGGAAGAGCCGCTGAACCTAGCAGCGATAAGTCGCTTGTTCGACGAGCGACTTCAGAAAGCTTTTCGGAGTAAGTCCCCGACAAGGTCACCACAGCGGCGAAAGAATTACCGCAGTGCCAGCAGAGGGCGTGATAGAAGTCCAAAGAAAAAGGACAAGGGGACTAGCCCACCACGGAAGGAAAGTCCGAGGTCGGGAAACAAGTCGAGAAGCCCCAACAAAGCAAGGACAAACACCTACAAAGACGTAGAGTGTTTTAACTGCGGTAAGAAGGGCCATATCGCCAGGATGTGCAGACATCAGTCGGGAAACGCCAAAAAGGAGACGTAGGCGAGGCCCCTACATCTCTGAGGAGGGCGCAGCATGAGACTGGGACTAGTTCAGCGCGCCAGGTCTCGCCGGACGATTTCGATCTGATGATCGAAAAGCTAGCCAAGGTTAGCGAGGAGGCGCAACCCAACCTGAATGGCGATGAGTCACGCTATTGGGTGAAAGTTGGGATTGGAGAATTCCAAGTGCGAGCGCTCTATGATCCGGGAGCGGCGTTGACAGTAATGGGCACGCTAGGTTTACAAATAGCCAGCGCGTGTGGGCGCAAGTTACGCCCGTGCCAAGGTCGACAAGCACAATGCGCCAATGGACAGACTTCAACAATTGTGGGTACAGTAGACCTGCCGTTTGAAGTCGAAGGAGTCCAGAGAGAGGTAACGGTAGCAATAATGCCAGACGCAGTCGAGAGCTGCCTAGTCGGAGCAAACTTCGGCAGACTCTTCGATGCAGTACACGACCCAAACGAGGGAGTGTTATACTTGAAGCGTGAAAGGAAAATAGTACAGCTTCAACTGGCTACGCTCGGAGTTACAGGTGTGCTCAATATAGCCGCAGTAGGTTTAGCGAGGATTACGGAGGACGAACGCGCTAAGCTGAACAGACTTTTGGCTAGGATGAAACCAGCCCAGCCGAATGCGCTAGGTCGCACTCAGCTGATTGAGCATGACATCGACATCGGTACTGCTAGGCCCATAAAGCAGAAATATTACCCGGTGTCGAGGATGATGGAAGAGGAAATGCACCGCCAGGTACATGAGATGTTGGAGGCGGGCATTATTGAACGAGCAACGAGTGGTTGGTCTAGCCCCGTGGTTTTGGTGCGCAAAGCGAATGGAAAGTTTCGTTTTTGCGTTGACTTTCGAAAAGTTAATGCGCTATCAAAAGCTGATGCTTATCCTTTGCCGAACATGGATGATATACTGCGTAAACTGCAGAAAGCGAAGTATATTTCGACACTGGATCTCAGTAATGCGTATCATCAGATACCGCTCAAGAAGGAAGCGAGACCAATCACAGCGTTTACGGTGCCAGGCCTGGGATTGTTCCAATTTAAGCGCATGCCTTTTGGTTTAGCCTACGCAGGAGCGTCATTCCAGAGGCTAATCGATGAAGTTATCGGACCAGAACTTCAGCCATACGCTTATTCATACCTCGATGACATAATTGTGGTCACAGAGACGTTTGAGGAACATATCAAGTACCTAGGAAAGGTCTTGACAAGGGTGAAAGAGGCAGGCCTAGTAATCAACCAAGAGAAGAGTGTCTTTTGCCAAGGTGAGGTCAAGTACCTAGGCGTCCTAGTCAATCATGACGGATTTCGGCCTGATCCAAGTAAGATAGCCCCGGTAGTGGACTATCCGGCACCGAAAAACTTGAAACAGCTAAGGTGATTCTTAGGAATGGCGTCATGGTATCGCAAGTTTTTAAAGGACTTTGCGAGCATCGCTGAACCTCTTTTTGCATTGACCAAGAAGGGAAGGAAGTATGAGTGGAGTGAAGCACAACAAGATGCTTTCACAAAGATTAAAGCGCTGATGGCGTCAGCGACAATCTTACATCGACCAGACTTCAACGCACAGTTCGTCGTGCAAACAGATGCTAGCGATACCGGCTTAGGCGCCGTATTGATGCAAATTGTAGACGGCGAAGAAAGAGTGTTAGAGTTTGCTAGCCGTACCCTCTCCCCGGCTGAACGTAACTACTCTGTAACTGAGCGTGAATGCCTAGCTGTGATATGGGCGATAAGGAAGTTTAGACCTTATATCGAAGGATATGAGTTTAAAGTCATAACTGACCATAGCAGTTTGCGCTGGCTATGTAACCTTCGAAATCCAACTGGGAGATTAGCTCGTTGGGCTTTGGAAATGCAAGGACATAGTTATACAGTGGAGCATAGGAAAGGCTCACTGAACGCCGTACCAGATGCCTTATCAAGGATGTACGAGGACAGCGCGGTACCAATTTCGGTGATCAAATGGGCCGATGAGACTCAGGATGAGTGGTACCAGGAAAGGGTCAGGAAGGTACAAACCAGACCGCAAGATGTACCTCGATTTAAACTTCATGGGGGACAATTGTATACTTATCGCCCAGACAAAAACTCGCCACCCTCGATTGAAGACGACGAGGCATGGAAAATCGTCGTACCGTGCGAAAAGCGCGAAGAGGTGTTACACGAGTGCCACGATGAACCATCAGCTGGTCACCAGGGACGTGAGAAGACGTACGCTAGAGTAGCCATGTACTATTACTGGCCGAAAATGTATAGCGACGTCGAGCAATATGTACGACAGTGCATGGTCTGCCAACAAACTAAGGTAGAACAGCGTCCTCCAGCTGGACTTATGGGACGTAGGATCATCACGAGGCCATGGCAAATGATGGCTAGTGATATGATGGGTCCTAAACCAAAAACGGTGCATGGGAACGAATATATCCTCGTATTCGAAGACCTGTTTACTCGATGGGTTGAGTGTATCCCCGTAAAGCGAGCAAACGGTCCTACCATAGTGAAACACCTAGAGGAAAGGATAGTTTTGAGGTATGGCGCTCCAGAAGTATTTCTCTCAGACAACGGTACGGAGTTTAAAAACCATGTCGTAGACAAATATCTGGAGTCGATCGGTGTCAAACACGAAACAACGCCGGTGTACCATCCTCAAGCTAATCCAGTGGAGCGAGTCAATAAGACGGTAGGATACGAGCGCTCATAGACGAAAACCATTCCAAATGGGATGAGCACTTGAGCGAAATCATCTTCGGATATAACACAGTTCCGCATTCAGCAACTGGGGTTAGTCCAGCGATGATGTTATATGGCAGGCAACCACCAAGCCCGGCATCTGCCAGGCGCAGCCAAGATATAGCGGCAGCATGAGGAGTTGCAAAATAGTGCATACGCCGACTGGTTGAACCGCATGAAAGGGCTGAGCCAAGTGCATGAGAATGCAGCTGAACGAGCCAAGCGCGAGCAAGAGAGACAAGCTGGATATTATGACGCTCGACGCAGAGAGGCGGAGTTCAAAGTCGACGACTTGGTATGGAAACGCAATTATGTGCTTTCTTCCGCAGCGGATAAACGGTCAGCCAAGTTCGCCCCATCATATGTTGGACCATACAGGATTATAGATGTCTTGGGCACCAACACGTATCGTTTGAAGGACGAAGAAGGACAAGTGATAGACTTGGTCCATGCCGACCAACTCAAACGATTTCATCCGGCAAGGGCGATATCTCGAGAAGAGGAGGTTGTAGCAGGGAATACAGACTGTCCTAGGGAGGTTAGAGCAGACACGCGACGGGAACTGCGAGCGAGCGAAGACCGCTCTGGAGGCGACCAGAGTGGCAAGGCGCGTAACGATAGATCGCAGCACAGCGGTGCTCGAAGTGTGAGCCCCCCTCAACGTATCACTGAGCGTCAAGGTGACGACGAAGGAGACTCGACCCCGTCCCCTCGTAGGTTGCGCGGGCAACGCAACGCTACGCAGCAGACGGGAGGTCCAGTTACAGGGCGGCCAGTAGCCAGGCCTCGCGGCAGGCCTCGGAAGGCCCAGTACGCGACTCTACCGGTGCCAGCACAGCCGATGAACGAGGCTAGTGCGACAGGCACGGCTAAGAGAAAGCCTGGTCGGCCTAAGGGCTCACGCAACCATGCGAGGTAGGCAGAATAATCTGTATTTCTGTTTCAGGATGGATTCTGGAGATTGGGACGGTGTCCTCAGCAGAATGTTCGAGGAGGCTCGCCTACCGGCGGACTCCCTCACGGACGAGGAGGTCCTCATGGACCTAGACCACCCGTCGGAGGAGGAGGACCGACCGAGAAGGGACTGGGCAGAGGAGACTCGGGAGGATGAGCTCCTGACAACGCCCCCGAGGACCACCATCGACCAGCAACCGGAGGAAGACGGTGAGGCTCCGCCGCGCCGCCTGCGATTCGCAGGCCTGCCCATCTCGGCGCGGTTGGAGTCCGCCCAGCCTATCGATCCAGCACCATCATCTGCTCTGGAGACTACCTCAAGCGAGGTGGAGAAGGAGTGGGCCAAGCTGCGGCCAGCTATCGAGGAGGCGATAGAGGCGAGCCCGGAGGCTCGCAGGTTGGCACGAGAGGCATTTAAGCGCTATGATAGCGCCGTGCGCCAATACGGAGTGGCCTTCCAGCAGCGCTCGAAAGCCTGGACGCGGCTTATCGAGGAAGAAAAGGCGGCGCTCAAGGCTGTGGATCAGTCGCGCCATCACAGGAGACCTGAGGGCCAAAGAGTGGGCCCAAAGGTAGTGCCCCATCCCGGAGCAATCGCGCGAGCGCGCGAGGAAGCTCAACGGCGGCGTGCTCAGGAAGAGCAGAGCCGCGCAACTCGGGCCCTAAAGGAAGCCGAGGCGGCTTTGGAGAAGGTCCGGGCGTGGAAGAGCCTCGCCGACAAGAACGCGGCCAGAGGCAAAGTTCGCCGAGGGGTCCGGCCAGGGGCGTGCAGGCGACCCCGGACCGATGTGCGTTCGGGGAGCACACCGCAACCAGAGAAGCATACGCGCTCTGCAGGCGGTGGCTCTACTCGGCGTGACCGGTCTGGGAATCGGGAGCACGTCTCTCCCGTGAACCGGCGAACGACGCCGGTCGTGCGGCGCAGCAGGTCCCGCACAGGGACGCGGGGACCGTCGGTGGACAGACGTGAGGAACACCCTAGGGGAGCAAAGAGGCGCCGAACCAGCCGTTCACGGTCCAGGTCTCAGAGGAGGCGCCAGCGATCCAGCAGCAGGGGGTCAGTTCAGCCACCACTAGCTCGTCCGCATGGAGTGCGGACGACCAAAAGGAGCTGCTTTGTCTGCGGCCACGAGAGGGTGAACCGAGCTTCGCGGTGCCCTAATTATACTCATTAGGGCGGCGCCCAGGGCGCCCCCCTTTTTCTGAATAAATTTTTATTTTTTATTGTTACAGATGAGGAGTATATTATTTGGCGCCACCCTATCCCTCTACGTATGGTAGAACCAAATTCGGGGCGATATTTTGGTTCTAGGGGGGGGTTGTAACGGGCGGCGAGACGCGCACGTCGGCGCGGGGAGCCAAAGCGCGGGAAGGCCGGTAGTGATCTCGCAATTCGAGGGAAATTCGAGACAGTTAACTTTTGACCGCTCTCGCGAATAGTCCTGACGTCGCGCGCAAAAGTTATAGCTACAGCAGCAGCAAAAAGAGAGCAGCCCAAGCAGCAACCACAGCACAGCAGCCCTAGCAGCAACAGCAGCCCTAGAAGCGACAGCAGCATCTGGAGCAGCAACAGCAGCAACGGCAGCAACCCAACGCTACCACATCCCAAGGATACGGCAAGGTCGAGCAGAGGACTCCCTGGCCAAAGTACAACGAGGATCGTCGTATAAGCTAAAGTAGGATCTCATTTTCCTTTTTATTGATACGCGATCGACTGGCGAGGCATTTGGCCCCAGTCGTTGTTCCGGGATATTTTGTGGCCTTCTCGCGACGCGAATACGCGCAATACGGACGCCGGATTGTTTGACTGAATAAACGCCTTTTTATGAGAAACGGTAGTGTGTTCATTCGATCGTCGTCCCGATCCCTCTTCCTATCTAACCCGCCGAATACCGCCGCCTCCGCGGGCACTACACAGGAGTGTAGTGCATACTGAGCACCGGGACATCGTCGCAGGTAGGCGACCACACGAGCGAGTACAGCATCTCGCAAAAGCAAAGTACAGGAGGACTTTGCATTTGTACGGGGTGGTTTCTAGGCGGCTATCTGCCTATGTACCCCGTACAAATGCAAAGTCCTCCTGTACTTTGCTTTTGCGAGATGCTGTACTCGCTCGTGTGGTCGCCTACCTGCGACGATGTCCCGGTGCTCAGTATGCACTACACTCCTGTGTAGTGCCCGCGGAGGCGGCGGTATTCGGCGGGTTAGATAGGAAGAGGGATCGGGACGACGATCGAATGAACACACTACCGTTTCTCATAAAAAGGCGTTTATTCAGTCAAACAATCCGGCGTCCGTATTGCGCGTATTCGCGTCGCGAGAAGGCCACAAAATATCCCGGAACAACGACTGGGGCCAAATGCCTCGCCAGTCGATCGCGTATCAATAAAAAGGAAAATGAGATCCTACTTTAGCTTATACGACGATCCTCGTTGTACTTTGGCCAGGGAGTCCTCTGCTCGACCTTGCCGTATCCTGGGGCTGTGGTAGCGTTGGGTTGCTGCCGTTGCTGCTGTTGCAGCTCCAGATGCTGCTGTCGCTGCTAGGGCTGCTGTTGCTGCTAGGACTGCTGTGCTGTGGTTGCTGCTTGGGCTGCTCTCTTTTTGCTGCTGCTGTAGCTATAACTTTTGCGCGCGATGTAAGTTGTAACTGTTGTATCAGTTGTCCCGGTGCTCAGTATGCACTACACTCCTGTGTAGTGCCCGCGGAGGCGGTGGTATTCGGCGGTTTAGATAGGAAGAGGGATCGGGACGACGATCGAATGAACACACTACCGTTTCTCATAAAAAGGCGTTTATTCAGTCAAACAATCCGGCGTCCGTATTGCGCGTATTCGCTTCGCGAGAAGGCCACAAAATATCCCGGAACAACGACTGGGGCCAAATGCCTCGCCAGTCGATCGCGTATCAATAAAAAGGAAAATGAGATCCTACTTTAGCTTATACGACGATCCTCGTTGTACTTTGGCCAGGGAGTCCTCTGCTCGACCTTGCCGTATCCTTGGGATGTGGTAGCGTTGGGTTGCTGCCGTTGCTGCTGTTGCTGCTCCAGATGCTGCTGTCGCTTCTAGGGCTGCTGTTGCTGCTAGGGCTGCTGTGCTGTGGTTGCTGCTTGGGCTGCTCTCTTTTTGCTGCTGCTGTAGCTATAACTTTTGCGCGCGACGTCAGGACTATTCGCGAGAGCGGTCAAAAGTTAACTGTCTCGAATTTCCCTCGAATTGCGAGATCACTACCGGCCTTCCCGCGCTTTGGCTCCCCGCGCCGACGTGCGCGTCTCGCCGCCCGTTACAACCCCCCCCTAGAACCAAAATATCGCCCCGAATTTGGTTCTACCATACGTAGAGGGATAGGGTGGCGCCAAATAATATACTCCTCATCTGTAACAATAAAAAATAAAAATTTATTCAGAAAAAGGGGGGCGCCCTGGGCGCCGCCCTAATGAGTATAATTAGGGCACCGCGAAGCTCGGTTCACCCTCTCATGGCCGCAGACAAAGCAGCTCCTTTTGGTCGTCCGCACTCCATGCGGACGAGCTAGTGGTGGCGGAACTGACCC
Organism: Muscidifurax raptorellus; assembly: GCA_020010945.3. Taxonomy (NCBI): domain Eukaryota; kingdom Metazoa; phylum Arthropoda; class Insecta; order Hymenoptera; family Pteromalidae; genus Muscidifurax; species Muscidifurax raptorellus. The sequence goes on from CM052078.1 coordinate 26,015,407, forward strand.
CCTGCTGCTGGATCGCTGGCGCCTCCTCTGGGACCTGGATCGTGAACGACTGGTTCGGCGCCTCTTCGATCCCCTGGGGTGCTCCTCACGTCTGTCCACCGACGGTCCCCGCGTCCCCGTGCGGGACCTACTACGCCGCACGACCGGCGTCGTTCGCCGGTTCACGGAAGAGACGTGCTCCCGATTCCCAGACCGGTCACGCCGAGTAGAGCCACCGCCTGCAGAGCGCGTATGCTTCTCTGGTTGCGGTGTGCTCCCCGAACGCACCTCGGTCCGGGGTCGCCTGCACGCCCCTGGCCGGACCCCTCGGCGAACTTTGCCTCTGGCCGCGTTCTTGTCGGCGAGGCTCTTCCACGCCCGGACCTTCTCCAAAGCCGCCTCGGCTTCCTTTAGGGCCCGGGTTGCGCGGCTCTGCTCTTCCTGAGCACGCCGCCGTTGAGCTTCCTCGCGCGCTCGCGCGATTGCTCCGGGATGGGGCACTACCTTTGGGCCCACTCTTTGGCCCTCAGGTCTCCTGTGATGGCGCGACTGATCCACAGCCTTGAGCGCCGCCTTTTCTTCCTCGATAAGCCGCGTCCAGGCTTTCGAGCGCTGCTGGAAGGCCACTCCGTATTGGCGCACGGCGCTATCATAGCGCTTAAATGCCTCTCGTGCCAACCTGCGAGCCTCCGGGCTCGCCTCTATCGCCTCCTCGATAGCTGGCCGCAGCTTGGCCCACTCCTTCTCCACCTCGCTTGAGGTAGTCTCCAGAGCAGATGATGGTGCTGGATCGATAGGCTGGGCGGACTCCAACCGCGCCGAGATGGGCAGGCCTGCGAATCGCAGGCGGCGCGGCGGAGCCTCACCGTCTTCCTCCGGTTGCTGGTCGATGGTGGTCCTCGGGGGCGTTGTCAGGAGCTCATCCTCCCGAGTCTCCTCTGCCCAGTCCCTTCTCGGTCGGTCCTCCTCCTCCGACGGGTGGTCTAGGTCCATGAGGACCTCCTCGTCCGTGAGGGAGTCCGCCGGTAGGCGAGCCTCCTCGAACATTCTGCTGAGGACACCGTCCCAATCTCCAGAATCCATCCTGAAACAGAAATACAGATTATTCTGCCTACCTCGCATGGTTGCGTGAGCCCTTAGGCCGACCAGGCTTTCTCTTAGCCGTGCCTGTCGCACTAGCCTCGTTCATCGGCTGTGCTGGCACCGGTAGAGTCGCGTACTGGGCCTTCCGAGGCCTGCCGCGAGGCCTGGCTACTGGCCGCCCTGTAACTGGACCTCCCGTCTGCTGCGTAGCGTTGCGTTGCCCGCGCAACCTACGAGGGGACGGGGTCGAGTCTCCTTCGTCGTCACCTTGACGCTCAGTGATACGTTGAGGGGGGCTCACACTTCGAGCACCGCTGTGCTGCGAACTAGCAGGACGCGATTCCGTATTATTGCTCTGTTCGTTACCAGAGTCTCTTTCGCTCGCACGCAACATCTGACGCTTCGTATCTATTCTTACCACATCCATCGGATTTTCATATCATCCCTCTTTGATTGTCCTCCTCCGAGTGGATCTCTGATTTATGGACTCGTACCAGTTGACCTGCACCCACCCAGCTCTGGGTATTGTCGTCCTCGTCCATCAGATGGTGGTATCGAAGCCTTGCGATACTGAATGACTACTTTTTTTGCCTTAGAAGTAGGGTCCGTCCCTGTCCTCTGTTGGTTGTTCCTTCTTTAGCGTTACATCCCTTTCTCTCTGTCTCGCTAGGAACATTTCTGCCAGATTTAGCAACTTGACTCGGCCGTGCTCTTGGCGACCAGTCCATCCATTCAGGACAGTCTCTCATCCAATGAGTCACCTGACCACATGTCCAACATTCGAGTCTTTTATGCACTCGGTTAGGCAGCTGCACATCCTGGTTTATCGCCTCGACGCAATCTCGCCTCAAGTGATCCTTCGAACCACATACCCAACACTTCTTATGCCGGCAACGCGCCTTTAGCAGTATCCCCTTTCTTGGACTACTCTTTGGGCTAGGCCGCTCCCTCTGCGTATTGGGCCCTTGGCACTTCCGTCTGTCAGGCAACTTTTCCGCCTTTACCTGGCAGGCTTGGCTTGTCTTGGCCTTGGCGGCCTTGCCGCTCTTTCGCTCTAGCTTCTTTGTCTGCTGAGAACGGGGCCACTCAGACAGCCATGTGCCTTCCTTAGGCTTCGCTTTACTCCGGCGTCTGGGACGTTTCTTTAGGCCCAGGTGTCGTTCTTCGCTTGCAGACTTCCTATTCTGCTGTGCGGTACCTGACCTTTAACCTACCTACCTTTTTCCTCTTCTGCTTTCTTCTGGCCCTTGGCGAGCTCTGTTTGTTAGCGTCATTGCACTGACAACTACATTGGCCTACCTTTTGATTCTCGAGACTGCTCAATTTCTGTCTCAGCTCTAGCAACTCCTGACGCATACTCTGAACCTCTTTGAGTATCTGCGAGTGTGCGAGGAGACATGTTACCTCCTCACAAGGATTATAGCTTGACTTGCTGAGCATTGAGTCTGATTGCGACTCTGTATCTGACTCATGCTCTAAGCTTTGAGCTGTTTCTGCGCCTACAGGCGTCTGCGCTACCTTGGTCGTAGTCGAGGCCATAGCAGCGTTTTCATCTTCTGTTGCAGCTTTTGCATCTACAGCAAGTTGATGGGTACTCTCCTTCCCCAAAACGCTGTCTATCCTCGACGAAGGCGTTCTGCAGTCTCGTTCTGCTTGGTCCACTCCTGACATCTGGCTGTCATCTTCTGTGTCTTGCGTTATACTTGTAATATCGCAGACACTTCTTTCATCCGCCATTCGTGCTGCCACTACGTCGCTAAACTGCGGTAATACTGGTCGTAACAGCAACAACAGCCTTATGTCCCTCTCATCTCGAGTGACATATCTACCCAGGTCGTTTGACGTAACGAAATCTTCTTCATTATAGTCTCCTCCGAGCCTAGCTCTAACTTTGATAAGAGTAACCATTGGTGGATCCTTGGCATCCAATAACAGAGCGTCTGCTACAGTTATTAAGGATTCAACTGACAGCTTCCAGATAAATCCATTGACTTCCTGAGCTATCCTTTGTTGAGCTTCGTCACTGTAGGTAATCGCAGTTGTGCTTTTCGATATCAATTCTGCCAAAAATACTGCTTCATCTGGCAATTGATATAAGCTACAACTCTTCGCCTTTAAATCTTCGGCGGTTTTTGCCAACGCATCAGCTATCAACTTCTGTTGACTCCGCAGTTCTTCTGCCCTATTTGCTTGCGTCAACATTTTTACTCGCGTCTCTACGTCACGGTATTAACAATAGATTCGCGCAGCAGCAGCGGCTAACTAATCTGACAATTTATTTGCGTGTTTCTGTATATTTCCAATACACGAAAACCTCCGCTTGTCTACCTAGATTTAGCTAGTCTATCAAAAAAATAAAAATCTAACGCCTCTACTCTAATAGCTGTGGCGTGATTTTATTTCGCGGATTCTAAGTGCGAGACGGCGTGCGTTGCACCGAATTTCTGATCTCGCACTCTTTTGCTGTAGTATAATACGCGTTATGCTGCGTATCCACAGGTAGGCTCTATCATCAGCCAGCTGTGCTCTCCTATACGCACGCACACTCACCCACGCTCGGGTACGCGTACTATATCGCTTCTACGGCGATACGGCGCTTGCACTATGCCTGCGCTACGTACTGTAGCGGACACACGCACTCGTAGCACTCGCACGTACTCTCCCACCGAGCGGCTCGCGTACACACTCTCCGTGCGCTCACGGACGCTCCCACCAAGCGGCTCGCGCACACACTCTCCGCGCGCTCACAGACGCTCCCACCAAGCGGCTCGCGCACACACTCTCCGCGCGCTCACGTATACTCCCGCTACGCAGCGTACTCACACGCGTCAGCTGTTTCGTAATCGGCGCTCGCACACTACTATAGCGCGCACGGATTTTCCTACTCTCGCGCGCTGCTGCTTAGCCGACCAACGAACCGATATTTGTTTTGATCGGCTCGGCGCAAGTATAATGCTATATATCACGCCTAGGCCTTTTCGAACTCGCGGAAATTCAACCGTCTTTCTACGAAATTCGCTTACTTTTCGCCGGATCGGGAATTCCCTATCTCGAGTTCGCGCGCAACACTTTTTCTCTTCCTATCTCGCGTATCCACACGTTTTGGGCGCCAGTTGTAACGAGAGAGGGAGAGAGGGAGAGAGGGAGAGAGGGAGAGAGGGAGAGAGGGAGAGAGGGAGAGAGGGAGAGAGGGAGAGAGGGAGAGAGGGAGAGAGGGAGAGAGAGAGAGAGAGAGAGAGAGAGAGAGAGAGAGTCGCGCTCCGGTCTGCTTGGGTAAATGGGGGGAGGGCTGGTATCGTATGCGGGATATAGCTTTTTTTAAAAATTATTTATAATTATTTATAAATAAACAAAAGGCACCCATCAATGACAGACTGTTTATCGGGATATAGCTTTTTTTAAAAATTATTTATAATTATTTATAAATAAACAAAAGGCACCCATCGATGACAGACTGTTTATGACAGTAACGGTCGTAAATTATGTTTAGTAACCTTATCAGCCAGTGTTTATATAAACATGGGCTTCTGTTTACAGAAGCTGGCGCCAGCCACGGGACTGGTGACGTCACTCTAGGCCACGCCCAGTCTCTCCATACCAGCCCATATACTACTAATATGTCCTGAAAGGGTTTCGCGAAGCGCGGTATAATGGACGCCTTTCTCGTCTCGGTTTGCTTGTACTGTATATCCACCAAAAGCTTGCCGATATCGAGTAGTTTTTCGACAAAACTCTCGAGATCCAAGCCGTCTTCGCTGTTTTTTGTACCTCAACTCTATATTCATCCCGCTTGATCGCTTTCTAGCTTAGCTTCGCCTGAATTTGTATGTTGAGTACCGGCGCAGACAGCTCTTCCAACACGACGTACTTGTTCAAGATTTTGTCCCGATCTTCTTTCGGTAACCCGATGACAGCGTAATGCTTCGAATTGTTTATAATTGCCGCGTGAACTTCCACCTTTATGCCTTTTGTTGCGCTCGGATCGTCTCCTAGTGCCAGTTTTATGGTCTCCTTCAACGGTTTCGATTGGCCTTGCGGAGTCACGTTCTCCTTCCCTGTCTCGATTTCCCCTTTTGTCTCCACGAATACCGAACGCTCGAGAGGTTTATTTGTACGTTTTACTTACTTTTATCGATCTTTACTCCTTCTTCGTCGCTTGACGCAACTTCGAGAGTAAGGCCAATACGGTCCCCGTTGTCCTTGCTTCCAACGTCTTCCTCGTCGGAAGATCTGCCATCTACGTCCACAACCTTTTCCAGCTTCTGTAGCTTCCTGGTGAGCTCTTCTCTCTTCTTGTTGAAGTAGTCTAACTCAAGCTCTACCATCTTCCTCTTAGACATGTTGTCGAGTTAGCTATCCTATTCCTGTGTCTATTCCTAAACTTTCGCAGTTTCACGATGTGCCCCTGATGACAACGGAAAAAAATATGACACGAGAGAGCGAGAGACAGAGTGAAATGGGCTTGATTCCCCCACTTTTCGCTCTCTCTAAAGTGATCCGTTGTGCCATCTGACGAGCAGCTGGAGAATTACTACATGGTTATATATATATATATATAACCATGTAGTAATTCTACAATTATAAATTATAATCTCGAGAGTGAAGCTTGAAGTATAATGAACACTAGTCAGAAAAGCGTCACATTTCAAATAAGTGATGGTTGCTCGCAGATATGTTGTGTTGCGAGCATCAATCAAGAGTACATATTCCTAAATTAAAGAACGACTATTAGAGTCTGTTCTAAGGTGCAGGCCAAAGTTTAGGCATGCTCGCACTCAGAAAAAGATGGCGCATAGGTTCGTCCGTATAAAAGGCCTCTATTAATATGCTATTTTTAGCGGATCATAGTAAATAAAGTTGATAAAACCTTAAACCTTCAAGTATAGGAATTATACTTCACGTTTATTAGACCAAATTATTTTATCTGGTACTCTAAAAAAGACAAATTAAAATATATTTTTTTTATTATGCTGTCTTCATAGAAACTTATGATATATACATTGTAACTATCAAAGAAATTGTATAGGCTAAGACAAATTCATAAAGATGAGTATACATAAAATTTACAATAATATATATTTGTATTACAGAAAATTATAACAAACAAAAATATAAAAAAAGAAATAGAAGCCGCTCTTCAAAATTTGAATGCTTATATGGATTATGCAAAGGAAGATAATATTGAAAGTAAGGAGTATTTAGTGGAAGATTTATCAAAAATGATTTCCATTTTAATTAAGTATGTACCGATGCCATGTTGTACTGTGAATAATGTTATTGAAACGTTGAAAAGAATAATTACTTTAACCTATGGAAATAAGTTTGAAATCCCAACAATAAATTAATTGTATCTCACTTGTAGTAATTAAATAAAATAATAATTTTTACGATTTTTACGAGGACTATGGGTTGGGGTTAAATTGATTGTGAGACATGCATGACCATTCGCCGTAGTATTCTGGCGCGACTCACAAAAATGTCAGATTTACAATAATAATAATAATAATGAAAAGTATTAAGGGAACAAATCACCTTTAAAATCTGAAACAAAAAATTCAATATTAGATTTTAATTTTAAAATATAATTGAAAAAGAGTCTTTTATATTAAACTACATACAATACACATAAAATACCTGAATTTTTAAGGTATTTCAACCTGATATGCCTCCCTGGCAAAGCAGACTAGTTTCGATGACTTTTTCCACTATACGTAAGATTCCAAGTGTACGCATGGTTGGATTGGGCTCAAATTTTGTGGAGATACTCTTTATATGTGTACTTTCAGTATGAACAAAGGGATTTTTATTTGAGCTAGTAGAAGTATATTTTTGTTTAAATAATTGCAATATTACACTTATTTTTCAATAATTTTATGACTTTTATTGGTGTTGAATAAATTCTACTCGTTCAATTCAAAATCCCTCCGTTCATACTGAAAGTACTCCTCTAAGAAGTATCTCCACAAAATTTGAGCCCAATCCAACCATGCGTTCCCTCGGAATCCTATGGACAGTGAGCTAAACTTTAGAAAAACAATATTATGAGATATTTAATAATAAACATTCCATTGTTAACTGTAATTAATACTTATCTAATATATTCATTTTGGCCATTGGCACCAACTCTTTGACTCTGTTGGGCAAAAACCATGTTGTGGCTTCTAATCAGTTGATTGGACGTGGAAGAAAGTTGCCCAGATTTCTCTATTCATTTCTTCAACGGAATTTGCCATAATAATCTTGCCATAATAAGCAGAGAGCTTGTCAATTACTTGAATCTGCCTCTGCCTCCGATTGTTTTTCCATCAGCAAGCTTCTTTCCAGAGAGAGATTTCTTGAGGTTTCTCAGACGCGTATCCATCCTCTTCTGCACATGAGCAATACACTCTCTCTTCTCAACCACAAATTCATCACCATATAGTTTTTTTTCACTCACTGATTTAAAAATTTTTGAGTCATCATCTCAATGTAGTGGTGGTATTTAACACAGTAAAGTTCTTCTGATTGTTCAAAAAATTTCACATATTCACCCACTTCCATTTTTCCTGCACTACCTTGGTGGTTGGCAGTGCAAGATGCTTCATGCTCTTCATACCACTCCAGATATTCTACCGATTCCTTCTTGCCCTCCCACTTAGAACACTGTTTGCAATAACTATTTTTTATTGCAACATCTAAAACCTTGCCAGTCCTATTTCCTATGAGGCTAGCAAATCCTTGTAGCGATGAAAAACCTTTCTTCCCATCACCAGAAACATCGAGTCCAGTACTGTTTGGTGGTGTAGCATCTTTCTCTTCAAGTACTGCTTTCTTCAAAAATGTTCTGCGACCTCCTGGCAAACTTCGCTCAACTACTTGTTGATTTCGTCAATAGCAGATTGAGCAATTGGCTTTTATAAGTCCATGATGCCAGAAAAAGTTGAAAGACCAGCGTATCCATGGCTAAGTGCACGAGCAGCAAGAACAGATCTTCGGTTTACTGCCCACGCATTCCCTCTTGGTCCAAGTTTTTCACTTGAATTGATTGAAGCAATCTGTTTACACTTTACAAACACAATATCAACTTTAAACCCGAAGCCTTGTACACCAGACTCACTAAATGTCACTTTGTCGTTGCACTCACTGCATACTAAAATGTTCTGAAGTGCAGGGAATAAAATACTGATGTCAATAATTCTATTTCTTGTGTCACCAAGAGTCTTTGACCACTGTTGCACTTTCAAGTTTTTTGCACTGGTAGAGGGTCATGGTCTTTTTGATTGATTTTCCTTCTCCGTCAAAAATTCTTTTGGCCTCTTCTTAGGTCTCCCTCGAGAATACTTATTGTCAGGATGAGTACTTTGAAGTCTTCCCTTATTATCCATTGAAGACATTTTGCACAGATTTCGCTGCACTACACACGCATACACACACAAATTGTCACAGAAAGAAAACACACAAATGAATTTAAAAAACGAATTTGTTTAAAATTGTCTCTATTAAAACAAATAAATATTGTGCAATTTCAAACTTTTTTCAGCAATATCAACGTGTAAATATCAGCTGTGCTTATCACAGGGAGTAAGAGAGAAGGAGACCCAACTCCGAGTACTGAAAGTGTGCCCATTTCTCTGGCAAAGATCGCCATGCATATTCGGTGGGACTGCTGACATTTAACGAGTAACCGAGCCTCTCGCGGAAACCAAACGAACTAAATAGCGTTGTGTATTTTCAAAAAGGCAACCAAGAATCAAATCCCGCTCGAGGAATTTTTTTTTTTTTTTTTAATAATGATAGTATTTGCATGTACAATAACAATAAACAACATTAAATGAATAAGTATATGCTTACGTACACTCGCTTACAAAAATATGTGTAGCTAAATGGTAAACTATTTCGTATTGATTTGATTGTTTGATTTAAACAATACAAGCAATCTTGAAATGAGAATGTAGATGAAGATTTCTGTTGACTCTTTTAGATCAAAACTTATTCGTAGATGACGCATAAAATATTACATAAAAAGTGTAGGAATCTGTGTATTTGAAAGCAGAGACAAGAATTAATGAAGGTAAGTAGCTTTTTCTTTGTATAATAAACGTATGTAGAATTTATACTCCGAATTAATACTCATAATAAGCAGGATATTGATTAAGCTTAAGCTATAATCAATTAAATTATGCCTAGCTATACGCATATGCGACTTTTAATAAAATACACTTGTTTACACTTGTGGTCTAGTGGCGTAAGTCTCTACCTCAAAACCTTTTAACTCTAGGTTCAAGACTCGCTCGGACAACTTTTTTTTTTAATTTTAAATTAGCCTTATAATCACAAATAACATTTTAATATTAAACGTTAGAAATTATTTACTTTAAAACTATCTATTATGCAATATATATAGTTGCAAAATAGTAATAACAACATGATGATAATAATAATAATAATAATGTCAGGCAATAAAATTAAATTTTTAATTTTCATTAAGAAAAAATAGCGATTAGGTAATAAAAAAGTTAATGTTAATGATATTATCAAGGGTATTTCCACATATAGTTTGTTACATCTGTACTATTTTTATTGTAGTTTTATTATATATTTATTAACAAATTATATTATGTTTATAATAAACATAATGTAATAAATTAGGTAAGATATGTTTGGTAAGTGTATATGTATGTGTGTAGATAATAACGACTTTTGTATACATAAGAATTAAATTTTTCGATTTAAACTTTTAAATCAATTAGCACCAAACAAAAAAGCGAAATAAAGCAAAACAATTATAAATAAAAAAACGTAAGGTATTATTTATTTTATTACACAATCGCTTTTTTTTCTTAATGAGTAATTAATAATTTAAATTTGTTACATGATACACTAGTGGAAAAAATTAAAGGATCAAAAAAAAATTCTGAATTTTTAGGGGTTTTTTAAATGGCTGTATTTCCCTTAAAAATGGTCATATCATGATTTTAAAAAAAGCATTTTAAAGCTTGATGTATCTAGTTTTAAAATCTTACAATGATACAATTTTTCAAGCATCACGTACCGCGCAATCCTAAGAAATACTAAAAAAAATTTTTTCTCAAAATTTTTTCGATTCTTTTTTATGGTCCACCAACTTGGGAAAAATTTTTCGAATTTAACCACCATATGTGTCGAATAACTTGTTTATTCAGCTTCAATTTGCTTTTTTTAAAACTTCGATTCTCCCACTTCTCGCTGAGATATCGAGCTTTGAATGGAAAGATCTTTTTTCTCTTTAATCAGCAATATCTCAGCAACCGCTTATTGTACAAGAAAATGAAGGAGGGTTTTGAAATCTTGAATAAATTTACCACAAAAATCAGCGATAGTTTTTTCAAAAAAAAATTTTTCTTTAGTCTTTACATTAATTTGAAAAAGCAAGAAAAAAATGGCCTTTGGTGGCTTTTCGGATAATCAGGCGTTTAGTTGGAAATATCGCGTAAACCTGTAATGTTAAGTGTGCCTTTTACAGTTCAATATGCCCACAAAAATCTCACAAAGTTTGAATTTGATCCATCAAACCGTTTTTTTGTTTCTTTCGATTGAATTTCAAAAAAATTAAAGCATCACGACTTTGACGGTAAATGATCATAATCTTTACCAAAATGAAAAAAAAATGTTTTTTTCGGACTTTGACTGCAGTTTTATGGATAGAGGTGTTCAAATTTATTGAAAAAAAAAACATTAAAAAAAATGAAATTTTTTTTTTCTTAACTTCACAAATTTTAAAAGAACAATATTTTATCATTTTCAACATGATTCTGTTGTTGCATTCAAACATTTAATTCAATTTAAAATGAAGTTTATATACCTAATCGTATTTCGAACTCGATCTACACGTTTTTCAGAAATTGCTTATTGTTAATTTTCGTGAGTTCTTACAACGCTAAAAAAAACAGTTTTTTTCAAAACTACTCCTTTTGCATCAAAAAAAAAATTTAATAAATTTCCGTAAATCAAAACTTTATTTTGATTTCTTATCATGGTAAGACGGCATTTAACAGAGTCGGAGGTTGCTCGCTTAATCACTCTGCTTGAAGAGGGTTACAGTCAACGTGATGTTGCCAATCGGATGGGTGTTAGTCAATCTGTCGTATCCCGAATGAGTGCTCGATACCAGGAGATGAACCAATACACTCGTCGTCCTGGACAAGGGCGTCATCGTGTCAGGACTGTTCGTGATGATCGGACAATTGTCCGACAAGTTCGACGTGAGCCTTTCATCAATGCGAACATCGTGGCAAGAAATTTCCCAAATCGGGTACAACAGCAGCAACAGCGACAGCGACAAAGACAGCGACAGCGACACCAATTCCGTATTATTTCTTCCCGGACAGTCATTAACCGTCTTCGTGAAACTGGGTTAAATGCACGCCATCCTAATCGTGTACCACTGTTGACAGCAAGACATCGCCGAGCTCGTTTAGCGTATGCAAACGCACATCGTGCCTGGACATTAAGACAATGGGGAATCGTTTTATTCACCGACGAATCCCGGTTCAACCTTCACGGGAGCGACCGACGTCCCCTTGTTTGGCGTCGTCGTGGAGAACGTTTTCGCCAGAACTTTGTCCGTCCGATTGTTGCCTACGGCGGTGGATCAGTCATGGTCTGGGGCGGCGTTTCGCGAAATTCGAGAACACCTCTGCTGATTGTGCGTGAAAACTTAACAGCTAGACGCTATATCGACCAAATTTTGAGGCCAGTTGTACTGCGCAGACGGCAACGACAGAGGGCATTTATTCTAATGCAAGATAACGCACGTCCACATACAGCCAACATCACCAGACACTTTTTTGAACGGCATGACATCTCTCTGCTTCGGCACCCACCAATGAGCCCAGATCTTAACCCCATCGAGCATGTTTGGGACATAATGGGTCGTCGTTTGCGCAGAGAGTATCCAAATTTGCAGAACTTGGCCGCATTAGAGCGTGCACTTCTGTGCATTTGGAACACTATCCCGCAACCTCAGATTGCCCGCTGCATCAATATGGCTGAACGCTTGGCAGCCGTAATTGAGAACAGGAGTGCTAATACCCGTTATTAACAATACGGACGAACGGACAGACGAACAGACGTCAACATACACAGACACCCATACACTCTTTGGAGAATGAGTTTGGAGTCATTAAATACAGAGGAACTGACGAGCCTCTGGGTCTCATTTCTGCTAAAGAAACACACTAACACACATACAGACACACATACGCAGACACACACGCAAGAAGCGTAAATCCGACCGGGCAATCTCCACGTGGTACGCTTTGGGTAGTGCAAATGCCGGCGGTTGTTTTTGATTAAAATTTTCTGCAGTAAAATTTTTTTTTTTGAAATGTTTTTTTTTTCAATAAATTTGAACACCTCTATCCATAAAACTGCAGTCAAAGTCCGAAAAAAACATTTTTTTTTCATTTTGGTAAAGATTATGATCATTTACCGTCAAAGTCGTGATGCTTTAATTTTTTTGAAATTCAATCGAAAGAAACAAAAAAACGGTTTGATGGATCAAATTCAAACTTTGTGAGATTTTTGTGGGCATATTGAAGTGTAAAAGGCACACTTAACATTACAGGTTTACGCGATATTTCCAACTAAACGCCTGATTATCCAAAAAGCCACCAAAGGCCATTTTTTTCTTGCTTTTTCAAATTAATGTAAAGACTAAAGAAAAATTTTTTTTTGAAAAAACTATCGCTGATTTTTGTGGTAAATTTATTCAAGATTTCAAAACCCTCCTTCATTTTCTTGTACAATAAGCGGTTGCTGAGATATTGCTGATTAAAGAGAAAAAAGATCTTTCCATTCAAAGCTCGATATCTCAGCGAGAAGTGGGAGAATCGAAGTTTTAAAAAAAGCAAATTGAAGCTGAATAAACAAGTTATTCGACACATATGGTGGTTAAATTCGAAAAATTTTTCCCAAGTTGGTGGACCATAAAAAAGAATCGAAAAAATTTTGAGAAAAAATTTTTTTTAGTATTTCTTAGGATTGCGCGGTACGTGATGCTTGAAAAATTGTATCATTGTAAGATTTTAAAACTAGATACATCAAGCTTTAAAATGCTTTTTTTAAAATCATGATATGACCATTTTTAAGGGAAATACAGCCATTTAAAAAACCCCTAAAAATTCAGAATTTTTTTTTGATCCTTTAATTTTTTCCACTAGTGTATTATTATTATTATTATTATAATCGTGTTTTGAAATAAACAATTTCTAACATTTAATATTAAAATATTATTTGTAAATATAACGCTAATTACAAATAAAAAAAAAAGTTGTCCGAGCGAGTCTTGAACTCAGAGCCAAAAGGTTTCGAGGTAGAGACTTACGCCACTAGACCACAAGTGCAAAGAAGTGTATCTTATTAAAAGTCGAATATGCGTATAGCTAGGCGTAATTTAATTGATTATAGCTTAACCTTATTGAATATGCTGCTTATTATGAGTATTAATTCGGAGTATAAATTCTACATACGTTTATTATACAAAAAAAAGCTACTTACCTTCATTAATTCTTGTCTCTGCGTTCAAATATACAGATAGCTGCATTTTTTATGTAACATTTTATGCACTTATTCATTTAATATTGTTTCTTGTTTAAAAATTTATTATTACATTTAAATGATTTTATATACAAATACTATCATTATTAAAAGAAAAAATTCCCCGAGCGGGATTCGATCCTCGGTTGCCTTTTTCATAGCCCACAATGCTATTTAGTTTGTTTGGTTTCCGCGAGAGGCTCTGATACACGTTAAATGTCAGCAGTTCCACCGAATGTGCATGGCGATCTTTGTCTGAGAAATGGGAACACTTTTGGCCTCCCGAGGCCATAGCATTTGGGTCTCCTTCTCTTTTACTCCATGGTTTATCATCACGTACCAATAAGCTGTGTGAAGATAGTCGAATTTGAGCTCCGTGAAGGTAGTTCGAAAATTCGTTCGATCTCAGCCGCATGCAAGTTCCAATACTATCCGCCAATAAAGTGGTGGCGCGTCGAGCGTCAACTTTCGAATCAATTCCTATTTCATTCAAACGTATCATGACCGCCATAACACGTTTACATAAAATTCTAAGTATTTAAACATACATAATATGTTTTAAAATCGAATAATATTATATATAAACAACTGTGTTATAAATCATTATAAACAATAACATATATCTATATAACGATAAAAATGGCTACTTTTTATATTATTTAACAAAATTTATTTCACATTTGGTCTTAAAAAAGAAAAAATATAATATAAATATAAAATAGAAAAAAAACAAATTTTATTAAAATTAAAAAATTTTTTTTTTTGAAAAATTTGACTTTAGCATTGAGCTCTACGGAAAATTTCCTATGAAAATAAGAAATCAAAAACAATACGATGTTTTGAAGATTCAAAGGTGGTTTTTCCCCTTAATGATTAATAGAATGATTTAAATAATCATTCGAATTATTAACAACCAAAATTAATCCGAATGTACAAAAGTGTAAAGTCGCACTTTCAGAGCGCTCAATGAATTAAATTGCGAAATACAACCTAAGCATTTTTATCCTTTGTGTTCGATTTACCTTATTCATGTGTGACGCGAAAATCAAAATTAAGAAATATTGCGAGGCTTTAGATAGCTTTTGAGACGTGCACACCGTCAGTTCGCATTAAGATCTCCGTACCGTACGCCAAACCTAAAAGTCATTACGATGCGAACCTCGATCATTCAATTATCCCGTTTCCTCTCAAACGGCCGCACATTTCGTATGTTTTTCAAGTGAATATTTTTCTGTGTAATGATGAGTAAAAAAATTCCAGAATTTTCTAACGTATTTTTATCCGTACTTTTCAAATATGCTATTAGTTTTTCTCTGCGATTTTTCATTTTTTCAAAACGGCGGCTTTTTCACAAAAAATCGTGTTTTTTTTATTTCTTTAACGAACTGGCTGATCATGTTCCCGTTATCGGATCGATACGAGCGTGTGCATCGGGTGGAATAATTGCCATAGCTTTAATTTGAGCCGTGAAGAATATCAAAATTCAATGTAGCTGATCAAATAGGGCGGGTTTTACACTTATTTTTTAAATTTTGTTAATTTTTTTCATGTTATCAACCCGTAACGTTTACGTTCTAACTAGAATTATCATTTCTCATTAGTTTTATATCAATTATGTGAGAAAATAGTAAAATAAGATGTTGTAAAATTCAAAATGTCAGAGGAAAATCACACTCTCCTTGATTTTATCGATTATTTCTTCAAAACTCGTATATATTTATAGGTAAAATGTCATCTTCTTGTTCCGACATTACCCAAAGTTTGTTAATGGATGAAAACTAAATTTGATATACGAATTCAAAATGGCCGTTCCAATATGGCGGGTTTCATAAATATTTATTTTTGGTTTTATTTTGAATTTTTCAGATCTGATGCTTATTTGTTTGGTACAATTATTATTAGAAGTATTTAAATTACATGCTTACACAATATTTTTTCATAAATATAAATTAATTTACAATTTTTAAAACCGTCTGTTTGCCGTAAACGTTACGTTGCCCGACTTTCACCAGAACATTTTCTAAATCATTAAATATTCTAATCTTAGCATTTTTTGTTCTTTTTTTCATTTTTTAAAAAGTTTTTTCAAGTTTTTGATTCTGTTAGATATGTCTCTCATCTTTAACTGTATTTGTTATTTTTAATAAAAGTTCTGCCAAAATATCATAAAAAAATTTAAACTTAAAATTTAAAATGGTGGATGCTTTGATCAAATTTTTGTAAGTAAATTATTTACGTCGTTAATTTGTTCGGTTGCGTCAAGAAAAATAAAATAGCTAATGTAATATGTTCGACTAAATTTGAAAAATTGCAAAGCTAAAGATATACAAATTTATTGATTTTTTCCTTTTATAAATTATAAGTAATACTAATATGAAAATTATTATTATTATTACTTGTTGTGATTAATATTCAATTTATGGAATATGTCTTGATTGCAATATATAATTTTTAGCAATAAAATTTTTTCATTTTTTTGATCATTATTATTATTTGATAATCATCATTTTTAATTATTTACTTTTTTCTGTTTCTCTCATTTCTACCGTTATGATTTGAATAAAATTAATATATAAACATAAAATTAAATACGAATCTCATGCTTGTTACAAAATATAATATAAATAACAAATATTTGAATTTTAACATTACTTTGTTTCGAAATATTTTTAAAAATAGTAAATCTATAATTTTTTGCAAAATTTGATAGAAAATTTTTTTAACATTTTGAAAAACTCCGAAGATGCCGAAACGAATATTGGATTCGACTCCTACTTATTCTACTAAAAGGAACAGGAAAGAGGCATATTATGAATCTGATACAGAAGACGACAATGTTAATTGTATAATTCCAGATCCAGATTGTTCAGGTTTATGTGGTTCTGAGAATGATAATGATGATTCAGATTTATCAGATTCCGAAAAAACCCATAATTCTGATGACTCAGATTCGTCTGATGTTATCGATGATTCTCAACATCCATCTTATAGGAAAGTTTTAAATGATTATTCGAAAAATCAAAAAAAATTAGAACCTGATCATAATTTTGTTTCGGTTGATGGCGAAAACTCTTACATAGGAGAGTCCAACGACTTGAAGGATGAAATAGTTCTTTCTAAATCGCTGAAAAAAATAATCAGACCTAGTTCATATGTGGAATCATTTGAGTTTCATTTTTCTAAAAATATAAAAACTTATATCATAGAAGCGTCGATCGAAAATAAATTAGATATAGATCATGCTGAGCTAGACACTTTGTTAGGTATATTATTGTTATCATCATATAATCCCCGTGGTGATATGAAAGAGTACTGGTCTAAAGAACCAGACCACCCTGTACAGAGTGTAATCGTCCAGTGAAAGAATGGACGATATCTTGTCGCTTAGCCAGGTCTCAGTTACATCTATTACGTGGAAGTGGGAATGAGTGGACAAGAAGAACCTGATCATATCAATGTGACCCGTAAGGGAATTCGCATTGAAATGACGAGACAGAGACGCTTTAGAAGTAGATGTGGATGAGTTTGATATTTTAGACGGTGGCTTTGGTGGTATGATATGTAAGTGTTTTAGGTGTGATGTCAGTGTTGGCTGTTGGCGGCGTACGGGCTAAAAAAGCTTCAAGATCAGCATCTGTAGTGGTGATAGTGGCCCTTTTGTTGTCCTCGCCAGAACGGATGAAGATCCTCCCATCCCTTACGTAAGAGCGGCATCCTCTTCTGCTCTTTCCCTCTCCTCCTCCAGCCTCGCCTTGACTCGCAGCTTGTGGATGTCTGGAGGAAGCAGTTCATTGATTTTGATGAGTCCCGGATGGTCTGGACAGAGAGCTCTCGCTTCCTCCTTAGTGTAACATCCAATTCACTAGTGTAAAGCTTGCGCTTCCTGGCTTTGGCCACTATAATGGAGCGGGCCGCGCACTGGAAAAGAAAGTGACAGCTAGAGGTGGGGGTCTGCTGTCACCTTGGTTGCGTCCAGTCTCCCCATGGTCCTGACGGCTGCCACGTCCCGCTTCAGGATCGTGGGATTCAATGCAGTCAGGACAGAGAAAGCCAGGAGTTGCAGTGACGTCTCCTGGATATAGGCCAGGCCGGTGATGACCACCACGTTGTTCGCAGAGCACTCTTGCTTGCTCTTGATCTCCGCCAGCTCGCTGCGGAGGTTGTTGATTTCCTTCGAGGCCGGACCAATGCTGTTGTTCCGCTGCTCTACGGAGCTCCTTGGTGACAGCTCTTGGTATTGTGTCTGCAGCTCAGAGATGGAGGACTCGACATTGCTTAGCCGAGTTTTGAGCGCAGGCAAGTCGTCAAGTGCTTTGAGGCGCTTTTATAGAGGGCCAAGCCTCTTCTCCATTCGTAAGACCTTTTCAAACACGGTGTTTTGTACCTGAAGAGCCTCATTTTGGACCCGCCTGATGACGTCCAGTGCCGCGAAGAAGTCCTTGAGGGACTCCTCGATGGACGTCACCTGTGTTCTCGCAGGCGACTGGGTTCTGAAGCCGGCAAGAGATAAGGGCGTACACTTGTTCTTCTTGGGCACACCTGTTACAGGCGTGCTTGCCGTTGCTGCTGTCGCTGCCGCTGATTTTGCCCTCGTCTGCGTTATCTTGGGCGTGGCGACGACGTATCCCCCTACACAGTCAGCACATGCGATGCACATGGTGTGGAAATGCTCGTTGCACAACTCACAAGTTCTCATCTTTCCCCTGGCCGATTTATTGCAGTGAGCACACGTAACGGGCGTTTCGGCATTGTTCCCACCAATACTGTGTTTGATGTTAGAGATGTTGATGGTGGTGATCCATCTGTCCAACAGGTGACTCCACGTGGATCCCTTAAAGGGAAAAGTGACGTCGTGCAGCGAGGAGAGAAGCCGT
Organism: Muscidifurax raptorellus; assembly: GCA_020010945.3. NCBI lineage: Eukaryota > Metazoa > Arthropoda > Insecta > Hymenoptera > Pteromalidae > Muscidifurax > Muscidifurax raptorellus. The sequence continues at coordinate 26,033,898 of CM052078.1, forward strand.
GCATGTTTCCAGGTTATATGTCAGCGATAAATTCGGAGCAGGAAAAAACGTTGTAGGAAGTTGCTGCCTCCAGTGAATAAGCCCGAAGGCAGTGTGCGGCAGTAAGAGTGCAAAAAAAAGCAAGTTAAGCAGAGGAGGACTTTGTGTACTCACGTGAAGTTGGCAGAGAGACAGAGAAAGAGAGAGATTTTTTTTTAGGTTTTGATAATTTTATTGCTGTACATTTTTTTGTACAAAAAAAACATTACCAGAAATACAATAAGAGAATACATTAAATTTTTTTATAGATAATATATAGATAATATGATAATTGATATGATTTATAGATAATATGAGTGAATGAAAGAATGAATTATGAGATTGTGAGATGACAGTGATTGTACAGTGCTTAAGTGTTTTCTAGACTAATAAAGTATTGCTTTACCTGACGTTTGAAAGTTGATAGTGATCTATTATCGCGAAGATGAGTGGACAATGAATTCCAAAGATATGAGGCGCTTATATGGAATGAATTCCTCAGCGTCTCTGTGACGAATGTAGGGATGTCCAGAGGGGTTACCTTACCCCTCATGGGGCGGAGTGCGACGTGGAAGTAAAAAAAGGCCATGATATAAGATGGAGTAGCGGTGTTAAAAAGTTTTCTAAGGAAACAGGCCATAAAGTACTTCCTATGTCCGGCGGTGGTGAGCCATTGCCACTCACCCCTGTAGGGAGCGATGTGCTCGTCCCTCCTTACACCATAGATGTAACAAATTCCCGTATTCACCAGTCTTTGTTGCTTAATATCAAGTTCTTGTGTCAAGTCATAGTAAACTAATGAGCAGTAGTCGATGATTGGGAACAGTAGAGCTTGCACAAGATGCTTGCGCAGCTCGAAACCGGTGCTCTTTCTAACGAAGTATGGTCTTCACATAAGCGAGTGTACACGCTTACACAGTTGTGTAACGTGTTCCTTCCAAGTGAGCTTAGAGTCAAGCACCAGTCCCAGACTACGCACTGACGACTGATATTCAACCCTGACTCCTCCAATGTTAATGTAGGTATTAGCCGTAGAAGGTAAAGCATTTATATAATAGGTGGAACCTAGGGCGATCGCCTGCGTTTTAAGAACATTTAGTTTTAGGTAATTTTGTGCAGCTCAGCCCGTTATTCTTTCGGCGTTAGCAGTCATCTTCACGGAACAAGAATCGAGCTACTCAAGCTGGCATTGGCTGTAAATTTGCAAGTCATCCGCGTAGATGAGATGAGATACATTGGTGTCCAGACAGAAGCTGATGTCATTGATATACAACGCAAACAACAGAGGACCCAGTACAGATCCCTGCGGTACTCCCATGATTAGGGGTCGAAAGGTGGAAAGCGCATTGTTGTCACCAACGGCAGCTTATTCTCTACCTCTGAGGTAGAAGGCGAACCAGCGGATAACCTGCTTAGAGAAGCCGAAAGAGGTTAGCTTTCTGAGTAGCCTGACGTGACACACAGTATCAAACGCCTTGCTGAAGTTAAAAAGGAGTAGCAATGTTTTTGTTTATGCCAAGCCTGACATCATCAGTCAACTTTATTCAGCCGGACTGTGTGCTGAGGCCGGTGGGGAAACCAGGGAAAAAGTCGTCAAGGAAGACTTTTGACTCGAGATATTCTGACATTTGTCTATGTACCAGCCACTCCAGTGCGTTGGATAGAAAACATAGGAGGGAGATCGGACGATAGTCAGTTGAAGCTTTTGGTGAACTGACTTTATTCAGTGCACCAGTAACTTTTTCCAGTCAGAGGGGAAGCATAACTCGCTCAAGGATATGTTAGAAATACGCCATAGAAAAGAATTGTGCACCGGCAGTACTTTGTAAATGACAACCTGAAGGATGCCATCACTTCCTCTGGCCTGGGAGTCAAAGTGCGTTATTGCAGCTAAAACGTCCGATTCGATTATCTCTCTGAAGTTGAAATGTTCGGGGATATTCAGATTCTCCAGAGTGTGCAGATATTACTCTACAGCAGAAGGCAGCGGGTCGTTGGAAATTCCACTGAAGTGCATGTTGAGGTCTGCAATAGAGAAGCGAGAAGGTGGTTTTTCTTTGGAGGTGGTAATTCTAAGTCCCTCAAGCTCTCTCCGGACCTCGCCGACATCAGTCAAGGAGGACAGGTGTGAATGATAATAATTCCGCCAGGCATCCTCGACTATGAGCATCATGCTTTGCTTCTATAAAAATACAAATCTAGCGGAAGACGTGATCTGCAAAACCGTCTGTAGAGTCTGTTCCGTTCTTTCAAGAGGTCACAAATTGCCGTGGTGAACCATGGGTGACGTTTTGGTCCAGGAGTCACTGTGCATAATGGACCGAGATGGTTTATGGTGTTAGTCAAGTTGGAGTTGAGTGTGGTGATGCAGTCGTCGGGTGATGAAGTGTCGAACAAGACCAGTCACATGCGCTGAGATAATCCCTCAGTTTCTCGGCACAGATTCCCTTATAGTTTCTGCAAGTAAATGTTTTTGGTTCGTAGCAAGGTATCTGGTTTGTTGGTGGTGGTGCTGACTGGGTCTTCTTCTTGGTGCTGATCATATATCGCTGCTATTTAGAGAAAAACTGCAGTCTCTTTCTGATGTGTACATCAGCACAGACTGAGCACACTAACATGGCAACAGCTCTCAACATCGCAGACCTGAAGGAAATACACCTAGTGTGGAAGTAATAATTGCAGATCTTGCATTTTTTTGGGACCTGGTCTGGATGTAATTATCACAGGCTTTGCAGATAGTTGGGTAGGTCTTCGTAGACTTCTCTCCATTAATACTCATTTTTGCCGGCAACTTACTAGCAGTCGATAATGTAATGTAAGTACGTATATTATACATACAATGAGCTTGTAGAGCTCGTCGCCAGATGGTAGCGGTATTAGAGGAGTTGCACAAGGCGCACCGACCTGTGGATGACTAAGCGGGAAGATGTTATTCTGCCGTCTCGTGAGATGTCACCACGTGGCTGTCTAGGAAAACAAAAATCAATCCAAGCAGGAGAAAGCGACGCCAAGATATTTGTAGTTTATGTTGCAGAGAAAAAGTTTGAAATGTTGAAAAAGCAGTAAAGCGAATGTAGCCTTCAGCGGAATTATGTATCAGCTTGAAGGTTGCATAAAGGAGCGTGCAACAGCCTGTAAATAAAGGTTCCCGGAGGCAGAAAGCAGCAGAAAAGTGGTTCAAGCAGTAGATATTATCTTGTTCGTTAGACATTGTAGGCGGGCCTAAGACAACTTGGGACTTTTCAATAGGTCGGTAGTTCGCTGAAAGTTCACCATTGGATGTTCATGCATTATGTGTACCATGCATATAATGCCTGTATGCATTCAAACACAATTGTACTGAGTCCTTGGGCGCTAAAACGGCAGGTGCCTCTCCTTTACTGACTGCTCTTGCGAATCGTCTGATTCTCCTCTCTTGGTTGACTGGTACTTACACTTTTCGATGTGTGCTGTATATGATATTTTCTCCGATATTTTCCTGCGAATGTATAGCGAGTTCTCCCGTTTTTCATAATATATTATGAAATGCTCAATTTTTCGCATTTCTACATTCAGTAAGAATAATTATATCTACTAAAAACATATTATATACAAGTAACAGAATAGCAGTCCCACTGAGTAATAGCGGGAAAGGGAGAGTATCGACGACATAGAATGAGAGTAGTAGATTATACATTTTGAATACTTTAGAAGCTACGAAACGAGAGACGACCAGATCGAGAGAGACAAATGATCGTATGCCAAGAAAAGAGAGAAGAGGTTAATCAGTCAGACGATCCAGAAATTAATACGTACCCAAAAGGCATGGAAACGGCGGCGCAAAAATGGCCGGATGATAAAACGACCACGCCCGGAGTATTGATCCAGGAAACAAAGCATGACGGAATCAGTTATCGAGAGGCAAACACATTGATAACGTTAGCCAACCAGGAAGAAACAGGATACCGAGCAACAGCAAATGGGCAAGTAAAAGCCACGAGTCACGCACGTAATAAAAACGCGGCTCAACTCAATTCAGACATAATATACTAAATTAATAAATTACGTGCTCTCCTGAGAAGCACCAATATCACACAACCGCAGGAATTAGAGCGCACTCTAATTAGTTGTTACAACATACGCAAAATACTCAATAACAAATAATGCAGCGCGCACGATAAGATTAAAAAATTATTCAAGGAAATGTGTAAATTCTATACTATCGTAAAAGAACCCTCCTTTAGCTTGATACAAGCAATAAACCAGGCGAGGCGACTAGAAGAACGTACGTACACCATAACTGCTCAGAAAATCAACGAAGGCAGCATGAGATCAATAAAAGTAAAAGCTCTTTTACGACTCGATCATCTCAACCCCGCAGAGCCGGATAAAAGGTCTAATGGATCGCTATGCGGATAGACAAGGAGATTGTAAATGACTATCGCTGGATTAAAATGACTAGGTGTCTGTTAGAATTGAAAATTGTATTTAAACTAGTAAGCTTGCAACGTCATACTTACTTGTTAACAGCAACGCTAGAGGTTAACTGAACCCTCGCGCCTATCGCGCGGCCTTTTACCAACCAGTTTTCGCTTCGGAGAACCCCTCGATAAGGCCGCGATTGCATCACCTCTGAATCACCGCTTTATCACGTTAGCCTTTCGGCACAAGTCATGACATTTGTCAGAGAGTTTCTTGGCCCATAATTTTTTCTGGTTTTGAAAATCCCAGATTTCCCAGTCGGAAAACCAGCCTCACGAGACTACAGCTTTTGAAACCATACGTTTCCCGGCACGGCACGGTCTGTCTCGCGACGGTAAGTCTCCCAGATCACGAAAACCTCGGATTTTCCTGGCACAGCACGGCATATTTACCGGTTTGCAGTGTAATCACTCCGAGTCAAACATTCTCTCGAGTCTCTGGCAGTGCATCAAATAGTCAACTTAAAATTAAAATAAAATTATACATTCGCAAAGCGTAAATACAAAACGTCGAGAACATTCTCGAGTATCACCGACTTCGTTCGAGAAGCTTCACAGTCCCGTATTTCGATTCGCGTTATCAGAACATCGATGTATACTTTCGGCTCTCGAGGCGGCCCTCTTTTAATTCGTTCGAGGTTTCGATTACAAATTGTAGCTCATGTGTTTCAAAACTGCAATTCGATTCGTTTCGCAATAATCGGTCGCCAGCGGATTTTCTTAATCGCTATTCTTAAACTATACTTAAAACAATATGCGCCATTACACTCTTTGTTCTTAGAATTCTAAATTATACTATTTTACATAAAACCGTATATGCGAACGCTACAGAGATAATAGAGCCATGTATTAACGCATATGCAGCACCAGCCTTCTGCGTACCCAAAAAGCCCAAGCCTAACGGCGAAAAACAATATAGACTAGTAATCGATTATAGACAGCTGAATAAAAAGATACCGGATTATAACCACCGCGTGCTCAACATAGTAGATATACTAGACACTCGGAAAAACAAAATACTTCTCTGTATTCGACTTAGCCGACGGTTACCAGCAAATAAAAATAAAGGAACAAGACCGACATAACCGCGTGCCAATGAAACTTAGGCTTATTTCAATTCAAACGGTTACCATTTGGCTTAAAGACAAGCGCAGGAGTATTTCTATCATACATCGCAACGGTAATAGCCGGGATGAAAAACGTGGTAGCCTTCTTTGACATCTGCGTTTTTTCTACTGAATTCGATGAACACTGCAAATCGATCGCAGAATTCTTGGACCGCCTTAGATGAGCTAGCCTAACGTTGCAACCCGATAAATGCGAATTTTTAAAAGAAGAGATCAATTATTTATAGTACATAATAGGTAAAAATGATCTGCGCACGACCCAAAGAAAATCGAAGCAGTTAAAAAATTCCCAGTACCTATAACCGCTAAAAACGTACAACAATTTTTAGGACTAGCAAATTATTATAGACATTTTCATACCAAACTTCGCAAAAATAACCAGGCCACTGAACCTGTTACTAAGAAAAAATCAAGAATTCAAATGGGACGAAGATACACAACAAGCATTTGAGGCCTTCGAGACAAGCTATGCGAACCGTCCATACTCATCCATCCCGACCAGGTGTTAATAAAACATTCAACCGAATTCGCCAAATATACCATTGGGAAAACTTAAAAACTGAGATTCAAGAGTATAAACAGAGATACAAAGATTGCCAACTAAAAAAGCTAGTCAGAGTGAAGACTAAATAAAAAATGACAATCACCAACCTCCCGCCATTACCCTTCTTCAAGGTAGCCCTCGACATAGTAGGACCACTACCGAGAACGAACCAAGGAAACGAGTATACACTAACAATACATTTTCCAAATTTTCAATAGGTGCACCCCTACAGGACCAAACAGTAGTCTCAGTAGCCGACGCTCTCATCAAACTGTTAATTTGCCTTGTCCCCACAAGCCATACTGACAGATCAAGGAACTAACTTCCTAAGCAAATTAATGGCTCGGGTAGCCAAACGGTTTAAAATAAAACAGTTAAAAACTACAGCTTTCCACCCACAGTCAGACGGATCGTTGGAAAGATCACATCATCCACTAAGCGAATATTTAAAAACATCATATCAAAAGACCGCGAATGGGACGAGTGGATAGAACTAGCCATGTTTAATTATAATACCGGGAGGCACGAAGGTACACAGCACACGCCCTTGGAATTAGTATTCAGCCAGCTGCCCCGCTGCCTGCGAGCAATCCCCTAGAAGCCGATGACCTTTTACCGACCTACGCAGATTACATGACGGGCCTTGTATCACGCTTAAACGCTTTGCATGAAATAGCCTCCGAACGAATTACGCAAGCATAAGTCAGAGATGAAAATTATTACGATAAACAGGTCAATCCAGTAATAAAAAACGCGGGTCATTACGTTACTATGCACAAAGGTCCCAAACCGCATAAATTAAACGACCAAAATGAAGGGCCGAATCTAGTGATCGAAACATGAGATAACGGAAATGTGAAAATACATACAAGTGCAAATAGAACACAAGTCTTGCAAGCTTATCACACTTGCGTCCGCAAAATAGCAACGAATAGTTAGCGCAAAAAAACTGCTTAAGTGTCGTCTCACAATGCTTTTTAGTTAAATAAAATTGTGCTAAATTAACGTCTTTGTACTAAATCTCGCCAGCAGTATCATTGACGCAGTTTAATTTCAAGCAACTGCCTTTCTTCATAAAGTCCTCTTATATTCCATATGCGTGCTGGCACGCCGGCGCATATTGGAAAAGCAAAAACTTTTGTTCATTGATCGTAGTGTAGCGTACCGATACACACTCCATTTCCTGGAACTCATCGCATCAGTTCCGATATTCTCTACGGTGGGCATCTCCATTGCACATGGCTTTGAAGAAAGATGATATTTTCAGACCATTTGGAGACTATACAGGCCTCAACGCCATTACTGTCCCGGATAAGCACTCTACAGCTCATTTATACGGTTGCATACGGTTGCATCAACCAGCTGCATGGCAACAAATTCTTTTCCTCTTTAAACCTTTTCAAAGCTTTCAACAAGATTTCGGTCGCTCCTGAGGATGTTAAGAAAGCTGCGATTATAACTCCTTTGGGGTCATTCAAGTTCATGTGCATGACATCCCACTTGCACTTCTCAAAGGAGCGTTTGATTTCTTCCACAACACTGCTCATCCTGGATTTAAAATAACAGATTACCTAATTAGATAACGTTACATATGGCTAGATATGCATCGCGACATTACGAAGTAGCACAATGAATGTTTGGATTATCAGAAGTCTAAAATTCCGCGTTATTGGTTCCAGATTTTTCAGATGGATTGAAGCAGTTCCTCTTCAGGAAATTTCAGCTCAAACTGTGACTCGAGCAGTTTTTGATACTTATGTATCTCGCGATGATGCTCTCAAGGTTTTGACCTCCGATCAAGAATCTCAATTTTAATCTCACTTATTCACGACTTTGCTTTCGTTGGTTGTGAGCGTATTCGCACAACAGCGTATCACACGGCCGCTAACGGTATGATCGAACACTCGCATCGCACCATAAAGGCAGGCCTTATGTGCTATAAGGACTCTGACTGGCCTTGAACGCTATCCACAGTTCTTCTTGGACTGCGTTGTCATGTCAAGGCCGACAAGGATGCCTCTTCAGCTGAGTTCTTGTTTGGAACAACGTTGCGTAATCCTCCAAATTTTTTTATAGAGGAGTTTCGTAAACACATGCGTCTTATTCGAACAGTTCCATTGTTCCCTATAAAATGGTCCCTATAAAATCCTTGAGTGTGTACCTGAACATGTCTTTAAAATTGGGATAGCAGGCTCTCCTTGCAGTTACTTAAACCGGCGTATTTTATAACAGATGATTTAGAACAATCTGTTCCCTCTCAATGTTCTGACGGCAACCAGCCTGCGATTGTTCGTCCACCGCTAAGGACTTACTCTCGCAAGAAACTCTCTGTTTCTCCTATCGTAAGAACTAAAAATTGAATATTTATAGTTGTAATAATTTACGTATATCTATAGTGTACTCAACTTATCTTCGTGAACTATTATAATACATTAATTAATACTATTTATAATTTAATCGGGAAAGGGAGAGAGGGTGTGTAGGCATATCATCTCCAACTCCGACTGGATATAATCGCCATCTCCGAGCTGTACATATCACACTTGAATAAACCAGATTTACTATGTTAGCATGCACAGTCTCATTCTTCTTATCTCCTTACATCCGACCTGAAGCCTGGGACTCCGTCCAGCTAATCTCCCGGACCAATATTCCTATAATTTCAGAGTATAACATCAAGATTACGAGATTTACCGTATATTATAACTATTTACATTTATCTTAAACTTTTACAAAATTAATACTTTTGATACAGTGACTTTCTGTTTCATATACAATTTATTTTTTCACATTTTAAATCAATCTTAACGCTTTTCTATTATTTATAAACTTTATCTTATCAAGACTTTTTGTTAACATATCGACTAAATTAAATTATGAATCTACTTTTACAATCTTAATTATTCTATTCTCATAATTTGCATTTATAAAATGGTACACATTCGTAATTACATTTAAGTTATCCTTGTACACTGATCAACATCTGACACGACATTTTGAAAATTTGCTAATGTAATTCGACCTTTGCGTAAGCTACTCCGTGGTAGAACGCGAACGGCCAAAAACAGGCCATACCTGTTTGATTCGGTAGATTTAATGTCCAACTGGTGCTCTTCCTTATAGACGACTTCTCGGTGACCTGGAGGTCATCCTGATAGATGGAAATCATCTACAAGAAAGAACAGGCAATTTTTGGGATATTTCATGTTCAAATTGTGTACTTCCTTGTAGACGATGTCGCATTGGTCTGGGAATCATTCTGACACCTGTACATCATCTATAAAAAGTTACAAGTAATTTGCGGCATTTTTTGTGTTCCAGTGGTGCTGTTCCTTGTGCATGATGTCGCCTCAACCTGGGGGTCATCCTGACACCTGGACATCGTCTAAAAGAACTTACAAAAAATCAAGCTGTTAAGTATGTTATATTCAAATGAGAACAAACATCCAACTTCAAGAACAGGCCATGTCATATACAGAGATGGAAACCTAGAGAGTAGTCAACATGCTGATGAAATCAACGTCAAGGACAAAAAAACTCGATATCTTAGGTCCCTGCAAGAGAAAATTAAAGCTCTGGCGAAGTTTATCTTGGAAAAGAAAACGTCCACACGAAGTTGAAGACTATGGCAAAGGCTATTAGAAGAGCACTGAGCGACTTTACGAAGAGCAGAACAGGTACGCAGTCGAACGCTAAAATAACAAGGATCGGGAGAGCCAAGCTTCTCCCTCCTTTCTCCAAAGACAGATGGAGCAAACTCCCAACAAGCGCAGGAGAACATCATCACCGCAAGAGGACACGACGGTCAAGAAAAAGAAAAGGAGATCAGCAACATCTCAATCCTCACCGTCTACTACAAGCATTAAGCCACCTTGCCAGGTGGTGGAATGTAGAAACAAAGAAGACGAAGATGTAGAAAGAAGAAAACAATAAAGGTGGCGCTCGTGTCTTAAACCAAATAGGCACCAAAAGTCGAAGACCACCTCGGGCAAAACCAACCCGACCAGATACTCTAATTATAAAGTCTTCTGAGGATAAGTCCTATACTGATATCTTAAAAGAAATGAAAGCGGACCCAAAACTGCAGATATCGGGAAGCAATGTCAACAGAGTATGCAAGAAGGTGACGGGAGACTTTCTCTTGGAACTTCAGCGCACGGTGGATTTGAAGGCAGTAGAACTTCGACAAGCCGTAGAACCTTCAGCACGAAGTGGTCTTCGAAATAAAGGACCTTGAAATGCTAACTACAAAAGTGGATATTGTAAAAACACTACGGAGTAAGTTTCAAGGTAGCGATACATTTGCAGTGGAAGAGACGGCAGAGAAGTCGGTTTGCAAGGTATACGGCGGTACGCAGATCGCGGTCGTTCAACTGCCAGTATCAGATGCTCAACGAATGATAACAAGGCAAAAAATCAAAATAGGTTCGTCAATCTGCAGGATTCGAGAGATACAACAAGTGGCCGTCACTTAAATGCTAGGTAATGCACTATAAATGCCTAGGTTTTGGTCATATCGCCAAAAAGTACACACCAATACAGGTCCGAAGTAACTGTTGATACAATTGTGGGAACAACTAGCATAAAGTGAGAGATTGTAAAGCCAACCAAACTACGTACTCTGCCATGACAGAAGGGAAAAGGGACCCTGCAGCTGGTAGCTACACATGCCCAGTCCACCGAGCATCATTAGAGGAAATGAAAAAACAAGTTAAATCTAAACAACATAGTTAAATCTAAACTACTACGCGACAGCACAGGACCTACTCAACCAGTAAGTACGAGAACCAGAGGTTGATGTAGCCATTATATGTGAACAATATAGGGATCTGGACGAGCCATCGTGGGAAACGGACGATACTGGCAAAGCTGCGATCTGGGCATATGGGAACGTTGCTTTCTAGGGAAAAATGATGACGCGTACAGAAAGATTTGTTCGCGCAAAGGTAGCAGGTATACAGTTGCTATGCTTCGCCTAAAGCACCAATCTAACAGTTCGAGCAACTGTTAAATCGACTTGTGCAAGATGTTGCTGAAAGAAAATCAGTAATTATCGCAGGTGATTTCAACGCATGGGTCGTAGAGTGGGGCAGCTAAAGGACTAGCCAAAAAGGACGAGTGTTACTGGAAGAATTCGCTCTACTAGATTTAATGTTAGTCAATCAGGTTTGCACGTACACTTTGAGATGAGGAGACATATGATCTATTGTAGATCTGGCGTATGTTCGCAGCTGTCTAATTGGAATGTTTGACACGTGGACTGTGAGTGAACACTAAATGTATAGTGACCACCAGGCCATAATAATGGAGCTGAATAGTCATAATCATAGTTAGTATAAGAGGCGGCCCCAGCCCGTGCCGGTCCGAGCACTCAGGCAAAGCCCATTGTGCTATACCTCTTTCGCTTTGAGGGATTCCTTTGTTACTCCAACCTTCTGTCTATTGCGTCAGCAACCTGGCAAATCTCCGCCAGGCTCCTGTTCTTTAGTTCCCGTGTCTCCAACTATAAAACTCTCCACACCCTCTGCCTTCTTTCTTTGCAAAAGCAGGGCACCAGCACAGGAGGTGTGCGGTGGTATTCTTCCTTGCGTCGCACCACCTATATCTCCCGGATTCTCTTACGCTCAGTTTCTGTAAGTGGTACCCTACTTTCCAGTGATCTGTCAGCCATCCCACGGCCAGTCTGAGCCTTTTTCTGCCCAGATTTCCAATCGTGGCTATCCATTCTTCTGACGGTGTGTCTCCCATGCATTCTTTCGACTGCCTGAGACCCGTTGCGCTTCTCCATTTGTCCATCGATTCCTCTCAAAGCCATATTTTTAGTGCTCTGTTGATCTCGCAGGTTGGCAATGCAGCGTCGCACTTCTTGACGCGAAGTCCGCTAGCACCCCTCCCTGCCAATCTAACTGCCTTTTCATTTCCTACTATTCCTGAGTGTCCTGGCACCCATATCAGTCTGACGAACTTTTTCGTCACCAGTGATACTAGCGCCCTCCTGCATTTCAGCAGCTTTTTAGCGGTGACTGTTGTGCTATCTAATGCCAGTAGAGCAGCCTTACTATCTAAGCAGAACGTGATAGTTTTGTCTCTAATATTAGCAATTCCCCCACAGTAGCGAGTCAAAACAAACCAGCCGCCGCCGACGCCGCTGGTTGTGCTTACGCACTACTTTGGGGAGCGGGGGGATAGAGGTTTTAGGGTTGCAGGTATTATATACAGGGTGTCTGAAAAGTTCCGGAACGGCATGATAACATCTGAACTAACCATGGTAAAAAAAAATAAAAACCCATGGTTGTTAGGGTTTTTTCCCAGCTTTCCGATGGGGACCTTGAATTTGACCTTGACCATGTTCATCAAGGTCATTTGAAGCTCAAATCGATTTTTTTAAGTAGGATCCCCCATTTTCGACCCCGGAAATGAAAAGAGCGGAAAATTTTACGTTCAAATATGGTCCAAAATATTTTAAAATTTGACCTTGGAAGGTATGGACAAGGACAAATGCAGGTTTGGTACGATCACTCAAAAATATTCATAATAATTATCCAGCCATTTGATGGAGACCTTGGTTTTGATCTTGACCATGACCTTCAATGTCATTTGAAGGTCAAATCGATTTGTTTAAATAGAACCCTCCATTTTTGACCCCTGAAATATAAAAAGCGGAAAATTTTACGTTCAAAAATGGTCTAAATCATTTGGTACGATAATATAAAAAACAGAATTCGTAGAGAACAACATTTGGAACTTAATATTTATAATATTTCTCCAACTATCTGATTAGGTCCTCGAATTCGACCTTGACCATGACGTTCCTGATGATTTGAAGGTTAATTTTTTTAAATAGGACCACCCATTTTTTATCAATTAAGGTAGACCTGGTGTTATCCAAACAGTTAAGATATGACTCGGCCCAACCAGTTAAGGTTAGACGCGGTTTAATCAAACAAGGCAGGTCTTGATTTTTCCAACAAATTAAGGTATGACTCGGTCCAACCAGTTAAGGCAAGACTCGATCCAACCAATTGAAGCAGAACTTGGTGTTGTCCAACCAGTTAAGGTAAGACTCAGTTCGACCATTTAAGGCAAGACTTGGTGTTGTCCAACCAGTTAAGACAAGATTTGGTGTTGTCCAACCAGTTAAGGCCAGACTCAGTTCGACCATTTAAGGAAAGACTTGGTGTTGTCCGACCAGTTTAGGCAAGACTTGGTGTTATTCAACAAATTAAGGTAAGACTCGGCCCAATCAGTTAAAGCAAGACTTGCCCAACCAATTAAAGCAGAACTTGATGTTGTCCAACCAGTTAAGGCAAGACTTGGTGTTGTCCAATTAGTTAAGGCAAGACTTGATGTTGTCCAACCATTTAAGGCAAGACTTGGTGTTGTCCAACCAGTTAAGGCAAGACTTGATGCTGTCCAACCAGTTAAGGCAAGACTCAGTCCGACCAATTAGGGCAAGAGTTAGTTTAGCAAATGTTCAAACTGATGAGCTTCGGTTTCTTGACAGTAAACTAATCGATAATAAAAACTATGAATAGAATTTGGAATGTGTTCTGCTGAAATCAAAGTGTTTCATCAACTATCCTTTGCCGTAATTCATCTAAATTTTGTGGCTTAGTTTTATAAATACGATCTTTTAAGTATACCCAGAGGAAGAAATCTATAGGAGTCAGATTAGGTGATCTGGCGGGCCATTCGATAATACCTCTGCAGCCAATCCAGCCATCAATGAACACAGTATTCAAATACTGTCAAACATTGCATCCATAGAGAGCTGCAGCACCATCCTGCTGGAACCACGTGTGTTCAAAATTGGCTCCCGTAACCTCTATAATTCTAGGAACGATTTGTGTCCGTAACATGTCCTCATATTTTGCTGCATTTAAATTACCCTCTATGAAAAAGGGACCAATCAATTTATTATTCAATATTCCAGCCCAAACATTCAATATTTCGGGATATTGGGTTTTGTTTTAGCGCATCCACTGAGGATTTTGCTGAGCCCAATATCTGCAGTTATGCCTATTCATAGTACCAGTTAATTGGAAAGTAGCTTTATCGGAAAAGACTATATTGGAGCCAAAATTGGGATCTTTAACAATCCTAGACATCATTTCTTCGCAAAACTCAACTCTCTTATCAAAATCATCTTCACTCAACTCTTGCACAAGATTAACCTTAAATGGATGAAATTTGTTATTTTTTAATATTTTTTTAATAGAAAACTTGCTTATTTCATATTGTTGAGACATTTTGCGTATTGAAGTATGGGGATCCTGTATGAGTGACAATAAGACATCTAGTGATTTTTCTTTGTTTGTTGCAGTAGACGGTCTTCCAGAATAAGGACGATATTTTACACTTCCTGTATCATGAAACCGTCTGACAGCCCTCGATACTGTAGATTTAGAAATTGGAGTAAGGCCAAGTCTAAAAGTTTCATTGAAGAGAGTTTAGGCATTTCATAAGATCGTCTAAGTTCACCCCAGCCTATCACCATCAAAAGTGAAATTCTTTCTCTTTCATTAAGTCGTTGCATGTTTATGTGCAGATAATAAATATGCACGACTGCAAAAAATGACAAATTAACTATTGAAAAATATTCGACGAAAAAATGACCAATGAACGAGAAAACACTATTTTACGACCCATATAAGCGTTGCGTCGCTGTAGACATCACGTCCAGCTAAGTCGGAGACTGCCTTGGCGTCGCGCCGCCTCCATATTGGGAATATGACCTTGTGATAAATCGGTGGTGGTCGTCGTGAGTCGTGAGTGGGATTTGGTGGCTCTCCTTCTGGGAACACAACCCCCTAAGTGTTGCGCCACCGTTGACTAGAGTCTAACGTTTCGAGAGTCGCTCCATTGTGTCGCGCCATTCCATGACCACGTGTGGGTTGTGGTAAGAGGTGCTGGTCGTCGCGCGTCGCGAGTGCACCTCGAGGGTTTTTCTCTCCGTAGCTCAGCCTTTTTACGCGGGTGTTGTCGTGACTGGAAGCCAGTAGTGCGGAACTGGTCGTTTACGTCGCGCATTATCCTAGTTAACGTACGAATTCGTGTTTCATGGTGATGGTGCCGCGAGAAACTTAGAGGTTGGTGGATTACGGAGTGAGCCATGTCGAGGACGAGTGTCGCGTCTGTTTAGCAGAATCGACTCTAGGAGGGGAGGTTGCGCCGCTGTGGAGCAAACCCAGCGTAGTAGTTGTCTGGAAGGAGCAGACAGTAACTCAACCGATAGCGCCGCCATTGACTGGGTGCCAGTCTGACCAGACCTTTCCTTTCCCCCTTTTGTTTGCTCGTTTACAGGGATTAGGCGAGGAGTCGTCGTCGCACGTGTGGAGGCTGATCCGCGTCAACCTTTCGGGTTTTCAGGTTAGCGTCGTGCCACTTGCTTCCGCCATTTCCAGAGGAGCGCTACGCCGAGTCAGGAGGAGTTTCGCCGCCATCTTGGGCGACGCCGTCGCCACGTTATCATCGAGTAATTGTAGCCAATTCCCCGTTTGGGGATTTGGTCAACGGGTTATATAATATATGAATGTTGTGTCATTTCTACTGAATTTCGAAGTGTTGATTATTTCCCCTGAAGTGCCACGCCAGGCAGTCCAATACCTACTTTCCTGTCCCCCCCCCTTCATTGAGATCGGAAGAGTCCGAATATACCTTCGTCGAGTATTCAAGTATATAGTGGTTGTTGCTTGGGTGATTTCTCACTCGTGAAAAGTGCAACATCACAACCTATAAACACTAAACAATACAGACATCCTCCTCAACACAAACAAGTTGTAAGAGAAAGCGTAGCCAAAAAGTTTAAAGACAAAATTATAAGAGAATCCAATTCTCCCTGTAATTCACCCATCTTGATAGTACCCAAGAAACCAGATAGTCATGGCAACCCAAGATGGCGCATGGTGATCGATTTCAGAGAACTAAATAAAAAACCTAGCAGAGATGCATACCCAGTACCAAACATTGCGGATATAATGGATCAATTGGGAGGAGCAACCTACTTTTCGATATTTGACTTGGCCAGTGGTTTCCAACAAATACCAATGGCTCCTGAAGATTGCTCTAAGACAGCATTCACAACAATAAATAGACATTATGAGAACACAAGAATGCCTGAAGGATTGAAGAACGCTACAGCGACTTTCCAACGCCTCATGGAAAAGGTCCTCAGAGGGCTCCAGAATATCGAAATGTTAATATACCTGGATGATATAGTATACAGTAAAAATTTAAAGGACCGTGGAAGAAGAATACGAAATCTTATGGAAAGGTTGAGAGAGGCAAAGTTAGTCTTGCAACCCGATAAGATTGAATTCTTTAGAAAAGAAGTCGGATTCTTAGGACATATAGCGCAATAGGAGTTGAACCTAACCCAGAGAAAGTTTCAGTAATAGCCAAACTAGCCACACCCAAGAGTGCCAAGAACATAAGGGAAGTACTAGGAATGTTTGGATACTATCGAAAGTATATCCAAAACTTTGCCAAAATAGCGAAGCCATTGAATGACCTACTAAAGAACGTGAAGTTCAAATGGACACCTCAATGCGACGAAAGCTTTCAAAAACTCAAGCAATGCTTAATGGAGGAACCCATCTTACAATTCCCGGACTTTGATAAGGAATTTACTTTAACCACAAATGCATCAGACTATGCGATTGGAGCAGTCAGAACCACCCTAACAAAACAAGAAAGAGAAGAAGCTAGCAGGAAATTTAAAGAAAGCATGAGAAGATATGAAATGGATAAACAAGTTGATATCAATGAGTCAACGACTGAAATAGATACACAACTGGATTTACCCTCACACTTCTCTGACGATAATAATGTACCCGACGACGTGCGTGAAGTAATCTTCACGCACGAAAGAGACTGACGTAGACAAAGTCTGAAGGAAAAGTGTTCAGACCCTCATAAAACGAGACGACAACAAGAAGACACAGGAAATGAGTCAGATGTTGAAAGTGTAACTGACATCATATTGCCACCAGTCAGAAAAACATTATCGGTCACACCCACAATAAAAATTGACAGCCCTACAGCCAACAGTACGCCTAGAAACAAGTCCAAGAACCACAAGAAATTAGGAATATTGAGTGAGATAGAAGCCGAACAAGGATCCATTATAGATAAAAGATTTTCAAAACCACCAGAACCCACAATGCCTTTTCTCCTACCCACACCACCAACCTCTAAATAAAAACCATGACATACAACGAGACGAGCGAAAATCTGAAAGCGATTTGACTTGTGCCACTGCAGAAACCATGCGAATTCCCCACAACCTAATCACCGTGAGGGAATGCCTCACACACAAGCGGGACAACATTGTACAATTCCTATCAGCGGATTGAGATAATACATGGTCTGTTACAAGACTACTGGAAGAAATAGGAGCCATTGATTTAATGAAAATAAAGAACAAGAAGCCAAAACAAGGACAAGTCTTAGTCACTCCTTTCAAGATACATCAAATATTTACTGTAATAGTGAAAGACGAGTGATTCAATACAATCAAAATGGAGAATGTACACAAAGGACTCAAGAAGCTAAAAGAAATATTATTTAACAGAAATGTCAAGAGTTTCACAGTAGCAAGAAAAGGAAGCATTCTGGACCAGATGGGCTCACCAACCATTATAGAAATACTTCATGAACATTTTTACAAAAGTGAAACAAGTGTAACAATGTGTTACGGAAAAGCAGAAGTAGCCCCTGAAATACACAGAAAAGAAGTAATTGGACATCTTCATGACAGTCTGACAGGAGGACATATAGGAATCAACCAGACATATAAAAAACTAAGGGAACGATACTACTGGCCAGGAATGAGGAACGACGTTCAAAACTACGTCAGACGTTGTGCAACGGTTCAAAACGAGAGAACCAATGATCATCACAGACACACCAATAGAAGCTTTTGACAAAGTTTCAATTGACACAGTAGGAAAATTGAGGATAACACCAAGAGAAAACTGCCATCTCTTAACGATGCAGTGTAACTTAACTAAATACCTAATAGCAATACCCATTAAAAACCTCAATGCAACAACGATAGTTGACGCACTAGCAAAGTACCTCATCTGCCAATTTGGAGCCCCGAGAGCCATACTCTCAGACCGAGGGACCAGTTTCTTGTCAAGCATCATTGAATCACTATTGAAGCTATTCAAGATAAGTAATTTGACTACCTCAGGTTATAGACCTCAAATAAATGGGTCATTGGAAAGAAGTCATGCTCCACTCATACACTGAGAGAAAAAGTATGGACTGGTTGCTGGTGAGTCCCCCTTGGAGTAAACCCTGCGCGAGCGGTCTGGAATAGTTCCAGGTGCTGCCGCATATAATGCAGTAGCGCCACGGAAAATTTCCTGTGACGAGTCCCAGCAATATTTCCAAGAGCCATCCGCAATTATCGGGGCAGGCTCATGGAATAATTGCGGGCGCTCGTCTGCAATATTCATTCGACAATATAATAAACTCCTATGGTTTGAGGTTAAACAAGGTAATGAATATATAAAAAAACTGTACATATTGCGCATCGAATTTATTATTTCACAAGTCGTATCTAGTAACTACAATTTCTAAATTATTTTTTTTTACATAAGTACAAGGCGGAATTAATGGAATGTGAGAAATATTTATAAGTGTAATTGAATCGGTATTTTAAAATATGTCGAAATTCTTGGCAAAATGTTTTCTAAAAATACAGTATTCGTTACAGGTTTCGATAGTAATGGAATTCAATTTGGTATACTTAAAAATATATATAATTATAAAAATGAAATTTTCTTCCTCACAAAAAACCTTTACAAATTTGGTTTTAATGATTTTTTCCATGCATATGATGTGCATAGCGATACCGATTCAATTACACTTATAAATATTTCTCACATTCCGTTAATTCCGCCTTGTACTTATGTAAAAAAAAATAATTTAGAAATTGTAGTTACTAGATACGACTTGTGAAATAATAAATTCGATGCGCAATATGTACAGTTTTTTTATATATTCATTACCTTGTTTAACCTCAAACCATAGGAGTTTATTATATTGTCGAATGAATATTGCAGACGAGCGCCCGCAATTATTCCATGAGCCTGCCCCGATAATTGCGGATGGCTCTTGGAAATATTGCTGGGACTCGTCACAGGAAATTTTCCGTGGCGCTACTGCATTATATGCGGCAGCACCTGGAACTATTCCAGACCGCTCGCGCAGGGTTTACTCCAAGGGGGACTCACCAGCAACCAGTCCATACTTTTTCTCTCAGTGTAGAGTTCATTCGAATATACTCTGAGAGATATGATGATTAGGACCACCTAACCCCCTTTGCAACCTTTACATATAATACCAGTGTACACGCGGCCACAAACTTTACACCCTTTGAATTGGTTTATGGGGAAATAGCGCGTTTCCCTTTGAGAATCCCTTCTGATGAGAAATTAAAAACATATAGCGTTTACATGCGGGACCTAGTACTAAGGCCAGAGGAAATGAAGCTTCTAGCAGGGGAAACGCAAATAACCAACAAAATTAGGACCAAATAAAGGTAAGACAAAAAGGTCAGAACTTTCAAAGGAAAAGTCAGCGGATATGCCAGATTAATTAAGGAAAACTGCGTCCATAAAATCGACTCATATAGGAACAAACCACTAAAAATCATAGAATTCGTAAGTCAGAAAAATGTAATTCGAGAATATCCCAACGTAAAGAGAATCAGAAAACACATTGACAAATTAAAAGATGTGGAGGTGGATTCTGACCAGAATTCTGATTAAATCACATGAATAAAGAGAATAATCAAAGGTACAATATCATTTATGCATGTAAACTAATGGTTATATTTTTACAGGATGAGATACCCGAACATAAACATCCTAATGATTTTAAGCATAAATATGATGACCCAAGGAGTACCCCAGTACTAATTGGACCCTCTAATTGAAGCCGACTGGAAAATTCAAATCTACATTAATGTCGACGATTTCATGCAAATACACAAGACACTGGACTCTTATCAAACTGTTTACAATAACTGCATAACAAGAATAGCAGAAAATAAATGTAAACATGCTCTAGGATTGGACCTCATAGAGCTCAGACATCAAACCTTACGTGACATACAAAAGGAAATAAACGAAACAATCAAAACCATGGGACACTATAATCACCCAATCACAAGGAACCCCAGAAGTATTCGCACCAAGAGGTTAGCGTAGGCTAACCACTAGACATAGTTGGCACTGTAAGCAAAAGCTTATTTGGTTTTGTCACAACAGATGACGTGGATGACATCAACAAGAACATTGACAATCTATTTCAAGACCAAACCAAAATGGTACAGATTATAGGCAAGAATGCACACATAGTGTCAGCACAATTTGAAGAGTTTTACACAACATTACTCAAAACCATCAAAAGTTACTGCAAAACTTCCAGTCCTGACCAAAACCGTAAACAATGTGGTCAAACAAGAAGAGGAATTGAAACACCTAGTGGAAATGACAGTAAACGTAAGACGTTTAGAATCAACACTAGATCACTTAGTAAGGAGTAATGAAAAGGTGCTAAAGGTACTGAGATACTTAAAAGAAGGAAAAATACATACTGAACTTTTTACAACTAACATGATACACCAAATAATGACGGACGTGAAAAGGACAAGCGGTAGTTTAGATTTCGCAATACAAACGGAACATCTAAGGATGGAAGAAATTAAGAAAGTATCAGAAATCGATGCCATTCATGAAAATGGTAGGACCATAGCCGTACTACATATCCCATTGGTTGAGAGGGACCTCTATCAAACATACAAATTGAATTCGGTAACAGTACCACAACACAAAACCAACGGAACTACTGGACTAGCCTTCATAGCCCTCACACATTTATATTGCGATAAGTTCAAATGAAGAGAAATATATAAAATTTGATGATCACCTTGCAACCAAATGCATTAGAACCGATTATGCATCAATCTGCTCAGTACTAGGACCTCTACAGAGCGCTCCAAACGCTCAGGACTGCGAAGCAACCATGCTGCTAAATCCTAATGCTCAAGTATTGAAAAACTGTGACATAAAATACAAGACCGGTACCAAAACGCAATGGAAATATCAAGAGAATGACCAATCGTGGTTATACTCCACGACAGATCCTGACCAGTTGCGACTCTCATGTCCAAATCAAGAAGACGTGAAAATAACCTTAAAAGGAGCCGGCATTATACGTATCTCATCAGCGTGCGTAGGCAGAACGGCAGATACCTTAATAATCGGCCAAGAAACCAAATCAAGCCAAGTGACATACCTGTACAAACCCGATATTGACCTAAAAATACAAAATATGTATTCATCCCTAAATCCTGAAACTTCGGACTTTGACAATGATCTACCACTAACCATCGAAATACTCGGACCCAAACCAGGGTTTAACCAAGCAAAACTCTTGGGACAAATGATCAATCAATTAAACGAGATCAGAAATCACAAAAGACGGGATTATCATACAAATAATTTGTTGTATGGTAGCGTGACTTTCCAACTAGTAGTCATAATAATAATAATAATGATAATAAGGATGAAACGTAGAATAATGATGCCATAGTCAAAATCAAAGTCAAAAAGCAACTTTTATCTGGTAGAGCACTCAGCTGGGAATAGCAATAAAGTCCCAACAAACGCGGAAGCAGAAACAATTCTCATGGACAATACTAAACCCTCGACACCGAAAATACCCTGAAACAATTTTCAAAACCGCACAGAAGGCAACCATTGAGCGAATTATCGCACACATACTTGAACCCTCGTACGCGATAGAATCTTTAGCCTAGCACCCTATAAAAATAACGTTTGTTTACAGACTAGGACATCATGAACACTCGAACCAACACGTCAATGTTCTGTGATATCAATGTACCTCTATGGACCATAGTCAAAGAATTCGAATATATAAGCACACCATATGCCGTATATGTAGAAGACCATCGAACGGACCCAAAGAGCAAGAAAGTCACACTATGCTTTGGTACTGGAAAACAAGCAACAAAAGCCAACGAATTAAAGGTATCATTAATGAAACAAAACAAACTCAGACGATGCACAAAGTTAATGGCTGAACCATCAAGAGAAAATATGCCAACTTCAACGAAAAGAGTACCCATTATGAAGTCAGAAATGCATGTCGTAACCAACACGCAGCATAATAACGAACTCAGCAAAGATAGACTATTCTGTTTATTATCTTAGGAAGGCAAAGATAAAGAAAAGGATGAAGCATTCTTCAGACACTTTGCAATTATACTTTGCATGTTAGGATCTGTAGCCTGCAAAACCCAGAGGTTTTGCAAAAGCATTTAGCATGAGGAACCGCCGAAGTACCATACAAGGATTGAACCAAACACATGCTAGAATGCAAAGCAGCCGAAGCGAGTGGACCAGCAACTTTAATGGCAACAGGCAATCAAGAAGACCAACCGGACCTCATGCCCTTCGACCCGTTGGACCAATTCCTAATAGAGCTAGGAGAATCCACCACTGAAGAAGGACCAACGAAAACCCTGCTTGACCAAGGTATAGCAGAGGAGGAAAGCGAACCAACAGTCCTGGTTCCAACAAAAGAATAAAAAAGAGACAACAATGGAACTATATACCCGGACCATTTAACTTCAGACCCCATCAACTGCATCACAAAAAAGTAATAAAAAAAATATATTGTCAAATTTTAGGCTAAGATATAACATCCCTAGGAATAAGCACTAACAAATGAAAATACTTAAAAATTTCAATATATATACAATTTACAAAATACAAAATAAGTAATACATTAAGTAAAGGAAACTAACAATACTAATAAAATAGGAACTAAGATAGATTGTAAAGGACCCTGGACCACGGACCAAATAATTCCATAACAAGTAAGTAGCGACTGCCAGAATCAATTTCAGTGAGTATTATTTATTTTCTTTTTATTGAAAACAAAAAAAAGCAGCTCAAATCAAAGACATGAAAGAGATGACCTACCCGATAAACCCATCCCTTCGTGCAAATAGGAGAATGAAATTCTTTCGAAAGGGCACCTGCCGCGCACGTGATAAACAGCTCATAGATCATGTGCGGGACACACCGTGCCAACTCGAGCGAGGGACAAATGAATGTAAAACATATGTATAAACATAAAAAAAAGGGAAAACTACCAAGATAAAAAAAAGGGAAAACTACCAAGATAAAAAACACATAGTTCAGGTTGAACAATTGGTTGAACCATCACGCTTGCGTGTCATGAAAATAAACTTCCTCCAAACCTACAAAACTAAAATGCACATTAACAAACCATCCCTGTAACATGCTCGCCCTTGTCCTTGATTTGAGGCTTTAGATTTTCTTTTCACTAAGTGATACATTCACATCATTGAACCTTACTCGTTATAGACCACCAACTGGACCGCACCACCCGCAAGACCCGCGAAGTTTGTCGGGGACGACAAACGTTTTCAAGGGGGGGAGATGTTATGTGACAACTTTCCTATAATTATATTCAAATAATTATTCCGAATATAAAATCGGGAAAGTTTTACACATAAAAGGTACAGCAAGAATTTCGCTGACCTAAACAACTTCCCCTCCACTGCGCAAGACCGCACGTGCAAAGCTACGCTGCAGTTTGAATACTTCCACCGTTGCCTGGTCCCGTAAGGCCTAATGAGTGCGACAAGTGTAGACGCAGTGACGTCAGCGTGGGGAATAGTCCAGTCGGATTAGTTTTTTTTCAAAAAAAAACGTTAAGAGGGACTTTTATTAGTGAAAGAGCTTGGGATGGGTAGCAGAATAGTAGGAAAAATGTTTGGGGCCAAAAATTTTTTGCGCGTCATTGTTTAAACAATGAAAGAATAGACGGAAAACCGGCTTTTTGCGTGTAACTATTCAACTGTTATTACTAGCGGAAAATAAAAAATACAGGCTTATTGGAATTAAAAATACCTACCAAAAAAAAATAAGTTCGTTAAAATTCATCAATTTGTTTATTTGCAAAAAATAAAAAACAATAGCATTTTTAAAAAAGGCTAAAAATTATTGTTTTTTATTTTTTGCAAATAAACAAATTGATGAATTTTAACGAACTTATTTTTTTTTGGTAGGTATTTTTAATTCCAATAAGCCTGTATTTTTTATTTTCCGCTAGTAATAACAGTTGGATAGTTACACGCAAAAAGCCGGTTTTCCGTCTATTCTTTCATTGTTTAAACAATGACGCGCAAAAAATTTTTGGCCCCAAACATTTTTCCTACTATTCTGCTACCCATCCCAAGCTCTTTCACTAATAAAAGTCCCTCTTAACGTTTTTTTTTGAAACAGCACTTTTTGAGTCTAATCCGACTGGACTAGAAGTAGAGCTTGGAGACCCGTGGGAGGTCCGGAAATACTTCCGAGCGTCCCCAAGCTACGCTACTCACGGCACTCCGACTTGAGCCAAGCTGCCGAGCGGACCAAGATTTTTTGATATTTTCTTAAATTTAGCTTTGTTCAATTTGGTTGTTATAAATTTTCCTTCTTCCATTTTCATTTTTGTGATCTTTGGTTATTCTCATTAAACTGTTTCGCGCCGCCAATTTGTTTACGTCAATTGATACCGATTAATTTCTCCGTCTCCTACTCTCGCTTCAATACATACGAGGTGGAGGGCCGCCTCGGCCCTGGGCGCCAGGTACAGGAGTGCCAGGGATCCCGCGATCCCCTTACCTTGAGACGCCACCTCGTGTCGAAACATCACTACGTCCACTTGCTCGGCTAGATAGTATTCGAATTACACACATGAAAAATGAGACAATCACACAAGGTCGTGGGTAATAGTACGGAATGAATGGTCAGGATTTAGCTTTAACTATCTCTGTATTTCAGTTAACAATCCTTCGTCGTTATTCATTTACATTCTGGCGATCTCCAGTCGCGCGCCTTACTAAACTACGGAACTACCTTACCGAACGACTCAGCGCTGTTAAATCGACGAAGTATGCTATAGCCGCACTCATGCTTCGCCGCACTCCTGCCGCCATATTGGCCACGTGGCTTGCTAAATACCGCGAGTTCGCACAACTCCGCAATCGGCACACTATTTCCCGTAAGCATCACTATTACAATAATCACTCTACTCACGGGTACGCAGCAGTACGTCACACAGCACTTCCTTATAACCGCAAACGTCGTTCACGTGGTCCGGTGCTCAACAAAGGAAGAAGTAGCGGAGAGTCGGTGGCCAACAGTGGACCTGTTGCTACGGCAGTCAGACACGAAAAGGGGAGAGATGACGAACAGCGCTCGCGTCGATCCCTCTCGCCATCGACGTTAGGTTGGGTCGCTCACCTACCTACTCTCGCTCTCGTGCGCTCGGGCCTAGCCGATGCCGGCCGAGGCTCCGCGAATACGGCCGAACGCGCGCTCGCCGACTCGTGCCGAGGCGCTGCCGTGCTCTGCGCGGCCGCTTGTAACTGGCAGTGAACTGCCATGTTACAATATATATATATATATATATATATATATATATATATATATATATATATATATATATATATATATATATATATATATATATATATATATATGTGTGTGTGTGTGTGTGTGTGTGCAGATTATAATTGTTCACAAGACAGGACTAAAATAAAACATTGTTCTAAAGACATAATTCTATTTATTCTTGTTTTAAAACAATCTGAAAGAGAAAACTTTCCTGGACCAAAGAAATGAAGTGAGGAGTAAACACTTGAGAAGGAATATAAGAATACAAGGTGAGAGATTTGCTTATATATAAGTCCGTGTTTTAATTGAGAAAGAGAAAAATATAGTTGACAGCCAGAAGGGATTCGATGAGTGGAATCTCTTTTGTACCTGTATAGTTGCGTGCGCGAGGTCAACTTACGCAGGATTCGAATAAATATTGCTAGGTGACTCACAATCACCTAACACACATATATATTGTAACGAGGTTCAAGTCCTCGCTATGCCGATAATCAGAGCAGGAATCAGAGTGATGGAATAAGGCGGCATTGGCTCAATGGATAGAGCGTGCGCCTACAGATCTCTGGAGCGCCGGATCGATTCTCGGTCCTGGCGTCTCCTTTTGTGTTTTCCTTCTCTCAACGACAGTTAGCTTTTGACCGCACTCGCGAATAGCTGAGATTATGCGCGCCAAAAGTTCAACGTGATCAGCAGCAGCAAGACAGCAGCCCTAGCAGCATCGAGAGCAGCAACAGCAGCAACCACAGCTAGTACCGCAACAGCAATACAGCAAGGTCGAGGAGGAGACTCCCTTGCCAGAGGACGCGATAAAAGAAAGTAGGATTTTACTTCTATTTATTTATGCGCGATCGACTGGCGAGGCATTTGGCCCCAGTCGCTGATCCGGTCGTATATTTTGTGGCCTTCTCGCAACGCGAATTCGCGCAACGCGGACGACGAGCTTCTTATTGAATAAACGCCTTTTTACT
This sequence comes from Muscidifurax raptorellus, assembly GCA_020010945.3. NCBI lineage: Eukaryota > Metazoa > Arthropoda > Insecta > Hymenoptera > Pteromalidae > Muscidifurax > Muscidifurax raptorellus. The sequence continues at coordinate 26,060,529 of CM052078.1, forward strand.
ATAATCGGTAGTGTGTTCATTTGATTAGCGTCCCGATTCCTCTTCCTATTTAAACCGCCGAATACCGCCGTCTCCGCGGGTACTACCCAGAGGTGTAGTGCATACTGAGCACCGGGGCAGAAGCAAAGTGCAGGATTGCCTCGATTTGGATGAGAAGAGTATTGATTTGTTCGTAAGTGAGTTTTTGATCCTTGAGAATGCGCTTAAGATGGTGTTGAAGCTTTTAACAGCTGCTTCCCAAATACCTACGAAATGAGGAGACAGAGGCGAATTGAAATGCCACTCTATCCGCTTGGCAATAGCATAAGTGCCTATTGCCTTTCGAAAGTCTAGGGTTTCAAAAAGATCATAAATTTCACGAAGTTCCTTACTAGCCCCAACGAAATTAGTGCCACTATCAGAATAAACATGTTCTGAGACTCCTCTGCGGCCGACAAAACGATCAAAAGCAGCCAGAAAATGAATGACCTATTGCGATCCTTTTTTTCTTTGATCAACATTGGACCGAAGAAATCTACTCCTACATGAGAGAAAGCTGGCGATTCATTGATTCGAGTCTTGGGTAGATCGGACATTTGAACATGAGCGATTTTTGGCCGTTGACAAATGCACTCTACGCAATGTCTAATTATATTTCAAACCTGGTTTTTACCATTGAGAATCCAATACTTCGATCTGATGGAAGAAAGAGTGGACTGAATTTCAGCGTGGAGATTGACACGATGAACTTGACGAATAAATCATATCTGTAACCGGATGTTTACTAGGTAGTAGCACTGGATGCTTTTGATTGTACGGAAGATCCGACAATTTCAAGCGATCCCCTACGCGAAGTAGCTTATCGTCTTTGATAAAAGGATGTAAACCTCCTAGTCAAGTTTTCAGATTGGGAAATTTTTCGAATTGACGAATTTCAGTTGAGAAATTTTCGGATTGAACCATGAATATGATTTGGTCTTCTGAATTTAACAATTCAGAGACCTCTAATGTTCCGATCAACTCGAGAATTTTAGAAATCCTATCCTTCGATTCAGAAATCTCTGGGAACAACCGTTCTTGTTTCTTTTGAGATCTGATTCGTTTCCAACGCAAAATAAACGCAACGACTCTCACAAATCGCTCATGGATCGGTCGTAATTAGAACGCGTAATAAATTAATAGCTAAGTGATAAACTCACAATATTAACTGAGCTTAAAGAATCGAAAAATGCCGAAGTCAAACGAGGAGAAAGATCCGCTCGCTAAAATGGCTGTCGGCTGACGCACGCACCCGCGCGGGAAACCGGGGAGATCATGGCGCGAATGCGCGCGCACGTGAGAAGCAGATAACGTTGTACAAGTACTGCCACCGCCTCGTGAGCCGTGTTACGACGCAACACATTTTATAAGACTTATGCGCGAGTCAAGCAAACATCATTGATTCTCGCTGTGGAGACCTTTCGGGCAAAACAAGTCCTTGTCAATCTTATACGATTACAGAATAATATTTTCAGTCGCGTTAGCTTTTGCTTAAAGTGTTTTGGTCGCTTTCGTTCGAGCAAGTTGCCTATTATTGGACAATATTACGGCTTTCTAATTATAATTGGTTAGCTGTGAAATTAATATTGTTATTTGTTAATTTGAATATTCTCGCATTCCGACATTCGATTTATCGTTCCTATTTATTCCGAATTATAGGAATTATATGTAAGAAGGCAAGTCAGTTATTATAAAAGACTGAACTATTTATTAACTCTCTCTCTCTCTCACACTCTCTCAAAGCGTGTTGGGCGGGTTGCCTAAACGGATGCTAAAAGCTTTCTGAACTTAGCTCTGCCGAGCTTGAGCTCGTCGCCCGCCTCGCCACGCATCGTGGCAGATTGGAGCGTGGCGCCGCTTGGCGATGGTGGCCGGATAGCCAAATAGAATAGGTGAACTTGGGCCTCGGCACCAGACGGCCCAGGCGCTGCTTGCGAAATCGTATCAAACCGTCGACTTTCCCGTCAAAAGCAGGCACTAATTCAATTGATTATTTTAACGATAAATATGAAGTATTTGAATTGTCTGATTTTTTTGTCCTTCTTGAATTGCGGGAAGTCATTGAAGTTTTGTTAGAATCTATAGAAATCGTATCACCAGAATCTGAATCGCGAGAAATTGAATTACCCGTTGTACTGATTTTACTCGATGAATTTGACGTACTATCAGTATGATCACTCCTTCTACTCAATATCACTAGTGAATTTATTGACACTATTGAGTTTGCGCTCGGATTCGCTCTTACATTTTCTACTTGCCACATTCTCCACATTTTATGTGTTATTATTTTAGTTATTTACTAAAATTTCTAAATTATCTACCTATTTAATCACCAGAGAGAGTAGCACAAAAATAGCAACTTACAACTTGTTGTCTTAGCAATAATTTAACTTCCGATACGTCGATACAAGCTGCCTATTAGGCAGCTTGTATCCCAGGATAACGTCCACGTCCCGAAAATCACGTACTTCCCTGGTATTTACCCCTGGTCTGCAGGAAACCCGTGTAAAACCCGCAGCAGAGAAGATGACACTTTTCACTTGTAACGATCGTAATGCAGTCAATAAATTGTCCGTAAAAATTGTAACTTTCTGACTGTCACTAGCGCTATTTATCCTCCCAGTTAGATATCTGCCTTTAATTTCCAAGAAACTGATGGTCACCTGTAACAAAACCTATCTGAACCTTTTCTCGATTATCATTGTTTGAGAAGAGGTCCAAACGGGTTTTAAAAAAATGTCTCTTCCTTTGGAGTTCTTTCTTTCAATTTTAATTTCGCGCACTTTAAAATAGACGTATCCCACCGCTGTCACCACTGATGTATCACGATTCTCGCGCGATTTGATTATAAGGTCCGTTCGTTTATACGTCCCGAGGATCAAATAAAGATCAATTTAAAGATGCGCTAATTTCAGGAAAGGAAGTTCAAGGAATACTAACACAAGTGATTTCATAAAAATGAATGTATATTCAAGATTCAAACTAAGTCTACGATACAGAAAACGCTCACGTTGAGAGTCAAAAACGTTCTGCCTCCCCCGCATCTTACTTCGCAGCTCTCCACCGTCATAATTTGGAGGATAGGTTAACGCCGAGATCTTATTGGCTAAGAGAATGCAGGGAAAGCCAATCGCTTGAGCTTTCCCCCTTTCGAGAAAATACAAGCTCCGACGTCTCCGACCAGCGCTTGGTCAACATGTGTCAACAGAAAAAAAAGGTTCATTGTTCTTAAGTGCTACGTGAGAGTGTCTGACTCGAGCTACGAAATTTATGACTTTTCAACAGTTTCGGAGAAAGCGAGATTTAATGTTATTTCTTTTTGTACTCGTATTCCGAGCTCAAACATTCTTACGCGCACAATCCCTCTCTCTGGTGATTACATACTATAATTTTAACATCTCGCACGCTTGATCGAAAATATGGCGTCGTTACGCGACGAGTGAACAACATGTTGATCTGTCGAATAGTCGCATGAAAAGGGATCATCATGATCTAAACGAATTAGTTATCTGGCTTCAAAATTATCGCGCTTTCAGTCATCCACATTCTCTGGTGTCGCTTTCTACAGGGATGATTGGCGGACCAAACATTGATTGCCATAAAGCAATAAAAAAAGGAATTTTAGGAATTGAATCTATGGTTGGCAAAAATGCTGAAAATATTTCAATGACACATCTACACAAAGTAAAAAATCTAGCAAGTGCTGCTAATGATGTACATTTAGAAAATGAAACGGAAATATCTACAGGAGATATGTATTTGATATCTCAAAGAATGTATTCTGTTTTTAATGTGGATGTTGATAAAACACGGGAAGCCTTTTCGTACGAACTTACGCTATTCCCGCTAAGTTTATTTGATGGAAAAGGTTTTATGAGAAAAACGGCAAAATTTAAACTATATACTTTATTCAAACCATGCAATACACTATTTATGTTATAGATGGGGGTTCGCTATTGCATGCAGTGGTTTGGCCCCACAGTCTGAAATACAAAGAAGTTTTGGAATTATATTCATCGTACTTAAAAAGGAAATTTGGAAATAATGTGACTGTAATTTGTTATGGATACAATAACGATTATATTGGAGTAAAATCTTATGAAAGATATTGTCGAAGAGAGTAAAATGTGGGAGCTGGTGTAGAAATCTCTGAAGATAAAATGTTGACTATGAATCAAACAAAATTTCTGTCAAATATTATCAACAAACAAAATTTCGTTGATTTATTAGGAAATTATTTACAGAATAATGGCATTGCTACAACAATTGCTGACGAAGATGCGGATACATTAATTATTCGCACAGCAATGGAGTTAAAAGATTCAAATGAAAATTTCGTCACAGTTATCGGTAATGATGTAGATTTGTTAATTTTACTAATCTCACACTGTTATGGTGGCTGTAAAATGTATTTTTACAAAATGTCACCAAACAAAAACAAAATCGAATTGTATTCCACAAAAGATCATAGACATTTCGAAAAATATATATTATTTGCTCATGCATTTGCTGGGTGTGATTCTACAAGTGCTTTATATAATAAAGGAAAGAAAACAATTATAACTTTGCTACAAAAAAATGAAAATTTGCAAAAATTGATAAATGTGTTTTATAAACCACATAAAAATGTTGATGATTTATATGAAGTAGGTAAACAAGTTATTATGCAATTATATGGCGCAGGTAATCAAAAACTATCTTTAGAGGAATTAAGATACAAAAACTTTTGCACATCTACAGCAGTTACAAAAAATAATTATCTTTATCATCTTTACCGCCAACAACTTCAGTATTAAAAGAACACGTTAAACGCGTTTATTACCAAATGCAAATTTGGCTTGGATTTAATTTGAATCCAGTAGATTGGGGTTGGATCAGAACAACTACTATGCTATTACCAGTTATAAAAACAAAGCCAATTGCACCAAAAGAATTACTAGAAATGGTGAGCATTATTAACATTTACTTTGATTGTGTTTTGTAAAAAAACTATGAACTTTTCTTTCAGGTATTTTGTGGCTGTAAAATGAACTGTAACACATCTCGTTTTTCATGCAAAAAAGACGGTATTAAATGCACTTACAGTTGGGTATTTGGGTTATTGCGTCAGTTGTGAAAATGCTTCCGATATGCGCGATTATACTTGAAAATGATATGGAAGAGTTCACTGATACCGAAGAGCAAAACGATGATGATATCCACATAAATTTTGAAAATGAATGGAGTGAGTCACAAAATGCAGTTTTATTTATTTATTTATTTTATTTATTTATTTATTCCAGAGTTACATATAAACAGAGTTACACATAAACATTTGCAATCCGGTACAGAGTAGATATTATTTTACACAATAACACACTATAACATCGGAATCATACATAGGAATACGAGGATCCCGATTCGCAGGTCCGGTTTAACAATAAGAAATATAACAAAATGCTGGTTAATGGTGCTGTGGATTACACAGCAATAACCTCCAGCCATACTTAAATCTTCCATACAATTCATTCATTCTTAAGGTAGCAAGTATCCAAATCGGACTTCCTTACTCAGATCCTACTATCCTTCACACTTACACGCATTCGCACGCAAGTTTTGATTGGGTTACGAAAGCCTTTTTGACTCTCTTCGTCCCAACTCTAGTTTACCTCATTTGTGTGTCGGGATTTAACAGTGATATATAATCTTTTTAACATTTTGTATAAACCCATCCCCGGTAGAAATCATTCAACCCCCCAGCCTAGACCAGCCAGTAACAGACCACTTTATGCTGTAACTGCATTTAAATGATCTGTCACTGGTCAGTCCCGACTAGGAAATTGAATGACTTATACCTGGGTTATTTGTTACTTTATACGCTAAATTATCTATTATATGCTAAAGATTCTGCTAAAGACATTGCACAACATTATGAGATTCAATATTTCTGTATGTTATAATTCTATCTTATCTATGAGATTCTATGTTTTTGTACATTATGTTTCTATCATTATCTAAATGTTCGTTCTTAAGATCTAGTCTTTGTGTCCACGCATTTTAGTTTACTAATTCCTTACTAGCAAAGATCTTGCCGTTGTAAAAGTTTCTGTTGTTGCATTTTTGTTTCTTGCATATGCTATTCTTTCATTCAAACCTGGCTGGGCACGTGAGTCCAACTGCACAGGTAACTCTGTAATGTGGAAACATCTTTTTGTGTTGGTTAGATGAATTGCATTTACATGATAAAGTAAAAACTATGTCATCAATAACTACGATGTCATTATACGGTGACTGTTTTTTGAGTGAGCACATTGAGTTTAGGAATATTTGTTTCCCTCTTATTCCTCTATCAAAGTAAAAAATCGCCTTGTTTGAGCCTAGGTAGTTGATATCTCCATATGTCATTCTATTACTGACTGAGTTGTTAATAGGTTGTCCTGGTGCATCCATTGCCTTTTTATTACTTATTTTTTTGTTATTTTCTTTCGCATTTTCATCAATTTTGTCAAAAACCGTTTCTATTGGTTTATATCTTTCTGTTTTAGAATCTGATTTTGTTTCTAAATCATTAATTGTTCCTTTTATGAATTTTATATATTTGATATTTGTTTTTCCGTTTCCTGTTTTTTGCCTCCATGCATTTATTATTTCATTTGTTATGTTTCCTAGGCTATTTATAATTTTCGGATATGAGTTGATCATTTTATTGTAGTTGTAATTGGAGGTACGACGATGTTGTCGATTATTGTATAATTTACAATTACCCTTGGTGCAAATATAAGTTCTAATATCTAATGTTATGTTGTTATTCAATGCTGAGTTTTTTCTGGTTCCATCCTCGCTATTGATAGTTTCTTTTTTGATTAATGTTGTATTTTTATATTCAAGTAGATTTTGCATTTTAGAGTATATCATACAGTGACGTGCACCATTATCTTAATGGTATATCGATTTTAGTCACAAATTAATTAGCTGGCAATCTATTTTCACTATTGTATTAACTTTATTCATTGTTCCTAAGCCAATCTTTTAATTTGTTTATACTTGTTCTTTTTTTTATTCCTAACGTTTTGAGATCATTTGGTAATTTATTAAAGATACTAATAGCTTTGATATAGCTATTTTTAGTATGTTTTTTTTTGTATATGGTATATTATTTAACACACAGGAATGTGGACTTAAAAAAAACTGCAGGTACTATAAAGAGCACATCATTTTTGACTTAGGAAATAATAAGTTTATCACAGTTTATCGCCATGATTTTTTTCAAATTTCCGACGTTTAGTTATCGAGATATTTTGAATAAAACGGACATATATTCATACTTTAAAAATCGCAGCTAACAGTTACAACAAAAAGCTACAGTAAAAAGAAAATCAATTCTAAGCTGTGATACGGGCGTATATTTGGAATAGTACAGGATATTTCTAGTTTGAAGACGATGAGGGCAGAAGGTGTAAGGAATGAAATTAGATGTGTAAAATATTAGGAATTTATTGGCTCTCTCTCGACTTGCATACAGTTAATAAACGTCTAGCCAGAACGGTGGCCCAATGCGTTCTACCCGGAGAACTATTGAGCTCGAGCGCGTCGCCCGCCTCGCCACGCATCGTAGCGGACTGGAGCATGGCGCAGCTCATGCGCTCCAACACCTTGTATGGACCGGTGTACGGTGGCTCCAGTGTCCTTCTCACCGTGTCGACCCGCCTAAAAACATGAATGCACATGCGGAGGTCCGGGTGAAAGAATGGAGCGAGGGGTGCGGTGTGCCTGGACTGCCCGATAGCTCGGTGACGAAGGCTGGAGCGTTGACGTTTGGGTGGCTGTTCGGCACGAAGAAATCCCCAGGGATTCTAAGCGCGGTGCCGAACAGCATCTCGGCGGAAGAGGCTTGCAGATCCTCCTTGAACGTCGTACGAAGGCCGAACAGGACAGCTGGGAGAGCGATGGGCCAGGGCGTCGGCGCGCAGCACATGAGAGCGCCCTTGATCCGTTTGACTGCGGGTGATATGGCGTCATGCGAATCCGGTCGGCTCCGATGATTTTCGCCAACTCCATAAACAGACCCGCTTCGACTTGCACGCCCTGGTCTGTCGTGATCGTGAGCGGCGTGCCGTAGACGCAGATCTAGCGGTCGAAGAACGCTCTGGCGGTGGTCGAGGCTTCCTGGTCTGGCATCGGAATCGCCTCTGGCCCCCTGGAGAATCGGTCGACGATCTTGAGGCAGTATTGCAAGCCCGAGTGGGGAGCAGCTTCAAGGATGTGCGGTAGGTCCGGGTCGTCTGCTTGATGTTGAGCCAGCGTAGCCAGGTCCAGGTTGGCCGGCATGTTAAGCGCCTCCACCCTCGAGAGCGCGTCAGCTACGACGTTGTCCGCGCCCTTTGTGTAGGCTATTGTGGACGGAAAGGTGAACACTCAATTATACTATAAGATGCTTTATTTATTATAAATAAATACACTTTTACTCGTGACGTCTGTCTCAGACGGCGCTCGGTTTCTATTTCCCGCTCAGACGTTCCGGTTGCTTATATATTAGTTGCGCAGTCGGTAACAAAGTTACCTGCGTTTACTACAATCCTCCCCTTCATATTTCAATGCAAATGACATTTTCGTAATTCGCTTACAAATTCAATTTCAGAGGCGCTTTAATTGTTCTCTGTGATCTTCTTAACATTGGAGTTGGAGTGTTTATTTTTACCTCTATTTTGTCTCTAGCAGTAGACTCGCTTTTAACATTTTGATCTTTCTTTTCGCTATTAACATTAATGATTTTTAGTTGATACTTATCATTAACTTCTACAGTGTCTAGGGTACACGCAGAAGATGGAGTATGGTTGGCAGTAATACATTTGTCATTATCATTAGATGCCTTAAAATCAACGTTACACTTATTCATCTGATCTGAATGTCGCTTCCATACTCTATCATCTTCTGTTTGTATTCTGTAAGTTACAGGACTAATCTTTTCTACCACCTTAGCTGTACACCATTTATTGTTGCTATAATCCTTAGTCGATACTATTTCGTGATTATTGAAATCAACTGTTCGGTTACCAGCAATATACCTTTGTTGGCTTTCTTGTTGTTTCTTAACATTAGAATACACACTAGTTTTTAAAGCATCTAGTCGTGTTCGCAAATTTCTTCCAATCTGTAGTTCAGCTGGTGTTCTTTTCGTCGTACAATGAGGCGTCGACCTATAACAAAATAGATATTTATCTAATGCTTCCTCCCTCGCAATTTTTGACTCTAACATTATTTTAAATTTGTTTTTAAACGACCTAACCGCGTTCTCTGCCGCCCCATTTGACGCTGGGTGGTACGGTGCTGTCAAAGTATGTTTTACTCCGTTATTATTTAAAAATTCTTTGAATGTACTAGACGTGAACGTAGGTCCGTTATCCGTAACAAGCACTAACGGCATACCCCATGTAGCAAAATATCGCCTCATAACTCTAATAGTAGAACTTGCTGCAATATCTGTCAATTCGAAAATATCCACCCATTTTGAATACGCGTCCGTGATTATTAGATACATGTATTTGTTAATCGGTTCACAAAAATCAGCGTGAATGCGTTCATTCGAACCCTCCGGATAACTCCAGGGGTGCAAAATCATCAGCGGTGGATTATCTGCGTGTTTCAAGCCCAATGTACACGTTTTCGTGATATTTTCTAAATCGTTATCGATTTTCGGCCACCAAACCTTTGACCTGGCGAGGGCCTTCATTTTTACAATGCCCATATGGGCTTCGTGTAATTCGCCTAAAACTGAGTTCCGCAATGACGTTGGTACGACTAGGCGGTGGCTCCACATTATACAGCCATTTTCTACTGTTAACTCTAGCTGTCTGCTCTTATAGCACTGTAAATAGTCCTCCACCTGGCCGTTCCATCCGTTCATTAAGCAATCTTTTATTTTTCTTAAAATTATATCCTTTTCAGTTTCCGTACTCACTATTTCACTATCTATGCCTTGACTCGTTTCACTAACAAAGTTTAAATACGTGTACTCGTCGCGTTCATTTTTCGCTAATGTTTCAGCTTTTCGATGCATGCGTGATAAAACATCGGCAGGAATATTTTCTTTACCTTTGATGTGTTTTATCTTAAAGTTATATCCTGACAGAAAAACTGCCCAACGCTGCACTCGACTAGCTGCCATTTGTGGGATACCCTTTTTCTCCGCAAATATATAAGTTAACGGCTTATGATCCGTCTCTAAAATAAATTTGCGACCATAAATGTATTGGTGGAAAGTCCGAACTGCAAATACAATCGCGAGCGCTTCTCGGTCAAACTGAGAATAATGTTTTTCGGCTGCATTCAATGTCCGGGACGCAAACGCTACTGGTTTCTCTATGTTACCCGGTAAAATGTGTGTGAGCACTGCTCCTAATCCATCGGGCGATGCGTCGCACGTGACTGACTGGTAATTCCAAATCATATGGCATCAATACTGCAGGCGAAATTAAACAACTTTTCAAACAATTTAGCGCGATAGCTTGCCTTCGTCCCCGGTTCCAATTACTATCTTTCTTCAATAATTCGTATAAAGGACTTGCTAACTGCGCGAAGTTTTTAACAAATTTAGCATAATAATTTAAAAATCCTAGCAATGACTTCAACTCTATAACGTTGCTTGGTTCAACCAACTCTTGTATTGCTCTAATGCGAGCTTCTGCGATGTGTATACCTGCGCTATCAATGTCGTTACCTAAAAACGATACACGTTTTTGAGCGAAACTACATTTTTCCCTTTTTACTGTAAGACCAAATTTTTGAAATCTTGCAAGAACTTCGCGTAGCCGCCTATCATGCTCTTCCCGCGTCGGTCCTGAAATTAACACGTCGTCGAAGTAAACAACTACACCGTCAATGCCTTCCAGAACGCGCTCCATTTCACGTTGGAACAGTCCCGGTGCTGATGCTATTCCGTAAAAGAGTCGATTCGGTCTATACAATCCCTTGTGTGTTGTTATAACTACTAAATCTTTTGATTCCTCGTCCAGTTCAACCTGCTGGTATGCCTGCGCCAACTCTAATTTTGTGAAAATTTTACCGTCTCTAATGCGCGTTATCAGCTCTTGCACTCTCGGTATCGGGTGACGATCAATGTTCAATTTCGGATTTACCGTTATTTGATAATTTCCACACATTCTAATCTCTCCTGACGTTTTTATCACAGGCACAACCGGCGTGGCCCACTGACTACTTTTTACCTGTTCTATCACATTTTCTTTTTCTAATCTATCTATTTCTTTCTCTAGCCCGTTGCGTAATGCATACGGTGCTGGGGTCGGTTTACAAAACTTCGGAGTAGAATTTTCTTTCAACTGTAAGGAAGCCTTCCCTCCCTTATACTTGCCCAATTTGTTCGCGAATACACTAGGAAATTCCGCAATAATCTCCTCGACTATATATTCTTTCTTATTTTCTAAAAACTTAATATCTACGTCCGATTTGATATTTACAATGTTCAAAGCTGAAATCCACTCGCGTCCTACAATAGGTGCACTCAAACCTGGAAACACAAATAAGTCTAACATGCGATTCACGTCACGATACTTAACGTTTACATTTACTACGCCTCTCGGAACAATAACATCTCCCGCGTATGTCTTGAATTTTCTTTCTGTCATTAATAATTGTTTGCAATTCAATTCTGCTACTTCGTTAAAAACTTTATCAGACACGGCTGAAATCGGTGATCCTGTATCAATTTCAAAATTCAAAACCGTCTTTTCAACCTCTATTCCTATGTACGTCGGACCATTATCTCCGTGACTAACATCATTTTCCAAATTAAAAATTCGATCAAAAACATCTTCATAACTATCTGTTTCCGTTATAATATCAGCTTCTTTTAAATAGTTATGTTTTGTTCCCGGCTTAGTATATGTATTTTTCTGCGAATTCTTAGTTCTCTCTTTCGATTTACAAACAACCGCGAGATGACCTTTCTTACCGCATTTCTTGCAATCATAACTCTTAAAACGACATGTAACTGATTTGTGGTCCTTTCGCCCGCAACAATAACAGTCCATACTTTTATTTACATTACGTTGTGTTGACATCTTCTTTTCGTCGACATAGTTGATCTGCGTGTTGTTCGCCGAACTGCTCTACTGCGCCCATCGCTGCGACCTCTCTGCCCGCCAATTCCATGGAAAGCGCTGTACTGCCTTCTGGTACGTGAGCTCTTTGTCTCTAATAAGCCGATTCTTGATACTTTCTGACGCAATTCCCCAAACGAATTGATCTCTAACATGGTCTTCTAAGTTGTTGCCAAAACCACAATTCTCCGACAGTTTCATGAGCCTCGCATATACGAATTCAATGGCTCCTTCTGGCTTTGTCGGCACTCTTTGAATTTATAGCGCTCTGCTATGATACTCGGCTTCGGTTTCAAATGGTTTGCCATAATTTCCGCTAAAGCTCTCACCGATTTTGTTGCTGGTTTATACGGTGTACACAAATTTCTTAGAAGGGCATACGCCTCACTCCCTATGAGTGTCAAAAACAAAGCCGTATACTTTGTATCTGGTATGTTATTCATAATAACATACTGTTCAAACCTCTCAAACCAGATAGTCCAGTCTTGATTCATTGTGTATTCTTGTAAACTACCGATTGTCGATTGCAGCTTCCCTTCGAACATCGTGTTTAGAACCTGTTTCTGCTGCTCAACTTCTTGTGCTTGGTTATTCAACACCTCTTGTTGCGTTAATTCTTCCATTAGCTTCACAATCAGAGCTTCTTTGTCAGATACCGACGCTGCTTCCGCCAACAACTCTAACGCACTCTTATTGCTGCTCATTTTTCACAACTTTTCTTGGAACCTATTTCCTTATTTACTTCTAATACCTTTTATCTCGTCGCCAAATGTAGTGTATTGTGGACGGAGAGGTGAACACTCAATTATACTATAAGATGCTTTATTTATTATAAATAAATACACTTTTACTCGAGACATCTGTCTCAGACGTCGCTCGGTTTCTGTCTCCCGCTCAGATGTTCCGGTTGCTTATATATTAGTTGCGCAGTCGGTAACAGAGTTATCTGCGTTTACTACACTTTGTATATTGCAACATGACCTGGAATTGAAGAATGTAGTCGAGCTGACGTGCTTTGCGTGGTGAGGCCTTCTCCGACAGCTGATTCGCAGCGTAAGTAAGCGGCTTGTGGTCGATCAGGAGCGTGAAAGGGTAGCTCTCGAGGATCCCCTTGAAGTGTTTCACGGCCGCGAATGCTGCCAGGTGTTCGCGGTCGTATGTGCTGTAGTTCTTCTTCGCACTGGATAGCTTGCGAGACAAGAATCCGAGGGGCTTCCATAAGCCGTCTGCCTCACGCTGCTCGAGCGCAGCGCCGATTGCGTGATCGGAGGCGTCGGTGAGCAGCCTCCTGGGCGCGTCGTCGCGCAAACAGGTTGTGCCTGCTGCCTGGGCGAGCGCGCGCTTGCACGCAACGAAGGCTTCCTCTGCAGCTGGCGTCTAGGTGATTGGAAGCGCCTTTTTCTTCGGCGGCAAGTGCTGCAGGAGGTTGTTAAGCGGCGCAAGAATTCGCGCCGCGCCGGCGATGCACCGCCGATAATAGTTTACGAGTCCCAGGAAGCCCCGAAGCTACGCCGAGTTGCTGCGCCTCGGGAACTCGCGAATGGCGTCGATGCGGTTTTGTGGAGGCCTTGACCCGTCCGCAGAGACCAGGTAGCCGAGGTAGGTGACTTGGTGCTTTCCCAGCACGCATTTATTCGGGTTCACCCTGATGTTAGCCGCTCGCAGGACGTCGAAGAGGGCTTGGAGATGTGACGCGTGCTCCTCCGCACTGCTTGATGCGATGATGATGTCATCTAGGTAGGCCCGTGCGAAGGCAAAGTCGCGCAGCAGCTGGTCCATGGCTCGTTGTAGTGACTGGGCGACGTTGCACAGGCCCAGCGAAGATCGGGTGAACTCGAACAGTCCAAAGGGCGTGATGATTTCCGTCTTGTGAGCATCCTCTGGCGCGATAGGCAGCTGGTAGAACGCCTTCTTAAGGCCCACCACGGAAAAGATGTTGCCTCCCAGGCTCAATAGGAGGTCTTCGATGATCGTAAGCGGGTAGCGGTCGGGCACGGTCCGACTGTTAAGCTGTCGATAGTCGCCCGTGATTCGATATGTGCCGTCGGGCTTCGGGACCAAGCGAAGATTTAGATTTAGATTTAGATAATTTATTTGCTGTACATTTTGTTGTACAAAAAAAAACATTAAAAGAAAAATACAATATAAAGATTACATAAATACTTATAGCTAACTTAGAGATAAGATGTAGTAGATGGATGGATAGAGTGAATGAGTGAATGATGATGATGATTTGATGGTTTGAAAATTTACGTGTCTATCTGTATCAGAAAAGTCGCTTATGTCCCAGTAAAAGTACTTTTAAATCTACGTAATTACGCGATTTTGGTTCGGATAGAGACTACGAATTAAATTATGCAGGTTTTCAGGTTATATTTAGTCTATAAAATGCTCGAAAAATTTGAGAAAATGCGTTTTCCTGGTCATTTTAAATATTTTAATTTCTATCAGAGAAATATCAATTAAAATGTCTTATTCATTATTATTTAATTATTTAAACTCTGGGATAAAAACTATTTAAAACTATTTAGTTATTCTATCAAACTGGCAAATCCTTTTAGATAATAGAAATACTTCCTCATGTAAACAGTTGTTTTCGTATTACAAAATAAATACTATATTATGTTTCACATAACCAGTCACAAGGAAGCTTTGGCATTTTATTTGCTGGCCATGGAAGATATCCAGCTGTCTTAAATACCCAATAATCATAAGACACTTTTGCTATGAGGCTTATTAATAGTAAAACTTCAGTAGCTATGATGTAGTAAATGTAATCAGTCCAATCTCCAGGGTAAACGCACATCTTTGATGGTTCTAAGTCGATGACCTTTTCTTTAACATTCTCACATAGTACTTCATCATAATCTATTATTTTAGTTTGTAGCCAAACCTTTAAAAGTAATACATTTTTAAACATTAAATTGTATCAAGATAGATTTTATTTATTTATTAATTTTTATTATTAATTCAACAATATACAATACCTTTAAAAACTTTGCAGTGTTGCAATCACAATGTAACTCATTGCCTCCAAATTTGACACCATACCTACTGCTACTATAGCTTTTATCACCATAAGCATTAGTCGCCAAAATATATGTGGGAAGCTGCAGTAAATCAATATTAGATATTAGTATCGTAACTAATCAAAAGAGGCTTCATACTTAAATTGGGACGTAATATTTATAATTCTTACCGATTTTATTTTATTATGTCTTAGACTTAGAAAAGCATAACTGTCTAAGAATTTAGAGCCTTCTAATTTATTTATAGATGATATATTATTGTAATCGGCAACAAACTCTCTCAGACCATCGTAGCTTGGATTTGTGCTCAATTCATCAAGAACAGTAATCTAAAATAAAAAAAATTCTAAAATCAGCGAATTTAATATTTAAGGGGATCTTATAGTAAATTAAAAATTCAAATTTCAACTCTGCAATTTAATGATCTATCATTTTAATAAAGTATTATATTGATATGTCAATATCTAATAGAATAATGTTTGAATAATGTCTCAAGATCATGTAATTCAAATTTTATTTTGTGAGATATTAACATACAAAGTTCAAACTTTGTAAAATGATAGATAATTACTTAAGGATGGCAAGTATGTATCGTAATTTGATTCTTGTTATTTGTTATAATCAAATTAGTTGCTTTTCTGTCTACTATTTTGTAGCGCGAAATTCGAATTTTTAATTATGGAATCCCCTTACGTGAATAAATCTTTTAAATTTAAAGATAAATATTTAAGATGTTACATTATTATAAGAAACGTTTAAAGCTATTGTATTTCGAGGCAATTTTTCCGGTAGATGGCTCAACTGATTGTTACTGCAATCAACTCTAACTGCAAAGGTGGGTAATTTATCTTTAAGAAGTTCCAATCTGCTAAACTCGCAAGCACAGTGCCAATTTTCACCTTTGGGGCATTCAGTTTGTAGCTAAAATTGTAATATGATTATTATAGTTAATTAGCAGAAAGCATTTTGACTAAAAATAATGAAAAATAATGAGCTTACAGAACTGAGGTAGCGCACTTGTTTTAGAGGAACTTGTGCAGTAGCATTAAACCAATGCCAAGTTTTGCTTGACGAGCAAACGGTTTCGTTCTCTCTGTTAAAAATGATTTGATTTTCTCCTGTTTTATTTATATTTTGATAGATATCATGACATAACAAAGTGTTTGATCCTGTAACAAAAAAAAATGTAATATTCTTTATTAGAAATATTTTAACAATTTTTAAACTGTAATATATAATGAATTATACCAGAAATGTCTAGCCAGAACTCTCTTCCATTCATTATATTTAAAGCTGGCAGGTGGGTCAAATTATTGTAGGAAAGATCCAAAGTCGTTAGCTGAGTAAGTCTGCTTAATGAATTGTTTTCCATTTCCAGAAGAGCATTGTTTGAAAAATTTAGACACAGTATCGGTGTCATCATTAGAAACTGGCCTCTTACACGATTAATTTTCCCATCAGTTATGGCTAATGATTTTAACATTCTCCAACGAACCTCGGTAACATTGATGAAATCCAGTGTGGCGTTGCGAATGTGAATGTAAGACACGTTATCTGGAAAATCTAATATATTTATTTTTTATTAGAATTACATTTTAAAAACTTTACATTTACTTCAATATATTAATCTTATTTAAATAGTGTACAGCTCTTTGAAAATTAGATATAAATTTTTCAAGTAAAGATAAAATTTGTGCACAGTTAGATTTCAAATGAGTGGTGGTAAAGATTTTGAAAAATGATGATGATGAGCATTAAAGTGTGAAAGGCAAGCATTAAAAAAATCAAGTATTATGAAATTAAAACATTTCTAAAAGAAAAATGTTAAATTAAAATATTACGAAGTAGGAAATATCAAGAGTTTAAACTACTTTCTGTTTAAAGCTCGAATCTTTAATTTATTTTTTTAACAATTATACCTTTTAAATATTTTCAGTTTTAAAATTTTACCTTTCATTATATAATAAGTTCACGTACTTGCACGAGAAAGAGCAAATTCAAACTCAGTGAGGCTCATCAAATTGCAGCAAAAAATAGCGTCGTGTTCAGTGCTAATATTAGACAGTGTTATTCTTCTGCATGGATTGGCACCAGGTAGAGGACATTCTGAAGGCAATCGATAAAAACACTTTTCTGGGATTCTATTAATATTCGGCTGCTCGTGAACAGTGGAAGTCAGTGACTGATCCTCCTCAGTACGAGCACTGACCATGTATAGGCACATCATGGCATGGAACCACCGCATCTATAACACAAAATTAATACAATAATTATTGCAGGATTATTAATAAATAATAGTTACTGATATTTACTAGCATTATCCCTATAAATTATTTACTTTTAAAAATTACAAAGATGTACAAAACTATAAATAATACCGTTTATACAATAATGATAAACTATTCTCGATCCTATTATGATTCATATATCTGTGACTAAAATTATCTAATAATGAAAATTATAGTACAAGAAAGAAAGAGCAATAGGTAGACAAAAATAATAAGTATAATAATTAATTAAGATCTTGAATTTGCAGATACAAAAATAGTCAATATTTCAATTTAACGGTATAAGAATGCTCAATAAGTCTTACTAAGATTACAAAATCTGATGTTATCTGTAAATGTAAGAAGCCAACTTTCAAAGTTAGAGAAATTGGAAATTTTTAGTGAGATCTTAGCAAGAAAGCCTGTTACTATAGTTTCTGTAAATAGTTGGTATTTAAAAGTAACAGTATATTATCACCTGAAAGGTTATATTAGTACATAAGTATATTGTGTAGAACAAGGGCGTAAAGTGAGCTTTTTTAGATCGAGTATAGAGTTTTCACAGTACGAGCCGTAGCCGAGCACTGCAACCATACGAGGTTAAAAAGCCCACTTAGTCCTTGGTGCACACCATATTTTTTGTAACAGATGTATGGATTTTGGCGTTTTTGCATTAATGCATTAATAGCTATTGATGCATCTCGTTTAGTTGCGGCAACCACACTTGACCACACAGCAAACACACACATACACACACGCGCAGCGGTCGGCGCTTTGGCTCCGGCCATACATGTATTTCGCACCAGGCACGTTTCGGCCTGCAAAGTTTGGAATTTCGAAATAAAAAAAATCATATCTGATAGATCTTAATTAGCCCTTTCGATCTACGTTAATTAATTTATAAGCCCCTTTTTCGTTTTCCCAGGAAAAATCGAAATACGATCTTCCATTTTTATGCATTTAAAATACGCATATCTCTTTAAAAAATGGGTTTATTATACTCTACTAAGCTTAGAAAAATTGCCCATCAGCTAATTTAATTTGCTCGCGTGTCAATATATAAAAAATAAAAAACCGTAATAGTATTTCTAAGCCAATTATTTGCGCATTGCCCATGCGCGGTAGAATTAAGGTGGTACTTACAACAAAAGCGTGCTGCACATGGTGCTGCATATAAGTACCTAATTCAAGGCATTTAAAACATAAAGTTATTTATCTTAACAAAAACATGAAACTGATTAAAATAATATTTCAACCTAAGTTAAAGTGTTTTTATAATTGTTCTGTTTTCGGTATATTGTGGTGTACAGTATTGAGTTGAACGTTACTCGGCAATGAAAAGTGAAACATTATTTTGTTTACGTCGAATATAACCTCACTACTTCACTTAACAGAGAAGAACTGCATGACTGAAATCAGTATTTAATTGGATTAACAGGAAAATCAGTATCAGAAGATATGTGGAAAGTGTTGGAATTAATGTACGAGCTTTTCCAAAAAGATGGTTTCGATTACTTTACAGACATGATGCCAGCTCTACATAATTATATCACTATACATACGCCAGTATTTTTACCAAACGAAAATCATATCTTAGCAATGTTCAACATGTGCAAGGCTTTGCTGGTTGGTGACGCAAGGGAAGATTCCAAATGTCATGCAACAAAATTTCTTGAAGTAATAATTTTACAGTGTTAGAACTCGTTATAATTCATATTAGAATTATTAACACGCGAGGTCAAAACTTCAGAATTAAGGACAATGTGTCTCCAAGTTGTTATCACTGTATTGTATTAAAATCAGACTTTGTGCCTCGAAACCATGGATATAGACTGCAAAGTACTTTCGGACAGTCATCAGAGCCGATTGTATCACACTTTATTAAAAAATCGATTCACGACACAGATTGCTTCCTAGGGTAAATGATCTTTTACGATTGCAAAAATTGGTTTAATGTAAGAGTCAATTTTTGATAAATTTTTGTATTTATTATTTTTAGACTTCACGACAGGAAACTTTCTGTTCAACAAATCATTCCATCTTTGATACTTCTTTGAGAATGAGGATAACGAGGAATTTTTTTCAGACATTCAGAGGACTGATACAACGTGGTATAGTCCATTAACTAATCTAATATAATTAGATCTAATAAATATAATTGGAAATTATAGTGTTAGCAGATCGACATAGAATAGTTTTAGAGAGCAAGCGAATTGAGCAAAGTGGAGGTTATTTTTTTTAATTAATTTCATGTCTGTTACTGCGTTACTACATCACAGACTGTACCCACTTCGTTTAATTTTGGTGGTACGCCTTTAGGGCGATAAAAATATAAACGTTTTTAATTATGTAAATAAAAAAACTGTATAATGAGCGAATCGTAGCATGCGAATGCAACATGACCACCTCCAAAACAATTACGCATTTCCTACACCACAATATACCGAAAACGGAACAATTATAAAAACACTTTAACTTAGGTTGAAATATTATTTTAATCAGTTTCATTTTTTTGTTAAGATAAATAACTTTATGTTGTAAATGCCTTGAATTAGGTACTTATATGCAGCACCATGTGCAGCACGCTTTTGTTGTAAGTACCACCTTAATTCTACCGCGCATGGGCAATGCGCAAATAATTGGCTTAGAAGTACTATTACGGTTTTTTATTTTTTATATATAAATTACCGAATATTTATAATAATTGACACGTGGGCAAATTAAATTAGCTGATGGGCAATTTTTCTAAGCTTAGTAGAGTATAATAAACCCATTTTTTAAAGAGATGTGCGTATTTTAAATGCATAAAAATGGAAGATCGTATTTCGATTTTTCCTGGGAAAACGAAAAAGGGGCTTATAAATTAATTAACGTAGATCGAAAGGGCTAATTAAGATCTATCAGATATGATTTTTTTTATTTCGAAATTCCAAACTTTGCAGGCCGAAACGTGCCCGGTGTATTACCGCATACGTTCGCATACGTACGGGTGCAGTAGAAAAGTTTAGTGATTTTGCATAGGGCCAACCTGCAAAGTTACGATGCCTAAACGGGGTTGTCAAACGAACACGCCTAAAACTACTGAAGCCTTCAACATAAACCTTCAACATGAACTATTTTACTTTCATCGATATGTCATTTACCTAATTCCATCTGATACCTTTGAATTGTCGCGCGAGAAGCCCCTCAGGCGTGGATTCCCGCTTTTTTATTTACTTTGTATAGGAGATGTGGATAGGTAGGTTTGCAAGAAAAAATGAGGTCGATTGAGCGAAAAACGATGCGACGTGCCGTCGGACGCAGACGAGGTCGAGGATGAGAACTCGCCTCCGATGCAGCCCAACGCACTGAAAGAAAATACACGTGCACGTGCCGACGACGGAAGTAACCTCACTTGTCGAGGACCTGTCACAGCGGTGGCTCTCCAGGTGTGGGTTACGATATACGCGCCGCGCACTGTTGCCACGTGTCGCCACTCGCGCCGCTCTCCTCGACACCGACGGCCATGGTGGCTCTGTCAAGGAGATCCACCAGGGGTCGTAGCGGCGACTCCTGGAGGAATACAGACATGCGCAGGGTACGGAGCGCCGAACAAGAATGACGCGCGCGCACACCAGCCGCGCATCGACGCGAGAGGGGATGCCCACAGGCCTCGTGACGATATAGCACGCGTACCGAGACCGAGAGAGGAGGGAGTAGCGCGCACAGCTCCGGCAATCGAGATAACGCGCGGACTAGGCGCGGAAGGAAGGGGAAACAAGCGCAGTGGGAACAAAGACCACCAGTACGGCCGCCATGAGGTTGAATATACACCTCTAGCATGGTACAGGCGCGACTACGCGCTCGCTCACGGGTTCGTCCACGCGACACGTGGTGGCGCGCGCGCACGCCGCAACCACCATGCCACGTGTGCAATAATTCGTAATTCGCGCCAGCGTAGGCCCCCTGGTCGGACACCATGGGTGGCCTCGCCTGTATAGAGGGCGCGGTTAGACGAGTCTTCCGGAACGCCTTCGCCTCCCGCAGAGGAGCGGCTTCCTCCTCGTCCATTCCGTTCCAGACCCTCGACGCTATCAGACGCAACCGCACCAGTCCGAAAAGGAGACACGTGGCGAGGTAAAGGAGGCCATTAGAAGAATCCAGTAGAGTGAGTAATTCTCATCCTTCTCCCTCGATTCTGGTGCTGGGTTGCGCCGTGGTTATTCGCCAATGGGTCGTCCGTTCGAGGTACGACCCATCTAAGTGTTGCGCCGCTGTAGACTCACGTCCAGCTAAGTGTGTGAATTACCTTGGTGTCGTGCCGCCGCCATAGTGCGATGTGAACCGTGAGACATAGACGGTAGTCTCCGCGAATATTAAATGGGATTCGGTGGTTCTCCTCCTGGGAATACCACTCTATCAGTGTTGCGCCTTTCCGTGAATTAGACTCCCGCGGTTCGAACGTAGTGCGTTGCGCCAATTTCCAACCACGTGCGGGTTACTGTATGAGGTGTTGGTCGTCGCGCGTCGCGGGTGTGCTTCGAGGATTCTCTCTCTCCGTCAATCCAGCCTTTCACGCGAATGTTGCCGTGCCTAGAAGCCAGTTAGTGCGGAACTGGCCGCGCCCGTTAGACTTCGTCGAGTTAACGCACGAAACCGGGGTTTGTGGTGATGGTGTCCTGGAAACCGAGCGGTTGATGGACTACGGAGCCATCAGTGTCGAGAACGAGCATCGCGCCTACCTAGTCGAACTGAGCCTGGGATATAAGGTTGCGCCACGGGGAAATATACCCGGAGTAGCTGTGTCGGAGAGTCGCAAACTGTAACTCGATCGATCGCGCCGATGCTGACTGGTGGACAGTCGGACTGAGTCCCTTCCCTTTCCCCATTTTTCTAGCTTTCTTTTACAGGAACCGGACGAGGAGCAGTCGTCGTATGGTGAGAGGCGGATCCGCGTCAACCTTTCGAGTTATTTCAGTTTAGTGTTGCGCCACTGGCTTCCGCCATCTGCAGAGGAGAGCGGAGCCGAGCCAGGAGGAATTCACCGCCATCTTGAGCGGCGCCGTCGCCGCGTGATCGTGGAGAATTGTAACCGATCCGCCATTTTGGGGATCTGGTCAACGGAGCGTATAATATACGAGAGTTATGTTATTAATATTTGAATATTGACGTGTTATTATTTATTTTCCTCGAAGTGCCACGCCAGGCCGTCCCTAAATACCTACCTGTCCCCCCCTTCTTATCGAGATCGGAAGAGTCCGAATATTAATTCGTAGCGTATCCTAGAGTATAGTGGCTGTTGCTCGGGTGAATTCCCCCCGTGAAAAGTGCAACATCACAAATGGCGCCCAACGTGGGGCTGTCACGTAGGTAGTGACGAGTGGTTTACCCTCCTTGATCCTGGCGTGGACTTTAGTGGTATTGTAGTGTCCTGTGAGGGCTAACTGAGCGAGCGTAGCGACTATTGGAAAACAACGTTGCCAATAGCGCCAATCACTAAAATAGTGAGCTGTGGGACGTATTTTCCCAGAAACGACCTCCTATCGAGGGAAATTGCGGTAGTGTACGTAGAGTTAGAAGGAAGAAGTAGAGTAGTAGGTAGCGCCACTCCCGTAGCGGAGACTCAACCCATAGGTTGAGACGTGTCAGTGCCTCTAAAACAGAGGAGTTGCGACAAAAACCTCCCCTGAGGGAGCCAGCGTTGCGCCAATAGCCGTGAGCGATACACGAGCAACATGCGGGACAATCGTCAGGCGGAATACCAGCAAAAGATGGGGGAAATCCTAAACGGATCTCGCGACTTACGGGCGACGCTACGAAATATGAAGCGCCTGCCGACAGAGGAAATTATAAGACGTCTCCAAGATCAACGACTCAGTATCGCAGGCTCACATAGGGAGCAAGCGGAGCGTCTATTCCGCGCGGGACTGATGGTCATGGGACAGCGAGAGGATGTTCCGTGGTACCCAGACCTTGACGAAGACCGAGATAATGTATCTGCAGGGGCTCTGGAACCCCTCCTGATGGTGGATTCGTCGGACTGGAGTGACGAGGACAATCAGGAGAGTAGGGATGCCCCAATTGCGACCACCGTTATCTCGCCCAGGAACCAGTCAGTCAGTGGCGCTGCGAATCCTTCCCAGGACCATAAGAGGCCTGGGACGGAGACATCGCCACGGGTAACAGGGGATATGGCGTTACCAGCAAATCCAATTCCCCCTGTTTTAGCCCTCAACCCTCCCCCAAGGGAATCCTCGGCGGCAGGAATCACTATAGCGCCCAGCCAAACGGGAACGTGCCCGAAAAAGGGTACACGAAGCGTAGACCCGACCTGGACGGTCCCCAGGAGTACAGACTCCATCCAGAGGCAATTAGAGCGACTCCAGCAAGCTTACGAGCGAATCAGGATCCAGGATCAGCAAATCCGCCCATCGAGAAGGAAGATTTCCGTGGTTAGCGACGATGACTCGAATCTTAAAGCCCAGAAGGACGTAGCGACGGGAAGTAAGGCCACAGGGAAGTCAAACCCGGGCCTGAAACCTATTATGGAGAAGATAGACAAGACGACGGGGGGTAGCAACCCGGAAGTTAAGAAGATTGGCGCATTGCGAGTCGATAGGAGCCCACCGAGGGATAGAGAGAACCAATTATTCCGGGCTCACGGTCGTACTCACCGCTTGGGGGAGCGTTCCCAACGAGAGGGAAGGCCCTCACGACATAGCGCCTCGCCGCATCGTTCGTGTGGGACACGTGAGCCTAAGCGACACGTGGAGCGGACGAAACACGGCCATCGGAGACGAACATCGCGCCGAGAGCGCTCCTCTGACGAATCCCTTAGTCCCCACCGCGAAGCAAGCACCGAGAGAAGCACAGATCAAGGTCTAGGGACAAGACACCGTCGTGAGGAACGCCGAAGTCATTCCCATAGGCATCGTGAGCGATATGACTACTCGAGTCGCAGTAGTCAACGCAGCTCCAGCCGTTCGAGCCATCGTTGTCGCTCCTCGAACCAGCATCGTCGCCATCGGCATCGCCGCCAACATCGCGACGATAGCCACAGTAGCCAGCGAAGCTCTAGCCACTCGAGTCGCCATCGCCGCTCCCAGAGTCGAGGCGGTAGTCGTCGACTTAGACGACATAGCCCTTCGCGCCGTCGTTCGCCCTCCTATTTCAGCTCTGGATCGAGCTATTCCAACAGGAGTAGTAGAGACAGAGATAGCTATCGAAGGGACAGACAAGCAGGAGCCATGACGAAAATCCTACGGGGCTGGGCTCAGAAATTTAGTGGACGCGAGAGTCGCGCCGTTGCAGAAAACTTTCTCGAAAGCATGGACGATTGCGTAAAGAGCGAAGCACTGGCTGATCGCCAAGTAATCCGATCCATCGCGTGTATGCTGACCGATGAAGCCGCCCGTTGGTACCGGGTAAAACGGAGAGAAGTACACACGTGGAGAGAGTGGAAAGAAGCTTTTCGCCATCGCTTTATTGGAGAAATCCGACAGAGAGATATTAAGGCGGATTTATCGCGTCGCACGCAAGGCAACGGAGAGTCTATCTCCGCCTACTTGACGTGTTTCAAGTACGTTCGTGACCACTTGCGCCATCCACCCAGCAGGCGAGAACAGGTGGAACTGGTATACGAGGGCATCCGACCGGAATATCGAAATTTCATGGTGAATTACACCATTCGCTCACTGGATGATATTGAACGGTACGGCCTGGAATACGAGCGACACCGTGACCTGAACGCGCGTTGGGAGCCCCCACCCCCGAAGGAAAAGATGAAGCTTCCCGGTTCAGCCTTCATTCCCGAGTACGGAGATAAGAGGGGGGGGGGGGGGGGGAAATCCGTGGCGGTAGCAAGCGAATTTCCCACTGGAGATAACTATAGGTCGAGGAATGCCAACGAGGGAGGGACTACGGGTAATCGAAAGGACGACAACCGCGATAAAAAGAACAGGAATAGCGCCAAAGCCACCCAATCAGGGAAAGGAGCCCCAACCTCCACCGCTCGAGTACAACTCAGGCCTGTAGTGGATGCATCGCACCAGATCGCCACCACCGAAGGAATACGGATAGGCAACCAAGTGTGGGGAGGAGGAAACCCCAGCATTAACACCACCGTTCCGTCGAATGGTAACTCCTTAGCGCCAAGTCGACCGGGAAACACCGCTGGAGTAATCGGTAAAGGAGAAGACCGACCCCTAGGGCCGTCTTTCACTTGCAGGATGGAGGGGCATCGTGCTGCCAACTGCCCCAAGACTAACTGCTTCGAATGTGGGAGACGGGGTCATCGCGCTGCCGCCTGCCCTCGACGACAAAGCCAACCGGAGTATTGCCAGCGTTGCCATCAAGAAAGCGGGGCGAGGCACGAGCGTCCCGGGTGTAACGAGCCCCAACAATTGGGAAACGGCCTAGCGGGAGCTCAGCCCAGCCCCCTGAGCCCCGCAAAGTAGGAAAGGCCAAGTGGGTTGCGACACAGAGGGGTTCCCCCGTGGTCACCGCCAGGTCCTCCGTGGACTCCTGGGATGACAGAGAGGCGGGTGGAAAAGCAGAGTCGGCGGAGACGGGGGCGGAGAAGATAGCGCCCGCCGTACGCCCGGCGGAGGAATCGCCGAGGTCTAATGAGGCCGACAAGGGGGACAGTATTAACACAAATAGGACGGAAGTGAGGGAAGGCCATGGGATGGTGGAAACCGAAGAACCACACGCCCAGACAGCCAATTCCCACACCCCCACGGAAGATCAAGAGAAGGAAAGTACGAGTAAGCGGGTCGAGTCGAAGGTTGTGGGATGGGTATCGTCGGATAGCGACGAGGGGCCCTCCCCAGGGGCACTAGTGCCGAAAGAGGACTACGTCTCTATTGGTGGCCAGCTGAGGCTGGGAAACACAAAGGAAGAGACAGAGAGCGAGACATTAGGGCGGTTATTAGACGAAGCCTTGGGGCCAACGCTGAATAGCGGCCCCCAAGACGGAGAGTCGGAGGGCGACAGCGGAGGGGCTTGCGGAGGTACCCTGACGGCCGAGTTACACGCGACTTCATGGCATTGGCCCACGACCCCCGCAAAGATGGGGAAGGCTGTGGATCTCACATCGATACGGGGTATCGTGTCGCTGCCAGGGATACCCCCGAGTACGGTTTCGGGAAGGGGTGAGCCTGATAGGAAATCAGGACTGGACGACCCGATAGAGACTGCTGACCCACCGCAAGCTAAGGAGGTCGAGGCCATGAGCGACGACAACCGGAAGTTCATGCGGATTTACCTCGGGGGACGGGCGTACACCGCACTAGTGGACTCGGGGGCGTCAATATCCCTTATTAAAGCCGAAGTTGCCGAGCGTTTCGCAGCAAGATTGGAGCCTTGCGAGACAATAATCCGTGGTTTCAACGGAGCGGTGACAAAGGTAAAAGGGGGACTGTCACTTAAGGTGGATGTTGATGGTTGCGTACAGACATTAAAGGGGCGAGTCGTAGAACAATCAAGCCAGGATATCATACTGGGAGTAGACTTCTTGGAAAAATGGAGGATAGAAATGGCGCCATGGGATAATCGTTGGCGGGTGGCAGATGGCGCCTGGCATGAGTTCTGCGGGAACACGGCCGAAGACGGGAAAGATATTTATGCAGAATGCGCGGGGCTATCAGAACTCACGCAGACGGAACACGAACGGCTGTTGGACGTGGTACGGAAGTTCTTGCCGGAGAACCCACCCACACAATTACAAGCCACCTGGCTGACAAAACACAAGATAGTATACATTGGCGACAAACCCATAAAACACAAGCATCGTCGCTGGTCCCCCGCCCGTTGGGAGATCGGAATGAGAGAAATTGAGGAAATGCGTCGCGCCGGAGTCATAGAACGATCCAATAGCGACTTCTGTAGCGCCCCAGTAGTGGTGAACAAGGAAGGCGGGGAGAAAAGGTTCTGCATAGACTATCGAGACGTTAATAAGTGGACGATTAAAGACGCTTACCCGTTACCACCGATGGATAGTATACTAGACAAGCTGCGAAACGCGCGATATATCACAAAGATAGATCTGCGGAAGGCGTACTTCCAAGTTCCAATGGACGAGGAAAGTAAGAAGTACACAGCCTTCTCAATGCCAGGTTCAGGGTTGTGGCAGTTCACGAGAATGCCCTTTGGACTGTCCAACGCCCCAGCCACGTTCCAGCGACTCGTCGACGGATTATTTGGCCCAGAATTCGAACCATATGTGTTTGGGTACCTGGATGACATCATCGTAGTAACAGAAACATTCGAAGAACACTTGAAATGGGTCGGGGTAGTACTACAGAAAGTAACAGAAGCCGGACTCACCGTGAACCGAAAGAAATGCGAGTTTGGATGTTCTCAGGTGCGGTATCTAGGATATCTGTTAGACAGGGAGGGCCTCCGACCTGACCCCGAGAGAATAGCGCCAGTTCTGGAGTATACACCTCCCAGGACTAAGAAGCAGTTGCGACGGTTCCTGGGTATGGTAGGCTGGTACAGCCGTTTTATTCCAAATGACTCGGAAATCAAAGTGCCATTACTGAAGCTTCTAAGGAATACTCAACCCTGGACCTGGGAAGGGGAACAACAACGAGCATTCGAGGCACTAAAAGCGGCCCTCACTAGCGCGCCCGTACTGGCTAGACCGGACTTCACGAAGGGATTCACGGTCCAATGCGACGCGTCAGACTATGCCGTCGGGGCCGTATTGACTCAAGAATTCGAAGACGGAGAACACCCAATCGTGTATCTGAGTCGAGTATTGACGCCAGCTGAGAGAAATTACACCACAACCGAGAAGGAATGCCTAGCGATGCTGTTCGCGATAAAGAAATTGCGCCCCTACATAGAAGGATACAGATTCACGGTGATTACGGACCATAGCGCCTTACGTTGGCTCCAAAACTTGAAAGACCCCACGGGGCGACTGGCTCGATGGGCGTTAGAGTTACAACAGTGGGACTTCGAAATCGTCCACAGGAAAGGGGCCAACCACCACGTTCCGGATGCACTCTCCCGCCCCCAGGGAGGAGAGGAAGAGGAGGTCAATGCATTCGAGGAAATAATGGATGAGTGGTATTTACGCCGACGTAGCGACGTAGTTAGGTTCCCGAAGAAATTTCGCGACTGGAAAGTAGAAGGAGAAATGTTGTATCGCCATCGCCGGGACCCACTGCTCGACCCGATAACCTATCCAGCAGAGGGCTGGAGACTCGTAGTCCCAGTGGAATACCGGGCCAGAGTACTAAATGACGCCCACAGGGAAGCCTCCTCGGGCCACCTCGGGGTAGAAAAAACCTACGATCGTATCGCCAGAGAGTACTACTGGCCTGGAATTTGGCACGACGTCCACCACTACATCCAGGAGTGCGATGAGTGCCAGCGGTATAAGACATCGCAACTGGGAGCAGTGGGCCAGATGGGTAAACGGGTGGTGGAAAGACCCTGGGCGGTGGTAGCGGCCGATTTAATGGAATTCCCGATGAGTAAGACTCAATACAAGTACCTGATAGTGTTCCAAGACTTGTTCACACGTTGGGTCGAACTGAAACCCGTCCGGAAAGCCACAGGCCAAGCCGTAGCTAGAGCCTTTGAGGAACTCATCCTTTTCCGCTGGGAGACACCGGATTTCTTACTCACCGACAATGGGAAAGAATTTATTAACAAGACCCTAGAAGCGACCCTGGAGGAGTATGGTGTGAAGCACGTGACGACGCCGCCATACCACCCCCAAGCCAATCCGGTAGAACGGAGCAATAGAACCCTAAAGACCATGATAGCGACCTTTGTGGGCCAGGACCACCGGTCCTGGGACCAACATCTACACGAATTCCGCCACGCGGTGAATACAGCCATGCAGTCAAGCACGCGAGTATCACCCGCCTTCCTGAACTATGGTAGACACCCCCAATCCGTGAAGAGCCTTAGGCGGGAAGTGGAAACGCGGGTGCCATTGATTCCGCTGGACCCAATGGTATGGGTAGACCGAGTCAAACGATTAGACGCCCTCCGCGACCTGGTACTTAAACACATAGACGAGGCATGGGACAAACAGGCTAGGGTCTATAACCGAGGGAAACGGGTGGTGGAGTTTGAGATCGGGGATATTGTGCGCCGAAAAATCCACTCCCTCTCCAAGGGGGGTGAGGGAAAGTGTAGTAAATTAGACGAGACTTACGGGGACCCATGCATGATTATAGGGAAACTTTCACCGCTAGTGTATGTCCTAGAAACGAAGGACAAGAGGAAAACGGCCAAGGCCCACGTAAACGAATTAAGGAAATACATTGCGCCTCGGAACCGACGCGCGAATACATAACGTCCAACGATTGGTGCTGGTGTTGGGTAAGACGGTGGCCGAATTGTGTTGTACTTGTGTTGTCTGGAATGCTCGCGACGTGTAAGTACTGGGAACCAAAAGGTGTATGGTATAATGGGATATAGCGCCGTTACCTAACCAATAAATTAATGGGGTCTAATTACAGGATGTCTAAGCAAGCCAGTTGGGCCGACGAAATGGAGGAGATGGAGAGAGAGATCGAGGCTGCGAGGGAAGAGGCCCTCGACTCCCTCCGAGATCAACGGAGACAGAAGCGTCCGGTCACGGATATGACCCGGACTGCCGAGATCTGGGCTAATCGCGCCGACCAGCCACCACCATCGGTCGCCGAGGCCCAGCCCACCCTTCAGGGCCGTCCGGGGCCTATCCCATTGGAGGAGTGGGAGGCCCAACAGTACCGGGAGGAGGGCATCCTCCCGGGAGATAGCGACGAACTCCACGACAGCCGGGAGGCCGAGAAGGAGCTGGAGGAGCTAGTGGGGGAGATCCCGGCCGCCGAGGAGATGCCGGCTAGCGAGGCCGTGGCCACGGCTCCCAGCGACCCGTACCCGCGCCTCCGAGGCCCGAATGGGAAGAGGCGGGCGTACAACCCCCGGCGACAACTCGAAGTCGAAGACTTCTTTTCGGTGGTGGAGCGCCCCCGCGACGACTCCCCACCAGGCCCGCCCATTCGGAGAAATCCAGTAGAAGTAAGTGTACCCCATGGAAGAGTTGCGCCGCCATGGAGCCCCACTCTGACCTAGATCTGTTTCAGGTGGAGATTCCATTCTACTGCCCTCCTCCCCACCCCGCGGGAAGGATCCGGCTTCCGCGCCTCCCGGTGTCAACCAAGGAGACGGAAGAGGAGAGGGCATGGTGGACAGGCGCGTCGCCACGCAGCCAACGGGGCACTGCGGAGCCACCTGCCCACCCTCGCCCCCGCTCTCGCTCAACGCGGCGCCACCGGAGGACGCGCCTAACCGGAGTGATGTTCGGGGGCCTAACCCCCGTGCCAACAGACCCGGCGATCGACCCTCCCCCAAGGGCCTGCTTCAATTGCTGGCAACCGGGACATCGTCGAGACCGGTGTCCCCAACCCCCAGGCCGGTTCTGCTTTAACTGTGGACGGCGTAACACCGACCTGGGGAATTGCCCCAGATGCCGGGAGGCCCATGGGGAATATCTGCGACGCCTGACGGGCCAGGGGGGATCCAGAGGGGAGAGGCGGCCCGAGAGACAGCGGCGACAACCGTCCAGGGAGAGGGAGGACACCTGGGCCAACCCAGGCCGACTATCCGACGTGGACGCCCCGCCTCCGTCCTACGAAGAGGCGGTCCGCCAACCCCGAGCTCCACCGGCGCCCAGACAGAGCAGTCCGGCCCCCGATCAGGCCGCCGGGCCCAGTAGCGCCCCCCCCCCCGATGTCGCTAACGCCTCCATCTGGGTGGAAGCGTTGCGACAACTAACGCAAGCTCCACCCGCGGTACGCGCCCTACTACGCGACGCATTGCGCGACGCGTAAATGGTTAAATAAACCCGAACATTTTTGTAACTTACATTGCGTCCAATTCTTTCGTTACCCTTCCCCTCCACAGGCAACCGTGGATCATCGAAGACAGGACTTACCACGTCATACCTCGACGCCGAGCAGGGATGACCCGGAACCAGGACCTTTCGCAGTGGAGAAGCGAGGAGAACCTCCCGGGTAGCGACCGCTCCCTCTCAGGTAATAAACCAAAGTATGGGGAATACTTCGGTTTAGGGGGGGGTATTGCGACGTGCCGTCGTACGCAGACGAGGTCGAGGATGAGAACTCGCCTCCGATGCAGCCCAACGCACTGAAAGAAAATACACGTGCACGTGCCGACGACGGAAGTAACCTCACTTGTCGAGGACCTGTCACAGCGGTGGCTCTCCAGGTGTGGGTTACGATATACGCGCCGCGCACTGTTGCCACGTGTCGCCACTCGCGCCGCTCTCCTCGACACCGACGGCCATGGTGGCTCTGTCAAGGAGATCCACCAGGGGTCGTAGCGGCGACTCCTGGAGGAATACAGACATGCGCAGGGTACGGAGCGCCGAACAAGAATGACGCGCGCGCACACCAGCCGCGCATCGACGCGAGAGGGGATGCCCACAGGCCTCGTGACGATATAGCACGCGTACCGAGACCGAGAGAGGAGGGAGTAGCGCGCACAGCTCCGGCAATCGAGATAACGCGCGGACTAGGCGCGGAAGGAAGGGGAAACAAGCGCAGTGGGAACAAAGACCACCAGTACGGCCGCCATGAGGTTGAATATACACCTCTAGCATGGTACAGGCGCGACTACGCGCTCGCTCACGGGTTCGTCCACGCGACACGTGGTGGCGCGCGCGCACGCCGCAACCACCATGCCACGTGTGCAATAATTCGTAATTCGCGCCAGCGTAGGCCCCCTGGTCGGACACCATGGGTGGCCTCGCCTGTATAGAGGGCGCGGTTAGACGAGTCTTCCGGAACGCCTTCGCCTCCCGCAGAGGAGCGGCTTCCTCCTCGTCCATTCCGTTCCAGACCCTCGACGCTATCAGACACAACCGCACCAGTCCGAAAAGGAGACACGTGGCGAGGTAAAGGAGGCCATTAGAAGAATCCAGTAGAGTGAGTAATTCTCATCCTTCTCCCTCGATTCTGGTGCTGGGTTGCGCCGTGGTTATTCGCCAATGGGTCGTCCGTTCGAGGTACGACCCATCTAAGTGTTGCGCCGCTGTAGACTCACGTCCAGCTAAGTGTGTGAATTACCTTGGTGTCGTGCCGCCGCCATAGTGCGATGTGAACCGTGAGACATAGACGGTAGTCTCCGCGAATATTAAATGGGATTCGGTGGTTCTCCTCCTGGGAATACCACTCTATCAGTGTTGCGCCTTTCCGTGAATTAGACTCCCGCGGTTCGAACGTAGTGCGTTGCGCCAATTTCCAACCACGTGCGGGTTACTGTATGAGGTGTTGGTCGTCGCGCGTCGCGGGTGTGCTTCGAGGATTCTCTCTCTCCGTCAATCCAGCCTTTCACGCGAATGTTGCCGTGCCTAGAAGCCAGTTAGTGCGGAACTGGCCGCGCCCGTTAGACTTCGTCGAGTTAACGCACGAAACCGGGGTTTGTGGTGATGGTGTCCTGGAAACCGAGCGGTTGATGGACTACGGAGCCATCAGTGTCGAGAACGAGCATCGCGCCTACCTAGTCGAACTGAGCCTGGGATATAAGGTTGCGCCACGGGGAAATATACCCGGAGTAGCTGTGTCGGAGAGTCGCAAACTGTAACTCGATCGATCGCGCCGATGCTGACTGGTGGACAGTCGGACTGAGTCCCTTCCCTTTCCCCATTTTTCTAGCTTTCTTTTACAGGAACCGGACGAGGAGCAGTCGTCGTATGGTGAGAGGCGGATCCGCGTCAACCTTTCGAGTTATTTCAGTTTAGTGTTGCGCCACTGGCTTCCGTCATCTGCAGAGGAGAGCGGAGCCGAGCCAGGAGGAATTCACCGCCATCTTGAGCGGCGCCGTCGCCGCGTGATCGTGGAGAATTGTAACCGATCCGCCATTTTGGGGATCTGGTCAACGGAGCGTATAATATACGAGAGTTATGTTATTAATATTTGAATATTGACGTGTTATTATTTATTTTCCTCGAAGTGCCACGCCAGGCCGTCCCTAAATACCTACCTGTCCCCCCCTTCTTATCGAGATCGGAAGAGTCCGAATATTAATTCGTAGCGTATCCTAGAGTATAGTGGCTGTTGCTCGGGTGAATTCCCCCCGTGAAAAGTGCAACATCACAACGATAAATTTAATCGCTCAAGTCAAGAGGGAAAAGCCGTGTGGTAAAAAAACCCTCTCGTGGT
The DNA here is from genome assembly GCA_020010945.3 of Muscidifurax raptorellus. Lineage (NCBI taxonomy): Eukaryota > Metazoa > Arthropoda > Insecta > Hymenoptera > Pteromalidae > Muscidifurax > Muscidifurax raptorellus. The sequence continues at coordinate 26,094,110 of CM052078.1, forward strand.
CTGTACAAGCTGCGGAATTGGAAAATGTGACTATGTACGTGTGTGTATGCGTATGGCGTGTCGAAAGATTCTTCCGAATCTTTTGTGTCGTGTAGATCGCCAATGGACTGAGCTGAGGCCTTATATATGCGTTAACACAAAACATTTTCAATTAAACGTACATTTTTTTAACTGTATTGTGTACTTTAGCGAAAAATTAAGTAGATTTTATTTTTAGTATTAGTTAAGATATCTTATTTTTTCCTCTGAGGGACTTGGTCGAATTTTGCGAATCATTCTAAAAAAAAAGAATTGGAAACATACATTTGACAGCTATCTAGAGCGATTCAAAATCGCCTGAAACGCGTAAAAAAATGGTCTTTAAATTCATTTTTTCCGAGATGAACTTAGAATTTTTTTGAGTGACGGACTTGGTTCATTGACGCACTAGGTCAGATGAGATTTTGTCATGAGATCTCACCTGAGATTTGTCAATAGGGATTAGCTAATAACATCAGCCAATACTTCATATCTTGACTATTTGTACTCGTTAATTTTCTACCATGGTATACTATAATATATAAATATATGTGTTTATTTTTAACCTTCAATTGTTTTTTAGTATGGTAAATAAATTAAATTTTTCTAAGGAAATGTATTATTATTGAGATTCCCTACCTTTTGGGTCCTAATGGAAGGTAAACGGACAGAAGACTATGTAGCTGTTATGAAATACATAGCTTATAAACACCCTAATATACTACCTGAGTGGTTTATGTTTGACTACGAAACTGGTATGCGGATTGGAGCGAAAAAGATATTTCCGAACATAAAAATATGTGGTTGCCACTTTCATTACTGCCAGGTACGTTTACATTCAAATAAAGTTTAAAATCTATACTGTATAGTACCTTATGATACGTGTGACCTAAGAGGCACTTTATTATATAACGCGTACTCAGCGCCCGAGCGTAGCGAGGGCGTTACCGCAGCGTCCTGTAATAAGATGTTAACTTAGGTTATAAGTATCATATACTATTGTATTTCGCGCCTCCTCCTCAAGATCAAATTGTAGTCCCCCCCTACTTCATGCCCTGTTGCCACATTTTTAAAGCTAAAGGTCGCTCGCGACGGCAGCACTGTGCCTCGCGGTTCATTCCTTTTCTTTGTGCCAAGGAAGTCACATCGCGGAAGAAAAAACGAGGATGAAGAAAAACAAAAGGTCGAGATACAGTGTTTCATCAGACGAGATGGACAATGAACATCTAAGGAGGAAACTGAGAAAGATGGAGAAAAAGTATAGACGTGCAAAGAGCAAATCTCATCGACGCAGGCGTTCATCATCGCATTCGTCCAGTCGTTCAAAGAGTAGTAAGTTTTTTAGTGAAACAGGCGCTATCCTGTGCAAAAATTCAATTAGTTCTGAATTTGTGACTCACACGAAATAAGCTAGACCTATTCTACGTCTTGTTTTTTCCGACCTATTCGAAAAAATAGCATAATTAGGTCCTAACCTGTTGGCTAGAACTAATGCGTATTCGGCGCGGATGCCGTTCACGTTTCAGGCCTATCCTGACATATGACGAAAATGATAGAACGTTATTTCTCTATCTTGTATTTGTGACAGGGAGCGTATCGTCAACTGCGTTGTCTAGATGCACGGAGGATCAGAGGCAAGACGCCCGATCGCGCGGTCGACATGACAGCCGAAGCCGTTCGAGAGAAGGCACCCGACGTAGACCACGTGGCCGAGTAAGCAGGGACCGCCATGATAGTTGCAGCAGTTCGGGAGAAGATCGCCGACGTGGATCACGTGACCGGCGAAACAGTCGCAGTTCCTCAACAGAGACACCAGAGGGAGCCAAACCACCGATCACAATAGATGCGGAGTCCGGCGAGAAGGTATTAAGCGGCAACGTTTTAAACGTCATCGGCAAACGACTTGCTGAGGATCGTGTGCTAGCACCTCCGGTGCACAATGATTTTGTTGTCCGTTGGACAGACATTTTGAAATTGGGGCTGCCTGCAGAAGAGAGAGAATCTCTCATTAAGAAATATCCTCCCCCAGAGAATTGCTCCTTTTTAGACCCTCCAAAACTGAACGCAGAGGTGGATCGTGCAATTAATGATGTCGCACGTACACGTGACAAAAGAATAATTGCAAAATACCAAAAATTGTCAGCGTGCGTTGCAGGTCATGCAAAACTCATTAATATTCTTTTGGAAAAGACTGACCCAGCGGACATTCCAATTATCGAAGCTCTGAGCGATTTATGTAGGTTGATTATTGACGCTATGCATGATGAGTGTGCTATTCGTAGAAGCCTTATTCTGGCGAATGTAAATGCATCACTAAAAAGCACATTGAACATGTCGACTACCGATGACTATTTATTTGGTAAAAACTTAGTAGAAAACCTAAAAGCATCAAAATTAATAGATCAATCGGTAGAAGAACTAAAAATGAAAAAATCACAGAATAGTTCAAAAAACTACAAGGGCCCGTCTCGATCATCGAACAAGAACAACACGGGCTCATCGAGCGGGCAAAAACAACCGACTCACTCAACGTACAACCAGAGATCACGACGCAACGACCAGCAGCAGAAGTCGCACTACAACGGATACAGGAATTCGAACAGGAGCCGATACTCGAAGAAACGCTAAATCGTTCTGTAAGTTGTGTCGCGGGTCGCCTAAAAAATTTTTATTGTAATTGGACGCATATCACATCAGACTCTAGGGTATTATCTTGGATACAAGGCGTAAAAATACCATTTAAAGCGACTCCTATTCAATCTGAGCCTATCTTAGAAAGAAAGCGAACTCACTCGGAAATCGAGAATATTTCTATTGTAATTGCACGACTTCTTAAAAAAGGTGTTATTGTTACTTGTACACCTGTAAAAGGTCAATTTCTCTCTCCTATTTTCGTAGAACCTAAACCAAACAAATCTTATAGGTTAATCTTGAATCTCGCAAAGCTAAACGAGTATGTCATAGCGGAACATTTTAAAATAGAAGACCATAAAGTAGCAATGAAATTAATTCATACCGACTCTTTTATGGCAACCTTAGATCTCAAAGATGCCTATTATTTGATTGCTATTGACAAAGCTCATAGAAAGTTCTTGAGATTCTCGTTTCTTGGTGTTTTATATGAATTTACTTGTTTGCCTTTTGGCTTGAGCGTAGCTCCTCAGGTTTTTACAAAATTAATGAAACTTGTTATTTATTTTCTTAGAAATTCAGGTCTCAAATCAGTTATATATCTAGATGACTTTTTATTATTAGGAGATTCATTTAATGAATGCCTTTATAATGTAAATAAAACATGCGATTTATTGACAAACTTAGGATTTGTTATAAACTATGAAAAAAGTCAAAGAATTCTTTCTCAACGATGTAAATATTTAGGTTTCATTTTTGATTCATCGTCGATGACTTTGGAATTACCAGATAATAAAAGACGTGCTATAAAAGATATGCTCGAAAAAGTCTCAAAACTAAGAAAAGTAAAGATAAGAGAATTCGCCAAATTTATTGGCTCCATTGTAGCTTGCTGTCCTGCAATTACATATAGCTGGTTGTACACAAAAGCATTTGAGAGACAAAAATATTTAGCACTAAAATCGAACAATGACAATTACAACGCGGTCATGGTATTAAAATCGAATCAAAGTGATTTCAACTGGTGGAAATCCCATATCCTTACGGGAGTCTTTTCCTTAAGGATTCCTGAATATTCATTGGAAATTTTTTCAGACGCATCCCTATCGGGCTGGGGAGCTGTGTGTAATGATAAAAAAGTCAACGGATTTTGGACAGAATCTGAAAAACAATGTTTTATAAACTATCTTGAATTGAAAGCAGCATTTTTTGGTCTCAAATGTTTTGTAAAAGACTTATCTAATGTAAATATATTACTTAGAATAGATAACACAACAGCTATTTCGTACATAAACCGAATGGGCGGTATCCAGTTTGAAAACTTGAATAAAATAACTAGGGATATTTGGCAATGGTGCGAAGCGCGCAGAATCTGGATATTCGCGTCATATATAAAATCTAAGGAAAATTCTGAAGCCGATTGGGAGTCTCGCAAGTTACAGCCAGAAACGGAATATGAGCTGTCGAACGATGCATTTAGTAAAATAAAACGTGTCTTTGGATTGCCAAATATCGATCTGTTTGGTAGTCGTACTAACAAGAAATGCAAGCGTTTTGTATCATGGAAACAAGATCCTGAGTCTGAAGCGATAGACGCGTTTACAATTTCTTGGAGAAATATATTTTTCTACGCATTTCCACCCTTTAGTTTAATACTAAAAGTTTTAAGAAAAATACAAAATGAAAAAGCAGAAGGAATAGTTGTCGTACCAGACTGGCCGGCTCAGCCTTGGTATCCAACTTTTAAATCAATGCTTAAGTCTAATGTCATAACATTCGAGCCTAACGAAAATCTTTTAACATCTTGCGATAGGAATCCACACCCGCTTTGGAGAAAACTTTCCCTGGTGGCAGGCATATTATCAAGCAGGCATTGATTCGACAAGGAATTCCACTACCAGCTCTCGAGATATCGATTTCATCTCTAAGCGAATCATCTCTGAAGAATTATAATGTAGCACTTAAAAAATGGTGGAGTTTTTGTAACCAAACAAATATTGACCTGTATAACCCATCGATCAAAGAAATTATATTATTTCTTACAGATCAATATGAGAAGGGACTGTCTTACAGTACTATAAATTGTATTAGATCCGTTATTTCTCTTATTGTAAGCGTAGATTTTGCTGAAGATTCAAGAGTAAGACGGTTCTTCAAAGGTATTTCTAACTTGAGACCCTCTAGACCAAAATATGACCAAACGTGGGACCCAAAGATAATTCTAGACTTTTATAATGAAAAAGAAGAAGACATAAACTTAAAAGTTATCTCTAAAAAATTAATAGTGCTTCTAGCCTTAACTACGGGTCACCGCATGCAGACATTTTCTCTTATAAATATTACTAATTTAAGAAGGTCAGAATCTCAGTTAGAAATTCATATTCCAGATCATATAAAAACATCTAAGAGGAATGCAACACAACCTTTATTGATTTTACCGTTTTACTCAAATAGAAAGATTTGCGTGGCAACCACTTTAATTAGTTATCTTGATATAACAAAAAAATTAAGAGGATCTATAAATAAATTATTTATTTCCTTTAAAAAGCCTTATAAGGCTGTTTGCGCGCAAACGTTAAGCCGTTGGGTTAAAGATGTTCTCTCTGAAGCGGGAGTAGATACTACGAAATTCTCTGCTCATAGTACATGGCATGCATCAACATCTGCAGCGAAAAGAGTTATGGTCGACGTTGAGCTTATTAGAAAAACGGCAGGTTGGAGTAAGGACTCTGAAACCTTTGCTCATTTTTATAACAGAGAGATCGCCTTAAATAACCAACAATTTGAATTATCTATCTTAGACTTATAAATATTAAATTTATTTTTTCTTCCTTTGTGTTAGGTCTTTATCATATTTAGTAAATAAACTAATGATAAGACTATAGCCGTAATGTTTGCTTTAAACATCTACAATTTGATCTTGAGGAGGAGGCGCGAAATACAATTATACAATTGAACGAACTTACTTGTAAGTGAAGTTCGATCCTAATTGTATGAGCGCCTCCTCCGAAAAGATCAAACCCGCCCAAAACCAGTGGTTTTCTTTCCCTCTATCATCTGATAAATGATCCCGAGTCATTACGGCACTTTAAAATAATGAACCGCGAGGCACAGTGCTGCCGTCGCGAGCGACTTTTAGCTTTAAAAATGTGGCAACAGGGCATGAAGTAGGGGGGACTACAATTTGATCTTTTCGGAGGAGGCGCTCATACAATTAGGATCGAACTTCACTTACAAGTAAGTTCGTTCAATTGTATAATTTTATAGTATCTGCCTGCCGTAAGTCCGCCATGTCACACCTATCCGTGACGTAAGCAGTCCTGTACTGCATCGATAAAACACGGTACAATAAAAAACTACTTAAGTCACGGAATTATAGAAGCTTATAGTTTTATTCATCAAGAGTGTAGAAGACTTTGTGGGGACTATTTCAATGAATTTATTGATTATTTCAATAAACAATGAATCATAAAGGTCAAACCTGCAGGCTCCTCTGTATATAGATTAGCACATACGACTACTGCAACATAACAATGTATTAGAATCGTATCACTGAATCTTAAAAAACTTGTTAGGTACCCGACCATGGAAAAATACCGAAAAAGATTTACAAATCAACTGTACAAAAGATAATAAAAATCAACCAAAAATTAGAGATTACTGGAAACTGCTAGATAGCGGCACTTTGACCACCAATGAATTTATTATTCGTTGTGCAAATGTGCACAACGACGATGATTTTGTCAGAAATGTTTCTTTTTCCGAGGAGAAACAGGTTTCCGCAGAAGAAAAAAGCCAATATACTACATTAGACTCATCGTCAAATTTATTTTAAGCAGGTACTTCATCCGAAATGATTGAGACAGGTCTATCATCCGATGTTCACATAAACGATATCAATGAAGGTAGTAATACAAATTGGCCTTACTTTAAAACAGCTATATTTGAATAATACAATATTTAGTTCATGTTTTCCATAATAGATCTCGATTTTTCTGATGGAGCACAGTACTACATTGTCAAAGGTAATGACTGTGAGAAAGAAGAAGAGGGCGGCACAATCAGGCCCATAAAAATTAGAATAGTCGACAAACTTAATTAATGATTTATATTTCTATAAAACTAATTTATTAACTAATATTTATTTTTAAGAATATTTAATTATTACAATATATAAAAATAAAAGTTTATAAATTTTAAATATCTTATTTTTTATATTAACGAATAAAAATACACATAAACATTTTCGAAATATACACGCATAAAAGCATTTGGTTTTTACGCTCTTTTAAAAAATGCTTAGATTATTCAGAATTAAACAATAAAACTGTTCTAATAAAAAAATCAATCAAGAACTTGAAATATACAAGTCTAAACAGATGCGAATAAGCACATCAGCACACACCAAAAGAAGAACTTTTTTACAATTTTTATTTTGGATTCTTTCTCGCTTGTCTCGCCTTCCTCCGAAATGCCGATGTAATCTTAATATAATATGCGATGGGTAGGTTAGCTTGGTTTATGGTCGTAATTTTTCATTTTCATTCCGCTTTCCTCACCTTGTTCCAGTTCCAAATCAGGGCAGGCCACATGGAGGTAATCTCCAATAAGACTTTGGCGAGGGGGACTCTAGCGACGCGTGTTGCTCAACAATAATTTATAAAACTTTATTTATAATTTTGTATTACAAATAAACATTTTAATTTTTGTATACAATATTATTGAACACGTGTTATTTATTCTGAACCCTTTTTTATTTAAAATTATATGAAAACAATTTATATTCTTTATTACAATAAAATGTTGTTAAAGCTTGTTAAAGCTCTTTTGAACTTTTTGCTCTTTTCAACTTCAACTAAATATAAATAAATATAAATAAATTTTTAACGCAACGACTTTTAACTGCAATTTAAACGAACAACTTATACATTATGTGGAGAAGAAGTTTAATACTAATTCAAATTAGATCGAATACCTATGATATGGAGATGTGAACATCCATGGAATGAATCAATATTCATTGCAATTATCACAAACACATTGATATCCATATTTATTTTTATTTAATAATTAAGAATTACATTTTTAAACAGTTTCATATACAATTTCATTAAAATTAAATAAAATAATTAAATTCTTTCTTTTCCGCCTATATTCGAGTCGTTTTTCAAATTGCCGCGCAATGTGACCGTCGTTACTGTCACGTTAGGCGTTCCGTCTATCTTCCACCACAGCATGTAATCCACAAGATAAAATCCATAAAACATATGATCCACACGACAAGTTTGTCTTCCATAACCACAAAGCTATAGACGACATATAAGCTAGAGGATGCCGCCCCAGCCGCGTGCGCTCTCTCCCCCCACTACACGCATTGTGCTTTCTTTCCGTTTGTGCTGTAGAAGTGCTACCCCAGACTGAGTAGTGGGGGTAACCGCCATGTTGGCGAAAGAGAGAAAAGGGAGAAAAAGAGAGAAGCCGCGCAACGCGGCAGAACTGTACTGGCTTCCGAGCTATCAACTTATATATTATTTTTATGATTAGGACACGTGTTATAAAGACAGTGAAATAAAAAACAATACTTTACTTTAACACTGCTGCTAGACGTAATTCTGGTTCAGGATACCATCTTTTACTTTTCTTCAATTAATTTTCCTTGATAAGTTGTAATAGTTGATCAAATTGATGAACTATCATTCCGACAAATTCATAATATGTTTCATGGCTGTACTCTTTGAAATATGTAAATATAGATCTGTAAGTACCAAAGTAATCTCTAATATACTCTTGTAAGTGGGGTTTTGTCCGCCATCTCCGAGTTCTTTTCCTACTTTGAATGCATATATTTAAAGTGGCATTAATGATTAAAACTAATTTTAACCAACACATTACTGAAGCACAAATTGACTTAATCATCAAGTTCACTTTGAGTCAGGAATTTTCTAAAATTAGGTTTTCAATAGGTGAGTTCGTTTATACAAGACATCTGGATTATAAAAAATTGTATGTTGGTACCCCAAACAAGGACACGAAAACCATGGATACCCAATTGTAGACCCAGCCTTATACATAGAATTTTATTCGATATACCGCATACCTTGCTGACCTCTAAGAGCATACATACATGGAAGGAGCATTGTGTGCTCGGAAAGCGTGATCGATGTGAGAGTATCTCTCTCGCACATGCTTTTGATTGGTTGGTATCTGTGCGCCAGCCAATCATAGAGACCGTGGGAGAGTGATAGACACTACCTAAAGTTTTTCTCTCTCTATCACACTGAAAAGGCAGCACGGTAGGAGGGACTACGCGCGCATCAAGAAAACATATACAAACATATACAAGCAGCGGTAACTAAAACAAGGAACAGCAATATAAACAATGCGCCTATACACAGAGTAGATGGAACAGCGAGAAGTATATAAGACCAGCGCGCACCGCAGCAATCACTCAGATTCTCTCGATTGCTAACCCGTTCCGCTCTCCGGACTGAACGGGCTATCATAATTCAGGGGCTCTCTCATACATGAGTCACATGTATGACGAGGTTCCCCTACCCCTTTGTATATGAAAAGATAGTTTTTTATATTCAAATAAATGCATTATTTATCTAACATCTATATACTCTTGTTATTATATTAAAATCACTGAGTCACTTTCCAAGGGCATTCTACGTGTTTCAGAGCTATCAGGTCTCTGCTCCACGCACAGATACCCTCTCCCCTTAAAAAACCGATCAGCGCTCACCATCCCTCAGTGCGGGTTACTGCTGATAAAAAATTTAGTCGTTTTAGCTTATTTTTCATTATTTTTGACTTGTTTTATTTTTAAAAAGTTTTCTATTCATTTAAATTAAATTTCCTGCATTCATACCAAAATTAGTCGGTTTAAGAGTATGTCAAAACATTTTCAGCCTGATTGGGCCGTACATTGTCCTGGAATCGTGTGGACAGTGCTTTTCGGTGATTGATTTTTCATTAGGATACATTAGGACTATGACGAGAAACGTTGTTAACTCGTCATAACTCTCCCCGCATACAATTATTATATTATTTAATGGAAACCAGTTACATGTTACAGGTGAGCAGCGGCAGAGCAGCAAGAGAGTACACACCGCGACGGTGAGTGGGGGGAGAGAGAGCGAAAGAAGTTGCAGCAGAAAATGAGAGGCTTAAGAACAGAATCAAGAATTTAGAATACCTTATACAAGAATTAGTTGAAATCAACCAAGAGACCACCGCCTCACTACTGAAAACGAATACGCAAGCGAGCAAATGGGTGCACTTTCAGGACACATTCGATATTAGGTATATTGCGCCGAATGCGCACAGCACGCGTAATTCGGGAATCAATCCAGCAGCAAGTGCCTTTCTACCCGCAGAAGAGGCAAGAGTCGATTATATGCAAACAGCGGCTCGCCAACAGCAACACCTGCAGGGGGGTTTTAGGAAGGGGGAAGAATTACCCTGGGGTAATGAGAACCCATTCCTCGAAGCAGGACAGAATACAATCTACTCTAGAAACCCGTTTATGACCGGGTACTCTTATCCGTTTCCGAGGAGTAATAATAGCTCGCGCCGAGATATTGGAAAGATAGCTAGGGAGTGGAATATCAAATTCGACGGGCATAAGAGTAACTGCATTGAAGAATTCGTTCAACGTGTAATCTCAACGAAGAAGATTCTTTGAATGCCCTATTGCATATACTGACAGGGCCAGCGTTAGTCTGGTGTAGGCAGCTGCGTCGCACATGGGTCACATGAAGTGATTTCTGTCAAGCAGCTAGAAGAAGTTACGGTGTGGATTAAGACATACAGATGCAACTACTAGCGGAAGCGCAAGCTCGCACTCAAGCGAAAAAAGAAGAGGTCAGAGACTACATCTTTGCTGTACTGACCATTCTAAGCCGTCTAGACGTGCAACCGAGAGAGGAAGTCCAGCTGAGCATGATTTACGATAATATGCTGGCTGAGATCAAAATACTTGTGCCAAAATCGAAGGTGATTAATCTAGATGAAGATTAGAGAAATTGATCCACGATAGAGATCACTATAAAGCGCCACCGCCACCTGATGTGTGCCTGATGCCACAAGTGGCTTACAAAGAAGAAGCAGACGCACTGAGACAGAAGGTTACGCCAAAGGGCACTTATTCAGCAGTCCCCGAAGTGACAGAAATACCCGCAGCTGCCGCCAACTTAGCGTTCCTGGCAACGCGAGTTCGCACGGCTCTCAACCCCAACTGGCGATAAAAGCTGCAGGTAGCAAGCGGAATGACAAGAAAAATCAGTCGAAAAGTACCTCTTTGATTGCCATTGGAGAGGTACCAGGCGAAAGAAAGCCGCGAAGAGAGCCCTCGAGCAATCACAACGCGGGTCAAGCAAGTCATGGGCCAGCCAAACCCCCGATCAAGTGATATGGCTGAGGTTGGCTCGGTTATTATAGAAAGTCCTGCCCAGAATGTTTGCTCAAGACGGCGAAAGGTCAAGGGAAACAGTAGATGGGGTCTCTACGTTTCCCGAAGACACTCGAAGGACCTCAAACCCATCTCTAGGACAGACAGACAGGAGGCAACGAAGTCATGCCATTGAAATGGGACCCCTCTTCTGACATAGACTGTCGTCGTTGGTCGACTCAAGTGGAAATTGGCGGATTTCGACTACACGCTCTTTGCGACTCAGGGGCCGCCCATACCGCTATTGGCCGGGCCGCTTGTGGCCAATCGATAATCCCGTATAAGGGGCCAGGTGCGAAACTCGCGGATGGACAACTAATACCAATTTACGGTCACGTGGAGTTGTCATTCGATCTCCTCGGGCAACCCCGCTATTTAAGAGTCATAATTATGAGTCAGTTGGACTCAGAATGTATCCTAGGTACTGACATTATGCGGGCGCTCAACGCGATACTCCTGTCTAGAGAAAACCGATTAAGGATTGAGGGAATCGAGGATTCGGTCCCTCTAGAACTGTCCACTCTAACGGATGGAGTGGCCAATGCCCTTGCGACTATAGGTTTGGCCGATGTCACCCCTTCACAGCGCACTCGCTTAGAAGAAGTTCTGAATAATTGGCTTCCAGAAGGGGAAACCATATTGGGTTGCACAACTCTTGTTACCGACGTGAATTAACGTATGCTAACTGGAATTGCGACTTCGACTAGCAGAGGCTTTGCGAGGACGCATGCCGCCTCGATCATCGGCAGCGGTTGTGCGAGAGCGCACGCCGCCAAGGCCATCGTCGGCAGCAGTGCGAGAGGGCTCACCGCCTCGGCTATCAACGGGGGCAAAACGGGGACGCATATCGTCATATTCATCGGTAGTAGCAGTGCAAGGACGCGCACTGCATCGTTCGTCTGCAACGGTAGTGCAAGGATGCACGCCGCCTCAGTCACCGTCAGCGGTAGTGCAAGGGTGCACACCGCCTCCTACATCGGTAACGGCGGTGCGAGTGCGCACGCCGCCATTTACAGTTTCTACGGTATTGTAGCAGTGGCGTTCACGAACGCCTTCACCAGCGGGGTTGCGATATTGCACACCGCCTCCCACAGCGCCGGCTCATGCAGAGAGGGAATCATCGAGATCTTGGATAGACAGTCATCGGAGAGCAGCACAGCGTTTAGATGTAAGCGATTTACAATGTGCATTGTCGACCAAACGCGATAGAGTGCAATTTCGCGATTTATATAGACAGGGAAATTAAAGGATAGGAGTCTTATTTTAAGTGCGGAAAAAACAAAAGTGCTGGTATTCAACAGAGGAAGGAGAAAAAAGAAAACTGGCAATGGGAAGGTAAGGTGATCGAAGAAGTCAAGAGCTTTAAATACCTAGGATATGTGTTCAACAGAGAAGGTAACCACAAGGAACATATAAAAGAATTAGAAAGAAAAGGCAATATTGCAGTCAGAAAGGTGTGGGGGCTAGGAGAAAGAAAATTTAGAAGGGATTTCAAGAAAAGGAAAATGTTATTCAACTGTTTGGTTAGAAGCGTTATGGCATACGGAGCAGAATTATGGGGATGGTGTGAAATAAAAGAACTAGAAAAAATACAAATGGATTATTACAGATGGGTACTAAGGTTGGATTTCTGCACCCCAGATACATAGTGCAAAGGGAAACGATGACGGAGAAAATGAAAATTGTATGGCGTAAGAGAGCGGTAAAATATGAAGAAAAATTTTTGAAAATAGAGGAAGGAAAGGAAGAAAACCTAATGAGGAAATGTTGGGAAGAAAAAAAAGAATACGGTGAGAAGAACAGCCACTGGAAGGAAAGGACGAAGTATTTCAATAGAGTGGGCTTTAGTAATTTGGAAATAGAGATAATGAGAGGAAAGGGAATAGAAATAAATGAAAAAGTAGAAAACAGAAATAGAGATATAGAGAAACAGATAATTGAAGGAAAAATACAGGAGTCAAAGTACAATAAAAGATACAGAGAATTAGTAACGGTAGGGCTTCCAAGATACCTAAGTAGTTTTAGAAAAGATAAAGAAATGGAAATATTAGTCAGAATCAGATGTGGAAATTTTTAGGAAGATAACAGATATTGGGCAGGGGAGGAAGATAGGAAATGTATATTATGCGGGTCAGATAAGGGGACATGGGAACACATAGTATGGGAATGTAAAGTAATAGAAAATGAGTTAAGGAATGTTCTGGAGCAAAGATATAAAGATTTCAGAGATTTTGCGAGCGAGAAAGGGGATGAGGAAACAATGGAAGTCGCAAAGAAAATATATCAATTGAAAGAAAAGGTGAAATATGGAAAACAGGTAGCGAGACAAGGGTAGGTAGGAAAAGTTAGAGCCAATTTGCGAAGAGCTGCCACAAGGTATGAGTGTTTAGAATATAAGTTAATGTAAGACGAATCTGTGATAGGTAAATATAATAGAATTGTGAACGGTTAGGGAATATATAACCGAAAAGAAACGAAAAGACTGAAAATGTAATAACTAGACTGACAAAGGCAAACAAAATGTAAATAAAATGTAAAGAGAATGTAAATAAAATGTAAAGAAAATGTAAATAAATAAATAAATAAATAAAATGTAAATAGATAAATAAAAAGACGAAAATATAATAGGGTATATAGATCATGAATTTGTAAACCGGAGCGGAGTTAAGAGAAGTATGAGTTGATTGAAATGTATGAGTGTGTTAAGGAAGGTATTGTAAACCAAGTCCATTTCTGGGCCTTAAGGCTGAAATAAAGAATTTATATATATAGACAGGGAAATTATGAAAATCCAGGTAGTGATAGAGAAAGTGACGAGAGTGACCAGACACGAGTACGCGATTTTAATAGAAGATCGCCAATGAGATCTAGTGATCTGTACCGAGATGATTCTCGAGGAGAAGATCGCATTTCGAGAGCGATCGAAAATACACTGTTGGCAGTGAGAGATTCGAGTGTGAATAGCAATTTGCACTTGCTTACGCGTTTAACTTCATTTAAGTCTTTGCCATCTTTTTCGGGACATCCTTTTGATTGGATCAACGGCTCTCGGCAAATATACAGATCGCGAAAATATATTGCGATTATCCGATTCGCTAAAAGGAGACGCGTCAGATGCCGTACACGCTTTGTTTATTTCGGGAAATAGTTCGGAAGATATAATGAAAACTCTGGAGATGCGGTTCGGTAATATTACCTTTATTTTAGTAAAGATTATTCGCGAAATTATGGATTTACCGAGTATGTTAGAACGGAAAATTACATTCGTGGAATTTGCAACGCGTTTACGTGCAGCGACGTTAGCTGTAAAATCATTAGATATTGACGAAGGGTATTTGAAAAATCAAGAGTTAGTTAATAGTATAATTAAAAAACTAACGGTAGCATTCAATTATAGTAATTACGCGATTGACGAAGGTAAGGCGCTACCTGCCTTATTACGAATCGCGGAGTATGTTTATAAAGAGGCAGAAAAGAAAATAAGCTCGGGCGTTGTCACTCTCTATACTATAGAAGTACCACATAGTGGAAAAGATTCTGATCAGAATATGCGTTATCGGGAAAGAGGAGTTTATGTGATTGGCGAAGAAACTGATAAGAGTTTTAATAAAAGCGCAAAAAACACAAGATTTAATTGTGTGAATTGTAAGCGTAAAAATCACAGTATATATGAATGTAGGCTTTTCAGAAAACTGACAATTAATGAAAGATGGCGAATCGTGCGTATAAAATGACTTGTGTCTTGTATGTTTGAGACAAGGTAATTCTCGGAATCCTTGCAAGAAATCGTCTTGCGAAAAATGTGATCATCCACATCACATACTCCTACATCAATTTAACGGGAGTATGGACAATTAGAGGTACATCGACAAGAATAGCGAGTCGGTAATTGTAGTAGATGCCATTGAGTAGTTGCATATGGATCACTGAAAGTGACTCTCTAGGCTTAGTATTTTTTGATAAGCTTATTTGATTGCAATTTCGGGTTAAAATGTGAAGTTTGAAAATACATATCAGAGTTAAATCGCCATAATTACTTTATTTACAAGTAGTGTAAAGTAGACTATTTTAAAAGTTATTAAGAGATAAAATATGATTCGAATTTTCATAGCTTTCATTAGCTTCAATTGTAGATTGATAAGAGAATGAGTTTCTAACGCGTGTTTTAGTTAAAGTCCAACTTGAAGTATGTAAAGTACACGAATATTTAAACTTCAATCGGAATTAAACAATTTATTTAAATTCATTTTTTGTTTTGTTCAGAGATAAATAATGGCTATTAAATTATTATTTAACGAGATATATTTGTAAGGTGTAGGAGGTGAGAGAACGATCACATTGAGAAAATGGGAAATTAATTTAGGAAAGTTATGAAGGTATATATATTTTTTAAAGAAATAAAATAACTATTGAAATCTCGAGCCTTTCGCTCTTATGTTTAACAAGCGGTATTGCGGATCTTTGTACGGTTGAGACATGTGCAACGAGACGTCAGTCTCGTGCAGAACAAGGTGGTACTGCAAGGCAGTCACACACATGGAATCAGGGGCGCACTGCGGATTCTCACAGGGTGTGGAATTTTTTTAAATCCTCCCCCCCCCCCCGTAATAAAAAGCTCAGAAAAACTCAGGTGAACTAACTATAAACACAGTAAGTACCATCTTCAGTTGTATTTTATTATAAATTTTACTCGTAAAATTAAAGCGATCACATTTGTCTTATTTTTAATCTTATTACTAATAGATATTTAGTTAAAACATTTCATTTACTATTTATTATTGCAAAAGTTTGCGCTCTTGAATTGCATTTGCTTATGAAGTTATTCATTAACTCATTAATATCCAAACTATCCAAGATATCTTGATAAAGATGTAATATTGTCATATTATTTAATCTTTTTTCAAGCATAGTTGATCGAAGATATGACTTTAATCGTCTCAACATTGAAAATGAGCGCTCGTTGGTGCAAGAGGAACCAGGAATGGTCAATAACAATTTTATGAATTTTGTTACTTCTGGTAAAATAGTGCGTAACTCTGGTTTTTCTTTTAGATACAAAATAATATCTTTCAGTGTTAGTTTGCTACCATTGTTGTCACCCGGACTTGCATTTTGAATGTCATTCTGTGTACTTTGAGAACAGTTATTAGATTTTTGTATCTTTTTAAAATTTTTCTGTTCTTTTTTTTGTTTTTGCAGAATGACTAATTTTTCCCTAAAAGATTTGTTATTTCGTATATGATCTAATAATACTTCTTTTTGTTGCAACAGTTTTCTTCCATCCAGTTCTTGTTGTACATATTTTTTCTCGTCTTTACTTGTTTCAATATTAAAAAATTCTGTTATTTTTTCGACATTTACTTGCTCATTTCCGGTGATAAACTTTTCAAATTTATTGAGAAGAATAATCGTATTAGTTTGAAATCGACATTTTAATGATTGCAACGTTTGATCAACAATTTCATAAAAAATTTTTCGGTAGTAATCTTCAGCGTTAGAATAAATATTGTTTTCGCTATTTGGATTACTCTCATATCTTTTTGTAACCTTTCTTTGGCGTTTCAAGACCGGTTCTCCTACACCGAGCTCTTTCGCGATACTTACAGTTTCTTTCCAGATTTCATTGAACCTTTTTTCATCTCGCATTTTTTCAATGTTATGCATCAATGCTTTAACGATTGCATGTGATTCATTGACACACAGTTCCTTTTTTTGAAGTTCGGTATTTACAACTTCAATTCCTTCAAAAACATCAATCAATACGCTTATAATAAAAAAAATTCAAACGATAGCAAACTTTGCAGAAAACCTTGTGCCTTTGCCGAAACCGCAGAACCAGTTTCTGGATGCGTAGATTGGTTTTCAAAAAATTGAATACTTCGTTTATAATTTGACGGTTTAAACAAGGATTTTAATGATCTAATACATACAGTCCATCTGAAAATATATTAAAGTTTAAGTTTAAACAAAAAGAATATTTGAAAACCTAATTTATATTAAAATTATTATTTTTTATAATTGTGATAATAATAATTATAATAATAGAAAATAATTAATTAATTTTATTACATATGACTCGTTATGAATAAAAAGTAATTAATGCATACTGAATAGTTTACCTTGTCGGGCAAAATTGTATTAGATTCGAACTGTCTTCACTATCTTCTGACTTCAAATCATTAAATTCTTTAAACCTCTTTGGCGAATCTCGAATATAATTTATTAAATCTTTCAAGATGCCTATAACGTTATTTACGGCTACTATATTTTCCAGTGCATCCTGAACACATAGATTCAATGAATGAGCTGAGCAATGCACGTATAATGCTCGAGGTTCGAGTTCACGAATACGACTTTGAAGGCCTGAGATTTCTCCACTCATATTCTTGGCTCCATCGTAGCATTGCCCTCTCAAATTACTTATTTTTAAGTTTTCACGCTCCAAAAATTCTGTTATCAGTTTAAACAAGGTTTCTGCCTTAGTATTCGCTGTTTCGAGAAAAGCCATAAAATATTCGCTGACTGATAAGTTATCATCTTGCTATCCGTATGCATAGAGAAACCTGCTCAGTCTTTGAAATATCAGCGGTTTCGTCTACCATGATAGAATATTTTTCTGCAAGCTTTATATCTTGAGCAATTTTTTTTCGTACTTCATCAGCCATTAAATTGGCTATTTCATCGATTATCGAATGATGTAGAAATTTTTTATTTTTACGTTCCATCCAGGTCTTGAGTTCAGGACTATCTTCACAGCGTACAATCAGGAGTTGATATAAATTTGAATTTTGGTTCTCATGGCCTCGTAAAGCTAAGCCTTGTCTCGCTAAGAATCGAATGCTTGTAAATGTTTTTTCAAGAGCCACACGATTTTCCATCAATTCTCTCTTCTTTGCTGCAGATAATTTTTCTATCACATTTGTTTTTTTACTTTCTGCTAATAAAACAACAGCAGTTTTATGCAATTCTACATTGATGTGTTTATTAAATGCAGATCTTGCATTTGACCAAGTTCGAAACCCTTTGTCTACGAATGCAGATTTTGAAGAGACAGAATTGTTGTTATTTGGAAGAGGTAAATTTTTATTAACTGCTTCCGTGCATACTGAACAAATTACTCCTTTTTTCGTATTGTCAAAAGATATCCACGTATACTCATTTTTCCAAGAGTCTAATTGTCTAGGTATATCTATTGGTATATATAAACAAGATATTTAGTAATCGGATAACAATAATATAAATATATGTTTTTATTTAGAATTACCTAGTTTATACCTAGTTGACATTTTGTTTTTGAAGTACTTGACTTTGCAGATGAATGATCTTTACAAACATATTCGCATTGTTTGATGTTAAATCAGCAGCACACACACTATTTTTTTCAGATTTACTTTGAGTTTGTAACGGAACACTTTTTTCACAAGATATTTATCCATTACGCATTATATCAGTAGCTCACGTTAAAATATTAGAGAATAGCTCCGAATCAGCGACCTTCGTGAAGACGAGAGAATTAGTATAGTGATCCGATGGCTGTAAAGCTGTTCAAATGATCGGAAGCGCGCTTCGCTATATACGCGCGAAGGAGACGCAGCGTGCCGTCGCAACAGCTTCTGACCCCCCTTCCAATACAAAGTTGAAAAATGAAAAATCCCCTATAACTATTAGATTAGAGTCAAAAACTCAAGGGCCGCGAAAAAACCAATCAGAGATAACTAAGACTCCGCCCCTCCACTGCCCGCCAGTCAGTAGCGTCGTGCGCCCGGGATTTCCTCGAACGTAGGCTCAGCAGCCGTTTTTCCGCGTATCTTTGCCACATGCGATTTTCTGCTGAATTTGCTCGACCGTTAAAATTTTATAAACATATTATTTCAAAAATATGTTTCTATACAGTTATACGATTAGTATATTCGTATACAAGGGATATTGAAAGTATTCGCCTTTCTATCAGTGTATTTCAAATAGTCACACTGGGAGTATTGAAGTTTAATACGGGTTAGTTTATTTAAAAAAATTTGTTTGTTGAATATATACACATGGGTTATTGAGGTTTATAAGTAATTTAGTGTTTATTTAAAAATATGTTTTTTGCGCACATGAAATTTTTCGCCGCTGTGCATATGGAAATCCATACCCATAGACTAGCTGGGTATGGAACTTCTATACCCTCCATACCCAATTTGCCGCCCCTGCATGGAATGGTTTTAACAGACAACGTATAAGTCAGAAAGTACATGTAATTGTAATTCGACTGCATCGTTGAACAAATATAGTTACTATTAACGTCAAGACTAGCTTCCAACGTAGCTAAAAATACAGAAATATAAGATCAAATTATTGTGACCCCCTCCAACAGGTTAATTTCTAATTATTTTTATCACCGATTACTAACAATGTTATAAAAATAGTTTTTTCACATTCTGTGAATGTTAAAATTTATTGTTTCAACATTTTTTTCTAGCATTCAATATAACATTTTTACTACTAACCTACGAGATTTCAAATGATATCTGAACGATGCTGACGAGTCCTCTGGTGGCGAGCTTTTGAAGTGGAGGTTACGTCGTCTGTTTGAAAAATAACATGGGAAATCGTGATAAAGGTATAAAATTAAATATTATGCAATAAATTCTTCAAGTTTATCATATGGAAAAGATAGTTTATAGTCTAATGTTATTTTAGAAATAAAAAAGTTACAGAAAAGTTATTCAGTTTTTTAAGAAATTAAATAACAAAGATGCGGAGAGCAAGTATCGGCCGCAGACGTCATTTGTTTTTGACGTCTGTATATTTTGTTGTTATGTTTTATATTGTTTCTGTGGGGTACCAAATGCAATAATTATGAGTCTTAATCTTGAAATTAATTTACAAGATATAATTATAATGCTTGGCAAATGTAAAATACCATTAGTTGAAGGGGAAGCAATTTTATTAGCTGGACACATTGTAATGTGCGGGATTACAATTATTACTAAAGATAATGTTAGAATAACATCCTACGTTATACAGACATCGAAAATTCATGAGAAACCACATGAAATAAAAATACAATTATCTGTTTATGAAAAAATTAAACAAATTTGTTGTCAGTGTTCGTGTCCTGCTGGAGCAGGAGGAAAGTGTAAGCACATTTTTGCCACACAAAATTTCATTTATTATACACTTTACACACGAAAATTCAATAGTCATACAAGTATACTGACGACGATGTCGATCAGCTGTTTGTTTGCAGACAGCTGCTTCGATTGCGTCTAATTGTTTATTAATTGCTTAACAACTGAATAACTTTTCTGTAACTTTTTTATTTCTAAAATAACATTAGACTATAAACTATCTTTTCCATATGATAAACTTAAAGAATTTATTGTATAATATTTAATTTTATACCTTTATCACGATTTCCCATGTTATTTTTCAAACAGACGACGTAACCTCCACTTCAAAAGCTCGCCACCAGAGGACTCGTCAGCATCGTTCAGATATCAGCTCGGTTATATGCAGTATAGAGGCGTTTACGTAATTTCTACACAATCACACACCATATATCTATATATATATATATATATATATAAAGTCATGCTAATGTTGTTTGCTGGAATATTTACTAATTTGTGACATATTTTATATATATATATATATATATTAGTTATACATAAATATAAGTATATACAAGGTGCACACATACATTGTTGATGGATTGGATGGTCGGAGAGAGACCATGAATAAGACTAACGTTCGGTTATGAAAAAGTTATAAGAGATATCAGCCAAATCAAACGAAAGTATGGTTAATACAGGTCTTCTGATTTTAACAAACCCAGCTAAAGTAGCTAAGTTGTTACCAGTTATTAAGAAACATGTGTTAAAAACACTGTACATTCAATACTTTCCAGAAAAAAGTATTCTTATCTCCAACAACTACTCGGTGCCAGCAACAAAACTCAAGGGTCCTCAATATTCTCAGGTTGTTGCAAATATTTATGCACTCACTTCTATTTATTTCAATTGTTTAGATGTCAGAGTCTTACTGTCGACTTTGAAAAACCAAAATGAATCTGTAATACACACAAAGAAACCAGTGGAATTGATCATTTTCGATCGGAGTTACAACAGCAATGATGCAAACACTTTTATGCAGGACTGCTTGGCTAACATCTCAATGGGTTGCAAATTCCTAACATTTGATGAAAAAGACCAAGAAAATAATTCCATCAAGATCAATGTGAATGATGCTTTAGAAGATAAAATGTACAAAAGTGTTGTTCTTGGAGGTACTTTTGACAGATTGCATAACGGGCATAAAATATTTATAAGTAATGCGATTCTTTGCTGCACAGAAAAATTAACTGTTGGTGTTACAGATTCAAATATGATAGAAAGTAAATATTCATTAATATTTGCTTGACCTTACAAAGATGTTTAAGCAAAATTTTTACATTTCTTTTATCCTTCTATTTTCAGGGAAAATACTATGGGAACTGATTGAACCTTGTTCAAAACGTATTGCTTGCTTAAAAGATTTTGCTGAAGATGTAGACCCTTCCTTGACCTACGAAATTGTACCAATTTTTGATCTTTATGGGCCAACAAAAGAAGATCCTAATATGGATATGATTGTTGTAAGTGAGGAAACTGAAAAAGGTGGCAAATTGGTGAATGAGAAACGAAAACAAAATAATCTAAAACTACTGGACATTCATGTTGTTAAATTACTTAAAGATTCAAACCATCAAGAGCATGAGGAAGCAAAAATTAGTTCTAGTAATCACAGAATGCGTTTACTTGGTAAAAGATTGAAAACGCCTGTAAGTATAAACGTTTTTTCTTGAGATTCATTTATTGTTATCTTTGTTGCAAGTAACCTTGTGACGTCATTACGTCTTAAAACTAGGTGGTTTTGTCATGGATACCATGTAGTAAAATCATGTGGTTTTTATGATAAAAAAGAAAAAGATTGAAAAATATATGAAATAAGACTATTTATACTTTTTGTGACCATAAATGGAAGTATCATGTGGATGATAACACAAAAAATAGTTTATATACTCATGCTATTATTTTACTTTTATAAGATGAAATTATTTAATGTTCAGTAACAGATAACATGGGCATATGACCTATTTTTTGTGTTATTATCTGAATGGTACTCCCATTTATGTTCACATTTTTTTCTTTTTCATCAAAGAAATCAAGTAGTATAATCACATCGTTAATTGCAATAGGGATATGAACTTTGCTTGTAAATGAAAACAGAATTATTATTTTGTAGAGTATTGAAGGAAAACCAATAAGGCCTTACATAATTGGTTTGACAGGTGGTATAGCTAGTGGTAAATCATCAATAGCAGATAAATTAGAAAAATTAGGTGCTGGTCTTATTAATTGTGACTCAATCGCGCATGCTTTGTACAGCCCTGGGGAAAAATGTTATAATTTAGTTGTCGAGGCCTTTGGACCTGAATACTTACATCCAGATGGTCAAATAAATAGAAAAGCATTAGGTAATCTAGTCTTTAATGATAAGGTATGTAAAAGTAATAATTCCAAAATAAAAGATTATAAATATTTTAATTTTCTAAATTTATTTTTTATTTTTATTTTATTAACAGCACGAATTAGAAAAATTAAATAAATTATTGTGGCCTGTGATACGTGAAGAAACAGAAAGGAAAGTAAATGAATTGTACAAACAAGGCTTTGATGTTATAGTTGTGGAAGCTGCAGTTTTGATTCAGGCTGGTTGGCAATCTATTTTTCATGAAATATGGTCATGCATAATTCCACAACAAGAAGTGAGTATTCAATTCTATCAACATGCATCTACAGTAATGTTCGTACCATAGGGACGGAAATCATGCTACGCATTTTATGATCATTTTATGTCCTAATTTTTTCTTCTCTACGTAAATAATGTACTATTTTTTTCAAACGTTAATTATAATTAACATTTTTTAGGCTATCAAAAGATTAATGGAAAGGAATAAATTGAGTGAAGAACAAGCAAAAACTCGAATTATGGTACAACCAAGTAATGTAGAGCATGTTGCTAATGCACATGTCGTTATTTCTACTTTATGGAGTTATGAAGTTACTCAGCAACAAGTTCAAAGAGCTTGGGATGAAATACAAAAAGATTTGAAAAAATTACCCTAAAAGTTGAAAAACAAGATGATTTATTTTAATTGTAAAATATTGTAATTATGAACATGTTTGCGTAAGTAGTGCACTCGTTATTAAAACATTTACAGAAATGATGTATTTAAAATAAGGGAGATAACAAACCTAGAATTTTAATGTTTTTGTAACTTTGTAAAGTAAATACACATTATTCTTAATGTAACTAGTAAGAACAATTTAATAATAGCAGTAAGTTTGTTACCCGAATGAAAGTAAAGGGGAAGAGACAAGTCGGCATCTGCAGTATCCGATACATTAAGGTTGGTGTTAGTGAAGTCTATCTTATAATGAGATGATATAGTTACCTGTGCGTAATGTTATCGTCAATTTCAATATTATTTGTAGTTGCTCTTCTCTTAGCGAAGATGTTCTTCATTGGCATCTAAGAGTTCAACTCCTTGCTTGCACTAATTTGATGTTTTGGGCTTTTGCTTGTGATCTTGTAGTAGACATTCTTAAGTAATTATATGCTACAATATTGTCTGTTGTAGTTGAAGGTTGGGTGAAAAAATAATCACCAACGAGTAGAGATAAATGATTTGTTCACCCAACCTTCAACTACAACAGAAGAGTATTAGTCATTACTTTAAAACAAATTACAGGATATTTTCGTTACAAGTTAATAACAATTATTGTGACAAATATTTTTTATTTTTTTTTATTTTTTTTTGTTTACATATTTTCTAGGTAGGGATATTGTACCTAAGTGCAATACGAAAAATGCAGACGAGTCCATTTTCGATTTTCTCGCAGAATTGATCAATATAGTAATCATGTCAAATTACTTTGGAATATATTATCACACTTATTGACCTATAAGGTGTGTATCAGAAGTATTAATGACAGTTTCATTAAAATACTTATTATCATCCCTTTAGGATAATAATCAATAGACTTGAAGATTACAAATATAAATATCTTTAAAATGATTTCGTTTTTAATGTTCGTTTATGTCATATTCAAATATTGTAATTATGTTACTTCTTTTATTCGTCAATTCTACTATCTATGCATAATGCATATGCTTATAAGTTGATTAAAGTTAAATGAATGTTATTGTTTTCTTCAATCCATATTTACATCTTCACCTTCCTTTTCTTCTGGATATACAAGATTGAATAAAGCATGTAATGCTGCTTTAGCTGCTACCTTTTTAGCATCCTTCTTATTTTTAGCTGTAAAGTAAAAAAATGCATACACCAATAAATATAATTATATTATCTCGTATAAGGCAATTGTATAATCTTACCAGTTCCTGTATATTCTTGTCCATCAATCCCTACCGCAAGCGTAAACATCGTATTTGGAGGATTGCCAACACGACTGACCTCGGTATATGTCAAACCAGGTCTCATTTGATTCAATAACATAACTGGATGAATGGTAGTAGCATTTGGAGGTAATTCCTTTTGTATTACTATTTTATTACTATCCTTCTTGACCTTTCCAGGAGAAACTCCTGGGCGTGGAACTGGAACTACAGTACCCTGGTTTTGCCATTCCAGGAACAATTTATAAAGAGCAAAGCTAGCCAATGAGCTCCACGGAATTTCGTCCGTTTCTTCTGAAGTAATCTCCATGCTACTGCCATCACCTTCTTTATTTTCCGAAGCATCAACTACACTGCTGGCCGCTCCTTCATTCTCCGCATCAATACGAGCCTTCATGGCTGCAGCAGTCATTTTCTCTAAAAGTAAACTCTTTAACGCATTTTCAGCAGCATTTTGACGGGCTAGTGGCTTAGATACTCCTTGTCCAACATAAGTTTTACCTTCAATCTGTGAAAAAGTTGGAATTATTATTTTACCGAGTAAGAACACAGCCAAGCCCTCTAGTGGCTGGTTTCAAAATATAAACAATGAGGGTTGTCGATCGTAAATATATAGGGGATGATGAAGATGGATGATTTAGTTAATTTTAACAGCTGTTGAGAACGTGAGTACAAATGTTCGTCCACACAAATTAGAAGATCGCATGTAC
Organism: Muscidifurax raptorellus; assembly: GCA_020010945.3. Lineage (NCBI taxonomy): Eukaryota > Metazoa > Arthropoda > Insecta > Hymenoptera > Pteromalidae > Muscidifurax > Muscidifurax raptorellus. The sequence goes on from CM052078.1 coordinate 26,119,367, forward strand.
AAAGAAAATCATGTATTTTCTATGGGATATCAGAGTAAAAATCACACTAGTGCCACTTCTTAGTCTTTTTAGTCATCGGGGTGAGGAACGGGTAGTCTCCTCACACCGCCCGTTTGCCTCCCTTTTATCGCGCACCTCCTCATGCAGCTACAAGCTTCGCCTTTTATTTACGTTACACACACTTCTCAGAGATATGCATGGCAACAAAAACTGACATTTTACATAGGTCTTTTTAACATTATGACGAGTATGTTCTATACTCTTTTAATTCATTGTCTTAACTATAAAAATGTCGCAGTCTATGTCGATTGACTATTTTTTACCGAGCTCCACAAGAGCCGTGCATTATATTCTAAAAAAGGCATTGTAATCAAATTAAAAAATATATTCCTTTATTATTCAGGTATTTCTGATGTTCTTGGAAATATAGATACCTGAAGTTCGATGCAGAATGTGTCACCCTACACACATACACATACCCACACACACGCACACACGCACGCACGCACGCACGCACGCACACACAATATTATCAATCCTCGAGCACCGAAAACAAAAATTTTTTTTTAATTTGGCGGTTTACGGTTACAACAGACCTTGTATTCGCATTCAGCGCGTCAAAATAAATAAAAATATATATAGGTCTGGTTTCTTGTATTCGCGATTCAACGATACTGATGCGACGTCTCGTGGCCAAGAAACAAAGCTGAGCAACGCCCGACGGGTAAAAAATAAACATAGGAAAAGGTAAAAAGTCGTTAAAAAAATATACGTGTAATTTTTTCAATTTAAAAGTTATTAAAAAGTTGTCTAGTTTTTTTACATTTTAATTTCAATTTTACGACAGTTCATTCAGTGAAGGATCGTCTGCTAATGATAGATTGTGATGCTTGTCAGCTTCGCATAGGAAACTTTTTCAATGAGTCAACGAAATAAGAGAAAACGGAATTATTGTTCAGTGCCTTTTTGTAAAAGTGAGAAAAATGATGATGTGCATTTTCATAGACCTTTTTTCCATAGATAATTTTTAGTTTGACGCTTTCTAGAAATATGTATTGCACTTTCAATGTATGGACTCGCTAAAGAGAATTAAAAAAAAAAAAGAAAAAAAAATCAATTTTGATACTTGAATTTATATTAATAATTTGGAAGAATAATTACACAATTTTACCTGCGATCATAGTTTCAAAAAATAATTTATGCAATTCATCATTAAATTTATATTTTACTAGAACTTGAACAGCGCGCTCCGCGCGCCCTATAACCTTAAAGACGCGTGGACTTCCTGGCTTAGACGCATGCGCATTATATGAACCAATCACATAACGTCTATCTTGGCTTCACAACATCCGGTCATGACTTTTTTATATGTGGATTTGAGCATCAGGTTTTTGAAAATGACAATATTTCTCAATTGGTATGATTTTTTGATATGGAATGTTAAAATTCTTCTTAACTTTACCGCACTTTTGCCTTACATCAGTGCTTACTGCAGATAAATTGATCACACGGAATCTAAAGGAAAGAAAGTATATGTAATATCTTGAACCTTATATAAATTTAAAAGTAAATTTTAATTACTTATTGATGTAAAGTAACGTTGCAAAAATATGTTTGCATTTACGTGCCGGCTCCTGCTGGACATGAACATTTACATGCAATAACTTTTGTAGTATCACTGACCGATATATTTATTTCGACTTCATGTAATTTTTCATTTATTTTTGACAACTGTGTTATATACGAAATGATTTCAACTTTGCTTTCCTCGCGAACTTTGTAGCCACACGAAATTATAGATCGGCTAAAAGCACAGCTTCTCTTTCAATCAAAGGTTTTTTAATATCAGCCAAAATGTTAAATATGTCATTAATAGTAACATCTAAATCTGGATAGCTTCCCATTTTTACACTTTCGCATTGATCTAATCTTCCACTCTCCGAAAGATGATAAAAACAAAGGACGAGCGCAACAACATTTTGGAAGATAGCAGAAAGCTCTCTGCACGTTCGTAACTTTGAAATAAGAATGTAAAAACCCTAGACAACTTTTTAGTAACTTTTAAATTGGAAAAAATTACACATACATTTTTCTTTTATTTTCCGATATTTTTCTTGTATTTATAAGCCAGGAATATATTTTTTTAGCGACTTTTTACCATTTCCTACGTTAATTTTTAAACTGCCGGGCGTTACTCAGATTCGTTTCTTGGCCACGAGACAACGCACCAGTATCATTGAATCGCGAATAGACCACTTTTTTGCGTGTCGGTGTTATTTTTCTTCATCTGTCGGCCGAAAGTACGCAATTCCGGGCTCGATTTTGCTTCGGGAAGAGCTCCTTTTATGGTTTGCTGGGTAAACCGAGCGCTCTGATTGATTACGAAATTTTCGTGGCTCATTGCATAGAAGCGCTCATTGCAACGCTTGTATTTTATAACATAATCTGTAATTATAACCTTCAAACAAGAAGATCAAGGTTTTGCAAAGTAGAGAAAATTAAAAAGAAGTGTAAGTAGTTGATAGTGAATCTAACTATGTTTTTACTTTTTATTTGATGTATTCGCAGCTTGTGAAATTAGACAATTGACTATTATAGAAACAAATATACCGTTCAATTATTAAAAATAATATGCAAACAATTTATACGCATATTATTTCACTTTTCTTTTTTTACGTATGATTTGCTTAATTATATATGCAAGAAGGAATATTAAAAAATGTACAATTATTAAAAGTAGAATATCAATACTTAAATCGTGTTTTTTAATCTTTATCCTCAAGATTTCATTACCTTCGGCATATGCTTTTGTTTTTTACGCTCGCCCTGACCAGCAAAAACCTCGGTTTTGCAAAAGTCAGACGGATTTTTCCGATGCATTAGGCGAAGTGTCTGGAAGATTGTGCTGACGCAGGCTAAGAAAAAGAACATGACCGCGCGTGATAGGACAATCAAATTAGATTTTTTCGATACAAAAATTCCTGATAGCAATTTCGTTGTTGGAAATGGTCAGGAACGGTTTGTAGAACAATAATATCTAGAAGAAAGCCACCAATTTTGTACGCTAACGTTTTCATAAACAATTAATGTTCGATTTTGGCACTTTTTTTCACAATTTCGTCGGCGGTTCGAAAAGTATTGTTTTTAGCGAGAAAAGTTTAATGTAAAAGTTGTTCATATTGATATGAGTGCAAAAATTAATATGATCTTTTATAAACTTCCTGTTCTTTACCAAGAAAATATGTTTTGTAAAATACTCCTAAAGTTACATAGGAAATCCAACGGGATTAGGTCATACTCTTGAGAACGAATCTCAGTCACACACATATATATACACACACTCGCATATCATAAACAAAATGGCGATAATAGCCATAGGGAGTAGGGCCTCTCGATGACGAGGTTTCGTCAGTACAAATCTGGCTGCACAGGAGAGAGCACTCAATAAATTGGACTTATATAAATTCAATCTGTTGTGCTTTTTTATTGTACGCCTTGCTTCCCTAATAATCTACAGGTTATGGGCCCAGGCACATAATCAAGGTGTATGTGTTATAGTGCAAGGTGACATTAAAATATATTTTAATATTTTAGTGATAGTCAACACTAAAAATAAAAGTGCAAGTGATAAGTGTATGTGTTAAAAATTAGTGTTAAAATGAGTGAAGACGCGAAAAAGACAAAGCGAAATATTAAGCCTTTAGACGGCGAAAAATATAGTATATGGAAATATCGAATTCGCGCATTAATAGCTGAAGAAGACGTATTAACCCATTAACGACCAAGACGGTCGATTTCAGACTAACTTTTCGTAGCTGAATTTCAGGTACTTAACGAAGTAATAGCTGGGTCCGACATATCAATCTTTATGTATTTTTGTCTGCTGAATCAGAATCTGGGCTCGAAATTCGAAAATTTTCATTGCAAAAAAAGATATGGCGATTTTTTTGCAAAAAAATCTGAAAAAAAATAGCATTTTCAAACTTTATGATTTTTTTTCAGGCAGAAATCGCATGAATTCATGGTGAAATCATCAACCATCGGTGCACAAATTTGTTGAAGTTTAACGATCAATTTTTACATATATGTATTTTTCGCCAAAATGGCGGCCAAAATGCAAAAAATTGCTAAAAATCGCATTTTTTGTTAATTATTTTTTTTCTCGAAAACTAAAGGATTAAACAAAAATCGTCTAAGAATAAAAATGTCTTAGAATTTATCAAGAAATACTTTCAAATTTTTTCAGATTTTTTTTAGACAATTTTTTATTTTTTGAAAAATGCTAAAACCTAATTTTTGAAAAACGTTTGCAAAAAATCTGAAAAAATTTGAGAGTATTTTTTGATCAATTCTAAGACATTTTTATTCTTAGACAATTTTTGTTTAAGCCTTTAGTTTTCGAGAAAAAAAATATTGGACAGCCATTTTGTCGATAAATTCAGATATGTAACAAATATCTATCTTGACTCTACAGTGATTTTTTACTCTTTGCATAACCCAGAGACAACGGCGTGGACGTGGTAAAAAAATGTCTCCTTTGGGGTGCTTTTTTACCGTGAGTCCCCTTGCCTCTCACTAGTCGGGGTGCTTTTTTACCGTGAGTCCCCTTGCCTCTCACTAGTCGGGGTGCTTTTTTACCGTGAGTCCCCTTGCCTCTCACTAGTCGGGGTGCTTTTTTACCGTGAGTCCCCTTGCCTCTCACTAGTCGGGGTGCTTTTTTATCGTGAGTCCCCTTGCCTCTCACAAGCACCTATATTTTAGTGCCTTTTTTTCATACATGGACTGCAAAAATATAATTGGCAATCACTACATAAAAGGTATGTTTTTACAGGACAATTAGAACAACTTTTTTGTTTGCTTTCTCTGATCGTTTGATGTTTACTTTGCTTTATTTTACAATCATGAATATAACTTTTAGCTATCGATATAGCGAAGTCTTTTGTTCCAACTTTATTTTCATTATTCTTAGCAGCATTGAATATAACAACAGAATTTGTAATGGCAGCCTGGATGAGCCTGATAAAGACTACCCAAGTCCATTTCTTTGACCGAATACTAGGTAATAAATTATTACAGTGTCCATCATGAACATCGACCCCACCCATGTACTGATTGTAAAGGTGAAACGCTTGTGGGATTGGTATCTCAATTTTTGCCTTTTCGTTCGAATTATATCTCCTTAGTGGTTCTAATGTAGTGACCCCTGCTGATGTAGATAATATTGACACTAATTTTGAATCCATTACAGTAATATAGTTGATCCCACTGTATTTTTCATGTTTTACTGCATATGTACCACGTGGAGATTTTTTATTGACGACATTTTTTTCATTGATACGATTTTCTCTAACAGTTCCAGTGCATCTCAATTGTAATTTTTTCAAATGTATAACAATATCTAAATTTGTAAAAAAGTTGTCAAAATATACGTGGTACAGGGGAATTTTTCCAGGAGCTGTCATTTCGAAAAAAGGTTTCAATAAATTCATAATTACACGAGAACCCAATGCACATTTCGCTAATTTTTCTTCTACTGTAGAATTTTTTCCGCAGTATAAATCGAAATTTAATAAATATCCATCAGCAGTGCAAAGACCCCAAAATTTAAGTCCAAATCGCGTAGGTTTTCCGCGTATGAATTGCTTCAATGACGTCTTGGCATATGATTTGGCCATCATTTCATCTATTGACAGACCAGTTCTCCAGAAACCAAACTTCAGAATATTTCTTTGAAAAATTTTCATCAATTCACGAACACGCCACGCCTTATCGTTTGGATTGTTATCTTTAGCCTTCGAGTACTTCAATTTTGATTTTATATTTTCAAACTTAGATCGTGACATTGCGGAAGAAATTATTTGACAAGACAAGAAAGGGTCTGTCGACCAATAATCTCGCTGACTTTTTCTTTTATTGAAAGAAGTGATTATAATAATTCCAATGAATGTATTCAACTCAGCCAACGATAAATTTAAACCATTTTCTTTGCATGCATCAATAATATACTCCTTCATTTCAATTGAAAAAAAAATATCAAAGAGTTCCCTTGGCTCACTCTTTCGTATATTATTTTTTGCACTTTCTGTCAATAAAATTTTATCGGTACATTTATCGGAATATGTCCTTTCACCATCTACCCAATGAAATACATGTTCATTTTCTAGCTTCGCTTGATCTTGTTGATAATTTTTTGAAACTTTCTGGTAAATAATTCTCGGTAATTTTGCGTCAGAATAATTTTCAGAATCAGAATCAGAGTCACCTGATGAACCGGAATCATCTGCATTTGGTATCAAAACCGTTTCATCATCCTCTGAGGTTTCAACCTCAGAATCAGAAGAAACAGATCGTCTCGTACGCTTTTTTGACATTATTATGAATGTTATTGTGACGAACTATTCAATTGAAGTATTTTACTTGTACTATGGATAATAACTTTTTTTGCCCAATATGACAAATCGTATCTGAGGACTACAATGAATACATAACAAATATTGAAATTTCGAATGTACATTGACGAAAAAACATTTCAAGATGGTTGACTAATTTTACTAACACATAAAAGCAGACCAATTCGAAACGTTATTATCTAATGCCAGCAACAAGTGTCCACCATTGGAAAATGCATGTAATCAAGTTCAACAATGTTTTTGTCAAAAACTAAAGGCTTACATGAGAATTGCCTAAGAACGAAAAGGTCTTAGAATTGATCAAAGAATACACTCAAATTTTTTCAGATTTTTTGCAGACATTTTTCAAAAATTAGGTTTTAGCATTTTTCAAAAAATAAAAAATTGTCTCAAAAAAATCTGAAAAAACTTGAAAGTATTCCTTGATAAATTCTAAGACATTTTTATTCTTAGACAATTTTTGTTTAATCCTTTAGTTTTCGAGAAAAAAAAATTAACAAAAAATGTGATTTTTTACAATTTTTTGCATTTTGGCCGCCATTTTGGCGAAAAATACATATATGTAAAAATTGATCGTTAAACTTCAACAAATTTGTGCACCGATGGTTGATGATTTCACCATGAATTCATGCGATTTCTGCCTGAAAAAAAATCATAAAGTTTGAAAATGCGATTTTTTTTCAGATTTTTTTGCAAAAAAATCGCCATATCTTTTTTTGCAATGAAAATTTTCGAATTTCAAGCCCAGATTCTGATTCAGCAGACAAAAATACATAAAGATTGATATGTCGGACCCAGTTATTACTTCGTTGAGTACCTGAAATTCAGCTACGAAAAGTTAGTCTGAAATCGACCGTCTTGGTCGTTAATGGGTTAAAAGTCTTGGACAAAAACGTGCTCTCTACACTAGATGATGCTTGGAAAAAATCTGAATAAATTCAATCTGTTGTGCTTTTTTATTATACGCCTTGTTTCCCTAATAATCTACAGTTCATTATTTAATTCTCTAAAAAAAGACAGCGACCCCCTCTAAATCTATTAGTTTACTTACAAATTACAAAAAATTACAGAATTCTTCAAGATCGAAATTTGTTAATAACTTTTTAAAAAATTACTTTATTTTATTGATAATTTAGAAAAACTTACTACTCTATAGTCCAAACTAGCATCCTAAATTTTAAGCTTCTGTAAATTACAGTTTTTGTTAAATAGATGTCCATAGTTCGAAATTTTGCTTCCTCCTAGAGCAAGTTTTGTAATAGTAAAATTTTCAGTTTCGCTAAAACTTCATAGAAACGTGTTTTGAGGTATTTGAAGTTCGAATCATGTGTTTTTAGAAAATGTCCGCGCGGATGGCTGTGTGTGTGTATGTATGTATACCGTTGTATTTCTGGAACTACATGGTTTATAATAATAAAATTTGACATGCATATATGTTTGATTCTAAATTCGGGGAAAAAATTTTTTATTTATGACAATTGTAGCCTTTATTAAAAAAAAATTATTAAAAAAAATGTTTATTTCGTTTTTTAGATGATATAATTTATACAAAAAATTCAGCAATAGTGTTTTTGAAAGAGTATAAAATTTCCTACTTTTTCCCGCAAGATTTTCTACATTGACCGTTTTGTTAAATCGTTATAACAAAAAAGGTGTTTTTTTAAATTCATATCTTCTAAATTAAACAGTCTAATGTTTTGAAAAAATTCACGATTGCAAAGAATAATAATGTCTACATGTTGTAAAAATTTCAAGTAATTTTGGTGATTAGTTTTTGAGAAAAAAATCGGTTTTTCATGTCGCACGGTTACGGGAGTAAAAAAGCTTTATTTACTTGAAATTTTGGGAAAAGATAGATCTTTTGTTTATCTCGGCTAAGTTCTTTACGCAGCTTATAAAATCCTTTGGAATCGTAGATACGAAAACTTCAATTATTTTTTTCACCCTGTATACTCTGTATAACCGTTAATCATTATATTTTATTAAATCTTTTGTTAAAACTTGAATCTTTTCTTTAAAATACGAGTACAAATATAAACTAATTGTTTAACTAATTGCATAATGTAAGTATTTTTTGTACAGCTTTCAGATTGGGTCTCAATCCATTAACGCCGAGGTGATCAGAATTTTTACTAACTTTTCAACGTGTTTATTTATTATATTATCGGACCAAAAAAATAATGCAATAATTCTATTCCTACTGGAAATGGAGATCAGTGGGAACATCTGATTATGTAAACAATCAAACGAATAGGTAAACAACAGCAAAATAATAAAGACTGGAAATATTTATAATAGCATTTACATACTGTATATTCAAAAAATATTTTATTAATTGGAAATATAAATTTAGTTGGAGGAAGCTACGTGTCAATGAATTGGCAGCGGTTTTTTTTTCACAATACGATTTGGATGTGAAAAAATTATTTTGATTAGGCGCCGTAGCTTGTGATTAAACTGAAAGAGTTTTATTTCAATAAACTTTTTCGAAAACCACGCAATTTTAATCAGGAGCTTAATTAACTTTCCTCCCAGAGACAAGATTCAAGTCGGATCAAAATAGAATATAGTTCATTAAAAAGCACCGATTTTATCTAATTTTTATAAACAAAGTCGTTTGTTTACAAGCATTAGGAGCCAAGTTACTTTTTTTCTTATAGCAAGCTATGGCCCCGTGAATAAGAAAGATATCGTCATGTTTGAAATCTGAAAATGCAGTTGATGATTTGTAGTTTATGCATAATTATTAGTTGTTGCTCTCATGTGGATTTTCAATTGTCAAACCTGTAATGGAAAAACGTGACCGGACAATTGCGGCCGACGGCGCCGCGGACAACAGAGTGGGGGTAGGCTCGCGCGCTTGACATGCAAACAGCTCGGAACTGAAAAGTATAAGTTTCAAATCAGGACGCTCGGAAAAAATGGCGTAATTTAGCCAAAAATGATTCTATTTTCATCTATCTTTTTTTTAATTTGGGGTAGCGTAACAAAAAAATAACTAGCGCCGTCAGATATAAGATTTGAATTTATTTAAACGATAAAAAATTAGTTTTTTCCAATTTTTCAGGTTTGCATGTATTTTTTTTTCACTTTAATATACTTATTACATTTATACAGATTGGAGGTAAGGCTTTTAATAAATAACGTTTTATTTAAAAATTTACATTTATTTTAATATAAAAAATAATTATATACAAAATTTTATTAATATAACTAACATAGTCGCTGTCTTTTTGAACATATTTCGTCGTTATTCTCGCCATTCGCATCATTACAATCACCGTTTTCATTTACATCGTTATTTAACATACATTCTATAGAAATAATAGTATCTTCTTTTGAATGATGAAAAAGTATAACGCTTTGAAAATATTTTTGTAAGTATCTAGTTTTGTAAGTTCATAACTGCTTAAAATATGAGAAAGAGAAAATTGGCACTCTTCTTTATTTACGAATAAATAGTCAATAACAAATTGAACAGCTCAGTATTGCTCAGAATCTACAGGAAGCTCTACGAAACTGCTTGAGCATGAATTAGTAAATATTTTATAACAGATAGTATGATAACGAGCACCTTTCTCGATAATACTATCTACTCCAACTAGTCGCTCATAAACAGTAATACCTAATTTATCGTTTCTCTCTTTCACATACTTAAGTATATTACCTTAAGTCTCTAGATTTGAAATAATCTAAATACATTTGCGATACTGAACTGTTCAATTTGTTATTGACTATTTACTCGCACATAAAGAAAAGTGCCAATTTTTTCTTTCTGATATTTTAAGCAGTTATGAACACACCGTTCATTTCATTCAATTATTTTGTATATTAAAAGGAAGGTAAAATTTAATTAAAACGTTATTTATTAAAAGCATTACTTCCAATCAGTATAAATGTAATAAGTATATTAAAATGAACAAAAAGCATGCAAACCTGAAAAATTGGAAAAAACTAATTTTTTATTGTTTAAATAAATTCAAATCTTATATCTGACGGCGCTAGTTATTTTTTTGTTACGCTACCCCAAATAAAAAAAAAGATAGATGAAAAAAGAATAATTTTTGGCTAAATTACGCCATTTTTTTCCGCGCGTTGATTTGAAACTTACTGTTTTCCACGGCGCCGTCGAGCGTAATTGTCCGATCACGTTTTGCCATTACAGTTTTGACAATTAAAAATGAGAGACAACTAATAATTATGAATAAACTACCAATCATTAACTGCATTTTCAGATTTCAAAAATAACGATATCTTTTTTATTCACGAAGCAATAGCTTGCTATAAGAAAAAACGTAACTTGGCTCCTAATGCTCGTAAACAAATGATTTTACTTTTAAAAATTAGATAAAATCGGTGCTTTTTAATGGAGTTTATTCGATTTTGATCCGACTTAAATCTTGTCTCTGGGAGGAAAGTTAATTAAGCACTTTATAAACATTAGCATCCAGGGGCACTCCTAATTAAAATTGCGTGGTTTTCGAAAAAGTTTATTGAAATAAAACTCTTTCAGTTTAATCACAAGCTACGGGGCCTAATCAAAATAATTTTTTCACATCCAAATCGTATTGTGAAAAAAAAAAATTTCGAAATGTAGACATCTATTTAACAAAAACTGTAATTGATAGAAGCTTGAAATTTGTCATGCTAGTTTGGACTATAGAGTAGTACATTTTCCTAAATTATCAATAAAATAAAGTAATTTTTTAAAAAGTTATTAACAAAATTCGGTAAATAATAAACAACTCTTACTTTAAACTTTTTGCGCTAAAATCAATACTTTTCGAACCGCCTACGAAAATGTGAAAAAAGTTCCGAAATCAAACTTTAATTGTTTATAAAAAAGTTTACAAAAAAGCGTACAAAATTGGTGCCTTTCTTCCAGATATTGTTCTACAAACCGTTCCTGACCATTTCCAACAATAAATTTGCTATCAGGAATTTTTCTAAAAAACGAGGTCTTCAGAGGCTAATTTGACTGGCCTATGAGCTAACAGTCAACAATGCCTTTCTCTTCATTAACATTAATTGTTAAACGTACTTTCGGCCAGAGATTCTACTATAAGATAGATATTGTATTCAAGCTATAACTTGTTGTTTGTTTAACTGGCCCATTTAATTGGCTATTTGTATTACTCATTGGTCAATCACAACACGCGAATTGAATCTCTAACCTTAAAAAGTGAAGAAATATAGTTGAATCTCTAACCTTAGAAAGTGATGAAATATAGAACGTGCGTATCGCGTTTAAAGTCGCTAGTAGATAATAGTATATTATGTAACAAAAGGCGAAAGTAGCAGATTTTTCCCACTGGTCGGGTTTATTTCCTGAGCGAAAAGATCTTTCCCGAGGGTGCGTTCACTGCCCGAGCGAAGCGACGAAAAAGCTGCTCTCGTCCCGTATTACATATAGTATTTTATTCCACACTCCGACAGGACCACTTTTTAAAATTAAAATTTTGTGATTAATAATCTTTAATAAAATATTTTAACAACTATACATTTTTTTTGGTATTTTGTTAAAAATTTATTTTGAAAATATTTTTTTGAAAAAAAATTTAGTTTTGGCTCGCAAATTGAGTTTACGGGAAAAGTTGCTACTTTCGGCCCTATTTTCAGGGGCAAAAAGTTGCCTTTCGATCGGGGTGTGGAATAAAAATATTGTAGTCTACCATACGCAGCAGAAATATTGCATGCCACAAAGTCGAACTTTCCGGCCTTGTGTCGTAATGTACATTACTTCGAATCTTGCCACCAGAGGGCATAACTGTGGTCTTACAAAGAAGAATTTATAATTTGAAAATTTTATGAATGTTTATAATTTATCATACCTCAGCATGCACAAGGAATAAAGAATTAGGCATTGAAGATTGTGTTTCGGGGAATGTAAACTGAACTCCAGTTTTCATTTCATTAAGGACCATGATTGCATTCTTTGGCTGCAAAGTCTTTCTCAATCTCTGGTTCATGCGTAATCGTTTCAACTTGCGATTGACTTTCACTATAAAAATGAAAAATAAATAAATTTCAATTTTCAATAAAGTGTATGAGTTAAAAACTAAAACATAATATATTACTAATATTCAGAAACACAAATTCACATTGATTAATCTACAGCTAAAACTCAACAGTATTTATACTGGAGTACCTAGACAGGATGATCTTCAAATTTGCGCAGTGATCTGTCATCATTTACAATTTTGATTCTATTGATTCTATTGATTAATATCAAAATTATTGAATAGATGTGCAAACAAATAACTTACACCCTGGTGTCTTGCGCCTCCACTTTGGTAATTCAGGAACTTCACTGTCCATAGTTTCAGTAGTATCACTGTTATCCATTCCATTATTTGATTGTTGGATTTGCCCAAGATTCTGTTGGTTTTGTTGGTTTGGCTGGCTTGGCTGACTTGGCTGATTCTGTGGATTCTGACTAAAGGCCTGATTCTGATTGTGTGCTTGTCCTTGATTAGCCTGATTGTTGACTGCACTACTCTTCAAAATAGGCTTCAAGCGCTGGGGTTGAGGTGTTACTTGTTGCTGTGTTTGTGGCTGCTGCTTTACTTGTTGCTGCTGCGAAGTTTGTGGCTGTTGCTTTACTTGCTGCATGTTTCGCTGTGGCTGAGGTGTTTGCTGTTGCTGCTGCTGTTGCGATTTGAATGTTGTGTTGTTACCCTGCTTGTATGGAGTTTGTTGATTCTGGTTTCCACTTTGATAATTTCCTTGCTGGTTGTACTATAAAACATAGGGAAGGGATGCGCTACACAAGGAACCTCGACGGTTGTGCTATCCCACCAAGGCCCAGCATCACATCTGCATTAAAGCAGCAACTCTAACGCTGCCCTCATAGTTTTTACCAGCCAATTTCCCTTTAACTACAGCTTTTATAAATTTAACTCATGACCAAGCCGAGTTCATTTGATTGCGTAAAAGATTTTTCATACTCATATCTGACACAGTCTCGGTAACCTAGATGTACTGAATGATAGTGCATCCTAGTAAACAGAGAGAATGCATCTTATCAACTTGGTTAGGTACGAGTTTAGCCCAAATTACCCAGGGAATGGCTTTTGGTTTTTTTGCTATGTGGGCAACTGGCGAACTTGCCCTTGGCGGAACCCACATCCTCGGTATGGTTGTATAGCTACTAGGACCTGCACAGCAGGAATGGGATATAGGGACCACTAATTAGTACATGCAAGAATGATCCCTTTTTTACTTTCTTTATACAATTGCAAATTTGGAGCAATGTATTTTTATCAAGTAGAACCCTTTAATAAAAGTAAATTTTATTTCTAGAATGACTAATATTGAGCATGGTGTATCAAATAATAAAGTAAAACTTATATCACCAGTTTCAAAACTATCATAATCTACAGATTTTCCAATTAATAAATGCATACATTGCATGTATAAGTAATTGTATATGAAAATTATTCTTTAAAAATTGTTTTTTTATATGATAATATAATAATTTATCAATCATTAAGCAAAATAAAAAAATTAAAAAATTTGTTATAGTACTGCGTGATCTAATCCAAACTTATGTTACGCCTATCTATGACCTAAGTAGTCCATTATTGCACCATGTCTATCACCATATCTGCCTTTCTATGTTTGGGTGTTAACATACAGTTTAAAAGTGGACTGTTTATGATATATATAGACAACACAGCAAACTCAGGACAAGCAGATGCTATAAAATAGTATATGATATTCATAATTTAAGTGGCCTATTACATTGTATTTATGTTACTAATAACACGCCATGCAATAATGGGTCACTCAGTATTATAAAATAAAGAATTGTAATATATTAATTACACATTGATTTTACACTTCTATTACATTATGCTAAGTTTACATTGTGTATTAATCTTAATACATTTTTTAAAATAATTAATGGAACTATTAAACTGTATTATTGTTGAAAAGAAATTGTTTTTTTTTTTCAGGGATTTAAGAGTAAAAACAAATTAAGAGTTTGACATGTGAATAAAGCATCAGCTCTACAGGAATGGCAGATGTAAAATAAGATTTCAACTTACGCCTTGTCCTCCCTGTTGCTGTTGATAATGCTGCTGTTGTCCTTGACCTCCACCACCTTGATTACGTTGGGGAGTTCCTGTTGGATAGGGTAAATAGTTGAATTTTAATTTGAATATGTCAGTAAATTGAAAAATTTAAGGTGTTATCACAATAACTACAACAAAAGTAATTGTTTATTAACCTACTAAGGATCTAATATCTAGATTGAATGTGTGTGTGTGTGTATGTGTATGCATGTGTGATGTCTACGTGTGACATATAAATAGTTTATAGTATTACAGAAAAGAAACTTTTATATTTGATTCTCAATAATTATTCAATAAATCAATCAATTTAATCAATTCAACCAAATTAGTTTGAAAACTGTTGATGCAAATCCTTGGTCAGAATCTAAGCATCCGAGGGAATAAGACTTTTACTCTTCTTTCTCTGACTTTTGGCAGAGAGACAATCAGAGTTTCTTCAAATCATGTATGGACAAAGTTTCCGTAATTTTTTCTGAAGAGGCTGAAATTGTTTGCAGAAACATTGAGGAGTAAAAAAGAATGTATTAGTTCTTTTTTATCTATTTTCCTTCATATCTTCATTCATATATTATTGAAAAAAATGTTCTAAGTTTACAATTCAATTTTAATGCACTAGAGCTTAAATTATTTCTTAAACAAAATAAGGGGTAACTACAGGAAATTTTTAGAACTCAACGACCAAATTTCCTCTGGTGGCACTCTGTGTATTTTGTTACAACTGCATTAAAATCGGAATGAAAACAAAAAAGATTCCTTTCTTTTACTGTACTTTTTTAACAATAATTCTCTTCATGCGGTTTCGGTTTGTTAAATCTTATTTAAATCCTCGTGTACAAAGTTTATAAATATATACTTAAGTTAAGTGAAGGGTTAAGGCGTTTTTGTTTGTTTAAAATATATTAGAAAGAAAATATGCGTAGGTACACGGATCGGCAGCCTTCGAATCGTTCCCCTTATATATATATATGTATGTATAAGTATTTACATATAAGTACTAAAAGGAAAATGAAAGAGAAGAGGGGCAAAAACGAGATTTTGCGACACCTCAGAACATTATGTAGCCGCAGAAGCATCGTTCGAAAAAGACGCATTAGCGTCCAGACGCGCGGCCATCTTGCAGCAGGACAGGTTATTGATTTTTTGCTTTTCCAAGCTATTACTTTTACCATTCTTCCCCAATTAATAGATAGCGATCGCGGCAATGTGAAAAGAAAAATAAGTACAAATAAAAGCCTGCGTGCTAAGAGTCGGTGGCAACGATAGGTGGACCAATTAAGTCTTACCGGCGTTGAAATTCTGACTCTGCCTACTTCTGGTGTACATCGCCGCTGCTGCTTCGATCGTCAGCCCTACGCGATAATAACGTCCTTAGGCTCGATTAAACGTAGGAGGATAAACTGGCTTGTAGCAGACCTTGCACTTGACGGCGAAGTGACGCAGAGAAGGATGACAATCGTAATAGTTGTAATAAAGCGGTCTCTGCGGGCTCAGCTCGGACACGCACTCTCGAGAAGCTTTCAAGCCACAGTTAAGCGGCCGTGATTCTGGCTCGGTGAGGTTTTGAGGAGCAACCTTGGCCAAGCTACTTAAGTAGTCGTCGGCTTGTCGCTGGCGTCGCTTCGAAACTGAACCTAACAGGCTGAAAGCTGAAATGAACCCTTCAAGCTTCAAGTATTCTATCGATACTATACATTGGTAGCTATAATATATATATGTTATATATACATATCATGTACATATATGTATATGTACATATGCATACACACACACACACACACACACACACACACACACACACACAATATATATATATATATATATATATATATATATATATATATATATATATATATATATATATATATATATATATATATACATATACATATATACATACACATACGTAAAGAGTGGGGGGAGAACGTTAGAACGGAAATGCTGCGATTCGCATCATGGCATGGATGGTTGGTACACACCGCGCTGCCTCAGTCGATTATACACATCACGTGCTGTATGTCTGAACTAAACGAGCGGAACATCTGAACTAAACCTATTGTAGAATGGCTCCAGGGGCGACCCCCCCTACCCCAGCCTATAAAAGTATATTTTTAAAAAAAATAAAAATACTGACCGATGTATTTTAATTAGCTCTATCCAAAAACATCGCCAGATTAAACTGCTCCACCTTATATTTCTAATAAAAAATCAATAAAGATTTGGAAAAAAAAATTAATTATCTTGATTTTGATACTGCTATATCTTTTTAAATAAACAATATTTTAAACTGCTCCAAACTGCTCCAAACTGCTCTACATCCATATAATACTGCTCCATAGTAATTTTTATCGGCTCCGCTATAGTTAACTGCAAAATAAATAAAATTCATTTTGTCAGACATGAGCTGATTGAAGCGCGTAGCGCGCAGGCGCGGCTCTCATTCATTGCCAGGATAAAGTTTAAATTACATGCCAATGGTGTTTAATAACGTATTTTATTTTCGATTCTACCTTAGGTGCCACTGTATTGACTATTAGAAGGAGATTTTCAGTCAAATAATCTGTGATAATCTAAGAAACAGCGATGGTAGTTTTATAATACTAAAAGGTAGCGATGGTAGTTTTATAATACTAAGGTCGCCAGTCAAACGAGTGGGAGAGTTATGTTTTGCACGTGCATCAAATATTGTTTTTCAATTCAGGATGTGTAAACTGCGACTGAAAATTCGTATAACGCGTAAAGCGGCACTTGACACACGCTGCATCGAAAAGTATATATTTTCAAGTTTACTAATATCAATACAGTAAAATAAATTTATTCAACTTCAAATTTCTATAACTTAGAGAAGATCGCGATCCTGATCTAATTATTCGCGCGAATCACTCCAAAAATAAAAACACTTTAGCACCGGGATATCCTCGCAGGAGGTGTACACGTCACTTTCGGAGTCCTGGATTCGGCGTTCATTCAAATGTAAACTTTACGGAAACACGCGTAAAACCAAGAGACGAACTATTTTCTCGAAGAAAGACAAAATAGCGTGTAGCTTATGTAAGGGGCTGATTATGACTCGGCTCATTGCGACGCTATATCAAGCATGCGCGAATCAGCAGGGAATCTCGATCAGGATACGAATCGTTTCTGGAATCCCTACAGCCTTGTTTTTTTTCTTCCTCTAATTTTGGATTTTCCTACATCTCGAGAAACTCGCCGGATGAGCAGATGCGCGAAAGATTAATTAATGAAGCGATGCGAATGACGCTATGTGGATTTGCTTACAAGTTGTCCCGTCGCGGTACGGAATATGGGTCACATACTGCGAGAAACGTACAAAAAGCTTTTTGCCGCGTGTTTGTAACTTTGAAAACAGCAATTTGCTTGTTGTAAGCCTCAACGAACTATAGAAAGATACAGACATTTGGAGCAGTCGATAATGAAAACTCTTTGCATTTATAGTTTATGTGATAAATGGTTTTAGATTTTTCTTTTATTTTACAATAAAATTTACAAACTTATGAACAAAAATTTCATGATAAGATCCACTGACTTCGAACTTATATCGTATAATATTATAACACGCATCGGTCTTATAATATGGGCCTTATTTATACTATTTAATAATTTAATACACGTTCTAGTAATGATTATATATTCTGTAAACACGGTTGAGCCCCTCACTTCATTGAATCTTTAAGCATCGAAAAACTGTACTAAAGCCGTTTTCACCCTAGAACAAAGAACAATAGGGTACACCATTGGTGATCGATCTACAATTCGAATTTTTCGAATCATTGAAGCAGATACAAAAATCGTTTGTGCAGCTATAAATAATTTACAGGCATGTGAAATGGTATCAAACCGAAAAATTATCGAAAATCATAAAGATAAGTATCTTCATCATGCTGAGAGATGGCGAGACAAAGTTTCTATAGTTTTACCAGAAGAATATTTTCAGAAGGAAATATGTGTTCGGGTGCTTATGAAACGTAAGAATATTTTTACGAAATCAACAACAATAAAATCATTAAGTATTTGTATTAAGTTTCTTGGTTTATTTATTTTCCATCTCAGTTACCTACACTATTTTCTGAACTGTTTAATCTTGTCATATAAATTAATAGTTCACCTTAAAATTGATTCAAACTTTATCCCGGCAATGAATGAGAGCCGCGCCTGCGCGCTACGCGCTTCAGTCAGCTCATTTCTGACAAAATGAATTTTATTTATTTTGCCGTTAACTATAGCGGAGCCGATAAAAATTACTATGGAGCAGTATTATATGGATGTAGAGCAGTTTGGAGCAGTTTGGAGCAATTTAAAATATTGTTTATTTAAAAAGATATAGCAGTATCAAAATCAAGATAATTAATTTTTTTTCCCAAATCTTTATTGATTTTTTATTAGAAATATAAGGTGGAGCAGTTTAGTATGGCGATGTTTTTGGATAGAGCTAATTAAAATACATCGGTCAGTATTTTTGTTTTTTTTAAAAATATACTTTTATAGGCTGGGGTAGGGGCGGTCTTGTGGATTACATGCTGTGGTGGAAGATAGACGGAACGTTTAACGTGACAGTAACGACGGTCACATTGCGCGGCAATTTGAAAAACGACTCGAATATAGGCGGAAAAGAAAGAATTTAATTATTTTATTTAATTTTAATGAAATTGTAAATGAAACTGTTTAAAAATGTAATTCTTAATTATTAAATAAAAATAAATATGGATATCAATGTGTTTGTGATAATTGCAATGAATATTGATTCATCCCATGGATGTTCACATCTCCATATCATAGGTATTCGATCTAATTTGAATTAGTATTAAACTTCTTCTCCACATGTTTTATAAGTTGTTCGTTTAAATTGCAGTTAAAAGGAGTTTTGTTAAAAATTTATTTATATTTATTTATATTTAGTTGAAGTTGAAAAGAGTAAAGAGTTGAAAAGAGCTTTAACAAGCTTTAACAACATTTTATTGTCATGAAGGATATAAATTGTTTTCATATAATTTTAAATAAAAAAAGGTTCAGAATAAATAACACGTGTTCAATAATATTGTATACAAAAATTAAAATGTTTATTTGTAATACAAAATTATAAATAAAGTTTTATAAATTATTGTTGAGCAACACGCTTAAAACTCATTTCCTATACATATCTTTTGAACATTGTAAATGTATGTAAATTAATTTTTAAAATCTAAAATCTGAATCAGCTTTAGGAGGTGCAACTTTAACCGTGACTGGAATCCTTGCTCTCGCAACTTCAGGACTGCAGAACAAGGGTACTGGAGTAGCCTTACCAGGAGTACCAGGTAGTATTAGTAGTAAGTACCAGGAGAATTTATATCTGTATATGTTCTGAAATAAATGTTAAACGCGTGTTGCTCAACAATAATTTATAAAACTTTATTTATAATTTTGTATTACAAATAAACATTTTAATTTTTGTATACAATATTATTGAACACGTGTTATTTATTGTGAACCCTTTTTTATTTAAAATTATATGAAAACAATTTATATCCTTCATGACAATAAAATGTTGTTAAAGCTTGTTAAAGCTCTTTTCAACTCTTTACTCTTTTCAACTTCAACTAAATATAAATAAATATAAATAAATTTTTAACGCAACGCCTTTAAACTGCAATTTAAACGAACAACTTATAAATTATGTGGAGAAGTTTAATACTAATTCAAATTAGATCGAATACCTATGATATGGAGATGTGAACATCCATGGGATGAATCAATATTCATTGTAATTATCACAAACACATTGATTAAAATTTCAATTTCATTAAAATTAAATAAAATAATTAAATTCTTTCTTTTCCGCCTATATTCGAGTCGTTTTTCAAATTGCCGCGCAATGTGACCGTCGTTACTGTCACGTTAGGCGTTCCGTCTATCTTCCACCACACCGCATGTAATCCACAAGATAAAATCCATAAAACATATGATCCACACGACAAGTTTGTCTTCCATAACCACAAAAGCTATAGACGACATATAAGCTATGCCCCTGGAGCCTCTACAATGCTTTCCGTTCTATTCCGTTCCGTTGTTCTTTGTGTTCCGTCGTGTCGTTCCGTGCGCTCCCGTTCTGCCTAGAACTTAAACGAGGTATCCTATTTATGTTGTTTTATAGTCTATGTTCTTTTTGGGAATTACTGTGTTGTTCCAAAATAAGTAAACAAGGTAAGCTTTCGTCTTTTAATTGTAAATCAGAATATTATATATTAATTAAATGTAAATCAGAATATTCATAATATTGATAAATTGGTTTTAATATTTGGGCAACATAAACAACAACGTATAAAGACAATCCTTTTGTTTTTATGGAAACAGGTAATAGTCATCAAACTTTGGAGATAAATTATGACATTATTGGGTGTAAGTTTTAAATAGTTATTTTCTCATTAATGTAAGATTAAATTATAAAATAAATTTTGTCATTGAATCTTTTGTTGCAGTGGGTCTCTGTTAATCTTGTCAAAGAAAACTGAAACAACAAGCTATTATATTATATCTTGCTGCATTGGTGGCAAAAAGACATCTGGTCAGGTTCATTGGTGAGTTAAAATAATTATACAAATCCTTGAAGGAAGATAGATTTTATTGATTTTTAAACTTTTCAATGTAACGTAAAATGTCTGTTGTACATCTAAATTTATCATTTTTAGGTACTGACTCGTAGTCTTTTCTTATAAGTGAAACATATATCACACTTGTTTCTTGATTTTTGTTCAACAAAGCTCTTGTACAAGCATCCAACTTGGTCTCATCAATCTGTGACAAAACAACATGATCTTTGTTATTTTTTAGGTTTGTTGTCTGTTTGTTTGTGGGTGTACCTTCATTAACCAGTTTAATATTGTCTTTGGAAGAGGCGATAGAAAAAATCAATTCCCTTTGATTTATATGATGTTCAAGAAAATTCATTTGTTTCAAAAGAGGCCATGAACTATTATATACTGCATCTTTTCCAGAACTAGATCTGACGTAAGCTTTTTCTTTTTTATTTTCATTGCAGTACTTCGTTAATAAATAGTTCCACTTTGCTTCAACCTCTTTTTCTGGAAATTATACATTTTATTTTATTACGGATGGATTATTTCCAATTTTACTAAGCTGATTAATTATTCAAAATATTACCTGTTAAATTAATTTGAAAATTATGAAAGATAGATTGTGAAATGTCCAGAAATGCATTTTTACTTAACTCTTTAACATTTTGCTTGGTTTCGATAGTTTTATTGTAGATTATTGGTGAATCTTTGACTAACATTATAATTAGCTCTTTTTCCCTATTAATTTGTGTAGTTAACGGTATAGAATGATTGTGTAATATGTGACAAGGCTGTTATGAATCTAATAACGCTTCGAACTCCTCATCGACTGGTGACAAACCAACTATCTGTAACAATTTGTAATTATAGTATGATTTAAAAATAGTTTTTAAATAAAAAAAATAGTATATTAAACCTCTTCGAATCTTAAAACATTTGAGGTGTCACACAATATTTGGAAGATGTAGCTATTCATTCTCTGGATTGTGTTTATCCATATTTGTTTTTGGACATCTTCGCTAATAATAGCCTTTTTTTTTTAAAGAATAATCATCGCAAAAAAAAATAAAATCGGTTACGTAAGGTTCTAAAAAGCTTTTGTACGAAGTTGAGGATTCTGGTAATAGCACTCTGTACAATAAGTTTTCCTTATATAATTCATTGACAACATCGTTATTTACGAATTTTTTGTTCACTTCAATAAAACAGTAAATTTGCTTATCATTTTGTTCACGTAGAGTCGGTAATATTACAAACTTGATCACTTGCATGTAGCTTTTGCTATCGAAATCGTCTAGAGTAACGACGCCGCAATTTTCGCCATTGCTTGACGTCCACATGCATAATTTATTACTGTCATATTCAGCATAAGTTAACAAAACTTTGTTATAAACTAACGATTTTGTTGGCAAAATGAGACGGAGAGCAAAACCATGCGATCTTGCAGGCAAATATCGTTAAATAATATACCATTTTTAATCATTAAAAGATCTTCTTTTAACGATGAAGTTGTCGCTTTTCCGATTTCTCGTTGACGTAAAAATGTGCATAACATCTTAAAACTTACTTAGTAAACTATTTTATTTCTATATTGATTCACTTTCAATTCAATTCTGTAAAATACGCTTCGTTTAATAATACTAAAACAAATACTAACCAATCATACTAAAATACAAATGCTAAAATAAATGAATTAACGCGCAATGGGAGACCCACTTGACTGTTGCGATTGATGTTTACGTATATAAACAAAATCTAGACCCTCGTTTGTTTTGACAAGTTCGTTAAAAAAAGTTTCTTTTAGGAGCTTGTGAAACAGTTGGTTAATATATTGCCATTTCTTTAGCAAGATGGATTCGACGTTACCGAATGAAAACAAACTTATTGTGCAAAAAATTAAACGTTACGAAGCTCTTTATAATAAATATCACGTTTATTATTTAGATGACGAACAAAAAACAGTTTGTTTTGAAAGTATTGCTGAAGACCTTAATAAAACATTACATCCAAAAAAACCATGTACATATCTTTCTTGTTTCATGTTTAATTTTTATTTTATTAGAACTATAACTATTTACATTAATATAATTTTTAAATGTGAGTTTAATTTATAAATCATTTCTTTAGTTACAGGAACAAGTGTGAAGCAGCGATGGGAAAATCTGCGAAAAGCATATGTACGAAACCACAAAAAAGTTTTGGATGGACAAAAATCATCGTACTATTTATATAATCACATGGATTTTCTAACATCGTTTGTAACACACACCAAATAAAGAAAATTTGAAAGTGATAATAAGTCTTTAGTTGATTATGCGTCAGAATCATCATCATTATTAAGCAGTGAGGACAGCAGCAATGAGAAGTTGACATTTTCAGATGTGTTATCTTTATATGAAAAATCTAAAAAAACACAACAATTCAAATAAAAAACTGAATCAGAATAGCATAGTGCCAGGAAAATCAACAAGTGCCAGTAATTCAGTTCACACAGATACCAGTTTTAAGGGAAATAAATTTTCACCAACTGCCCAGTCTACGTCTACAAATTTTGAAAAAATAATCATACCAGGAAATGATGCTTTTGCAAAAAAGAAGATTGCAGCAAATGAAAAATCGGAAGAAACAATCGTAAAAGCCATGAATAAAGCTGGAATTTTAATAGATAGCTTATGCCAGGATGATCATGATAATGACGTTTACATACAATCAATTGCAGAAGCGTTGAAAACAATTCCACAAGAAAAAATATTAGATTGTGTAAATGGAATTTTAACAATTATTCATAGTTTTATTGAAAAAAATTCAAATTAGAAAAATAGACATTGATATTGCTTTATTTTGTGTTATTTTTTAGAAATAAACATTGTATTCAAATCTTTTATTAAATTGTGTTTTATTATTTATACATTCATCTTATAAAATAAATTATTACTTACTAATTATAATTTACAATTACATACAGTAGATATTATACGTATAAAACAGCAACTGCCATTTGCCGTACAAACAGTTCATACTTTCAGTTGGTAATTTAATTTTATAATATGATAGTTGATGGTATTGTATTTTGAAAATTAATGGGTTCTTTTTACACTTGACCAGCTTTGATGATTTTTTCAAATCCAACGTCCTATTCTAAAATACAGATAAGGGAAAAAAATATTCTGAGTTTGTTATCAATGATAATAATATAATAAAATGCTTTTCAAATAACACCATTTTTTACCTTTGATTATATATAATCATCTTGCCAAGAAACAGAACCAATCGCAGAAGAAAAATAATCCTTAAATCTATTGCGTACAAGTTCTGGCATAGCTCTATTTTCTACCTCCACCTCAGAATGATAATTTTCTTCAACTTCTATGTTAGCGTCAGGCTCACTTTCATATTTTATGAAATTGTGCAGTCCGATAACAGTAGAAACTATTTTGTCACAATTCTTCACACTAAACATCAAAGGCTTTTGCATAATTTCCCATTTCTCACATAAAATTCTAAATGTGCACTCTATCGATAACCTGGCACGGGACAGTCTATAGTTAAAAACTTTCTCTTCCTTGCTCAAATTATTTCTCCGACTAAAAGGCTTCATAATGTGCTTGGAAAGTCCAAATATTTCATCAGCTACGATCACGAATGTTGTTTGGACATTTGAATTTGGCAAGTTTCTTGGTGGAGGTATATCAGCTGTATTATTTGTTAATTTTCTTTCCAAATCTGTCCACAGAAACACACTAGAATCACTGCAAGAACCTAATATAATATAAAAACAAATCATTTGAGCGTCAATATTAATTATTCTTTTCAAAATTATAGTATACAATATAATGTAATATTTAAAATTTACCATATCCTCCAAAATTAAACCAAATAAATCTTCTTTTGGAATCGTAAAGGGCCATTAAAACCAAGCTATGAAACTTTTTATAATTTTGAAACTTTGCTCAAGCATGTGGTGGTTTTTGAATTTGAATGTGCGTACCATCTAAGGCCCCAATGCAATTTGGAAAATTCCATTCCTTTTCAAAATCTTTTGCTATTTTTAACCATTTCCTTTTGTCAGGAAATTGCACATATTTTGGAATGAGTATTTTACATAATACTCCACAAACTTCAGATATTAATTTAAGTACTATTGAGTAACCCACACGAAAGAACCAGGATTCATTTTTTGTACATCCTCCATGAGCTAAAAAACTGAATTTAATTATTGTTATGATATGATAATTTTCTAATTATATAAAGTAGAGATTAAAGTTGAATATTTACTGTAATGTAATTATTAAGCGTGCATCAGGACTTAAAGGTTTCCTTATACTTGTTTCAAGTTCACAATGTAAGTATACAAAGCATCGAAATTCTAGTTATTTTTTTTCATCGTATACTTATTTGTGCAAATTATATTGTTTTTAGGGGCAGCTAGATTTTAGTTGGTATCCCGGATAATCTTGGAAACCTTGTATATGCAACCACTGCCGAGTTCATCATGGATAGTAATTACTTTAAATTCTTGAAATTCAACTAGTACTTGATTTTCTTGGCAACTTTTTTCACATGGTGCAAATTTTCTTTTCAAGCTTTTTGAACAAATAGAGACTTTTAATCTCAGTACAAAGCTTCCCTCGAATAAAGGATTTTTATAATATAATAATAATATGTATAGGATGTATAGGATGTATAGGAAGTTTGAAGCGTGTTGCTCAAAAATAATTTATAAAACATTATTTATAATTTTGTATTAAAAAAAAAAATTTAATTTTTATACAATATTATTGAACACGTATTATTTATTATGAATCCTTTTTTATTTAAAATTATATGAAAACAATTTATATTCTTTATTACAATAAAATGTTGTTAAAGCTTGTTAAAGCTCTTTTCAACTCGTTTTCAATTCTTTCTTTTCCGCCTATATTCGAGTCGTTTTTCAAATTGCCGCGCGATGTGACCGTCGTTACTGTCACGTTAGGCGTTCCGTCTATCTTCCACCACAGCATGTAATCCACAAGATAAAATCCATAAAACCACACGACAAGTTTGTCTTCCATTAACCACAAAGCTATAGACGACATATAAGCTAGAGGATGCCGCCCCAGGAGCCTTTCTACAATAAGCTCGGTTCAGTTCAGCTGTTCCGCTTGTTCAGTTCAGCTGTTCAGCCATGTCTTGCTCATTAACGTAGCAAAGAAGGGGTCCGCTATCTGTATACTTGCCATTTATGATTGTCAAATTACCTATTAAATTAATTGAATTTTGTAATAAAATATCGCGTTTTTTTACTTCGTTTATATTAAAGTTCGATTAGAACTTAAAATTTACTATTTTAATGCGAAATTCAATTAATTTAATAGGTAATTTGACAATCATGAATGGCAGGTATACAGATAGCGGACCTCTTCTTTGCTACGTTAATGAGCAAGACACGGCTGAACAGCTGAATTGAACAAGCGGAACAGCTGAACTGAGCTTATTGTAGAAAGGTACCAGAGCTTGCTGCCAGAGCTCCGTGAGTGAAGTCCCAAAATTACTTTTGAATATCGCAATGAAAAAATACCATTAATTGCGGAATCGTTAACAACGTTAACAATCGTAAGAAAAAAATTTGCGCGGGCTCTTATTTTTTGTAAAAAATCGAAAACTATAAGTACTATGAATTTACGGATTGTTCACCATATACATGCTATTGAGGTATGCAACCAACTCTAATCGATCGAAATTTAATTGCGGGGCATGAAAATATTTGCGTAATTGCGTAATTTGCAATAATAATTTAGTTATAAATAAATTATGTTTTCGTTATTTTGCAGCCAATATCGGTAGTTCCATATTCCACGATGCAGCTTTTTGAACGCTGTCTGCGCATGATCAGGGTGCGATACGAGAGCGAGTGCATGGATATGGATGGTTTAAAGGGTAACACCACTCCAGGATTTTCAAAAATTCGATTTTTTTTTTGCTTAAAGTATACTGAAGGCCTTTAAAAAACATATCCAATTGGTTTCCCAATAAACACTGAAAAGATAGAGAAATCTGCAGGATACCATTTTACCAATATCTTTTCTGCGACATTGCATGGATATCTTCAAGTCGTAAAAGAATAAAATGATTAGGCCTAAATTTGTAAGGTTATCGTGAAGTTATCTTTAATGGTGTTGTCTTCTGGATAACTATAATATGTCAAGATATAGATGTCTTAAAATTTGTTATCAAACCCTATCAATCATTTGATCTCTAATGGTTATCATTGATTAAGATATCGATTAAATGAAGGAAATCATAAAATAGATATCTTACAGACAAGCCTTATTATATGGGGGCAATTAATTGCACAAAGAACGCATGCAGTTACGTACGATCGGCGATCTGTATGTTTTGTGAGTATTTTATCTACTGTTTAATAATAAATAATAAATTCTCGTTGATATGAAAATTGAAGATATATACACATACTAGTTATACAATATATTTGATTCTCTTTATTATACAGGGTGTTCAAAAAGTATGGGACCCCCCCTATTTTCTAGGGGACGAAGATTTTTGGAAAGGTCAAGGTCAAACCTTTAGTAACTTTCAAAGAGGAACTGACTGGTGACCTTGAATTTGACCTTGGAGTTGACCTTGAAGGTTATTTCAAGGTCAACTTTTGTTTTTCAAATGGGAACCCCTATTTTTGACACCGTCAATCGAAAGTACGGAAAATTTTACGTTCAGATGATGCATCGTGTCCATGTGACCTTCAACGTCATTTCAAGGTCAAATAGGTTGAAACAAGCTCTAGACGGTTATCGGCAGAAATGATACCTCTTAAGTAGTGGTTTCGGACGGAAGGTGCAGGATGATGGACCAGGGCCCGAACGGTGACCTTGAACTTGACCTTGGAGGTGACCTTAAAGGTTATTTAAAAAAAATTTAAAAAGAAACGAAAAAAATTTAAATACAGTCGCATATGGATCCGGTAGCTAAGAAAAGATAGTCACGAAAAAAAAAGGTTTTCAAAAAAATTTACAAAAAAAAAGTTGCATATGGGTCCGGACAACCAAGGTCACATCGAATAAAAAAAAATTGAAAAAAAAGAAGAGATTTACACAAAAATACAATCGCATCATAATCTGACCAGCTAAGACAAAAACGTCACATAAAATTACGTAAAAAATAACAAAAAAACAACAACAAAAAATTAAAAAAAAAGAGAAATAATCAGTGCAGTATAAAAACAGTTGAACGCAGATCCGGCCAGTTAAGGCAAAAATGTCAGATCAAATTACAAAAAAAAAATATAAAAAGAGGGGAAAAATCTGCCCAAAATAAAAATAGTCATATAAGTCCGGCCAGCCAAGGCAAGATTGTCACATAAAAAAATAACAAAAAAACTGTCGAACAAAAAAAAACAAAGAAAACAAACAATGAAAAAATCAGTCCAGTAAAAAAACAGTCGAACGCGGATGTGGCCATTTGAGGCAAGCGTGTCAAATCAAATTAAAACAAGGAAATAAAAATATTAAAAAAAAGAAAATATAATAAAAATTATCCAAAAAGTCATTTCCGCATCGTCGACCCACTCAGACGTATGTAACTAGTTTATAGTAAATGTTCAAATTGCTGTCCATTTACAGCTTGGCAATGTGCCAATCTGTGATAAAACCCTCTTACTGCATTACGGTACATTTCTGTAGGTATCGACTGTATCTCGCGTACTATTCTGTGACGTAATTTTTCCAAATCAGTTGGTTTAGTGGTGTAAACTTTGCTCTTCACATAACCCCACAGGAAAAAATCCAATGGAGTTAAATCTGGTGATCTTGCTGGCCATTCGATTCCACCCCTCCGTCCAATCCATCTGTCTTGGAAAATCTCAGTCAAATATTGACGGACAAGACGACCGTAATGAGGAGGAGCTCCATCTTGCTGAAAGTAAACATCTTCTAAATCATCGTTAGCCAATCGCCGAATAGCTAGAATAATTTGTTCTCGAAGTAAGGTTTCGTAAGTGGCAGCTGTTAAATTACCCTCAATGAAGAAAGGGCCCACTGGTTGACCTCTGAAAATACCTGCCCACACATTAAGTTTCTGTGGATATTGTGTATCATTGTCTCTTATCCAGTGAGGATTTTCTGTTGACCAGTATCTGCAGTTATGCCTATTTACATTGCCTGTTAATTCAAAAGTTGCCTCATCAGAGAACACAATATTATCGAGAATCTCGTGATCATCAATAATCATAGACATTAGAGTCTCCGAAAATTCCATGCGTCGATCAAAGTCATCTTCAGATAGCTCTTGAACTAAAGACATTTTATAGGGGTGCCATTTATTTAATTTTAAAATTTTATAAACAGATCCGACGCTGAGTTCACTTTGTTCAGAGACACGGTTAATAGAAGTGTGAGGATCTTCAACAAATGACTGCAAAACTTCTAATGATTTGTCGTCATTTGTTGCCGTTTTAGATCTTCCAGATCTTGGACGATCTTTCACACTACCAGTATTTTCAAAACGCTGAATTGTACGCACTACAGTAGTTTTCGAGATCCTATTATTTCGGCCTCGAAAATTTTGGTTAAATAACTGTACTACTGTTTTATAGCCTCTTTGCTGTTGTCCCCACCCCCGCATCATTAGTATTGTCATACGTTCTCTTTCAGTTAGCTCTTCCATTTTAAATAGCTGTAGCTAACAAAAAATTCAGCAAAAGAAAAAAAAAAATTCAAACTTTAATTCAAAACTAACTAAAAAAGGAAATTTTTTTAATCTGTAAAGTAACGGAAATTTGAATAAGAAAGAACTAATCACTATAATTTGTAAAGTAAAAAAGAACTACAAAAATGAATTTCTTTTAATTGGTGAAGTAACGGAAATGTCAACTAGAAAGAACAAAAGATTCAGCAAAAGAAAAAAATTATTCAAACTTCAATTCAAAATTAACTATAAAAGGAAATATTTCTAATTGGTGAAGTAACGGAAATTTAAATTAGAAAGAACGACTCGCTATAGTTGGTAAAGAAAAATAAAAACTCTAATTTATGCAGTAAATTTTTTTAAACAAGCTTCGTTATCACAAAAACTTTTTTAGCAACTGGAAACCAAAGAATACTTCAGTGGCTTACTTTTTCATGATAACAAAACTAATGTGCCTTAGTACTACTAAAAAACTGAAATCGTTAACAACTGCGAAATTACTATCAAGGTTGCAAAATTTTCCAAATTTTTGCAAAATCTTAGGATTTGTTGCAAAATCTTAAGCAATGTAAATAGGCATAACTGCAGATACTGGTCAACAGAAAATCCTCACTGGATAAGAGACAATGATACACAATATCCACAGAAACTTAATGTGTGGGCAGGTATTTTCAGAGGTCAACCAGTGGGTCCTTTCTTCATTGAGGGTAATTTAACAGCTGCCACTTACGAAACCTTATTTCGAGAACAAATTATTCTAGCACCTTCTGTCCAAAACCACTACTTAAGAGCTATCATTTCTGCCGATAACCGTCTAGAGCTTGTTTCAACCTATTTGACCTTGAAATGACGTTGAAGGTCAAAGGGTCACATGGACACGATACATCATCTGAACGTAAAATTTTCCGTACTTTCGATTGACGGTTTCAAAAATAGGGGTTCCCATTTGAAAAACAAAAGTTGACCTTGAAATAACCTTCAAGGTCAACTCCAAGGTCAAATTCAAGGTCACCAGTCAGTTCCTCTTTGAAAGTTACTAAAGGTTTGACCTTGACCTTTCCAAAAATCTTCGTCCCCTAGAAAATAGGGGGGGGGGGTCCCATACTTTTTGAACACCCTGTATATTTAACCATGGTAAAAAGACTAAAAAGGAATCCTAACCTCTCTAAGAGGCAACGCCAAAGAAATATCTCAAAAATGTTAAAAATTAGTATTGATAAATTAATTTGTAGCAATAATCAAAAGAAAAATGTTCTAATAGATCTAGTAAATGTAAATAATATTAGTAATGATAGTTCCAATACTAGTAGTGCTGTAGGGATAGACAATAATGAAAACTTTGTAGAAGAGATTGTGACTAGTGAACATAACAATCAACTTGTTATAAATAATAATAATAATGATATTGATAATAGAAACATAAATCAAGTGATCAGCCATAACTCATTTTCTATGCCTGAATTATTGCTATCATCAGATAATGTCAAAAGCAAGTCTGACCAATTGGTGGACTTTTTACGTTTCTGGGGTAATACATGTTATGTTCGTAAATATGCTATCACGATGCTTTTAAAAGGATTGAAGAATATTTTTCATATAAAAGAACTTCCAAACGATGCACGTACACTGTTGAAAACACCTAGATCCATCGATATCATTGAATTGGCTTCAGGCGTTTATTCTCATTATGGGTTAGAAAAAGCTTTGCATAATCAATTAGAATGTATAGATTTAAATGAAATTGATGGTAATAAAATTTGTGTACAATTCAGTATTGATGGGTTGCCTTTATCTAAAAGCAGTGATACTCAGATGTGGCCTATTCTACGGAAAATAGTAGGGGTTGAAAACAGTAATGTTTTTGCTGTATCTGCTTGGTATGGTTCTGGAAAACCATCGAGTTCAAATGAATTTTTGGAACCTTTTATTCATGAATATTTAGACTTGAACACAAATGGTTTTGTTCACAGAAATATATCCTATGTAGTATACTTTCATAGTCTCGTAGCATATACCGTTACTAGAAATTTTGTATGCTGTTTTCCAGCGCATAATAGTAGATGTGATAGGTGTATTCAAACAGGAGAGACAATAAATCATCGAAGAGTTTTTCTTGAAATAAATTCAACACTTAGAAATGATAGGAACTATCGATTCAATTTGCCTGTTCAGTATCAGAATGTTATATCACCATTAGAAGGTATCGAGGATATAAGCATAACTAAGCAAGTTCCGCTTGACCCTATACATTTATTTTCAGGTATTATGCTAAAATTAGGTTTAATTTATTATAACCAACATGGTCAGGGAATAGATGCTTTAGTTAGACAGGGTCAGTTAAATAGAACATATGTTCAATTCAATACCTGGATACCTAATGAATTTGTTAAGGGTACTCGCACTTTGGATCAGATTGACAAATTTAAATGCACAGAATTACGACTTCTTCTAATGTACACGGGACCAGTAATTGTTTTAAACTATATTGCTGATGAGCAATTGCAAAATTTTAATGCTTTAAATTGTGCAGTTAGAATATTAAGTGATCCAAGTGAGTGTATTAAAAATAATTCTTGCGCAAAGAATCTAATGGTTTATTTTATTCAAACAATGATAGAATTATATGGTAAAGATTCGGTCATTTACAATGTTCATAATACAATACATATATCTGATGATGTTTTGAATTTCGGGGCTCTTGATTCGTTTAGGGTACTGGAGTAGCCTTACCAGGAGTACCAGGTAATATTAGTAGTAAGTACCAGGAGAATTTATATCTGTGTATGTTCTGAAATAAATGTTAAACGCGTGTTGCTCAACAATAATTTATAAAACTTTATTTATAATTTTGTATTACAAATAAACATTTTAATTTTTGTATACAATTTTATTGAACACGTGTTATTTATTATGAACCTTTTTTTATTTAAAATTATATGAAAACAATTTATATTCTTTATTACAATAAAATGTTGTTAAAGCTTGTTAAAGCTCTTTTCAACTCTTTACTCTTTTCAACTTCAACTAAATATAAATAAATATAAATAAATTTTTAACGCAACGCCTTTTAACTGCAATTTAAACGAACAACTTATAAAACATGTGGAGAAGAAGTTTAGTACTAATTCAAATTAGATCGAATAGCTATGATATGGAGATGTGAACATCTATGGGATGAATCAATATTCATTGCAATTATCACAAACCCATTGATATCCATATTTATTTTTATTTAATAATTAAGAATTACATTTTTAAACAGTTTCATATACAATTTCATTAAAATTAAATAAAATAATTAAATTCTTTCTTTTCCGCCTATATTCGAGTCGTTTTTCAAATTGCCGCGCAATGTGACCGTCGTTACTGTCACGGTTCGAGTTCCGTCTATCTTCCACCACAGCATGTAATCCACAAGATAAAATCCATAAAACATATGATCCACACGACAATTTTGTCTTCCATAACCACAACGCTATATAGACGACATATAAGCTAGAGGATGCCGCCCCTAACAGATATAAGATTTAACATGGGTTAGTATATCTATATATATGAGGAACAGAACAGCGCGCTGTTCCTTGTATCTGTTCCTGCTCCTCATATATATATAGGTATACTAACCGATGTTAAATCTTATATCTGTTCCTGTTCCTTTTAGCGTGTAACAGGCCTAACAGAGAGAGATTGTTGCGGCAGTACAATCGCAGTATACAATCTTTTTTTTTCAACACCCTTTATTAGTTTAAGACTAAGTTCATTGCATCTTACATTTTCGAGTGCCCAGAACGCAACGAAACCATACGCATTTTTCTTAGAGCCTTTTTATTGTCACGTTACTCATCTGGCATGTCTAATGATCTGGTGAGTCTGGATGATATAATTAAGAAGGCCAAAACATCTACTTCCACGATGCGAGCCCGCGGCGCTGGGTAAGTACTTGCTTCTAATTTTTTATTTTACCTAATAATGCTATGTATAACGTAACTCTGATGCAAGATTGGGAAGAAAACATTGTTCGGTTACTCCGTAATTTCTTCCTACGACACCGCCATCCGAATTTCGGAACGCCGAGGTTAGGGCGTGTATGTATTTTGATCCGGCGTCCTTTTTGTTTTATTGATTTTGCGCTTGCTGTTCTGGAAATACTTAATCTAGCTATCAATTATTTCTTCTTCTTTGTTTTGCGCGATTGCTCCGAAGAAGCAGTTTATTTAACGCAGAAGTCCATTTAGGAATTGTAAATTGTAATACTTATTTTGATGCAAACAATGCACAGTGCAATTGATGATTATCGAGGCGAGCTTAAAAACCATAACCTATATTTTTGAGCATCAGCCTTGCAGTTTTCGGGATTTGCAGTTCTTATGGCCTCGTGTTAACAAGAAAAAAACCTTTGAATTCTAGAACTCGCAAACCAGTACTGAAAAATGCCCCAAGAACAAATGGTACTCCTCCGGTTCGGCCCAATTCAAAACCCATTGAAGATGCCAGATTCAAAATAATTCAGAAGAAAAGGAGGCATATTGCGGATGCTAGGGATAAGCTAGCTCAAATTGCAAAACAGAGCGATGCTCGTTTGAAGCTGCAAAAGTTGCGAGCAACCAATCCTAAGAAAATAGATCCGACTAGTATATCTCGCAAAACTGGACGCAATGGTCGTATGTCGCTGTCTACTAATAAATCACTGCCACCACATGCATCACGTTCATTGCCTCCGGCATTCATTCCGCCACCAGTAAGGACTATGAACTACAGACCGCCACATATGCCAGAGTCCCACTATGTCAATGAAATGATGATGAGTTACAATGATAGTATGTTATCATTTTACGTTTCATACTTTTGATATTTTTATAATTTCAAATCAATATTACATTGTGCAACAGGAGAGAAAATAAGCTTTTTTCAGCGAGGGTGAGATTGATTGGAGGTGAAGAAACCTCACCGGAGTCTGAAATAGCTTTACTCCCCCTGTTTTATATATATACTGCATTTTATTGAACCAGAACATGAGAGGCCCTTTTTTTTATCCCTGAAAGTGGGAGAGGGAGCTGTGAATTTTGAGTAATTAGTTAGTTGTTTGTTCAGCCGACATTTCGGAGGCTTAATCCTCCCTCTTCAAGGCCTTTAAAATTTATTGATAAAAAATATTTACAAAAGCACACTGTTGTACAATAATTTGCTTTTGAAAAAACTTACGTTATGTGTGTCTGATAATAAAAGCTATGCTTATCAATTATTAAAAGTTGTGTATAGTCCAAATTAGTAAAATGAGTTTTCCAGAGAAGCATTTATTGTCAGCTTTGATGTTGTTGAGCTGACAAGAGATATGGTACTGAAGGATTTGGTGCTATTGTGAGATGGGGAGAGTGTGTGATTGTGTGTAGTATGTGGTGTGCGAGGTTGTAGGGGGGTAGTGTTTCGCGAGAAAGGCGAGAGAGCGGCGAGTGGGTATCAGTATGGCAGGATAATCAAGAAGCCTACTTGCCTACTGGTACACAAAACCGTGCTACCTTCTTGATTATCCTGCCATAATCATACCTACTCGCCGCCCTCTCGCCTTTCTCGCGAAACACTACCCTCCCTACAACCTCACACACCACACACTATACACACACAAACACTCTCCCCATCTCACAATAGCACCAAATCCTTCAGTACCATATCTCTTGTCAGCTCAACAACATCAGAGCTGACAATAAATGCTTCTCTGGAAAACTCATACACAACTTTTAATAATTGACAAGCATAGCTTTTATTATCAGACACACATAACGTAAGTTTTTTCAAAAGCAAATTATTGTACAACAGTGTGCTTTTGTAAATATTTTTTATCAATAAATTTTAGTGGCCTTGAAGAGGGAGGATTAAGCCTCCGAAACGTCGGCCGAACGAACAACTAACTACTCGTAGTGATTATTTCTACACCTCACTTAAACCAAATAAAACAAGTATTAGAATCGAAATTAAAATAAAAATAAAATTATTTTTGCAGGGAAATAGTAATTTATTTTTTATTATGTTTTAGAATCATGCTTGAAATGAGTAATTTTTTCTCTCAATCTTAGATATTAAAAGGGAACTATCTACAAAAATATTATTTTTATATGAGATGGTAATAATATTATCTCTTTACAGTTAGAATTCCAAAACCAAAGGAGTCTGAGTATTTGCAATACCGTACGAAAGGTACAATATGGCTAATTTAATACGCGTAGGCTTATGATTTTTTTCTTTTTTTTTCTCTTACAGCAGAATAAAAATATAGTGTAAAATGTTCTCGATTACTATTCTACTTATATGGAAAGTTATTAAATATCTTAATATTTATTTTCCAGATTACTTGATGGATTCGCATCACCATCATCAAGCAGCATTAAGGCGCACTGTTAGCAATGATTATGTTCCAGCAATGCCGCCACCTCCACCATTGTTCAATATTAAACCAGTACCTTATGATTGGGATAAACCTGTGCGTAGCACTTTATCTAGAAGTCAAACAGTTCGAGCATCTGATCATAGCAGTAGGCCAAGGGATTACAAAGTCATTCCACGTTCAGCAATGGTAATATTGTACAAGTACATGTATGAGGTACCTTAACCTTATTAGCTTTCAGTGAAGAAAATATTATTTCAGACTAAAGCTCAGTCACCACCATCATATAGGAACGAGTGGACTTTTGGTTCAAAGTCGCGGTAAGATATAACTTTTTGAGAAAAACTGTTTGGTTAGATACATAATGAAGCTTAAAACAAAAATTTGAATGTTTCTATCTTTTATAGAACGATAATACCAGACAGTTCTATAGAAGCCAAATATTATACCATGAGGAATCATAGAGAAATTGGAGTCAAATCTCGATTGGACTCGCCGCCTCCAAAGGCAAGCCGCACAGCATCAAGTTCCTCCCGACCCAAGTCCAGCTCTACTACTGCTGGATACAGAATTGTTGTATCCAACTTACAAGCTAACGTGACTCAAGAAGATATTAAGGTACGTTATATTAGTGACTAAGCAATGAATTGTTAATCAATTTCTTCAAATTATTTTATTTTCTATTTGCAGGAGTTGTTTGAAGATGTTGGAGAATTACTCGTGTCTAGATTAGTTAGGCCAGGTATTGCTGAAGTGATTTACAAAACTTTGAAAGACGCAACCAAAGCTGTAGAGACATACCATAACCGACAATTAGATGGTCACCCAATGAAATGCCTTCTCGTTAATCCTCGACCAAAAACTTCGTCATCTGCATCATCTTCAAGCAGAGTACTTGCTCAGTAAGTCAATAATTTTGGCAGGTACTTCAACAGTAGTTAAATCATTTAACCGTTTTTTCTGTATGTCTAGATCTAGAAGTTCAAGTGGCTATGCACAGCCGAGTTTAGGAACGGTCCATCGTGCTTTATTCGATGATTAGTGACTTATGACATTTTTGTGAATCAAAGGACCTTTAATATTTTATGCTAAGAAACTTTGAGAAATGGTAAAACTGTAATTCCATTTGTATTTAGAAATACACCATATAATTTCTTAAACGTTTTTCAAGGTTGCAAGAACAATAACGAAAATGCATTTTCATTTGTATCGAGAGATAATAAATAAATAAACAATCTGTTTTTGTCTATTTGTAACTGAATGTGTGTTTGTTTTATTAGTTTGAAAACCGACATAATAATTTAAAGGTAAAATGGCGGGTTATTAGGAAAGACAAGAAGACAATTCAATATATCTTTTTCTGGTAAAGAGTTTATTAACTTGCTTTTTTTTCTTTTTTATTTCTTTATTTTTCAAGACAATCACAACGTTTTAGTCCATACCTGTAGAATACAAAAGCTAAAGTGTACATGCATTCTACTTGAGGAATTAGGCAAAAACATATAAATACACAATCCAACGAGCAATAATCGTCTGAAAGTAAGATCATAATATATCATCTTGATTGTAATTTATAATATTTAATGGCACATAAGTAATTTGAAGTTTATCAGCATAATCTCTCTTTCTCTCACGCGCGCGTGTGTAACATACGTACAACGATACTTGAAGAATAAACTGAACTGATCTTTGAAGGATTTCAGTAGACAAATGTATATAAATATAACGTAGAAGCGCGCGCTCGCGCGTGTGTGTGTGTGTGTGTGTATTCTGACGATTACAAATATTACAATGATTCTCATCGGAAAAGACATACAAGATACAAAATATATCTAAAAAAAGTTATCGTTGTACACCTCTTGTATGGTTAAATAGTAAAAGACTACTAGATTCGAACTCACCACGTATCCGTATTTACAAAACGGGATTCCTAAATGGCCAAGCCAGCAGTACTGAATCAACTAACGTTCTCTCCCTATCGGTGAAATAGATGGAAAAAAGAAGGATACTCGTGTTACGCTAGCTAGTTATTATCAGAGAGGCAACGATCAATAGTAAAAAACGGGGGGGGGGGGGCAAAATAATAATAATAATAATTATAATAATCATGATGATAAGAATATTATTGTTATGAAAAAAAATAAGAGAAGGAAGGAGGCGTGTTTAGCCCATCATGCATTTATGTTTGTATTATTACGTATTGCGCATACTCGGCTCGATAGGTGAATTATGGTCGCGCTCTCTCATTGGTGATCGTTGTTGCGGTGCCTCGACCCGTTGCTCCCTTTTGATTTATTTGGCATTCGAAGTACTTCCGCGTAGGACATTTCGAGTCTACGGAGCTTGGCGACCTCTTCCGAGGCGGTACCGCGCTTGTAGCTCTCGACCGCCTCGGCTCCTCTTGTTTGCTGCTGCTGCTGCTGCTGGTTTTGCTGCTGCTGCTGCTGCTGCTGCTGCTGCTGCTGCCGCTGATGGCGAGAGCGCGGCGACTTACTCGGGTAAAAGTGCGTCGTATTGCCGTTCCAGACGAAGCCGTCCGTCACGTCGGATGCCTGAAGCGGTCGGAAACGGCGTCGGCTCCCGGACTTGAGCTGAACGACGCGAGGGTTCGGCGTCGGGATGATGTCGACTGCGCTGGGCGAGATCTCGCCGTTCGCGAACTGATGCTGGAGACGCCGCGACTTCTTGGCCGAGCTCTTTTTGCGCACCTGGACCGAGAGATACTCGAGGGGCTGTCGCCTCGTGTTAGCGTGGTGGAGGGACGCGGGCCTCTTGCTGTCGGGCGTGCTCGCCGCGGCGGCGTTGTTTTCGTTATTTTCATTGTTTTCGTTGATTTTGCCGCCGTTGTGGTTCTCTCGGACGGGCCTGCGCAATCGAAAGACGGGCTCCGAGACGGCGAGAGAGACGATGCTGCGGGTGTCGTCGGTCATCTCGCTGGGCGCGTCCTCGAGGAGCGAGAACATCGAGCCGTTGCAGTCCTCGGCCTTGGGGGTGAGCCGTCCGCTGGCCGAGTCGTCGAGGAGGGGCAGCTGGGTGC
The DNA here is from genome assembly GCA_020010945.3 of Muscidifurax raptorellus. Taxonomy (NCBI): domain Eukaryota; kingdom Metazoa; phylum Arthropoda; class Insecta; order Hymenoptera; family Pteromalidae; genus Muscidifurax; species Muscidifurax raptorellus. Next base: position 26,158,522 of record CM052078.1, read on the forward strand.
CCTCGTCCTTGGCGACCGCGGCGCGCTTGAGGACCCCGAAGATCTCGCTGAAGAGCTTGCGGTACTCGGGCGTCTGATGAAAACGGCCGTCGAAGGTGCTGCTGTCGTCGTAGATGCTGAACTTGCAGTCCTCGCCGTCGGCGATGGAGCAGAGGAAGGAGCCGGGCCGGCCCTCGGTCTGGGTCGCCTTGTTGCTCGTCTCGTCGCTGAAGCCCGAGGAGGAGGTCTCCGCCTCGGAGAAGTCGGTCGGCGTCCCGGCGAACGGCTTCTTCGGGCGTCGCAGCCTCGCGACGTTCTCCAGCTCGTGGCTGCTCTCCGCCTCGGATTGGCCACTGTTGAACTTGCCGAACTCGCCGGACATTTGCAGCTCTTCCTGCAGTGACATGCAGCCCACCGATGCAGAAACCGGAGCCGGAGTCGGAGTCGGAGTCGGAGTCGCAGTCGGAGTCGCAGTCGGAGTCGGAGTCGGAGTCCGAGCCGGGACTGCTGCCGATAAGACGCTGCTGGCTTTATTGCGACGCTGGTAGGCCAGATGTTGCTGGACCTGAAGCAGAGCCTCGTACTTCTCCACTAGCACTCGATACGGATTCCCATTGTCTTCCTCGATAAGCTCGGTTTTTCCTTTGCTGCTGAGTTCCTGCGTACAAAAGCAATTATCCAACGTTAGTATACAAAACTCGGCTCGCACATTTCTCCACTTATAGACATGTAAAAATCGTTGAAATTCCGGCTTTCTTCCTACTTTTTTACCAGCTGCAATGATCCAACGAAAAGAACAAAACTATACTGCATATAATTATCTATACTGGTCAATCGTTCTAGGGGAGAGTCTCGCAGTATATATATATACACACCATGATTTTTTTGTGTTTTTCCCGACTCTCGACGAGATCGGGATTTTCAATTTTACGCACAGCAAAAGTTTACATGAAAAGTTTTATCCAAATTATTCATCAACTCTTTTACTCAATTGTCAAGTTCATAATTACAGAAAAACAAGTATTCTGGACTGCGAATGCTACGAAATAGTAGTTTTCGATACAAGTGCGTAAAAGTTGATTCTATACACGAGTGAAAGGTTTGTCGCTCGAGCGAAGCGAGGGTGATAAACTCACGAGTGTAGAATCAATTTTCGCAAATGTATCGAATAATATTTTTTGATACAGGGATCTGCGATTTTAAAAAGTTGCAAAGTACGTAAAATCGCACTTTACGCACACTGTATCAAAAAGCCATAGCGGCACTAATCTAAATTTACACACACACACACACACACACACACACACACACACACACACACACACACACATATATATATATATATTTATACAGTGTGCGTAAAGTGCGATTTTACGAAATTTGCAACTTTTTAAAATCGCATTTACTCGAAAATTGATTCTACACTCGTGAGTTTATCGCTTCGCTCGGGCGACAAAACTCTCACTCGTGTAGAATCAACTTTTACGCACTTGTATCGACAACTACTATTTCATTATAGTTTGCAATTATTTACACAGCTGAATTACATAAAAGTTGCAGGCTAGCATGCAACTTACACGTTTTTTACGTTTATATTAAAAATGAAAAAAATTAAAAATATCGGGTTTTAGTGGCGGTAATTTAAGTAAAAATTTTGATATTGAACTTTCATCGCGCATATAAATATAAAGTTATACTGCAAGGCTCTCTTCTATAGTGATATTCTCGTATATTTCTGGAGCTCATACGACTCTTTAATGCAACGCACGAATAAAATCGCAGCAATAGGTGTGGCAAATTTTCCTACTAAATGGTCGGTCAAATGCGTTGGTGCGAAAAAGAGTAAAATAACGCCCACTTAGGACTTATTGGTATTTATCATTTCCTTTTAAGACCCACGTTTTTCCAGTTCATTAGAAAAGCTAATAGCAAAATTTATTTAGCAGACGCAGTTTGTATTGAATATTAAAAAATATTTCCTAGATATATAGCTCACGTTAACTTACTGTCGAACAACTCAACAAAGTAGATTAATTAAATAATAGCAAATATACCCTGCAAGGCTATCGCTGCAAAACAAAATAACACGAGCCTATTTTTCCTCTTTTTCTTTTACAAAGCATTAACTGAAATCAGCAAGATCATTGATTTTCGAAATTATCTTCTAAATTTCTACAAACATGTGTTGGATGTATCTTGTCAACGATCTAGCAACTCTTGTCATTTGTACATTTCAAAACAGAAAACAATGGAGAAAAATAACATTTCAAGTTTATCTACATCCGGTTCGAAGTAATAAAGCCAGAATTTCGAACATTTTTATACCTAAATGGAGCACTGTGCGGCAACTCGGGCTTCATTCCAGAGAGATTTTCGAAAAACATTCAAGTCATGCGACAGACTTTTTTTTCTTTTTTTGACCATCAGTCATCAGAGGATTATAATGCAATGTGTATAGTCGAAGAAGAAAATAAGGAGAGGGAGAGGAAATCCGGGATGGGACGGGCGCCAGATTTATAGGATGTTTAGATAAAAAAAAGTAAAATCGCAACAGTTTGTTAAAAACATTTTTATTAAAAATCATATAAATCTGGCACACATACACTTATGTACATAATAAGGCGCGCAAGTGAAAATCCGACTAGAGATACACTACTATACAGTAATACTCCTATAAACATGCATATTAAACAGACACGCGATAAGTGGATAATCGAACTATTATGAGATTTGGCGCCACGTCCCGATTACCGACTCGCAAGTTATATCTATTAAATTATCCTGAATAGGTATATACCGCTGATGGTACCAAAATGTTCAGCTGTTGTAACGCGTTTTCACGTCAACCAGCTAGTAAATAATTAATCATCTATATATATATATATTTATTAAAGATCGAATTAAAAAATGTATGCCCTAATAGATATGTGACTACAGTGCTGCTGAAATGAATGAACTTTTACAGCGGAACTTGCGATGGAAGAGGAAGTTTTAACGCGCGTTATATTTATAGATACGATACAATTGTATAAGTAATGTACAAATTAAATGTATGGGCATGAAGTTAAAATATAAAAACATTCTGTAAGCGCCATTGCATGGGCCGGACATGAACGAATGAATGAATGAATAATGGCATTGGGTGCGTAATTAAGCTATAATGCAAGATTAAAATTAAGCAATAAATTAGATTGTTATTGTGTAAGCACTAGTTATACGAGACTGAAGGGTTTGGACGTATATTATTTGAACGATTAACTTATGTGGCCAGTGGCAGTCCAATGCTTCCAACTGAAGCGGATGACGACGGTCGTGTCGCGGAAACGACAAGTATCCTTAAAATATATATATATATATATATATATATATAATGTTTCCAAAGAGCGTGCGACAATACAGTCGTGGGAACGGGGCCTGCATATGCGCATACAATTGTTCTTTAATATCTTCCAGATCAAAGATTTTCAGTCTCGCAGTATAGCGCGCAATGTTTATTTATAGGCGATGAATGATGAAAAGCTGCTTCGTATATAAAAGCATGTGATTCGTCCGACTGGCAAAGCACATAATTACTCATGCAAGGCATACCGTGTGTGCCCAATGGCAAAGTAATAAACAATCTAGGGGTGTATGCATTCGGTCATGAACGAATGAAGTCATGCTATATAACTATACTATTTATGTGTGTATGAATGTGCATATATATATATATATATATATATATATATATATATATATATATATATATATATATATATATATATTGTCTAAAATGTGCAAGAGATACCCTCGTATATATCTATGTCATTCGTCATAATTAGTCGCGCGCTATTATCCTCAGATATGCGCCTCTTTTCAGCTTCAATAGAGTTTCATGAACAAACGTCTGGGACGCATGATCGTTTTCAGCGCAATGACGGGATAGAAGAAAGGTCTAATCAGTTTGTGAACGAACTTTGGCAGAATTCTACGACAATTGTGATAGCCCATTTTATCCGAGAAGAGAGAGAGAAGCGAAGGCGGATTCCACAAGCAAGTCATTATCCTCCAGATGAGACAAGTGAAATTCGAACGTTCTCTAATAGCTGTAGGTATCCTACAGTTTGTGGCAATTGTTTCCTAAAGCAAATAAAAATTATTACTATTAAAGCTCGCATGCGGCAACTCTTCAAAACACGCACAACTTTGATCGTGTATTCATATATATCGACGGTTCTCCCACTCGCAGTCGTCGATGTTCTATAAGATTTTTTACTTCTTGGTATATACAAGGCGCGTGTATGAGAAAAAAGCTAAGGCTTTAAATGATGTATATTGTAGGTATACTGAAACATCGCGAGTCCCGAATTTCAGCATCTCCTTCCGCTGAGCCGTCGATACATATTAGCTACTTTTATATATATATATCTATGTGTGTGTGTGTGTGTGCGTGTGTGCGTGCGTGCGTGCGTGCGTGCGTGCGCGCGTGCGTGCGTGCGTGCGTGCGTGCGCGCGATATGTATCGTCAGTATTTCCTCTCGATGAAGTGCGGCTTGAAGAGTTTGGCGCGGATTGCGGAAAAGATGAGCGTGCGAAGCGCATGGTAGAGCAGCGTTTTCGAAAGCAAACTATAGAGCAGGAGCGTGCAGGTGGATAGCAATGGATGGAGGGGGTGACAGTCGGAGGAGGAAAGGCCATGAGCAGGTCGTTGTTCGCGGTGCGACGTAATAATGTTGCTTATGTTTTTTTGCTCTCGTCGCCGTCGCCGTTGCCGTTGCCGTTGCCGTTGTCGTTGCTCGGCACCAGGCCGAGGATAGTTTACCTGGAGTGTAGTGTCGACGTCGCGGAGTGACTCGGCGAACGACTCGGCGAGACTGATCTCGTCGTCGTCCACCTCCTCCTGGTCCAGCATCGCCGAGAGCTCGTCCTGGGCGCGGGAGTCGGTGCCGCGCAAACAGCGGCCGCACAGGTGGCCTTGCCTGTTGACAGACAGGTGTGGCTGCTATATCATACTCGATGGAAATTCGAATCGCGCTTATAAAATATATATGTGAGCGTAATATTACATACCTGACTTCCTCGAGTGTGTTGATCTCGTCCTGGAGGTTCTTCATGTCCTCGGCCTTGGACTTCCAGTGGTTGAGCTGCTCCTCCATGTGCGCGTGCTCCTGCAGGATGGCGTCCATCTGCTCCTTGAGCTCGGCGACTTTCTTCTGCTCGCGGGCTCTCTGAAATCGCGCCTCCTGCAGCTGCTGCAGCAGTTTCGTCACGTCCTCGTCGCTGGACATGGCCGTAGCCAGCTGCTGGATCTTGGCCTCCTGTATGCCCGGACTCGATCTCCTCGGTGACGCAGCCATCTGTACACGCAATGATTAATTCACTCACTCTCTCTATCTCTATCTATCGCTTTCTCTCTGACTCTCTCAAATTCGCGATGTAACGCATACAATAGAATATAGACAATATTTCAATAGTAATTTGAAATATAAATAAATATTGTTAAAAAATATATTTACGTAGATGTGTTAAAATTTATGTGCCATATTGTCAGGACATATCTATTATACTAGTATATATATAGATATATACAAGAGCCATTCTACACTCGCTGTTTGCAAGTTACATGTTTCATCAACTGCCGAGGCTGAGAATTTCAATTTGAAGAAAAAATCGCTACTCTTAATAGAATGTTTGGATTGTTCGGTCCTGCAAAGTGGCCGACTTCTCGTAGAGCGATCACTTACATTTTGCGTGCTGCCATCGCGCTTGGGAGCCGTCCTGACGTTGTTGACCTGATACTGATGGCCGGCGCTTGTCGGGCCGAGACTCGATTTGCCGGCGTCCGAGAATTCGTTCCTCGTCTGCTGATCGCGCAGTAGGGCCTCGTACCGTTTGTTGAGCTCGTCGAACTTCTTCTGCAGCTCGTCGACGCGAGCCTCGAGTGTGTCGATCGTCAAGCATTGACTGCGATTATATACGCACGATATATAGAGAGTATTATTACATATAATATTATATATCGTATGCATAATGTAATATAACTATGTTGCGCATCGTACAATGCGAAAAGCATTACCTTTTTATTTGCTTCTTGTCGTTCGCGTTCTCGAGAGCTAGCCTGTGATTGGCCCGCTCGAGGTCTTGGATGCTCACTTCCAGCTGTTCGTAGATCTTTAGCCGAGAATCGTTCACCTCCCTCAGAGCGGCCGTTTGTTTCTTCATGTACTGTCGCGTGAATTCGTTGCGTTAAAGAGTGTGAAAATCGAGGTGAAAATTGGGCAAAAACGGGGGAACGGAGTTTAAAAACGGACTCGTTTGAAAACCACTCACCTCTATCTCCTGCGCCTGATCATCGATCGTGCACTGGTGGAGCTTTATGCAGTTCTCGAGTTCCTTGTTGCGCTCCAGCAGTGTCTTGCCGAGCTCCGCGGCCAGCTGAAGATCTGCAATCAAATGTGCGTTTTATACTTCTTACCGCTATATATATATATATATATATATATATATATATATATATATATATATATATATATTTATGTATTATTTTATATATACAGTAGAATAATAAAAAAACGTTGCTCATGTTGCCGCCGAGGCTACTACGGAATGCCGTCCCGTCGACTGCGGCGCTGCATAAGGTTAAAGACCTCCTGCGAGACTGATGACCCGCTACCGTTTCGTGTGTCTGCTCGCGTTTTTCCATCATCTTTTTCTAACTCTGACCGTCTCCGCCTATACTTAAGTTATCGCTGCGAAATCTCGCGAGTAATCGATCGCTAGTTTCAATTCGATTGGTTTACCTATACATATCCATCGGAATTGAGCATATTGTATAGACGAAATATATTTATATATATATATAGAGAGAGAGAGAGATTTGAGCCATACAGTATAAAAAGGCTTGTTTATTCGTATTATATACGGGCAAATAATTGAATTAACGTGAAAGAACGAGTTGTAGTTGACTGTATAATTTATTGTTTCGCCCCTCTTAATCGCGGCGCTGGCAAAATTGCAAACGACCTTTTTCTTTTCGTAATTCAGAATTTTACCGCGAATCGAGAGGTGAATTAATGAAAAATCGCAGTTCCGTTATTAGCTCGACATCATCTTTGACATTTCCTTCAAAAAACAATCCAGCACAAACGGAAATCGCGCCGGTATATTGCATCGATTCTCTGATGCACGGTGTGAATTATTCCGTCAATTATATTTATAGGTACACAGGAATATCGGCGATTTTCTTTTTCTGGCCTGTTACGATCAAACTTCTTATTTAACAGATACAGTCGATCGCACTCCAAAGCTCACTTTAGCTTTGAGAAGCATATGCCAACAGCTGATGAGCGACGCATAAGTTGTAAGGCGTAATGTTTTGCTTAACAATTCCACATGGACTTTAAATGTTATGTATCTCTTCTCGTCGTATCGTTTAGGTTGTAATATAGGGCGCTTTTTAAGGGGGTCTCGCGCAGTCAGCGAAACATTCAAATTTCTTTTAATATATAAATATCTCGCTAAATGGCATGTGAAGTTACGTGATTCAAATGTCATTTAGAGAGTTATTTATATATTAGCTTCAAATTTTGTCAACTGATAGACAATTGCATAATAGAGGGCAGACTATGTCGTGGTTTATAGTAATTTGGTTCTTATGAATTGTTATAATCAAATTAGTAGCTTTTTTGTCTGCTATTTCGCTGCGCAAAATTTGAATTTTTTAAGTTCATAATATTAGGAAAGCAAATATGGTGAACTGCGATTCCTATAACAAAGCTATAGTATAGCACTAATGCTAACAGATACGTCTTATATATTCAATACATAATCATTATAGTTAATACATGAAAAGTGTAATTATTTACAAACTGTATATTATGGATATTATTCATATCATTTCGACCTCAGAAATGATAAAAAAATTGCAATTAACCATACTCGAAGACACTTTTTGAGACCTTGTGAATTGTAAAATATTGGATTTAAGTACGGCGCCAAATTTTTTTCTACGATATAAATAACAAAGCAAGGAACGCAGAATGTTAATATTAAACTTTCATCGCGTAAATAAAAAGTTAAGCCATATTACGATGCTCTCCCCTATATATATATATATATATATATATACACACACACACACATATATATAATTGCAGATTACGGTTTACAAGTGCTGCATGACCGCGCTAAATGTTATCGTTCCGAGACATCATCGCCCGATTTAGAATTCAATAAAGATGACAAAAGAAAATAATAATATAGACAGACATTTCGATCGATTGCAGTTGCTGGACATACGACATAAAACACGCCGCATTTCGATTTTTCACCCATTTCATCATCAGACTCCAATATGTATGAGATATGTACTTTATCTAAACACGTGAGCGTTTACGAAAAAAGAAATTATCATCTGGCCTTATCGACTCTTAACATTTTATGTATCGACTCTTAACATATATACCTTCAGGACCGCGAAGACAGTCAAGTTCGATAGAGTAGTCCCAGCAGTCAAGTGAGCTTAGCTGCGTCGGCGGCTCCCAGACGATATCCACGCTCGTCTCGCCGCTCATTTTAACCTGCACTTTGCTCTTCGCTTTGACGGCCGAAAAAAGATGAAGATATATCTACCCGCAACTAAAACTCCACTGTGTCACAAATTGTCCGTAATTATTAACAGACAAAAAGGAACCAATAACAATAACAACAAAAAAAAAAGAACAACGCTGGGTATCGTTCAAATCGCGTCAAATCGCGCACACTGCAGGGGAAAATCCGTCGGTGTCAAATCGCAGGGTGCATCGACTGAACTCTCGAGAGGATGCATTGAAGCACGCGTTACGTATTATAAGCACAAGCTCGCACACCCGTACGTACATATAGATGTATATAGATGCGCGTGTCCGTCTTGGTCGAGCGTAGCGGTGAGACTGAGGGTTGCTTGCAGTATAGAGACAGAGCGGAGCGACGTGCGGATCTTTCCAAGCGGGGATTCGCCGCCGCCGCCACCGCTATACCACAGATACCCGGGCCTTACTTGCGACACCCCCACCTCTCGGGCCCCTTCTTTGCTACTTCACTCGGGGCATTTCTCTCGTGCGCTCGTGCTCTCCCCCCCTTTGCTGCAGTGACGACCGCGCAGGTATTAGTGCGCCGGCAGCGGCAGGCTTATTTCTACTCCCACGCCCTTTCACCGAGAGGGAAGCAATATGCTACGAGTAACTCTCTCTCTCTCTCTCTCTCTCTCTCTCTCTCTCTCTCTCTCTCTCTCTCTCTCTCTCTCTCTCTCTCTCTCTCTCTCTCTCTCTCTCTCTCTCTCTCTCTCTCTCTCTCTCTCTCCCTCTCTCTCTCTCTCTCTCCCTCTCTCTCTATCTATCTATTTATCTCTCTCGTAGGTGCCTTTTTCTTGCCTGTGGTCCACACCGCTGTAGCAGATTTATCAATTGTCATTATAAATGTCCTACATTAGTGTACCAACGGCTAAGCGTGTAATCTTGTCGCGCATAATTTTTCCGTGTGATCGCGATACAGATAGTGTAGTTTTGCAACGCACTTATATATATATGAGTTTCACTCGCGTTATTCAAGCTGCTATGATAAGTATAAAAATTAATGCAAAGAATACACGTATAAGGTATGTATATATATATATATATATATATATATATATATATATATATATATATATATATATATATATACCGTTTACCTTATTTCAAATCCCCTTTTCAACCTCCGCACGTTATTGAGAGCAAACGATGCTCTTTCATAGAATTATTTAATCAACTCAATTTAATTATTTTTAATGAAATTGATTTAAATGGTATTACAATAAGATCATTTCATCTATATAATTTAACAAGATCGTTTTCAAAAACGCTTTCACGAGCAGAGTATACCTGTTTTATATTATATATATATTATCTAAATAGAGTTTTTCCTGGGAATACAAAACTCCATTGAGATCTATCAATCTGCTGTATAGAGAGAGAAAGAGAAGGGACGCCTCCAGCGCAAAACCACCCCAATATAACCTTTCTTTTTCCCATGAGCGCACAAACCTAGTCGCCGAGACGTGCCTGATGTAAACGGTAAGAAACTCCGTTAGGCAAGCGTATATAATATTATAATAGATGAGGTACGCGAATCTTATAAACTATAATATATGTATATAATATATAGAGATCGTCGTGTATATAAGTAATTAATATGTACAAGTCCACGCCACAAGTGAAAATAACTCCATGCCTATATAGAAACCGAAAAATTATTTATGAAGGCACACCTACTAGACCACTATTTTCTGGTGTTCCACGAACCAGGATGAAAATGACCGCCTGCATAAAAAATTATTAAAATACTAAAAAAGGGAAAAACCACTGATATTTGTAAAAAGTAAAAATATTTACGATTTTTTGCTGCTTTTCGAGAGAGTGTAAGTTTTCGGCAAAAATAGTTTAATAGATGATGTGCACATATATATATATATATTATTGGGTTGCTGACTGCTCAGCAACCCAATAATATATATATTTGGGTGGGTGTGCGTGTGTGTGTGTAGTCTGTAAACTAGAGCACACCGTTGAATTAATATTGTGCGGCTATATTATAACCTACGGCTCCTTAAGATTTTTTTCTGTAACCAGCTTGCTGGTTTGTCGAGGTTATTTTTATGCGTAATTGAGCGTTTGCATAATGCTGACAATTCTATACCAGCGCGTCTTCATTGTGTTGCTGTTATATATCGAGGTTACAGTTATTCGAGTCTGGATCATCATTTTGTAGGAAAAAAATTGCGATGCACGTGCTCTTTGTAATCGACCGCCGCATATATATATATATATATATGCGGTACAACAACATGTGTGTATATATATATACACACATGTTGTTGGAGACGAGGCGTCGTTGCATTTGCTGAGAGAAGCGAAATTATTGGAAACTGCATATCGATGGCTGAGGAGAATAACGCCTAACTGGGAAGTCGCTTGAAGAAGGCCCTATCTCACGAGCCTTTTTTGTTTCTTCAATTTTATAGTGGCAGCCCTGTAAGATTTTAAAAGGCGATTTCTGTCAAATGTACGAGGTGACAGATAGGGCCTTCTTCAACCGACTTTCCAGACGGTTGAAGAACGGGGCGTTCTTCCCCTTAGTCGTCGATAGACTAGCTTATGCAGCTTAGCCTACTGAGACGCGGGATTTTTTGAAAGCGTGTAGTGCGAGTAGTACCTATTAGTGGGAAACTGGCTTATCAAAATTCTGTTCCCATTGTCACTTAGAAATTTTTCATGCGAGTAAATGAACTGAAGCGATCGAGCATAAAAGATTTATTTCTCGTTTACAAGACGATGATGTACCGAAATGAATGATAAGGAGCGAAGTAATTAGGTATATTGTTACTTTTCATATAATATTTCATCCTCAAGGCCACGATCGCACAGTGAGATATTGCGAAGATACATAATTTTCTTCGCGTAATCTTGCGTACATATATTGTATAAGTAGAAGCTTACAATTAGCGGAAATGAGACGACGCGAATAATTATATACAGAGGATAGTCTATACCTAATAACAATATATATACGTGGAACTACTCGTTGAAGCGAAGCGAAGCTATAGATATATATATATATATATAGTTAATTAGAGTAATTATCGATTCGCACGCGAACGCTACGAAACATTGTTTAGAAAATGAATGCGAAATTTATGGGGCGAGCGAAAGCAATTAAAATGACATTCGAGGTAATTGGAAGAGCTATTATGTTATAGCTCTAGAACTTTTAAACCGCATGATAGCAGTAGCCTATATATATAGATATATGCGAATAATTTTTAACATTGGCACAATCTGCAAAAATTCCACTGAAATAATATAATATCGCAAATGATTTTACGACGGCTTTGGGCCCTCATGTGCTACTGATGTTTATGCATTAAAATATCGTTGCGCGTATGTAATATATATCCGTATCTAATCTACGTCGACGAAACGCATTACGAGCATAGACAAGCGTTACGGCGCATATACGTATATCATGGATATACGTATATGCGACGATCGAATATAGCGGAGTTCAAGAGATATTTTCTTTTCTGCGTACATCTGTTAGATTCTTCCCGATACAAACACTCGTCCATATTGTTTTTCCATCTATATATCTCACATTCGGCGGCGGTCGCGGTATAATCCGCAGGCAAAGTCCTCGCTGCAGCGTAGCACATCTGGAATAAGAATGTGTGCGCTGTCCTGCGACAGCGAAAATCTCGGTTTCAATATGATAAACACGTGCGGCAAAAGCCGTACAGGAGCAAAGACCTTTATCGACTCGCGTGATAAATCGTTATTCTTAACATTAATATTGCCTTTCTACGCGACCATTTATAATGATATTTGTTTTCAAATTCAAGCTCCGTTCCCTTACTATGATCGTATTATAAATGTTTTGTTTGAATACTCGAGCAATATATATATACATATATATATTGTTGCGCAAGGGCTGTATAATTTGAATGTCCCGGAAAACAATGTGCCGCGATTGATTCCGCATGCAGGATCGCTATTTTTCTAATGTTCAAAGAAGCCTCTAGAACACGAGGAAAAAATTCCTATCAGAGATGCAGCGCTCAATTTTCTTCAAAATATATATATATATATAAGAGTGAGCGCTTAACAAATATCTATAAAGCTACGGAGCCGCAATAATATCGAATAAATCAAAGTTAATGCGGAAAGGTGAAGGTTGGGGCGAAGAAAAAATGTGTCGAAGAGCGCATATAACTCTCGAACCCCAAGTCTGCCGCACAGTGCTCAAGTGTATAATATACGCACAGACACAATACTTACTAGCTAGCTGAGTCGAGAGCTGATGAGAAAAAAGTTAGTGAAAAAAAGCTTGGAAATATATAGCTTCAGATTGTTATTATTACAAGGCGGATCCTTACAAGCGTATATATTGTAATATAGGTATACATATACCCCTTGACGGCTGCTGCACACAGCCCAAGGTCAAACGTCGCTTCGGAAACATCCCTCCTCGCTCGGAATGAATTCGAGGGAAAACAGACGAGCGCGTGAAACGCAGAGGAGAGCCGACATGATTATAATATTTCCCCAGGACCATACTTCGGAGGGTAAATCCTCCTAATAACGTGAAAAAGGCTGAGAGAGAGAGAGAGAGAGAGAGAGATTTTACAGCTCTGCGTGAAAGCTGATTGTTCTTATGCAGCCGAGGGTCAACCTAATCCTCCCGCGCCGCTGCCACCGATGTCGAATAGCAGTATGTATATATATATATAAATATAAGGAGCCAGACGCAGATGCACGACACTATGTATAATATGCTATACTTATACCTGCGAGCGCAAGGAAATAATTGCAGCGGGACGCGAGATTCCTCCGAGAGCAGGAGCTATTAGGGGGTCGCGTACCTATATATATTATTGGTCATTGTCGACCGTTTTGCGCGCTGTAAATTATCTTGCCAGCTCGTACAACCGTGTCTCGCCGTATAGCTGATGCTACTATATTCACGCAGTGTATATATATATATACAAGATATGTATTGACGGCTAAACTGCAATAGCGTGTGTATTTTCTATGTGATGAGGTATATATACAATGTGTATATAGGAAGTCGATGCGATTGGCTCTCGAAAAATAAGAAAACGACTTTTGAGGCATTGAGGCAAACAAAGCTTGGAATTCTCCAGCAGAGCAATTACACAGGGAAAAAAGCCGAAGCGCTGCGCGGTGCGGGAGAAATCGTCGCCACCTTTTAATCTTATTTACACGAGACGAAAAGCCAGAAGACTTCTCATCTATCCAGCTGATGGAACTTTCGATTTTCACGCATACATACACACACACACACGGACACGGACACACACACAGATAGTCGCGAGGGCAAAAACCGACGCCGGCATTATATTGCCAGCTCGAAATCAGGAGGCGGTCCGTCTTCGCGTCGTCGCCTCGAGCACGTATTTGTAAGCAAGCAAAGCAAGTATATATCTTATATGGTACAAGATGGGCGGCCGTATATATATATAGCGTCTCTAGATTGTGCGTGTATATATATGCATATACACGTGAAGGTAGTCGCCGCCGGCCGATAGAATATTTACTCTGTCGGAAGTCCGCACCCGCGTAAAATTTCATGGGAATTCGATTTACTGTAAGTGTGCGTGTGTGCTGTGTATGTATCTATCACGTGACACACCGACCCCGGCGAAACTATTTTATAATACAGATTCGTCATGTATTCAAGCAATCTTAAATTATGATTTCTTGCGCAATGATAATCCGGCCCTCGCGCATTGCATCAAAGCTTTATATTAGTCTCGCGTGTGACTTTTGTACTTTCGCGCGCAGAGGAGAAAGCTTTCACGCTCCAGTATAAAAATAATGAATGATTTTTGCACCGTCAAAACAGCTCGTAATTCGACCACCCTATTGGTAGCCCTTTTCCACTTTGTCGTTTTTTTTTCTACCTTACGAAAATAATGCGTTCGTACTGGAAGGTGAGGGCCCTCGCACGAGGTGCTCATACGTCGATTATACTTTCCAAACTTATAAGGAGCTGCATTCAAGCGTCCGTCATAATATGCTTAGGATTAAAAAAGTTCCCTTTGCGATTTATGCGCTGCCTGGCTTTGGAAAATTATTCCGCGCAATTATTTAAACAAGGCCCGTATAGAGATCTTCTTAATATACCCTCGCAAAACTTTCAGTCGGATTGCATTTTAAAGAGCTCACATCCGCATCCAAAAGACACACACACACACACACACACACACACACACACACACATATATATATAAAACGATATTTTTCAATACAGGCGGCATACATTATCAATATCGTTTGTTGATACAGTGCGTAAAATGCGATTTTCCCACCCCTCCCTCCCCCCTTGTAACGAAAAATTTCGTTTGACAAACGTACGAAAGATGTGACCTCACACACGTACTAGAATCAACACTTACGCACTTGGATCAAAATATACTATTTTGGGCAATATGCTTTAAGTTAAAGTATTTAAAAAGTATATTTGCCACGGTATAGAGAGTTGGATTTTCCAATAAACTTTTCGTGTATTTAAGACTTTTATTTAAAATATATTCCCTTTCACTTTCTTAGTAAAAAAGCTATTTATTGCTATAAAAAGACAATTGTGGGCTGTTCATTCAAAGAAAAACTACTGCAACTTTTCCACTTAACATTTTTTGTAGATTGCTTAGAATTTGAGTTACAGTAAAAAAACCACGTCCTTAACGATCATTTAATGAGTTTTAATGTGTCTGCTTCCTACGTATGTACGTGAAGAATTCAGCCCAAGATAGGACCATTAGCTTACTATTTGGAGGGAAGCTCCCAAAATGATTTTATGTTCCAACTGCGAACGTCCTACTGAAACAATCGCATATTATTCGACTAGCAACTTTAGACGCGCTTCGCGCGGTCTTGACATTTTTTCCTTAATATTCAGTCGTTGAGATTAAAAAAAAATCATATTTAATAATAAATAAACAGTTAAGGATCACAAAGAAAATTTGTTAAAATCAGGTTTTTGGGTAATTAATTCACTTGTACAAACTGACAATTACTTTTTGTTCAACTGAATGGTCGATCAAAAATTAATAAAAAGTCAAAGGTTTAGAATAAAAACTTTGAACTGCGGGCAAGTGCAGTAATCTGCCAGAAAACAAATGCTTTCAAATCTACGCTAATAGCGTTCTTTTTAGGTTATGAACCTCCATCAAGAGGTTGTTTGACACATCAACGACTGTTTAGATTTTTACTACACAAACGCAAACGAACGGTAAATAAGGAACATGTCAATTATAAGGAACTATAGATATATAAAAAGTCGAACAAATTGCAGTCGCATTGTAAAACGTAAAAGTAGGGAATCCGAATAAAAAAAAATAGTTTTTTAGTTCTTGCGATACCTTATTACATTTTTCGCGCACGAAAGTAAGTATAAAGCATTTGCATACATCGATCATGCCTAGAAAGGAAGCGTGCGACTTCCGCGAGTAATATAAAAACCCGTAGGTATTATACCTCGGTTTCGAAGCCCGCGCGAATTCGCAAACAAAGCGCGTCCCGCGAAAGAAAGATAATTAAGCCGCGCGAGAGAGGAAGAGAAAGGATATACAAAAAGATCGACAGATAATATACTTGCGAAAGAGAAAATGCGTGTTATTCGCGTTTCAGCCCCCGCGGGCTGCTGCTACGTGGAGATCACTGACGCCCGAGTAATTGGCCTTGAAAGTCTCTCGCCGACTGACGGACACACACGCGCGCGTGTGCTCACACAGACGCGACTGCCGCGAAATGTTTTATAAATAAAGGGGAGGGATGCCGTAGCTATGTATACATGTGTGTGTATATATGTGTTATAGTGGTTTCTTACAACGACAAAATATACGTTCGTCTTTTATAGCTTCCGCGCACCTGATGCAGACTATTAAGTATACACTTTAAGGACTATCTATAAGTATAGCGAATGCAGGTGAATGAGAGAATATCGCCGCGGCTGTAAATCTCGGCGGAGACACGCGCTTTATATTGTCTGCGAACCTATTGACGATGACGCTGATCTCTCTGCGGATCGATTGCCAATGGGAATCATTGCCGAAGATATGCGGCGAAGAAGAAACAGCTACTTTTTAATGACACGCGGGTGATGATTATTGAGCTCTTCTATATAAATTGATTGTTCATTGAAAATGAGAAAAATTTATTGCAATGGCGATAGCTGTATTTGATCTGATAATTTATCCTATAATTATTCATTTTTTATTGTTCCCAAAAGTTAAACATCATAATATATAAATAAGTTTATGTAAAAGAATTAGGAGACTATATATCTCTCTCTATAGTACGCAAACTACAGCACATTTAAAAAATTACTATTTTAAACATTTTTATTTTTATAATGACCCTAGCTGAATAGAATAAATTAGGCGTCCCCGCATAAATTCGTGCGAGGCTCTATCCATTTGATACCCCATGTTTATCAGCCAATGTATTTACTTTACTCGAATAATCTGCTGCTCTAATTACATAAGTATATGTGGCAAATTAAAATAGGTCTTTTCGGAAATGTGCCTTCTTCGTAAGCATGAGTGACGATGTCTTATCGGTGCATATAAAGAATAATGTAATATAGTATGCCGATGCTAATTATTTCTTGAAAATTTTAAGCAATACACGTTAATTTGGATATAGTCATATATACATTGTTTTGTAGAATATCATCATCAGTGCGACTATGCTTAGCATTGTAAGCATTTGCTCGCTTTCTACTAGAGTTCAATATAGCAGTTCTCAAAAGATGGTAAAGCTGCATGCTTTCAGTCGCGCGTTTATGTATATATATATATATATGTGTGTGTGTGTGTGTGTGTGTGTGTGTGTGTGTGTTGCACCATTTTTTTGACGCTACTTTATAACTACATATATATTGTACATACAGCCGCGCATTGTAAAGTGAAGTACGAGGTCGAGCCAGACGCAGTAAGCGTTTGACAGTAAAAATCTGGAAGCTTTGTATAATGTAGTAAATGTAGCCAAAGTCCAAAACTAACAGCCGATGGAACTTTTTTCTCAAAGTCAACGGCATGCAGTATTGTTTTATATGCCAATATAAAACAATACTGCATGCCGAAGAGCTCGCTTATTTTCATGAGAATTCAGAAATGAAAAACGAAATCGACATCTCTCAGAGCAAACACTACACGAGCGCTCGTTAATTATAACGTATTAATAAGCGCGAGCGCATCGGGGGAAAAATAACAAGCGCCGCTCCTGCTCGTATATGCTCGCATATATTAATCCGAAATCCACGCGCGAGAAGAAATTCCGTTCGTCGGAGCATGACGATATCGCATGGAAATGCGCAAGTTAATTGGTCCGGCCAGCTCTTATATACATATAGACATATATGTAGGTATATATACCCATGGCTATATACACATATACACATAACTTACACAAGATGCAAACTTTGCACTTACTCTTGACGATAATTTTTCTCTTTCGAGTTTCCCGGCGCGAGACCTACACTCACGTGCGCACGGCACGTTGCGATGCATGTATGTTTTGAAAGTCCCTCTCTCGTCTTAAGTACTGCAGTCGAAAACATTCTCTTATTGGATCGGCGCGAAATTCAGCGAACGTTTTTGCTACTTACTGATGTGTGCAATGACGAGAGCTTATTTTCATCGCGGCCATCACATCACCGAACGGTCGATAACTTTCGCTGCGCGATGTGCGTTAGATATATAAGTATGAGAGAGTGAAGAGAAAATTGCGCCCGTTGCGAGCGCGCACAGTCCTTTTTGAGTATATGCAAATTGAAGCTTGATGCGGTTTAATGGATTCGCTGTATATATACATACATGACGCGATACATCTTTCTGGCACTTGTCGGCTGCGGCTTATTGCTTCACTTTGTTTTCTAGACTTATCAAAGTAGGCTCTTATTGCTGGGGTTCTCATTACAGCGCGCGAATTTCGCTAATGACAATATTTTTATAATAAATATATGGGTAAAATCCATGAAAATCATTTCGTTATAGCAAGAGATTTAAAACACCTTTTTCTGAGAAAAATGCCATTATTATGCTAGGAAATGGTCGTTTAGATTAAAAGATGTTTACGATTGACAAGAAGAAAAAATAACGATTTGACTTTGAAAATGTCGATATTTTCATGATTTTTCCGTTTATGATCTTGATAATAAATATTTTCCGTTTGCCCCCTCGGGCAATAGATATATGTTGTTGAGCAAAGGCTACTTTTCGTATAATTTGAATGTCCTATATAGAATGACTATTTTTCTAAAAAGCTCCTGGAACATGAAAAAAATAGAAAACTGTAGCACTTAAATTTTCGATGTTTTTTTATGCTTTTATTCCCATTTCTGCATTACAACTATTCATTTATACTTTTACTTAGCGCGGAATTTCACTTTCATGTCCATAATCGCGGGTAGCTGTAAAATTAAGTGCAAATAGATTTTACAAAGTCACCATACCCTTTTTTTATCATCATTTATACCCTATTGATTATTATTCGAGTCATCAAAGCGAGCATCGACAGTGTAATATCATATCATCGATCTCGGTCGAAAGAAGCTCCAAAAGCACCAGACAGCCTCGTGGCCAGTTGAAGGTTCCCCTGCAGGTACGGGGCAAATAATAAGACTCTCGATCAGCAAACATCTATATAGCCAACCTGCCCTGTCTCTCTCTCTCTCTCTCTCTCTCTCTCTCTCTCTCTCTCTCTCTCTCTCTCTCTATCTCTCTCTCTATATATATATATATACATATATATGTATCGCACGAACACTTCCGGTATAATATATAGAGGCGTGTATTATATATACGCAGCGTATCTCGAGCGAAAGATACACTTTCTCGAAAATAATGCAGCTATATACTTAAACGCGAAGCTCTGAAAAATAACGCCCACCCGAGAAAAACGCCGGCGCGCGGGATGAGCAGCTCCGCGAGCTATTGGAATTTCACCTGCATGCGGCCGTTTACGAGTGGCCGGAAGCCCTCATTTTCACGCTGTTTTTACACCGCGGCGATCCTTATCTACGTCAGATGCTGCACCTCACTTTTTCTTCTTCGCCGTCTGTAATATTAGACTTTTCCGCTTACCGATGCTAACAATAACTTATATATATAGCTATATACTCAATAACTTGCAGCAGTTGTATATCAGTATGAGGGTGGATATTCAGTTATTGTAGTCTGCCAGAGTTTCAATTGCCTCTGTTTAATTTCGCTATATGTGATTGCTAGTGTATTCTTTGTTAAAATATAGGATATTAATGCATTGATACCGAATTGATCATTTGTGCCGGCGAATTGAATTTATGTAGATAAGTATATAGTAACGAACTTTTATACATAAATGAATGATTATGCGCAGAACGTCATACGGATATATATGCCAAGCTACTCTTGCCTACATTCACATGCTCACCTATATATTTTTATAGCACTGCGTGACCTACACCTGCACTTATCGCACGCTTATACGAATACGTGACTTAAACAGCTCATTATTACACCGTGAAATAATGAATTTGCTTCAGTTACAGACCCGTAGTAAACTGTAATAAAGACTAAAAGCATTCGTAGTAAACGTTTTTAATGATGAAAACAAAAGAAAAAAGTCGAATGTCTCTATTAATATCGTCAAGAAAACATCCGAAATTAAAAAAACGTGTTGTAATTATTTTGACATTATTCGAGGTTATAGTTTTAACGTTTTCAAGTTGTCATCCCTGCATGCCGAGATTTGTAAAATTTAATTTTCAAATTTCTTTTTACTTATCTTTCTTATTGTTCTGGCGGCGGACCGGGCTTTGCCCCTCGACCAGTTCCACCAACCTTCACCCCCTTTGTGTGACGGGTCCATGTCACACGTGCTACAAAATAGTATACGATACTGGTAACTTAAATGGCCCATTGCACGACGTGTATAGCTACTACACGCCGTGCACTAATGGGTCATTTAAGTCACACATATCGACGGCTGAGGGGAATAACGCCCTACCTGAAAAGCCGGTTCAAGAACGACCTATCTCACAAACCTTTTTCGTTTCTTATATTTTGTAATGGCAGCCCTGTAAAATTACAAAGAGGGATTCCTATCAAATGTACGCCGTGAAAATTTATGAAAAAATTTATATCCGACTCGTTATTATTTGTCATATATATATATCACTAGCTGAGCATGTGCCCAGCACATACACGTGCGCGCAGCGCGCCAATGTACACAAACACAGACACATGCAACACTCGTAATCACACACAGACGCCCGGCAAGGCGAATATCGAGGCGGCAGGAGCCGCACGCGAAGCATAAACAAGGTAAGAGAGAGAGAGAGAGTAGTGCGGAGAGAGACCATGCGTTATATAATACGACGCCGGGCGGGGCCATAGGAGAAAGAGAGAAACAAAGTATCTCGAGCCAAACTAACCCGAAGAGCCGGCAGGCACGGGGAACCGTCAGAGCCACCGACGAGACTCCAGAAAACGAGAGGATCCAGGATAACTCCCAGCCCAAAAGACAGTCCGACGACTCGCCCGATGTCTCCTCTCTTCTCAGTCTGATGAGTATTGGTCTAGCGACGGGCCGACGGGACACATGTCGGCAAGCAGCCCACACGTCTCTCTCTCTCTCTCTCTCTCTCTCTCTCTCTCTCTCTCTCTCTCTCTCTCTCTCTCGCTCTCTCTCTTAATTTTCTTGCCTCCGTACTAAGGTTCAATGTCCCTTCGTATCTAAGCAGACACCTTGAATTCCGCAAAGTTGATAGGCAGGGGTCCAGGAGGGCCAGCGAGCTTGACCTCGTAGAGAAATCTTATCGCTCCGAATACTATGCCCATTCATTTCGCTTAGGCGCGGTAAAACTCTGGAACTCTTTCCCCATTGAGGTTCGAGAATTGCACAAAAATTACTATCCGATCTCTGCTTTCAAGTTGCATCTTGAGAAACTGATAGTAGATGAGGACCCAAGACTTCGCTAATGTACATGTCTTAAGTAACTTCTTGCGTAAGAGATGATTGTTAACTAACCATTTGACAGTTTGTTTTATCTGTATTAGGCTGTACTATTATTTATTTATTTATATATTTCATTGCTCGCGATGTAATTATATCTCAGTTTTAAGTTATTTTAAGTTTTAAGTTTTAATACATTTTGACAATCATATGAGGGCATTGTTCGCCTATAACGCCTGCTATACTACTCGACTATTTTTATGTATTCGTACGACTATAACGGATCTAGTCCCTAGTCGATTTGTAAATAAATTCTAATTCTAATTCTCTCTCTCTCTCTCTCTCTCTCTCTCTCTCTCTCTCTCTCTATCTCTCTCTTTAAGAAGTGCTTTATGCACTGCGTCCAGTCAAGCACGCTAGTTAGAATAGGATCGCGTCGCGGAAAATCCCACACACAAGCGACGACGGCCGATCTCGATGACCGCCTCGCCGAAATATACACACATGACACAAGCACACTTTACGCGGCAACCAAATGTAATTATTGTATATTATTGAATAAACGTAGAAGGACGAATTTAGCCCGACAATATTTTATATAAAATAATCGTGAATCAATTGTATGCATGCTATCCCGACTCCACACATTTCCTAAGAGGCCAAGCAGAGAAGGATCCCGCCACTCTACGCGGTCGGTTAAACGGCCCATATATATAATATATATAATATATATATATATATATATATATATATATATATATATATATATATATATATATATATATATATATATATATATATATATATATATATATATATATATATATTATATATATATGGGCCATTCCACGTCAACCTGTGGCAAAATTTTTAAATCTCGGCCAACATTTTTTTGCCAATCCACTATACTCCTAAAGAACGTAAAATACGTGAAAAAGCTATAATATCTATAGATATACAAAATACATAGAGATTTTCTGTATATTGCTATAACTAATGTTCGGCAGTCTCGATTACTTTGAAAAAATATATATGTATGTATAGCTAAATTGCTTCTGACATGCATAAAAAAATTAATTAGTTTGGCGAGAAACGTAAAAAAATCTTTAATCTAAAATTTTCATATGGCTATAACTTTGCAAGCAAGGCACCTCTAAAATTTACTTTACGTTCTTTTGGGAGTATAGTGAACTAAGAAAAAAATTGTTGGCCGAGATTCAAAAAATTTCGCCACGGGTTGACGTGGAATGGCCCATATATATACACACACACATATGACAAGGTTCAACTTGAAGTTGGCAACAAATTTTTTCAAAAGTTTTTACCGCGTACATTTGACAGAAATCTCCTATTAAAATTTTGTAGGGCTGCCACTACAAAATTTAAGAAACGAAAAAGACTCGTGAGATAGGTTATTCTTGAACCGGATTCCCAAATAGGGTATTTTTCAACCGGCTTCCCAGATTGGATCTTCTTCGAGCGGCTTCCCAGATTGGATCTTCTTCGAGCGGCTTCCCAGAGGGCGTTCTTCAAGCGGCTTCCGAGATAGGGTATTCTTAAACCGGCTTCCCAGATAGGGCGCTTATCAAGTGGCTTTCCAGATAGGGCGTTATTCCCCTCAGCCGTCGATATAGTAATATATTATTTGGAAATTTAATCCAACGATGTTACTGATAACTATACAATTCGTATCACGCCATTGACCCGCAATCGCATATCATAACGAGTGTACGTGTAATTTTAGAGGCTAATAAGAAATACGCGCAAGTAATCGCACGAACAACTCCGCAATAAAGCAGGTCAAGGTTATCTCGAGCGCTGATCAATGACCTATAACAGCGACAAACATCGAAATTCCGAAACGCGAGAGTAGCTGCTGCTGGCTGATGTAACCACGTGGTGTATAATATAATATAGGCATAAGATAAATAAGACGATCATAGAGGATCTCACGAAGGAAATTCCACGCTCGTGATTCTGGCACTGAAGAAAATTTACGATGATCATCGAACAAATGGATTTCCCCTTTTGTTTATAAACGATAAAAATTTCACGCGTGTAGTATGAAATTCGACGGCTGCGCTGCAGGCTTTTCCAATATAAATAAAATGCGCGCTGTTCAACTCATTATTCCAATATCAGCATGCTTGCCGCGGACAATGCTCACGGCTAAGTGGACCAAGGAAAATTAACGCAGCGTAAAATTCAATTAGGACTGACTGCACAGAATACAGCTTGGATATGTATAGTTATCGAGAGAATACTGCGAAGAGTGCGTGATGATGCCGCGCTCTGCGATGCCGCCCTGCGCGCGCGCTATAATTAAGTGTTCTCCTTAGTGTAAGTATATGAAAAGAGAGTTTTTTTTCGCGATATTGTGTATTTTTTCTCGTATAATAGTATGCCACGAATTAGTGAGCGCACCGCGTTTATTGCAGTCTTGACATTTACAGATGGATGTAAAATAGTTTATATTATCTTTATATGTAACGCTTCATGAACGCCCTATCTCGGTAGCACGTTGGAACAGGCCATATCTGGGGATTACTTACGCTTCAAGAACGACTAATCTCACGAGCCTTTTTTGTTTCTTAAATTTTGTAGTGGCAGTCCTGCATGATTTTAAAAGGCGATTCCTGTCAAATGTATGCGGTGAAAAATTTTGGAGCCAACTTCAAGGTATCACTTGTCTTATATATACTAGCAAATTGGATCATTTCAGATTTTCAAAAATAATTTTCTCTAAAATCTATATAACATATAGGAGATATACTAAAAATAGAAATCATTGAGCATCGAGCAATTGCGAGCAAGCGAGCCACCAAAAATGTAGAGAGTGCAAACCGTAATGGAATTACGGTTATACTTCGACTCGATCCTTCGATGGAAAAGAGCGTAATATATATAGCCTTATATAGTTCAGCTCTCGTATATATTATACACACTTATAGTCGTATAAGTCCCGATGGACAGCTGCAAAACAAGCACAACGAATTCCGCGGCGATTAAAATGTAAAATCTTATCTGGATAAATTCGTGTCTCCGCGATGCTGATGATGATGATGAACTTTGCACACTTTCCGAATTATATGGATTCAAAAAAATATGTATAATACGACCAACTTTGTGCCTATTTGTTGTATATGAGTGGCCAGTATCACGCCTGTAAGATGATATACGCGTAGCCTAGTTTTTTTACGTCTTGGCATATGAGGCGACGACGTGTCTCTCATCTGCATGATGCGCCATGGATTGAATGCGCAAGAATCTATGAAAGCGCGACGGTTATATATATATATATATATATATATTAAGTTGTATATTTGCGGAGAAAATGAGATTTTTAGCAATTAACGAGAGAGCTTATACCGCAATTCCACACGCGAATCAGTTTATTGTATATTGTAATTGCACAGGCATAAATCTTTGTAGCTATTATACTTATTATATTACTTATAGCAATACTTATTCTATATAATAATTACTTACTTATTCTATATTATAATAACTTATAGCAATACTATAACAAAAGTAAACTATCGTGTAATGTGCCTAGGGTCCGCTGTTTTCTTCATGTTTTCTGGCTAATAAAATGATATTTTGGAGGTATGGATGTTGAAGGAGTAGAAGCAAATTGACTCACACACATATATTTAAGTTTATATTAATATAAAGTACTTTATTAACAGTCGCACAATGATCGCGTAATTCGGAGCACAGGTAGCTAAGTCCTTACTTCGAGGAGTCCACGAGGAGAGAGAGAGAGAGAGAGAGAGAGAGAGAGAGAGAGAGAGAGAGAGAGAGAGAGAGAGAGAGAGAGAGAGAGAGAGAGAGAGAGAGAGAGAGAGAGAGAGCACTCGCAGAGTGTGAAAGACAGATAGCCGATAAGTAGCGCGCACGTCGAACCCATAGCGTTACCCCTTTCGAATATAGAACCCTGCGAATATTCAAATTGTAACTACATTTCAACATAAAATTCAATTTCATGCACACTGTAAAATATTTATCTTAAAATAATACGCGCGTACGTTTGATGAAATTTCGAGTTTTTAATGCGATTTGAAAAAAAAACAAAAATAAAATTCAATTTAATATATACATATTATTATTGAGACATCAATGTATATTTCTCATTGACTCATAATAGGCACATTATAATTTGTACGATAAAAGGTATATGATATACCAATGGATTGTTAGCATATTATTTTATATATAAAAATATTTAACGGCTGCAGTTTAAGTAACTCGCAGTATGCAATGCAGTGTTACTATATATACAGAATAATTCGATTATTATAACGAGGCTGCCGCTATTGCTGCTGCGTCGGATGATTATGATATATAAAAGTTTCAAACTACCGCGATAAATATCCTGCGCCTATACGAGGCTGAAAATGCTTTTCAAGCGCATAAAACTTATTCTCGATATAATCGGAAAAACTACACAGGACAATTAATTAGCGAGTATAAGGGGGGGGGAGTAGCTAGAGAGCTATATCCACCGGGAAATTGCTTTTCGCGCAATTGTCGACACGAATTGAGATGTATAAATACGTAGCAAGAAAAAAATAGCTATAAGTATATATAAAATCCATGTATAATCTTATACACGCCTGCGAGAACTGAAAACCGCGCTACGTTACAAAGCGCAAAGAGCCAAAGCGCAAAGCATTGGCACCTCAAGCACGCGCCTTTCCCTCGTTACACAAAGCGCTGCGCGCGTAATCCGTTATACTAAGAATGTGTGTGTGTATATATATATATATATATATATCTTTGTATAAGCCGGTCGTTGGTTCATGTGAAAATACAAATTTCTAGGCAAATTCTTTAATGGGGAGAACCCCCCGGTTGTACCATTTCTTGTCATCATAAAACGCCGTTGCGACCGCGCGTAGTTTCCAACCGGTATTATAGACGCGTTATAACAGTCAAGCGAATTCATAATGTAGTTTCGCAAAAAAAAAGATAAAGAGAAAAACAACGAGGATTGAATAATTCTTTTGTCGTGTACACGCAGCATTTATACAAAGCTTCTCTGTGAAGCTATGAATACGAAAGAATACTGCTGTCGTGCGCGAATGTCACTCGTCATAAAGCGCGATATACGATATACCGCGCGGCTATTATTTTTTATAAGCATACGGTGTAGGCGCAGCCGTCGGGATTTTACGTTTCGTGCTGCAAGAGAGAAACAGACGACGTATGGCAAAAATAATACAAAAATGATGCGCAGGTGTCTCAAAAGATTTGAGTACTTGTCAGAGATATATTTGCACACCTGTGATCGTGCACTGCGCTATATATATATATTGTGTGCGTATTTATATATATATATATATATAAATACGCACTGAGTGAAGTAGTATTTACTTCTTATCAGATTAACATATTTATTCGAAATTCAATTATACCAGCATTTTCAATAATTCGAAACAATATTTTACGCAATTTTTGAGTGTTATATTAGATTAAGCCGTCCAATCACTGACTCACGTTTGAATTCATTCATTGTACGGCAGATAAAGTCTACAATATAGCTCCTCGCGAAATATAAACGATGCATATGTACATAATAACGTTTGCGCGCGCGCGCGTGTGTGTGTGTGTGTGTGTGTGTGTGGGCATGTACGCGACGCGCCGTCCTTGTATTATATCCCTCGTACATATATAATATGCAGGACTGCTGGAATATCGAGCTGTGTACTATACCTATACGCGCATATCCTCGTAATATACCTATATGCGTCGTGAATGATAAGTAACGAGCGCGCGCGTTGCACACTCGATGCGATTCTGTATGCACAAACGGGATCTCTGCAGTTGGTCCTCGTGTCTATATAAGTATATACGGCTTATGTACTCTCTTACTTTATTTTAGCGCGTATATAAATAGGAGGCCAGGGCAGGCGATGATAATGGAGTGCAGTACTTTATAATATATATACGCCGGGAGATCAAATTATTTACTGCGATATTTCCTAACAATAAATATATATATATATATATATATATACATATATAGGAAGACAATAAAGTATGTATAACAACACATTTGCATTGCGCGCGTGCGCACAGTTTGCCTCGAGCTTCTTATGAAAGGCAGCGAACCTTCGAAACAAGAATAATATTTACAATACCGCAACGGCTAGATTTCTGCGTTCTTGCAAAATTTCCCAGGACCAACCAATTAATCCTGTACATTCTATTAGTAATATATACATCATATCCACGATTCGAGGAAAAAAAAGGCCGTTTACGTAAGCGCTGCGAGAGCTCGAATATTTTCGAAAGAAAGAAAGCCCATTGAAAGGCTAATTCGATCCTTCGAGAAAGCAATCGCGTCGCATCAATGAGATCGATGCGAATTTCAACACTGCGCTGCGCGCACAGAGCCGCCAAGACAATGCTCGTGCGGAAAGAAAAAAAGCAAATTAAAAAATTCGCCGCGCTACAATTGTATACACTGGGATAATGAAATGTACATTTCGCAAAATCATGCAGCAGCTGCTATTGAAAGCGCGAGCACCGAAATCGCCTCATCACCGCATCGTATATCCATCAACTGCGCGTGTGTAAAAAGTATATAACGTGTGCGCGGGTGTGTATCTCGCGTCATTGCGGGGGAACCGACAGAAAGCTCTATGCACGACGCCCATTATATACATAGGAGCCGCAATTAAGTAAACAGTGCACGTGAACTTAGAGGCTATATATGACAACAATAATAATAATATATACGCAATATGTATAGACACGCTGCGCGAGTAGAAGATACCGTTGAGAGTAGATGCTAGTCGCGCGATACGCTCATTGATAACATTAGACGGTGCGAGAGTGTCGCGCGGGAATGTGGGAAAAATTCGCCCGATGGCCAATTAAGACTCAAGTTTATGCTAGTTACAATTATGAGAATGATACTTTGATTTTTTTTATCGCGTGAAAATTAACGCGTATTATACATATACGCGCTACTGTTATAATTAGCTGTTTCTTATCGAGCTAACGTATATAATGCGGCTAACGGCGGCTAATTATATATACTTTTACGAGCTGACTACTGGGATATTTTTTTTACATATAACGGTGATCGTTCCACAGCTTCTCAGGCATCGGCTGATAAGGTTATATTCAATGCAATCGGCCTGGTAAAAGAATTAGTTTAGGCATTGGTTTGTCTAATTAAAATAAGCCAATTTCTTACGTTAAAAAAAAGATTATTTTTAAGCAATCATATGCTTATGTGCTTCTAAGAACATAATATAACTCATAAATTTTCGGAATGCGTGTGTCGTGTGTCGTGTGCGAGCGTGCATCCGCGAGTGTGCGTCACTCACAGACGCACACACACACACACGAGTACAAGGTAGCATATAATAAAATCTATTTAATAAAGCTTAATGAAGCTTAAATACTTTTGAGGTTAATGGTCCTTCTTTAAAAATAATATTGGCATAGGTAAGGTTATTTCTCCTTAAAAATGATGACGCCGTAAGCCAATTATAAACCAATATACTCGCATAAGATAAGCTTATTCGACACTTTTAAGCTTATTCTTGGCTTCAAATTGGTTGCCATTTCTACCAGGGCGCTATTTCATAAATATTTATATATAATACCTTACTAATTCGGCAAAAATGTACTTCACGTAATATGCTTGACAGTTCCTCTCTTAAAAAAGTCATGGCCGGATGTTGTGAAGCCTATAAATGAAGTTAGCGTTGAACGATGATTGGTCGACAGATATATTCGAGTTAGATGGCGTCAACATTTAAAATTTAATATTTGAATTTGAATGGTAAAGAGTTTAATAAAATTAATAGAAAACCAAATTAACCAAATTAACCAAATACATACATATGTATTATATTATAGAGTGTGGAAAATGTTAGCGTTTGAATTCTTTTTATAATGTAAAGAAAGACGTGCGTAACGATATTAAAGGCGCGAAGCGCGGTCGATTTTCCTAGTATATGTATCTTTTACAGTTGAAGCAAACCTCTTTCGCCTGTATATTTTGTCTATATTGTCTCAACACACTTTGAAATAAAAATCTATTTTGAAATAAAAAGTGCCTTATACAACTTATATATATATATATATATATATATAATTATAAAGACCAATCTCAGCAGCAGCAACAGTGGTGGCTCGTGCCCTGCGGTGGCCGCCTGAGCATACTAATATGTATATAGCTATATAGGTATAGGCTCCGCTCGACTTATCACGCCCGCACCTGTGGAACGCCGCGCGACGTGAGAAATAACGCGGTGAGAGGGATGGAAAGGCCTTTGGATTGTTTTTCAGTTTTTCTTTTTACTCTCGTTCCCGCAGATACGAAAATGATTTTATTGCGCGATCGCCAAGCTTGATATTATAATTATGGTTATTGAAAAAGTACCGATCTGCATTCGGGATATTGTGGGTGTTCGCTATACTTTCTTGCGGAATTCGTTAGAAAAATGAAAGGCCCGTTATATATATATAGGCCATTATCAATTACGTCGGTTTACGTAACGAGCGCTATATTATATACGATTTAGATTATATCACCGGGCGTGAAAAGTAGTGGATGCGATTAATTTTTTTCTTTCTTATATATGTATATATGCATCTGTTCTGGTCTACTTTTGATAACCATGCTTATATACCACGATGAAAGGTACAGCTTCATCGATTCAATAATTCTATATTTAGATTATACCTGCCGTATCGATTACCCGACATATACTATAACTCTTCCTTGTACATATCAACAAATTATTCAGACTTGCGCTGCGTCTCTCTCATTGAGAATCAGTATAATAAGGTAAGAACCTCAAACACGCTCGATATCTCGACGAGAATCTTGCATTGATTTTTACCGAATTCAAAATCCTCGAGACAAATGGCAAATACGCATACGTACATATGAACTTATAACGAGCTCAGCTTCATATGCAACAGAGCGTTCAGCTCAAACACGGCGTTTCGCAAATGAAAAAGAAAAAGTATCTTCTGCACGCGCGCGATGAGAGGAAACACATAAAATACGAATACATACGAATAACCGGCTGCGCGTGCAGTCAAGCCCGAAAACACGCCGCGTGTGCAGTGTGTGGGTGTGTGTGTGTGTGTGTGTGTGTGTGTGTATAGAGAGAAGGAAATAAAAAGACGTTCGAGTGCTGTTACATCAACTCCGGATTCTTGCGGGCGGTCACACTCGGGCAGCTTAAGACTTTGAGAGAGAGAGAAAGAGAGATGTACGGACACTGCACACATGCAGACGTGCGTGTGTGTACATAGCGAAGTTCAGTTTCGAGGCGCGGCTGCGCTCGGACGTTCCACTAGGTCACAACGTCGCAACGCGAATCGCTCCCACATACCTATGAATTTATCTCCTTCTCTCGCGGATATACTCTGTATATAGCCTTCAATATAGTTCACACAGATACTTTGCTCTGCTAGCGGGGAGCTATAATCCCTGCATGTGTACGTGTCTTACCGTTATTTGCAGATATCTTCGTGCGCCGCGCAGGGCTCATTATTGAAGGTATATATACAAACGTATAACGAGAAAGCAGACTAGTGTATACACGGTTGTTTTTTACATGTTGAGTTATGGATGATTTTATTGTCGGGATCATGAATTTAAAATGGGAGTACAATTTGTTCGATTTTATATATTTTCACGCGCGTATTTCTATATAATAAAATTGTTGGTGTTACATGATTATCTCTGAGAAATTTTAGTCAATCGGGCTAAAAAATTTTTTAAGAACGCTCCTTATTACTACTTACTTTATGGTTCTATTTTGAGCCTGATCCAGAATGCACATGCAGAATGCAGGCACCTTAAAAAGTCTATTTTGACTGTATATCTAAGCATTCAACTAAAAGTTGTAGATATTTTTAGAAAACATTTTACCGTGACAAATATTTTTGAAAACACTTTTAGACAAACAACAACCTTAGAAGGGATTTTTGATAGATACATTTAATAACAACTTTGGCGAAGTATGCCCCTTTTAGCTCGAACATTTTTAGGAATATTACCATATTTTTACAAGCTTAGAGTTATATTTTGGCCTATATCTTCTACATAAATACAAGACTAAACCGCACTTATTTAATTAAAAAGTGCGTAATTTAGAAAATGGGGAGCGCGAAAGGTGAACCCGAGCGATACAAGGCGGTAAGCTACCGCGGCCGCCAGGCCGGGCGTGGTGCGATAGTTTTTAAATTATAGCAATTATTTGACTTACTTCAAGTTAATATCTCGCTTGATTTTCAGCAAAAGAGTTGTATACAATATATAAAATACGTTAATGAAATGTAGCATTTTCAAATGTAGCATTAGCAAAAAATGCTTTGCTTCTTATTATTAAAACAGTTAGTTTCATTTTCGTCCATGAATTTACGAGAAAAAGTTGACCACTATAATCGAGATACTACATCGATATTCAAATAAAGGGCACTAGCTATACCGGTAGATTCTCAAACCTGATTGGCGCTCCGGAAATTCAAAATTGTCCAATATTTTTTTTGTCCCATAAAGTTAAAAAAAGCACAATTGGACTATACTGAGCTTCTATTTAGATACAATATTTATTAAAAATTAAAACATCGAAGTAGCATGTGTAAAAAAATTTCAACTCAAGCGGTTTTTCAAGTTTTTGCAAATTTTATAATTTTTTAAAGGTGAAAAAAATGCACAAGTATATTTGCCCATTAATAACTTTCAAATCTTGATTAGACTGCGTAAATAATCACCGAAGTATCAGTTCCGTATCAGTCAAAATCGGTTCGAGACCGTGATCGATTTCTCTCCCAAAAAAATACATTGATTAGTTATGCAACTTTTTACACAATAATTCTATTACAGTTAGGAAAACCGCCGTAGGAGTCGAAAATAATTGATTTTGCTTCATGGACATTTTGTGGTCGGTTTCGTGCAAATTACGCGGTTGAATCACCCATTGTAAGTTTCTTGTTAAAATTCTCTATGTGAAACTGTAAATAGGTAGATGTAAATACAAGGGTGCGTATTATGTGCATAATTCACGCAAGATTCGCAGTTCGCTGCAGATATAATATAATAATAACTTCATTTACGACACGCTACACCGTCATAACCGCGTATACATTCGTATATCGACGAAGTCTCGAGACGTCGCAATAATATACAACCGAATATAACGTCTCATCTGCATGAATCAGTCCTCCCCTCCAGGAATAACCCATCCCAGGTGAAAAAATCTGTACATTTTGTATATACAAACTGTACAGATTTTTCCACCTGGAATAGGAGACCAGATCCTTACCCGCAAATTCCAGGACAGATGCGCATTAGCGTGGACCGACGATGCGGGGAGAGGCGTTGCAGCGCCACGCGCACATCTCAATATATATATATATATAATAATAATAATAATAATCGGTTGTCACCACCTTGCCACCTGCTCGGTTCATCCCCCTTTTCGTCCCGTCGGGGATTTTTCGAGTTTGGCGCTGTAGGTATAGCTGCAGAGTGGGCGGATTACAGCTCGGTGAAGACGTACACACGGCGATGAGCTGCAGAAAGTACGATAACATCTATTTTTCAAACGCGGATCAGCCGGCGGCGCTGAGCGGATCAGTCGCATCAGGTGCATGAAGACGTGCGCTGTACGGCCGGAAAACCAAAGTTTTTGCGCGCGCACTTGTGGTATATTTATATATTGTCTTGTCTTCTTATTCTCGAAAGCGAAACGAGCTCGTATATTTACGACGCGCCACCGAGTTTTCTATATGTAGATATAGCGAGCCGATACTGAAAAATACCCTTGACCGCACCGTCGGGAATAATCTGTGCAGCGTGAGTTATGCCATACGCAAGGAGGTTAATTGAAGTAACGGCTCGGCGTGTGTGCACGCTGCATGCATAGGGAATTAAGAAAGATTCAATGGCTCGCGTATATATAGGTGTACCCGTACTACTGCTGTGCCCACGGTATCTGCCGTCGTAATGCGGTATACGTATACATGTATATAATTTTGACAAAGTTCAATTTCCGCCTGTTATTTTTGCAGCGATAATTAAATATCACACGACTTTTCTTTTATATATAATTTATGCTGCGCGCACAATATTTCATATGCACGCACGAACGTTTGCTATCGTGGATGCAATTTATACCAAACTATGTATATTAGGCAGCGCGATATCTCTGAAAAACACCATCGTTTTTCGAAAACGGTCAAGCACTTCCTATACATACCTGTTAGATAACGAAATCTTATCGGTGCGAACATACGTGCGCGGGACACACGGTAGCTTTTGTTTCTCAGCCACCGCCAGTGGGGAAAATTTACTGCATCCCAGCATAGCTGCCAATAATAAACTGCCGGTTATACAACCGCGCGGCCTCTCACTAACAGTAATACAGTGTATATATACCAGTCGACAGCTTTCTCCATTAGCGGTTTTCAAAAAATTTTTTTTCACATGGCTATTTAATAGTGGGCGCCCGCAGCTGATGATCATTGCTATTGCATCCCCCCCCCCCTCCAGCATGCGTCTACTGCGCGTCGCGACATAAATCGCCTGGATATAAATATATACAATAAAGGCTGCAAAATGAAGGCAACTCGTCGTTTCTCTCGGATATGTACACACTTTCTCGCTGACGGCATGTCCGCCCGCGTCGCGTCGTTCAATCAGTCGTTTACGACTGGCTCAAACATATAGAGAGATACGCTATATATATATATATATATATATATATATATATATATATATATATATATATATATACATGTATAGATGAGAGAGCGAAGAGAAAAATCTAACTGAGCCCGCACACGTTTCAGACTGCAGTGAAAACTGGGCTAAACTGATTATGACAATGTCATTAAGAGAGTTTCTATATATACCTGTAGATATATGCCGTATACAATGGCTATTCAAATGCGCCGCCAACGAGAGTCGTATTTGATAGTGTAGTTTCTCTACTCGTATTATAAGGTATATATATATCTAGACGCGATTTTCCATAAGTAGTTTTAAGCTTAAAAGAAAAAATAATTCTCGACGTATATGCTATTTCTTTATTACACGCAAATGTTATAAAAACAATAAAATAATCGTTTGGATTTACAACGCGTTGAGCTTTCGTTTCGAGTCCGTCCGCATATTCGATCGCGATGTCTAATGTAGGTATATGGAACTACTTCGGCTTTGCAGTTTCCACAACTAGTCAGAGAGATAGATCAGGCTGATGTATTCTGGATTAATAGCCCTCACTTGCCACACTTGTATGTGTGTGTGTGTGTTTGTGTGCGTGTGCGTACGTATTCCATTTTTCACGCAGACGTGGCGGTTGCGACTTCCGGCGGATGTGCAAGGCCATTGTTTTTTGCTGGTCGTAATGAGCCGCGAGTATATAAAAGTGTCGATAGTTGTAAGTCTCACTCGGCATTCAAATTCAAAGCCGACGCGCGACAATCTCTATAGATAGGACGTGTGTGTGTGTGTGTGTGTGTGTTATTTCGTATAATGGCCGTATTTATATATGTATGTAGGATTTATAAAAGGCGCGAGGCTGCCGTATATATATATCTAGCCGCGCGGCAACAATATAAGCGAAAGTAATTTAATTAATGAGACTCTTGTGCCGCGCTAGTTATATATCTTTTGTATTCCGCTATATTTTACGTATATATCTACATATCCACGCGATAGAGCAGTTGCCAAGCTGGAAGTCAAACTGTTTCGAAAAGTTTATTTGTAATTCTCACTTATTGAGCAAGTGAATATATTGGCTGCAGAAATAAATCAATCGTGCGTTATATGACAGCAATAGCAAAATTCTCTCAGTAGCTCGCGGAATATAAATCAGGCCTTCGCTCACGCTATATGCGGCAGTACGACTTTATTATAGAAATAATAACTATATACAATAGTATATACACTTGACGTAAGGCGATTCTTGCCGAACGCTTATAAAATATTGAATTTGCATTGATTCTAATTGGCGCGTATCAAAAAACGTGTGGTAAGAATCATCTTCTGTCGAGGTGTGTACGTGTATGTATATATAATTACTACATTTCGCGAGAGGTGAAACTTAATTCTCCTTTCGTCTCTGTACGCAGATAGCACAATATACACGAACTAGATTCTTCTTCATTATATTCTAATTTGCAGGCACCGCGGGACGCATGAGTATAGATGAGTGAAAGATAATTGCGCGAGCGTCTTCTCTTACCTCTGTCAGATGGGCATATATATATACTAAACGGTATGGGCGCCGCCCGCCTAAAAGGAGTTATCTTAATCGCCGCCGCTGTGCGGCTATATATACATGAGCGAGATTAATGCCGTGCGGCAGAACAATTGTGGGATTCGACGGGGAAGTAGCGTTTTCACTTTTATTTTACCGGCTATGTAGTAGACTGCGATGTTCGAAAGTAGAAATTTCGTTGTCGTTGTCGATGCTAATATTATATTATGCGCGTATGTACCTGCACTCGAGTGTTATGTTGTTGGCAGACAGTTCAAACTACTCACCTGAAACAGAAAAGAAGAAATATTACTTGTCATCTTATATACGTTAAAAAAAAACAAAATATATATATAGGACTGAACTCGTACTGCGCGCGTTCTTATAGTATTTTCTCAATTTTTGTGGCTAGGATACGTATTTTAGTTAAGCACACGCATAATCCATCTATAGAAAAGGGAGATTGCAATAGTATCGAATTCATGCTCTTACAAAGTCAATTCAGAGCGTTATCAAAGAATTAATTAGTGCCGAACGGGTTTGTATAGTGGTAGAAAGTAGCAAACTTCACTTTATTGATTTTTTGTTAGTTAACCAGCAGCACCGTATATATTCGCTATCATCAGCAAAGTAAGAAATGTTGAAATATATCATAGGTATTACTTATATTATTTATTTATTAAAAATGAACTCAAAAACTCTTTACTTATAGATTCTATTATAAATATGATTTGCCACAACAAAACAAACCACGCGGGGCTATAAAGAAAGCGAGCGATTAAGGCAAACCGCTATAATCAGAGAACGAATAGAATAATCACGATGTCTTTTTTACAGACGGAATACCTTTTAAGGTTCGGAATTTAAACATACTTATGTAAAGTTTGCACGTGAATATCCCTCGCATCTGTTTTGGCGCAGACTTCACATCATGCAGTTTCGATACTATATTCTGCGTATATTAAAACAAGTTAAGTATGTAATATGCAAGAAATATTCTGACAGCCTAGGCTAGGGAAAGTTTATTCCAAACATAAAATAATACAAGACTAAAGATAAACGAGGAACATGTCTATTCGATTGTTTCGATACATAATCGCAATCATTCCTTTACAGGGATACATGGACGCATTGCATGCGCGCATATATTACATTCGTACATTATAATAGCCGACAATTTGCATATTATCCAAAACGACCACTACTGCAGCCGATTTCTATGCTGATCCATGTATCGCGAATGTCCGCTCGCGAAAAGAAAAAAAATCACTTTACCATCGACAAATAACATTGTCCCTCGCGCATAACGCTCGCGACATGAAAATCGATCGTCGCGCATATTATAGCTAATATATAGGTATAAATAATACCCGAGCTATGTATCGATGACAACGTGTATATGCGAGAGCGGCATTCCCTCATGCGATTATCGTTAGCGTTCGCGCGCTGCAGATTTCGGTGCTCTCGAAAAATCGACAAACGAGCGCGCGTAATAAGCGCTTTCCTTCGCAAAATTAATTATATTTCGCCGATCGCGTGGCAGCTATATAGAAAGTCCCCTCGTGTCCGGCCCCCGCGGCCCGCTGAAGCACAATTACCCAAAGAGCGAGTAAGGAATATTATATATAGTTATGGATAGTATATACGTGTGCAGCGCGGCGACCAGTAACCGATATATAATGCGATGAAAAAGGAAAAAATCGCGAGGAGATTCTTGCAGTGAAAAAGCCGCGTGCTCGCGTTCTTCCGCGGAGAAAGAGAGAACGAAACGCTTAGAAAGTCATTACATGTGTACATATATATACAGAGGAATCTCCGACAGAGATACATTATTATATATACGCGCATGTGTAACTCGTGAGACGAGTTCGTGGCCTTTCTCGTTCAGTTGTTTTCCTTTTTCTTGCGGAGGTCCACCTTTTTGCTTTATTTTACTACTCTCTCTCTCTCTCTCTCTCCCTACTTTCTGCTCATAGCTAGGCTTTCAATTAAATGCTCGTGTTCCGTTCGCGCGGCAGGACGCGTCGCGTGCTACAGATGATTTCCGGTTCTATCGATGCTCGCGGAGGGCTGTATATGCGAGCGTATATAATCATATATCAGAGCTCGCGGGCTTTCCTTCATTGGCAGATTCAAAAGTGTGTGTGCAGCCAGTAGATTGCACTGGAAAACAAAACGCTATAATACTGTCGCTGACAACACTTGTATTATATATAGGAAAGCTGAGATATGCGACGAGAAAGGTTATATATGCGCCATCGGTGATGCTCTGCGACTGACGATACCTTCGAGCAGGTGAAGACTTATACTGCAAGCGATCTCGAATAAATTCGTGGAAAGTGGAACATGAGAACCAAAAATTGATTGAGACTCGTCATATTAAGTGCGCGTAAAACCCGATTTAAATCCACTCTCCCGGAATGTAAACAAACCGAGAAACAGAATTAGCAGTTTAGGTATATAATAATAAATTTCTGCGAAGGCGTTTAACGCGTAAAAAATGGGAACGCTCATTTGTTGCATTCGTCATTTCAATGCGCGCGCACATGTGTGTGTGGGTAAGTTATTCTATCTTTAACTGCTTCCCGCAACTTTTTCTCTGCGTATACATATATACATATACATATATGTATAGTGTATACATTCCCGATTAAAACCAAATGCTGTCGCGGCCGCTTAGCGAGGAACTCCATTTAACTTTCACCCGCAGGCCATCAAAGAGGTCAAATTCTTTTTTTGAATTTATGCTTCTTACGCCGCTTTGGGTCACCGATACGCGTCCGTTTATTGTACGAAAAAAGAAAGGCTCACAACGCTTATAATGTATATAGAAAGGGAATTTCTTCAATCAGCACTTTAACGGCCGCCGCAATGTAACTTAATATACAACGTACGACGATATAAACTAGTAAAAAATTTGAAAAAATTAAATCTACATCCGCCGTTTTGTACGGAAATACTTATTGCAAAATCTGAAATCAAAGCATGCAAGCATATCCTCGACTTCATAAAAGAATGCAATTTGAAAGTGCAAAAGACCGATTATATATATAGACAAAACGGGTACGTTTTTCGAATCATGCAACATCTCGATTAAGTTGATAATAAGGCACGATATATATTTATGTATAAAAGTGTACGCAAGTTACACGACGAGCTAGTGATGCAGTAGAGATATACAAAGTTTAATGACCTCTATTCTGTCGTGATGCGATGCTATTGTATTATAGCGTATTTCTACCATTCCAGTCAAGCATCTCTCGCTGCAAGCACAAAGCGTCGAACGATATACGGATCGTCAGCAATAAAACGCGAAAAAAGTCAGTCGGAACTCGAGCACCTACTGCACTTTCTATATGTATATATAGTAATACAGCAACTTGTCCCGAATTAAGAAGCATCTCATAAAAACTATGGCGATTATAATTGAAAATATATACAGAAACGGTGCTGATGCAGAAAGAAGCATAACACGCGCAGCTTTCGATAATAAGGCGCGAGCGAGAGCTGCATCGGTTATAATTTTCTCGAAAAAATTTTCCGCGCGAGCCTATCATCGCAACGCATTCACACACACACACACACACACACACACACACACATATATATATATATATATATATATATATAATATGACAACCTGACCCCGATACGCGTTACAGCAATAGTGTTACAGCAGCAGTAAGCTTATAAGTAATATATAGTGGTAGGCGTATTACGGTTCGAATTCCTCTTGTGCACCAGCCGCGGAATGCTTTACTTTGATTCATGCGATTGGCCCTCATTAAGCGTGAAACGAGCTCCACGGATCGAGGAAAAGTCGCGAGATTCAGATATTTTAATATCCCGCACTTGTATCATACATCATATCGAACGACCGACTAGAGCGATCCTCATCGATTCGTATGGCAGCTGCCACAGAGCAACAAGGATTTGGCCAAAACCTTTCTCTCGCTTGCCCGGCATAAAGGCGCTGCAGCTATAGCGAGCGAACGATAAGGGTATTTCCTGCTGTCTACAATATATATACGCGCATAGAATCGCGGGTAATTATTATACAGAGGGATCAGATTAACGCCGTTCTTAGTCTGCTTTCTAATGAGTTATACCACGATTTATTTTCCTATTTTTGAGCATATTATTCGATTTTTTTCGAATCATTATAACAGCTGTGATCTCGATGAAAGTTTCGGGGCGGCAAAGCCTTTTCCAAAAATCTCGCGCTTCGCACCGCGTTTCACGTTATACATATAATATTCAATGTGTTTATAATTCACCGCGCGATTTAAATTGCCGTCAGATAAAATCAGCGCGCACGTCTTAATTTATATAATAGCTCACGTAATAAATATACAGATATAGAGGAACGCTCAGATCCATCGAATATTATGCAGCCGTCACGAGTGTACGTACAGCGCGTGAAGACCGAACGTTTTCATATATAAATCACGAGTATAACCGCTTACGAAATAATCGAGCCTTCGATGCGCAACAATTCATCCGATTAAGCATATATACGCTGCCGAGAAGAGCTGCACCGCTCGTGTGTGTATATATATATATATATATAGACACATTATCCTCCGTGAGAGGGAGAGCTTTCTCGCACGATATATATATAAAATCGATGCGAAAGCAGAGCGAATTCATTTTTCGAACGTGCCTCCCGCACGTGACACAGCGACTAACTCCGATTTCGCACGCGGACTCTGGCAAATGTTGCTGTATGCGCGCGAGCGCGCTAACTTCGCGATGATACGGCCGATGGAGCGTGAAGCTATGGTAATGCTATAGACCCGCGATCGTCCGTGCCCGAGAGACGCGTATGCGTGATGTACGCTTGCAGCTGTAATTATATAATATATATTATATACATACAATTACAATTGATTATTTGCATGCGGTCGTGCAATTTTCGCTATTTTCAGATTCGGACAATACGCGTTCGCTTAATTCATCCTTTTCTCATAAGCGCGGGCTTCCATTTGCACTGCTGTTGATACAGTCGTGACTCTCGATTAGTGATCGATCGTTAAATTTACTTGCGATATCTACGCCATTCCAGAGGCGAAGCGAAACGAAATAATTTAATATATTAAGTTGTACAATTGAAGACGAGACTCTTTTTCATCGCAGCTCGCAATCTTGCGCTTTCTATATGATGTTTTACACTCGTATAATACACCTATATGTATCTCGATTTCCAGTTGCATTTATATACATATCTATATTATTTACAAATACTTCTGTAAGCATGTTCTTTTTTCAATTTGGATCTCTTCATTATGAGCTAACCCTAGTATATGTAACCCTAATATATATACATACTTTTTTTCATAGCATCGCTTTACCTATATGGCTCAATGACCGGTGGTCGTACTTAAAATAACGTAATAATCGAGCGTGCTATCTATAGAATTTTTGCAACGTATATTGTGAAAAATCATTCTAAAACGTAATAAAAATGAAAGAATCTTTCGAGATAGAATGCTTATTATACTTCTACACTTATCTATATAAAAATTCATAAAGTATTATATAGAATATACAAATCTGTTAATTTTAAGAATAGTTAATTGGTAGCAATAAAATTATTTAATATATTACTTAATAAATTATAAGAATATTATAAATTTGAAGAAAAAAGTCCGAGGAAAAAAATTGTTAATTAGTTTAGAAATGATGAAATATTTTATGAAAATGTTTATCGCATGTTATAAATCTGTATAGATAACCTATAAAGTCAATATGCCTATAAATCAAGGGATATTTTAGTTTGTAGGATTAGTTAACTAAATATAATGATAATAAGACCGGACCTGTGTAAGTTTTATAGATTACATCACATGTATATAATTGATGTAAACATACATGCCTTGTATACTCTGGTGAATAAATAAATAAAAATAAATAAATAAATAAATAAATAGATATACAGTCGAAGTGTGGAGAGCCGCAGTACGAATGAAATTACACTCGAATGCGTGATTCTAGCCAATTTTCTGTATATAACGTAGCCTATATAGTATAGGTATATACATTATAATAAAATGTGGCGGGCGCGATATAACCGCTATATTATTTATATGAATTCTGGAATCTTACATAAAGCTTTTCGAAAGCCGCTCGCAATAATAATCGAGCACGATGTTACCTGCAGTATTTCTTCGCCTGCTCCTATAAAATTTGAGCGATCTTCGAGTGCAGCTGCGAAGTGCGGGCAAAGTAAACCAGAATATCTTCCGGCTTGAAGAATTCTGCCGAACGATCGTAATATACATCATTCTAGACGGTAATAATACA
Source organism: Muscidifurax raptorellus (assembly GCA_020010945.3). NCBI lineage: Eukaryota > Metazoa > Arthropoda > Insecta > Hymenoptera > Pteromalidae > Muscidifurax > Muscidifurax raptorellus. Next base: position 26,200,562 of record CM052078.1, read on the forward strand.
GGCTCGCTACTCGTGTGAATATTTCTCGACGCATATTACACGTATATATACCGGGTCACCCAGTGGACTAGAAAACGAGGGAATAAGTATATATATAAGTACATTTGAAAACGTCGCCCTCGTAAAAAAGACCGAGGCGCCAAGTGAACAACCGATTCTTTTATTATGATGAGGAATCTCGTCTGTGCGCGGTTAACCAACGAGCCTTTTTCAATTCGCGAGTGATTACAATCACGTCATATATATATATATATATATATATATATATATATATATAGCTATATATACAAGCTCGCACTTATATATTATTAACCTACGCGCATATATCCTTCGGCGACGCTTCGAAATCTCACCAAATCATCAGGCCTCGAAACGTCAATCAAACACGTATAGAGAAGCGGTTTTTGTTTTCACAACTTCCCGGTACCTATAATATTATATATACAAACTGGCAACATATACTGCATCAGCGTGCAGCTTTAAAAAAAAAGAAAAAAGCGCCAAGCGATCCAGAGCTCGATCAGATTGCGCGGAGAATATGCTGGAAACGGAAAGAGCAGCAACACTTTGCATAAGCATCTGTATACCTATGTGTGTGTGCGTGTGTGTGCGTGTGTGTGTCTGTGTGTGTGCGTGCGTGTGTATGCAACGCGAGCGAACAAGCACAGGGCATAAATCAGGCCGAGCGACGCGCTTGGACCGGCTCCTCGCGCGCGCAAAGAAAGTCGGATCTCGCGGCGAGAGGTTAAAAGCATCTCTCCGCATCGATCACTATATATATTTATATATACAGGTACATACCCATACATAGCCGCGAGATCGACGCGGTTATATTAGTTATTTATCGCTTCTTTTGACTCCAATGGTGTACACTCGCTTTTATTTCCTTGCAAATGCCTGCAGTGGCTCTATGGGCCGAAATCGGTGTACGCATATAGCACTTTTCATCGAGAAATCTCGACTATGAGCCTCTACGGCGACGTATCAAAAGGAAGTAATTATGGTGCTTGTTGATAATGAGAAAAAATGCCGGCGGTTAATTTATCGGTGCAGAAATATTGTCCCACCGCGGAGATTGCGATTTCCTCTTATTAAATCATTTTAACGCCCCGAGATTGCTCGTGCACAAATACAATAATACCGTTCGTGCGTCGTCGTCGTCGTCGTCGTCGTTGTCGTCGCTTTCACCGAAATCGTTTTCATCTATTTTTATACACATCTCGTAATTTCGCGCGGATCCTCCTCGACCGCATTATTCTTTCACAGTCTGAAAAGCGCGAAATTTTCACGTATGAAAAATTTGCCAGCGCATATATCAGCGGTGTAATATTATTATAAGTATAAAATAACTATTCTTGCTCCACACACCGAGAAAATAGACTAAAAATGCGAAGATGTTGCGCGCACAGAGGATAAGGCATTTTCACGCGGGAAGAAAACTTGAAATCCTCGAGAAAATGCGTAGCACTTTGCCGCATTCGAAAGTTTGGCGCTGTTAATAATTAAAATTAAAATCTCCCGCATGAATAACGGGAGCTATAGAAGAAGTAGAAAGTCGCAGCTACTGGAAATATACATGCATTATGTAGCATAAAAGGAAAACACGTGCGATGACGACTATACTATGATATTATTTTTCAGCACTTTTCTATGTCCTTTAATTATTAACAATTGTTTAAAGGTTCCATCGATCAAACGGGCGTTGTGCAGTTATGTGAAATATAAAGATACATAAAAAAGCAGCACTTCTCACATGATTATGGACATAGAATACTGACTAATTAATTTAGAATAAATTTTATAATATATTATTTCGCTTTTTATCTAAAAAGATCCTCTATTTTGATTCTATCTTGGTAGATCAAACATTAGCATTCCTTTGTGCTCTCAGATAATTCTTCAGGTATTTTGTCCATGTATTGTAGAATAATATTAATTCTAGATCCTATTATTATATAAATTACGTTATTTAAGTTATAATAAAAAATGTAATACAAACATTATTATTTATTGACAAAATTATAGTTTATTTTAACAATAACTATTTAATAATGATTTAATAATTAGTTGCATGTAAATCCTTGCGTGTGTGGGTATGTGTGTAAGCTTTTGTAAAGACGCGTGAAAGATGAGCTTTTAAGAGACACACGCGACGAGCACAATAGGATGCAAATCCACCTGGTCGGCAGCGATGTGGATATCGAGTAGCGTCGCGCGCGTCGAGGCGCAATGACGTCCAAGTACGAGTATGGTAACGCGATAGTCGGACACGGAAAATGCGCGGCGCTGGAAGGTCGCGACTAACAATTTTTGTATTTTTAATTTTGTAAAGTTAAAATATTATACTCACATGCAAAAGCTATACTACTACTAGCTGTAGAGATTAGATTTCAAAATAACTGTATTATATATAATACAAGAACGTTGGATAAACTTATCCAATTTGACTTAAGCCCTACTGCAGTAGATCGAATTTGTTACCTTGTAACATTTGTGCAACTAAATATAAAATAATCTCATTAGGTGAGTTCCGGAGCGATAAAACTCTGATAAAAAAGCGCTCGCTATATATACTGATGCAGCAGCGCAGCGCACTGATTTGACTCGTAACTGTACACATCTTATCGTAGTGTACTATTTATTGAGTACGTTATTTTTGCCCTGCTATAATTAATACTGTACTATTCCCTGAAAATGAAAAAAAATCAACCAATATGCGTACATTATAACGTTCTATATACAATGGCTCGCCGCACGTTTACTCCGCGACGATCGTCCGGAGGTCGATAACCAGTGCCTCGACCGAAGGCTCGATCCGTCCTAATATATATGTGCGGTGATTCACGCACCGAGCACCAGCGCCGTTTCATCTCTCCCCTACAATAGCATTGCGAGGGTGCATTTAAACGTCGTGCGTGTGCTGCATCATCGATCGCGTCGCGAGGAGGGGAACCTTCCGCAAGGGCGAGCGATATATAAGCTCATTTTTTCAGATATAGAATCAACGCGAGCAAATGTATTATAAACTTATACTATTTCGGTATATGCGCTTGCGACTTTTACATCGATGATGGAAGAAAGTCTTTCTAAATTTCAGTTTTATTATTGGGCTCGGAGTGGTCTGCATTATGCACCGCGAGAGGGAATCGTGTTTTGCGAAATTATCATTATGAGTCTGAATCACGATTGCTAAATTTGAAAGGTTCATTCGCACCGTATAGTACATCGCTCGTCGGGCTCGCTTATGATTTATGCAATATAATGATGCAGTGTGGATCGAGAGATTCGAAAATCAGAGTTATAATACGTGGATTTTATTTTTTTGATATATTAGTAGCTGCGCATCGGTGTATATACATACGGTGGAAATGGCGCCGCGCAGTAAAAGGGCTAACTATGCTATGTACGAGTTTGATTAAGCGAAAACCGTGTGTGTGAATATTTTAATATTAGAAGACGTTTGGCACTTTCTTATTGAACTTATTTCGCAGCGATATTATTATTTTCAAAGGGCACGAACCCGCACATAATAATTACGTTTGAAAATTCAATTTCACTCGAGTCTTATAATATACCTGCAAGTTCGAGGCGCCTAGGCCATATTATATATATACTCATTATTATCGCGCTCTATGTATTATACCGCAATCGATCACTGCTCTGGTAAGACCTCGTGGAACCGCATCTCCCGGCGCTCTCGATCACACACAATACTTAAAACTGCTTTCCCGGCGAACAATCGCATGGCGAAAAAGTCCCGCTAAACGTTCTAAAACAATATCGTAAAAAAGTGCGACTATTCACATTGTAATACTGCTGCTGCTGCTGCTGCTGCTGCTGCTGCTGGCGATGAGAGTCGTATACATTGTAAGGATTTTACAATGCCGCACTGAAAACAGACGTTCGTAAAATTTCTCGCTCGCCGCACTGGCTCACGATCGTTCCAGTTAATCAACGTGAGCTTTGGATTTTTCGGCTTTCGCGCGCATTGTTTATGTGTTGCGCAGCGCAGCTACTCTCGAGAGATCAGAAAGAGTGAGAGAGAGAGAGAGAGAGAGAGAGAGAGAGCGGCTTAATTATTTTCCGCCACGGAGCGAAACTCAATTGTTTTTATTTTTGGAAGTAATTTTTTTCGCTCGAACGTGTGCCGCGGCAAGACGCTAATTAATGGAGATTCTTTTTATATATACCCGATTTAAATTCGCGTGGGAAACCGTATGCGCCTCTATACGCGCTCATGAGCTGTGTGTATATGTATATAAGTTTCATTTTCATTTCTATGATTAATTTGCATAATGCCGCCGAACACGCAGTTCCCATAATATATAGAAACTCGTCTTTATATAATTGAAAGTGTACGCCTAGATGTAAATTAAGCACATTTTTGCAGTTACTAGCAGACATAGTTGCTTAGACCTCAAAGTCGGCGCTGAACTCTTTCCCTGCCAATACCGTGTGGTCGTACTGCACAGAGAGACAAAAAATCACAATAAACATGTTAAACAAACGCACACGACACGAGCGAGGCGAACCGAAGAAACGACAAGTACGTGCATAATATAGGGTCATTAGCTTACGTCGATAGCTCCTTATCAAGCGGCGAGCCGAAGAAACGCGAACACTGCGGGGAGGCTAATCTGCATAAGCGCGCGTGCAGCAGAGATTTATATATATGTACATATATAAATATATATATATCGCCGATTCACCGCTATTAAACTTATTTAGAGATAATAGATATTTTCGTCAGCTCTCTGGACGAAGTGTTTGGGTAATTTATTTACTGATCATTTTCCATACTGTCCTTCTTTGCAAGACCTTTAGATCGCGGAGAAACTCATTTGCCGGGATATTCAAAAACGTTCGTGTGTCTTTGCCGGAGATGTATCCGAATATTTTCTAGCTATACACACAGTGAAGTATTTTAACGCGCAGTGATTACTCTGGCTTTATCGGAATGCTTACGATAGCCCAAAGATTGCGCTGGAATTTTTTTCTTGTCACAACAGCATCGTAATCACACGATTTTGACGGTTTATAAAAAAAGAGACTTGCTACCGAAACCTTGGCATCAGAGTCAGAGCCTTGAACGGCCCGCACCATGCTACAGATTTTTATCGCTGGTTCAACAAGACGATGATACATTACGCCATCGATTTGCTAAGTCATTGCGGGTGAATGACAAAAATGAAACGTGAAAATATGGAGGTCGAGTCTGCTGTGAACTGACAGCTCACATATGTATGTTGAATCAGTGAGAAACATCATTCCCATTAGTAGGTCAACGCGCTCGACGACGCATCAGCGGCTGATTACATCGATAGATCAAAGTACAATGCGTCGTCAATTGCTACTTTGTGTTATTTTTGCCGCACAGCGCGCGATCGGTTTAAATTTATCTGTCGATCGCATCAGTGTCAGTCGATTACAGTTCAATCAATTTCGACTAGAATAATTCGATCGCGATCGCAAAGTGAATTCTAGAACGAAAACAATTTTTCTCTTCGTAGAAGTACTTATTGCTTTTTAAAAATTCAGCGCAAAAAATACTTGGCAGCGCGAACGAGCTCTGTCGTATTACGAGGAAGGAACCTGTGGAACGAGCAACGGCTCTCAAGGCTGCGCCTGATTGAGAAATTCTTTATAATGCTTTTTCGTCGTGCTGAATGCAAAAGAGGCATTGAGCGCGCGGGGGCATCCTTATATTAAAACAGTCGACGTCAATGGTCCGTGAGAAAAAGATAATTTTGTGCGTTGTGCATATATAGTAGCAGACAGACAAAGTCGTCCGCATTCGAGCAATTAAAAAGAATACAATATTATAATATAACGTGCACAGACACGAAATTCGATTTTACGCACGCTTTTATCCGCATTGTCGAAGAATGCCAAAAGTGCAATAGCCTCGCATTCGTCACACTACGGAATATTCGCGAAATTCTTCTCAATCAAGCGCTGCTGCAGCTCGTGCACGGCCGGCTTTTACGAGCTCTCCGAGTTTTTTGCTCCTCTCGCGGTTTAAAGGCTACAGCGGAAGAGAGGAGCGGGAGGAGGGGGACGGGGAGGGGGGGGGGGGAGGAAGAGTAAACCAGTTTTCGAGGCTAAAACGCCGTCATCCTGATGTGTATACCGATCCTGTTCCTCTCTTCCTCTCCGTGAGTCGGTGTGTATTATATATACTTATATATAGAGAGTGAAATTTACCCTGAAGCATGTTGTGATCGGCCTCCTCGTCCGCGAGACAGCGAACCCTGCCGATGGACGACGACAGCAGACTCATGCTGATGTGCACTACTCCGGAGAAACTCTCCTCACATTCGAGATGGAACTTTAGCAGCGAGACTGTGGAATTCGGGGCGAGGACGAGCTTCCAGCCGCGGCTATGTGTCGCGATCGATATATTTCTTCTTCCTCTACACTTCTCTATATTTACTGGCACTTGCTTTCAGCGTATTATAAGTACTTTTCAACACAGCCTTGATTCTTCTTTTGCTTCTTCTTCTTTTATTATAGGGTATGCAACGCTCTTTACACGTAGCATGGAACTGCTGAAAATTGTCTAAATGGTTACTGCATAAGCATGTTTGAGAAGTCGGGATTGCATTAAACACAACCACAAGAAGGAGAAGAATAATTCCGTTACTGCGTGTATAAACTTATTAAGTATTGAAGGCCGAGCTACTGCGCCGACGCACCTGTCACGGCAAATCTCGGCGTAATTCGTCACTTTCCTCTTCTTCGCCTTCTCTTGTACTCTTTCGTTTATTTTATTACGTACATACGGGTTGGCTTATGGTGTATTATCGTCAAAATCAGTATGTGTCTTGGGGTTTCGTCCCAGAGTATGAAAGAGCTAGTGCTTGTTCCGCATGAATTGCATTGTACATAATAATACGTATAATAGGTTGAAAGACAATGATGAGTTTGTTCCTCTTACTCTCTGGAGAGCATAAAACACCTCAGTCCTCGCTCCTCTCTCTCCCCCCTCTCTTGGCATCAAGCTGTCATCGCAGCAGTCGTCGTAGCAGTCGTCGTCGTCGTCGTCGTCGTCGTCATCTGCTGGTGTGAATCGCGCGCGGACGAGGCTATGGTAAGCGTCACGGCTGCTGGGAAAAACACCACTGACTGGCCCAGCCGAGTTCGGCGGCGCTGTCTCTCTACTAACGTTGCCAGCTTCGATCAATAATATTCGCCCGACGCGACTACTACATGTTATACGCAGACGCACACCACCGCGGCTACGTATATACGACAACGACATCCGCCACTGGTACACTCTGCGCATGCATACGCGCACGCGGTTGCGCGACTGCGCGCACGGCCACGGCAGAGAAAGAGCGAGCAAGACATGTATATAATATAGCGAGGTCGGCAGCGGCAGCAGCAGAGCAGCAGCGAATGCCTTGCGCGCTTTTGTGTTTTATTGCCGAGAGAGCCTGAGCGAGCAAGTGGTAGCAGCCGCGGTAGTAACAGAACAGGCCGCCAATCAGCTGGCCGCGCACGGCTTTGGCGCGAGCTTTTCAAATCGACTGTATAATGCGATAGCGCTGCTGTACCCGTGTCGGTCATTCTTCTATACGGGCTACGTAGCAACTCCGTATTTTTTAAGTCGCAAAGAATAATTGCTTTAAAGTTGTCTGCCTAATTGTCCCCCTCAATTTTTATTTTTCAGTCACAGAAAGCTAATGTCTTTCCACTGAAGCCGCTGTCTTGTATGCCCGTTATATTATAGTACAATCTATACGTAGCAACATGGTTTTCATAAATATGTTCACTGTCAATTACTGTTGCGCGGGTGCTAAACAAGTTCAGGATACTTTATAATATATCCCCGGCTTCAGCATGCAAAGCGCACATGCATGATACTTGAGATTCACGGTATAAGGTTTCTAGGCTTGAGTAGCGCATTCGACACCTGCTACGACTAGATTAATACATGCTGTGAGCGGGCCTCAATTAACTTGCGCGGGTCGCGTTTCGTTATGTCGCTTTTGCAATTTTTCGACAACTTTGAAACAAATGTTTAACGTTATCTCATTTTAAAAAATTTTCACCTCAAATTCTGCCTAGAAACAGGCTCAATTTCACAAGAATATAAAAATCATCCTTTTTACTTAATGCGTGTACATCATCAAATGAAAAACAACAACGCCTCAAATTACCTTCTCCTTGCATTGGAAGAAACCCGTCCGCGCGACTCTCAAATGTCACCTCAGTTCCGTCTCAGGCCTGTGTGACCGCGGCAGGTGCAACAGCCGGAGACAATAAAGAGAGAGGAGAAAGAGCGAGTATATTTTTCAACCATAAGCATGATTATTAGATGAACTTTTTCCTCGAAGGATGAAGAAAGAGAAGGAGGAAATGTTGTCTATACGCATATATATAATATAATATCTTTTGCGTAATAAGCCGACGGTAGCTTTGAAAAATGATCGAGGAAGTGCATAGCGATGCTATTGGAAAAATTCAGTTTATTGTTCGAAGACACGATCGACTTGGCCATGAATCAAAACGCGCGTTGATCATTACCGTCGAATTTATCCTAAAGTCATGTTCCGCGGCGAGTGTGCCGCAGAGCAAATTGTAAAGGAAAAATCTTACGTAAAAGCGTTATATATGTTCCATACTCTCGGTATATAGCTGCAACAGCATTATACAGATCGCTTATTGTTGTGAACGATATATCGACTTAAAGTATATGCAATATCCCGGTCACTTTCTCCCGCACTGATGAATTTTTATATAGACGACACTCGTATTCTCATACGCATGTCAATATTGTATGGAAAGATTTCTTGCGTGTATCACGATTTGCTATTTATAATTATTGGTATGTGCAGTATGTATATGGATTATCGATAATCGATATATAAGAGTATATATGGTAATGAGCGGGATCTCGATGTTTGAATTCAAATTGAATAAATAAGAGCAACTTGAACTTGAGCCTTCTTTACTACCCTGTATCATGATTTACCAAATCCGAACCGATTCACGCTATATATAATGTATATATACGTATAACCTATACCACAATAATCGCAAGCTATCCAAGCTAGAATGACGCATGACTTATCGTCTCGCAAATATTCACATATTTATATATATACTGTGTGTGTATGTGTATACGCGCCGGCTCATAAATCGCACCTTCATTACGCAACAATCTCACCAGGTATGCGTGCAAGTACGCCTCAGCAGTTCGTTCGCACGAGAAGCGCATATCCCGCGTGCGCGCACGCTCATTGTCGCGTTACAGCATGTGTGTATATATATATACAGACACGGTAACAAAGTTGGTCCCGTAAGGGCATCCACGTTTAGCCTCAAGATTCCCGGCACACTTGTATATACATATACGCGCAATTAGACGGCAATTACCCGCATCGCGCGCGCGAATCGGCCTTATCTATATAACCTTCAAAGATGCGCGCGCTCCGTTTTTACACGGGTTTTCCAGAACAATTTCGAGAGTTGTTCTCCAAGCGGCGCCGTCGGCATTTCATTGTGCGCGCTACACAGCGCAGCGCCGGCGTTTATCTCGATAAGGGAAGAATTTGGCGCGCGCTGCGAACGGCAAATTGTGCCGAGGAAATGTTATGTCAAAGCTAGATGCATGCGACGAGTATTATATTTCACGTTCTTACGTTTGCGTAGCGATGTTTGTTATATGCGCAGCGATTCGGAGAGTTACATTACAAGACTTTTTCAACAAGAATATATATATATATACTAAATTATTTACTTTATATACGTGAATATATTGTTATGCAGTTATAATCGAGCTCTGTGCAATTATAAAATATAAAAAGAGTAGTTTGCTTTTTAATTTTTTATAAAATATCAATGGGTGTGCAATTTAAAGTATAAGTATTATATTAACACTGAATTATATATATATATATATATATATATATAATTATATGGGGGGCAAGTTCCCGGGGATTATATTGTGTGCGGGTTTGGAGCATTGAAAAAGTTCTATTATTTGTTGAACCATCTCCCGACTGTAATATAATATTTTGCACGCGTTCATTTAGGCGTGAACCTGCTTTTTTTTATATCTCCACAAACCTTGTTTCCGGGCTTCGCGGAACGAACATCATCAACGCACGTAAGCAATCAGGTATACATTATAAGTATGTATTTTTCACCGCAATTATCGGCTATTCATGTGCTAAATCCTAAGAAACGCGGACAAACGAGGACTTGCGCGAAAAATATATTAGGCATGAAAATTGCGCTGAAATAAATCATCCTCGCGAAACCTCTTGCATACGCATTAAACAACCATAATAAGTATATATAAATATATGTGTTCACGCTGATGACGCGCATCAAATGTACAATAGTGTATAATACTGATGGTCGTAGTATATAAAAGATAAGAGAAAGTTTGGACTTTTTCTTATCGCTGGGTTTGCGCAAAAATCCTGAAATTTCACATGTATATATATACGATCGACATTAAAAGCCAGATGCACACGACGGGATTTTTATGAAAGTCCCGTCGCTGCAGTCGAAAGTTTAATAAACTGAGCGAAGTACTCGATGAGACTACGAGAGACAATCGTATAATGACTTTAATAATGATTTCGCCTGACAGTGCAGCAGCAGCAGCAGCATCAGCCGCCGAAACAGGTGTATCGGCAGCGTCGACAAAGCCGTATGCAAATTACTCAACAAAATCCAGCTAAAACGCTCGTTCATCATAAAGCGAATAAATAAATGTATCCACTTTCGAAAGTGCGTCCGCCGTATACACGTAGATTTTTCGTCCCCGAAAAGCTATACAATTTAGCGTGGAAAAAATGTAAGTATGTGTTACGCGCGCGAACGGGTTCTTTACATCGAAAGCCCTATACAAGCCAGCTCGTCGCGTCGAAAGTTAATAAAGCGAGAGTAGAGGTCGGTCCTCGGTCTATAAAACAATCGCAGTTGGCCTCGCTATCGCAGCGATTAAAATCCCCTCGAATCCATCATATCGAACTACTTTCCAGCCGCTATATAATATACTGCTAAAGATACAACGACGCGAGAGGAGCTTAACGGTTGTATTATATTATCGGCGTCTCGCATCTACCTCGTATAAAGCATCCTTCAGTAGCTATAGCCGGTGCAGTATAATAATCAACGTACCATGCGCAAATCCGCTGCACGGCCGAGTGGATGAAACAAGACCATGTCTAGAAGTTAAAAATTTATTTCAATGAGTGAAATATCACGCGTGCACGCTCCAACGGTATTGCCAAACTTTTTTTCCGGACACTACAAATTCTCTTGTGGAAAAAATGAACGAAAACTAACAATGCCTGGGGCGAGAAAACGGAAAATGCATATTATTATTAGGATTCATTAGCAATGAAGAAGATAAAATAGCCATAATTTATTAGCATATGTATATTATCAACAATCCAAAATGAAAAACTAAATTTTTGAAATTAAAGTAGAAAAAAAAGAGCATCAACTGAAGCCCTAAACGCGGAGGAAAATGACTGATCGTTTGAATATATTACTTACGATATTAGAACTTGACTGAGGTAATCAAAAGATATCGATTGAATCCGTCCTTGGAAAATAAATATTGTTTTAGGGTACTTCAATCTAAATAACAGAATGTGCTTTATTAGTATTCTGCGTTAATCCTTGAGTTCATCTTTAAAGCAGCTCGTTTTAAGTGAGATCCTTTTACAGAGGTAATCACTTTTTAATTTAACCTCACTTGCATCATGTCATGATTAGGTGGCTGAACTTCTTTAGTGACTGCTCAGTTATAAAAGCACCATAGATTGCTTATACTGCGGAATAGTTTGAATCATCAAAGTCTTCGTCAGTAGATAAACAGTGAAATAACGTTACTAATATATCTCTTTTTCTTTCATCCACATTGGAATTTCTAACAAAGCATCTTTTTTTCTACCACCTAGCGTAATACCTTTCACCTTACAATTCTTGACTAGCTCAGTCAATGCGGATAATTATAATCTTTTAGACGTATGGTTCAAATATTCTTTTGCTTCCTCCTAGAGGAAGCTTTATAATAGTAAAATTTTCAGTTTCGCTAAAACTTCATAGAAACGTCTTTTGAGGTGTTTGGAGTTTGAATCATATGCTTTTAGAAATTGTCCGTGAGGATGGCTGTGTGTGTGTGTGTGCATGTATGTATGTATACATGGGTATCGTCGTATGTCTGGAACTACGTGATCTATAATAATAAAATTTGACATGCATATCTGCTTTTTAATTCTGAATTCGGGAAAAAAAAATTTTTGATTTTGACAATTGTGGCCATTTTTTAACCATTTTTTAATTTTTGAAAAAATGTTTCGTTTTTTGAAATTATATAATTTATACAAAAAAATTCAGCAATAGTGTTTTTGAAAGAGTATAAAATTTCCTACTTTTTCCCGCAAGATTTTCTAAATTGACCGTTTCATTAAATTGTTATGACAAAAAAGGTGTTTTTTTAAATTTATATCTTCCAAATTAAACAGTCTAATGTTTTGAAAAAATTCATGATAACAAAGAATAATAATGTGTACATGTTGTAAAAATTTTAAGTCATTTTTTGGTGATTAGTTTTTGAGAAAAAATCGAAAACCTAAAAAAATCAGATTTTTTTTATGTCGCACGGTTACGGGAGTAAAAAAGCTTTAATTAACTTGAAATTTTGGGAAAAGATAGATCTTTTGATTACCTCGGCTAAGTTCTTTTCACAGCTTATGAAAACGATTAGTTGAAATAGTTTATTATGACACTGTTGTGCTTGCTTCGCTCGTACAAAAAACCTCGAGCAAGGTAGAAAAACACCTCCCACAACAGTCTCATGCGATATTTTATAGCACGACAACCTCAAAATCGACAATAAAGTTGTCATTTTGAGGTTAGCGTGCTATAAAGATATTAAAATACAAATTCTTTGTCTCTCACCCTGTATAACCTGTATAACTGAAAATTATTATTTTTGTTAAACCTTTTGCAGCCACCGGAAGCGCTACCTGGGAGGGGTGGCCAACTACAGAGACCAGAGTTGCAAGGGTGTAACATCAGTCAAATCTATAAACCGTTTTTTAAATCACAACGGTACGTCGTAAGATTCAAGAATAATTTTTAAAATTAAAATTAGAGAGTAACATGGATCCTGTGACTGGCTTGAGGATGCCAATGATTTTAAGCACTAGTTTGAGTTACTTAACTAAGAATTGAGAGAACAGGTACTAAAGCGGCCCGCAATCAAATCGACTCAATTTGGGGTGTGCAACATTTTGATGTACAAAACCTGTATATAGGTTTTGTGCGGGGAGGGGGGGTTGTTTTATATAGAAATTGCGATTCCAATTATTGGCTTTTGTTGTAAAAAGAGATTACGAGATCGTTAGAATATTCTAAAAACGGTACAGGAATATTCAATAGCCCGCGAAAATTAAGAATCTACTTTATCTTAAGAGAATTTCCCAGCGAGGTTAAGAGAAAAAACACTGTAAGCCCTTTATTAGGAGGTACGAGGCGTCGGCGGAGAGATCATCTGGGCCCCCGGTCAAGCGAGGCGCAAATACGACGTCAAAATTGGGTTTAGATGTAAAATTTTAGTGTAATTTTTTAAATTTGATTTCTGCTTACATGAATAATGAATTCGAATTGAATAAATGAACTCAATTTAGATAGTTTAGTTTGGTAGAGTCAATGTCATTGTTTTATTATTACAATAACTCCGCGTAAAATAATATATTTTTCTTCGAAACATTTTGCAAATATTTTTCCATGCGCGTAGATCAGCGATTAACAAAATGTTCAAAGCCATTTTAAAAGAAATGTCGACACGCCTAATTTGTCACCGAGTGCTAATGGATGTATTAAATTACAATGAAAACTTCATAAAAAGGCGAGATGCGACGTACACTTTCAGAGGAGATGTCTTATGATTATGTAGAAGCGAGAACGAGAGGAAATCGACAACTAGGTCACACATCAAAGAGATACGATTGTGCGATGCAAAAATAATCCAAGAGAAAGAAAGATCTGCGAGAAAACAAAAGTGTACATGATATGCACAGTTCTTGGAGAGCGAGAGATAGAGTTTATTTACTGAGTAAAATAGGATGTATATATATAAATCAGACTCGATATCATTATATACATACAGGATCAATCCCATTATCGTTATAAAACGCGCATAGTTAGAGAGTGAGAGAAAAACCTGCTGTAAAACTTTTAAATAGGACACATTCTAAAATAGAATCCATAAAAGGTGATATTTATGACCCGAAATTCTAAAATCCACTAATATCAGAGAGAAAGAAAGGGGGGAGCTACGTACAAGAATTGGAGGGGCGTAATTATATAAATTCCGGAGCGAAAGGCCATATCATTCAGTTGTCATTTACACAGCTAGACTGACTAACGAGAAAGCGCACACACATATATACCCACAGATATTTAATATGTATACATAGTAAGGCATGTTTCTCTCTTTCGTACTCAAAATAAGTGACAATAAGTGACTCTTTCAAAAAACGTATTTCAAAGTGATTTGGTATCCGATTCCCTTCCTGGATGGTCGTGACCTCAGCTGCATCGGTAGCCAAAGGGAATTTTTTATTATTAATATATTCTAAATTGATAATAATAAGGTATTACAGGCATTACATAAAGAATCCGATTTATCGAATTAGATTTATATATTGCTGATCTTTTGTGATTTTAAATTTAAATAAATAGATTTGATGTAATATATTGTTCTTGTAATCAGATGTTTTGAGGATGGGCATGTTTAATGCTAATATAAATACTAATAATGATAATTAGTTCAAACTCTAGTCTTTATTGGTTTCTATTAATTTTATCATTTTCATCATTTACACCTACTTTTTATTTTATTATTATATTTTTTTTCAATGGTTTACGCACATGAACTGTATTTAATTACACAAGTGAGTATTCGACGCAAAAAACTATTGATGTATTTGCAAGAACTAAAGGTTTGTACCTGTTTATATTAGCTAATTTCATAGTGTTATTGCCACATCCTCTTACAAAGCAATTAGAGGCATTGAATTGTGAGTGAACCTTACAGAATACTTACATGCTTGATATTCATCCATTTTTTTCAGCAGTATAACGCAGTTCGTATTTTAAAAAGAGGAAATTTAAAATCATGCTCAAGAGGCCTAATGAAGTATGTATCTATTGTTAAAATGAATAAATTAAAAATATTATGATAGTTTTAATGCTTGTGTTTATTGGGAATAGAACGAAGTTGATTTTGTTAGAGAAGTTAACATAATCAAAGGAATTGAGCAACCAATGAATGTACGTCTTTATACAGGAGAAGCTATTTTAAACAGCTTGAACCACAAACCAGATCATGTGGGACAGGTTAGATTAATTCTATTTTTAACCAATTTAATGCAATATATGTCTAATATTAAATGTTAAACATGAGCGCCTTCTGCGGCAAAAAGGAACCAACTTCGTTAAAAAATGAATAAAAATTTTGTAGAAGGCACATCCTTTGGACCGCGTTTTTTCATTTCTTTACCACATTCTGAGTGCGGAAAAAATGCGGAACAAATATTATTTTAGTGGCACACATTTTTGCCAATCAACTAATCTCTCATATGGAAAATTTCAAACATTCGATTTGAAAATATTTGTTACAAAAGGTTGCTTAGGTATGTACAAAGTTATCAACGTTTAAATATCGCCAAACACATGCTTAAAAATCTTAAATTTTTAAAATTATTTTTTGAAATCAAGTGATTATTCATTTTCTTTTAAATTCTTGTTAATTTTCACTTGAACAGTAATTTCTAATAAGCCCGGGTTCAAATTAGAACTTTTACTTGCATTTGTCAATTTACATTAATGTTATGTTTATTGGTTAGCTAACTTAACTGTGCCAAAATGACTGCTTGTCATTTATTTTCATATATTAAATTTATCAATATAGAACTTGAAGTGGCTAGCAAAAATGTGTGCCACTGAACTAATATTTTTCCATATTCAGAATGTGGTAAAGAACTGAAAGTTTTGAATGGAGTTAGTGCATTTTTTCTGTCGAAATGCTCATATATAATAATTGATTAGATCGAAGTTGAAACTGAAAAGCAATCAACATATGCAGAAATGAAGGATAAAAGTATTCGATGTGCTATTTGGATGACTAACCATGGAATTGGTACTGGTGATGTTGTTGTAACTTGCTCTAGCAATCATTTGGACACGTATATTCCTGTTTTTGCAACGTTTTACATTGGAGCAGTCTATAATGCTTGGAATCCTGATGTAAATTTAGGTAATATATGCTAATTATAAATCATAATCGTGCCAACCTTTGTAGATACAGTGATCAATTATTCCATTAAAGAAAATGTTTTCCACTTATTAAAAGAAATTTTTTTATTTTAGACAATGCAAGACATTTGATGAAGTTATTAACGCCAAAACTTTTTTTTACTTGTAAAACTTCTGTAAATGTACTCCTCGAAGCAGCAAGATTGGAAAATGTTAACACACAACTTGTTGTATTTGGTACTCATTCTGTTTTGCAATCATTAAACGATATTATGAAATTGCAAACTAAAGAGGAAGTAGATAAATTTTTGCCTCAAAAAATTGTAGATCCCAAAGAATTAGCAGTAATTATATTGTCATCTGGAACTACTGGTCTACCAAAGGGTATCATGTTTTCACACGAAAGTTTTCTAAAACACGTGTATCCAAGTAAAATTAGTCCATCAAGTTATAACATAATGTGGTATTCAACTTTATACTGGTTGAGTGGAATTCTACTGACGTTAACTACCTTATTTAATTATGGTACGCGAATTATTCACGCACGTCCTAATGCTGAAGAAACGTGTAAAATTATTGAAAAATATAAAGCAAGTTATTATATTATAATTATTCTCTCAATAGTTAAACGATACTTTTATAGAAATCTTAATAATAGCCAAACATTTCTTAAGGTTAACAGGTTGTTTTTATCACCAATCCTATTACCATTTTTTGCTAGATCTAATGCGATTGATACGTATGATCTTAGCACTTTGAAAATAGTCAAGTTCGCTGGTTCGAAAGCAAACAAAAAAGTTCTCGAAATTTTGCGAAAACGTATTCCTAATTCGGAGTTTATTGAGACATACGGTAAATATATTCTATTTATTTGTACAGTCCTCAATTTGTTTTCCGATTCTGTGAGCTTAATGTATATGTTTAATGTTTAATGCAGGAATGACGGAATTTGGTCGTGCTGTAGCTCGCCAACATCCAAAAAATGAGAATATCCATTCTATTGGATCAATCGAAAATAATACAAAAATAAAAGTAATTGACTTGAAAACAGGAGTGGCTTTGGGTGCAAACGAAGTCGGCGAATTGCATCTAAAATCGCCGACCATGATGCTTGGGTATTATAAAGAACCTGAGGCTACGAATCAAGCTTTTGATGAAGAAGGTATCAGTAAAGCATTAAAGGGTTTTGCCCGTTTAGTTATTAAAAAGTAGCTAGAAGGGAAAGCTTAAAACCTGGCGAGTTTTCAGCTGGTTTTAAACCTGTTAACTTCCTGTTGATGTATTTGAAGGGTAATTATCGACCGACGATGTTAACGTTGAAATACACTGACATTCTTGCTAACGATGGAAAATATTTTGTGGCTGGCTCTCTCTCTCTCTCTCTCTCTCTCTCTCTTTCACTCACATACACGCGTGACATCATTGCTTATATGAAAATTATATGAAAAGCGAGTTGTGAGGTTCTTTACGCGTGCCATGATTATTTTGATATAATGATTTCCAAAGACTTATTGAACGTCAATAATATTTGAATATCTTGACAAAGGGTCAAGCTCAGATAAACTTTATAAATCTAAACTTCGTATATACATCGAATGTTACCCCGTGCTTCTGCACTCTCGTTGCTTCTCGCGCATCGCACATGGACCGGCAGAATTGGTATACTCCAAGAGGTATATCCCCTAAAAAAATTTACCCTGGTTAGCAGGTTTACAGCTTATTTAAATTAAATTTTCCGTTAATAATTCTACCGGGGATTTTCAAACATTTGTTTTTACTGATGTCAAATCTGAGGTTTATGGTTTTTGTTTTATTTTGAAGGATGGCTTCGCAGTGGCGATATTGGTTATTATGACGAAGACGGTAACATATTTATACTTGACCGAATTAGTGATTTGATAAAATACAGACATCACTTGTTATTTCCGCATGAAATCGAAGACGCACTTATAGCCAATCCTGATGTGATGGAAGCTGCCGTTATACCAATTTTTCATAAAGAAGATGGCGAGTGGCCTATGGCTTTTGTTAAGAAAGCAGCTGGCAGCAGCGTAGGTTGACTTTCCATTATTGAATCATATATATATATATATATATATATATATATATATATATATATATATATATATATATATATATATATATATATATATATATATATATATATATATATATATATATATATTGTATCTTAATTTTTGAATTTTAATTATGTTTTAGATATCCGAAGAAGAATTAATTGAATTATCATCGGCACTCGGAGAAGAGAAAAAAATAAGAGGAGGTATCGTATTTCTGGAAAATTTACCTAAAACCGCTTCTGCTAAGATTGCTAAAAATGAGTTAAAATTACTCGCCAACGAATTAACACACAAGAAAATTCAAGAAAGCGAAATGCTCGGAAGACAAACGTAACGTATTCATAATAACATTACTGGATAGCTATTTCATACGGGTACACCAAGCTAAAAACTTCCCTATAATAGAAAATCAACCACTTTCGTTGGTTAACGTGTTAATCAAATGGAAGCATTTTCGATCAAAAACAACATTAACATCTTATTATAAGCATGTATAATAATTATTTTCATATGTACAATTATTGATATTATAATATGTTTTAATAAAAAAATTGAATCTTTATCATTAACAACGTGATAATGACAGTGTAACGTTTTAACTCTAAAATTAGCCAATACTCAACCAATGTATCATTAATGTTTCTACCATTAGAGTTGTTGTATAAGATATAAAGTTTCATAGTTGATAATTGCACTATGGTTTAAAAAATACAGAATTTTTCTTAATGTTTGTATTTTCTATACTCAAAGATTTATTTATACATTTATGATTTGTCCAGAGGCTTAACAAGAATTAGGTTGGAGGGTAATGATGTAGATTAATTAAACCGAGGTACTCACTGTTTACTTCGAGCTTTAGTACTCATTCTATTGGAATTGTTATACTAATATGTACCTGTTTTCTAAATGTATGAATTTAATAAATGAAATTAGAAACTAAGTTTGCAGACGCGTGAGTGTGTGTACGTGAAAGAATAATCTAAATGATGGTTCTTGGAGAGGTATAGTGATACATTAGGTGTTATCACGGTCGCTCTGTCGTTCTTATATGATAAATGTTACTTTATAGGAGAAGGGGTGAGCCACTCAATATGATTCGCAAGAGGCTCTCTGGTTATCCGGCGCTCAAGTGTATGCTCGATACGTAAAACATCTGATTCGAACTATTTGCATTTTGCACTCAATCTCGACTTTGATTTTGAGCAGTGCATATTACAAGATGCAAAATTCAAATAGTTTGAATCAGATATTTTGCGTGTCGGGTGTACATTCAAACGGTATGAACAATTAAGAATAATTTAAAATATCACGTTTAATTTTTATTCCTGGCAGTTATATTCTTGCCAACTCTCGAATTCTTTCTATTTGTTTAATATATTCCCCCCTATTTCAATGTTATTCAATGTGTAAAAGAAATGTTGAAATATAATCTGTTAAGTCAGTATTTATCAGATGGATGCATCCACTATGTAGCTACTAAAATTAATATTTATATGTAATCACTCGGCTAATTAAATTACTTATGTGCAAATCTAGGGCCATCTTAAAAGAATCTGGTACCTAAAAAACCTTTTTGATTAAAAATCCATGCGCTTGCCAAACTCTTTACGGGCATGTAATTAATAACTGGGGGATTTTATTTAGATCACTGACAGACATGAAATATACAAGCCGTTGAACAATGTCTACTTTTCGTGAATATTTCGCATGCATTATTCTCGTAATAAGAGAATTCAAATTTTGCATGGTTTTTCACACTTTAAATGATTCAAAGAACCGAGAAACTATTTTCGTCACTTCTATATAACATACCAGGTTATTTCGTGTTGGACGTGGATTTCAACATATATATATATATTTTTTATTTTATTATTAGTTTATTTTCCATGTACAGATTTACAATATTTTTACATATTGACCCTTGCTTTTTCCAGCAATATATAAACCTTAATTTTATTATAATACTTTGTTTATTTCTCTTGATTCCCCCTCCATATTTCCCATCGCTCGCTTTACATTTCTCTTTTATTTTAATTTATTTTATTTACATTTTACATTTTATATTCACATTTTATATTTACATTCTTCGCTCCTATTTACATATCTAATTTTTGGATTTAAATTCACGCTTACCTCTTTTCCTTACTCCCCTCTTTTCTTTCTGATTCCTTCCTAGCTTCTTCCTCGAATCTTCTGCTACACCTGCACAGTCCTATCCTAGGTTCCCCCTTCAAGATTGAAATGTTATCCTCATCTCTCCATAGTCCTAATTCTTCTATTTCTAGAAATATGTTCTAAACTTTCCTTTTCTGCCCCACACAGTCTACATTTAACATCCTCGAATCCTTTTTCTTTTGATTTTCCTAAGCACCCGCATCTTAATCTTGCCCATTGTTCTTTAGTTTCCCCATCCCAACTTTTATCTTGTCAATATCCTTCCCTTCCTAATTCAATTTTCCATTCCTTGTCTCCTTTGCAATAATTTGACTTTTCTATTTTGTTCCAATTCCTCTGAATTTCCTGATCTAGTTTAGTCTTTCTGCCTTCCTCTATCTTGTCTTTGATATCTCTAATCCCTCTGCTTTCTTGTATCCATGTTAATCCTTCTCCATCCCCCACCTCTTTAAGAGCTTTTTCTAACATTCTTCCCCACTCAGATGGGTATCCATTTTTTATATTGCTAATTTCTTCCATCAAGCATATTCTCGGCCATCTTTCTTCTCCCATTTCTAAAATTTCTAATAAATAGTTTCCCGCCCTCCTCTTTGTTTCTATCGCTAAGCTACATCTTCTTGCCTCCATCTTCCATATATAATCAGCAGTATTTCTGTTCACTCCTAAAGCCATCTTGACAAATTTATTTTCTATCCTTTCTACTTCCTCCCATCTTTCTCACCCCCACACTTCCAATCCATATAGACAACCTGCTTTCACTATTGTATCCATCAAATATAATCTCTCCTCCAACCCTCCTCAAACCGTGTCTATTGCTTTTTTTTACCTTCATTGCCATTTTTCTCACTTGTGTCCCGTTCAAGCCCCTTGAATTAAACCAATAACCTAGATATTTATACTCCTTTACTATCTCTAATTCTACCCCTCTATATTTCCATTTTTCAGTTTTTTTCCTTCTTCCCCCTTTTTGGAATACCATTATCTTTGTCTTTTATTTACTTCCATTCCATTTCCATCACTAAATTTTTCTAACCCATTTAGCATTTCCTGTAACCCTTCTTTCGTATCTGCAATTATAGCCACATCGTCCGCAAATTTTAAGCAGTAAATTTTTGTTTTCCCTACCATCGTCCCTCCCGTTTTATTCCTTGCCCATTGTTCCTCTAAGTCCTGTATATATAAATTGAACAATGTCGGATATAATGGACAACCTTTCTTTACTCCCTTCTTGGTTTTGAATTTTTCTGAAATACCTTCCTCCGTAATTATCTCATTTTCCGGAATTTTTGTAAATTTCCTTAATCATATTCAAAAATCTTCCGTTTATCCCTCTCTTTATAATTTTTCGATTAGTACTTCTCTGTCTACCGAGTCAAAAGCCGTTTTAAAATCCACGAATCCAACAAACAGTTTCCCTCCTTTATTTTTTAATTTATTGTTTATTAAGCTATTTAATACAAGTATATGATCCCTCGTTCCCCTTTTCTTCCTAAATCCTGCCTGACTCTCTTTTAAACCTTTATTTTCTTCTAGCCACAATCTTAATCTTCTTGCTAAGATATTCGTCAGAATTTTATATCCTATATCTAACAATGAGATTCCTCTATAATTCGCTACTTCTTCCTCATCCCCTCCTTTATATATTGGAAATATCCTTGCTATCTCCCATCCCTCTATCATTTTTCCATCCCTAAATACTTCTCTTAACACTTCTGTTAATTCCTCTATCCAACCTGTTGGAAGCCCTTTCAAGAATTCTACCACCAGTCCGTCTTCTCTCGCTGCTTTATTATTTTTCATATTATTCCAGGCGAACTTAACTTCTCCTGTAGCTATATCCCTGTTCAAATCCTCTATTCCTCCTTCCTCTTTTTTCCCCAAACCTTTGTTCCCTCCCCCCCTCGTATATTCCCTCCCCTCCATCCAGTTCTGCTCCTAGCAATTTCCTAAAATGTTTCACCCATTCATCTTTCTTAATGCTACCCCCTTTCTTCTTTCTTTTCGCTCTAAACTGATCTATTGCTTTCCAAAAATCCCCCATCCCACTGCTTTCTTCTATTCTTCTCCATTTCTTTTCTCTTTCTTCATCTTTTTGTTTTTTTTTAACTCCTTGAGTTTTGTTCTTTCTTCCCTTAAGCCCTTCTTATCATTTTCATCTTTCGTCTCCACCCATTTTTTTAATGCTTTCCATGTTTTCTTTTTCTGCTCCCATACTTCTACATCTTCCCAATTTCCCCCCCTTTTATTGCCCTTCCTTATGTCTGTCCTTATCCATCGATTCTGAGTCCCTTCTGTTTCTTGAATTAATTTCTCCACTTTTTCCTCCATTTTTAATCTATATTCTCCTTTTCTTTTTTCTATCCATCTTAATCTTTCTTCCATCTTACCATTCTCCTTATTTTCTATCACGTTTACTTTTCCCTCCATGCTCATCTCTATCGGTAAATGATCTGACTCTATCCTCTCCCTGATAACTATCTCTTCTATTATAATTCCTTCCTCGTTTTCCCTTTCTAACACTAAATCTAGGACTGAATGACTCTCACCTCCCACATATGTTTGTTTCCCCTCCCAATCCCCCTTTATGCTTCCATTTTTTATTATGAATCCTAATTCTTCACAACAACTTAACAGTTTTTTCCTTCTATGTTTACCGTTTTATCGCTAGATTTTCTACTTCTCTCTCTTTCCTCATCCTTCCTTATATTCCAATCCCCTATCCTCGCATTAAAATCTCCAACTACTATAACCAGCTCTCCTTCTTCCACCGCCTCCCCCGTTATCTCTTTTAGCTCTTTTATCACTAAATCTATTTTAACATTTATGTACACTACCACTATATTTAATTTCCTGCCTTTGTTTGTTTTTATTCCCTTAATTATTAAACCGTGTCCCCATTCTTTCACTTCATCAATTATTCTTCTTCATCTGTTTTTTTATTCCAACTACTACACCTCCCTTTCCTCTGCCCTTTTTATTTTCTTTTACTGCAGCTTTAGCTTTCCAATTATACCCTTTATCTAGGCTATTTAAGCAGTCGCTTTCCTTTTCCTTCTCTAGCCACGTTTCTTGTAGTGCTATCACATCAAATTTCTTTAGATACTCTTGTATTTCCCTCACTTTGTTAATCCCTGCTATATTCCACGATACCATTTTTATCCCTTCCCAGTTCTTCTTGTCACCCCCGCAATTTTTTCTCCTCTAATGGTTCTATCTTCCTTTTCACTCCCTTTTCACTCCACTCGTACCATAACCCGTCTACTTTTATTTTTTGGTACCCTAGTTGTGTTTCTAATCCTCTCTTACTTTCTTCCTTTGCTGTCATTTCTAACCAGTCCTGTATTTCTTTTTCTCTATCGTCAGGTTGTCCCTAACCATATATTTGTTTCTTTTAACAATTGCTTTTTTCTCATTATTTCTATTTTATTTTCCATCGACTCTAATTCTACCACTAGTCCCCCACCTATTGCCCTTGTTCTCTTTATATACATTGCTTCTCCTAGTTTTTCTCTTATTAGCCCTTTATTTTCCTCCTTGACCTTCGCCACCGTCGTTCTTACCCCTCTGATAAATATGCTTTTCTTCCCGTTCTTTCTTTCCGCCATTTCCCATTCCAATTCCTCCTCGCCTAATTTCTCTGGAATAACTTTTAAATATTCTCTATCAATTTTTTCAATTTTTTCGATCTTGTTCGTAAGACCAGCCTGTTCCTTCTCCTTTGCATCTTTTCTCAGTCTGCCTCTTGTTCTTTTCAACGTTTCCTCTCTTACCTTCGTCACAATTTCCTCCTCCTTTGACAGCTACTCGTCCGCCATCTTTCCCGGATCTAACCTCTTAACCCTTCACTAATCTTTCCTTCGCTCTATTTCCTCTCACCGTTCTTTCTCCCTTGAACTTTATTAATTGCTTGACTTCTTTTCCTTATACCTTCACTTTTAACACCTTTTTTGGCTCTTCCTTCTCAAAAGACCCTCAAAAACGGAGCTCTTACAAACACGTGTACTCATCTTGGCGTTCCTCTTGGTCCCCTCCCACATATATATATATATATATATATATATATATATATATATATATATATATATATATATATATATATATATATATATATATATATATTTATGTGTGTGTGTGTGTGTGTGTGTGTATGTATATAATATACAATCCATATAAAATGCTAGATTGGCGATAATTTTTTTACGCTTCCTTCTCTGATGAGTTTGGCTGCAGTTGGTCACGAAGGAGGGAGCCATCATCAGCATCAGATTGTATTCGTGCACGATCGATCGATCGATCGACAGCGATTTTTCACTCAATGCTGATGCAGTGCACACACACACACACACACACACACACACACACATACACACACAATGCGCTGGATATAAGGCAGAAGGAGAGTACATATACGAGTATATACTATCGACCAGCCGGGTCCGTCTGTCCTTTGCAATCGCGAGCGATCGCGGCAAACGCCCGCGGTGAGTGTTCGCTGATGGGTTTGTATACACGCGGTGGCGCTATACGTATACACGCTGGATTCGAGTATAATTTACTGCGAGCTATTATGAAAACCGATTTTCTTTCGACCGATTGAAAAGATCGCCGGGCTTTGATTGGGTGAAATTGTTTGCCGTAAATAAGCTCCGTAGGAGCATGTGTATACCCGTACACGTGAATGGGGTTAAACACAAATAATAACTCTCTCTCTCTCTCTCTCTCTCTCACTCACTCACTAACTCATTCTCCGTTTGTTTACGGGAAGAATTTTGATTGGCAAAAATAACCGAGTTATTGCCAGTTTCGTTTGATTTACGCCGCCTTTTATGATATGTCAAACTATAAGAAATATCTCCTATAGCTCGTAACTATAATGTAATCACTCGGCTAATTAAATTACTTATCAGCGTTACCGAACTGTTTTACTGTTTTAATACACTCCAGAGAGCCTAATGATCTGCATCATGAAATCGTTGCGAGCCGAGATATTATAGACATGCACGTTTTATCTAAATTATTCAATTATTTGTACCGCTCAAACAAATTGTTGGTGCGGAATCAATTATACATACATAAACTATATATAATCGCTTTACGTATATGCAGTAGTCTCTAATAGACGACAAAAAGAGTACTGAAAATAATCAATTTCATCTGCAGAATTTCACCGTCGCAACAAGAAGCTGAAAAATTAGCTCATTTATGCAGCTAAGCTCCTGCAGCCGCGCAACAAACCGCAATGCAGTAGCACGCACGAAAAAAGAGAGGGGAAATGACATTTTGCGCACGATCCTGTGAAAATATACGCCGAGAAATGTATTAATCCGAGGTAGGTGATCTGTTCTCAACGCGCCACGCCGTGTAAAACTTAATAAGCCAGAAGCTGGAATATGCGAGCACGCGAGAATTTCCGTGAATTATTATTTGCTCGAGATTTTTCGACAATGAGCTGTTATATATATATACTTACATCGTATAAGTTACGCGAAGCGTGAAAGGTCACGAGGAGCCGAAGAAGAAAGTGAATCGAGCGCGCGCAGTATATAGGGAAATAAATGTGTAGGAGTAAGTGATATATAGAAAGTCGATGATATAGCTCCGGGCTATTAAGGAGAAACTCCGTTAAAGGCAAATAACCCTTCCGCTCGTATGGTATTTCTGTACATATCTATATCTATCTATATATATATATATATATCGATTGTTGCGCATGTGAATATATTCAGCTCATTGGTCGTATAATATATCTCTGCAATTAAGCGCACTTTTCGAAATTGGCGATCTTCACGCGTGATAACGACCTGATCGCAATCAGTTTGAGTATTATATTATAATTCAATATTCTCGACTCTTTGATAAAGTTTGTTTAACGTGCTTTTGCTGTAATATTAGCATAAGTGTTAATCTTGATAAGATTCAAACTTTCATTTCCGCGTTGCACTTGAATCTACGACGATTTGTTAAGCGCGTGGAAAAACCTCTTTGGAGTCGCGTTTTTTTCGTTTGACCCCTAACCTGTGTTCGGTGACAAAGCTGCATGCAGGTCGCACGGTAAACACGCGTTTGATTTGATGTCGGAGAACGGTTAAAGTGCGGGAAAAGTTGTACTCGTCTTGAATTCTATGATTGATGTTGTCGTGTGATTTGCATTTATTCGGTTCATTTCACGAAAGGTCATGATGTTCAACAAGGCATCGCCCGTTCGCATGATTAATCATAATATACGATGCTATTCTATACTAGCGTTTATTTACATTTTTCTATTTCAATGTTGATATGATCTGAGAAATATATATGTACATTAATTTATTAATCTAATTATGCAGTTCGATGCAGTGTGCGCTCATGCGAAAATTTTTTGAGATAATCATCAATGTTATTTATCTAATTGACTTGAGTCTTTTCGCAGTTGGACAAGCTATACTCTGAAAGTGGCATTAATATTCGCCTTTTGCAAATTTGTTTCCAATGCGCCTACTATGAAAAGTCGCCAACTTTCATTGCGGGATTTTCCATTAATTGATAAAAGCAATATAAACCGATGGCTTTTTCACGCAGTACTCGGGACTTTTGTGCAATCGAGTCCAGGAAAAGAACGAATCCATATCGATCAGCCGATTCCGGTTAATTGGCAAAACTACGCTCCAGCACATACCATAATAAGTCGGTTCAGGTGTCGGAGAAGCATTTTACTCGCGGTTTCTTTGGCGTCGCGAAAAAACCGCGCAAAGTCTTTCATTGTGCAGTTTGACGCGAGCCGTTTTGACAGTAGAAAGTACATCAACAGCATCAGGAGACACGAGTATAGTGGCGAACGATGCTCGATATCTATTCAATCGCGGAAAAGACCTGCCGATCGAATTCACTGACCGACAAACGCCTACGTGCGGGATGTTGTGCACTTTCATCTCTCGGCGGCCAAGACACAAAGTCGCGAAATAATTGGATGACCCAGAACTTGTGTGGGAAGCCCTGGTTTGCATCGCGCAAAAACGTCACTCGCGCAGCTCTTCGGCCATTGATTACACTGATTTTTCCCCGAGGGCTGTAACTAATAAATAAAATTATGCAATTCATGGCGGTGCTTTTCCCTTTCTATTTTTCTCTCGAGAGAGAGAGGCGGAAAAATCGCGGCTTTGTAATTTGTAAATAATGCAGTATATATATTTATCGAGTCGTGTTGAAGTCATTACGGGGGCTGTCCGTAAGAGAAATGGGCCCGTGCTGCTCGAGCGCACTAAAAACTTGTTGATAAATAAGTACGTTACGATTCGCTCCGAAATGAAAAATTCGAGCTTTCTCAATAAGCCTATAATAACGATACGACTGCCCGATAGTTTTGGTTGAATTTATTGTTAATGCAAGAAAAGCTGCAAGATGGCGTCGTGTGTCCCTTTATCTTTATACACGTATACACATTATACGAAAGCAAAAAATAATCGAAAATGTTGGAACATGAATGATAGGATCGTTATTCGCCAAATTAATCGCGGCCTGAGTCTCGCAAAAGTTTCACGTACGAAATCTCCGTCGTCTCTCAAGGGATAAATTATAGTCATTTCCCGTAGCGGCAAACTGCACACAGATTACTTGTAGGCGCAAAAAACTTCTCATGGGCCGCTCGCTTGCGCAGACAGACGCCACACAAGAAGTCTGGCTAATGAGACTACAGCACTTTCTCCATCAGGTGTATTAGCCTAAATGTGTCATTTGCAAAAAACACGTTCCTCATCCAATCCCAGACAGACCGACAAACACACACACATACACACACACACATATATATATATATATATATTGTACATGTCCGACGCACAGCTGCGAAGCGTCACGCGCGCAACTCCAGTCCCAGCAGACGTAATTCTCGAATCTAATTAACATCCAACCATATGTATACATGCGGACAATGAGAGCTACGTAGCGAAAAAACAATGAGCCTCGACGTCGATGTTGCGTCGCTGTGGGAAGAAAAGAGTCAGCGTAATAATAAGTTATTATATACACACCCGTGTACAAACTGAAATTCAGTCGAAATCTAAATAGGCGCCGATAAACAATGATTTCTCGGGTTGCTTGCATGTGTGTGGTATATACTCGTGCGGAGACTACATAGACAAATATGTACATACGAGCACGTAGTGCGGACGTGGATGGATGAGGACCCGTTCTCTATGCTATATTCTATTCTGACGCTTGGAATTCTGTAATTAACAGTAAAGGGATTCACCTTTCTCTCTTATGATGTACGCGTGGTCGGTAATAATATGGCGTACCTAATATAAATACGGCTGCACTTCAAAAGATCGACTGTTATAACTTCTATACTTAAGACAGTTTATAATTATCATTGGATAGCGTATGTTTCAGTTGCTGTACGACCTACTGTGGAAAAGTAATATTGCGATCTTGTGTTGAATTTGAATCTATATAAAGAGTTGAATACAAAATATAAAAAATAAAAGTTGATATAATTTTCAAGAAATAATCACACGTATTTTTGACTATTTATTTTTACTAGTTCTTTTCATGTTATGTTAGTTATTGTATATATTGAAAAGCATCCTAACTAGTAATTGTTGATAAAATCAATTTTACTTTGATGTAGCTTAACCCCCATTAACGCCCAAATGTCCTAAATTTTTAACAAATTTTCATGCAGTTATTTTTCATATTATCTGCACCAAAAAAAATTTCCGACGCATCATATCCGATGCAAAATTTCATGCTCTTTAAGAATATGGTTTCAGGATTTGTCTTAAACCACTAATAAAAAAGTTTTAAACAAATATTTACATAAAAACGCAAAATTTTTTTTAAAAATCGCTAAAGTGCACATCTTTTTACAGCTAGAAAAGTGTCCTCGAGTCCTAAATTTTAAGACACTGGGGTACATAATCGAAAATCTAACATGACGGTTCTCAAAATGGCGTCCGAAATGAACATTATTTGAAAAATTTCAAGATACTATAACTTGAAAACTATGAGCTTTTCTGACAAAATGCTAAGAATGAAAAGTTCTTAGAATTCATCAAGAAATAAAATGGAATTTTTCAGATTTTTTTCATAAACTTTTAAAATGTTTTTTTTTTGGATTTTTGAAAATTTACAAAAATTTACAAAAACGTCGGAAAAAATTCCAGCGTATTCTCTGATCAATTTTAAGCATTTTTTGTTCTTTCTAATTTTATCCAAAAGTTGATAGTTTTTGAGAAAAAAAATTCTGTTCTTCTACTCATGGATGGTGACCGAGCGGAAGCCGACTAACATATGCATGTATATACATATATATAACATGTTTAGGGTTTTTCGTGAGGTTATGATGTGTAGTTTCAGAGATATGAATTTAAAAAAAAATCACCTTTCTCATTTTTGCTGCCAAATGGTGTGGTCGATCCCAAGGACCAACCGGAAAAAAGTAAGGTAATTTTATTCTCTTTCAAGTGCATTATAGCAGAATTGTTTGTAATAATGGAATGGTTGAAAAAAACGCAAAATAGTGTTTTTCAAAAATCAAAAAATGGCCATAAAATGAAAACTAGTTGGCAAAATAAAAAATTACTGCTTTTCCCGAATTCAGAATCCAAAAATAGATATACATATCAAATTTTATTGATATTGACTGAGTAGTTCCAGAAATATTACGGTATACATATATGCATACGCACACACACACACACACCCATACGAACATTTTCTAAAAACACGTGATTCAACATCTCAAAATAGATTTCTAACCTGTTTTTGACGAAGTCGAAAATTTTACTATTACAAAGCTTCCCCTAGGAAGAAGCAAACATTTTTTTATAACTTTTTAAAATTAAAAATTTTTTTTTTAATTTCCAAATTTCCGGGATCAAAGTAAATTTACGGGAATAAAATGCCAATTTTGCCCAGCTTTTTGGGATATAAAGTGGCTATGATATTGTTCAATCGTAAATAAAGATTATATATATGTATAATAAGTAATATATCTCATCAACTATTGGGACTTTAAAATAAGGTTCGCGCATTTGGAGAAAAGAAAATGGCGTCTACAAAAGAACAAATTATACAGGGCTCTTATGGAGCATGATAAACAGATACGAATTCAAAGTTCATTAACAAATTAAAGGTTGTTAATGTTATTAAATACTAAAAAATAACAAAAAAACTGATCGTTACAAATTGAATATATAATTACCTTTTGTGAAGCTGGAATTAATATACACGATGTCACAAATCAGAAGACCTCAGTAGCTTCTTTTCGTTTGTTTCTTCGAATATTTGTTCTCGATATTTTATGATGCTATTCAATTTTTTATGTTAGCTGTGTGTTATACGTAGCTAACACAAGTTAAGTATACAACAACTATGTTGTTGTGTACGATTTCGAAATTCGGAAATACTGTTGTTCGTAAACTAATTCAGTATAATGAATGTTGGTAGGCAAAGACCCGTTGAGTGGAATCAATTTAGGTTTAAAGCACAAACTGTGACCTAACAAGATAACCTAACAAGAAGTTACCGTGGCATTTTGAATACAATGAAAATCTACTGTAATAATTATAATTCATCTTCGACAAGCTTTACTGTTACCATCAATGACATTCAAAATGAGTCAGAAAAGCATTCCCAAGGCATCAAAAGGAAAGCCACTTCGAGCTTGAATAGAAACATGAATGACAATATTAAAAACAATTCTGTGATCGACAATAATATCTGCTCAGCAAGAGATTCTAAATGTTTAACTCATATCACCTTAAGAACAATTGTTTGATTTTGCTTAATATTATAAATATTAATTAAATTACTTTTAGGTGGAAGAAAAAAGATGATCTTGTCAAAAACTGTAACAAACCGTTATGTAAAACAGACAAGACTTACTCATTTTCTCAATCAAATTGCTGGAATTGTTTTTGATATTAGAAGATTTAGAGAATGTCAACTTAAGCTATTTGTAAAATTTAATTTAAGTACTAGGACCAGCATATGCACTGCGATTGCCGAAAATTGAACGAGTATTCTAACGTAATGTTGTCTCTAGTTTATGATAAACATGTGAATAATAAGATCAATTTTTATTCAACTGTAATTAGTTTAACTTTTAACAAAATAGAAAAAAGTTTTACAATTATTTATTCAGGATTCAATTAAAATCGTTAAGGAAAAGTATTCTTTTGCGTTTTCCTTAGCAGCCGGTAGTGTCGCATGGCAATTTTAAACTCCCAATATGTCGCTTTTACTGCTGATTTACTATAAAAATAATAGCTAGCGAGATCGATAATACGCTCGATTACGTCGATGTACATAAGGATTGTTTTAAGTTTGGACAACGGGCGAAGAAACCCTTCTATGTCGCGATTTCACTGCGTCAATCTTGTGTTTTCACGCGCAGATTGCACCTCAGCAATATGCAGAGTTTTTCTAGCTTCGGTCTGAAGCGGGAAAAGGAAATCCGGGACTTTGGCAAAGGCAAAGCCATACCATGCGATCGGAATAATTTGTTCGCAGAGTCAGATATACCAAAACAAAAAGAAAGCAAAAAGTGGATTTTCGATTCGATACTTCACGTACAGTGAGCATGGACGTAACCGGAAATTTCACTGCCTGATTGCACGTTTTCACTTTGAGATTATTCAAAGAGTTATAGTCAGGTATTTTTGAAAATCTTAAACATTGCAAAATCATGCAAGCACGCATTTACATCATATTATTATACTGGATAAAATAATAGCACTGACGACGCGCGCGCGTTCATAATTAATGGTAATTTCAGAACCTCGCGCATTGCTGAAAAATCGAAACGATATACAATTAAGAATACAATATAAACAAGTCTTGGACCTGTCGATCGTTGCAGCTCGCAATCGCGGTAAAAATAGACCGGAATACATATATATACACATTCATATAGACCAGCGATTTTTTCCATTTTTAA
Source organism: Muscidifurax raptorellus (assembly GCA_020010945.3). Classification (NCBI taxonomy): domain Eukaryota; kingdom Metazoa; phylum Arthropoda; class Insecta; order Hymenoptera; family Pteromalidae; genus Muscidifurax; species Muscidifurax raptorellus. The sequence goes on from CM052078.1 coordinate 26,233,028, forward strand.
AATCCTCAGAACTTGTGATCAATTTTAAACATACGCTTCTTTATTTTTACTTTAGATTTGAAAATTTGAATGAATGTTTCCGTTTGTTGAACATGTATGCTCATCAATTACGCTTATCTTTTGACCTTTTTAAATGTGATGTACTTAGTTACTCAACTAAGAGGGATTTAAATTTATACTAATTTTCATATAAAAAGTGGAAATATTTATGATTTTTAAGCAACCAGCGCTCAAAATGAAGCTATTTTCAGATAATACTTTAATACTGTATTATTCACCTAAACGAGACCTAAAAACAGTGAGAAAAATATCTTTCGAATTTTCGTAGATATCTTGTGCGTGTGCGTGTGCGCGTGTGCGCGCGCGTGTGTGTGTGTGTAATATATGAGCTGCCGGGTATTGCAAACACGCGCGGTGCGACAGTACCGCTGGATGGGTTAGTTGCGGTTGGATGGTGTTGCGCGCTTATCGCCCGGGCGTAAGAATGATCCCGTACCGATGCTTGTTCCTGTTGTTATCATCATCTTCCTTTCGCCCGCGGCGAGTAATTATACGTCCCGATGAATATCGCCGCCGTCTGCGCTGCCGCGCTACCTGCAGATTTCCGGCCGGATAAACTGCGGGAAGAAAGATTTCACGCTTCTTAGATCATAAAATTGCAGTTTATATGTGTATGTGTGTGTGTGTGTGTATTATATACGCATATGGAGCGAGTCATATGGGCAATGGACCTCGCAGTCCCATATGCGATGCGCGCGCGAGTATCAATATATATAACTTACAACAGTACACTCGATCACTCGAAATCCAATCGGAGCTTGTTGCACTTTCTTGGCTCGATTCCAGCAAACACGAGTGCTATTATCTGATGCAGTTTAATCAAATTACCCGCAGTTTGAGACGCTTTGCAATATAACGGCTGTCCATGATTAATTGTTGCGCGCATATATATTGTAATATGCATATTACGCGGACGACTATCGAGGTGTCTGGCATATCCGGCTCATTACTACTGAATCTCAGCATATCCCGTTCTTATCGCAACCGCAGCTATGCCACAGATCTAAACGCTAATTGTTCTTTCTCTCGTATATTTTTTTTCCTCCGAGCGCCTAATGAAAGCTTTTCTGACCTCTATCGCAGCGGCGCCACAATGCAACGATTGCCTATATAATTCCAGTTGATTAAATTCTCAGAGACCGATAGATAAGCCCCTTCGCGTTATTTCACATAATTATTTCTGTTAACAGCATAAACAATAAAAAAAAAACTGTCGTGTACAGCCTCGGCCGAGGCCTCAGCCTTCAATCCAAACGTGAGAGATATAGCTGTATCATATCGCGTGTGCGTGCGCCGCTCGTTCTCAAAGCGCTAGACATATTTAAAACGGTCGTCCAACTATTGTATACCTACTGCGATGCTCGCTATTAATTCTAGTAGCTGCGCGTTACTCAACGCTCTGCGCGATCATGTCATACTCTCGATAATAATAATAATAATATATATATATATATATATATATATATATATATATATATATATATATATATAATGGGTTATAAGAATGCAGAGCTGGTATACGTAGATACCGCACACTGCAGTCGAACGGCAGTGGCGCGTCGTCGCTGCGATTGAGTTGTAAATACTTAATAGTGCAGCGGGCTTCTTCCGACTAAATTCTCAGATATGTGTATATACGGCTAGCTACATCTAATTTGGGAGTAACTTTTCATTTTTGCGATAAAAGTTATCAATATCAACATATTTTTACGTGTTCCTTCCTTTGTTAAACCCGAGATTTAGATAAACTTTTTCAAATGAACGTAAAACATGCAATTTGCGAGCTCTCAAACAGTATTCAACTCCAGTATGGCCAATTATGATATTTTTATCATTTTCGAGCTCGATATGAAAAATGTAATGAGTCTTTTTATAAGCAATAATATGCTATATGTCCATTAGGAATACTGCTTTGTAAATGATTACAATTTTCGTGTAGTAACTGTAAACTCCTTGTTTATATAGAATATGAAATATCTGTTAAAATTAGTGCTCCTCTATAGCTTTTTCATAGCAAGCGCAGTTCGCAATATTTGCATTTCTAATATTCTGAACATAGAAAATGATTACATTTATTATTATTACGAGTTTTAGAAAATCCCTATTAGCCATACTGGAAGAACGACGAGCAAGAGTATTGTATATAATATTATATACGCGTAAAGAAGAAATGAAAAATTTCGGCAATGTCAAGATTCACTCCCGCAAGTACCGAAATTTTGAGAACAAAAAAGTATTAGACGGCAAAGTTAGCTGAGTCAAAAGTGGTGAGCCTCGAACATTAATTTTTAACACGCTCTGAGGAAGACAAATTTATTTTTCATGTGACATTTTGCTGTGATAAATTTAAAATACCGACCGTAAAGTATGTTTAATAAACGACAAAAATACACAGCAAAATTGCCTCTCTATATTTTGAGAAATGCTGCGGGAACTCAAAATTAAAACTAGCATGACTCTCCCCGATATTCTATAAAAAAACTGCTTTGTCCGATGAACCTAACTCTCGCTTGCTATGACACCACCTCGTCCAGATAGAGCTCTAAATTGATATACATTTAAAAAAGATATCTCTCTCTCTCGCATTATTTTTAATGAGACTCACTATATATATGTTGTCGAGGATGTTTGACACACATCACAATATATATATGTATACAAAACACTACCTAAATGACTCGCTAAATGACTCGCTGCTCTGCATCACAGTCTTTTATAGACACCGACTGTGTATAAGGAACAGAGAACAGGAATGCAGCAAGCCGGACAACTGTGTTACACGCGAGAGGAAATATGTCGAGTCATTTAAAACGAGATATAATAATAGTGGCATCTATAAAACGCGCATTTTAGAAAGCACTGGCTAAGCGTCGGGACACGACTGCGCGATTCGACTTTATCGGCGCTTAGACGAAAACTGGTTTCTATACCACGATATCTGCGGCTCTATAAATTATGGCATCTATAGCTCGCGCCATAGGCTACTTTGCGTATAACGCGCTTACGTTACATCGACTCCGGGCGAGATGCGTCGGGAAATTCGATAATCAACGCGTCGTTAATCCTCTTGGTGATTTTTTGTTTCTTGTGTGTACACTGGTCGCTCTTTATCTTGCTTTGAATTTTTTTAGCTCAAGAATTAACGACTGATAAACGTTTCATACGAAAATCGTGACAAATTGCAAAAATTCAAGCCGTCTATTCCGTGTATTCATCTCGATATACAATATATATCTAACGTCGTACTGGCACTTTTATATATAAATATGTATAAACGCGGATACTTGTTAGCATAGCCTGCGGAGCTACATTTGTATATACATCTCCTGAGTCGAGGTATTTGCAGGCCACAAAATATCGCGCGGCATAACAGATTTACGTAACGCAGCCATATGCACATTTATATAAAAACGGTATATTATATATTATATCGTTGGCCCCTACGAAGATTAACACAGCTCAGATTACCATCGAAGAGTAACGCAGTTCTTTCTCTCCGCGAAGACTAACACAACTGCTTCCATGCTTACTTTCTTTTTCATAAACGAATAATTTTTCCACCAGCCATTTTCGTCACATGCTAATCTTATTACATAGCTTTATATATATATATGAATTTGATTAGTTTTCGCATCGCGATGTTATCCCGAACTCGAAGCTGTCACGTAAAAGTCTGAGCTGTGTTAAGTAGTTTTCGCGTGAACTGCGTTGTTACTCTTCGATGGTAATCTAAGCTATGTTACTTTTCGTAGGGTCCAACGAGAGATATATATATATGTAGCACACGTGCCTCACGAGCCATAGCTCCTGAGACTTTAAAGTTAGAAGTACCGACACAAAGGTACATCTTTTTTCTTCTAAAGTTTCGATGTTTGCTACTTTCACAGTGGCTATACAGGCGGCGTGATTTACAGCGGATGTGCGAAATTAGTTTTCAAACTAATTTGCGTATTCGGATAAGGAAAATTGTTCAACGCTCACACAGTATACTTCCTCATTATTATTCCTATATAATACAAACAATAAAATAGTAAAACTCTTTCAGCCTAAAAACATCGAGTACAAAAGAGCAGTGCGAAGTCACATATATATATATATATATATATATATATATATATATATATATATATATATATATATATATATATATATATATATATATATATATATATATATATATATATGCGGAGCTGCAACACAGTGTAAAGACCAGTCTCTCGCGCCGCTTTGATAAGGAAATTCCAATGGTGCAAGTTGGTGAGGCGGCGCAGGTATGTATGTGCGTATATACATACATCGCCCGCGGCAACTTTACGGCTTGTAACGGTACAATACACGCTGCCCTCGAGAGCGAGTTGTTGCATCCTATGGAGAAATTCCGAGGAATACTCGTATATATGGCTACAGTTTGCAGGAAGTTCAATGGCACCGCGTCGTACGACGCAACACGACAAAAGTCCTCATACGCATGAGACTTGCAATTGCTTTTTTCTTTCGAGTAGTTTTTCGTATGATCGTACGTGTGTATATGGATTGGTATCTAATAATATAGAGCGGATGATGTGTGCAGGCTCTCATTACATGCCATTACCGAGAGGAGCGCAGTCGTTATTCCTTACTTTCGACACATGGCGTTGTCGGATTTTCAGGAGTCGGCGCGATAGCTTCGGGCTAATTATGAACGACGATTCTATACATCAGTTACTAATATATAACGAGCAAACATTTTCTTACGCGTGTGTATAATATCTACAATTGCAAATGCAAAGCTTCCAACTCTGCGTATTTATATATGCTAGCCGCACAGTGAAAGAAAAGTTTATTAGATAAAATGTTTATTCATTGAAAAAATTTGTTTGATTTTATACAGTAAATCACAATTTTCCGCTGATAAAATATATACATAAAATTTATTTCATTATCACTTCAATTATATAATTGTCTCCATATAAACTTTTTTAAAAAGTGTATCCATAATTTCATTTAAATATTTCTTCAATAATTAATTTAATAAATATTTAATTTTCGTCAGCTTCAATAATTAATTATTTATCTAATTATATAATAATCCATTATTTTGTGCCATCAAACTTTTTAACAAAAAAATTAATCTTTTGATTTTTGATTAAGATAAAAATTTTAGTTACATATCACAATTTTACAATGTATATGAAAAGGGCTTTTGACTAAGTATTCAAATGAATGAATCAGTCAATTTAGTTTATAAATTTCATAAGAGAAAATCATCATTGTATTTGATTAAAAAAATCATTGCAATAAATATTTTATTTTATTATAAACTTTTTTGTTTATCGCCTGCAACATAATTTGATAAATTTCAATTAATTGATCTCCTTGGAAGTATAAAATCGCAATCATTAAACTTAACAAGCTAAAGTTTAATTGAAACTACCAAACTTTTCTCTCAGTGTATTCCTGCATTTTTCAACGATTTAAGTATCCGCGAGATGCATGTGAGCGTGGGTGCAAACTTCATAATTAAAACCGAGCGTTGTATACAATATGAATATGCATATACTCTCGCACTTAACCCACTTTCTCTAGCGCGCACGATTATGCAGAATTCATCGCGTTGATAAATTCTCATTCATAACGTTCAAATCCACAAATCGTCAATGATACCTATATATATATATATATATATATATATATATATATATTGCGCAGAAACGCGCGCTGTGTAATTAAAATCTATGACGCTGCGTAAAAGTCCGGAAAGCCGCACCGAGGAAAACATCTTTTTAAAAAGCCATCAATAAATCCTGGATGATTTTTTACCCTATATGAAAAATACGCGGCGCGTTTTACAATGAGCTGGAAAAAAAAGAAATCAAAGACCCGCAGTCGGAATCGAGCATATATACTATTCATGCGATCGCAGTCGCTTATAGTTACGTTAATTACGCTGCAGCCATAAATTATCATTAAGCAGCAGCATCACTTTCGCTCGTCTTGAAAAAAAATCGTTTTCTCCGCGTGCAAAGATCGAAATGTCAAAAACCAACGTAGCTCCAGCGTTTTTTCTCTTTATACATACACACATACCAATATACATAAGTCGCTGCGCGCTCGCAACACTTTCATCTCCGAATGGAAACGACGATAATTTTCCTCCACTTAAAAGTCGTTAATACAAAATAAAAAGCCCGAACTTTCGAACGGCGCTCTCCAAACGCGGAACCGAGCTCACGAGCTTCATATCCGACGCCTCCGCATATATAGCATCGCGCGCAGTCATTTTCGTAATATAATTTCCTTCACCTGATGCGCGACGGCCCTCTTGCTAGAGCCGAGAGAAAATATCAGTCACGTCGCTCCTCTATCCGGAAGCAAATAACCTACCTATATATATATATATATATATATATATATATATATATATATATATATATGTGGCCCGCGGCGAATTTTATGTCGATCTCGCGCGATCGACCTCGTAGATTATACCTGCAACCCGTAATGCAATAAAAAGCGCATAGAAAGTGCGTGCGTATACCTATATACATATAGAAGCGAACACCGCAGCTGCGCAGGGAGTATATAATTGTTGCCGCTACCGCCGCGCGTGTGACGTAAATGGAAATCCGACGGTGGATTGAGTCCCGGAGCAATTTTTTTTTCTTTTTTATTCCTGTCGCGTGGGCGGGTACTGTGCGCGCGGGAATGAGAGAGAAGAGCTGCTAATGAATGTTATTACGACGATCACACGAAGCTGCAGCACAGCAACAGCAGCAGCACCTGTTGGGACTGTTATTTTTAGGAGTGCAGAGTATGTGGCGTTTTGCGTGGGACGTGTCGTAATGATTATTATATATATATATATATATATATATATACTCAGCATGAGGAGCGTGAGGCTGAAGGAAGCGCTGTTTGCGCGAACTTTGGCAAGAAAGTTTGGGAATGGGGTTATTAATGCTTATATACTATTTCGAAAAATTCAAAGGTTCAAGAGTTCGAGTAGAAGGCATTAATTTTAATCAAATCCAGGTATTTATACGCGCTTGAGCTGCAATCGCATCGAGTCTTAAATATTACATGTACCCACTCGTTATTTCGCGTACGAAAAGACAAGGCGCGCGCGCGCGCGCAACTCAATTTATTATACAAATAATTTATGGTCCGTATAGTAAATTGAAGATTTCATTTTATATATACAAACGTCGCGCTAACGGCATAATTCGCTTAATTTGTTTTTAGATTTGAAACGCGACTGGCATCATCAATCACTCTGCGAAAGTATATACGCGTATATATGCATAAGGTACATACACCGATGAGATTATATATAGATTCTTAGACTGATGAATGGCTAGTCATCACCTCTCGAATTCACGCAAACTCTTGTCATTCATTTCACACCCCGCCCCAAAAAATTAACATATCCATTTCTGAAAAAACTCAATATATGAATGTATTATATAATATGTATATGGACTAACGATCTGATAAAATAGCGGGTTACTCGCGCGAGATTTTCTTTACGCTATATCGCTAAAGAGAGAAATACTTGCATGGTGCTACGTATAACATAATTATATACACGGGATATGTACACGTATACGATTCACAAGCAGAACAATGGCACGCACGCGCCAAATCCAGCTGAAGTCATTCGTTTCTATTAGACAAAAGAAGAAGAAAATAACGAGACGCACGAAAACCCGGTGCGAAAAAGTCTATCAATGCTGTACACGAAGCATACCTATTTCTGTGTATATAGTATATAAGCTGCTACATCAACGCGCAAGGGAAAGGAAAAGACAAGAAGCGAAGATGATCCAGCGCACGTAATAAGGCCCCCGACTTGCTGTGAATATATAAACTCGCTCTAATTCCCTCTGCTGCATATATCGCTGTAGCATATCATCTATGTATATAGCTACACGTATATATATATATATATATATATATATATATATATGGCCGCGACGCAGTCAACTCTAACAGGAGGTTATACAATCCCGCGCACGGCCTCTCGCATCTCTCTAAAGTAACGAGTTGCCCGGATTTACTTACTCGGCATCGCTCGCATTATAATACATGCGTATATATACAGCACATATACAGCACGTCGGAACATACATACGTATTCGTATAAGGAGAATCGGCGAAGAGGAAATTTTCTCGCGCTATATATGTATACTCTTATATATATATATATATTAAAAGAATAATGAAAAGTCAAGTTCTGCGACTCGTTATTAAAACAAAAGTGGGTGATCCATTTTACGTAATGACCGTGCTGATGTCTATGTGTGCAGGGATGCGCGCCATAATGCATAAAATTATTATTTATATTCGAGAGGGAAAAGTCTGTTGCAATGAAAATTCACTGCTGCGTTTTATGCTGAATTAATATACACGGCGATACCTCGCGCTAGATTGCAGGCTCGTGTGTACTACTTAATTCGCCTTTTAGAAGGCTGTACTTACACGCAGCTTTTACCTATAATGTCAGTCCTCGCCAGTTTAGCGTTCTTCGCTTCCGACGCCGAGTTGTTGGTAAGAGCTGAGATTTATGCGCGCGAGTCTCCCGCTAAACAGCCGTAGTTTTATGCAGATTCTTTTCTCATCAAACGTCACGCTAGTTTCCCTCGAGATGTTTAAAAAAAATTTTCATCTTTTAAACGATGTTAATCAATATTCTCGCGCCATTACAATTATCATAATTACTGAGAATTTTGCAAGCAATGGCTCTTTAGGCACGCGTCGCTCTGTAAAAGGATAATTGGTTTTGGCACGTTAATTTTAGTTCCTATCTTGAAGCTCCATCCGAAAGTCAATTCAATTTTTGCCGGTATATAATGACAAATAATAAAAACAAAATTACGATAAACCACGGCATAGCTGCCCTTCGCAATACAGTTCCCTATCATTTTACAAAGTTTTAACTTTATATGTTTGAGAGAATTGCTCTTGTATAGTTGCAATTCAATGAGACTTTTTACTTCAAGGTTTGAAATCATTTCTATTTTCATTCTCGCGCATGATATCAGTCAATCGCGCAAAAACAAATCACTCGGATTCGCAGCTACAAAAAGCTCTGGATTAAAAAATGAAAAAACCTGTGCGCGGTGATTTCAATTCAAACAAACGTACGTTTTTGTCGCGATTCAGTGACTTTGCAGAACGCTTACAAGAGTTCGCAAAGTCGTTAAGAGCCATCATCGCGCTCGAAAAAAAAACCTGTCGGTGAAAAGAACGTCCTCGACTAACAAATACTTACGCGTACGCGATTCGAAGCCGCTCATCTGAATTCACGCATCGAAATTCTATGGACGCGCTCAACGTTCTCGGCTCCGCTATTTCGGTTCCCTGCTGTATATTTCCATTTCGGCGCGTTCCCACCGCATAATATGAGAACCACAGAGAAAGAGAGAGAGAGAGATGAGCCATCAACTCGCGACCGGCGTCAAAGGTCATGACGTCATTGCTCGCGTATAGTACGCGGTTTATGTTATTGTCTCGAGTGAGTATTTCGTCCCACGAAAATCTCGAAAAAGAGTAAGTAAGTAAGTAAGTAAGTATAGGACGAGAGAGATAAGACGCACAGAAATGCGGAGAAAGCTGCTCCTCTGACAAACATCGCCGCGCGTACTTACATACATATGTACATATATGATGGGCCGTTCGTTGCTCTGTAGGCACGTATTTACCAAACAAACGAAGATATATCTCTCAGCGCGCGGCGGCGGCGGAAGAAGAAACGAATAATATATGTATATATAGTAGAAGAAGAACATAAGTATTAGGCGTAAAACCTTACATGCTGCAGCGTTGTTACACAATGATCATTTCTTCGACGCAACTGTGGCAAACGCGCATCACGCATGATACGCTACACTTATACCGGAAGAATACGTATGCATGTATGTATGTATGTATGTATATGTACCTACCTACCTACCTACCTACTTACCTACCTACCTACCTACCTATACATACATATGTAACTATAGCGCGATGTTCAGCTAAGCGCGAAAAAGGCCTCGCATTCAATTACGATCTAATTAGCCGATTTCGACACGATGCTCCCTCCTCCTCGTCAATCACGTGTACTTATATATAGTTATGTATACACATACTCCGCGCAGAGGAATCTCTCGCGCGCAAAAGGGGTGATTGACGGGCGGCGTTTGGAAATTCTCGCGCGCGTTTCCAATCTCGTCGGTACATATCTAATAAACAAGACTTTTTATCCGACACACTTTGCGATGATAGCGCATGCCCGGGATATGATGATGTGCGACGAGACAAGGTGATGCACATCTCGAATAAGTCACGATCTGCAATTTCAGCGACGCAACGAATATGAGCTTGACGGTCTACTTATAATAGTGTATACTTAGCCGGCCCGTTTTGTTATATTATATACAATTTATATATATATACATACGAACGCGCGGGATGTCAAAGTTCGCGCGTCTGCCGAGTGATTGATAAGTAATATGACGTTTAGAGCTTTTAAAACGATTCGAAAATATCTTTGTACATGTAATAGGCAGCACTTCGTTGGAATACGTATCTCTCGCACGTGCCAAATAATGTCACGCTGATCTGTTTATTAAATTGTAAATCGACCAATATTGTGTATATAGTTATATACGTGTATAGCGTTTGATTTAACGGGAAATGAATGATTTGCCAACTATGAAAAAATATATTAGAGAATACAAAGATCTGACGACCGTCTTGAGTTATTGCCCAATTTATTTCCTCGACGCACACAGGCGTTTCGTTCTTTATATATATATATAAGGGTAAATGAAAATAAAAAAATTAATTTTAAGGAGTTCAAGAACTCGCTTTCAAGTTTTTACCCAAAAATGTTCAGCTCTCTAAATTGTCATAATTATAATCCGCCTAGGACTTTCTAAGAACTTGTAATTAACATAATTGCCCCAGGGGTGGGGAAATTTTGTCAACATTGAACTATAAGTAGAAAATAGGGTTTAAAAATATATTTTTCAATTCTTCAACGCGTCTCTTATAGAGAAATCTCTGATAACAGCTTTCTCATAGCTTCTGACACCTTAATTAATCGTGCGCAGTTTTGAGCCATTTTCAGCTGTCTATAATGATTGTTTATGACAAACGTGCTTATGGAAAATCAATTTTCAGCTCAAATTTCTCCTATGTTAATATCTAACTTCATAAGTTACCTAGAATATAAGCAACCGGCTGTAAAAATTACCATTTATGAATAATAAAGTGAACACATTTTTCTTAACATTCAAAAGTTACAGGAAAGGGTTCCAAATTCTCGAATTACAGTTCCACCTTCAAGATGTTTGTTTGACTCATACTGTATTCGGAAGACATAGAAGAATAACAGAAATATTGCCTCGCGCCAATCTAGCCCCATCCTCCCCTATGTCTATTATCCGAGAGCAAAAAAGATCGCGATGATACATTTCTTTTATTAACTTGTAAAAAATTCGAGATTATAATGCGACTTTTCGCTATAAGTCATTTAATTATTTGTTATAAGTTGAAGATTTCCTCATACTTGTATAATATACGCGCAATCTCCGCAAAGATCTCTATCGCGATCCTGTCCGGTTGTTGTTGTTGTTGTCTTTTCCAACATCGTTTTGCTCCTGCGAATTCTCACGTCAAAACTAAATGAAACGGGTCGACGAAGTAAAAAATAAGCTCGCGGCAAACTCGTTTTCCTGCGGACGACGAGTATTATTTGAAAAATGAGATCCGCTATCGCCGGCGTTACAATTATAATGTGCCAAAGATGCCTAAACACAAGCCGCATTTATACAAACAAGTTCATAGAATATAGTCGAGCTCCGAAATGTATATAACGTAAACATATATACTGTCGTACTCAGTACACTGACCTTCCTCCGACCAGCATTTGCTGTCCTGGCTCAACATGGACCACTCGCTCTGCAGATCGTCGAAGCTGGCCATGGCTCGCCGCTTCTTATATTTCCTCTCACCTAAACCGGCGGCTGCAGAGCAGAGAATCTCGCTCTCCTCAGCGTCCTCGAAATTCCTGCGATGCAGCCCCGCAACAGCTGCTGCTCGTTCTTCTGTTGCTGCTGCTGCTGCTGCTGCTGCTGCTCTCTCCCGCGCAAGAAAACTCTACACTCGCATCAGATGTATATATACGTATGTATGTAGCCTCGCATCATACATACGTATACGCGTCCAAAAGGACGCGATCGCGTCGCGCAAGGAATTCCGCGGGAAACGAGTCTCTGCTTGTCGCTAGCTGCGCGTGGAGCATGGAGAGTCCAACTTTTTCCTCCTCCCTCGTCCTAAATTACTCGTTATTACGTGAGCCTGTGTGTACCTCTGTGGGTTGGTACCTTCAATATTGATATAAAAACACGCAAACACACACACACACACACACACTATTCCGCCTGCCGCTCGACTAGTTTACCGACTCGCGCCTCTTACTTTGATTCCTGGCTTCTATGCGCGAGCGCTAAGGTAGCCTGAATGCGGCGAACTTAAGTTATACTTATATTCTTGGCCGCACTTTTCTGCTCTCCGCGGGCGGTCATCTGATGTGTATATATATACGTTATACATGTGTGCGCGAGTTCGATTGCCAAAGTTATACAAGTACGTGCGCGAGCAGCGAGACGAGACTATGCTGACACGGTTCGAAAACTTTTCCGAGCTTATTGAATACACTGGTGGTATTCTCGTTTGTATAGAAAATTTTCATACGAACTTATAATCAATTTTGCAAGATCAATTATTATGCATGTACAGACATACAAATTGTAACCACAATTTGGTATATTTATTTTTGTTTTTTTTTCTCTAGCAATTAAGCGCATATATATCTGAAGCCAACGTGTCGATCGTTCTCATTGTTACTCTTTATAAAGATTTTTAATTTTATTCGAATATTTAACTAAAGGGCGCCTGCGGTGATGCACTTGTTTACAACTAGGTGGCTCCAACAATGCAACTGTTCTCGCAAGTGGAGAGAAAAATAGACAATCAGTATATAAGAGCAAAGAAGAAAAATTTAATGAGGGTCGGTCGCGCAACAATATCCTAGCTCTGATTTTATGTTCTATGAACATTTTAAGAGCTTAGGCTAATAACCCAATAACTATTTATTCCAACAAGGTTTTCTTGGTCATTTGGGTCCTTTGTCTCACGACAAAAAAACCGGGAAATGGCGGATGTTGCGCCTGATGGCCGATCTAATTTTGTAACCATCGCGATAGATGACGTATTTTACATCAAAATATATATCGCAGATATTATGAAGATAGTGGCAACCTATAAAGCGATTCAAGAAGATTCTAACTCGGCGCTTGCTTTTAAATGATTCTTTTACAATACAATATTACAATATTATAATACAATACTACATGCATAAGCTCAACTGTCGCTATGCACTATTCTGCGAAAGAAAATGCATTATACGCAGCGTCAATAAAATATTTAACTGGTATCAATCATGCAAATTCGTTAAATTAACTGGACAGGTTAAATGTGGTAAAACTCATAAATCAATTGGATTCTTTTGAATGCTTCAACTAATATAAAAATTAGAATGATTGTTTAATGTTATTTATACAGGGTAAGAATATTTCTTAGGATTACGTTTTCTTGACTTTCAAGAAACCTGCAGTATTGGAAAAGTACTTTGCATTTGCCTCGTTAACTTTCTTCTCCGCAGCTTGTGGATTCACAATTTCCAAGCCCTATAAATTAAGAAGGAAAACATTATTACTGTCGAATAATATTATAAATCACCTTGCAAATTTATAATATATACCTGAAGTGGTGTGAATGCTATACTAGAAGCTGTTCCGGAAACTTGTTTTTTAACAGTTGTGCTACCACCCCATTGCTGTTGTTTTTGTAGATTCTTCTGTAGTGTTTTTGAAATACGAACTTTGGTTTTCTCATCAATTTGCGGTAACCTAATTCTTCCAGTGCCTGCTTTACCAATTGTACCTCGAGTGTATCCAAGATCTTCTTGATAAGCGTCGCTTTCAATCTATATAAAATACGAAATAATGATAAATTTATTCAAACATCTCCATTATACTTTAATCATCTCTTTGTGGTAACTTGTATCACTCAGAACTATTCCTAAAATACTTACATCAGCAAAATTCATTCTGTTCGCTTGTTTTCTAAATTCTGTAATAGCATAGCGCTCCTTCATTTTGCGGACCCTTTTACCACCACGCTTCTTCCTGCCTGGATCAATTGGTTTTGGCAACGGCTTGATGAATTTGACAGGTGGAGGTTCCAAAAGTTTGTCTAATTTCTTTTCAATTTCTTCACGTAATTGCTGACCGATTGTACCATCTGTACTTTCATGACAGGCATCAACACGAGCAGCAAGTGTACTTTTTGCAGCTACAAGTCTTGCAGCTTTTCTTCTCAAGTCCTATACATTGAAATACGTAATATTTTAGATACAACTATTAATAAAATGCATATTTTGAGGTTTGCAAAAACATATATACAATGTTGCCTTACTTGTGGGGTGTCCTGTACAATTTTTGAATAATAAATAAATCCTGTGTGAGGTAACGCTGCGGTTTGTGAAAAACCAGATAATGTGGTTTTTCTGGTTCCTAAAAGTAAAATATTACAAGCCGGCATTTTTGACAGTTTTGTTAAACCTCCAGCAACACCTATGAAAAAAACAAAAAGAATTAGTAAATTACTTGAGACTGTTAATGTCTCAAAAACAAAATCCATACCCATAAGCTTAGCTGCAGTTGAAGCACCAACAATTGCTGATAGGTTTGGAGCAATAAATGCCATCCTACTCTCAACGTATTCAAATATTCTTTGTTTTAAATTACTTAATTCTATAGCCATATCGCAAGCTTCATCAATTGCTGCTTTTTCTGCATTCGTTAACAGCTGTCTGAAATTCGTAACTCGATTTGAATTAATCATACTCAATTGTTTCTTCAGAAAATAAAATCATTATTAATAAAAGTATACCCCTGTGTTGTTGAAGCAGTTACAGAAACAACCATGATTGTTGCTTGTGTTAGGAACTGTTGTAAGATTTCGTTATTCTTTGCTCTATCTAAATCATTTCCTAATTCTTTAACGGTCATCATATACTCCAAGTGCTCCACAACCAGAGATTCCAATTCTGGAAATCTTTTTGAGTATTTGCTAGTTGTAAACCTGTGTATTGTGGCTGAAAAATGCAAAAGATTATTGATTATCAATTTACATTGAGTTCTTGAGAGAAAATCAGGTGTCTTTAATTGAAAAAAATTTACCTATCTCTGTGTCTATTTCAACAGCTAAATTGTTGGCTTCTACAATTAGCTGATATTCTGGATCAGACTCAACAGTACCAATGATGTCCGAGGACTTTCGAAGAATTTTGCTATACTTATCGATCTGCGATGTAACCTTTTGCATCAATGGTGAATCCCATAATTTTGCTAATTCTCTGACGGAATCAACTTTGATATCTAATACACAACAGATATATTGTTATTCTCGTGATGCTCGCTACATTAACATCAGTAGAACATTGAAATATCTTAATGTGGTTTAAGTATGTAAATCAGTGAACTAACCTTTTTCCGTAATTTTATTCGCCAACGATGTGGGAATAAGTTGTTCCGCCAGCACCGGCTCCTCTGGCTCGATGTCATCGGTATCATCTTCAAGATCAGCTAATAGTTCATCAGCCAAAGACATTGTGAAAAATATATAAACAACAAACGGGTACAACTAACAAAATTACCTTTGTCAACTTACGGTCACGTCCCAGGACTCGCAGTTTTCGAAAACTAGCAAACTATGGAGTTGTACATATCTGCCATAAGCCATGAAGTCGTGAAAATTAAAGAGAAAAGAAAACTGCACCGAAACATCAGCACACAACTAATTCGCCTGAGGTAAAGTAGCAGTACAGGACACACTAGCGCCAATTCCCCGTACTAAATTAAATGAGGATTCGACTGGTGGCGAAAATTGGAATAGAAATAATTAGGGTGTCGAGCTTTTTGCGGAACTCCAATTTTCACCACCAGTCGAAACCTCATATAATTTAGCATGGGAACTTGGCGCTAGTATGCCCTTACCAAGGCGAAGTGAATGTGCGTCCATAATAACTATAGAAGTTTAGAACTTACGGCAGCGCCGCGCGGTTACATAGTATTTGTATACTCTATGCTAGGCCTGAACGCATGGGCATAGAACATATAACTATTAGAAAGCGTGACCAATATATGGAGTTCCCAAATAATTATCTTTAATAATGCACTTTTAAGGGGAGGGCGCCAGGGCGGTCGGAGTCGGAGGAGCAGCCGAATGGAATGGAACAGAAACTTGAGTGTAAAACATGCGTATGGTATCAAGTGCGTTTTTTCACGTAGCATATTAGAAATACTACGATTCACCGGCTTATCATCTGATATAGTAATTTTAATGTTTCTTCGAAAAGATGCACTTGATACTGTGGTAATATGGTTCAGACGAGTTTCTCTTACTTTATGATAAGAGGAAGGATGGTGAAGAAGGGGAGAACGGAGAAGAGCATTTTTCTACAATACGCAGTTTTGTTATATTTATTGTTGAAAGTACTGTGGACTTATAGATCCATCCACCTGACTACAGCGCCACTTGGACGTAACGGCGGCTCCGTTCGGCTCCTCCTCCGGTATTGATAACAAATAAACACGCATGATAGGATATAAATATAAAGTACAACACTTTTGCAGGAAATATGAATTTCATTTCCTCTGCAGAAATTATAATATATAATTTTTATATAGTTTTTAATTTCCGAATGTAAAAGCGTCTTAGCACCT
Organism: Muscidifurax raptorellus; assembly: GCA_020010945.3. Lineage (NCBI taxonomy): Eukaryota > Metazoa > Arthropoda > Insecta > Hymenoptera > Pteromalidae > Muscidifurax > Muscidifurax raptorellus. Next base: position 26,249,905 of record CM052078.1, read on the forward strand.
CACGATTGTATCATGAACTATAAGGATGGTCACACATGGACCGGAACATTCCGACGGAACGGAACAACTTTCAATAATCTGGCGCTTATTGTTCAATCGTGAAATAAACAAAATTAATATTTTTTCAAGTTAGAAAGTCGTTCATTTTGAAACGTATAAATAGCGTTTTTCTAATTGAGTTGTGTTTTCTAATTAAACCAGATGAGTCGCTTTTATCTATACAGAGTATTTAATATCTTATTACAATTACAGTTGATACACAATATTTAAATAACGCGCTCGCGTCTATGCTATCCAAATATAGTTTAATCTCCAACCGCCAGGTTAGAATATTACAACAAAAATTATTTTATTGATTGATTAAAAGTTGAATATAACATATTATGAATTATAATTTTCTGCAGTGGAAACAGTATTTTTTAAATTATAACTTCTTTCAATTACAAGTTACATAAATAGTTGAGTATCCGTCGGTGACGAACTCACTGAACGTCGAGTTGATAAAAATATTATTGTTAGGAGTCTGAAATTAGTGTAAACTTTATAATGATGCATAAAAATAACGAATATGTTGATGAAAATGCTCGTTCTGTCATTTTTATAGCTCAAGCATACAGTCCGAAAAAATGAAGTTTAGGTAAGTATTTGCGTGCTCTCGCGAGTCTACTCGATGATCTGGTCTCCTTCAAGTATATATAATACATAAGTATAGTTATAGCACTGCACAAGAGCGCAGAGAGATAAAGAGAGAGAGAATATAGCGGCATAAAATGCGCTGAGCAAATAATACTGGAAATAGAAAAGCAGTCGCGCGCTCGGTATGCCTGGTAACATTATTCCCGATAATCTGTAGACTAAGAAAACAGTGAGTAATAATCAGCGGTTGGATCGTCGACTCTCTGTGCATATCGCTTTATCTCGACGCGGTATCGTCCATTCGTCCCTGCATAGTGTATACGGTCTCTCTCGAAGTTGCTCCCATGCATATATGCGTGGCGTGGCGTGTACTAAAAACTCGCGAGCTGCACATACTTATACGCGGAGGAAAGGCAATAGAGAAATGAAATCACGTTCAACCACACACGCGTATTCGTCCCTCTCTCTCTCTCTCTCCCCACGCAAAAGTAAAAAAGAATGGCTTCAGTCATCGAATGAGCCGCTCCTCGTGTTATAGTCAAGTCTCTGAATTACGCGCGCGCGGCGCGGGGAAAAATTTACACGGACGGTTGCAAAGAGAGAAAGAGAGAATGAAGCTAGGGTGTCGAGCTGCTCCATGCACGGCACCGGTTCGCTCATAATCACCCACACAGCCAGAGAGAAAACAAACACGCACACACCTCTTACGCGCCCGTTACCCCGCACTCCATACAGTATATAGCTCTCGGAGTAGAGAAAAGAGAGGGAGATACTCAATACCCACGTATACGACCTCACACGCATACGAATCCTGAACCCATATAAATATATAATGCTGGCGTCGCGGAGAGCACATACATACTTGCGGGGAGTCGCGCGCGAGCACCGACACGTTTAAATGCCGCCGAGATTGAAAGAGAGAAATATATATATATATATATATAAGGAGGAATAAGACGCAGAGGGAGGGGCGAGAGTGTAATAATTGAAAGAGCTGGAACTAGTATTGTATATAGGTATATACAGACGAGCTGGAGGACCGGAGAGAAAAATGTGTGACGGCGACTTTTCGGATCTTGTCGGCTATTGCCTATAATCTCGTCTCATATACGCTCTCTTGGCAGTTCCTGCACAATAATAATAATACATGACGGATGTACAAGTACCTATGAACGCATAGGCTGCAGAGTCGCACGGTTACAACACGACTTTCGAGACTGCGCGAGCTCGTCATATTTCGGCCGCGCGGCGCGAATATAATTCCGTGCCAACTCATATGCAGAACGGCCGCCGCTGGTGCATCGGGATATTTAAGCCCACGCGACGAGACATGTATAGAGTGTGCAGAGCGCGGCGGCGGCGCTTCAGCTTTTCCACCTCGTCATCGTCTCGTCTGTCGTGCGCGCGCGAGGCTCAAGAAAAGGGGCATAGGTATGTAGTAGAAGAGAAGTGAGCTCGCGAATACTTACCGCGCGGACGACGGTCAAGAATTAGGAGCAAGTGGCATATATACTCGCGCATATACATAGGCATACGTGTGTATCGTTCTCTCTCCTCTCCCTCGCTCTTGCGTGCTCGCGCTTCTGCTGAATTGCTGATGCATTGGAGAAAGCACATAGGTATATGTGGGAGTAGGCTGCCCTCAGAGCTCGTTCGTGAGCGTCCAGTCACGGATTCGCCCTTTGATCTCCGCTCCTGCTGCAGGTGTGTCCCCCCGTTTTTCTTTCATCTCTTGAGCGCGCGGGCGCATCCGGTGCTGCTCATCGCGCTATATGCAACTCTTACTGTATACTTGCGGGTATATGTATGTACACAGAGTGGGGAGAGACTGAAAGAGAGAGAGAGAGAGAGAGAATCCCCAAACAAGAGACTGACCTAAAAGAGAAATCGCGCAGTACTTGTATATAATTATGTAGTAGAGCGGCGGTTATTATACGCATACCCTTTTCTCCTGTTACCTACAGCGATAGATACATACATATATATCTCTATCTCAAGTAGGCATATACGACCCTTTCGCTCGATGATTATGAACCGCGGAGGAATCGCTCTCGTTGGCGCCTCCCCGGCGATTGCTGCATGGTCAACAGTAGGTTCCAGTCCAGCCGATTCTACGGCTGCTGCTGCCGCCGCCACTAGCGCTGCCTCACCTGCCTGCCCACTAGCGCGCGCTGCCTGAGCGAGAGTAGAAAGCCCCTGTGTTGTACTTTTCCTCTACAGCTTACATATATATATCTTATATACGTCTCTCGCAGTTTTGTCTCTCTCCCTCCCTCCTTCCCCCCTCGGCCTCTCACACTCTCACGAGAGCTAGGTTTGGTTTGCGTATATGCCATTGCCAAGCCCGCAAGTGCGTGTAGTTCGGACTCGACGGCTCTGCTCTGCCTCTGCCTCTCTCTCTCTCTCTCTCTCTCTCTCTCTCTCTCTCTCTCTCTCTCTCTCTCTCTCTCTCTCTTCTCAGTCAGTGTTGCGGCGACTACTTTATTGTACAGAACTCCGCTGCGCGCTGCGGTGAGCGTGCCTGCGTGTGTGTCGTGTGTTGTCTTGTCATATATATACGTATATATACGTGTGCGTGTGCGAATTCCTCGGCGGCGGCGCAGCAGCAGCAGCAACGTCTCAACATCGGTGATCAGCAGCGACTACGAGTAGTGAAACTGTGAAAAAGCTGAGGATCGGCGACGACTAGGTGCGCGCCACATACACACGCGCCTCGCCTGCTGTCTTTCTCTCTCTCTTCTCTCGTATAAAACGGACGGCCAGAGAGAAAGAGAGAGAGAGAGAGAGAGAGGAGTCCAGCAGCCAGCCATCAGTAGCAGTAGCAGCAACAGCAGTAGAAAGAAGACGAGCCAAGAACAAGAGAGGCGCAGGCTGCTACCGTCTCTCTAAAAAAATGCTTTGAGAGAGAAAGAGCTTGTATATGTATATGTATGTATGCGTGCAGTGCAGTGCAGTGCTTTCTCGTGTGCAGAGCCCAGTTATCGTCGATTATCGGGCACCGCCGCCGTGTAGCCGCCACCACCGCAGCGCTCCGCCCTCGCAGACTGCTTGTTCCTTTGTGCCTTCCTTCCTTCCTTCCTTCTTTCCTTCCTTCCTTCCTTCCTTCCTTCCTTCCTTCCTTCTTTCCTTCCTTCCTTCCTTCCTTCCTTCCTTCCTTCCTTCCTTCCTTCCTTCCTTTCTTTCTTCCTGCCTGCCTGCCTGCCTGCCTGCTTGCCTGATGCTTGCTTGACTCCAGCCTTCCTGCGCTGACGGTGACCCAGTGCGCTCGGATACGGAGCGAGAAAGAGACAGAGTAAGTTTCCGTGTGCGTCGTTTCTCCTACTCTCTGCAGCGGATACGGCGCACCTTGGACGTTCGGCCCCCGAGTGAGAGGGCGGCTGTAACAAGATGGCGGGCCCCCTAACGTGGTCCTGTACCTGGTGCCTCAGGTTCAAGTTCAGCCCCGAGGAGATAGAGCAGAGGTACAAGAGCCAGGAGATCGACAGGATGCTGGAGAAGGACCGACAGGCCTTTCGCAGGCAGGTCAAGCTCTTGCTGCTAGGTGCTGGCGAAAGCGGCAAGTCCACTTTCCTCAAGCAGATGAGGATCATTCACGGCATTAAGTTCGAGGTGAGGGAGGCAATGTGTCCGATGTGCTTGCTTGTGACATTGTTCAAGTTGCTAAATTGACAGTTATTTGCTTTTGGATACTAGTTCGTTGCACTTTACAAGCTTTTTTCTCTTTCTCTCTATCTCTATCTCTGTAAATATGAACTAAAGTGAATCTGCTGTTCAATAGATCATTGTGATTTGCCAATGCTCTGTTGACTCATAGCTCATCGCAAACAGTTCAGTATTACCTCAGAGCTTTTCAATTTATAAATTTGCCCACAATTTTCACGCACTGATAGAGCTATAAAATCATTTTGACATTTGTCAAGCTTAAGTACTACTACTTTTTTTTTGACATCCTAATCTGAGTCACATTATATCTATTGTAAAATCATTAGTTTGTGTAATTATGTTCTTTGAAGTCTTTACAATAGCCTGCTCGAATGTACTTTTCTTATTAAGCCAGCTATCTGTTATACCTCTAAGAGTACAGATTGCTGTCATCCATGTTCAATATCTTGAGACTTATATAAAAGCACGATGACAGATTAGAGGCTGTGCTACCACATTGTGGATTTATCTTTAATCTTTTGCAATGTACGATGATAACTAACAAATTAAATGACCTCTTTTTACTTCGTTATTTTTTTCATTTTTTTTAATGGATATTGTTTTTGAAATATTGTAGCCTGAACTGATTAAGGAGTACCAGCATGTTATTTATCAAAATATTATAAAAGGAATGAAGGTCTTAGTGGATGCTCGAGACAAGTTAAATATTCCTTGGGAACAGCCCAAAAATTATGACATTGGCTACCAACTGCTGAAATTTGAAAATACCATGATACTGGATGCCCGACTTTTCCTTCACTATGTACCAGCATTACAAAGTCTATGGAAAGATGCTTCAATCAAGAAAGCATTTGATAGACGAAGAGAATTTCAATTGGTAATAGTTTTACTTTGTATTTTGATTAATTTAGATATAACAATTGTTTGGTATTTGCTACATTTTTTCTCATTACTATTATTTAGTCTCGAGTTCTCAGTAACTTCATTCTTCAGATCAAATAAATATATTTCTTTGTTTATCAAGATCCATCACTTCATTGCTTATATAAGTATAACATCATGAATAATACTAACGAATGACACTTACTGAAATTTGTTTGGTTCCAGAGTGACTCGGTGCAATACTTTCTGGATAACCTTGATAGGATTGCCAGAGTGGTAAGAACCGATAAAAATTTACCTGTAACAATTACAAAATCAAAAAATAACAATACACTAATTTTGTTTTGTAGGATTATGTTCCCACACATCAAGACATTTTGCACTGTAGAAAGGCTACAAAAGGAATATCTGAGTTTGTCATACAGATTAACAACATCCCATTCTTATTCGTTGATGTAGGTGGGCAGCGATCACAAAGGCAAAAGTGGTATCAATGCTTTGACTGTGTAACTTCAATACTTTTTCTTGTGTCTTCTTCTGAATTTGATCAAGTTTTATTGGAAGACAGGTAAGATTGCTTCTTCATATTGAGGTTGATTCTTGTAACTTCAACATTATTAGTGTTTGCTTTAAACAAATTTTACATAGATATAAAATTCGAAACACAATAATAATTTTAATATAAAATAGATACTACTATATCATATTTATTTTTCAGGCGAACCAATAGATTGGAGGAATCAAGGAATATATTTGATACAATTATCAATAACATGATATTCTATGGAGTATCTGTCATACTATTCTTGAACAAAACTGATCTGCTTGATAAAAAAGTCAGATCTCCAGACACGAATGTTCGCTGGTACTTCCCACAGTTTTCGGGTGATCCACATTCCATGAAAGATGTTCAAAATTTTATATTGGACCTATTTGTATCAGTGAAAAGGGACCCAAAGAAACCGTTATTCCATCATTTCACCACTGCCGTTGACACGGAAAATATCAAAGTCGTCTTCAACGCTGTGAAAGATACAATCCTGCATCGTAACTTGGAGTCTCTCATGCTGCAGTAACAGCGTGAATGTAAAGTATCCAAGGCTACGATCAGCGGCGATCGCAATCGAGGTATGCGCTGTTTTTTTTTGTTTTTTTTTTTTAGTTAAACTGAGCTCAGACTCCCCCGTTTTATATGAATATTGCAATACGAATTAGCAGCTACTATTTGAAAGACAATATATTTATATTTATGGAGTTTAGAGAGTTTAAGAGAGCTTAACTTTGGCGTCATTATGTTCAACGTTATATTTACATAATGACGATTAAAGTTGCGTGTTTAAAATTGCCTAACAAAGGACAATTTTGAGTTTATAGATTTTGTAAGACAAATCTTCCATCCCTTTTTTTGATAAACATATTGATGAATGAATGTGAGTTATTATACAATATTTCGTGTAAATAGTAAACTGTAATCTATACGTTGTCAATAATCGATAGTGGATTTATATACATATTTACATTAATAAGAAATAATTTGAAAGCAATTTTGATAGCCCAAATTCTTAAATTTTGTACAGATGTTTTGTGACATTCTTAACAATTTATATGCGATATTTAAGGAAAATACTGGTCATTTCACCAGATTTCAAGAAAGTGGAATAATTTATTTCTTATCTAAAGTAATAAATAACAATATCTACTATAAAATCTGTTGTAACGCTAGGTAACAAAGAAACCAAATACTAGATCCATGCCATAAAAACCAAATGAAACAAACCAGTTTGTGTTCAAATTATCACAAAAAAATTCAAAAAATTTTCAATTAATTTAGAACTGAGAGAAAAATGACTAACATCAAAGCAGAAATGTCTTAAGTATCTACTGTATTGTTTTGCTCGGAGAATCTACAACTATATAAAATAAGTAACAAGCAATATTTTTTGGAATATCGTATGTCTTGACTGCAATTTTTTATAACATATATGTATTGTAAAAAATTAACATTGCTTTTGTACGTTTTTCATACAAAAATTTATACTCACAAATTGGTATTTTATAAAGGCTAGAGCTCAATTTTTAAATTGTGATAGCAGCTCTGAGGCTTCCAAATATACACATAGGTAACTGTGCCATGGATAAAAGTCTTTGAGGTTCAAGAATCTCTGATTGATATATTTGCATTGTATTTACTCTATCAAAACGAGCGACCTATAAAAGGATCGCAATTGGAAATCTCTGCATTCAAATTAAATTCCAATGTTGTTGCTAAGTGAATTAATTCATTCTTTATTTTTTTGAACATTGCAATCAGTATTATTGTCATGTCCCTTATTGGGCGACAGATTCTCCGTTTCTACTATTGAATATTCCAAATTATAAATTAGGCAGCAAATTGTTGAACGTTTGTTCTTAATTTCCTTATTTTGCAATGCAATTTAATTGTTTAATTGCACGTTGATGACACTTTGTTTTTGTCAATCATTGAACAATTGAAATGCATGAAACTTGTTTACGTAAGTAGAAATGTATGTATTTCTACCAATTTGTTCAAATTGTTATTTTTTCTGCCTGATGTACGAGAAAAAAAATCTTTGGCGTCGATAAAATGATACGAACTGGATTTGCGCTTTCAAAAATCGATTGCTATAGATTTTACGTAGAAACATTGAAACAACCAAAGAGTTCTCTGTAGTATTCATATTACTCTACCATTTTGGTCATATATTAATTCATTTCATCGTCTTTTTTGTTTTCTAGAAACTGCGTCTTAAAAAAATGCTAGCTTAAATAATTACAGAGTCATCGATCAATTGTGTTGAAGTTACGTATAATCTTAGCTCGATTTTCATGAGAAAAGTGTACTTTTTTTATTAAACGCGATGCGGTAAATATTGACAAATTTGTTTGTCAATTTAACTGGTAATATATAATATAAAAAAAATTTTGTTTTATTATTTTTGTACATATATACATATAAATCGTTGAAAGTAATTTAATGGTGTGGAGCTTTATAAGATTTTTAACCCCTTTGCATGCTACCGAGCGTCAAGAAAAAAATCTAATTTTTATAATTGGTCTACAAAATATTTTTGTAAGGAGAGACTTCAGTGGTTTGATTGTTAATTTTTTAATAGTATCTGAAATTTTACTATTTTTTATGTTTTACAGTTTCAACCGGTGCTATTTGTGTAAAAAGATTTTACATCCATTATCAACTTTTTTGTAACTTATCAAAAATACTCGAATCGATATTATACATGACTATAATAAAGGTATAATCAAAGTATTTATTTTTATATAAATTAATTTGTTATTATATATTTTTGAACGCATGAATAAAAATAAAGGAAATTATTATGTGATGATTGTTTTAATAGCTTCACTAAAGTCTCTCCTTAAATGTCAAATGTACATTCCTCAAAAGCCGAAAAATTGGCTTGCGTTTATTAGTAGTCTTATTTTTATACAACTTCATATAAGGAATTGTTTCGGATATCTAAAATTATTGTTTTGTAGTTTACTAGCTACACTATTTATGTTGAAACGTTTTATTGACGCATGTGCGACTGCGTAACTTATTTTCAGGAATTAATCGAACGAATCGAATAGATGTTGAGTTGGAATTCTTTCTGCGCTGTCTTTAGCATTGTGCACATTGTCCGCCCCCGTTTTTGTAAACATATTGAACGGCTTTATTAAAACGTATACACTGCGTATCCATTGATAACATCGTTAAGTAACCACTGTAATTTTTATAACAATTTTTAGAACAGACATTTGTACTCTTAGATCCTCGATATCCGTCGACTGATAACGAAAGCACGACTGCAAATACTACTGTGTTGTGTATCTTTGTAAATTAGCCAGCGAATAATATATAAGTTAATAAGTATATGTATTAAACTTACCGCTTGTAAATAGTGAAATTAGTATGGGGTTTTGCAACGACTTTCAGCAATGGCTCTGTAGCATTAGACTTTTTTGCAATGCGATGCATTTTTGGAAAGTTTATACTTCTAGAATTTGTTGTCCAATAAAAGACTTTTAAATAAGGCTACATTTTTCATGTAACTGCGATGCGAGCCAACATTATTTTGTAAAGTTCACTGCAATTTGTTATAAAGATATGGCTGCTAAACATTGAGATTTGTTAGAGAAGAAAAAGTGTTTTAATATTTCCATAGTGTTTGTACTCACGTAACCGCAACATACGTCATTCATATACGAAAAAAAGATTAAAACTTAAATAAATCTATGAAGGGATAGTAAATTCATGAAACTAAAAATGGTGGTGGTATTTTATAAAAATTAAAACTATTTAAATAATCTTTTTTAATTTCAATCATTTTACGACTAGTATTTTTATTCAAGTACTTTGAAAAAATTTGTTTTAACAATAGAAAAAAAACAGCGTCGACTGTTTTATTGAAGTTGTACCATCTATTGGCGATAGTTGTCTGTATACGAGATTCTATTTTGTTATGTTAATTACATTTTATTGTATATGATCTGAAGTATGTAGATATATCGTGCCTTTTTATATATTGTATATTTGTAAATAAAATATTTTACATGATTTATTATAATAATGTAGCATATTTACGAAAATAATAAATAAAACTCTTAAGCAACAATGTATTTTTTATTGTTCCTCCAAAGTCAATCTTCAAACGTATTAATTAGGTAATAATGAATAAACGTATACTTCATTTTTTATTATATTGCATTTATTTGCCGTAAGCAATCGATGTAGCTTTGCGTTTTTTTACAAATAAAGAAACGAGCATGCTTAGGTTATAACTTATTTAATAATAAAATTAACATTATTTACAGGTTCGTGAAATATACGAAAGACTTTTCACCTTGTTTAAATATAAATCGGCATTATTCGAAATTATATAGATTTCTAATTGTCTGAGATACACAGTGACAATATGTAACCTACATACAATTTTTTGTTGAAACATCACATTGGTTAACTAATCATATAATTGGCGAATTAAAGTATGTGATATAAATTACATTACATTACGCTCGCTATTATTTTATATATTACAAAAATATTTACAAGCTTTTATTTTAATATCAGTTTGATGTATAAAAGTACATAAAAATTGTCCATTTTCTTTGCAAAAAGTACGTGTGAATATTATTTTTTTAAAGGCAACTTTTTATTTGCTTTATTTCTTTGAGCATAATAGTAGGTATTATAAGTGTAGCAAAAATGTTTTTAACAATCGTTCTATGTAAATAAGCGAAAAATATTTACGGCAATTTTTGTAGGACCAGTTTCATCATTTAAAATTTGGTAATTGATAAATCTTAAAAGACATCTGGACGGTTGACATTACAAGAACATTAAGAAAATTTCTTTCTTGGCATCGGTAGAATTTTGTTCAAATCTCTTGAAGGTTGTGTTTGATTTGAAGCGTTGCGTTTGATATAGAAAAACTGTGCCTCTGGAGTGAGGATACTATATATACAACCTGAGTTTTCCAAAGGAATGTATTATTTTTCGGCGTAATGACAATATTCATCGATATATAAAAGCTGATATATGAATGTATAAAAGTATTTATAGTTAATATTCTTGTATGTATCAAAGTTTTGTTGTGTAAAGTAAAATATAAGAATAGCAATTTTTTTTTAAATCTGTTTCTAAGAAGCTTAGGAATTATCTTCTTTGATTGACTGCACATCAAATCTAGATGTTTGCGCGCAAAATATCAAAATGTATTGCATTTTGGGTACATAATTTACTTACGTTCGTGATCGCAAATTATTCGTGTTCCGTTTTAATTGACATCCGTGTGCGTGGATTACGTTAGTGCGTGAAATTGCATTTTCATCCTTGTTGCGTAATATACTATCATATAATTATGTTTTTGACGGAATCGGTATCGTACTGGGCGCTAATGTAGGCATTCATATATAAAACAAATAGTCGGAATGTTTATGCCAAACGATGACTAAATTCATAAATATAAAGAGAGCTACAATTAGAAAAAGTTTATAATTTTAAGAAAGAAATCTTTAAAAAATTTATATTCAAAAATAGTCAACAAGGAATAACTTTAATAAATTGAATGCTTATTTTCGATGGAAAACAATCAATTATATATATAAAAAAAAACAATAAAATCTAGCTGCTTGATAAATTAGAAAGAAATTGTTTGTATATTTTAACGCTCATCTAAACTATGCTGTATAAGAAATCATTCTACTTTATACAATAAATTTGTTTCTATGCGATATCATCTTTTCCTTCTGACTGATACTGTATCATAGAGATATACACAGGTCGATAACTTCACTACTTTCTATACAGCTTCTAGCACCAATACAATGACTTGTGCATTTTTAATGAAAAGTCAAAAATATCAAGATACCTTTCAAAACCTAGTTTCACGCTGTTTTGAAAAACAGAGAATTTCCACTATATTCAACTTGTCGCAGTTGATATGTACTTTTTTTTATATGTACACTTTGTACAGTAGTAACGTAATTGTCATGAAATATCTCGTAGGAAGAACAATAAAAAAGCGGCAAAATTAAATTACAATTCTAATTCTTCGGCAGTGCGAGAAAGTCTGTGATTATCGATACGTCGACGCTGACTCCGGCGGACAGCGTCAGCTCTACGATAAGGCTCCGACCTCAGGCCTAGAAGGATATCTTCCAGTGCTCCGTTGTAAACTTCGTCTTGTTGTAACAATTTCTTCTCATGAACCAATCTGGTTTTATTCTTCAACTCGTTTATAACAGCATCCTATTAAACAAAACACAAATTCAAACTCGAATTAATCCAATCCAAATTTCTACTGTGAAAATTATCCAAGATTCAAATTAACTTTATTCGAATCTGTTATGATTTGTTAGAATGTTAAAACGAATTTTCTGGAAATAAGTATAATAAATGAAAGAAACTTGTAAGGAATCTATTGAAATAACTCGTATAAAATATTTCGACATAGCTATAATAAATAAATATCAAATTAACCTTAGCATTAAAAAGTATATTTCTCAAGCAACATCAATGCGCTTCAATACATGCTGTTGCACATACTCTAAAAATCATTCCATGCTCCAGACGAGTGGAATGAAATAATGTGTCTCTGTGCTTGTGAGTTTTGATCGATAACTTTTAATCTATTAGTGATTGGAATTTATAATGCAATATGCAAAAGTGCATTGTGTAAATGAGAGTAAGGCAGTAATTTTTAGACTTCAATTTTGAAAAATATTCTTATAGCAGGATATTAGTGAGGAGGAACTTACATGTTGTGATTTGTTTAGACATTGTTACGTTTTGAGCTCCAGTTCATTTAGATGTCGATGTAACAATGACTTGTTCGAATTACAGCAAAATTTCGGTGACTTTAAGTCGGAATAAATATGTAACAAATAAAAAAATAGAAATTCTTAAACTTTACTCTTTACAATACTAAATTACACTTTACATTAAAGATGGCATGAACTAGCCATCCGTTGATTGGCACACTCATTTTTAAAACCCCGATATATATCATCATGCTATTTCACAACGTGCAAAAACTGAATGAATTCCGTTTTAACTTGAATATTAAAAAAACACTTAAGTTAAAATATATTTATTTAACTGTTTAAATCACAACTATGAGTAAATTTCTTAGTTTATTTATATTACAAATATGTTATTACCCCCTTTACGTGCTTATACTTGGTAGGTTTTTGACCGTAGTTTGTGATCATGAGTAAAGTGTGATAAGAGTGAAAAGTATGAAGAGTTAAAACAAAATCATGCATTTATACTTACTAAGAAGAAGTAGCAAACAAAATATATGAGTAGCTAATACAAATTAAGATAACGAAATAAGCAAACCAATTTTGTTAAGATATAATAAATGTTAATAGTACAAAGTGTTAGATATTAGGGCGAAAGCAGTAAAAAATCAATCGAAACTAAGCATTGATGTTGATAGAGAAAAGTTTTGTCGATAAATACAATTTTAATACTGATATATATATATAAGTTTTGATTTTTCTTCTAAAAAAAAATTGTTTTAAATACAATTGTGAGCAGTAAGTTACAATGTTTAAATATTACAAATAATGAATAAATTTATGATCATTCAGAGCAAAACATGCATGATGAAAAAGCTGACTTTAATTATGAAAAAATTATCAAGATAGCATAATACTGTAAAAGTACCTGTTGCTTCTTTTGGTTCAACTTGTTCCTTTTGATAACTTCTTCCGACGTATTCAAAGCTTCCGCTGCCGCTAATTCCAATCTTCGACGCTGTTCATTTTCTTGATCTGCAGCCTGTAAATAAACATGTAAAATTTAATAGCAAGTTGTACTATTGTCGTTTACAATTTACAAGTGTCACAAATAAAATACCTTAAATGCTCTCGCAAATCGAACGAGAAGCGAAAAGAACGTATTAGCATCAGCTTGTCTGGGACTTTCGCCAAAAAACTCGACACATTCCCTGAACGCATCTCCAGCGATACGGGCATCAGATTTTAAGCGGCGCAGCTTTTCCTCAGAATTGTTAAGGAAATCTCGAAGCACCGTGTTGTGTTTCTCTTTGCCACGCAACTCGAATTCCTTGCGGACGAGGTCCATTCCTTTCTCTAATTCATGAACGTCGGTCGTTACATTTTCAAGAGATACTGAAAAGAGAAAAATATTTAATAAAATATTCAGTAGCATTATCGTAGACCTGCAGTTATCTTGTGACGTTATAATTGTGAGACAATACCTGTCGCAGCCTTATCAATGTACATTAATTCCGATTCAAAATTTACGAGTTCAGGAAATTTGAGTCTTATCGTTGCCACAATATAGTGCAGAAGGCACATTCGTTTGTCAGTCGACTTGGTATCTAAAAGTGTATCTAGACTTTGTAGCTTAAAACCGTAAGCGGGGCCACGCTTACTGCTATTCAAATAATTTCCAAAGGCAAGAATTATTTCTAAAACAGCCCGTAACTTCTTTGAACACTTGACTGAACTCGATGCAGATATCACAGCGTGTATTTGTGGAGCAATGAGATGCACGTTGTCGAAGAAGTTTCCTATGTAATTCATAATGGACAATTTTGTAGATATTCTTTCGACTTTTCCAAGCTGTAGCAGGAATTTGTCTTCTTCGGTTAAGAGGTTTACATTCTTCTTTTCGATAATGTATTCTCGGTACGCTTTCGTCTAGGTACAAAGAAAAAATGAAGTTACTTATTGGTCGAATTACACATGTTTTTTGTCGAAATTCGAAATAACGACGAATTTTTACTTACTTCTTGTTCTGTTGGTACCATTCTTTGAAGCAATTCCACGTTCTCGAGTGAAAGAACTTTAAGATCGAGTGCATTGACTGCCGTAATAACTTTTTCTACTGGCATCTCCATTTTTCTTCGCGAGATCGCTATAATTGCAAATAAAGCCATGAGAGTAACAAACAACAACAACAACAACAACAACAACAACAACAACAACAACAACAACAACAATAGGTTAAGCGAAGATTGGAGTTAATATTACTAACCGATATTTCGTAATCTGGTGTGTTCCAGGAGCGAAACGTTCTCAGGCTTCTTAAATCTCTTACTGGGAAAGCTTTGAAGGCCATCGATTTCGTTGGTACCATTCGTAAGGTGAGTACCTAAGCCGATTTTGAATCTCTCCTCAAAATCCGTAAAATCGATATAGCTGTGTAGACGATCGTCGTCTAATTCATTGAAGATTGTACCTCGCACTTGATTAGGTTTGAGGGCAATCCAATTCAATGTCGGTAGTTTGTATTTCGTTTGAACCTGGTGTACGGAGTAGAGAAAAAAAATTTGGTCCGTAGGTATAAATGTACTTTGTTATCGTTATTCATGCATATGTACGAATATACGATGAATCGCTCACCTTTCGTTTGATAGTCATCGCGCCATCGGGAGCCTGCATCATTCCTGCGGGCGGTGGCGGTATCGGAGCGGGAGGCGGCGGTTTGTGGTTACCCGAGTTCATGGGATCCTTGGGCATTGGCGGTGGACACGGCGGAGGTGGTGGCGGTGGTGGAGCCGGCGCTGGAGGTGCGACAGCTTCTGGCGCTGGGGACGTCGAATTGCTCGTCGTCACCGGTCCGTCCAAAACCGGCGACGTTGTAGCAGAGCCGTTTCGAAGATTGGCAGCTGTCGGACGAATATATTCATATATATAGACTCCAGCTTTACCGGCGGTACATAACGATTTTATCGAAGAAAATCTCTTACCCGAAGAGCCCTTGGTGAGCGTGCCCGTCAGAGTTTCCAGCTCCATAATTTTGTTCTCCAAGACGCTCTGTCGTCTGGCGGAATCTTGCTTCTGTTTTTTCAGCGCGGCGAGCTCATCCTCGACTAGTCTGCGAGCTTCCAGCGCATCGGCGTACTCGACCTTCAACGCGCCAAGTTCCGTTTCGAGCTCTGCTAATTTCGCCAACGATTCTCTCTCGAGTTCGGCCATTCTGTCGTGCGCCTACGTGGAGAGAATTAAGAGTTGAGATACATCGTTGTTATTGTAAAAAAAATAAATAAAAATAAAAATAAGAAAAAAAACATGAAATTTTTAAATTTTGCGTGTACTAACGTGTCCGAGTTCGTCTTCCAGCTCGGCCACCTTCTCCAGAGCGGCAGTCTTGGTTTCGCTGTCTTCCATCAGAGCAGCCACGTCGAACACGTTGTCCAAATACGCCGAGATTTGAACCTGCTCCGGAAGATAAAATTATGTAGATCAGAGAAAACGAAGGGAGGGGATTAAGCTCGGAGTTTAGTAAAGAAAGCTCGAGCGCACCTGCAAATCTTCGCTTTCGGTGTGTCGGAGCTTCTCAAGATACTCGTCGAGGCCGAGCTTGGTGAACTCGTACTGCAGGTGCACCCTGAAGTTCATGTCGTCAACCGAGTGGACGACGATATTGACGAACTGCATGCAAGCCACCATGAACTCGATGTGGAAGCTGTCGTACTGGGTGAAGTACTCCATGAGGGTCGTAAATCTTCGTCTCTCCGAGCAGACCTCCTTGAAGTTGTCGAACGCGGAGAGTATGATCTCGTGGCCTCCTTTCACGAGGCAGATGGCTGCCAGCAGTTCCAGCACGAGGGCTTTTGTTCTGTTGCAACAATGCCCAACCGAGCAAACGACAATTAACTTGACTCGCGAAAACGGAGACTCGCTCATGCGTCTTTGTTTTATTTATTGTATTTTCTTTTCCTATACTTGACGAACAAGGACCTTACCTCAAGCTCTTATGCATCAGGCTCAGGGCGATGCAGTTGATGGCTTCTCGATGCTGAATGACCATGTTGAAACCGTACTGAAAGGGAGTAACAGTCGATTATCAATGATGATTTTAGAAGAATTCGCAAAAATCGAGGAGACTCGAGCGCCATAAGTAGCGGATAAAAACCTTATTATTCATAATGGCACGCATGCAGAGTATGCACACGTGAATGTCGTCCTTAGCCTCCCCCATGTTCAGTCGCGCCACATGCCTCGAGCGTCTCTTCACGCCGGGGCTATCTTTCAGCTCGTAGAGCGGCGGCCTCAGGCATCCATTATTCAGCGGTGAGTTGTCACCTGTTCCCGCTGTTGGTCGAACATTGCGATGGTTAATAAACTCTTATGCATAATCTTAGCTATATGATACTTATCGGCCTGAACGTATGTTATCGATTTTTATTTTTCGAACGCAGTCAACAGGTGAATTGCGATTTGAATATAATAGAACGGCATCGATTAATCTCCTCACAAGAAAACATTGTAGCCAAACCTCTATTTATTTTTCATTGAATTATTGCATATTATAATCGATAATGAGTACAAAAGTTTGACCTCTCGTTGAAATAAAGTTGTAGAAGACGATAAAAACTAGGATTAATATTACTCACTCGTGGACTGGATTCTCTCCTCGGAGTTGGCTCTTGACTCGAGAAGCCTCTGTTCGTGCCGCATCATCAGTAATCTGAAGCTAAGGTAGTCTATCAGGGCGTCGAGACCTTGATTCTCTTCGTCCAGAAATTCTCTGACCCATCTGCAATCGGCCGCAAAAAATGTGTTTGATTAAGCACTGCATACGTTCCTGATTACTGATTTTCACGTTTTTAAATTTCTCTTGTGCTGCGCCCACAGAGCTCGTTTTCTCGTTTATTTTATTTTTCTATCAACGATTATTTTTACTTCAAAGACGCAATCGATTTGTCACGACGCGTTTATTTTTTTTACTCCGAATGAAAATTTGATCGATGAGCTCGCCTCGGCAATTAACTACAACGTTATCATTAAATATTATTTCTTATATCTGTATATAAACAAGGGTACAAATGATACAAAATTAAGTTTTCACGACTTATTCAATCTCTATTCAACGCATAGACAATGAAATATAAGCAAGGCATAAAATCGTGCAACTTCGAAGTATATAAAGCAATCACGCGATAGAAAAGTTTCATTAGTCAAAGTCACTCGGGGGCGTCGGCACGAGACTATACCGCCGATAATTAACGGCGGGATAAGTTAACCTAAGAGATCGCGGAGTTTACGGGTAGGTACGTAGCGCAGCAGCAGCAGCAGCAGCAGCAGCAGCAGCAGCAGCAGTAACATCAGAGGTTGGCAGATGGAAAGTTCATCTGAAAAATATGTTTGCAGCGTCGGTCCTATGCCTGCATAAATTTCAGCTGATGGAACCTCAGTTCAAGAAAGGAACTCCCCGCTGGCAGTGTGCGCAGAGGAGGAACACGTGTGCGAGATTCATGAAGGGGGGAGAGAACGTCCGACGAAAAGGGGGGTTAAAAGGTAATTATAACTTGCTTACTCGATGTGATTTGTGCGCAAGGAGATCTCCAGGTCCCGCAGTACTTGCGTCGACGTCGACTCGCCGACCATCTTCCTCTTCTGGAAGAACGTAAGGAAACGATACGACTGTGTAATAATTAGTAACTTTTCTTTTTTTTTTCTTTAATCCTCGAGTGGTCATGAACGAAAGATCAAATTGAAGAATGGCAAAAGAACGTTATTTTTGTACAGAGTTATACTTTAGAAAAGTTGAAGATAAAAATAAACGATAAACGAGGAACAAAAGTAAAGGAGAAAAAAAACAAACAAAAAACAAAGCCGTAGTGTCGCTGCTTACTCGATGACTTCTGGATGCCTTGGGATCCAGGTAGGTCCGTAGTTTCGCCAGGTAGTGAGACGGCGGATCTTTAGCCTGTACCCTTTCCTGAAATTGAACATTTGCATTTTAAACTTATGCGGAGATACGGCGAGCGTGCGCGTCTCTTTGTTTTCAAACGAGACTTTTTTCACATTCAAATATCATTCGCTCGAGAGAGAGAGAGAGAGAGAGAGAGAGAGAGAGAGAGAAAGAGAGAGAGAGAGAGAGAGAAAAGAAGGAATAATATACATATATATATAAAATTGAGGATTTAGGAAGAGAAGCTGAGGGGGGAATTGGAACGCCCTCTGATTCCGGAAGGGTAATCGATGCATTTACAGTGAAGATTATAAATCGGGCGACAGATATTCTTTGTTCATTAAAGTGGTTGATCGATAGTCTTAAGCGGTTGGGAGAAGATTGCCCATCAGTATTATTTCTGCCGGCTGCTAGTAGTATGTACCTTGCTTTGTTATTCATCGTGGAAAAAATTGGTGACACACAAAGTACCGGAAATGATAATAAACGTTTTAAGATGAACGTAAATATGCGAAGTCTCCAAAGGTTTCTTCCAGTATGGATAATTGCGGTTTTATATAATTTCTGAGGTTTAAATGAAATATAATAAGTCTCACAAACTTTTTACAAATAATAATAATAATATGCTTTGTAAATATAGTTACACTTTTCTTATTACAAACTTGCTATTTTTAGAATATGACCTTTACATGGCACTCGTGATACACAATACTCGTTTTCCTATTATACTGAACTTAAAAACTGAATAAATGTATCGTTACTACGATTTTCATGAAACACCCGACTCAAAGTGCCTCTAACTTTTGAGATAAACTGGAAACTCAAAAATAGCCATACGGCAAGACTCTCGCATGCTTTTATGTTTTATTTAACATACCCTCGATATTATTTATATCATAGCAAAAGTTATAAGTGAAACAGCGGACATTTTTATCGTTTTAATATTGTACAGCTTGGACTCGCAAAAGTTTTTAATAAAAATTTCTTAAGCACCATACAATTTTTATTTGCACCGGTTGAGAATTTTGCGACAATACAACGAATGCTGTGCGTGATATATTCGTAAATTCTCAAAATATTTTAATTTTAATTGAAATAATAAGTATATACGGATATTTTCAACCATTGCCAACAACATGTTATCTAGACCATGTAACCGACCACACACAAAAACACTCTGACACGCAGCAGCCCATTTTTTTGACTCCTTAGTTTTTTCCTCTGGCAAAAAAAAAATATACATAACGGAATCTACATCAGGATATCGCAACGCCACTCGCTGCACGTTTTCGTTGAGTTATAAAAGAAGGAAAAAGACAACACCCTCCATCAACGTTTTCGCATACCCGCGTATACTGACTTACGAAAATTCCGGTTATAGACTCAATATACTCATATGTGTATATACTTATATATACAAGCGAGCGCAAACTGGCCGCGATTCGCAGAAGGGCAGCGCAGAGCAGAGTAGCAGCAGCATCGAAAGAGATACATGCGAGAAGAAGAGCGACGGTGCAGTAGAGGGGCAGAGGTGAGAGAGGGATGCTGCGCATTTTTTCGCATTATAAGCCGGCTCTCTCTCTCTCTCTCTCTCTCTCGCATGCATCGCGTATAATAGCGCGGCTTGCATTACATCCGTCTCGCGTTACCTTGCGCATATGCGCGCAGAAGGCCCTTTCAAAATACATGAGTGAGAGAGAGAGAGAGAGAGAGAGAGAGAGAGAGAGAGAGAGAGAGAGAGAGAGAGAGCGGGGAGATAGGAGCACTGCACACACACAACATTCGAAACGCGTGTATATTGTGTATATACATATATAGACACCGCGCATGAACATCCTGAGCTTTATTTGCCCAAAGCGACCGCGGCCTCTTACATATATGTGTATATTTTTCCCCTTTTTTGATTTGCACTCGGTGACGCGAGCACAGTTGACTTTTATTGTTTTTGCATGTCATTTTATCAACGGTCATTGGTTTACTGCAATGAAGACGTTATTCGTTCAGCTCTTTTTTCTATACTAGAGTTGGAACAGCGCGCGTTGCGCGCCTAACCTAGAAAACGTTTAGACTTCCTGTTTTAGACACATAGACATGAAATCAGTCAGCGACACGAAGTATCCATATATAGTATATAGCGCCGATGTTACAATATTTTACAATGTCTATATTATATGTACATATATACGTGTCGAGCTACAATAAAGCGCGCGTCAATAACAAAGCTCGTAACTACTGCAAAACACACACTTCACGGAGAAAGTAAGTAAATATATATATATATATATATATATATATATATATGTAAGCTATGATGAGCGGCGATGATGGGCTAGCAGCAGCAGCAGCAGCAGCAGCAGCAGCTTTCACTTGCTCAATTATTTATATGTACGTTCGTAAGTGCATGTACAGAAATATACACGTATATATAGCTGTGCGGATGATGAGAGAAATTAATATCGGAGCTGCCATTCGATTTGTCGAATATTTAATGGAATTATGTGCGCGCAATACCGATTATAGCTAATAATGATTATTAATGCATTTTCACGAGGTGTCTTTGAGTTCGAATTTATTGATCTTATTATACCGAATCATGGATTACGTAATAAATAATAAGAAAATATAATCATCAGACAACGCCGCGTTCGTTATAGCCTAAATAGTTGGATTTCCACATCGCCGCGCGAAAGAAATCACAGTGGAAGCTGTATAACATTGCGATCGGTCGTAAAATCGAACTTGAAGTATAAATTTAATTTACAATGATTGCGCAAAATCGAATGTATAATAAAAAAAAATTTACTCGATTGACTTTTGCGATCACTATATGATGATTCGAGATGCAGGCGTGTCCGCGCTTTCTATACAAAGTTATTCTAATATGTTATCCGCATTAATTCGATACTATATACAGCAAAAATTCTACTACATGTGACACAAAGTTACGTAATTCAATTAAGCCAGTAGTGCTTTGAAGGCATTAGCGCAGAATTATATTTTTCTCTCGCTCTGATCAATATCGCGTGTAGTGAGTATATGAAGTTTTAACAGACGCGACGCAGCAAGTGAGCGACCCGCATTCGTTTGACAGAAGAAATTCGTCATCCCTTCCCACGCGCATGATAAATGACATTGTTGATTTTTTTTATACGTACTCCTATTCTTGAAAGTCATTTGGCTTCGTTGAAACAATAATTTAGATAAGCTTTCGATTCTGCTTACAAATATATAACAAAAGAGAGTTATTATTGCGAGAGGAAGAAAAAAAATCACACAGCGCATAAGAATATTTACGCCGTATAATTTGGACCAATTTAGCAGATCGATATAATACACACCTACATCATTGGCCGCGCCGCGGTCGAAAAAATAAATCATGTTTTATACTCTGTTCGCGTCAAAGCTGCTGTATACGTACTACGTTCTCGCGCATACAGGCGAGAATAAAAAAGGACGAGAAAGAGCATTTATATATACGCGTTGCGCCGTAGCGCGTGGAAGAAAGAGAAGAAGCTGCTCTTAAAATAAATGACTGAGAAAAGGGAGGCGAAACAAGTTCCAAGTGTCTGATTGTTTCACGATCATAAATCCATCTTCATTTTGCGTGTTCTAAGGAGGAAGATATTGCTAGGAGTGGGGGTGGGGAGAGCGGAGAGCAGAACGGGCAGGGAAAATTAATAAAATATTCGCTGTGTATATACGCATGCTCGCCGACGACACATGAATACTCACTTGATCACATATGATGTCCCATTTCTTCTCATTGTCGTACTGCTTCAGGAGCTTTGCCTTGTCCGGTGGAAGATCCATCGAGGCCTGAAACACAAAGTGACAAGGGCTCGATAAGTCCGAAGCCGCAAACGGTGTGCTCGGATGCCGTCGCCGACGAAGCAGTCTGCAGGCTGCATCCGAGCGCGTATCTGCACTTAAATCAGGTATACGTGTGGGCTATATTATAAGCATTTTTTCCATCATTATGCGCGTATGGGCAACTTTATAGCGGGGTAATTTTGCCGCAACCAGAAACTAATACGTACCTTCGCGCGATGATATATTTATTAAGTGCCAAGCATTGGCTGTTTTGTATAATTCATTCTTTCATCAATTTGTTTTTTTTGTTTTTGCAATGACCTATATAAAATATATAAGTCTATTATATAATATATAGTGTACAGAATCATAGAAGACAACAATTGTTTAATTTTGTCAAGTATCAGCTGCCATTCCTATAAAAATCTCTTTGTATACTGGGAACCCGCATATGTGCATGACAGAAAGAAAAATCCTCGCAGAGCGTATAAATTGCAAATCGCAATTACAATCGAACCATAATTCTATAGACCGTTTGATCATTTCCCAGAGAGAAAAAGCAGCCATACGATTTCTCAAGCTAAATCCGAGAGCCTGCTCTGCAGAAATTATCCCGCGGGGGAGCACAACCCACGATCCGCCTCACGATCTCGTCGTCGAAAGAAACGGAGTTTTGCGCGAGCACATACGTGCAGTATAACCTAAGTGGTCGGCAATACGAGAAAAAAGGGATCGCGTCCGTCCGGCTCATCTCTGGAGCCGTGACGCCAGACGGCGGGGCCGGTATTACGCAAGATAAAAGTACCGCGTAAAAGTGCTCTCGTCTGGCTGCTGCAGCATGTTATAGTGTGTCGGCGGGGCGGCTCCTCTCTATGCGCGCACAGAGTCTGTCGTAATGTGCCGGCAGTGATGTCATCCTGCTCTCTTCACATGAAGATGCGAGTAGCCGTCGAAGGCCGAGGGACGACTTTTCAATTGGTCCCGCGCAATTTCAATTATCCCCTACGACGCGACCAGTTGGTAATTCCTCTCCGCGCTTTTCAAAATGAATCATGACGGACAGAGGATAAACTCGACTCAGGCCTATATGCTAAGAGGTTTGTGGTCGACGCTTTGGCGGCGATAAAACGTCAAGTCGTCGTGTGCCGCTTGTCGTTTCATATATATAGGGGTTCACTATTTGGGTATAGTTGCGATCAACGACCATTGCCTTGGATATATTTGGAACGGCTAATTGTATAAGGATTGTGTGGTAAACAATGTGTGATGGTTTTCGTAACCTCTAATGAGTCAATAATTTACTCCCTCTCTTTCTCTCTCTCTTTGCTAATCTTTATTGTATAGCATTAATGAGACGGCGTAATCAGCAGGTTGCCACGACAATTATTCAAATGACTGATAGTAATTGCGTGTGTGTATATATTTAAAGCATTCACGCATCTCACAAGCTGGCAAAGGGAGAACAATCATAGAAACGTGTCATATAATCTACAGAATTAGTAAGGGCCGCGGGAAACATGTATATTCTAATCAGGCGATTAATTATAAAAATCGATAAAGATACCGAAGATTCTATATAATCACGAAGCCCGTGTATGTACTGCACGTGAAGAATTATCACTATCGAGTGCGAAAAACTATTGTTTAAAAAAATTTGAATATTCACTCCGAGAGAAACACAAGGGTTGGAGTCGTTTTTTCTTTTCGGGTAGTGAAGTTTCACTGAAAACTTGTATCGCGAATAACCGATGAATAAAAAAAGGGAGCTGTCCGCTTATTTTAACCCAATAAAATATTACGGAGCAATGAACGCTCAGCGGAAAAATCATCCCAGCCGGGGCCCGCGCAGCATCAGCGCGCGTCTCGGCCCATTAAAACTCTCTTTTCCTAGACACTTTCGAGAGATTTAGTATACCACCGCATTACCACGCGAAGCCGCAGCTCCAACATTCGAGTATACTCTCTCAAGATCGTCTTCACCGTTGAGCTCCGGAGTGAAATCTTTGAGCCACATCATACAGTCATCGTCGTCATCTGCAGTATATATAGTGTATATACACAGCGGATGCGGAAACGCGTTGCTGCATGACATCACTACACAGTATTATTAGCACACACACACACACACACACACACACAGTCTTCTCTCTCTCTCTCTTCCTCTTGCGGAGCTGCAGCTGGGCTGCTAATCGCGCTCTATACGCGCGGAATAATTAATCGTCATTGTCGGGGCCCGCAGTTTTTGCGCGCGAGAATATTAACGAGGCCAAAGCGCGCGCTTATGAGTATATGGGAAACTTTGGATGTGTGTGGCGAAACCTCGTGCGCGAGAGATTGACTTTCAATTGCAGCAGTTTCTCGGACGGATAAGGAACTACGCGGTATTTATATTTATATAGCTACGATAGAACCGAATATGTATTAGAAATAATGGTTTCGAAAGAGCGCAGTACTCGCGCGTATTCGTTGCGTTCTCATATTGTAGGGGAACGAAAATTTATTGTATTTGATCCGACCGCGAGATTGGTCTCATTTTTCTTCAAGCGTTGCTGCAATACGCGTATATTTTTTATAAATTTTGTGCAGAATACATTCGTTTCCACACAACGAAATCACTTCTTTGCACTGTCTTTGCCTATATAAATAGTCCAGGTTATCGGGTAACTACGACAACAAATGCTTATTATATACACGACGGCTATTTTCTTCGTCGCCGAACTATGAAAAGCTCGTCGAGGTGTCACTTTTCGAGCTGCACTTAAGCACTCAGAAGAGCAAACGCAGCCACGCAGTAGTTTTGAAGAAGAAGGAAAGTCGATAACCTTTGGGGGCGACGGCTGTGTACAGGTTCGTCGACGTTGAAATATCGGCGTAGCAGTATACATATTATATACCTATACCGCAAATTCCTGATGTAAGGCACGACGCGGGGCAGGAAGGAAGAAGGAAAAAAAGCTCTACGTGACTTGCCAGGCAAATCGCATTAATTTTACACAAATTTATGATTCCGGGCATATTTTTTCTTCCTTCGATATACAATACGCGTTTGGTATGCGCAGAATTTCCGAAACACTTCATCCTGCACGGAAAAGTACATATGATTCTCTCCTGCTCTAGATATATACAGGGACAATAATGGGGTACGCGCGCAAAAATTGCAGATTAGCAGGTATATACTATATGCGGTAACTCGCGCGATGCCCGTGGGAAAGCGTAGATGCGAATAGTTTAGCCGTGCTGCCGAGGACACGATACATTAACATGACTTTACTTGCATCTTCGTGCTACACGCGGCGCATAGTATTTGAAAGTAGCCATAGCAGACTGTTTTACCGACAGACATCATGGCCGCCGTAGGACAACACTTACGGGTAAAAGTCTAGCCCGAAGTGACCCTCGGGATGCCAGGGCTTCTCAATTCCTCCCTAGAGTGTGCTCGTGTTTCACTCTGGTACGAGGGAAGCGCTAGCGGTCCGCTATTCCGCGCGGGGAACGTTAGGTAAAATGCAGGATGTCAAGCCGTCCGCTTGAGTGCGCGAAGAATCTTCATGCGACCGAGGTTTGACAGCCTTATTAGAGCAGAGCTTTTGTTGGCATTATAACTCCTGGCGTCTGCTCCGTGAACGTCTTAAATATGATGACCGCAGACGTGACAGTTCTATAGAGTTTATATGAAATTCATCAGTTTTTTAAAATAAATAAATTAATTTTGAAAGAAAAATGTGGCTGCAAATAGTAGAAATATGCAGATTTGCCCAATGCAACGTCTCAAGTCGAAAACATCGGATCTTAAGGTACACCTTATGGTGAGATATGATACATTAAATATATTACAATTGAAGATGAAACAGTGATTTAAAAAGATGCATGATTACTATTGCCAAATACAAATGGGCATAGCATTATTAAACATAGAGTCAACTGATTTTGTAATATTCGCTTCTTTTGATTTGTCATTAATAATTTTGAATGTATTAATAGACAGAAACTATACAACAACGCTCTTAAGGACGTAAAAAAAGTATTTTGTTAATGTGATATTGCATTATCTTTTTATCGAAGAATCTAAATGTAATAGTAATAATGGTAGAGAGGCAAATCCATAAATTACAAAAAGGATGTTTTTCTTTATTTATTAGAAAACTTAGCATCCTTCAATATTGGTGAACTTAAATCGACAACTGAATAAATAATAGTAAACATTTTTTCAATTGTTCGTATAAGATAAGGTAGTTTTGTACTTAATATTTTAAAAACTTTAATCCTTTAGTTTGTTCGTTCAATGTGTTCTCTAGCTTTGACAATTTTAGCATTTGGTAAAGCTTCTCCTTTTGTGAACTGTTTTTTGTTTTATAAACAAGGTGGTCTTATTAGTTATATATCATTTAAAAGGCCCATTTAATCTACTAAAAAGCCTATATTCGTAATTAGAGCATCACCTTTATCAAACATTGTAATAAAATTGCTTTCTTCGAATATAGCTTTGTCCGAACTTCTTCCAAGGTAAGGTTTGCTTATATATGCGTTATCAATGCTGTTGGAAAAACTGCAGTGACAAACTTAACGGTATTTCTACTCTTGTAAGAGGAATATGATGCCAATTTACAACATAGATTTTTGAGTTGTGTAATAAAAATCTCTATACCATCTGCAACAGCCCTCACATTTTTAAAATTTACAAAACATTCTGGTACATTTTTTAGCACTTCATCTTTTGATAGCCAGTGTATAGCATATTTAAGTCCTATACTTAAAATGTCGAGCATTCTTGTTACTACCTTCCTAGAATTCTCTTCAGAACAAATCTGAAACATAGTATACGGAATACTGTAACTGACATTTTGTTTTAATTGTATAAACGTCATTATTATTTTGTCTATCAATGACAACTTTGTAGGTTTGCAACCAGTACAACATAGAACCAATTGTGCTATCTCTTCTATTAAATGTAGGGTTTTAAAATAGGCATGCATATCATTATCAGGTCCTTTTTAGTTTTGATCATGTTTAAATACAGATCTGCATTAATTTGAACAACTGCATCTTTGTATAACATTTCTATAGTTGAGTCGACATTAGAAGTTTCTTCATGATTACTTTGTTTTCCACAATCACGTTGGTTTATATCTTTTTCATTTTCAACGTCTATACCTTTATCAATATAATTATCAGTTTTTTCATTGCTTTTTAAATTTAGTATTTTCATGTATCTTTCAGTGCCCCTTTTTTCCTCTTTAAAACAATTTCTTGTTTTTTCACATCTTGTTAAATATCTTGCGCTACTTGTAATATCTATCAATCGAAATGTGATTTAGTATTAATTGTTATTCAAGATAAATTTGAAGAAAAAATTTATTTTCCTGGTAAAACAATGTTTTTTACAAAAAAGAAAAGAACACATACGTTCATGCTTACTCAAATTTGTTTGCATTTTCAGAGAATTCTCCCATGCTTTTCTTCAATTGACTTCTTCTTCGTTATCAAAGATACTTTTTATTTTAATTTTATTTTTACTCTATACAATTGTCACCTCTACGGTCGCCATATTAATGACGTGTCACGGAGCAAATGCGACTGATTATGTAGTCTAGGAATATATAATAATAGGAACACTCGAAAAGCGACAAAATATGAAGTTGCTCGGCATTTTATCAAATCTGAAAGTTAAAAAAACTAAATAACTTAAACACCTGAAAACAAATTTACATAAATTTCAGCTCCGTAGGTATAATATTTTTAATGAGAGCCAAAACACAGAACTTTGTGTGATCACTCGTATATTCGAATACTTAATGTTTTTAAACATTGTTGTTGTGGCTCTCATTTGAAAAATATCTACGAAGATGATATTTGGCTCATAAGTTTGTTTTCAAGTATTTAAGCAATGAATTAAGTTTTTGTTATCTTAACAGATATAATTTACATTTGCATAAGGCAAGAGGTCGCGTTCGAACTTTTCGATAAACAACTCTCAATTTCCGAGTCTTTATGGGCAGCGGCCGGGTTTTTTACTCGTATGGATGTATACGAATTGTAAAGGGAACGACGGCGAATTTGTCAATAGACCGGATGTGTTGCGACAGATTTTTCGGTTTGATGGATTTTTAGAACACAAATTAACTCTCGTATGTATAGTTTTGTGATGTGGCACGATAAGGAGGACAGCCTTACAGTTATTGCGCTTGAAAAGTTATGGCACGCGTTCTATAGGCAGGTTGATGCATTATATCATTTATAATCAATTAGTTGGATTATATTCTCTGGCACTTTATGAGCGGCATTAAAAATGTGCGATACGTCAATGTCTCGCGTGTTTAGCTATAATTAGACTCGACGAATGAAGGAATGAAGGTATATAAACACATACGTGCGTACACTTGAGCCATTGAAAGCTACTGCATTTGAAGAGAAGCAAGTGCCCGTCATGTATCACGTTTAAAAATAAATTCTGATGGCGCATTGTCAGCGTTTGATTGAGTCGACGATCGACCCTTGAAATTTGAGAAAAATTGAAAATATCACGAAGATTATTGTAAATATACTAGCGTGATAATGTTTCGACAATAATATAGCTATGCTCATATTGAGGTTCTGTCAAATTTTTACAATTATTGAATAACAATGAAAAAAAATCGATGAAGTCTATTAAGTCGATCGAACAAAGTGGCGGCGGGCCATTGTCTCCTGATTCGCGCAACGACCGCACCTACAACGCTACTTTCCCATCGAAATATTATATCTATTTTTGCCCGAGAACAGCTGAATCACCCATCTCTCGACAGTCGAAAAAAAACATTGAATTTTCGACTATATAAAATCCACCCTATACACGCCAGCACCACGAGCATTGTTACGGGCCGCTTTGATTCATAACTTCCATTAACGAACACAAAAATATCCATCAGCTTTCCTCGACTGCGTGGATAGATATATATGAAACCCTAGGCATCAGAAGAGCAACAACAACGACGACGACAACGACGACGATAACAAATTGAATGAAGTCTATAGAGTACCTTCTCGATTAAACAATCAATTCAGCAAAAAATATCGTCGGCAATATGAGGATATACATACACACAACTATACACATCTGGCGCAGCGTCTTTGCGTATAATGATAAAAGAAAGACGCGAGCAAGGCGTAGGAGTGTCTTGATATGCACTGCAACTGGCGCAATAAATCATCGGGCTGTCAAAGACGCTCGCGGAGAGAGAAAGAGAAAGAACAACACAATGGCAGTGAACGTACACGGAGACTCTGATATTAAGCCACCCGGAAACTCTGTGTGACGTCAGACACCGGCCTTTCAGCTTGTCCACTCGAACTTGACGCGCTCAAACCAATATTGCGTGTGGTTCACGGTCCTCTCTACTCGCGTATATGTCCGTATACGCCGGCAATTCTGGACGGATCGAGTGCGCTTTTCAATGAATGCTCATCACATAAGGATTTTTCGGGAGCTTACGTTATGTGACGTACAGCGTACATACATCATGTACAACGGGAATGAAAGATTGCTGGATCGCGCGTTGTTTTGAGGACATGTCATATATGAATGCTTGTATATGATCAGACTGGATTTTCAATTATTGTGCGTAATCGAGTTGCGTGCCGTGCAATAATTTCATTCCATTTTGTCTTCATCCTATTGTTGGAATAGTGGTGGCATAGCTCAATGATTACTAATGCTGTAACTTTAAATTACCAGTATATATATATATATATATATATATATATATATACAAAATTGGATTATGTAACATCGTAAGCGAGAACTTTCGTGTGTAGACTATTGTCTAGAGAACCAAAAAACTTTTATACTGAATTCAATTGCCTATTGTTGACATAACAATCGAGAGAGGCGCGTAAATTATTCACGTAAATTTTATATATTATATATAATGTATTCATCTGCAGTGCTGCAGCAGCCCATTCATACGATAAGTTCGATGACAGTGTTTTATACTATAGTATGAAAACTCCATTACTCGAGAAGAATAACACAGGAGAAAAGAAAATATTCCCCTCTCCATCATCGCGTCTCTCTCTCTCTCTCTCTCTCTCTCTCTCTCTCTCTCTCTCTCTCTCTTTGCACTATCGACATTCTCGGAAAGCGAACAAAGCAATCCATTTGAGTCGCTTCATCGTCGTCCACACTGATCTCTATCAAAACTCCTGCGCTTCGGGCAATGATCATCTCTCGATGATATATTCTTCACACACATATACAGGATTCATATTTGTATTAAAAAAAATACTGCGCGCTATTTACGTTATAAAAAAGTTAGCATTGGAAAGAGAGATACGGGAGTTTATCGCAAGAAACAGAGCGACTGTGGTGTTGCTGCACCGGCTTCTCACTCCTGTTCCTGATAAATCAATCAGATATGGTAATTAGGAGGCAAAAAGTAGTGCGAGGACCTTGGAAGCCTTGCAAAGGCGGTCAGTCTTTGGCAGTCGCGGAGAAAACGTGACCGTGCATAATGTCAACTGTTTGTTTCCGTGCTTCGAGAAATAAGAGAGAATCAAGAAAGAGTGTGTGTGTGTGAGAGAGAGAGAGAGAGAGAGAGAGAGGGGGAGACGGGTCCAGGAAAAGATGCTACGTGGGAAAAGTTTTCGAAAAGGCGAATCAGGCTGCTGTTGTTGCCGCGGTGATTTGCATGAGAAAGCGACTGGAGGAGGAAAACTGCGGCTAATTTTACAGTCGCACGTGTGTACAATGCAGGCTGGAAGTGTCCGTGTCGTAATTGTCGGAGCTATCGAGTGTTTTCTGATCAAATATTGACTGTGAGCGTCTACTTTTGGTTTGTACAGAATTTGAAATAATTGGGATGAGGAGTAGCCTTCGTTCTACACTACCTGTGAATAAGATATTCGTTGTTCGTTAAGTTCTGTAAATTAATTTTGATTTGTGAAGCACACACACACACACACACGCGCGCACACACACACACACACACACACACATACATATAGTCTACTCTCGTCAGAAGCGAACCCTGTACATTATAATTATAGAAATGACGTCGATATAAAAAAAATCACGAGCCTCGCCTTCAAACAGTTCGTACACATTCGCGCTCATTAAGCATGTAGCAGCAGGTCGCAAAAAAATCCATTTACCCATGCCAACATCGTCATCAACAACCCTGTCACGCACTGAAAGAAACATAGAAAAATTCACCCCGTTCGCTTCACGCGAAAATTTCCGAACAAAACAACACACGTCCCCTGCGAGAAAAGTCCTCCCCCCCCCCGTCGCTCGATATTCTCCCGCACACACCAATTACACAGTTGAACTTGAGTCTGCGTGAGCCACAAGGGCGAATATATAATATATATCACATACACCCACACACTCAGACTCGGTTAAATCCTCCCTCCGTCCATTTGTGTTTGTGCTGTAGCAGCAGCAGCGACAATCGATATAGAGAGCTCGAGCGACTTCGTGTTGGTAACGTATACCTATATGTGGATCATGGTGGTGTACGCGAGGGAGCAAGGGTAAATAGATGTAGTCTGAGTGGTTGTGAGGCGCCAGGAGGGATATGGATGTATTTTTTTTTGCCTCTGCGGCAGAGCCATTTCTTTTTGATTTCAGTCGCGGGAGCAGGGCGGGGAGGGGGGGGGGGCTTTAGCCTGAAATTGCGGACGTTGCTAACATTTCGTCCGTGTTTTCTTTTTTATTAATAAATTTCCAGAGTGAACAGTTATTTATTCTCGTCTAGCATCGCTACCGCTTAGTAAATTAGTTGATTTACGCAGCGCAGGTTTTTTATAATATAAAGTATGTTGAATCTGTACCGAGATCGAATTTAATTAGATTCACGGAAATGAGTAAATCTTAATTAGCCTTTGAGACAAAGTTCTCTCAGGTGCGCGTCCTTAACTCTCTTCAATGCTTTTTCAATTGTGAGCGAGTCTATATAAGTCGTATCTGGGTTTAGTATAATATCGTAATACAAGCTATGTATATAAATTCATTAGATCGACGTCGTATTCCATCAAGAAAGATTTGGAATAAATAAACATCCAAATTTCCTGACCAACTTTCTAGTATATAGAACCACTTCAAAAGAAGATTTCTTCCTCAGTCGCGTAGCGCGATAAGATAAAGGCTAGCACCGAAATAAAAAAATCCAGATAAAACCCATAAACAGCAGCACCGGGAGAAATAAACCGAAAGAGGGACAAACAAGTTGAGCGCGGCGTCAGTTGCACTGAAGTACAAGCGAGCGAGATAAAGCGCGACGTCTGGTTCACATCGGTGGTGGTGCGGATGACGCGAACACGTGTGTGTTGGCGCGTCATCCGCGCGCAAAGTGCGCTTCCGTATTGTATATAGAGGGAGAGCAACGCATATACAAAGGAACAGGATACGCTAGTTCCTATACTCTCCGTGAAAGCCCCGTTTCCGAAATTCATTTTGCGCGCAAGCGCATCGTCGCATAGCGCCAGACAACTACTTTTACTATATATATCGTTGCTTTCTCGGTTGCTTCCTACTACGAACACTTGTATACAGTCCAAATTTTTCCGGCGAAGAAAAATACTTATGATGCAAAGACTGATGAAATTTATGAACGTCAGTATACAGAAACATCCGCATGCAAAGCGTCAACTAGAACAAAAATTATTAAATCATCTTAAGTTTTCCTCGCATATTAAAAATATATTATAGTTTTTACCATGATCACTATACGTATACCCCTGTCTGAAATATTGAGCCCGTTTATAGGCAGAATTACTAGTCAAAATTTTTTTTAACGAGTTATGGTTATAGATATTTGTTTCAGACTATTTTCAGACTTTCTACATATATAGTCATTTTAACATGCACTGACGAGCAATTCTGCCCAGAATCTGTTCAATAATGAAGCAGGGTAAGAACTGTGCTGTACTTCGGTGAGAGCGACGATGTTAAACTCTCCCCCGTACGATCAGCAGCCGAGAGGGTAAAAGTCGGAACGATAATATCCTCGGGGAAATCCAGACCCACGCACACACTGCTGCAGAGAGAAGTTTCGAGGAAAAGAATTGTTTATACAGTCGGCGAAACGTGGGATGCATGTATAGAAACTTTGTACGGAGTGGCGAGGAATGCTATTTTATAGACTTTAATAGCTGCGTGTGCGGATGATGATGATGAAGCTTTTTTATTACTTTTTTGTGCACTGATGGATCGTTAATGCGCGATCGTAAAGAATGCATTATCTTCGCGCCGTCCCTGGTGCGGCGCTTGTTTTGTTCGATGGAATTCGCCGCGCATGTATATTGGAGGAGGGACAAATTTTTCTTATATTATTCTGGAGAGAAAAACTTTGGTTTATAGTTTTTAAGTGTGTACATACTGCTGTTATAATCCTTCCATTGAAATAAACTTAACGAACGACATTTTCTTCAGAGATATAATGTCGTAAATTAACATCAACGCTGCATAAATTGACGCACTTATAATGGCGCGAGAGAACAAGTATTGTGTACATTTATTGCATGCAGTGGAAAAAACTATAATATAATATATAAAGACGAAGTTTATCGGTACTAAAAGCGAGCTTTTTATTAATTATATTTTATCGGAAACGCGTAACTTTCGATTCGATATATATTCTGGTCGGCACGCTACATAATCCCGTATTTATGCAGATCATAATCCGAGGAGGCGCAGGTAGTATTGCGTAAATGCAATTGGGCGTTGCCTTTGGAGGTAGCGATGTATATGTGGAGAAAGTTTAAGTCTGTCCGTGAAGCGTTCAATACTTATTATAAATATTTTTTTTTCTTCAGTTTTTGTTCGGGCTTACGTTAATTAATTCCGATTTTACGGCTTAATATTACTTTCCCGTCATGCTGCACATATATGTGTGTGTGTGTGTGTGTGTGTGTGTGTGTGTGTGTGTGTGTGTGTGTGTGTGTGTGTGTGTGTGGGTGTGTGTGTGTGTGTGTGTGTGTGTGTGTGTGTGTGTGTGTGTTGCGCGTGTGTGTGTGGGGTAATCGTGCTGATATATATTATTGTCGTACGTCATTTCATTGACCAGTTTCGAGTCGCAACTATAATTACATATAGATTTTCATATTTATATAAATTAACACTGCGGGGCAATTTCTTGTGTGCGAGTTAACGATCGCCGAAGATAAACACAATCAATCGGAGAAATAAGAGAACAACATCAAAACGCGTGCAATGATAATAATATCTGTCGGTGGGTTTACTCAGGAACTTCAATTATTGGAAATTTCATAGAGAACGTGGCGCCACGCGCTTTTTTCTCCGGTATATTGCGTTCCTTGCCCTCGTATATATACATAGACACTCGTCTCCCCCAACTACTGTATAGAAGTCTCGATAGAAGATGAAATGAGGCGACGATACTCCGATCACATGGTGCCTCTCTCCCTTGATTCCTAGGATATGAGAAAAAACTTGCGCACGAGGGACTTTCCTCTCCTAATGAGTAATTTACTTCTTTCGAGAGAGGGGGGGGGGAGAATGTAGCCACGCGGATTAATCTGAAGGGTCGGTTAATTTTTGTGGATTACGACTCCTTGGATTGAAGGCTCGGATTCTGCTTTAATTGTGGCGGGTATTTACGCGCTGAGCCAATAAAACTTTGTGTCCCGCTGGATTAAGGGTTATGATTTTCCTCTCTTAAAAAAGTGATGACCGGATGTTGATGTAAAGCCTTTGAAGAGGCGATGTAATTGGTCATGGCCAGATATCCGTATGAAATAGTGCGTACTTCAATTTAAAATATTGCAATATAATTTAATATTTTTAATAATTTAATTCTAGTTATAAAAATTGTATTAAGAAATGATACCGAATATATTATTTATATTCTTTCAATGTAATTCATAACATGATTATTTATCAATTTGTAAATTTTACAACAATGCCTTAATTATTTTATAACCTCAAAAACTACAATGTAAGCTTCGTTGTTTTGAATATTATTTTTACTAGATTTTAAACAGCGCGCGTTGCGCGCCCTAACCTAGAAGCCTAGACGCATGCGCACTACACGATCTAATCACATAACGTCTATCTTGGCTTCACAACATCCGGTCATGACTTTTTTATATAGGAAAAAAAAAAACACATAAATTGAAAACTATATTTGTTTAATTTTTTTAAGTATAATATGGTACTGGTTAATAAATTGTAAATACTAAATAAATACATTATAGGCACAACCGCGGTACGCACGTGCATTGTATTTTCTCAATCGCTGAAAACGGGTTTTGAGATGTATCTCAAATTGTAAGCATTCTACAGAAAAAAAACTTCAGTGAAAAAGTTGTAGATCTTTAAAAACACAACTTTTCGTAAAATCATCTTTTACAGCAATAAAATTAATTATTTACTATTAAACTTTGGGGCTTTACGTATTACATGAAAATGTTAAATGTAAAAGCTGTTTAAAAAATTTATATTGGAAAAGTAAAAAATAATGTTCCTTTTCGAAAACTTTAATCTTGTTCTGAAGAGAAATAATGAAATCTCGAAATTCGGATTCAGCAGGCAAAAATACATTAGCAATACCTTGGTGGAGTCGGTCGAATTAAAAAGACTACGGAAACCTAGATGAGTGCCTAGCATCGCAAAGCAGCAATGGTGCGGTAGTTATAAATATTATGTAATTAACTTATCATCCGCTCTTAATAGAATACTAAAAATAAACGTCAATCAATACAAAATTTCAATACAAAATTGCAATTTATAATGCAAACGTAATTAAAAAAAAACCATCGCGAATCATATTTAAGAACACCCAATCGCGTAGATACGACTGTTCGACTTTTACAATAACAATCAGGCGATGTTTGCATAGGAGATAGCAAAATTATTAATATCTTCCGCACCGTCTTCGCATTACAACAGCGGATGATAACTTAAGTATCGCGATAATGCGTCACTGTATGGCTGGCGGTGTGTATATAGTAGCTCGTGATCTATCTTGCGCATATTGGTGGGTCAATTGTTATACTCATACTGTCCGAGGTGACACGTCACTCCCGGTGACGGTCATCTCTTTCGTGCTTCTTCGGAGAATTTTAACTCCTACCTCTTGTACCAACAATGCCTCACCGTATGGCTCTCTCACTGTCTCTTTTTAGCAGACTATACACACGTTTCTCGAGAGACTATTGTACATACGTACACGAGAAAGACGGAGGGATATGTATAACCTCCCTAATGGGCTTCAGTAGATTGACATCGCTTGACCGCAATTCATCATGTAGCCTCGAATCCGAAAACGAATTTGTCCCAGAGCTAGTGAGCGGAGTGAAACGAGCGACGCTGTCTGATATCTCTCCAAAGATCGTGCATCACTTGCTCGCGGGTCGTTAAAGGCGTCGATGAGACTTTTTTCTATTTTTGAAAGGAAGTGTCCAGTTTAGTGTGTCTATTTTATTGTATATAGCACACTTATTATTGTATTTGACGCTAAAATCGTGAGCATAATAAAGAGCAAAATTACGGCGGAACAATTTCATTGCAAGATAATGCGTCATGCACGGCCATATCGAGAACCGTTAACAATCGAAAATAAGGAAAAAGACAAAACATGCAATTTTTCTCTGACCGTTTAAGTTGAAAATATATTTTTTATTAGAACAAAAATAGCTTTATAAGGAAGACAGTATTTTAAACAGGACAGCCGCGATAAACGTTGAAAAAAAATTATTTCGAAAACAAAAAAATAATTGTAAAAAAAAATTTGTCAAAATGCGGCTAGCGAAATAGCGCATTCTTCTCGGCGAACACGATTTATAAATTAAAGATTATTAAAAGAAGATTCGACGATAAATTTAAAAAATTGCACATACATCAGTGAAAACGGTGCGCGTTTCAAAGTAGGACAAGCCAATTATGTACTTTACGCGCGATAAGAAACTAAACTGCAAAATTACGCGCTCGCGACCATGTCTGCAGACCTTTACGCATATAATCCAGAGCCAAGGTCCGTCCCCAACTGTTTAATTATCTCGTCGTCGAAGTCAAGTATAGCCAGAGCCATAAATTACGAAGACGACGAGCTAATCGTCGCCCGCTGCCTCATCATCCTCCAACGATCAAGCCCAGTGCTATCCGACGCTCTCGAACGAGCAAACAACAATCGCGATCGTCAAACAAAGCTCAGTAGTAGCAGTAGCAGTAGCAGTAGCAGTAGCAGTCGACTTTCCTAATCTCAAACAGCAGCAGCATAAGACATATCCAAACGAATCGAGTGCACGCGGCTATCAGTTATAGGTAGTACTCGAGACCGATATCGAAACCTGCACGTACAACTAGCTTCGCCGCGTTCAGTGACTCACAAGAGCTTTGCGCGCTTCGTAAAACTTGAATGAGCAAGAGCTGCGCGGGCTCTCTCTCTCCCCCTCTCTCTCTCTTTCTCTCTCTCTCTCTCTCGGTCTAAAATTAAGTAATAACGTCACTGCAGCTGCTGTGTATGCCGGGTAGCAGCGGCCGATAGCGCGGAGGCAACCGGTTAAGTGAGAAATAGACTGACCTCTCTCTCTCTCTCTCTCAAGAGAGAGAGAGAGAGAGAGAGAGAGAGAGAGAGAGAGAAAGAGAAAACGAGAGCAGACGAGCATTTGCAACTAGTGCAGCAGCCTAAGGATCGCCAGCGGAATATCAGAGAGTTAATGAAACGAGTGTATGGACGAGTGTACGAGTACAGCGCTTCAAAGACGGAAATACATACGCTCTCGCAGCAGAGATTAGCTGAGAAAGAGAGAAGGGTTTTCTTGCTGTATTATATTGAGGAGCGGGAATAGTTTATTTGCGGCGAGTGTATATTATAACTGTGTGTATAATAAATATGATATTTTTATTGAACCGGTGCTCCGCGCACTTTGTTTCGTATTTCAATGCACGAGACAGCTTCTATATACTGTCGGGTATATATAAATACAATTTGTAAAGTTATACACAGTCATATGGCAAATTTTTGCGGTCGCGTATTTTATTGCATTGCATTTTTCCCTTAATCAATGTAGAATATAACATTATAAGCGAGCAATCTGAAAATATGAAGGTACATAAATATAACCGACTAAATGAACGAGATCAGGAGCATTTTCGCGCAATTCACTTTTCTTTTCTTGTACAAGGCTTTACCGCCGCGGCCGAATTATCGCATCAAAATCATAAATAGCTAATTCGAAAACAGTTACGCTCTCGCACTTAATGCATTCGCAATTATGTTTATAAATAAATAAAGCTAAAAGATGTTTGGAGCATAGAGAGACGGAAAAGAGCGAGAGAACCAGAATCATATGTCTGCATAAATACGTAGTAGGAATTTATGGTGAAAAGCTGCCCCTTGAAGATTACGATCGGCTTTATGCGCCAACTGGTAGTTTGGCGGGATTTGTTCAATACACAATCTGTTGCGCGTATTCTAGTCCTCTCTCTCTCTCTCTCTCTCTCTCTCTCTCTCTCTCTCTCTCTCTCTCTCTCTCTCTCCTCCCGTAACCTTTCCCGCGTAACAGCATGAGGTTTTGCAACTGTTACGTGATGGTGTGAGTGAAGGAATTTCGTAAATATATATAAAACATAATTGAGGAATCTGCCAGTAAGTAAAAACGTTCTCCCCTGGCATACAGAGCTCATTGATTTCCCGACGATTTGATTATTCAGCGTCATATAAGCTCAATTACCTTACATAACACGAACTGCAACAGTTATAGTCGGGGCGTTTAACGTCCTGCGTTCAAAAGCAGTCAGTCCAGGCATTCAAGTGTCAACCGGCCCGGCAGAGCAGCGACAGATTCGAATTCAGGCACTTGAACGTGTCAAGTGGTCCGGTGTCATTGCACCGTACCTATTTAATACCCAAGTCTCGTTCTCTCGCTCGTTCGTTCGTTACAGCAGCAGCAGCAGCAGCTCGTGAACTCTATCATGGGTCTCGAACAAACGTCATCGGTGCAGATGAATCTCTCTCTCTCTTTCCCTCTCTCTCTCTCTCTCTCTCTCTCTCTCTCTCTCTCTCTCTCTCTCTCTCTCGCAGTGTTGGTGCCGGGTCAGATTAGATGGCTATATTTCCTTGCTGGAATTTGCGGAGGAGACCACTTGCATGTTTATACGCAAGATGGGTTACTGCTATAATCCGTCTCGACGACGGCATATGTAAGAAATCTTATAATACAGGTGAGCTTTCGAATACTTCAGAAGATAAACGATTCTATTGAAAACTTGGCAATTTGCGGTAAGAAATCTGCCGCCATCAACATCGCCTTCGAATATAAATCCTCACACGATAACAAGCCCGCATTATCATTCTGCCCTATAGGTGGTATAGTAGTTCCTCTCGATCGCGGGGCGCCAGACTGTCGACACAATAACATATGCAAAATATTTATTCATCGTCTGGTGTAAAAACGTGAGATTCTTTTTTTCAATATAAAGCTCATACGCGAACCTCGACACGTACACGACATTAGCCGCTGCGGAGTCTATCATTGCGTACGCTGCAGCTTGATGTACATAGGACTAAGTATATTATACAGGTATACTTCTCAGCAGCAGCACCAACAGCAGCGCAGCGGCGGCGAAGGCCAAGAGTAGCATTCCATATAGATTTTCCGAGAGCGAGAGCACAGTGAACCTGGCTCGAGAGGAGAGGTCGAAGGTTAACATCACCTCTCTCTCTCTCTCTCTCTCTCTCTCTCTCTCTCTCTCTCTCTACATATATATATATATATATATATATATATTGGGAAGTCGATTGCGGACGCGAGAAAAGTCGAACGCGCCGACTCAGCCTACTCACCTCAACTACACGTGTGTGTGTGTTATACACACACAGAGATGCGACTACTCGCAGTGAAATATGGCCCGAGTAGAGAGTGCGATACAGATGTATAGAGAGGTGAGGAGAGAAAGTGCGCGGGCAGCAGACGTCCATATATATATATAAGAGACACGCAAGCGAGATTCGCAGAGGTCGCAGGCTTGATTGGTCATGGGTATATACGCCACCGCCGCGCGTGATACTTTCGAGCAATTAAGCTTTTTTATATACGACGGTGGAAATTTTTCGTCTGGGCCAGCAAAGGCGCGGCTTTTCATCCCGAGAGTCCCGAGAGATATCCAGGTTAGATTAGAGCGAATCTTACAAGTTTTGAGATCGTGCATCGCTGAACTGCAGCCGGCCTCTCTCTCTCTCTCCCTCTCTGTGCGCGCGCACACGTCTTCGTGAGAATAAGTCAAATTGATAGCGGCGAGTGCAGGTGAGAGCTGCTGCTGCTGCTGCTATTGCTGGAGGAGGGAAATTTATTATCGAGGGAATAAATTAAGCTGAGTTAACGGGGTGATTTGTTGCAACTACAATTGTACATTTAAATGTGCCCCTTCCTTCTCGATGTGTGCGAGGAATGCAAAACGTTTACAATCCCCAGGCTTCTTTTTCCTCCTTAGTTTTGTAGGTCATCGTATATAGTGAGCTTAATACTATACACAATGCGATAACAAAGAATTACAAAAAAAAGTTAACGACACACACACACACAAATTCCACTGTAAATGTATCTCCCATCAAGTTTATGAAATGCATGCAAGAATCTTGGCATTGAAGAATCAACAGCTGCAGCGGTGCATAAGAGACGACGGTCCTTGTATACAAGTTTTAACGAGAAATCCGATCAATCTGACAGAAATCACGCGGCTATCGAAAGCATCAGCTGCAGACATATCCCCCCAATATAATTGCGTCGCGCCTCGAAAACTTTTAATGAACCAATCTCCCCGCACCATCTATGACCAAATACGCTGCCGTGCTCTCGCGCGCCTTCGGATTTTCGACAAAGAGAGAAAGAAAGGCGATATATATATATATATATATACAGCAACCAAGCGGCTTCTCCCTTTAATCCGAGCAGCAGCAGCAGCAGCAGCAGCGTGAGTAGAATTCGTGTGGCTACTCTTATTTAGCCCTTTATTGGAAAGAAAAGTCGGACTGCTGCAATACTGCGTATGTGTATTGGGAATATATAACAACAGGCTACTGCATGTATATTATACAATTATACGCAGTACGCACACACGCGCGCGCGAGTGGAAGGTTACTCGAGGTCAGCATATAGACAGCATCCCTCCGAAAGGGTCGAAGGGCGAACGAGTCCGCGTACAGGCGAAATTGA
This sequence comes from Muscidifurax raptorellus, assembly GCA_020010945.3. Taxonomy (NCBI): domain Eukaryota; kingdom Metazoa; phylum Arthropoda; class Insecta; order Hymenoptera; family Pteromalidae; genus Muscidifurax; species Muscidifurax raptorellus. Next base: position 26,291,243 of record CM052078.1, read on the forward strand.
ATAATGCGAGTGGGCTATATGGAGCCGAGGACGAGGAGTCTACTCTGGCGTTTCGGAATATCCGGGGAGCGAAGCGGCGGCGACTGGGGTTACGCCCATCCGTTTCCTATGCCTATATGTGCGTATACTAGCCCCGATAGCCCGGCTTTCCAAAAACACTCGAGGATGTCGACGTATACGACGATTCTCTTCGATATATATTGTAATCTACATGAGGTTTAAATTGATGCTTTCTTATCATTGCGAGTAGCTCGATCCATTCTCGACAATTATATGCGTATCAGAGACGAGGGGTCGTCGACAAGCGCTTACTTCTTTAAAAAAGATTTTTTTGTTAATTCTATAAGTGTGATGATTGATTTCCGTCCGGGGTTTCTTCTCTTTTGCTGCTTCGATGACTAAAAATTGATCGGCGACAAAGAAAATAGCAAATCAATCAAATTGACGATGCGCCGTTATCTCAATGAAAGAAAGAAACTCTATATGACGACAAAGGAGGGCAATATCGAGCCAACAAACTACGCACACCGCGCACAAAGCTCTCTATATTAAGGCTATATAGGTTCGTCCGCACAATGGCCGTCGTTTCACGCATCAGGGAATTTCCCCCATGTACGCGTGTACGTGTATCACAGCTCTATCAATAATTTCGAGAAACTTTCAAAACGGTCGATTGTCGCGGAGAAAAAAAGTCGTCGCTCGCTCTGCGTATCGCAAAAAAAGGGACAACTGAGGAGAGATTTCCCAAGTGCCCGCAGAAGCCACAAAGAGAAAGTTTGAGGTAAAACGCAGGGCAGGAAGGAAGGAAGGAAGGAAGGAAGGAAGGAAGGATTCGAAAGCGCACAATGAAGAATGAAGAGAGAGAGAGAGAGAGAGAGAGAGAGAAAGAGAGAGAGAGAGAGAGAGAGAGAGAGAGAGAGAGAGAGAGAGACAGGGACAGAGAGTCGTAAATTTGAAAGAGACAGAAAAAGCACAGCATGCCGAGCTAATTCGTTGCAGTATATAAGTAGTGTATCAATGTGTGCACACAGAGAAAACTATCGCAACCATTCGCCGTATATATATATATATATTTGCGGCTCGTCCCTTCGATTTCCCCTGCGTATATACACGCGGTCGTCCCGCAAACTGTCCATTAGTTACGCACTTATGATTTCCCGCGGCAGCCGTGTCCGCTCGTATGAGGCAATATACTCGTCGTTCTAATACGCGCGTATTGAGAGGATAGGATCGACGACACCCTTGCTCTCCCCCGCCGCCATGCTTGAATAAATCTCGGAGAACCGGACCGACTGCGGGGACAAAGAGGGGAAACCTGAAAGAGTGAGCGAATATACATGTGCGGGAGGGAGCTGAGTTACTCATTATTTATAAAATGTGTGCATGCTATGCTGCTACTGCTGTCGAGCAGAGGAATAGGAGAGACTGCTCCTGATGAAAATTATACGCTTTGCTGATTTGGCGCCCTATCATCAGTTCATCCATATTCTCCCTACACTGCGGCGGTGAAGCCTAATTATGTAAAATATACTCTTTCTTCTGCTGCGGATGCTGCACACAACGACGAGAATTCAAGAGTCGCCCAAAAACCGAAAAATCCATCTTCCGCACAATGTTCGTCAATTGCAAGAGAGGGAGAGAGAGAAACATAACATTGGGGCAGATGATGAAGATTAAAAGAGAAAAATAAGGAGGGTGCACAGCTCACCGATACGTGAAAAAAAACGAGCAAAAAAGTCGAGGGAGGCACACGCCGTCAAAGAGAGAAAGAGCGAAGAGGGCGCGCAGCTGAAAGGACTATATACCCTCATGGATATTTCATACGCCGGTATAAGCTTGGCTCGATCCTGATCGTTATAATCGTTTCATCGAAAAGTGCGAGTAGCTTTGATTTTTTTATAGAAATTACGCAAATAAGCAGCATCGGTGCTCTATCTCGAGAGACCCATCGCTCCGTGCCGGCCGTTTAGCGGATGTGCTCCGTGCCGAAACGCCTCGTGCATGCGCTCGCTGCGTTGTTGCGAACGGTACTTCAGCTCCCTTTTTGTGTACTTATCCGCGCGTCGCCGCCGCTGCTGCTGCTTGCTTGCCGCTGCTTCGTCTTTCCCGTCCCTTCTTCCTCTCCTCGTTTTTTGCTTTGATTACATTCAACTTTTTGTCGCGCTTAATTAATACCATCCCCTCTTGTTGGTTTTTTTTACATATTATTGTATTCGCTCCCATAGATCTAGCTTCTTTTTTTCATATTCTTGCCAAGTGTCTCGGCGAGGCGATTTCACTTTAATTAAAAAGTTGTAACGCGCAGAAGGCAGCTGGTGAATTCGGCAGTGAAATAGAGATTAATCTTACGCAAGATCGAGATTATGCGCTAAGTGAAATTATACGATAGCCTCGCCGGAGAGATACTGATATAAGCTATATTCTTAAAACATTGATAATAACAAGCTTTTTCAATTAATACCGTGTAAAATTTGGACAACTGCTTGGGCTAGCCGTAAAAGTTGCTGCAGTTGGTACCCATCGCATCTCTGCGAAATATCTGTTGACAACTTAGTTCACAGGTAAGATTCGAAGTGAAGGAAAAAGGAGCTGTTATTTCGTTATACACGGAGAAAAATACTTCTGTAAAAATTACTATACTGACTAGTAATGCAAGGACAGACTCAACACTTGTACGTTTATTCTTAATTTTACCAAACTTTCTAAAAAAAATTACTATACGTATGCGTATGTGTAGCATCTTCGCACCCGACTTTCCATTGGGGTTTGATAGTTAATAACATTTTATTCAATTCTAATAAGTTTATTATTACAACAAAAAAATTTAATGATTGTTTTTTTATTGTCATTTTCATGCGTAAAAAATTTATAATATAACTAATTATGAATATTGTATTTTCTCATTGAATGAGTTACAGGGTGCGCCTATTTGTAATTTATCAAAATTATCTGATGGATATAATTATGTATCGAAGAATTGGTGAAATAAATTGGATTTAGAATAGAATATTATCCCTTATTATTATCCTTTATTGTTATTATTATTATTATTATTATTTTCTAAATCATTAGATAATTGTTATCGCATGGCTTGCTGCAGCTTATGGATTTATATTGCAACTTTGCAGCATATTGCAATTCACGTATGGATTGCGAAGATAAGTTTAGTACCGTTTGACAATGTAGGTGGCGACGAGCGCCTTACTCGCAAGTTGACAAATTTCAGTCCGGTTAGTATAAAAGATCAGTGAGAAGTAGACGTGACAACAATGTGATTGTATCTTAGCGGGTAGGTTAGGGTTACGTATAGTTAGTGCGAAAATGCGAAAATGTAAAAGCGGCGTGATAATTAAAAAAGCGAGCGAAAAACATCAAAATAAAAACAAAAGACATTTTTTTCGTATAGTTTAACTGTTTGAAAAGCAAAAGCTACTATACTAGCTCAGTAAAATGTATTATACAGCGTAGCACAATTTCAACTCTTCGTAAAGCAATTAGTACAATTTATTATATTGAATATTTACTATACTGTATGGTAAATTTTCCTTCATTCCGAGTCTGTCCTCGCATTACTATACTTGTTTTGTAATTTTTGCCAAACTTTTAAGGGATTTTTACTCCGTGTAATTTTTCTCCGTGTAATTTAACATTCGCGCAACACGAAAAGAATGTACCCCAGACTGAGACAGGTTTTATAACCGTTATCCTTTATAATGTATACGCACCAGAACAATGGCTCCCGAACTCTTATGGGTCATTATAACACTTATGTTTGCAGGTTTTATCACGGCGCCGAAAGACCAAACCGAATTTCGCGCAAACAGTCGTAAAAAACTACCAAGAAGACGTTCCATACCCCATTGTCCGTGTATATTATAAAAAATATCGCTTAGCTCTGTATACGTGTGCTATGCGTTTTATGTTCTCTTAAGTATAAGCTCTTCTACTCTTACAATTAGAGAGATTGTATCTGTCTGCAATAAAATATGTTGAAGAATCACCAAGCCGTATACATGTTATATGTATACCTACGGGTCATCATGTATATACATACATAATTTATAATGTTATTGCAAGTGTAAAAAAATAATTTTTCAAAGCATCTCTGAAATTCCTCACCAATGACTATAACGACGTAAAGGTTTCCGTCGCAGATTTCCGCATTATTAGTCGCAAACACCACGCGCAGTATACACAACAAAACTGGCGGAACAAAGCTATACCCAGAAGCGCCATATAGTTCGTGCATATAATTATCACCTCGCGGCAAATGCGGTATAGCCACCCACGTCCCGGACGATCGACTCATCGATTCTCCGTGGTGTGTGTGTGTGTGTGTGTGTGTGTATGCATGTATACAGATTATGTCTACCTCTAAAAGTAAAAGCTATTGCCGCAACTTCGAACGCACGAGTAACGCGGGTTTGCGCATGCAGCCGCCGCGCGTTTTACGCCGGCTCTTCCCTCATTAGCATACAATACTGCCCGAGGCGTGCCCGATAATCGATTCATTATCCGCTGCGCAGCTCGCGCGTACATTTATACCTGTATATAGGCTGGCTATACGCCGCCGCGTCGTGTATAATGCGCCATAATGCTTTCGCCGGGCCCCAATTACGAGCTGCAACTCACGGAAAGAGCTTCTTCGTACACGCATGTGTAATACCTATGCTGCCTTAATCCGTTGTTCACCGCGCATGCGCAGAACTCGAGTAGTGCATGTGTGCGCGCGCGCACATCACGCACTCTCTCGGAAATGAGAACTTTGTATCAGGAGAGAATTGCTGCCAATTGCTCTGATAGGATAATCCTTTTGCTCTTTTGCCCTGCACGGTGACGACACAGTAACGCTCGATTGTTCGTTTCTGATGGCATAGAGGACAGTCGAGGGTTTTTCACTAGTAACGACTGTTTTATGATGAAATTCACGTACGAATGGTTCACATCAGTATAACACTTAGTAGTTATAAATGAGTAATATTTATTTAATATTAATTAAAACGCAAAGTTGCCCATTATTACGTTTCATCGTTTACTTTAGACTTACGTGAAATATACTGACTGAATATGGAAAGAAGATATTGAAACTCACCTGTAACAAAGAAAGAAAAAAAATGCAAAATTAGATATACAGTTTTCTAAGGAATGATATAATGTCTAAATATTTATTCTCGTAAACAACTGTACAATTATGTTTAAGTAGTGAAAAAACTGCTAATTAATTACGTATATTTACAGTTTTGGAAAGAAACTCACAGTTGAAATCAACGAGTAGTCATGTCATGAATATGCCATATCCGCTTACACATAAATTATTCGCTCGTACTTTAGATGAATTGCTTTTATAAAAATTTATCAACTTTTAATTTCGCAACCTTTATTTTTAATGTTTTATTAAGCGAGTATTAATTTCAGGATGGCTGTAATCAAGCGCGCGCACATTGAACACGCGACAATAATTAAACTTCGCACCGCTGCTTCGAAGAAATAATAACAGACTCATCATCCGGTCATTAACATTTCCTCCTCTGTTTCTATGCGTGATGAAAGTTCAGTTTTGAAAACTCTCGATATATCATATAAAATGTTCAAGGCTGAAACGCTGCGTGAAAAATATCACAAAATCATTTTACGAAATAAAGGACAAGTCTCAAAGCACTTAACACGAACAAATTGTTTCACGAACATTCTTCATCTCCAATTAGTCTAAAACCAGCCATTTCGTACAAGCCGCGCTTACAATCATTCATAAAAAAACCTCATTACCACGCACTCTACCACCAATAAAGGCAAGCGGACCGCGTAGAACGCTAAACGAGCATAAAACGAGAGCACTTTCAGCATTCCTAGACCTGGTGTGTATATACGTATATAAATGAGAGACCAGAGCAGAGCCCCGGCATATTATAAATGGAAAGGGGCTAGCTCTTCTTCTTCACATCAGCAGCGGCGCATCTAAAAGCTGTCCCGTCCTTGAAAATTAGCCAGGCAAGCAATCGTTCATACACACGCGCGCGAGCATGCACACACACACGCACACATATAGGCGTCGAGCTATATCTGCTGCAGCAGCAGCAGTGCTTTCCGTTTAGCAGTCTCGTCAGAAGGAGTGAAAGATACGCCCCCGACAATCTCTCTCTACTCTACTCTACTCTACTCTCTCTCTCTCTCTCTCTCAGTCTCTTCGTATTCTCTCGGATCGGACGTCGACTCGTCTCTAGTTCACGGCCTCGTTAAAGGCGAGATTAAGGACGTGCCATGTAGAGCTACGTCCATACTGCTATAGGCTGGCAGAACGAAGCACGTGACAGCGCCTTTATTTGCACTGCGCAAAATACGCGCACGTGCAGACCATTTGGCCACGGGCCATCCTCGGCAAGCTCGAGTGACTCCTTCGCGATATGCCTCCCGTCTCTTTCCAGCGGACTTTTGCCGCTAGTTGCTATGCTATGGTTACAACTTGCCTTCCATGTGTTGTTGCAGACTTGTACGCTGCTGTAGACTGAAAATTTGTCTAAGGAAAGGCGTTCAACTGTTTCGGAGGTACCGGACTTTGTTACGCCTTTGCGAATTTGTGTTATTGGAGAGGCACTTATAGTGTGAAGCAAAATTTGCACACTGAATTTTTTCAAAATCTAAAACAAGGATCTCGATGTTCCACACAACTGTCATTATTCGCGGAATACTCGAAAAATAATTCCTTCGAACGCAGAAAAAAAAAGAAAAAAAAATTGAAGAAAATATGACCGTGCCGGAGTCGGATTAGGAAGACCCCAAAGAGTCCCTTTTATTACAGGCTCTGTAGCTGTGAAAGGTAGTGCCTTTTAAGTGTGCTCGGCACACAGACAAGCATTTTTGCGACGCTTTCGAAGAACTCCAATCGATACAACTAATCGCGGTCGTGAGTCATTCGCTTTGGTTCAAAAACAGATCTGTCAGTTGTTTTACAACGTTGAAAGTTGAAATCCTTTATATAATAACCCTTGTCTAACATTTTATAATGTTCTTTGTGATAGCAATAGAGGATATTTACACTTTTGTTATTGATGCAAAAATATATACTTGAGGATTCCTCTAACGAGTGATGTATACACACTAATGGCTATTCTCATTCAGCATTCGTTATACTGTGACAGAGTGCTTCGTATTCTAAAAACGTCGGCTATAAAAGCATTTACGAGCGTTTTAGTATGATTGAAAAAGAAGCGAACCTAAATTGCAAGGCTTCAACTGCAAGCTCGTATCCATGGTGTTGGTCGATGAATGGCGTTTTTGCACAGAAAGCACGCGGTCATTGACCAATCAAAGTGCAAACAATATGTACAGAGTCATCCTTTGAACTTGTACAAAGCTTTTAGACCTTTTATTTTCCTTTTATTCGCTACAAGAGTGCAGCTGTGATAGAGGTGTCATTTACTTCTATTATAAAGTTCAATTTGCATATAAGACGTTATTCATTCACTTTCACAAAATCCATCATCTTTTGTCTATAATAACTAGTTTCTTATCTTTAGAAAAGTTAATTATTATTAGTTAAATAAAAAATGACGCGTTTTGTTATCATATAGTAGGTGATAAGAATGAAAAAAATATATATATCCTATTCTTATTATTCCTGTGAATATAATTCTCACTTCGAGTACATCCGTTCTTCATCATATAGCATGATAAGTGGAGAGAATTCCCGGCTCGAGGACATTTGTCTAGTAGCAGGATAAGGCGAAACCGCTGATACGCGTCATACTATACTCGATGCGCTCGAGAGACTTCCAGAGAATCTCACTATACATATATAACGTGCATGTGTATACTCATAGTCATCGAAAAAATTCATCATAGAAAGTTTTCAGCATTTGAACTCGAGCACAAATTACAATTATTTAAAGGAATATTTTAAGCATATTCCATTCATTAATTCAATGCATATGTAAATTAAGTCCGATTAAAATCCATGGCCGCGTTTAATGATCAGATTTTCCTCTATACCTTTACCAAATTAGTCATGCTTTGGTAAATAATCAATCCTTATTAGTCTCTTATAAAAGAGAGCAGATCGCGCGCAAAACGAACTGGGGGAGAGTAGTTACTCAACCCTGTTCTTTATACTTGAATTCTAATGGAATATAAACTCGTTTGACTCGTATTTGCGATTTGAGTAAAGTAATGTCGATAATCTACTAGAACTTATCAGAGACTAAGCCTCGTCGTACGTTAAAACATTTATCGGGCCTAATAAGCGCATCTTGCAGCCATTTCCTGGAACGACCGAATTCCTCCACGCGTTCTGGCGCATTCAGAGATGTCAAAGAACTTGGCCGCACCTCGACATAAAAACGCAGGACCCCCCCCCCCCCCCCCATGTGATGCATTCGACTCACGACTCCCCGGCGGCATGAGAACCCCTGCTCCCAAATCTCCTTTGCTCTCTCACACTCGCTCTCTCGCGTTCGGACTAAATTTAACCTCCCGTTCGGGCCCCGCTTTATCTTAATTCCCGCGATGGAGATATTTTCGGGTCTCGTGCTGCTGCTGCTGCTGCTGCTGATGCTGCTACGGCTTCTTCGCAGCCATGCGATTGCGCCTGTATATGTGAGTACTGTATAACGCGCGAGAGTATACGAGCTGCACCCTTGAAAGTCCGGCATTGTTTGGAATTACCGGCGGCATGTATAGCTCGCGATTGGACTGCGGGCGCAACACGTGCGGCTTTCCACGAAGTTGTGCATCAGCCGCCGGCGACGAGGGGCTAAATGTATGCGTGCAATGGACTTTATAGCGTGGCGCCGGCATGACTTCGTCGCAAGAGAACGCGATCTTTCGAGTGTGCTGTGTTCGGTAAATTACGTTCATGAGGCTCTACGCAAATTAGTGATCGCTCGGGTCGCTTTGAACTCCGCGCGGAGAGATATGCCAGAGACAGAGAACGAGGAGGAGTAGTTGCCAGTCTTCCTAGCCGATGCTTTTTTCTCTTTTGGTGTGTACGCGTGCGCTGTATACAGGGAGACATTTTCTTTGAATTTAAACGTGCGAACAAAGAAATAAAAAAAAATAATAACGCGCGTAATTTTCATCAGAATAGAAAGCTGCATCAGAGGAGAAAGGAAACTGTAGGCATCAGTTCGAAAGCTAATCCATCGCGTGTACAAGGCGCGCGTGCGTATTATGCGAATGATAAACGTTCGTTCACGGAGCGGAAGAAGAAGAAGAGGCGGCGATAAAGCAGAGACTCTTCTTTTTCCTCCTCCTCCTGCATCGACATTCCCGCACCACAACTGCATTTTCGTAGTTAATCATCCGCTCGCGCGCAGCGTACAATTTCATCAATATAAATAGCCTTCCTGCTATTACGCAAGCAATTGAAATACACGAGGATAACTGCCCAGTTCGCCTGCGGAGGACGTAAGCTTGCTCAAAGCTATACATGCGAAGTATATCCATATAGAAGAGAGAGAGAGAGAGAGAGAGAGAGGGATAGAGAGTTTCAAGAAGATCGTCGTATCAATGAAAGGCGGAGGAGGACTGCGGCGGCGACGACGACGACGACCCCCCCGGCTGAGAAGACCTATAGCGCTGGCCACGGGATCCCATTGTCGCACGCGAGCGATGAATGAGCGCGATAGAGAGACGGCGCATACGTACACTGCGAAACGAGAGAGAGAGAGAGGGAGAGAGAGAGAGAGAGAGAGAGAGAGTGGGCGTTGGCGCGTACTTTAATTCCTCTCTATATCGCCGTCGCTATCCTCGCGTACTCTCTTTCGTTTACCCCCCGGTCCGTCTGTTCATCCAGCCCTTCTTTTTTTTCATTTTCTCCTGCTCCTGAGCCGCTGTCTCTTTTTCGAGATTATATGTATACTCTGCGAGGGAGAGAGTACGCTGAAACCCTTGAAATTGGAATTTAAAGTCCAAAACGCACTGGTGAGCGATAAAAGAATTATATATTTATAGTCCTCATTTACTGGTAAAAATGAGCTTTAAAGTGAAATCCGTTAATTAAACTCTGTATTCGAAATAAATATTTTCCATTTATCATGGATGCACTTTTATGAGACAGAAGACAATCCTACAAAATAACGCATTCTCATAATTAAGGTAGTACTGTCGATACTGCACCAGTCAATATGTGTTTACATTGTTTTATTTATTTTTCATTCCTTATTTGTCAATCAGGTAAACAACAAACAGCAACAATAAACTGGAAGGGAACTGTCGCTCTACCTATTCTAATTATCAATAAAAATTTGTTCATTTGACTTTCTTTTGAGGTTAAATGTAGTAAGATTTTTGTTTTCGATCAACCTTTTTTTACACTTATCAGTATTGAAATGATACTTTTTATAAAGACACTAATTGTTTGTTTGTCATACCTCTACTTGTTAGGACAAAAATTATGTACAAAAACAGAACGGTATACTCCTAAACACGTATACTCCTCCCCACAAGACTAACTTTTCGTTTCTGGAGTACCGGCCTATCTTCACAAAATTTTAAGTGGCTTAATTTTTGTTTTTAATTAACGAGTAATATGCTCAAATTAAGCATGAAAATTGAAAAAAAAATATATACTTATATTAATATCTTGTCACTTTGTGCTGTTACTTTCTAAACTGTTCATCTTTGTGTTGCTTCTAAATCAGATAAGCAACCTTAAGATGTTCAATCCATCCTTTAACATACGAGAGAAAATAATTAAAATATATATGTATAAAGAGCTGTTCCGGAAAATCCCGACTCTCTGCTGAAAGAATGCCCAAATTGAACCATCCGAGCGAGGCACCCTATACAATTCCAATCCTCTCTTTCATGTCGATTACGCCCACTCCCTGTGCTGACGAGCGGCGCAGCGGACATCATCACGCACCCACACATACACACACAAGCGCAGTATAGGTAGCCCCAGCCAAGCCCTCTGTGTGCTACATCTCACCGCGATATATCTCATCGGCCACGCTATCAGCAGCAACGCGACAGCCCCTATCGCGCACTCTTCCTCCTCGTTTCCCGATATACGCGAGGGCACGGTCCGCGTACAGCCACATGTTTACAGGCACGCGACTCTAGAGAGGTCCGCGTTAATTCGGTGCGCGAGACCGGTATTGCAGGCAGAGGTGCTCATTTTGTTTGAGCTCTCCTCTCCATGGAGCAGCAGCTCTTTAGAGCACGGAAATGAAATTGATGTTTGCGCCGCCGGGGCTCGATGAACCACACGCGGAAATCGAGGGTATGTCTCGAGTGAGCTTGCACGATTAATTGATGAAATTATGCTGGATTTCCAGGCTATATTATTATCCGTTGCTCTCGTTGATCTCGTTTTTTCATATATGCGTGCAAATTAGCAGCAGAGCTTGTCTTATATATTACGTTGTAATGCCTGCGATATATCACATATACGCGCATTTTTCTAAAGCGACGCCCATAAAATATTCTATAGCAAGGAACTCGGTTATTTGCGCTAAAATTTCAACTAGCTCTCTCACGTATTATGCAACTTTCACATTCTTTTTATATGGTATATATACACTTTCACGAGTATATAGTGTTCGTCGTATATACAAGCGCCGATACGACAATTTTCATCGCGCGCGAGCGCAATTTTCTCTAACGAGCGGTCCGAGTATCGTACTTCCACGAAACGTCGCGTCTTGGCCTTACGATCTGGCACGCGACAAGACAAAGGCCATTCCGTCGTCCATTAAGAGAAAGAAGCGAAAAGAAAGAAGGAAGGAAGACGAAAGTGTGCTCGACCTCCGTCTCTGCGGCTGCATCGGGAAGAGAGATAAGAAAGCGACAGCGTTGGCTTTTATCTTCTCTCCGTATAATACTCTGTGCCAAATTACAAAGGATGCTTTTCCGAACTGCTGCTGCTGCTGCTGCTGTTGCAGCAGTGGGTATAAGGAAAACCGTCGAAGGTTTTACAACTGAATGCACAAAGCGCCCAAAGTTTATAAGACTTGGCGACTAGATCACTCTGCCGGCACCTGGAAAAGGGATACTGTCCTGGTTAAATGGGGTGAACGTACTCGCGCTTTTTATGTTTTATACAAAAATTTGGTAATTAGAGAGTCTCATTGCGCACCACAACAGGATTTTCGTCATCTGCGGTGCGACAAAAAAAAGTGTCCATACATAATGCGAGAGAGAAGGAGAGAGACAGTCTCGCAGAGGGGAAGAAGGAAAAAGGCGCGACTGCTCTCTTGTCGCGTGAGTCTCGCGTCGACGCTTTGCGCGCGTCAAATGAACGAACAATGAGCAGCGCGTATACGTGAGCGTTGGCCGCCCATATAGCGCGCTTTTATTTTTCTCTCCTCTCACGCTGGTAAACGCACGCATGAATTGCCCCCCGGTAGAGAGAGAAAGAGAGAGAGGGAGAGAGAGAGAGAGAGAGAAAAAGAAAGAAAAACAATATGTGTGCAGCGTGTGCAAATGCTTTTCACGCAAAATTTCACTCTACGTACAGTTTGTACTCTAATTCGTTAAGTGAAGCCTCGCGCTATAATTGCAATGATGCAGAAGAGTAAAGTGGCTACTCGTGTGTCCTGCTTTCTTTAATTGCAGTCCTTTAAATTATGCGTTGCATTGTTATTTTCTGATGGATTATTTACATTAAGCTTGAGACTGTCAAGCTGTTTATATATAAGCATATACAATGTAACTCTGCAATGTTGTAAACTCGTCGCACACAATAAACGGATTAGCACGCGACTCATGATATAATTATAAAAAAATTAACTCGGGCCATTATTTAACAGCATACTGCAAAATCGACTCAATATCGAATGAAACAACATAAAGACAACGGCATCGCTTGAAAAATTGCATAACAAAACGAGGGCAGAAGAAAAAAATCTGCTTCCTGCCATAGACAAAACAAAAAATAGACGCACCGCATCCAACAATGGTCCCGTTGATTCACGCTCCAGGTGGATCCGCGCGCGGGCGACGTAATTCCACACCATACCGAATGCAAACGTCGAATAATTTCCCTTTCTCTATTCGTCGTACTTCGCTCACTCTCTCCAGTTTTAGATCGCGATAATGCTGGCGCGGTCGGAAGCGATGATATATACATATATATATACCATTGACGCGCGATGGAGATTACAAGTTCTCTTACTCTTGCGCGCGCACACACAGAAAGGGAAAGGAAGCAAAAGCGAAAAACGCGCGCCAGCGTCAGCGGCGCAGGAAGTGCGAGCCGGTTTTTATAATCCGGCGACGACGCGACTCGACCTGATTTATCGCACCAGCGGCGCCACCACTCGCGCTTTCATCGGCTCGCGAGAACATTTTAAACGGGCGAATTGACAGAGGGAGAAAGAGAGAGAGAGAGAGAAAGATAGAATTGGAGTCTGCAGTATTCGAAGGATCGGTGGTGCGATGATATTCGATATGTATGGAAGCGCCCTTACTTTCTAATTATGCTTTCTAATTGTGAGTGTATATATATTTATATAGCGGTGGTGGTTGAGATGGCGGTACAAGAGAGCAGCATAACATAATGTAATTACTAATCAGAGATCGAGTCAGAGAAAGAGAGAGAGAAGGGGAGTGTATAATATGAGAGCTGTTGAGATAAACATCTAGACAGCTGATTTGAATTTTTCCCGCAGGAGTTTGCAGTTTTGAAATTGATTGATATACCTTTTTTCACTACTGGGAATTGATTATAGTAATAATTAACTTTTATTAACAGATACATACTCAATGCTAGCAATCAGCTGCATCAGTGTGTCTGTATATATAAGTAGCGTTTTTTCAAGGATTTGTATTATAGTTAAACGAATTAGACTCCAGAACTTGCGGAACTTCAAAAATTATACAAAAAAAAAAGTATTTCAGCAACATAAAGTTTTTAGCCTCTATAACGCATATTTTATTACTTCCCCTGTGCGCACATAACAGTCGCCGAGAGCCAATTTGTCGTTGTCGTCGTCGTGCAGCGCCATTTCAATTAGTGCAGCACATAAACACCCTCGAGCTTTTGTGCGCACTCAAAGCAGCTCCTTTTTCCGAACAAGCGTCAGTTGAAAAACAAATCCTAAAAAAGGAGTCGTGTCCTCATCTCCCACCCCGCTTTCTCAGGCTTAATATCACATGCCGGTCTGTCTCCAGAGGTTACGCGCGCGCACACCATCCTCGCGAAACCGAGAGTTTATCATACAGAGAGAGAGAAAGGAGAGGGACCTTCGACATCGCGCCTCGAGCCAATAGTGACTCAAGCGTCCGAGAGGGAAAGAGAGAGAGAGAGAGAGATGAGAATTGGTGTCGATGGTGATTCACGCTCTCTCTCTCTCTCGCGCTCTCTCTCTCTCTCTCTCTCTACACACACACATACACGCACAGACATAGCCATCTTTGATTTTTGTCTCATCTCGATAACGAACAACCATCGGCCAAACGCTCTACATATAGTACGGCTACAATTTGCAATGAGCATTTTTTCACGCCCGCAGTTCTCACGAAAGAGCCGGCTACAAATTCTCTCCGCACGCGCGGTAATCAAGATTGGACGCTCTTATATTGAGATCCACACGGAGAGCTGTATATATATATACTCTCTGGTGGCTGCGGGCGTCGTGCAGCTGACTGACAATGCCTGCTATATATATATATATATATACTTTCTTTTCCAGAGAGAGAGATTTTCGCGAACGCTTGTAATGATATAACTACTTATATGTACGCGTGTGAAATTTGCCATCCGAGGTATCAATAAATTTCGAGTACAGAGACTGCTAAAGCGTTAACGCGCATGTCAATAACCGTAAGTCATATATATATATATATATGGAGCTAAAAGTTTACCGTCACTTAAGATAAGCAAAATGAAGTTTGTCATCAGGAAACACAGATGTTACATACGAGCATTCGATATATTACGCGTATTACGACGACGACGACGACGTCCTGACGAGCTGGCCGCATAAACACGAGCGTTGAATACTCGAAACTTTCTCGAAAGTGAGATCGCAAGAATCACACATCGATAAATCTTTATAGACCCCCTTGCGCGGATATATATTTAGTTTTTCTTTTTTCCCAAGTCAAGAGAACAAGGAGCTCTTAAATACTGACAGGAAAAGCAGACCAACGGATTTTCCCGACCATTCGAAGCGACGACGTAAGAATGTAGAATTAGGCGCTGGAGCAACGTAAACATTACTTATGCGCCTGGATGCGCACGAGCTGCGCCGCGCATACGGCTGCACACGTGAAGTATATATTTCTTCGCTGAGCATAGCCTTTACTTTTTTTTCACTTGCTGTATACTTTGTGGAGAGAAGAGTTTTTGCGCCAACACAGGATCCGGGGCTTTTGGGACGAGATTTGCATTTTTATCGACCACGCGCGGAATTCAGTAGTGGTGTGCGTGTATATATAGGTAATTCGTGCGAGTCTATACACTCTCTTATACATATACTTATAACTCTGCAGCTGAATTTGCATCACAATGCGACCCCCGTTGGTTATATATTGGATTCGCTATGAGGGCTGTAAAAGTTTTTCTCTACATACTTACACATGTGGCGCGCGGGAAATTATCGCGTCGCAACAAGTACCCGGTTAATTATATTTTATGATTTTATGTTTGCGGGCGCATTTTTACGAGTTTAGAGGCCTGCATAATAATGAGAGCCAGATTTTCGAGGTATATATACATGAAAAATTGAGTGGAGTGTAAAATTTTATTTCCATTATTACGATCATCGGGATAGTGCTAATTCAATTTGAGTATGTTTCGCGGAAACGATATACACTCTCTATATAGAGTGTGCCAAGCGCGCGAGAGCAGGAAACGGGAATCCTATGCTAATTTCAGTTTCATCTATATGTAGATGCTGCCTTCACAACGTGCACGCATCAGATTCGTTTGGAAAAATATCTTGCCTATATAGTTCAGAATTAAAAATAAGAAGAAGCGATTATTCGTTTATCGAAGGACGCCAGTTACTGATGCTCATATCAAATGAACTTTATATGCGAACGTCACAGAGAGAGTGTAGAATATATGTATATATAACGTGTATATATATGCGTGTGTGTGTATCTATTCGACCTTGAGAGCGAAATCAAACAGTAGTCGACACATATATATTCACCCGCGTCTCAATCCCTCCACAGCACATCGGCCAGACGGCACAGACGCCGCATCATATATACACTTAATCTAAAGCGAAAGAGCTAAGCTTGTTTGAACTCGCTCAGCAGCAGCATAATAGTTTCGCTAAAAAGTACCCGACCATATACACCCCTATAACGTAAAAGACAGGAGGGGCGAGAACAAACCAGCGTAAAGAACGAGTATATGTATATTATACATAAGAGCTGCCGACGTATCAAAGTCAAAAACGAAGAAAGCGGCGAGCGTACTTATATAAAATACGACGACTGCAGAGCACGGCAAGAGACACACACACACACACACACGCGCGCGCACACACATGTGCGTTTGTATAAAAATGTTCTGCTGCAGCTAGGCTGTCATGGATGAAGGGGCTCTTTGTTTTCCATGCGCACATGCACGCGCAGACTTAAAAAAAGAAGGAAAAAATAAAGTGTATATATGCAAAGAGAGCTCGCGCTCGAACTTTATGGAGTTCCGTATTTGGGGCGGGGGAGAGCCGTATAATCTTATCGCGATTATTTAGCGAGCCGAGATTCGCTGCGGAGGAAGAAAGAGCAGAGAAAGAGAGGGAGATTAGCTACTATAGGTGGAAGAGGAGTGAGGTCAGCGTCGGCCCCGATTGTTTACCAACATGAGCGCATCGGAGTGTACGACGAGGATGATCCGAGAGATGTGTGTGTATATGTATATAGCGTCGTATAGTATACAAAGGTATATAATGTATAAGAGGGAGAGAGAAGAAACTTCGTCGTCGAGCTTTTATTTCTTGTCCCGGTTGGGCAATCGCTGCTGCTGGGGCTTGCTCATCTGCGTTTGTATGGCTCTCGCCGTTTGCTTGCATAAATAAACAAATGAGCGGAGGGTGTATTACGGTGAGAGATAAGCGGCGAGGAGAGCTCTGCACTCTGTGTGTATACATATGTGTCTCTTTTTATCATTGTCTGTCTGTTTATCGTCGTATCAGGTGCTCGCATTGTACGAGTGTTTTGATATTTTTTGCTCAATCAAATGGACTTGAACATTGTTTTTCCTTGTTATTGTAGGATCGAATTAGAATCATTTATATACGTCTTAAAACAAGAGAAGTATAACGAGTTCCTATTTTTATATATTCAAGGCGAATAACATAGTATAATAACATAGCAAATTTTAAACAAGTATTAATCAATAGAAAGAAAATTTGCGATAAAATTAATTCGAGTAAACTTAAAGTTTCTCAGTGGTGTCAAGAGATATACGAGAACTTTTCTCATAAATGCGTGACCAATTATGCTACAATATTATTCGCCGATACTAGGCTTAATCGCAGACAGCAATTTAACAACGCAGCGTTACTTTTCGTCCATTAGCGCATATCAACTTTCTAGCGGCTACTCACAAAAGCACTCGTGCGAATCGTGAAAGTTTTTTTGCCGAAGCTCAAGCTATGTTATACTTATATATGCATAAGCGTAAGTGTGCGTGATTCGATACGCGAATATACAAAGGATCTAGATGAACAGACAAAGACGCGAAGAAAAAGCAAACACATACGTGCAATTACCGCCATACGCAATTACAGCATTTCTCTCTCATCTAGCCTTGTCATCGCCGTGCACAAATCAATTTTTGATGAAACAAACTCGTAAATGTTTATGTGTAAAATGTTACAAAATGCTCACGTGTGTGTGTGTGTGTGCGCGCATGTGAGAGAAAGAGGGAATAAACTAACAGTTGGATTCTGAATACACATAATATTTTACTTGATTTATTTTCAATCAAGCCAAGTTGATTATCGCGAGATTCTCCATAGCAGTGTGTTTACACTTTTCATCATAATAAGTTTATTCCACTCATTCTTGCTCCTCTCGAGGCATCTCCTATATATATAGTAATACTGTCGGACCGCCACCGTGGTGAATTCCAAGGAAGTGAATAGAAAATAAAAAACGTTTTGGTGTTTGGGGACTCCCCTCGTCTATAATCTCTAGAATTACGGTACTATAAATTCTTAAAATATGTTCCAGTTTTAATCTGAATGCCTGAAATATTTCTCGAGAAAAATCAAAGTCATTCCAGCGGCGAAGGAGAACTTGAAAATCAAGACTGGAGAACTATAGAGAGCGGAGAAGGTAAAGAAAATTGGTCGATCGAAGGTGCGCGTCTTTCTTTCGGCACGCCTACGCGTGCATTTCCATACCTGGCGGTGCGCCGAAGAGAGACGGAATAAGAGGTGGGTTCAGATGTGATAGGAATCGGAGAGCCCGGCAGCAGAAGCACATACACGGCATACATACAGCTTGTATATCAATATACACCGAGATATACACACTTTCGCGCTCGTTAATGGCGAGGATGCGCCGTGGCTAATCGATTCCAAGACAGATTTTCCGATCGGTCAAGACGATTAGATGGACGATAGGCAAATTGCGAACGTGAAATGGCGATGTTCTTATCCACTGTGACAAAAGAGAGAGAGAGAGAGAGAGAGAGAGAGAGAGAGAGAGAGAGAGAGAGAGAGGCGAGTTGTTTATGAGAAGACGGGAGTCGTCGCGAGAGAGAACGATTATAATGGAGCTTTATTGTAATTTCATCGGATGTTAATTGATCCGATTTATTGTGGAAGGATAAATTACTTTTATATGCCAAGTTCTTAATACGACGATAATCGATCGATTATTGATTGGAAATGTATTGAAGAAATATTCTACTAAATTTATTCTTTTATTAGATTTCCGGCCGCGAATGAGCTTGCTTGGAACTTGGAACACCTACGTAGTCGATGCATCGATCACAAAAATATATTGCTTCCATCGAATCGAAAATCGAAGAAATCGTGACTTATATGCTAAGCAGTCGACAACATATAGTAACTTTAAATTCAATCGCAGGATTGTATCGTGTATTTTAACGTTTGAATGCACACTGCAGCAGGAAGGTAAAGGTTAATCGCCAACTTCAAGGGCAGTTCTATCTGCGCGACAGATACATCAATTCCGATAAACAACGCAGCTTTTCAGATAAACCAAGGTGTTAACCTGGCGTTGGTAGCATGGACCGCGCTCTCTGAAAATCCTCATTTGAATATATGTTAATGAGTATTCATCTCTCAATGACCGGACGTCTGCCTTACGCGTTATAGCCTCCGCTTCGCATTAGACCGCAGAGAGAAAAAATCTTCTCTTCAACCATACCGAAACTCGACTTTTGTTTACGTTCTTCCCCACAAATCCTCTGCGCGACCTGGTACCCATGCCCATAAACTCGTGACTAAATAACGAATTTCCTAATTGAGTATAACTCGTCGATAGCGCGCTCGGTATAATTCCGGCGTTTACATAACGTATGCTATCTAGCTTGCAAATACAAAAAAAAGCAAACTGCATCTCCCCTCGCGTTATACGTGCACTGCATTTTCATAGTATCAGCCGCATTCGTACTAATTAAACAAATACGCAGTAGGCTCTCCCGGCATTAGAATATCGCGTAATTAATCTTGCATGCAGAGTACGCGCGACTAATCGGACTCTCCAGCGGGCGACACTTTCGCACGGAGCGCCAACGTCGCTGACCTCTTGCTGTATACATGTATACACTGCCGCTAGGCAATCGCGAGCTGCAAATAGCGGAAAAACTGGAAAAGAAGAGTTTATCAGCGACTTTTCCGGATTTTTTCAGGCGATCGGGAAAACGATTACGACATACATAGCTCATATCAGAATCATAAACATATGCGTTGGAATAATAGTTATAAATCAATACTTTAATTTACTCCTAAAAATATAATAGACGTTAAAGTTGATATATAGAACAAAATATCCTGATATACACACTGTGAATTGTACATTGAGAATGTTGTCAGGACAATGCTTAAACTTCGAGGAATTTCATTTACATTTTACTCGGTACAGCCTAGATTTAGCGCGCTTGCTTACGTTCCTTCGCAGAATTTAACGTTCCCGTTCGACTATAATACATTATATCGTCATCGTCGATCTCACGTGTCGTCGATGCGCGACAAACGAGCGCTGCACGCGTTCGTTTTTCAAAGCTAATAACACACGGTAAAATGAAAAGGCAGCTAATATAAGTACTACGCCTATGGCTCTGAAAAACGAATATCGTCCTCGCGTGCGAGGAATCGCCGCGTTGCCCCCGTTTTCCATTTCACTCTCTATCGACTACACGTCATATAAGTATAGGATTATAATGTTTACCACCGGATCGGGCATAAACAATGAACGCCATCAGTCAGCTTTAATCTTCGTGAAAATCGCCTTCTCTATTATCGGGTTCACTTATATGATAATTCGAACTCATTATATTCGGCTTCGCGTTCAGTAGTAAAAGTGTGAAATTATGTAACTCGGCGAGATCCGTGATGTAAACATCGGAAAATGGAGCTGCTGCTGTATATATAATGTGCAGTTGAAAGATATTATTCGCAGGGTATGATTGTAAATTACGTAAATATGGTATATAATAGGATTCGAAATATCGTGACATAACGAATAATTAAATGCAGCCAAAGTTTTTATAGGGGAGTTCTACGCGATTTCCTTTATTGAAAATCCTGAAAATCGGACCGGTGGCTTTTCAAAACTAAATGTTAACACCGACATTTCAATTCCTGCGGTATAAGTATAATCAGTGGCGGTTTTCTATTATTAGAAACACACTCATTCTCTTTTGTATCATCAAGGTCATCGAATGGCAGTAAGTAGTAGCAAGAGCTATAATGATGATCATTTCACGCGCACAGCTGAAAAAACTATTCGATATTTGAAGTTCGATGGGAGTCGTATTGTAATGAATTATACGGACCGTGGAGTTTGTTTTGAAAAAAGAACATTATCGACGCGCGTGAGTCACTCGCATAATTGAGAAGGCAATCAAAAATTTTCAGACCGTTTCTCAGGTTTTGACTCATCGCCTGCTTTATCGCGCTTATTTAAGTCAGTCGTTAAAAAAAAGAATCCTTGTTTTTTTTCGAATCGTTTATGCAACGGATGACCTTACCGTAAAACTTTTTTTTTTTAACGATCTGGGAAAAACTTGGCAACGCTGCGCAAGCAAGAGAGAAATGATCATTCTTTGTTGATCGGACACCTATGCGGATTTGAAGAACGGAATCCATCTCGCAATGATAATACGTTCTCACGTGCGTTGTATAAGAAGCCAAAGATGGAAAGAGGACGCATCGCATAAACAAACGGGAAGTATCTTCTAAAAATTCTTCTCCTCGTCACGTGCAAGAACAAACAGAAAAAAATTCAGATATACAGCGCGTAGCACCTGACAAATTCTTCATTCGCGTGTAAAACGTGCTCTGCACATGATGTGTCGAAAACAATAATAACGAAAATAGGTTAGGAGAAAAAAAAGCACTGTCTTCCAGAACCCAAACAAATGACATACATATAGGACAGGTGCGCATACGTACATCATACATATGTATATGTATATGTATATAAACACATGCGCAAGCACTGAAGTACACAAGATACTTAGTATGAGAAAACAGTCGACTCACCAGGACTTTGGTGAACCGGCGCTCGAGCTCCTGGGCGTCGGGCATAGGTTGCCTGGGCGCGCCGCGCACGCTGCCGGTTCTCGTGTGCTGCGAGCCGGTCGTGCCGGAACTGTTGAGACTGCCACCGCATCCTCCGCCGACGGGGCTGAGATAAGGCTGGCAGTTTTTGATGTTTGGGGAGGCGAATTCCCGCTGATGGTGGTGATTACCCTGAGGGTCGGCCTCAGCCAGCCGGCTCCCCACGAGGCCCATCTCACGCTCGAACCGCACGAGCTTCTAGGATGCACGATTGCTGCACAGTCTAGGCAGCTGACTGCGACACGTATATTATTATTATTATTATAGGAGTCGGTAGTGCAGCGCTCAGCTTCAGTGGTGTCGGGCGAGGGAGGACGATATGTTTTCTTTTTCTCTCTCTTGCTCCTGCAACACACACACACACTGTAGAGAGATAGAGAGAGAGAGAGACAGGGAGAGAGAGAGAGAGATACACATACAAGCTCGATTCCTCTCTCGCTCGCGCGCGCGTTCCTCGCCTCTGACTCAGCCTCTCGTTGTGGTCTTCTTCTTCTTCTTCTCGCGGGCTGTGCTGTGCCGTGTATGCAGCGAGCACTGCTGCAACGGTGTGTTACTGGAGGCGGGGGTCGAGGAAAGCCCTGGGAGAGCTGGCTCGAAGTGCAACAGGTACCGGAATGAGGCCCATAGTCGAGACCGTCTCGTCTCCTCTGCAGTGGCACACAGGATATCCTCGCGTATTCTAGGTTATAAGTACGCGCACTTGAATTGGAGATGTAGAAGGCAGAGCACAGGCGTAGCGCGTGAGTATATTCGAACGAAAGAATTATACTTATAATGTACAAGTATTCGAGTGCACGGGACGAGCGTTGTTGACGCCGAGCGAGCCTACAGCGGCGTCAATGCTCTCGCGCGCGGAGATGCGAGCGGACTGCCGCGACGGTGAGAGTTCTTTGCTCGCCGCAGTGCAGCGCGCAGCAACAACAGCGACGCGGCGTGCGACGGGGAAGGAGAAGAGGCAGCTCCCCGGCGCTCCGTTGTATATGCCTATATGTATATACATATGCATGTAAGTGTGTATATGTATATGTATTTGTGCGCGAGCGTGTGTACGCCGACTCCGGATGGTTTTTACCCTTATGGAATCACGGATTTACGCGACGACACTTGGAAAAGCCTTGCGCCTCTATTTCGGTATACTTAATAGTCGCTCGATGCCATCGAGTTTATGATGACTCGACTCCGTACACGCACACAAGTAAGTACTGCGGGAAACGCACACACATACTATACACCTGCACCGCGCGTGGAATGCTGTGTTGCTTTTGCTCGTTGTTTTGCGGCCTGCGACTGCGGCGCTACAATCGCTGCCGCCGGTGACTTTGGAATATGGCCGACGACATACACATATAGATATGTTTAGATATCAATAGTTGTCAATTTGGACATCGTGTATATATGTAATCGCAGTTGTTTTGTTTTTGAGCGAGCGGAGCCCGAATTCAAATTCGCAACTGTGTTTTTCATTGTAGTCAAGGAAGTCAAAGAAGTCCAGCAGGTTTGGGGCAAAAGTAAATATTGCAAAAATAGAAAAATCTGCTCCGAAAAGTAAAACAGCGACCTACCGTCCCGGCGCGTCCGCGGTATCTCTCGAAGCTTCCTCGAGCCTCCGCACGCGTCGTCGCGATCAGTCCGCTGAAGAAAGCGCAGCAGGCCGCGCACACAACCCGCGGCGGCGCGGTGACGGTGGCCGCCTCAACTCTCGAGGCAAGACATCAGCAGCAGTGTGCAGTTCTCTCGCGTGCGTATAAAATACACCTCCGTAATTCACGCATATGTATGCGTGTGGGCGGTCGCGACTGTCGCGAGCTCGCGAGTGAGAGGTGGCCCGCGTGCGTGCGAGTGTCTCGTACGTAGAGTTTAGTTTTGCCTATATCGGCCAAGAAAATCCGCGGACGGGCAGTAGCGGACCATCGGGCACTCGGTCGACCTCGTCATTGGTAGTTGTACTCTGCCGGTAATTATACGTGTAAGTAAGCAGCCGGAGACGGCGGCCTCTTCCTCTCACTCCCGATTATACTTAGCTGCCCGGGCGTAAGCTTGGATTCTGTACCAGTATACCTATCTTACTAGCGCAGAAAAGAGTGACATCACGAAATCAGTAGTACGAAGTGTAGCTATAAGTACACCTATACTTTGGTGCGTGCGTGCGCGCGTGTCATCGCCGGCGTGCGCTCTGATTGGTCGATACGAAAAAATCCGCCAACTTCGGAGGCGCATGCACCCGCACAGGTCGGTCTGCAGCGGCGGCGAGAAGACGATAGCGGAGAAAGTCGCCGGTGCACTATATACTTTCCTGTGTCTACTGGTCGGCTGATTCTGCTTCTGCTTTCTGCTGCAGCTGAGGACTCCGCAACGTCTACTGCTATTTTTAAGCGACTGAGGTATGGCTGTAATTTGTTAAATTCGCTGCTACTCGCAAGTCAAGGCTTTTGTTCGACGTGTAATTGCGGGGGCTGATGATCTCTTTCCCTCCCCCCCCTCTCTCTTTCTATCCGACGAGTGCACTAAGTATAAGAGGCAAATGAAAGTGGCTTTGTATGGGTGTAAGATATACTTATATATACGCGTCTGCCACCGTGTCTCCGGGTATATCATACTACTCTGTCGTCGACTGTGCGTGTGTGGGGCAATAAACAATAAAAAGTAAAAGGCTGCGCTGCGACAGTATGCATTTGCACGCCGGGAGAAACGAGAGTTAAAATTATTATCTGCGCAGTGTGACGCGCGTCGCACGATAACTTTTAGATTAAATAAAATTACTGTGTTCGTACTTTGTACCTCTCCTTATTCTTTTGTGTTTCAACTGTTTTTTTAATACTTGTTCACTGGACTCTTGTATTGTCTTTCGAATGTTTTTTTACGTTAATTATATACACCAAAGTAGAGATCAACGACATGGTAAAATAACATCAATTTAACATTTGAAACCTTATCTTCTGTGAAAGTGAGTTAATACACTGTACCTATACGAATTGTGTGCAGTGCAAATCATTCATGTATAAAGTGAGATACGATAAAGAAGATGGATTGCTGTATTGACAAGTCGATACAACTCGTGGAAATAACATGGATTGCCGCATAAATAAAAGTATCAACAAGCGCATACAATGTATTTTGGAGCAATAACTCAAACGGGGCAAAAGGCATTGGATAAAATAAACAAAGTATATACTCGAGTTTATTCATTCGTGGCGCTACTATCAGCTGCAAATTCTCCCTTTTCCACGCATAAATCAATCGAGCCCATTAGGAAATTTCATTTACAATCTCCTCGCGGTTCGTTTTCACGTGAATAGATACTTTCGCAACGCCTATACATAATATACAACGGCAGTAGTAGCAGCAGCAGCAGCAGCAGCAGCAGTGGCGGGAGGAAAGAAATTACACGCGCCCAACTTTTTCGCTAATGCAATAGCATTTTCCGTCGCGACTCTCCTTCACGGCGACGGCGGCTCCTTTTCCTTCTCTTTCTCTCGTGGCCGATCAGTAGTGTGTCTCGCCGTCGGTGCAAGCAGGCAGTTTCCTAGAGGTCACTAGCCTCTGCCTCTCTCTCTCTCTCTCTCTCTCTCTCTCTCTCTCTCTCTCTCTCTCTCTCTCTACAGTCTCTCTATATATTCGCTCGCCGCCGTCGTTTTCTTCTTTGCATTATGTGTGTGTGTGCGCGAAGGCCGAGATTTTTGCGAAATAAGCTCTGCGCGTCCAGTTGTATATAGAATATATATCCGCGAATGCAGCGTTACTGGAACCACGGATCTGCTCCCGTCGTGATGACGGCTGTTGTCTGTTGTACTCTCTATACTGTTGCTACTGCTCCGCTGTAGTAGTACCTAGATACTGATGATCGACCGCCGCCTACTTTACATAAAACTCTATAGTTATATAGACACTCGCTGTATCTTGAAGGCTCGGAATTTTCTCCAGCTGTGTTGTACAACTACTTAGTATAATATGAGAGGAGGATAGGCTACTGTAACCTTGCATCACTATACTCAAATGTGCGGAGACGTTGATTTTGTGACGATTCGCAACAAGTATGTATGTCGCCTACTCTCTCTCTCTCTCCCTCTCTATCTCTGATTCTGTATGATTTTTCTGCTCGTGTAGCATTTTCTCGTACACAGCGAAAACGTGTGTTGTAAAACAATATGGTTTACACCGCCAACGTCGCAAAAATCATTGTTTCCGCGAAGTGATGAAGAAAAAAAAATGACCGGAGCTAACCTGACCCGAGACACGGCCTCCCATCGACCTAACCTCTTGCGGCCAGCAGGCGTGGAAAACCTCGTGGTGTGAAGTGCAATGCACATATTTGCTGCAATACTGCGCCGCTACGCAGCTCTCGTATAAGCTATGTTACGTTATCCGTCGAGATCGAGTACAACGAACCCGAGACGGGCGGTCGGTATGGTAGATTTCTGGTCAGTGTTACTCGGTGAAAATTTCCTATATAAGTACTTACCAACAAAACGCAACATTCCGAACGCGCATCACGTCTGCGCGGCGCTCATCTCAATTGTCGCAATGTAAACTAATATATGCTCGCATTACGATTTGCGCTTGTCTCTGCATCTGATTTTATTAAAGCTCGATTTTATATGTACGTCATATGTACTACTTTCTTTGTAAACATTTAGAATTTTTGAGAATCATTTGTCATTAACGAAGTTATAGTGCTTTGAACATGATTACCGATGACGTCACATTGACACAGTGATATCCTTTGATGTTATATATGAAGGTGACTAAACTCGTTCAGGTTTTAATGTGGCTTTTGAAAGTTCAACAGAAGTCACGCTTTGATTAATACCCGATTGTGATGTTTCTTCCGATATAGAAACTACTCAAACTATTAGAAGATTCTAGTTGATTTGCACGATATTGCATCGGGCAATCGCATGATATATTTGTACATATACGCGCGAGCGCGAGTCGGCAACGAAGCTATTATTATTCGCTCTACGCTATGTATGTATGTATGTATATCAATTCTTTCTTTATTTCTGTTCCAGCGAGCTGCGCAGCAGTGCCGAACCGGAGCAGATAAGCCGGAACCAGTATAAGATCAGCAAGACAACAATACAAACACTCGTACGCGAGAGGAAAGAAGAAATAAAGAAAAAAAGTCTCGGAGCGCGCGCGTCATAATCGTCCGTTTGACACTTCTGACCCCCCGCCAAGGACACGGCTCGATCGCGATCGCGGCCTCGGCCCTCCTCCACGCACACAAGCGCATAAAAATAGCCGCCAAGGTCCCTCGAAGAACTCGAAGAAGAAGAAGAAGAAGAAGAAGAAGAAGAAGAAGAATAAGAAGCAATGCGTCGCCGTCCATCGCCGTCGCCGGTGCTGCTGCTTCTGCTGCTGCTGCAGAAGCGCGATCGGGAGCCGTGAAGGCCAGCGCTCTAACCGCGACTTATAGATAGAGCCAGAGATGGCCGAGGATCAGGGCGAGCCTTGTCCCACGGCTCTCGGTTCGGCCGAGAAGGAGAAGCCGCCGGAGAGTCGAGAGTCCGAGGAGCAGCCGAAGCAGATCGACAGGATCGACAAGTTAGTCGAACCGGTCAAGGAGACGCTAGATGACGACGACCTCGAGAGCAGCCAGTCCTTGAACCTCGTGCTCGAGGATCCCGAGGATAACGAGGAGAACAAGACAATTGCCGTTGACAGCGAGAAGCCCGAGCTTGCGGAGAAAACAGCTGTCGATGACGTAGACGCTGGAACGTCGAAAATTGATGAGAAGGAGGAGACCAAGCTGCTGGAAAAGGATATCGAAGTTATAAAAAATGAGACGGAGAGGAAGGAGGAAGAAGTTGATGCAAAGCTCGCGGAGGATGCCAAGATCGACCAGGCCGGTAGCAGCGTCAAAGTACCGGAGATCAAGGAGGATGACATTGACGTCGAGACCGAGAAGGAAATCGTAGCAGCCAAAAACGAAGCGGAACCCAAAAAGCTCCAAGTCCAGAGCAAGGGCGAGAAAGTGGAGCTCAAAGCCGAGGAGAGCCAAATCGAGGCCGGAAATAAGAAAGTCGATGCCGGCAATGTAGCGGAAATGAAAGAAGATTCCGTAAAAACCTCAGCCAGCCCGGCACCGGAAAAGGAGAAGCCCGAAGCAACAGTAGTAGAGCCAGACGTCGGGATCGTTGGTCCCCCAACGGCAGCTTGCGACTTGCTGAGCGACGCGGAGCTGGTAGCGGAAAAGCCTTCCTTGCCGACTGACGAGACGAAGACCGGCGGCGGTGGCGCGCAAGTCTCCGAGCGAGTCGTGCGCTGGGTCGAGAACACCGCCGCGAAGGCCGATGACCCGGCGGCGGCAACCACGGGGGTGGGGGTGGCATCCCAGCCGGAAAGGGATGCCGAAGAGGAGATGGACGGGGACGATGACGACGAAGACGATGAGCAGGAGAACGAGGAGCTCGATGGGGAAGAGGGCTCCAGCGCGGGGAGGACCAGGGGGAGGAAGAGGCGGCAGAGCAACGGGACCAACGGGGTACCGGCGAACCGGAAGTCCCAGAGAGTCGTCGGCAGCATCATCCGGCGCAGTATAAGATGGTGAGTGTCGTTTATCTATGTAGATAAATATATTGTCTCGAAATCGAAAGTCGATTTTTCATAGATTCGTTTGAAAACGTTCTCCAATAGCGGTGTATATGCGATGTCGCAGCAGCATAATAGGCAAACTGACGTTTCTTTTTTCTCGTCGTCACTCGGCTGCAGTATATAGCCGAGGAACAAGAGAGAAACCGTTGAATATCACATCGACGAGGTCACCTTCGAAATATGCATGCGGAGAAAACGCACGGAGAAATAGCGTCCGCATTGTAGCTCAAGGAGCTTTTCTGATTTACCCTTCGCGCGGCTCTCGACCCGTACGATACGCGGCTCCTGGTAAAAATCTCCCGCTCTCGGCGTCGCCGAACGAGGTCGAGGTGAGTCGCGTGAAAATAAGAGAGGTCGCGAGCGCGGCTATATACTCGTGCCTGCTCTGCATTATCGCGCAGCATCTACACGCACACAACTCACGTGTACACGAACGGAGATGAGGATTTTTCCTTGATGGGCTCATTGGTTGCAGTTTTATTATATAACGAGATCAGGTATATAAGTATAGTCGATGTTCCGTTGACCGGGTTACAAGCGCATTGAATTATTGAATCGATCTTTGACGGTTATAAACGCCCCGCGAGTGCAAGTTGCAATCCTCGCTTCCGATGTGCGGAGGACAGGTGACAAAAAAGCCTCGAAAGAAACGAGATAAGAACGCAATATACTCTCGGTTTCTTCCGAAATTTTTTGCGACGCACTCGCACCTACAGCAAGGCTCCCGACAACAACAAGGCTCCAAGGCAACGCCGTATATATATATATCCCAACGACAACGAGCAAGTAAAAATAATTTTTTACACCCGATCGACCTCTATCTCAAGGAAAAAAAACAGTTGGTCTACGCAATGACGATGGCCTGGTTTCAGGCTCGACTCGATCGAGCGCGACGAAGCTGACTTTATCTGCCGATAAGAGCCGCGCGTTCGCCGCCGCGAGAAAATCCAGAGCGTCCGTGTGTGTGCGCGAGTCCCGATGATGCACGCGAGAGTAAGAGAGAGAAAGGTGAGCTTACATATAGGTGCGCGCAGCGCGCATGTGGTATCGAGACCAGTCGCTCGATAAGCGGGAGTAGGGGGCCTCGATAAGGATTCCTTCCGCCGCGCGCGCGCGAGACTCACCTGCTCTCATTCTGAGGCTCCTATTTTTCGCGCAGGGGCTGATCCAGCTCACGCCCACCAACGCTCGCTGTTCTCCGGTGTCATTGTCGCGAGCTATATATACATATATATATATACTCTTTTCGGTTTCGCCGCGACGGAATTACGAGAGCCTTTTTCCATTTAATTATTTTGATCGCGCGAGGCTTTGCGTTTGGTCTGCGGCAATTTTACATATATGACGAATGTTTTCTTTTGCTCTCTATATATTTACAATACAATAGGTATATCATAATATAGATATGTTACATATATATACATTATTTTTCTCTGACGCAACATAATTATCTTATATGATATGCGGTGCGCCGATATTTTCAATTTACCCGAGATCGCAGTTATATTGTTAGTCTCGACATGTCTTTGGCAGTACACGCCCACACGCACAATGCGCGTCATTTATCAGCGTCAGAAAGTTGTAGCAGCAGAACCGGCAATTCATAAACTCATCAACAAAGAACGTCAATCAGGGACAGCGAAATTTCGGCATTGTGTCGTCGCTTATATGGTTATATACGTCGACGACGACCAAGTACGTATTATTATGTAGAGGCGAAGTGTAACGCAATTAGCTCTTCTTGATACTCGCATACAATTGCCTTACGGATCGAAATTTCACGTCCGAATGACCAGCATCGCACAATGCCGAGCGCATACGTATGAGTGTGCGTATATGTATAATTTTATATGCATAGTGTATGTATGTTGTATACACACTCCTGGCCTTGGCATCGAGTAGTGCCACTAATGCCGGCAGGGCGACGACTCGGGCTCTGGGGAATATTGCAGGGATGCCAGAGAAGGGGTCGTCTCTATGCATAGCCTCTCCCTCTGTATCGGCCTGTGTTGTATCTGCTTGTATACGGAAAAAGGATCTCTATAATTGAGATGACGTCAGAATGCGACGTCGGGACCTCCTACTATTATAATTCGACTCTGCGCCTAGCCTGTGCGCACGAGACGCGCGAGCTTTGCTTATTTATTTCGCGAGCGCTCCGTTCTTATATATACGCACATATCTGCTTTTTATGCGCGACCCCCGCGCTCATATATCTATTCATTCGCGGGATAACACTCATCTTTATTTATTGATCGCTGGCCCTCGAAAACGAAAGATATATATATATCTTTCGTTTTTAATATATATGCAATACAACTATACGCATGTCGCATACGTGGGCAATGCACGTGTCGACCTGCGGTAACTGCGGGTGTACATAAGAGAGAGCAGCTCATCAAAATTCAGGAGCCGATCGCGAGCACACCCCATATAGCTCTACGCTTTAATTGTATAACGAGCGTCTACACATCAGCTGCAGTATCGCTTGGCGTTTAGTGCGTCCCGATGTTCCATTAACATCCGCATAATATTGTATAACGATTTTTTTTTCTTTTCAATGTAGAGATCCCGTTCTAAATAACAGTATATTGTAAAAGTACTGACAATGGGCCGCACCTATGCACGAGCCTATCAACACTGTAAAATAACCAATCGGCAAGTTCATTAGCCCTCGGCCTTTTTTTCCTCAACTAGACCGCGCAGTATAGTCGGCACCGTGAATTCGTCCGATATACGCGCATTGGACGTCTCGCCGTAACAATCATCTCGTCGCGCTGACTCGCTGCGATGCAGTCGAGCGAGCATTAACGTACTCGATGGCGAAGTAGAAAATCGCCGCGTCATTTGCATCGTATACTATATGTGAGCGTATACCGTAGTCGTGCTGATGCTACTGTGTTCTCCGGGCTCCGACGCAGCTTCAGTATGCAGTACTCGGTCAATGCCACCACGCGGCGACTCCCCTATTGTGTATACGGTATATATGTATATACGTTCCTCCCTCCATATACAGCGCGTACGTGCCTGCGCGCATCAGGCTTCTTTTCTAAGTCTTCCGGAGCTTTTGGGCGAGGCAAGATCGATATTTACACAGGCTGCAGCTTTACGTGTCGATTGATTACATGTATCGAATTATACGTCTCTCGTTGATTTTATATTAACCGATATATTACATCTTGCAACAAAGCGTTTGTGTACGTCTGAAGGACTTGGCTCACTCGAATGTACTCTTTCTTCTTTATTACATTGAAATTCTACGCTGCTGCTTTTAAGGGTAATTCCCCTATACGCTGCATTTATACATCGTCCAGCACGTGAAAGACGATGCCTCCTGCACACTTCACAGCGCGCCTCAAAAATATTCTCTCTTCTTCTTCTTCTGCTTCTTCTTGCGGCCATGTGTATACAAAACGATCGAGCGCAAGCGAGATAATAAGCATCAGGAGCCTGCACACGTGCGCGCTTTTACATGTTTTTCTCGGCGTCCCGGCGCTATCTCTTTCGCCGGCGCGCAGCGAAACCCCTCACTTGCCCGGGCCATGCTTCCGACCCTCGGCAAGTGGGGGCGTAATCCGGGAACGGTACCATAGAAACGGTACCGCGCGATGCTCGCACGCTGTTGACTCGGGGGGTCGCTACCGCCCACTTGCGTTCACCTACATTATATTATATTATACGCACCCGCGCACGTACGCACGCACGCACGCACGCACACCTCGATCGTTCAACTTTTTCATCGTTCTACTTCCGCGGAGAGATGTTGCTTGATGGATTTTCTACGCATGCGATGTGTCTCGTGTGCAACAATGGATCCCATAGAATCGCCAAACGCTGACTAATGGACGCAGGGAATGCATGCAGCAGAGGAGAAGACTTCTTTTTCAAAGTATGAAAGAGCTCGCTCGTATATTGCATACGCGATATCGCCCCTTCTCTTTCTCCCTTAAGAGTGCTCCACATTCATGCTAGAAGTCTGAATTTTTAGCAGCGCCCCCACGTTACTCCTCAATAACCACTAATGATTTAAACAAATATAACAGAGTCGAAAAGTGGGTATTACTGAGTTTCAGCACGTGTAGTAGGTATCAAAGAATATTACAGAATTAAGTTTATAAGATAAAAGTTAAAATTAACATTTTATTTCGTCGGATAAATTTTAAGAAGCAGTGGCCGTTAAACTAACTACAGTTTGACTTTGTCCGGCGAAATACGTCGTTATTATTTAATTTCAATTCCTTAATTCTTTTTAAAAACATTCCTTAATACTTATTTCATGTGCTGAAACTCGATTTATGGTGATAAAGTTAATCAATTAATTATAATAAACAAAAAACGTTTTCTACGCTAGGTGGTGGGTCACTCGTGGTGTGGAGCACTCTTAATACGATCCACTGAGGGAGTTCTCTTTTTAATGCGGATATGAAACGTCCTTTTAATTGCTTAGATCAATGGATATACATAAGATTGTTAATATTGTTTGACTAATATAGTTATGAACATTTACTAGCTAGAATCGGCAATGCGAAATTCTGTATGTTTCAGTTTATTTTCTGCTCTGAAGCTGACTTTCTGTCGGTAAATTATCGACCGAAACTGTAAACATTGGACTAACCGCTTATCGCGAGAATTGCGCGCGCAGTGCATAATCGTCATTTTCATCAAACTACAAAGCATTGTATTTAGTACATCGATATATAAATCGAGTTGTAGTCGTAGAATTTTTATTTCGACGGTTTGTGCTTTTATTCTTCGCGAGTACACCGAGCGCGGCAGCGAGAGTGAGAGAGACATCCAAGACCAATATGGCGGCGCCCATGCATCCTGTCAGCCTGTCACTCGTTTGCCTGCTGAATACTACTGACAATACCTTAATTTATTTACTGTTGATAAATCGCTCTTTCAGTGTCGAAATTATGATTTTTTTTTGTTTATTTAAAAACATCGCGCAAATAAATTGACATTTCCGCGCAGCCTAATATAATCGCATCGAACGCGATGTATATGCAGCATAACAGTATACACACTGCAGACTAGTTTCCTCGTTCGTTCATCCGTTCATTCATTCGAGCACACATATGCAACGTCTGATGCTGTGGACTTTTTATTTAGCCTCTCCCCTCCTACGCTCTCGAGTAGAGGCTGCGCATGCAGAATTCAACGTCCCCCGCGCACAATGCATGTACGCACGCACACAGTAAAGGGAATTGCCGGCGCGCGAAGAAATAATCGTCGCTCCCTTTAAACATTCGGCTTTTCTCTCTCTCTCTCTCTCTTGGTCTCTTCAAGAAAGGGGCGAAAGAGAGGGGGAGAGAGGCTTCTTTGTGTGCATTTATACATACACAGACACGCGCCCGAGGATCATGTCCTACTACTCCGCCGCCGCCGCCGCCGCACAACAGATGTCGAATGTATAATCTTTGTACTACTGCTGTGTGTATAGACGCATCAGTTATACCTGTGTGCGTGCGTGAGAGTGTATAATAATATAGTCTTGAGGTGTCCTGCATTCGTGCGCGTGTCGTATATACGGTTGCGACGTCTTCGGTCGAGCTGTCGCCCTTTCTTTGTGCGCGGCTGCTGCAGCGCGTATAGAAAATCGAGTGAAACCAAAGTGCCCGAGAGGTCTATACGGTCCCCCGATGTGAGCTCTCACGTGGGACTCCGGGAATTTCGAAGCTGGTACCAGCAGTTTTCGCGCGCTTGGAGAACGTGCCTCAGAACCTGATACCTTCCCCTATTTTATACAGCAATAAAAAATAAGATTTTTTACATATTTATTATTTTATACCACACGTATAATCACGAATTATATAATTATGAAGCGACGTCGTTTTACAAAAAATAGCACAGCGGTATATATATATATATATATATATATATATATATATATAATATATAGATTGTACATTATAGAGGTACATGACCGCCTGATGTGAATCGCAGAATATCCCGTTCGTCTCTTGCGGAAGCGAGGAAGAGTAAAAGTAAAAGTAAGAGCAAGAGTAAAAGAAAGCGAAACACATCTAAGTTAGTATTGTACGCATCTATAAAGAGTCGAGCGGTCCCATCGCGTAGCCTTGCGTCCTTATTCATCGCGTTCGCGAGGGAACCTAACGGCCCATCTCTCTCTTTCTCTTCCTTCCTCTTCGTATATTTATATATGTATATTGTATATAGTTGATGCCCTTCCCCCGGACTCGACCTTCCGGGAACTGGTATTTTTACTGGCCCGGTGCGCTAGAGCCGCTGTCATCGCTATATACTCACACTCTCAATGGGGCCCGATTTTTTCTGCCCAGCTTGACGGTGATGCAAAAAAGATTTATATTTTATTGTATTACCTATATTTTCTCAAATATATTATAGAAAAAAATGTCTGAACGTTTGAAGTCCGAATTATATACATCTCGATATTATCGACCTTTATAGGAGGCAATTTTCCAAGTATAATATATATATACATATAAGCCTTTCCATTCGGAAGCTCGCACATGTGCTCACCAGACGCCACGCTGCACCGATCGTCAGTAGCGCTATATAGAGGCTGCATTTACGAAAGGACTGCGAGCAGAGCTGAGGCTCTCCGGGAAGAATGTACTACTTTTATACTCGCGCGCGTCTTCTCGGAATCGCCGGAGAGACTAATTCTGAGTTTTGGAAAAAACCAAAATCCAACAAGTGCGAAATTCCATTTTAATACCTTTGCAACGTGTCGTGACTCGTGCGCTGTAACATAATAATAAAGAAACAAAAAAGTTTATCCTCGACACTCGAACGACAAGACTATTGATGGGTACCATATTCCGTCGGCTTCATTCGCTCTCTCAACGCCCGCATCATCTGCTCCCGGCTTTTCGAGTATATACACGCCTGCATAGTAATGATGCGGGGGAGGGAATAATTAGAAGCATCCTTTTCGTTAAAGGTTGACGCAAGAATCGATAGACTTGATTTTTTTCCTTTTACTATAAGGATAATTCATTTTGAAAGCCTGCGCAAACAGCGAGCATCGGTCTTTCTTTGAAGCCGCCTTGCTTTAGACGATCGAGCGAGCGTCACACTACTCTCGTACGACGTGACTAATCCAGTGCAAACTAATTCCACGTTAAACATTCGTCAGCAATAGCTCTCCCGACAATACAGATCCCCGCGCGCGGCAATCGTACACAGATACCTCGCAGACACATCAGCGAGCCAGACCTTCTCTCTCTATCTCTCTCTCTCTCTCTCTCTCCTCTTCTCCCTATACATCCTGGCTCGGGGGGGAAGCCAGGCCAGTAGCAACCGATCGATGGTGCTGCAGACGGCGTCGTGCGCAAAGAGCTACCAGCCTGCCATTGGACACTATACACACACACATATATATATATATATATATATCGTCGACTCGGTACTCTTGGCTGCGTCGCAGGTATAGATGCGAAGGTCGTACGTAGGTCGCCAAGCTGCCCAGGAAGTAATGTATATATAAGCATTGATTATATATCAGAGACATGCCGAAATTTGCTCGGTATTTCCGCGCAGAGTAAGAAATGCCGACTTCCTGGAATCGCGGCTGATGTCTAATGTACAGCTGCTGCCTGACGCGTATTATACCTGCGAGATGAGCCTCATGTGCAGTGTGCACAGGTTGAATTCTTACATATATATAGCTGCGAGAGGACGTGATGCTTGGGCTACGCCGCGGATTCCGTATAGCCGTGCGCAGGGCTTTTATAATACGACGCGGCAATACGTATACAGAGCAAACAGACTGTTGCGGATGTCGGAGTTTCTTCGTTGTGGTCACCGCATGGAGCTCGACGTTGCGCAGCAAACAAGACGTTCTGTTATCGTTATATTACAACAAACTACGAGTACAATCAAAACAATTTTTACTCTCCTCTGAGGCACTGTAACTGCGCGTAAGATGCAACTCTTCGAGGGAGTGAGTCTCCGAATCGTGAAAAAAGACATGAATAATTCTTGCCATAATCGGAGCGTCGCGATAATCGAACCGCCTGGAATCTCTCGGAAAACCCACAGGGGGCTCTCTCAAGAATCATCGCGGACAGCAGGGAAAATGAGCGCGAAATCGCGCGGCGTACGTGACTACCGATCGTCCTCCCGCGAGCGGATGAATAATCCAGCCTGGCTCATGAGGAATGCACGCGGCGCGCGCTCTATACTCCCGCGCGCACACACGCCTCGGGCTCTGTGTAATACGACTGTGTATACGACGCATATGCGGGGGGGATAAATATGCCCGAGCTTCCGTCCGGTGATCGGGGTGACGCGCACGATTTTTCTCCGTCACTGATGCGTATAACTCGTTTTTGAACCTTTTTCTGTAACACGTCGTGTTTTTGGTAGTGGTGGTGGTGCTTGTGGTGGTGGTGGATCTATGTATTAAAATGTGAAATTTTTCGACGCGTCTTTTTGCAGTTGTGCAAGCATATATAGATTCGCTCGTATATACATATATATCCAGCTCCGCAGTTCAGGCTTCCCTTGAAGCTGCGACGTGAGTCACGCGGACGGGGCTGCCATATGTGCTGCAGCGTGAATTACCATCGCATTTGCTTTATTTGTCGTGCGGACTTTGCCCCTATTCCAATATTAATCTCAAATAGAATAGCATCGAAGTAATTTATGTGCGCGTATATATAACTTCGATAATAGGCTATAATTGTACGGTTGTATATGTATAATACCTCGTATAATACGATGGTATTGTAATACAGCTTCTCCCGAAAGAAGTTTTCGCAATAGACAAAACTATATATATAATTATATGCCCGGAGGAGGAAGAAACAACTTCCATCAAGACGTTTTAACACATACACAAGAGCTGCCAATTCAACCCTCTTCCCCCCAAGAAAATCACCGAGACGGCCGCATCCATCGCGCGCGCGCGTGCGAGCGGACCACCTGCGTGCCACCCATCCACCCTCCATCCCTCGGCATTCCACTTAGATGTATATATATATAACGATGCGCGTAACAACGAGATTAGGACATCGAACCACACCAAGCACGCAGCAGCGCGCGCGCGAGAGACGCCAAAAAAGAACGCCAACGCGTTATCGAGTCTAGCTCGCTCGAGCGCGCGCGCTGCGGGTTTTCTCTTAACCCCGCGGCGAGGTCTAGTCCTGGTTATGTGGCTATGTGTATACTTGTGTGTATGTGGGGAGTTCAACACGATGACGACGCTACAGCTCTTTTTATCTCGCTCTCCCTATTATATATTTATACTCTATCTTGACCGGAGTTTCTTATAGGTATATATTGAAAAAAATGCGGAGCTGCATATGCAGTGGAGGCTTGCGTGGCAACCGATTTTGTTTCGTCGCTGAAATACAAATATTGCATCGTTCATTTAATATAAAGATAATGAAATTGGATTATTTTTTTAAATGCGCAGACTGCATTCTGGTACCCTTAACCTTCAAGATTGAGCGATAATGCGGTTATTATGTTCCGAGGTGATATGCAGTACACTAAAACTAAATTATACATAGATACGCACTACATAACACTAAACTATACATAGATACGCACTTATCTCGGTTCAGAAGTTGAATTTTTTCTTGTTTAAGTCATCACAGTTATTATAGATGTTGGACTTTTTTGTTTGTTAGATGATTCCAACATAAAAATTGAAGGCAACAAATTCAAAACAATAATTTACCGTTTGGGCTCATTGTTATTTACAAAAATAAAAAACAAGGTGTTAACTGCTTAATTATTTGTAATTTTTTACCTATATGCCGAGCAACGCGGCTTTGTTTCAAATAGAATATGACCAAAGTAGAGAGCAAAAGTACCTTCAATGAGAGTATAAGGATCATTAAAAACGGTTGCTTGCTTATCAAAAATTGAGAAAATGGCAAAACTCATGAAAAAGATGGGGAAAGAATCATTATAAATATAGTGGTAGAGTTGCATACAATATGTGTTATTTAAGTTGAGAAAATTGTTATGAATGGTAGTTGTTAACAAGATTTTTCCAATAATAACAGTTGATCCCTTAGATATATTCGTTATTATAATTAATTTCTTTTTATAGTAAATTAGTTAAAAAGTTTCTATGCATACTTCCGGACAGATCTCAGTGTTCCGCAGTACATCAGTTTTGCCCAGCTCCGGATAACTTCGCTCTTCTCGCTGTAGGGAACTGACCAAGAAGCTGACTAACAATTTTAAAAAGGGAGCACATCAGAAAATTGAGTACACTGAATTTTGGTAGTAATAAAAATAAAATCTGACGAAAATTCATGAAATACGCAGCTCTTGCAAAGAAATTGTAAATATGGATTTTACGTATTTTCAACGAACTATATATCGTCAAGACTAATCGTCGGTGAAATTAAATAAGGTTTAATTTTATCGAAGATTAATTAAATCACTTTATGGCAAATAATAATATTACCATGTTAATTTTCAGTTTAAAAAAATTTTTGATCGTCTAAGTAATTAAGAAACAGGAGTAAGCCTGAAGTATAAGTAAAATATTGGTATATGATTTGTTACCAAGTAAAAACTTTTAAATGTGGGCAAACGCATACGAATATTTTATACGGAAATGTTACATTATAATGTAAGAGATTGTAATAAAATGTAAGGAAATGTAAAATATTGCAAGTTTATGTTGGATTTCGAAACTTCTACACGTTTTATTATTTTTCATTACAATTTATAGCACTTCCTTGTTTTTATTCTCAGTTTCATACAGTTATCACTCTTCATTTTTATTTTTCTTATATTTTCTTCGAAATTTTCTTACATTCTATTACACTTTATTGTCTTTTATTGTATTTTATTAATTTCACTTTTTTTTGTATATATGAGCAATTCTCCTAGATTTGCACCCTTTTCGACCTAATAATGGAAACATTGTATTTTTGAGAGCACGCTCACCCGATCAGTTTGTTAGAGCACATAAAATGTAAAGAAAAGGGGTATAGCAACCCAAAATAATATCAATCATCAAAAAACAACCTACGATACTCTCGGATAGTAATTAATACCTGGCTAAGCAAACATTTTATTCTTCCAAGTTTAATCGACAGCTGTGATCAAGACCTGTATAATTGGAACAAAATCTGTGAAAATGAGCGGTGAAAATTTTTTGTGAAATATTCACATTTTCGATGAATTTTACCATATTTTAAATGGCTCATAACTTTTGATAGAAGCGGATATTTTTAACGATTTGGTCAAATGAAAGCTCTTGGTTTCATCTGCTGATTAAAATTCTTAGAAAAATGTTTGCTTAGTCAGGTAATTAATTAGTCACCGAGTTATAAAGGCAGTTTTTTGGTAATTGGCCCGCGTATTGTAGCTGTTTCTTGGCATATAGTTATGGCATGCTACCCCTTTCTTTATATTTTATATATCTTTTGCAAACATATAGACTTGCAGACATTAAGCACAATTTTAGACTTGTTTTGAAATAGTATATTACGACACTGTTGCGGTAGATGGTTTTCTACCTTGCTCGAGGTTTTTCGCACTCGCTTTGCTCGTGCGAAAAACCTCGAGCAAGGTAGAAAAACACCTCCCACAGCAGTCTCATACGATATTTTATAGCACGACAATCTCAAAATCGACAATAAAGTTGTCATTTTGAGGTTAGCGTGCTATAAAATTCTATACGATACTCGTGACTTAAGTAACACTTCTGCACGGCGTAATTAGGACCCTCGCTGCGTTCGAGCCCTAACCTCACGCCGTGCAAAAATGTGCTACTTTGGTCACTTGTATCGTAATGTACTATAGCACTTTCCCTGCACATTAAATTAAAGAATATGCACGAGACTTTAAAAATAACTGTCTCGATGTTGCACAAAGCAGCAAATGCATAATCTGGTCATAAAATTATGTGGATAAGTGTATTAGGTGTGCGAATCGACTTTACAGTGTAGCGTCCTATCCGGTTTGTTCCGATTTTACCGGATAAGTTAGAACTTAACCCTTTTTTCTCGAAAATACGAAAAGCGGACTAATGCCATTTTACCTCGGAGACATAGATTATGTACAAACCACACGAGCTCAAAAAGCCCAAATAGCCTTTAGTGTAAACTATAGTTTTTGTAACGCATGTATGAAATTTTACGTTTTTTCCATGGTTGCTCACACCTGAACGGGCGTAAAGTAGCAGTTTTTTTTACAGGCGAACAAGTAAAGTTGGCAGCGGGCAAAACTAGTCGGCATCGGGCAATTTTTTGTTTAATCTTCAAAATTTATAAAACTTGTTCGACTCGTGCTACTTCACCTTCGACTTGTACTGTAAATCCACACTCAGTCTAAAAAAGCCCACGTTACGCCCTTGGTGTACACAATATACTATCTTATTAATGCCTTTCACATATTATATAAAAATACTTTCAATTTGCCAATAATGCGGTGAACCTATATGAAAGTTCTAATTTAGCACGTACCGTTTTAAAGACAACAATACATATATATATATTTCTGGTGTACAGTGTCTGAAACAAATGATTTTCAATTTATTCGTAAACTTTTCAGTTTCTCGATCCTGTAAACTAGATGTCAAGTAGGACAAGGCTGGAGCATACAATTTTTCCTCTATAATAATGATTGTGTTCTTTTTTGACGAAAAAAAGTTATTTGTTCGGGACGCAATAATTCACTTGTCTATCAATGCAAGTTTCATATAAGATAAGTGATGATTCGGAAGTGCTCTTTCTAAATCCAGATAAAATGTTAAAAAAAGATCATGTATCAAGACCAGATGAAATGTAAAAGTAATACTGAACCAATTTGCGTCTTGGTTTTGTATACACCCCTCTATATATAGCTTTGGTATAACTGTACGCACAAAAAGGTTGGTCCAGTACACAAGTAAGCCATTAAAAAAAAAAATTTTTTTCATGCCGTGAAGTTAGCGCGTCTATTTAAAGTAAATATCTCCAAGCTCGGTTTATCGCGTACAATATATATATAAAAACGAGTAAAAAGGCTAGTAATGCGTTTTTCCCGCAAGCAGCCAACACCACTATGATATAAAGCCCATCCATAGAGCGCACACTGGATATCATATATATAAGTTTCTAAATAAATTTCCCGGACCTCAGAGCGCGCAACTATTTATTAAAACGCGCGCAGCCTCCCCGCGGTATCGCAGCTAACATTCCCATCTTCTCTTTTATTAAACTCCCACACAGTCTCGATTCCCCTATTTATATATATATATATATCCGCACAGCCCAGTGCTCAGCTCCTGGACCAGGCCATACGCCGGCGTCCTGCATCCGCGCGCGCGCGCGGCCGCGCAACATGGCGTCGTCGCTACCATCATATATATATATATATATATATATACTTCTCTCGTCGCTCTTTTGCTCCGCATCCGCAGCCGCCGCCATTTCTCCGTCTCTCTAAGCCTCTTTACAGGCTATACGCGGCGGGCGTCATGTGCCCTGGCGCGCGCTCATACGTGCTCGTGTATATCTATATAGAGACAGGCTTGCCTGCGCGCCCCTATACATGTATATATGTTGTCTACTCGCGGACTGTGACCCCGGCGGCGCGCGCCAGCGTCACCCCACGCAGCCCTCCGCCGTCGACACCACCCGAACGAGTCATTGACTTGCCGCGAACGACGAAGCGCTGGTATCGCGCTGGCTCTCCTTTTTTCTCTCTGTATACGTTGTTCTCTCGCACAGGGATATTTCGTACGCTCTTTTGGCTTTCCTCCGATGTACAATACATCTGTATATAGTTTCGTCCTGGATCAGGACAGATTCTTCTCGTTACGCTGTCGGATACCAGTGGTTGCGGGAATTTACATTCTATATACCGTCATATATTAAATGTTTATCTTGCATAAACAATTGTAGTTTATCTTGCATAAATCACTATGCGGGACTGAAAGAAAATATTCATCAAGTATTGAAATTCGTTAAACAATAGTTGTATACGTATACATGTACTCCAGGCGGCTAGTATAGAGAACGGAAATCGAAAAAGCCGGTTTCCGGGAAAGCTCATTAGCGCGCTCCACATAACACATTGGGTATATATATAATTATATCGTGATCGATCGGCAGCCGCTCGGTAAACTACTGGCGATCGCGAGTGCGTATACAATATCATTGCGCGAGCGTATAATACTCGAAATAGCCATATATAATAGAGAATATTTGCCCGTTATCCAGAACATACATTTCGTACAACGGGCAAGATATTTCTAGCTGTGCGGAATATACACAGCATCCGAGAGTATAGAACCATAGCGCGGCTGGGAGCCACCCCTCCGGCATTAGGTGCAATGACTCGTGGGCCGCCGCCGCTGCCACACACACGTATACATAGACGAGCGCGGGAGAGAGAGAGAGAGCAAGCGAGCGAGCGAGCGAGTACGCCGGTCCATCCATCGATCTGTTCTCTGCGTGCGGTAGGCAGCGTAGGCAGGCAGGCATATCGGAACCAGGGCTGCTGTTGCTGCTGCCGCCGCCGTCTCTCCCGCGCTCCCTCCCTTTCGACCTAGGAGGCTTGGACTTGGCTTCGGGGATGTTGCGCCGGGTATTGATCCTACAGAGCGACGGCACACCCCACCTCAAGGATGAAGGGAATTCCCCCCTTCTCTCTCTCTCTCTGCTCTATACGCGCGCTTCTTCTTCCCTGTGCGCTCTATGTCGTGGAGAAAGAGGGAGAGCGTAGGCGCGCGAGCGATTTCGCCCTTCTTCTTCATCTTGCGCGCGCCGCAAACAAGTGGGGGACGCCGGCCGGGGTGAAGCACCTTGTGCACCAAAGCTACCAACCCCTAGGAACCAACGACGCGCCAAGCGAATCTACATGACGAGGGCGAGGCCGCGTGGATATGCCACGTGCTGTGGGCGGTGAAGAGCGAGCGG
The DNA here is from genome assembly GCA_020010945.3 of Muscidifurax raptorellus. NCBI lineage: Eukaryota > Metazoa > Arthropoda > Insecta > Hymenoptera > Pteromalidae > Muscidifurax > Muscidifurax raptorellus. The sequence continues at coordinate 26,334,414 of CM052078.1, forward strand.
GATCATACGGAGAAGCTGGAGAAGCAGGAAAATTTTTTTTTCGTGAAATTAACCATACGAGCTTTATACGTAGGATTAATAATAATAATAATGATCCTCCGCCTACTACATAAGTTAATACGATATACGTTCATCGTTCGATGATCGGAGAGCCATCTTCGCTTCTGTTTCCAAATGTTATAAACTCTCTGTCGCATGCGGATAATGATCCTGTTCTCGTAAAATCGTTATACATATATAATGATATTCCCAGCTCGCGCGCGTAAAGCAGCAACAGGTCTATCGATGAAATGAACAAAATAAAAGCAAGCAGGTCATAGTCACCTCGTGCAATGAAAACATCATCGTACTCGCAAACAAACGCGCGCGATACAACGACTTGAGCATGCTTACACGACAAGCTGCCACCGTGGGCTGCAAAGTCCAGCAGCTACTTCGATTTTCATGGCCGCAGCGCTATAATTATCGCGATCGTCACGAGCCGCGCTGTATACATACATATATACATGCATATGCGCGAGGAGAAGTCAAAACACACAGAACTGAGACGACTAAATACGCGAGAGAGGTTGCAGCTGCACAATAAGCGCGTTCCCTCTCCAATTGCTGCAGACGCATAGTGTGTTCGCCAGCAGAGCGTAGCTGACTCGGTTTAAAGCACGTAGTCGCGGTATCGGTTTATTCCGCGCAGCAGCAGCGGCAGCTGCCTCCTCTCTCTCTCTCTCTCTCTCTCTCTCTCTCTCTCTCTCTCTCTCTCTCTCTCTCTCTCTCTCTCTCTCTCTTTCTCTCTCTCTCTCTCGCTCTCCTCTCTCCGCCGACGAGCCATATACCGAGGGGGCAGCATGAGACGCAGACAGACTCGTCTTCATGCGGCGTGCACGAAGATGGATGGTAGCGTGTATATATACGGTATATATACAGAGGAGAGGGACCAGCACCGGAAATCGGTCCGTCCTTATTTGCGGCTCGCGCGTGAACCATTGCTCTGCGTAGCCATTGAAGGCTTCTTCTTCTTCTTCTGCGAAGCCGTCGGCGTTTTATACTTAATATTCTAGACGGAAAAAATCCGCTACCAGGAGAGTATAATATGCGTTGAGAGATCACTCGCCGAGTTGTGAGTATGCTCTATACACGAGTGCGAGCGATAAACCGGATGCAGTTATTCGTCCAGCTATATATGCGTGTATAACGAGCGCATTGAGGAAAAGTTAATTAGACTTTAACCGGGCATAACGCATCGCGATCGTATTGCCTCGATTGTTGTGTATATGTATATGTACAAAAGTTTGAGTTACTCCACTTCGACAGCTCCACGCATTAGTCTCAAAAGATATGGAACGAGCTGAGAGAGCGGCGATAAAAGCAAAGTTCCCCGAAACCAGGGAGAGTCTCGATATCTTCCAACCCGCACGCATAGTACCAGAGGCTTAAAAAGCGCGCGTCGTATCGTGCCTGATGTAAGTGTATATATATATAAGAAGGGGGAGATTGTAAACTCCGCCGCAGAAGAATACAAGAGACACAGGGGCGTGGGCGCGCGAGGATTTCGGGAATAAGGTATACACGAACCATTATAAGAATCGCTAATACCGGCCCGGGCTATCGATCCCTGGCCGTTATTTTTATCTCAGCTCTCGCGCGTCTGTGTGAGTGTGTCGGGGGAGCGACCTCTCTTTGTAAAACATATAATACGCAAACGTATGTGCATATGCGCTTATCACGACACAGATACACACACACACACACACACACAAGCTGATGCGGCCTGGCGAACGCGAGCGTATATGTATAATACGTATGTCGACTCGTACACGGCTTTACATAAGTCCGAGGTCGCTCGTTAACGTCGCGCAAATTCGCGACCGAGCGCGGATGAATAGAGTCACGTATATATCGTGTGCTTTTCTTCCTTTGGATGTTGTATGTACGGGAATTGGAAAATAAATGCCTCATCGCAGTTTCTTATCTAGACAACGATATAGTCGTTGCTCGCGATACCGTATATTTATAAATGATGTTTTATTCGAGTCCTAGCTGCATCTGGCACGCACACACACACACATACACGCACGGAGTTTCTTTTATGCCGTAAATTTGAGTTTATGCATTTTCCGGAGCAGCATTGACCTGAATTATTCCGTACGTAAACTCCTGTAAACAAACGATTTCGTCATATATGATAATTTCACGTCGCAGTAACGTACAATCGAAGAAGAAAAAGTCCGATTCAGTCGAGCGCACAGCTGGAGAACCGGGCGTACGAACGCGCGATCGATACTCTAATCGGAATAATGAGAGAGTCGTTCGCCATTATACATATGAGAAACTATAGGAGCACGCGAGGGTCGCCCATATAGACCCGTGGGACCAAACGCGACGAGGAGGGCCAGCAGCGCGCACGAAAAGACGTAGTCGACACTCTCGAGCGCGCAGTCTCTCCCTCTCTTTTTCTGCTCCTCGACGACTATATATATCTATACGTATAGTCGCGCCGTCTCGTTCCCCCTGATGCGTATAGCGGCGTATGAATTGATCCGTGCGCGGGGCGGAAGAGCGAGTTAGCGGGACGACAGATAGCGAGAGAGAGAGAGAGAGAGAGAGAGAGAGAGAGAGATGCAAATCACGGCGAGCTTTTATTGAGGAGCGTCAAGACAGCGGCTCCGGTTCTCCCTCTCTCTAATTTCTTTATTCGACGTCCACCTACGCGCTCATTACGCGCGACCACTGTATATATATATAATATACACTGTCATGACAATTCAACGCTCGAATGAAGCCATTATGTGCATATACATACATTGCCTTTAGCTTCCGAAGCGATTTACTATTATTTTCAACTGGTATTGCGTTCGGCGTAAATGTGCGTATATCGGAGAACGCTCGAATTGCGCAAGCGCGACAATCCCATATAGATGCGTCGCAATCACTATAGATATGTATATAGCCGAGTCCTTCGGTTGACTCACTGCTATCTTATCGCCTCTCTCGCGCGCCGGAGAACCTCTCGGCACTAGTGCCGCGCGCGTTTACGTCTTCTGTACTGAAGTATTAAGCGAGATTAAATCTGGCATGCCCTCTTCAAACTTCTCGCTCGCGCTTCTACGGACTCTCCGAACAGTTCGATTCTTATTCTACTATAAACCACGCAGAGTTGTGTCTTGTGCACGTATAACCCTCTATAAAGGAATGATTGCATCGAAACAATCGAATTAACATATTCCTCGTTTGTCATTAGTCTTGCGTATTATTTTATGTTTGGAATAAACTATCTCTAGCTGCATGAGGCTGTCAGAATATTTCTTACATATATTACATAATTAATAATCCTATTCGTTCTCTGATTAGCTGTGTGTGTCGTACTCGTATGTACGTCTGCAGTCGGTAGTAATGTATAAAAATACTACGCGCTTGCCCGAAAATAATATAAGCCCTCGGAAAATTCAAGGAATCCCGATATCACAATATACACAAGGTTAATCGAGAGACTGGATGATGCTGGTAGAGAGGAGTATTATACTGCAGGCTGACGTGAATGGTGCAGCAGCAGCAGCAGCAGCATGAACCTCGACGCGTAACCCAACGCCGTAACGAGAAAAGAAAAGGATCGAGACGCGGTGCAGGCCTGCTGCTTTATCTCTCCTCTTCTCTCTAACTGCACTCTCTCGCAGACTGCTGCGCGCTTCTCGTGATGCTATGGCGACGCAACGGACCTTATATACATCTACGTATGTACATATCGTCTTTCCGCTTCGCTTCGAATCGCCCGAGAACGATATTATTAAGTATACGCGCTGTGTCGACTCTGTGAAAGTACGTTCTATATAGTCCTCGAGAAAAAAACCAACAATCAGCTAAATTAAAATAACTCAACATTATGGGACCTCCGCGCGGCGCATCGTTTAAAACTTTTTCAATATAACTTCGCATCGTTGCGCGGCACTGCTGCTGATCCCGCGCAACTTCCCCAACGCGTATAAGAATCTTAATAGCATCTCTCGTAAAAATTTTCCTCGCGTTGCATTGTCCCAACAGCCGCCGCTAACAGCTCTCTGTAAGGTACATCGGGCGTCGAGCTATTCGCAATTGTCAGAACCGATTTACGTAAGTTTCCACGCGTATATTACGGAAAAAGACTGCTCACGCTCGTGTTTCCAAGCGTTGGTCAAGCGTACATATGCAAATGTTTGTTACCTGGTAACGAGGAGGGTTTCCATCAACGGCACGCTCTCTTTACCCCAGGTGTAGTCAGCTCGTTGCATAGGAGTGTCATATGGGGCCTCGTTCTCCAAACGTCCTCAATTTTACGAGAGCGATCGAGTTCGATAAATTTTTTATGCTTCTGCGAAGGTCATACATTGAAATCGCAATTCTCGCAAGTAGGTATACACATGTTGCTTGCATCGAGTGGGAAATGCTTTCTAGGAACTGCCATCTACCCTTCTTCCTTGGAAAAGCTTCGTTTTTCTCTCGTCTCACCTGTTACGGACCATTGTTCTCGTTATTTTCTCTAGACTACGCGACTCTATACTTTTACGCGCAGCTTTTACGATAGAGACAATCTCTTCGATTGCGCAATGCGAATTGAGCGAAAAAACAACAACAAATGGGTGACTCTATGCTTCAATCGTGTAAAGTGAAGATCTTGAAGGCATCTCGTTAAAAAAACTCGTACAACCGAAACGGCTTGTGTTTGCCAACAGCTCAACAGGGCTTTTATTAATATTCATCGGGTCGTTAGAACGCCCGCGAAGTGGAAAGTTATCCATCCTGAGCCGCTCCGAAAGTCGCAAAGGAGCTATATATATATATATATATATATATATATATATATATATATACTTCCCGAATGAAATTCAATTCAGGCATTTTATTTTCAAGTCGAATGTAAACTTTGGCGGATGTGACATTATAATATCATATGCAGCGATATTAACCCCGTTTTCTTCGTAAACACGGTTAATTCTTTTTTTTCTCTCGTGCTTATATAGCATACGCTCCACGGCCACGCGTATACACAAGTGGATGTTTATGCAATTTCAAGAGTGAAGGTGAACGGTTGTAAACTCTCTGCTGACTAAGTGCATAATTTTCCCTGAAGGCACACACTATGTATATGTCTATACGTATATACATGCATAGATATATAGGATGGAAATGTATGCTGGTTTTGCGGCATATCGTTTAGTTAAAGGTCACATCGACGACACCGACGTGTATATATACACAATGAAAAGTCTCGCGAGTGAGAGAAAAAGCATATACAACAGTGATGCAGCAGGAAAATAAAAGTAAGCCCGCGCATGGCCTCACGGAATTTAAATGTATTCCCAATCGATTTCTCCGCGCGGCTAGGCTGCTTGGGGGCCAAGCCTCGCTTACATCTTATCCTGTGATGCCACTTACACACGTATATATATATACATACAGCGTATCGATCCGCATTGTGCGGTTCCGAAGCGTGAATGGACGCACTACTTTATAGCTGTGTATGTGTGTGTGTGTGTGTGTGTGCGTACGAAGGGAGTCAGCAGCAGCAGCGACACTTCGAGGGGGTATATACAAGTAGAAGTCGCCGGGACCGGGTATCCGCCCGAGAGAAGGGTGGCGAACCCCCTGAAGGACCCGGCGCCGATGACCTTCCACCCTCCGCGTTTCCCCATGCGCCGCCTCGCCTAGTTCCTTCTTTTATTTCTGCTGCTGCTGCTGCTGCTTCGATTTCTATCTGTAGCGTGTTTACCTCTTCGCCCCCTGATGTTCATCGCTCTCCTTTCGGGGATCGCTTGCAAATTAAAGTGCCGCTGCCGGCGCTCTCATGGGCCTGTATAAACGCGGGGCCGAAAAAGTCATTTTTTTATCGAGATTTGTTGCGAGAGCGTTACTGCGTTAAGGGGGAGAATCCGCGCCGCGGTTGTTCGTCAAGTCTCGAAATCGCGAGAAATAATAATGTGCCCGTAAAAAAGGTAGCATATAACTACTTATAACACATAACATTTCTCCTTTCAAAAAAGCAGTTGCAATCGCAGATACACTCAACCCCCTCGGTTTCCCGGCGATTATCCAGGTCGGCTCTTATCCGACAAGACGCAGATGCATCAAGCTTGCGCTGAAATTCCATCATCCTCGTCGGCGTTCGACCGGAGTAGTATCATTCGTTCACCAGCGCACAGCTGCGCTCCTCTTCTCTCCAACTTACCTACTTACTTACTTACTCTTGTGCAGGCGCTGTTTCATTTCACTGCCCGAGCGCCGCCTCCCTTTTCTTCCTTTCGTTCTTCTGAGTTTCCCACAGCTACTTTTTTTACCTACATTTTATTGCTTGTCCAATTATGTCCGCAGAGATAAGGATATAATTCGTTGACAGCGAAATAAATCCGGAGAAAACGCGACGGCAAGAGATATACTATACGAGCCATCTTTATATTATGGTACATATTTACCAAAAGTTGCGTAGAATCTCGCGCCGACACAACAACAACAACAATCGTCCAAAGTCGTATAGAAACGTCGAGCCTCCGCAGTTATACCATCAATAACATACGTGTAATGAAATTGCAGCAAGAGCTGTATCTACTCTGAAAAAAGCTCGTATCGTTTGTCATTTGTGCGAGAAGATGACGAGGTGGGAGAAAAAAAGCAAAGCCGTGCCGCGGCAGGGAAGCTGCAAGCTCACGCGAAAACGTCGGCGCGCGCCATCTTGCTGCGGAGCCGGCGTCGTTGCCGCCGCTGATGCTGCTCTCCCGCTCGTTACTCCCGTTTCAGCAATACGCGCCATTGTATATTTACAAGAGTAGGTATATATATATATATATATATATATATATATATATATATATATATATAGGTAATACACGAATTATATACTATATGGCAGTAAGACGAAAAAGTAGAGAGGTTTTTCCTATTGGTGATGCCTGTATTGGCGCGGGCGTCTAGTCACCAGCATAGAGGAGAGCCGATGCGAATTCCCGGTAACAAAGGGCACCAAGGTATACCCAGGTATACAGCTAAGATCGGCCAAACGACGCTGCACGCACCGGTCCCTCTGCAACACGTTTCACGCTGGCGACCATAGGGCGGTACCGCTGGCTCGGCTTTTCTATATCTCTAATGCCCTTTCGACCTCTCCCTCTCTTTCCTGCACAATATACCCATCCATCCCCTGGTTATATATATGCGCTGCCGGAGCTACGCGCAGCTGCCGGTGTATTAGCCATACCTCTCCGTCTCTCTCTCTCTCTCTCTCTCTCTCTCTCCGTGTCTCTCTGTCTCTCTCCGGCACACAGCACCAAACGCGCAGTGCGAACGAGCGCCGCGTGCGCGCTCCGTGTCTTGGCCGCAGAGAGCCAGGCGCGCAGTCGCCGCCGCCGCAGTCCGCTCCGATCCGCCCGCTAGAGCAAACCTCCGCGCTAGCCGGCACACCCTTCAAAACTATAGGCTCGGTGCGTGTGCGTGTCAGTGTGGGCAGTCTGTGTGTGTGCGTGCGTGCGCATTGCTCCGAGTATATGTATACATATATCTAGATACATATTTATACAGAGTTTGGTTGCAAGCGGAGTGTACCGGTTGTCCGCACACGTGCCACAGGGGAGGTTAGGAGACACGACGACGTTCGCCAGCGGCAACGAGTAGTCCGTGCGCGTATGTGTATTCTCGAGTGTCGGTGTGCTGCGCGTACCGAATCAACACGTGCGGCGAACGGCCTTCCGCGGCGGATCGGGTGTCGCGTGAGAAAGTGCAGCTGGTCCACGATCGGCATCGTCGGATGAAAAAGGAATAAGTAGGGCGAACGGAGAGCCGTATACTGTAGCCGTATACACACGCACATGCACACGCGCACCTGCGACGCCTTCTCTTATCATGAGCGCGCTAATCTCCGGTAACAGAGTGTAAACACGCGAGTGCCGAGAGTGTTGGACGCGAAGGAAAATGGTAGCGACTCGGCTCGTCAGATAGCGAGAGACAGTAATATAGCAACGCAGCGCATCGATCGTGTCGCACGCCTATATACTAACAGTTATATAGGTATACACGTGTGCAGCTCGTTCGCCGATACACAAGCGTGCGATACGCTTCTGCAGAAGAGTAAGAAGAAGAAAGAACCAACGAGAGATGCCACAGTGCGCGGTTGCGACATGCCGGAACAGCCATCGGCGCACGCGGGGCCGGCGCATCCGGTACCACCGCTTCCCCCAGATACCGGAAGTTCGCTCGCGCTGGGTGCGAGCCTGCGGCCGGGTGCCCCTCTCCAATGGCGACATACCCTTCAACATCCAGACGGCGCGCATCTGCTCGCTCCACTTCACCAATGACAGCTACGAGAAGGACATGGAGCACCTGGTGCTCGGACTACCGGTCAGGTCGAGGCTGCGCCGGGGCGCCGTGCCGACCATAGGGGTGCCCGTGAACGTTCAGCCGGTTACCAAGATGCTCGTCGAGGACGCCAAGAGGTCGCTGCTCAAGGTCGCCCATGCCAAGATGCTCAAGCAGGGCAAAGCCGCCGGCGCCAAGGGCGCTCCTCCGGACGGAGGCAAAAAGGCCGCCAAGAACAACAACAACAACAACAATAATGCGGCTGGAGGGGCGCTCGCCGCCAAAGAGATGGACGGGATCGACGTATTGCTCGCGCTCGGGCTCAAGCCTGCCTCACAGTGAGTCTTGCTCTTCGGTTTTCATTTTTCGCTGCTACTTATTGAATTTATTCTCGGAATCGAGGTTTTTCCCAGTATTTTTCTATTCCCGTAAATATGCTGTAAGACACTCGTCGTCTCAGCTCGCAGTTGTATCGAAGCTACTTCCAACTATATTAAAGATGTATATTATGTACGTGATACAAGGGCTCTCCCGTATAATATATTTACATTGTACACAATATAGTGAAAAAGAGCATCTCGGTAGAGCGAGTTCCCGCTCGCCTTGGAGAACGTTTATCACGCGCGCTCGCTAGCAACGATGATGCATTTGGTTTTTTCGTTTGACTCTCTTCTGCGGTGATAATAACAAAAAAAGGCTCTTCGCCGCGAGATACACATCGTTCGTAAAACGCGTCGTTTTACACGCCGAACCGAGGGCCTTGTGCAAATACGCGCCGCGCGGCTGCATGCAAGCGCGCGCAAAGGTAAACAGGAAACGAGGTTATGGCGACCTTGGCCGGGGCCCGGTAGTTTCGTATTTCTTTCGAGTCACATGGAAACACACCGATACAGCCGGATTGTTTACGCGATATACGAATTCTTCTGAGAAAGTCAATGCCTTCGTTCGGGTTTTTCTGAATTGGAGAACGAACCGCGAGCGAATCCGATTTCTCAGTCAGTTAAACGCGCAAGAAAGCTACTTAAGCGAGTAGTGGCACGATGCGCGACGATAAGTCCATCATCAACGCTCGTTTAGCCGCTTACGCGCGTCTCTCTCTCTCTCTTTGTATACTTACTTACACATCGCACGCGGCGTCGCCATCCTGGAGAACCGGAGCCTATAATAAGTACTCGGAACCGCTCGGCTCCTTCGTCATCGCGTCTTACAGAGCGCTGGCTTCTTATCTCGCGCGCTCGATGCTTTTCACTCTGAACGATAAACGCGAGCTCTCGTTTCCGGTGCTTCGAACTTTGTTTATTTAGTTTAATGCTCTCTCGGCGGCCCTATTTATGATTTCGAGTGCGTTGTTTTGCTAGAAAGAGAGGGCACATGTGCGTGCGGAGGTCTGGAGAGTTTCCCCCGAGTTTTTTTTCTCGTATTTTGAGAAATTTCGGCGACGTATATAATAATATTATGCTCTCGTGGAATATGTATACAAAACGTGTAAAGCACAACTAAGTATAAAGCAAGTATACGAGAGTCTTCGATAACAGCCTTGACCAGAAACTCAAACGGAACGCGAAGCCTCGACTTTCGAAAGATAAGGCGCTATCAAGAAAAGATCTCTCTCTCTCTCTCTCTCTCTCTCTCTCTCTCTCTCTCTCTCTCTCTCTCTCTCTCTCTCTCTCTCTCTCACGCAAAAGACAAAAGCGCGACTCGCGATCTAATATATATACATATATAACAGTAAATACGAATCGGTACTGCACTTTTTCCTCTTTCCCTCGATTTACCGTATTTACTGAGCCTCTCATTGTGTTAGATCAAAATCGCGTAACACACAGCCTTCCACGAAGTAAATAACAGCGGCGCACAGCTGCAGCTCATGCAGGCCTTGTCCCACGCTCCGTCCGTCAAATGGACTGCTTTTTTCTCTCTCTCTCTCTATCTCTCTCTTGTGTGTGTATATATATATATATGAGCGACTGTCCGTCTCTCGAGTGCTCGATGATTTTCTTGTATGACTCGCTGCCCCGGCTATCGGCAATCGTTATCGGAGGGACGAGAGGAGCGAGCTCAGTTCTCTCTCGGGGTCGTGGGCTTAAAATATATAAGAGTGCGCGCGAGAAGTTCCTTGTATTCTCAGACTGTATATACTATATATATGTTATACTTACGACGGATGAGGGCAATGCATGCACATAGTCCGGCTCTGGCCTCATTTCCAATAATTCTTCGTGCGACTCGCTCGGTTTTTGTTTAGCATGAATATTTTTCCTCCATCGATGAATCAGCCTAGTTAATCGCGTCGTCGCCGGCCGAGAGAGATCTCCAGGTATTTAGTATATAGGTGCGCACAGCCGCAGGTGCACCGCTGACCCTTGCAGAGCTCCTTAGACTTATATACGTATATAGTTCCGAAGGATTATATATGGTAAGAGCGCGTGTCGTATAGCTGGTACCAGGGGTTGGCTTGACTCATCAGTGACGAGCGGCAGCAGTCGGTGAAAATTGGAATAGCTTGCGGGTATAGGGGAGTTTCGAAGATGACCCCGGCAGCGGGTAAACAATGTCACGAGCGCAAACAATAACAGACTGTAAACGCTGTTGTTGCTGCTGCTTCCAAGAAAAGACGACTCTCTCAATGCCGAGAGTCATTTCAATATATATACAGTAAAAAATGTACTGCCTTCCCTCAATACATAAGCCCGTAGAGTGAAAGCTATGGATATATACATATATTTATTACGAAACGTAAAGTGGTATCAGCGCTTATCTCGCGCTGAACAAACCTTGCGTAAAAGTTGAAAATAATCGACGCCGTTGTTGCGTTAAACAAAATGCAAGAGGATAAAGCTGCAAGCATTCTCGCATTCCGAGTGGGCCGATGATAAAAGCGGAGTGTAAAATTAAAGATTAATCAGGGTGAATTGAAAGAGAAACATGGAAAAAGAACATTGGTTGCTTCTCGCGTCCTCTCTCCATAAACAGTAGCGTAACCGGCTATATAACGGCGCGAGCTCTTACACGAGCATTATCGAATCCTATAGGAGAGTTACCGCTGTTATCCTTGGAAACGTAACTTGGCGCGCGCGATTGATCGATCGATCGATCGATCGAGGCCAGCTCGTTGTAAAAGGTACCGATCGTCCTTGGCGAATTCCCCTCAAAGGAGGTAATCGAAGAAGAAGAGGGAAAAAGCAGCTCGCGTTTTCTTCTTTGTATATGTGTATATATACGGGTACCGCGAGTTTGTCTTTTTTTCCACCTCGTCTCGTGTGTTCTCCAGGTGCATCGCGCAGCGACAATGATGATGAGGCAATCCTATTGGTATTTTATGCGGCCGTACCACGCGGAGGAGATAAATGGCCTGTAAACGCGACGATTATAATTGTATAGAATTCATCGTCCATCGCGTTTTCTTTTTATTCAATTATTACGCGTTGCTGCGGCTGACGAAATTCCCCTGCGTCGCAGATATAAACTCCCGCGCGCGCGCATTAATTAGTATCTCCTCGCGCGTTGATAAGCCGGTATATCGATAAACGAGTTAATTTTTTTTCTGAAGCATCATTTCGTCACTCTCTTTAGGCCTTGTTAGCAGGAAATGCAATTTCTTCTTCGTTTACGGTATATATACGGGCGTGCGTATAACGCAATAAAAACAAAAAAGTCTCCCTCTGATATTTAGAGACTCGGAATGTTCCCTCTCGCGAATTGCAGGCGCGCACTTCGCTTTTATTTCTTAATAAGGCGCGCGCCACGGAGTAAGTATATTATAGACGCCAGTGCGTACGCGAGGCGCATATGCACGCATGCCGATGACGAAAGGATGACAATGGAGGTCGTCGTCGTCGTCGTTGTCGTCGTTGTCGTTCTCCAAGCTCTTCTCCTCTCTCCCTCTCGACGGTCTGGCGCTTCTACATTATAAATGCGTAAACGCAAAGTCGTTGAGGTTGACGCCGTCGCGGTGACCTATACGCTCGACCTCGTCGAGGCCGAACTCTCAGCGGTGGCATCGTCTGTCCTCATTTTTTCTCTCTCGCGAATAACACCGAGGGGATATATAGAGCCTCTGATGCTTTTATTGTTGCAATGTACGTCATTCATGAAAACGACTCTTTAATGAGAAAGCAGGAACATGGAAAGATTCGCTGGTGTATATTTAACGTTGCTTAAATAACTTGTATATTTATATACAAACGCATCGCGAAAAACTGGCTCGCTTGATTATCGAATTATAAATAAAATATACTGGACTTGTCAGAGAAAAAAGAAGTTTTTGATGCTCACAATTACATTTTATTCGCTGAGCACACACATCTCGTTTGTTGATTGAACGACTATTGTATTTGTTATTATTGTTTTGAGAGCAAACGTTATCCTTTGCCTTCAATTGCCGCGCAGCTATTATAATTACGAAAAAACTCGAGCTCGCCTTGCGAATCGGAATAAGCCAAAAAAGCACTTATATAATCAGTTCCAGCGAATAAACGCCGCCGCGTAAATTGGTTGCATGAAAAACACCGATTGAGTCTGACGCACCACCGAGTGACGTCTAGCGAAAATCGCAACGCGGCGACTGTGTACATATATATATACGCACGCCTGGTACCACAGCGCACTCAAGCTGCCGCCACCTGGCGAACGACCTTCGAAGACGACGCACTCTTATCGGTCGGACGCAGCAACTATACTCTGCTTCGCTTCTGAGCTCGCGAACGATGCTGCTCTTCTTATCGGGTGATTCTTACTATGTATATGGCGTCAGTTCTACTTGCCGCTGCAATGATGAAACGGAAAAGCCTTTTCTTTTTTTGTCGCGTTTAGCTGTACGCTTGCATAATGTACAATGTGTGGTATCACGCACACGATTGCGGGGATGCAAATTTTTAGGCTGTGGATATATTCGGGTACGGTGTAAGTTTATTCTTGTTTTGGGACTTATATACCTTGCAAAACTAATTACTGCTATTAGGAGTCTAAGTTATTTTAGATGACAAAACGGTGTTTGACCTAGACTCAGGCTTTGTGCGCGGAATTTTTTGTTTTTTAGAAAGAAAAATCATTGAAAATCATTCCATTCCAAGTCCAGCAATGCAAGCCTGACAATAGGGATCTTCGGCGTACACAGTAATCGTATATTAATTAGAGGTGTGCATAACTCCGGTATTTAATATAGACAGGCGCAGAGATACGACACTAGACCACATACAGGGTCTTTGAACCACGCTCGGCGCGCACGACCTGGCCGCACGAGCGTCGTGTTATGCTACTGACAATGTGTCCGGTGAGCCGGGACCGAAATATAGGTCGAGATGCTAGTGAACCCGACTCGTCGCGGAGTCCTCTTGTTTGCTTTTCTATTTTTATATCTGCTGATATTAGGTGTAGACTCTGATACGATACGCGCTTTTCATTCTTATACTGATGCAGGTTCATTTCTATATTGCGCATTGTGTCTCATGCGTTTGCTCATAGGTGAAAGAATTCAAGCGTTGTACACGCGATTGAGTAATTTGTTTTTCAGCGTGTGTATATATATATATATAGCGAGCTCGTATACGTATATATACCGATCGCCTCTCGAATGTCACAGGAACGAGAATCAAAATAAGAGACGGAAAGCTCATCATCGCAGGCTGTGTCGGAACGTGTGTACAACAACGCGGTCGGCGGCGTATGTAGGCCGGCGTCGAGGCGGTGCCTATAGTGTGATGCAGCCGCCGGCAAGGTTCCTCGACACAAAAGCTCGAGCGGTTTTAGGCCCTGCTATATAGCTAGTACATCAGCGCAGTACAGAGAAAATGAGACGTTTCATTCGATAAAATATAAAATAATAAACACAGTCTATGTGTGGAAAAAGGGTCAGCTCTCCCATCGATATATGTATAAAGTGTAAATACGCGGGTTGATTGTCTAATAACAAAAAGCTCGCGCGTTACGAAACCAGTGTATATCTATATGTATGTAATAGGTTAAAATAGGCCGGTCGCATCTGTATAGGAAAAAGGTTAGCGACCTTTGCGCCAAAACTACGTCCATGCATGCATATAGACTCAGTAACTCTCTCTCTCTCTCTCTCTCTCTCTCTCTCTCTCTCTCTCTCTCTCTCTCTCTCTCTCTCTCTCTCTGGCAACTTTATACTTTCACTGCGCACCAGGGCGGCGGGATCGAAGCAGAGCTCTCGCCCCTACTCCTCCCGCGGACGAGGTAGATATAGATACCTATACAGTGTATACGTGTATATAGTACTCCCGCAGAGTAGCGGCCTGCAATTTCTTTTCCTATCCGCCCCCCCCCCCTCTCTCTCTCTTCTCTACTACTACTAATACTACTACTACTACTACTACTACTACTACTACTACTACCACCACTGCTGTGTGTGCGCTATACCGCAAAGTTAGCTGCGCCTATTAAGCAGCGCGGCGAGCTCTGCTCCGCGATTAGACGTCTCGGCGCGCTCCGCACGTGCTGATGAGAGAGATGATGCATCGGTGTGCACCTCTCCCGCGAGTTAATTTCCTCTCCGGGTTGTGTGCGCGTATGTAGAGAGTGTCGTCATCGTCGTCGTCGTCGTACACCTGCACTTTCACCGCGCGCGCGGAAGGGACTATCCGAGAAAGAGAGGTCGTCGGTCCCGCTGCTGCTGCTGCTGCGGGCCGCTCTCACTCTCGACTCTGCGCTCTTCCGGGGTGCACGCGCCCGCGCCAGTTTCTTCTCTCGCTTGAGTGAATATATATATATGTATATACATATAGTCATATACCGACACTGTGTGCAGGTATGCGTTGTGTGTGCAATAATGTGCTACAGCTGAGCAGTAGTATCGCGAGTGCGAAGGTCATCGGTTATATCCCAAAGTCATCCGGAGCCGATGCTGTTGTAAGCGCCGCAATACTGCAGTGGTACGCTGCACGCTTTTCTAAAGCGCATTCGGATTCATCGCTCGCCGTGCAATGCATCGATTACGCGGAATGAACGAGAAGAGCGAGGGTCTCTAGCATCAGTGAAGCAGGCGGCGGTATGCAAAAGGAGCTCAACTGTACACTTTTCTATATACATATGTATATACTGTTAAAGTAAAGCGCACGTGAGTGCAATTTTCGGAGAACGCCGCAGTCGCGGAAAAGCTGCGCCAAAGCGAGACTGCGCACACACGGAGAGAGAGAGAGAGAGAGAGAGAGAGAGAGTCTCGCGACTGCGCGCCGCGCCAAGTGCACTGAACGCGACCGAGTGCAACGAACTCCGTCCTTCTATCTGCGACTTTCTCTCTGTCTGTCTCTCTCTCTCTCTCACTCTACTCGCGAGCTGCGGTTTATATAGCTACCCTCGACCTCTCTCGTACTCTATATATGCTGCAGCTAGTTCGCCATATATATTTATGTCGCTTTCTAATGCTTTTCCTCACTATTTTCGCCGCTTTACGGCTCTATGTTTCAGCGCGTAGCTTTCATGTGCAGCTCTCCTCTTTCCTCCCCCCGCTGCCGCCGACGAGTCTGCTGCGTGTGCGCGCGAGAGCAGCAGATGAAATTTTTTTAGTTTTGACTTACGGCTATATATTTGCCGCTTTCTCGGTAGCAATATAACGTCGCCCATCGGAACTTTCTAAAAAGTACAAAAAATACTGCATACACACACACACATTTACACACTCATAATATGCGTAAGAGTAGGCGATCGTACTCAGTCGTATGCCTACAATATATAACAATGCAGCGCCGATGAAAAGTTCGACTTCAGAGCTATACTGTAATATAGTGTTCCTGTTTTGATTCTCGGCGAAAAATCGCGGGACAACTTAGTTATCCGCCGTCAGCAGAGCCAATTTCTAGGACCAATGTGACTCTCGTTTTATTTCACTTTTTTTTTCAACCCAGTACACAGTCGATTGTGGGATAACCCTTGGGAAGCGGTAAATAATCTCAGCTTTGAAAGCTAAACATCTCTTTGTAATATGCGTATACACACGACCTATGATTAATGACAACTTTTCCATTTACGCTCCATACGATTCTGGGAAATTAATTACTCGGTTTAAGAGCGTCGTTGATCGTTGATGTGAAAAAATGGAAAACGTTATTTGAATTGATCCAATGAAGAGCAATAATAATGCGCGAGACCGATCGTCGTATATAATATATAGTACATGCATATGTGTGTGCATTCCAGACCAAATATGCGGGATGAAGCTGCCGAGGTTTATATATACCGATGCATTGGTATACAGCGGGAAAAAGTATTAATTACGACGATCGAGCCTTCTCGCATAATCGCCGCCGGGAAAATTATCTCTTATCGACGACCGCGAACGACGGCCTTCGCGGAACGATCTCTTCTTCGTCCGCGCAGCGGTATACATTTTAGACGCGCACCCAAGCTGCGTATAATATCGATGACGCAGCATACAGGGAGCCTGCTGCTTTTTTTCCACGCACGTATTAACGCGTGACTTCGGCGTTTGTTTTCGTTCTCCGATTAGGTGTGCGCGGTGTATATCGAGGTCTACATAGGCTTGGGCGCGCGCGCGAGATAAGCGATCGGGAGACCATTAGAGCGTAGCTGCTGTAGTTCGGTGACCTTGCACAGTCCCTACGAGTGGCGACAAAGAAACTTTTGTCGTTTTCATAACTTGCTGCTTTTATATAGCTATTATATTTCATACATAATTATATTGTATATAAAATTGTAAAACCGAAAAGATGAGTATAACGAGCGGGGCGACCCTTTGCCTGTCCACAGCCTGAACAAGATGCACGCGATGGAGAGCAGCGGCGGCAACGGTAAGAAAGCCGTAGAGAGCGGAGCTTCGGAGGTTAAGCAACGCGACGACGAGGACTCGCGCAAGTCGCCGAAGGTGCCCCAGAGCCAGCAGAACGGCGCAGCGCTTCCCGAGGAGACGGCATCCGCCGACCGTAACCTCGTCCACTGTGCACCTGCGAGCGGCTTGTCTGCGACCAAGAAGGAAAAGAAGGATCAGTCGCTTGACGATGCCGAGGCGAATCTTCGTCCACAGGTGCGCGAGGGACAAATTTTCATATTTTACCTTTAAAATACATTCTCGGTCTCGTATACATTGATATTATGGTATTGTTATAAATATCTTAACTAGCTGAACACGGCAAGGGCGTAGTTTCATTCGGACAGAGTCTTGAATTTAGCTGATTTCTTTACTTTTACGTCTTTAAACGTTTTAATAATACAAGTAAAACATTTTTTTAAGAAATTGCATGTACCCGTGTGCGCCCTAATATTGCTCATTTGCTGTCGGTCATATTATTCTATTTTTTCACAATGTTTCAAAATATATCACGCAAAAGTGTGGTGCGTCCATGCATTGAAGATTGTTTCTCGTCATATATTTTGATGAGGAAAAATCGGGGAAAAATTTATACACGCATAAATGAATGAGATAATAAAACTTTGACGTTTCGCAGTCGCTGATAAACAAGTCGTCGAAGCTTCACACGGAGCAGACGGCGACGCCGCCGCCGACGACGACAACGACGACGACGACAGCGTCGTCGAGCAAACCGGGCAGGCCGAGCGGCCAGCGCGGAGCTGCGGCTAAATTGCAGCTGGAGGAACAGCAACAGCAACCGATCAACCGGGAGACGAGAAAGCGTATGCCGGCCAAACTCTCGGCCAACGGAAGCGCGCCACCGAAGAAGATCTGCCTGGACCAGCGGGAGCAGTTCATCAACTCGCTCATCGGCTCGGACAAGCTAACCGCGGAACAGCTGGCCAGCAGGGCTGAACAGCTGCGCGCCGAAGTACAGGTATAAAACGCGGGAATAAAGTAAATTTTAAAAGGTTTATAAATTTTGAAATTTTTTAACCAGCGCGACTTTATACTTCCTCGTTGCAGAATGTACGTTATGTACGATTTTTGTTATTTTACTAATTTCCATGGCTTTCAGGACCTCGACGAGCTGGCCCACGCCAAGGAGATGGAGTGGAACGAAATTCTGAGCATGCGAAAGCTCAAGGAGGAGGCCTACCTGAGGATCGAGCGTCGTCGCCAGATAGTGGGCTTCATGGATTCGGGCAACGGGCCGCTCGGCATCGAGGGCCTCATGCCGCCGGCGAGCCTCTGTCTGGCCCAGCAAAACTTGGACGCTTCCGTAAGCCACAAGGACGCGTCGGCGAAGCTCCTCGTGGTGCCGAAGGAGGAGCGCTCGCGAGACAGCTCGCCGGGCTTCAAGCGCGACAGGGCTTCCAAAAGCCAGCCAAACTACCTGCAGGTAGCCGGTGCTAGGCCGCAGCTCGGCGGCGAGAACGGACCGAGAATGCAGCAGATGGCCGATGCGCAGAGTCCGGAGCACAGACAGATCGGAGAGGGAAGGCAGGGACCCATCGTCGACGTTAGGTCCATCATTGCCGATTACAGACTCCGGCACCCCGAGACCGTGCCCAGACGGTGAGCAGCTGCGTTCTTTGCAATTTTATTTTTCCTCGCGGAGCTGAAAGTGGCCAAAAGCCAATTAATGCGTCGTCTCGTTTCAGTCGAGGCCGCAGAATGCGGAACTCCGTTAACGTGGGCCTCGGAGCCGGTGGCGCGATGGTCGAAACCGTTGGAAACATGGACTCCCGACCGTCCAGCACGGACTCCTGCAAGAGCAACTCCAACGTCAGCGATCCCAACAATGCCATGAGCTTCAAAGACGTATTGGTGCAATTCGCCAAGTTGAGCCAGCAGCAAGGTGAGTCGATGAGCAGAGGGTGCGAAAGTGCAACTTGACACATATATTTCGATTTTATATGTAACGGCGTATCTCGTGTGTTCTGCAGGAGAGCCAATAAAAACACCTCAAAATTATCCAGACGTAACGCTGCACCCGGTCGCAGCGACACCCACGACTCAGCAGCAGCAGCAGCAGCAGCAGCAGCAGAACTCAGCACCGCAGATGGGCTCGGGCTCGCTTCTCCACGGCATCCTCACCAAGTCTCAGTCGCCGAGACCCACCACTTTCTCGCCAACGCTGGCCAGGCTGCTCACGGCGCCCGAGAGGGAAAGAAGCGCGCCCACGATCGCGCCCGCCTCTCACCAGAGCACGCAGCAACTTCTGCAAGCCTATCAAGCCGCCAATCCTGTCTCGATCAGTGATTTCCTTTCGTCCTCTAAGGTCAGCTGATGCTCTACTACTCCTACTTGTTATTCATGCTTTCATTGCCAAAACTACTCAATTTGAGCGCACCTTATATACTAACTTGAACTTTGACTCCAGGCCCGAACCGAAATCACGATAACTCCGGTTGTTAGCAATCCCCTACCGACTCACGCTAACAACTTGATTCATGTTGTAAGTACAAATTCGAATCTACTGCATTGATAAACAAGCAGCTCGGTGTTCTTTCGAATCACTCAACGTCATCTTTTCCAGGACGACGTAGAGGACGAAAGCTCGATAATCGAAGAGCGAGATTCGCGACTCTCTATGGCAGCCAGGGATAACGCAGATGACAGAGACACTCCGCCGCGCTGTCAAGGTTGCCACGAACGTGCGGCACAGTTCGTGTGTGCTGGCTGTGGCAATCAGTGGTACTGCAGTCGCGAATGTCAGGTAAATCATCATCGAGTCTCTCTTATCTTTCCTACAAAGTCTCGACGACGAGTACACGACCTCTAATAATGCTTTCTGCGATTATCAGGTTGCAGCTTGGGATGATCACTCAGAAGTATGCTCTGGATAGGAAGAGGTCGAACGGTCGAAAGTGAAATCGCAAATGAATCTAGTCAGGAGAAAAATGCCGAGAAAGAGAATGTAAGCAGGAAGATAGGATAGAGAAGGGATATGCAATCGTGGATGAGTTGTATATTTTTATGAATCCTTATTGTATCTGTGACTGAAATAGCTCATCATCATTACAATGGACCATGTTTATAACGAGCTGACCTAGACTATTAAGTTATGCGTTTTACCCCACAGATTGAATTCATTTTTTTTTTGTGAGCGTTTATTCAATGTGCATTGTTTTTTTTTGTTTTCTTCGCACTTTACAACAATGTGATCAGTTTTATTTTATAAAAAAAAAGTACGTAGCTTGATACGCCAAAATAATTTTATCATACATTCTATGTATAAAACTCATGCGTTTGAATGAAATCACGTTCGCAAGTGAAGAGTTTAAACGTGCAGAACGATAGATTTAATGATGTTGTACATAATTTTATACGAGTTTGCTGATTCCACGTTCAGCGCAAGAAAAATTCTGAGCGTTGGTTAATAAAGTGCCATGTGTAAGATTCGTTCGTTATAATTGGACTGTTAGGTCAAAATATTTCTTTCTTTCACCAGCCAGAGTTTTTATTCAAATGATTATTATTTTCCATGATGTTTCCTTTGGTGAATGCACTTTACTGGATGCACATGAGTGAGCGATTTAGTGACATTACAGTAAGAGTCAAACGACGGGCAGTTCAATGTATTTATAAGACATATTATGATTTAAATTTTTCTCGTAATGTAAATTAATCGTATATTGCTCTTAAAAAATCCATTTTCAAAATTACATAATGACGCTTAATACAGTCGTTCATGAAACATTTGAGTTTGTAATGCATGCGAGGGCATGCACTTATACCAAACGGCTATTTTATACCATATTTGTTACCAACGTAAAAATTTAGAGTTATCGAAAGATTAGTCTTAGTCTTTAGAATTAAGGACCTTTTGTAACGTCGTTGATGATGTGTTGCCGCGTAAGAGACACACCTTCAACGCTAGATTATCTCATCGACGATTGTCCTAGATATAATCTGTAGTCCAAAGTTCCTACAGGTACACGCAACATTACATATATTTTTCCCAATTATGAACCAAACCAAAATAAAGTTTTTAATCGTGTTCACGTGTTGTTTATTTCTTCCCTTGATACATTTGATGTTAACTGTATTAAACTAACCTGTTTCTCAAATTTTATCGCGACTGCAGAGCATGAGATTTAAATTTCACCTTTTTTAAAGGCTTTTTATTTTATTTGAAAAACTCGATCGATATTTCAATTCCGTGCATAGATGGCGCTGATGCCTGATAGCAAAAGGAATTCTCATCAGCTGATCTGTGTCCGAGTCTGACAAATGTCTATACTTTCGTTGTAACGTTTTTTTGAAGTTTAACCGATTATTAAAATGTCGTATTCACAAAATGTTTATGCTGAACTAATGACTCTAGCCGAATTGGCTGGAGTTCATGCGACCCCGGGAGTTTACAGGCAAATTTTGATAATATATAACCTATGATTGATTATAGTTTGGAATGATTTCAGATTTATTTGAGAACTACATTATTATTTGCAGAGTACTGATTGAACTTCTATCACTTCAAGTTTCACCAGAAGATATATACGTATTGCTTAGACAAATATCTCCTTTACCTCAGCAAAGAAAGAGAGTTTCAAGTACTTCAAAACAAAAACCAGCTGGATAGTTCAGTTATACCTGAATATTTTTATTTTTTTATTATAAAAATATAAATTTATGCCACTTCTTTGTAAAAGTTTTAATTGTTTATCACACAATAAAAATTTTAAACATTTTAAATTAAGTAATGGTAGACAAGATCTATTTTTTTCTATAACGTTCAGCACCATTTCTTGCAAGCTGATCAGCCATCTCATTCCCATGAATGCCAGCATGACCTCTGACGTGGTTCTAAAATGATATTTCTCCTTTAGAAGATCATTATTAAAAGTTTATAAATTAAAATGCACTAGAAGAAAAATTGTACACACCCATGATACTTTTAGAGGTGCAAGGGCTTTTTCCATTTCTATGAGTTCTGCTTTGTTGATTACAGGCTTGCCATTTGAAGTTTGCCAATCACACCTTTTCCATTTAGGCATCCACTGCGTTATACACGATATGAGAAACTGAGAATCTGTATTTATTTTGATTTTCTTTATACCAGCTTTTTGCGCTTGTCTTGCAGCGATTGTAACGGCTTGGATTTCAGCCATATTGTTTGTTGCACGGCCATCCACTGGCTGGGACACATTGCTACAAATAAATTGTTGAAAAATCATACCAATGCTTGCAATAGTTTATGACAATTAACTTATTCAAAATCACTTACTAAGCATTTTTTTCGGAAAACCAGACTCCAATACCTGCTTTTGCATTTCCCCTACCATTGGATGAACATGCACCATCAGTGTAAACTTCCGTATAACCATTTAGATCGACAGAAAAACCATCTTTGTTCTAAAAAATCATTCATTGATCAATTATATTGCAATAATGTCAGTACTAAGTTACTACCTGTACAGTGGGATTATCGTGTTTTGTTCTCTTGTGCTTCATATTTTCCGAGTCACTATCACTATCACTGGCAGTCGACAGGAATCTTTTCATTGTTGTACTACTTCCTGGGGAAGCACGAGTTTTACCAAGAGCAAAAGTTTTTTGTGTTGGAAATGAGGAACTTTTGATCGATCCTGATGTTTTTGAATATGATGAAGAGGCAGTAGAGTTTGCCTTTATGAAGTTCTCTGCTTCGCTTTTTGAACTAAACTTTTTATATACTGGCCCTGAAAATTTGTGTACTTGTGCCTTACACTCATCCCTGTTAAAATATTTCAAATAAATAAGTTATTGAGCTATTATGTGAAGTTTCAATATAAATGAAATCTAGTGCTTGCCAGGTTGAGTAAATTCCAGGGTTTCGCCCTTTTGCGACCGCGTAATAACTCATGATTCTCCCGAGAAAATCCAAAACTACTGAAAACTGAAATATGCGTCCATGGGACAAAGAAAAAAATAATTTAGACATGCGATATTTCTCTTTGACGAAATAAACAAATTTTTCGAAAGCAAAGACTACTGTATTGTTTACGTTTAAAGTTCGAGTGCAGAAATGTTAAGGCATGATTGTATAATGAAACAAAAGATGCAAGATGATGCGCGAGAGATGGATGATGAAAAGCGTTCAAGAAATATGCGTCAATGTCAGAAAACTCAGAACAGATATAGAACAAGAACAAAGCTATAGGATATAAGCATATGTGTAGACTGCATGGACTGGACTCTGGAGCAGAGTGCGTATTTATATTTTACGGGAAAGGTTAGGTTTGTTAAGCGTTGGATGGCGCCACTTTCAAGTTGTGTAAATAAAAAAGGAGTCTTGTGCAACATGGTATACTTTATTACTAAAAATTGTTCAAATCCTACTATAAAATTAAAATTAAAAAAGAAATTAATTTCAAGTATAACATTGTTTGAGACTTGGTTTATCAAACTTCAACTTTGGAGATAAACAGCATACAAGTTAAGAAAAGGTTGCTATGTTTTAAAAAAAAATCTCATTTAATCTAACAATTCGTGACATTTTTATTCATAATGACCTTGGTCTATATACAGGAAAGAAACAAGTCGCAATGAAGTGCTTGCTTTTGCAGATCACTTTTGAGAACAAAACTGCAATAAGATTTTCTGAAGCAATGAGACGTTGACTAAGATTTTCTTATAATTAATGAGAGCAGTATTATTCGTAAATATCTTCTTTATCTGCAACATAACGCACTATGGCAGCTGGTGTAACAAGTCTTTCGGCATCCATATCTGGTATTTCAAAACCAAATTCATCCTCCATAGCCATAATGACTTCAACGTGATCCAAGGAGTCCAGACCAAGGTCGTTTATAAAATGAGAGTCTACAGTGAGCTGTAAAAATTAGATGACTTTTTAAATGACAGAATACAAGTGTGGCAATACCGCAACACAAATGTACACTTTTATTTTTATAGAACTTAAGAAGCTGTGCCATTAAATAAAAGTTTTACCAAATAAAAGTATACATCGGTGCAATCAGCAGACACCACGAATCAAGCTAGGTGTTAGCCATTTATCCTTTTGTTGAAAAAGATGTTGAGCGAGATTTTTACTTGCACCTTCCAGTTTCATTTTAAACAAAAACAAAAGGTACATCATGGGCCATGTGCAATATTTAGAGACATCATTAAAAATTTTAGGCAAAACAACTAGTCTAGCTCCAAAGTTGTAAAAATATCTCTGCAAACATCTTTGACAGACGCTAATTGAAGGTAAGTACCTTTGAAGCATCTATTTTATCATAAAGCTTAAGCACCAAAAGGACTCGGTCATGGATAAAACTTAATGTGAGCGGTGGTTTTTCACTGTACTGGCGCACCTGCTTGATGCATGGGTCCGCTAAGTTCTGAAAAACATAAAATACATGAGAATGGTATTTAAGTATATTAACCTTGTCAGCAGTAACTTTGTCATAGGCAGCCACGACTTTTAAAACACGATCCTCAATCTCTTTGATCGAGGGCTTTTCTCTGATAATGTGGTCGTACCGTCGAGCCTCGTAGTTAGTAGTGACCTGCATTAATTGAGAATCATTGGAATTAAGCAATGCTTACCAGAAAAGTTTGACGATAATAATTCACGCGAGGAGCGAGAGACAGCGAGAGACCGTCCGCGCTAATAATCCAAGACCCGGTCATTGAGATATTTCTACATATTATATGCATGTAAAAAGTAGAAGGCATGCAATGCAAGTGATGCAAGGGAATAAAGTGGCGATAAGGCCGATATGCACACAATCACGCGTGGCCTCCATCCGGAAACGCATCTTTTTCGTCTCAGAACCTTCGACGTGCATCAGACTTTCTGCGCGGCATGGAAGAGATTGCACGGCTCGCGTAAGAGGTTGCAATAAACACGGCGTGTCCAACCTTCTCGCGCAGTTACATAATTCGCGATCGTGAAAATATACTTACGAGACGGGGAAAAGAATAGACAGATAGAGAGAGAGAGAGAGAGACAGAAAGATAGCAAGCCGAGAGCGCGGAGCCATCAGCCGCCTGCTCTCGGAATGGGCCGATGTTTGACACGAGAGTACGACTTACCTGGCCGAGGACCGGCGTCGACGTTCGCCTGATCGCGTGGATGAGCCTCTGATTAAGCTGACTCGAGGCAGCTGGAGCCAGGGCAGCCAGCCGGCCCGTCGTGTTCCTGAGCAAACCGGCGCTTCGCGCAAATACTCGTACGCCCGCGATCGACGCCATTTTCAACCGTGCAGAAGGAAATTTCTGTAAACTGCGCGAGTCGGCTTTTGTCGCGCGCAGCGCCGCGGTAACTACTGACTTACTGAGCCACCGACAATGTGCTCTCGAGTAGATGGACGATTTCGATTATATATGTATTTATATACATATATATAGTGCGAATAGCGAGTGCTGCAGTTCTACATCACTTTATTGTATAAATACCCTAAACCTGGCGGTTAAGGATTAAACTATGTACGAGCGCGTAATTTGACTTGAGTATTGTTGAATTATAACATTAATTAATAAGAGTAGATGAAATAACATGAATTAATATAACTCTCGTTTTAATTCAATGACATCTTGCTGGGTCAAGACTTATGACAGCAATATGGGTTTACTGTACCATGTGATTTTCATTGCCCTTTTCAATGCGCGATCAAATTAAAGGTATCTAAATTTGAGTATTAATATCTTTATTATTTTAGATTTGTTCATGATGCTGGAGTGATATTCTTTTGATTTTGAGGGAGGACACAAAAGAATAAACAAAAACTTTTGCGGCGCTACACAAACCAGAAAATGTATATCTCGATCATAACTATACCCTGAAAATACGTGTGTATTGAATGTGTCATCGATTAACTTGTACATACCTACAGTATCCCTCGGCATCGATCGTTTGTTCCGATCTGGCGATCTACGAGATTGATGATTAACTCTTTTTTTTTCAAAAAGTGTACTTATGTCGTTTTAGCTCTGAGCCATAGATATAATTTATTCTCATTTATTTTCACAAGTTTTGCATCTTCCGGAAATAAGGAGATATAATGGACAAAATTTGTATGTAAGAATATATTTATGTTAACAATATTATAAAAATAATATTTATTTATTATTTCTTATGCTGTATGTACATGAAATATTTCAATATTTCATCGCTGCTATTTACAAGTATTATAACTACTGTTCGAAACGCTAAAATTTATGTGTATATACAATGCCTTTTTATATTTTTGTTACTATTGCACAAATAGGCCGATGATTTTACTTGTTTTAAGAAACAAACAATTTATCATCTCAGTAATTTGTATTTACAATGTAATTGTAATAATAAAATAATTATAATCGAGTTATAGATGGTGTCAAGAAAGTATTTGAAGTCAACTTCATTCTCAAGTTTTAGCGTAATTTTCACTTATTAAAATCTAATAACTATTAATTATTATTATAACTAAATTAATTTTTGAACTTATCATAAACAGTTGACATTTGTGGTCTGTGTTCTGCCAATTTATTTGAACACCATTTCCCAAGTAATAATAAGTATTTATATACTTCAATGTATTTATCACCTGCTTTTTTATCTCTTAACAAATGTAAGTCTTTATCCTCAAAGCTATCCACATACTCTTTTAATTTTTTGTTTGTTGCTCTTGATTTGTCGTAAGCAGACAGACCAGTTGCCAATTCAAAAAGAACAATGCCATAACTGTATGTATCAATTTTAGTTGATAAATTCCCTTTAAAGATGTATTCTTCAGGTAGATATGGCCGAGTACCTTGAATTTTGCTCACCTAAAAATCATATCATTATTAGCGAGATCATAATGACTAATATTCAATAGTAGTATTTTTAAAAGATATTTATTATATGGGAGAAACTCACTTTAAGAGAATCATCCGATGAACCTTCTCTTGCTAATCCAAAATCGCCAATTTTTGGTTCAAAATTTTTGTCCAATAAAATATTTGCACTTTTGATGTCTCCATGAATCAAAGGCTTATCATGTATAGTATGGAGATACTGTAATCCTCGTGCTATTCCTTTTGCAATTTCTTGCCTTTGTATCCAGTTGAGTGGATAAGATCCATGTTTCAGATGTAACCGATCCTCTAATGAACCATTTTTCATACACTGATACACTAAACAAGGCGCTTCACCACCTATACTGTATGCATACAATGGTAATATGTTTTCATGTGGCAAGGAATTCAAAATTTTAATTTCCCTAAAAGATTGCTCCAATTGTAATGCATAGCTTTCGTCATAATCAGAACCCCTTGGTTCAATTTTCTTAATAGCTACTTCAGTATTTTTCCAGATACCTGTAATTGATTTCCAAGAATAGATTTAAGATTATTAGTTGAATGAAAATTTCACATTTTACATTTATGTGACACATACCTTTAAAGACAGTTCCAAAACCTCCTTTGCCTAGTAAATTGTCTCTTTTCCAGTTGTCTGTTGCAGCAGCTAATTCACTGTATGAAATACGAGGTAGTAATGTTGAAAAAATTGCAGGCAATGATGCTAACAAATTATTTGAATTACTTGGTGTTTCATTTTGTTGATCATGTTGCATAGGTTGATTTAATATTTTAGATGATGCATCCCTAAGGCTATTATTTACAAGTACTTTGGCAGCATTTTCTTGAGGTTTTTGATTCTGATTAAAGTTTTGTGCACCAATTTTAAGATCTTTCATATCTTTTCTAAGTTGACCATTCTGCAGGAGTTTCTGAAGATTTCCTTCGCCATTATACAAAAGTGTATGATATTTATTGTCAACAAATGGCTTTATTGGTACCATTGCTTGATAATGATGCATTCTGGCTAGTAACATAAATAATTCTAAAATTGTATGATTGTGCTTTTCCCATACAGTTAAAAGTTCTTCTGTAGGATTTTGTTCTTTTCGTAAATCTTGTATTTCCAAAACATTGAAACCCATCCAAACACCTATTGAAAGCAAAGAAAGAATATTATTACTTGATGAATTTTAACTTTGATTTATAATATCACATTGTACAGTATAAGTATACATTGTACAATTGTCATACCTGCAAGTTCTTCCCATTTATTATTCTGATTTAAAATTGTACACAATTCCGCTCGCTTAAGGTATGGTAGTTGATAAATAAACTTAACAGTTTCAGTGCCAGAAGCCATCTCAACTAATGTATATATCACTTATAATAATTATACCTATTAAAAAATTATTTACTTCAATAGAATTACTAAAATAATTGATGTAGACAAAGCTTCTTATGTTAAACAATTAGATAAGTCAAGGAAAATACCAATATATTTTTATCATTCTTAACCTAAATATATTTAGAATTTTTATTAGAATAAAGATTTGTGATAATAATGCTTCAAAACCGAACAAATTTAAGGCTGTTGTTAAACGTACGGCAGATGAAATTCGGCTATATATCTGCTGTATAAATCCACAAAATACACCCAAATTTGTTATTCATGCAGTAAAAACATATCTAACGTCACGAATTACAATGTAAGCGAGAAGTCGGTAAGGAAGCGATTCTCTATTCTATTCTATTTGTGGTTAGTGGCGCCAGGGGTCTGTACGGCCATCAACAGACTGCATGCATGCAGCGCATGCGTAAGAGAAGAGCGGGAGAGTTTGAAATGAATTGCAGCCGGGCTCTGGAACGCCTGTCACCTGCAACAGAAAGAAAGGAAAGGTAGCAATCCTTGTGCCCCCCTCCGGGCCCAGGGAAACCGGGGCCCGTTAGGAGGGCACAAAAGGGTCGCCCGGTCGGCCCGCAGAGTCGTGCCGAGATAGAAATTGAAACTGGAAGGGAGACAAAGAGGTATGCAGGGAACAAAGCGACTCGAGAGCCCGGGAAGGAGAAAAAAGGGGTTTATATAAATAGGTCACAGTCTATGAGGAAGCGAAGAAGTATATCGACGAGGTCATTGCGGGGCTTGTGAAGAAAGAAAGATACAGAAAAGGGAGGGAAGAGTTTGCATTTGGCGAGAGAGCGGAGAAGACGGGTGCGTTGTGCGTCGAAGCAGGAGCATGCCCAGAATACATGATTCAAATCTTCGACGTCTTCACCGCAGGGACAGTCGGGAGAATCTACGAGATTTTTATTGTAGAGGCTAAGGGCGAGGCTGTAGTGGTTGCTGCGCATGCGGCATGTTGTGGTGATCGCGGAGCGATCCATAAGAAGAGAGTGAAACCAGGGTTTGGTAGAGTCGAGGCGGTAAAATGAGAAGTAGTCGCGTCCAGTGTTGGTGCGATAGTGATCGAGATAATTATTGAATTCACTGCGAGAGATGTGGGAGCTGAGGGGGAAGAAATCTGAGTGAGGTAGTGAGAAATCGAGAGTGATGCCGGCACCGGAGGCCTCTTTGGCGAGAAGATCGGCTTTCTCGTTGCCAGGGATTCCGAGATGGCTGGGAATCCAGAAGAGGCGGACGGTTAGGCCGGCTTCGGAGAGGCGAAGGAGAAGAAGCTTGATTTTAAAGATAGAGATAATGGGTGTGCCAATTAAGTCGCAAAGATTGGTGATAGCTTGAATAGTGCTGAGGGAGTCAGTGAAAATAACTGAGTTGGATATTTTGTGTTCTTCGATGTATTCTAGGGTGAGTTGTATAGCAAGAGCTTCTGCGGTAGCGATAGATGCGTGAGAAGAGATGCGGAAGCGTAGATTAAGGTTTAAGTTGAGGGAGAAGATACCGAGACCGACGAAGGATCCTTCGGACGATTTGGATCCATCGGTGTAGAAAGAGACAGAAGAGAGAAAAAGATCTTTAAAAGAAAGATTGAAAGTTTTAGGAGGGTTGGGGGAGCGTTTAATTGCGCTACCACCTTTGTATTGGGGCTGAAAATTTGAGAGTCAAGTGAGAAAGTGAAGCAGGGAAGAACGTCAAAGGAGTGAATAAAAGGGCGATACCTTTTAAGGCGAGCAAAAGCTCGAAGAATTGGAAGTTCGAGAAGGTTGAGTGTGTTGCGGTTGTTGAGTAGGGTGAGTAGGGAGTCAAGAGATTCGAGTGTAGGGTTGTTTTTGGTGGCAAAGGCTCTGAGGACAAAGTTGAAGGCCAGCTTTTTGGGGCGAAGGTGAAGGGGGAGTTCGCAAGCTTCGGCATATACGATGCGGTTGGGCGTGGAGCGGCGAAGTCCTAGGCAGGCTCTTAGGGCTCTGCGTTGAGCAACTTCTAATTTGTTACGGAGAGATTTGTCGCGAGGAAGAAAGATGAAAGAGCCATAGTCAAGAGAACCGAGAAGGAAGGCTTTATAAATTTGAATGAGGGACCGAGGGTGGCCTCCTCACCAGGTACCGCATAGCGAACGAATTAGATTAATCTGCGGGGTGCATCTCTGGAGAAGATAAATGAAATGTGGGGTCCAGGAGAGTTTGAAATCGAAAGTGACTCCTAGAAATTTGACTTGAGGCAGGGAGTTGATCTTGGTATCACCGAAAGAGAGAGAGAAGCGGTGGAAGTGTCTGTAGATTTCCTGGAGAAAATAATTAGTTGGGTTTACTCGGGGGCTATGGAGAGACCAAGAGAAAGGAAATATGAGGTAATGCGGTCGAGACTATTTTGAAGGACAGAGAGGCAGAAGTCGAGATCAGTGGAGGAGACAAAAAGAGCAACGTCATCAGCAAAGCAAAGGTATTTGCAGTTGGGGTCGATGTGATTTGAAAGTTTGTGGGTATAGATGTTGTAAGAGATGGGGCTGCTGCAGCAGCCTTGGGGTACGCCCTTTAGCGTTTCGAAGGGGCCCTGGATTTCGCCGCCAATGTTAAAGGAAATAGATCTAGAGGAGGTGATGTTATAGAAAAATTGGCAAATTTGCCAAGGGAGACCGAGGTCTCGGAGAATGTGAGCAAGGATACCGGGGTCTACTCCGTCGAAGGCACTTTTGATATGAAGAAGAAGAGCTGCAGTGTATGCGCTGTTAGCGAAGCTAGAGTAAATAGAACAGGTGAAAATGCTAAGGTTGTCAGAGCAGGATTTTTTGCCTCCGGAAACCGAACTGATAGCGAGGTAGGATCTCATATCTCTCGAGCCACCAATTTAGTCTACGGAGAACGATCCTTTCGAAGACTTTAAGAAGGGATTGAGCAAGGGAAATAGGTCGAAATTTGCCAGTGTTACCTTTGGGAATAAAAAAAACAAGAAATTCGTTCCAAGAAGAAGGAAATTCACCTTTCATGAAGATTTCGTAGAAGATGGAAAGAAGACGGTCCAGGATATTTTCCGGAAGATGCGAAATGAGAAGATTATCAATTTTGTCGAGACCTGGAGAAGAATTGGGTTTCTCGAGACATTTATCTATGGCAACACGTAGTGCGGAGTGTGTGAAAGGTCTGCAAAAGAGCTCCAAAGTAAGAGAGGAGGGTGAGGAGTCGGAGGGAAAGTTGGGGTAGAAACAAGATGGTGGACAAATTGTGGGAATCAATTCATTCTGCTTCGTGATGTTCGCGGTGTTGTTGTGAGCTTCAGAAGCAGCGAGGTTGCGATGTTTAAGCCTCTTAATGAACTCCCAAAATTTTCTGGAATCGGAGAGAGGGGTGAGGTTAGCACAGGCGTCGCGGTAGCACTGTCGCTTGGATTCGTGGAAGGTGATTCTAACGTGCTCTTCAGCAGCCAAAAGTTCGGAATATAAGTTGGGGTCACGTCGGAAGTTCCTTAGAGCATCTTTCCTAGCGGATTCAGCTCGGGAACAATCTTCGTTCCACCAAGGGGGTTCTGGAGGTTTGAGACGTTTGTTAGGTGATCGAGCTGGGGGAGTGAGGTTTTGGATCGAAGTGAGAATCGCGGAAGTGAGAGCCTCGTATTTTTCGGAGGAGCTTGCATCAGCAGAGATATTGTCATAGGAGAAATCAGATAATGATTCTTCAAAAGCGCGCCAATTTTCGGGGGAGATGCGACGGTAATCGGGCCGATGAGAGCGGAAAGATGCAGCTGGAGAGGGGATGCCGAGAGACGTGGCGATGGGGTAGTGATCGCTTAGGTGGTTGTTTTCTAAGACCGACCAAGAACAGATAGAGTAAAGATGGGGAGAAACAAAGGTGAGATCGATACAGGAGGGGTTGGTGGGGTTTCGCCTGTTGATGTAGGTGGGAGAGCCGCTGTTGACGATAAGGAGATCGTTGTCGGCAAATGTCGGAAAGAGATGGTCGCCTATATTGCAAGAGTAATTGCTGCCCCAGATGGAGTTGTGGCAGTTAAAGTCGCCTGCTAGAAAGATGGACCTATAAGAAGAAATCGAGTTCAGGAAATTGTTGAGATGAATGCGATCGAAAGGGTATTTGGGAGGTCTATAAGCAGAGACTATGAGGAGTTCTCCTTGGGAGGTGTATACAGAGATAGCATTAGATTCTAGAATGTCAAAGGAATTATAAGAATTGACAATTGGAAAGGGATAGTATTGCGAATGCAGATGGCTGTGCCACCACCTCTTCCCACTGGTCTGTCGTTACGAATTGTAACGAAGCCTTTAAGTGAGAAGTTGTGAGGGCTCAGCCATGTTTCGCAAAGGATAATGATGTTGAAATCTTTAGAAAGATTGAAGAGCTCAGCTTTTCGTTGTCTTAAAGAAAGACAATTCCATTGAAGAAGGCGAAGGTTTTTTGGCTGAATTGAATTAGCCATAGTGAGAAGAGTTTGGGGGAGGAAGGAAGCGCAAGCAGGCTTGATTGGCTTGGAGAGCCACTTCGTTCAAGCCTACAGAGTGGAGAGCGGGAAGCAAAGTTTGGAGAATGAGGTCGAGAAGAAAGCTAATGATAGAGGTAGGTTCGCCAAGAGAGGGAGGAGATGTAGCTCCAGGGGATGGAGATTCAGTTGAGAGTTCAGGGGTGGTCGATATTTTTTAGAGTGGCTGCGAATGGAAGCAAGGTGAAGAGCGTCCGTTTGGAGAGATGAGGCAGTCGTCATGGTCTAAGCGGGAGTATGAGTGAAAAGAGTTGAAGCGTGGGCGAGGTTTAGAACCCATTTGTGGTTGTGGGGGATTGTTAAAAGCGAGAGATTGAGAATGAGCGGGGGCGATGATTTTTGGTTGGGAGTTGGTCATTAGGGGAGGCCTGAAAGAGCGCGAAACTGAAGCGTATGAGGGTGCTGAAGGCTGCGAGGGGGAAAATGAAGAGTAGTTAGAGTGTTGAGAGGGGGGTGGGGTAGGAGATGGAAGTAGAGAAGGTGCAGGGGGGCTGTTGAAGGGCGCAGTCGCTTGAGAGCTGGGTACGTTGTTGATAGTGTTGCGGTTGAATTTGGGGTAAGAGCGCGAGTTGTGTTGAGGGGGGTTGGAACGAAGAACGAAGGGAAGAGCCTCAGTGAGAGAAATGTTGTGGGTTGCGGCATAAGTGCGCAGAAGTGTTGAAAGTGCCACTCAGGGCACGATTTGTCCTTCGGAAGGTGGTGCTGTTTACAGTTGACGCAGGTGGGCTGTGTATTGAAGCAGGGGCAGGTTTCAGGGGAGTCGTGTTCAGGTCGGCCACATCTTTGGCAGATGGTTTTGCTTCTGTATTGGTCCTTCAGGTGTCCGTATCTAAAGCATTTGAAGCACATTTTAACAGGAGGTACATATATCTGGATTGGATATCTTACGTAGAAGAGGTGAACAAAATCTGGGAGGTGCTGATTAGTGAATGTGAGTCGTACGGTTTTGGAGGGAACCAGTTTAGTAGTGGAGTCTGGGAGGGTGATTCTCCTGTTAAGTCTTTCAACTTTGGAGATAGAAGAGGGGAGAGAGAGGGAAAGTTCCTGGATGATGGCTTCGTTCGAGATTTCAAGTGGAACATCTCTAATAATAGCCTGTCTGGAGAGGCGATGTGAAGGAGCAGAGAATCGAAGGTTGTGAGTGGTGAAGGAAGTGTTAGAAATGAGATGGTTAGCAGATTTGCGGTCTTTCAAGGTGATGGAGACCTTGTGAGAGCCTGAAGCGGTGATTGAAACAATGTTACCTTTATAAGTAGAGGCAACCAGTCTTCCAACTGTAGTCGGATGAAGATTTCCTGTCATCTGGGTTGGGTCCATGGGCTCCGCAAAGACCACGAAAGGTACCTGGTTTAGAGAGGAGTAAAGAATGGGTGTTTGTACAACCTGAGTTGATCTGCCGTTGGTGTGATAGGTAGAGCTGGTGCTGGTGGAGGTAGCAGGTGTAGAAGAAGCTGTAGATGCGTTGGTCACAGCTGTAGAGAGAGATGTACGGGTGGTGATGGCGTTGGACAGAGAAGCTGTTGTGAACACCAAGGCTGTTGTAGAGGCAGGAGATGTAGTCGGTGGAAGATTAAAAGGGGTCCCCAGGCGATGTTGTAGCTGGCGTATAGTCTTCTTGAGCTGGTGGCCAGGTTCAAAAGCACTTTCACTCGTTTCAAATGCAGCTTTGTTTCTTTTAAATTTGCTGGAGGCGTCTAGCATTTCAGTGCCGACAGTGGTGTTGGTGTGTTCGCCTGAAAAAAGTGAAGAAGAGTGAGAGTCTGATAGTTGAAGTAAGGGAGGTAGTTGAGAGAGGGGTTGTTGCTGGCTGCATTGGAGAAGAGCGTTAGCTGCGTCTAGATCAAGACCTTTGGAAGCTTCCTGATTCATGTTAGGAGTACCGGAGATTAAGGAATTGTCAACCGGAGAGTTGGGAAGAAGGACGTGACTGCCAGAAAGATCGTGGTTAGATGTAGTAGGCATGTTAGAAGAGTGGAGAGGAGATTGAAAAGAAGAATTTGAAAATGGCGCGAAAGAGAGCCGGTGGCCCCTTGCCGCCTGGTTGAGGTTAGGCGGAGGGAGCAGAGTTGAAGAAGAAGGTAAATAGGACAGAGTTAGATGAGAAACTATAATTAAAGAGGATAAAATAGAAATAGGTGTAGCGTAGACACCGTGCACAGCACAAAAATTCACTCAAGAACACTGTAGAATCGCTGCAAACTGAGAGAGCATTGAAGGTGCGTCCGCATAGCTTTCCCGCCGAAACGTGACTCGAGCTGAGGAACTCGAAGCGATTCTCGTCATCGCGGTTTCGATAAGCGACTGCAAGGAGGTCGCAAACTCTTATTATTAACCAAATGGTTATAATGGCAGTCTTATAAATACATTTTCATTGGCAGATACAGTGGAATAGTGAGCAACTTCAGAAGGCTGCTATAAATAGGCGCGCAGTTCGCATGCTACTGAGGCATGCTTAGTATTTCTATATTCTATGCCATGGGCTCGAAATTTATTTTTCCTCACAGCGTACGGAAAGTTCGCTTTTCCGTACGCCTGAAGAAGATCTCGGCAAAATATGCCATAAAAACCTCTTCTGCAAATGAAACTGTATTTTTCGTTTTGCGCCATTCTTTGAATTGATTGTACGCCTGTGTGTATCTTCTTTTAGATGCATCAGGTAATAAATTCAAAGTCACATTTTTCGCAACTTCCAAAATTTCATCTGGCACTTTAGTATTATCTACAATATTTGAATCCGCGCTTGAATTACTATCAGAACTCATTGTGAAAGACAAACAAACTAACAGCATCCTAACTATTAATAACTTATTAATAACCGCGCCTTATAAGCTGATCTTTGTAAATGACATATTCTAATACAAGCTGAGCTTTGAAAATGATGTACGTAAACAGATCGACCACCAGTGACTGTTATCTATTGATTAAAATGAAAACGAACTTTTCGTAACTTGTGAGCAAAAATAGTATACGCTACACGTACGTAAAGCAGGCGATTCCCAGACGCATGTTGCCGCTCTCGCTGCGCTCGAGCGGCAACCTACACGCGCCCGGGAATCGCCTACTTTCCGTACTAATAGCGTAATGTACTATTTAATCGAGACTACAGGTTTATTACATCAAATTAGTAAAATCTGTGCGATTTATAATGCTACAAAGAATTATTTCAGTTGTAATATCACCATGGTATTGTCAGATAGACAATTCAAGTATTTAATACTTAATCAATCTTTTGCAGTAAATTTTGTAGATATTGTCCGTAACGTTGATAATATTTAACAAGTTCAAGTAGACGATTTATCTTATGTGAATAACAATACTTTGCTGTTTAGTGGAAAAGAGTTTATCTCAGACGGTAGATTGATTTACCAAAACGAAGACCTGTGGATTGAATACCAGATTAGAAACGAGAAGAATACTTCAGAAAGATTCAACTTGATTAAATCTGCCTTTAAATTAAGTGATTGCAACATTGGTGACAATTATTCTGAAAAACGTACAAAAGTATGTGTACTTATTACTTGGTTTAATTACTATAAAAAAGTGTATGGTGAAAAATTTATCTCGAGTTCACAAGATAAAGATTGTAGTGGAAACTCTGCAGATGAAACTTTTTGCACCATAAACATAGATATAGGAACTTTTAAAAAATTGCGCAAAGAAAATAATTTGATTGACATTCACCCTGTACATAGGCAGTTAGGTGAATTTTTTCTTGATTCATTTACTGTACTAAAAAATATTGATCCCAGAGTAAAGGTACTGTATGATATTGCGTCTACGATAGAAAATTTATTAAAAATTAAAAGAAGACATTCTGAAACTGAAATAACATCCGTGCATTCACAAGAAGTTAGAATATTCACGAGTTTATTAAAGAATGAGAGCTTTGACAAAGTTTTTCCAACATTGAGTGATGATGATATAGATAAATGCAAAAAGACTGTTGGGAGCAACTCTGACGAAGTTGGTGTAAGTTTACCTAAAAGAAGACGTGTGGAAGATGAAAGAAAAAATGAATTGACTGAAAAAGAAAGTGAGTCGACAGAAAAACTAAGTGAATCTATGGAAAAAGAAGGTGCTGAACAATCTACTGAAGAAGAGCAGAAATTCTCAGAGTACAAAAAAATAATGCGAATGTCATATCTCAAAGCTCTGCATGAAGTATATGTTGCAACAGGATCTAGATATAGAAAAGATTATTACTTATGCAAAACTCTTAGCACCAATATTTACCAGAAGTCAGATTTTGATAGATATAAACGAGAGTCTAAAACAAAAAGAGCCCTAAGAACAATTAATTGAAATTTCAGAAAGTATTTGTTGACGACACAAAAAAGATTCTACGAAGCTTGAAAAGCCTATTAAGAAGCTTTAATAATTGTTGATGGTAATTTAAGAAATATTTATGACATGTAATTTCGATTGTAAATTCGATTAAAAATTGCTTACTTTGTAGGATTCAATCCTACTCAAACCACCTTTATGTAATAACTTAATAACTATTTGTTAAAACTATAACTATTAATAAAATAAACGAAGTTTTGTATCATTAATTGTATATATTTATTACGGAATTACAAAATTATTATTTTTTTAAGGATTAAATATCAGCAATGTCGTTATTATTTAATCAGAGCTGTAGCAGGGTTTAAACCACAACGAGAAGTGTCCCTGTTAAAAAAAAAATAAATATTTTGTTCACCTATACACTATACCTATAAATATACACAATTATAGGTAAAAATATGGGTATATTTTTTGGTACACTTTTTACTCGAATAATATACCCATTTTTTATAGGTATATAAAAAGGTAATAAGCGTCTAAATAATATTTATAATTACTGTGCAAAATTTCAGGTCTGTAGTTATCATAGGAGAAAAATGGCAAGACATCGGAGACTGAAGTAACGCACTCTCTGATTTTCACAGAGACATTTTTCCATGCCATTTTCTTTCTATGACAGCTTGAGACCTGAAATTCTGCACAGTAGTTACAAATGTTATTTAGAAGCTCATTGTTATTTAAGTTTTACTTTACTTTGTCTGGTTAAGAATTTGATAAAAATTTTTTGATAAAATTTGAAATAGCACATGTGGGTTTACAGGAAGCAAGGGGAAAAGCAAGCAAATTTACAGAAAAGTAAAAAGGTAATAAGCGTCTAAATAATATTTATAATTACTGTGCAAAATTTCAGGTCTGTAGTTGTCATAGAAAGAAAATGGCATGGAAAAATATCTCTGTGAAAATCAGAGAGTGCGTTACTTCAGTCTTCGATGTCTTGCCATTTTTCTCCTATGATAACTAAAGACCTGAAATTTTGCACAGTAATTATAAATATTATTTAGACGCTTATTACCTTTTTATATACCTATAAAAAATAGGTATATTATTTGAGTGAAAAGTGTACCAAAAAATATACCCATATTTTTACCTATAATTGTGTATATTTAAAGGTATAGTGTATAGGTAAACAAAATACTTATTTTTTTTCAACAGGTGTGTATTAAGCGTCCCCCACAACCAAACGGTGAGTCTGCCAAATTCAAATCCTGAATTCAGCCGAGATTCCACGGCTAGAAATACATATCCTCCGTTAATCTGCTGGAAGTCTGCAAAATGAGCAATGCATGGTAAAACCGGATGCAGCTCATAAGAACCGTCTGCCAGCGGGAAGTATTCCCGGAGAATACTGCTGAGGAGAATTATCCCGTTTGATACCGTCTCGGTAAAACCGGATGTCTGCATCCAGGGCACTTCCCCGTGGTGACGGCGGGCAACGGAGTTGCTCCGTTATCCTGAAGTCCCTGGATTACGGCATCCATGCCGTCATGGCAGGCACAGATAGGGTAACTTCTGCGATAATTGGGACTAAAGTAGCTTTATCCCTTGGGTAATTGTACTGCCCTCACGAAAATGTTTTTCCCTTACTGCCCTCGGAAAGAACTATATATTATAATCTTTCGGGCAGTAAACTCGCCCGCGGAAAAAATCTTCTACTTTCGCCCCTTGTTACATAATTGCATACTGAACTACCAAGAATTATTCCTAAGAATATTAAATATACGCCAAAAATTTGGAATATTTCATATCGCATATTCTCCGGGAATACTTTCCAGGCTGGCATCCGGTTTCACATTCTACCCCAAAGTCCTCTTATTTGTTGACAGACGCGAGAAATTGGTTTGCCGTACAGGCAGCTTTGCCATACTGTACGACTCTCCCCTATTTACCTGTTCAACCTCTTATAAGCAGTTATAGGGCGCGTTCGATTTGCACAATTTGACGTATAGTTAGGAAGTAGCGTGCAGTATAGAAAATACTAATATAGCGGAAATCAGAACGAGAACAGAAAAATATTACAGATACAAATTTACAACGTGCATGGTGGTGTATGCACTTTCAGATTCGCTAACAACAATACTTGTTTAGGTTTCTTTTTCCGCTGTCTACGTATTTCCTATACTGCACGCTACTTCCTAACTATACGGCAAATCGTGCAAATCGAACGCGCCCATAGTCTAAGAGATTCTCATTTTCCTTTAATAAATAAATGTGTATTTACAGCTGAAATGATGAAAATAAAAATGGAAATTGTATGTTTGCTCAAATATTTTTTTAAATTAAAAATAAAATTCTAATAAAAGGTACCTTTGAAGCCATTAAATTTTAAT
The DNA here is from genome assembly GCA_020010945.3 of Muscidifurax raptorellus. Lineage (NCBI taxonomy): Eukaryota > Metazoa > Arthropoda > Insecta > Hymenoptera > Pteromalidae > Muscidifurax > Muscidifurax raptorellus. The sequence goes on from CM052078.1 coordinate 26,373,865, forward strand.
TTGCATTAAATTATTTTAAATAAATATATAAGAAAAATTTCAGTAGTAGGTGAGCTAGGGGGGTTCTGGCTCACGTAAGGGATCTACCTTACCGACAGTCGGTAAGGTAGATCGCTAGCTCAAGTGGTTCATGTCTCGGATAACTCAAGTGGTCCGTGTCTCGGCTAACCCAGCCGGTAAGGTAGCTGATCCAAGTTACCGACCGAGCTGATAGCCCAAGTTACCGACCGGGCTGTTACCGACCGAGCTGATGACATCGAGGAATCCCCGAGCTAAGCCAGGTTACCGACGGAGCCCCAGGTTACCGACTGAGCTGATGACATCGGGGAATCCCCGAGGGGGTATAACTCAAGTTGTAGATGTAGTAAGGCAAAAATCGAATCCTAACCTCAATTTCGAAATTTTTTTTTTTCACTATTAGGTAGAGATTACAAAGTCAGACCCCAGCTCTAGATGGCGTTGTAGAAAGGTAGGAAATAAATATGAGTATTTAAAAAGAAAACATTTTTTTTTTATTTAGATGTTTATTTTATACATTGAATACCAAAAATATGCACGAGCGCCTTCAACCCTGTTATTTACACTTAACGTTGATTCCTATCATCAAGTCTCTCGTATTTGTTGCGCTCTGGAAAAGATTTTGTGTTCGTCGAATATTTTTCGAATAAGATTTCCACTGAGAATTTTCTTTCTTCTTTTCCTCATTTTTGCAAGGAGGAAGAGGTTCGTATTTGGTAGTAGGACTGGTACTTTGATCCATCTTTATCAACGTTCAAAGTTCAAATGAGATATGTAAAATTCGCAGGCTATTTATAGCCTCAAGCAAGAGGAAGGGTGATTTCCCCCTCCCTTCGAGTTACTATTCCCATATCATCGAGCAGTCAATTGGTTTCTTCTCACCATCTATCTGACTGAAAGTTTCTTTGTAGAATATTTTCAGAAGTTTCACGTTGTGATAAGCACAGTTGATTTGAGAAGATGTTCCACCATCGTGATGAGTACAGATGGTCACTACCTTCAGTTTATCCAGTGGTGGATAGCCCATTTCAGCTATATCGTGAACGTTGAACTTAAAACGTTCGAGCCATTTTTTCTTCAAAGAGCCCATCACGAAAATTCGAGTAGCATCGCGAAGAGCTTCTCGAAGAATCTTGCCTATGTCTGTGTATGGTTGTTCACCAGCGCTCCAAGGTATTCCATGATAGTAGTGATACATCCAAGTGTTTTCTCTCTTGTATTTGTCGGTAAGACGTCGCCAAGGAAAGGGTTCTTTGAATAGTAACACCAGAGGATCGATGTCTCGATTGAGCGGTACTATGGCTAACTCCTTGAGGATGAAGTCGTTGCCCGACTGCTTGTATCCTTGCATGTCCACTACGTACTCCATCTCGAAGATTGATTTCTCTACTTTAGAGCGAGCGCTTTTATAGGCTTCCACCCCTCTAGACAAGTTTCTTCACGTCCCCGCTGACAGGATTGTACTGGACTATGCGGTCGTGCAAGATCAGGCAGTAAGCCGAGGTGTTGGCGGGGAAATTGGCTCGAGATTCAAACTCCAGACGTACGTCGACGGGAGCGTTCTTCAACACCTCGCTCTGCTTGGAGCAGTCGATGACGTAGAGGGGAACGTGATTGATGAAATCCCCCTTTTTAAGCAAAGGTTCGGCGTTTTTTTCGTAGTACGCAGTCTGAAAGTTCGCGTACATATCGTACAAAACTGCGTACTGTTGTTGATCTATGTGGAGATTGAGATTGCTGTACGGATAGTACTGCGAATTGAGGAACAATTTCACGTTGTTCAGATTGCAGTGATCGAAACGACTGGCATTGACTGTTTTCGAGTTCTTTCGATTCGTTTGAAAGCCTAAAACGACGAATCTCGGCTTCTCCAGTTGATTGGATGTCTTGACTGTCCAGACGTGTCTCGTGGAGCTCGGCAGTACCGGATACTCGTAAAGCTCCCAACTCCTGAAACTCATACTGATGGGTCTGTTCTTCTCTATGTAATTCAGCAGACGTATTTTGTCGACGTTGGATGCTGCGATGTATGGCATCAACCACTCGATTCTCGTCAATGTTATCTTGAATTCTTCGTAAGTTATGTCATTGCCCGTACCTTGTTGACCTGTCTGAACAATTGCATTCAAATCGTTTCTCGATCTGGTGAGCATGAGTTCGTGCTTGACATTCGCTACGATCTTTCGATAGTCTTCGGCGAATCCGAGAATCATACTCAGTGGGATGGCGACATCAAAGTAGCCTTGATCGTTGGTCAGACTTTGCGTCTCTGCAACGTCGAGCCAACCCGCATTTTCCACGAGCACACTCTGACTCGGATTGAGTGACAGCCATCCTTTCATGATAGTTGTCAAACCGACGTTCTTACATTTATCGATTTCCACGGCATTGATTTCGTAGCGAATTTCCTCGAACATGTGGCAGAAGGCCTTGTTTACCAGAGTTGTGTGCGCTACTGTATTTCCATCTGATTTTGTGAGTCTACCGCATATGTGTATCATACTGCGCGACGGCAGAACGTACAAGTCTTGATGTTGGATAGCGATGCGAATTTCGTCGCTGTTGTTGAAGGACGAGGCAGTGTATGGTTGATGAGGATGCAGCTCGTAATGTGCAAGAGACTCATCGAATGCCACGGGAGACTGTATGCTTAGAATATCTTCCATGCTCTTTATTCGATATACAGCACAAGAATATACAAGTTATTTTCCACCACCACGGGCGCTTATCACTCTTAAGTTTAGACTTTTTAGAAACTGAATGTTCTGACGTGTTAACGTTTTGGAAGTCCGTTGAAGACTGATGGGTGGTCGACATCTAGCTTGCCTTATATAGCCTCTGCCGACTTTGAAGTTGTAAACGATTCCCATCTTATACTCGTTTGATATGTAATCTGATGGTAATGATTTCTCCACGAAAGTTGACTAGATTTCCGTCTTGATCGACTATACGTAATTGAAGATGACTAATGCTGTGGACCGTGGTCTGTGGTATGAGCGACATTCGACCCTTGAAGCAGGTTGCTATCTCCTTGATGAAGAGATGAGAGTCGTAGCCGCTGAGGTTGTGGAATATCACGGGTATGGTCCTCGAGTCATTGTAGTTGATGTTGCACTTGTTGTGCTCTGGACCACGGTACCTGAAACATTGAACATTGTGAGGTTAGAAATAAACAATTATGATTATTTTATACATATATAATTGAGTGCACATACCTTCCCGTGAGGTGGCAATGATCCTTGATCTTCCTATCCTCAGCTGAGAATGGCTTTCTGCAGATGTGGCAGACTCTCGCTCTCTCGAACTCCTCTCTTTCCAAAGCTGTGAGTGCATTCATTGGTTTGGGATTCTTGTAGATTTCATCCAGCTCCTCGGCCAAAGCTTGCAGGCTCTTGACGAACCACTCAGCTGAGCCTTAAGAGCCTTCGTCCTTCTGTCTGTAGCATTTGTACTCAGAACGAGCATAATCGAAGCTACATCTGAGGTAGTAACCGACACTGAATGGTTCGTGCTGCTGGTACGCACGCTCATCGTCTTCTACGGGTCGTAATAGGCATTCGAAGTCGGCGTAGACGACGAAAGGCACTCGCACTCTGTGACCAAAGTTCTTGAACTTTAGGATGTTGTCGTGTTTCGTGGGCAGTTTAACTTTGCACTGATTGACTTGTGCGCAATCGACCTCGTGAGCACTCAGTTTGATCTCTGTCCAAAGTAGTGGAGACAACGTTCACAGATGTATTGCTTACATTTTTTGTTCGACGTTTGTGCTCTCACTAGCCTGGACAGATCTTTTATCCACACGTAGTGGAATTTCGGCAATAGCTCGATGTCGCCATCGTCCTCATCTTCCTCCTCGTCCACATAGTAATCTTGCACGAGGAGAAGGTTGACGTGTTGGATCTTCTTCGACGCTGTCACATGACACGGGGACACTTCGAATCTCTCGCCCCTCTTTTTGAGAATGTACAAGTTCACCGACACATCGTTCAGCTTCTCAAACTTGACGATGTGTTTCGGAGACACTGGGAAGTCGATGCCTTGGAAGTTCAGCTCATCCGCGAATTCCTCGTACTTTGAAACTCTATCTGCGTTATGTGATGGAGGATGCAGCGCGGATAGCACAGCCCACTTGAAACACTGGTTGTCGTTTTTTTTCACGTTGATACAGGCATGCTTCGAATTGATGAGGGGTGGTAGTTCGATGTAGGAGCTTCCTCTCAATGGATTCAACTTGTTCACGTTCACTGTCAAGTTTAGAATGGAATGTAGGGTCCAGCCGGAGTCTCGTTCTTGGAATTCTTCCATGTCGCGTTCTATGGGCTGTTGGACGTTCGCAGTGAACCACTCATTCAAGTCAGTGGTCTGGTAAATCGACGCACTCTTCGTGTTGAAGTACTTGATGTCCTTGGTTTCCTCGTCATTCTTCACGATCATGTACTCAGCTGCCAGCACAGTATTCACTTTCACAGCATTGTGTTCGCGGAGCGCCAACTCGATCTTCGAGGCGAAGAGAGCTCTAGCGTCATCCATGAACGTGGAGATGTCCAGATGTCTCAAGTTCGTGATCACACCTGATCTGATACGACTTACAAAGGCCGACTTCACTTCATTCCAGGCTACACTCGGCTGCTGTTGGAAGTTTCCACCACGCTTAACACAGCAGCTCATTCTGTGTCGCATGGTATGCAGGAGTGCCACTGTAGACTGGTACTTTTGTCTCTCTGGCACACTGAGCCTTGGCGTGTCCAAGAGGCGCTCGAAGGTAGTGATGTGATCGGGGACGATGACGTTGGTCCAGCGTTCTACCGATGCATCGTCGATGGCACCCTCAACCATGAGACTCAGTGCCTCCTGCATCATGGCGACGGCCTCCCTGCAGTCCTCCGCAGAAGCCATGGTGATCCTGAAGAGTGTCTTCTTCGTCGAGGGTCTTCCTCTAGGTATTCGAAAGAGTTGTTCACTCATCGAAGAACTTTTGATACTGAGGAAACCTCGGATCCCTGGCTCCTTATATACACCTAAGAGAGCTACTTGTTGGAACAGATATTGGAAAACCAGCATCGACTTCAAGAAAGTTCTGATCGATGCTCGCAGAGACCTATAGGTTAGAGCAGGTTCTCCGAGACCTGCATCGGCTCGCAATTTCTACAGATCGGTAGTACCTGCACATACTTGTCATAGTAAAACGTGGTGGGGTAAGCCTCAGAGAAGGGTATAAAAGCGGTGACTGCAGCCAAGTGATTCAGTTGCCATCGATATGGAGTTCGTAGTGGACGTACAAGGCTTCAAGAGACCGGTGAACGACTTCGTCTTCAAGGAGGTGGTCGTGGTTCCTCTCCAGGAAGACTCTCTGCCGTCCGTCTACCTCTTCCAACCACCGACCAGCTGGGACTACCTACCTTCCAAGTACAAGAGCGAGAATCGATGGTTAGAGTACAACTACCACGGGATACCCTGGAGCTCGGGCGACATCTGCTACGACGAGGTCACTAACACCATCCAGAACGTGCTGCGAAATGCGAGCAAGATCTACGTCAAGGGTCTTGAGAAAAAGAAGTGGTTGATGGGAGTGACGATGACTTACAACGTCTACGATCTGGAGGAACTGGGATGTCCTTCACTGCAGAAGCTCCAGAAAGCCACGACGATCAACACAACCTGCTCGCATCATCCATCGAAGTGGGCCCCGATCTGTGCCGTGCACAACGCCAAGATAATGAAAGAATGGCTGTTGGGCCATCGTGGGGTTGACGAGGTCGATTGCGGATGGAGCACCGAGTGTCTCGCCTCCTCGTCACCGCTCAGAAACTATTACAATGATGTAGATAATACGTTTGAATAAAGTTAAAAAAAACAAGAGAGAGATAAACGGAGAGGTAAACGAGTCGCGCATGCGCCTCTCACCACTCGTGGTAAGAGACTCATTAGTGACGTAGAGCTGGAAGTACCTCACAGGTGAGAGCGGAGGTGGGGGCTCTCATCATCTCTCTAAAAAAATTACTAGTTCGCGGTTAAAAACATGCTCTTGGATTCGAGGTCATCTTTAGTTTAATAAAAAAATTTTAAGTTACCTGCGTGGTGAAAGCATACTCTCGGATTCAAGGTCATCATTAATTTTTTTTAAGGAAGTGGTGAGAGCCCCTACCTCCGCTCTCACCTGTGAGGTACAGCTAATTATCTCTACCTCTCCATTGACTTCCTTTTTTTTTTTTTTAACAAATAAAAATCCTTAAAATCTAATCTTCGACGCTTGACGTCTACGACCTTCGATGGTCGGGTGGCCTTGCGCACGCAGGGATCATCCTCCTGGGCTGGTGAGCAACGTCGACGACGAGATGCGCGCTTCTCATCAGTAGAGCGTACAGGAGAATTTTCTTTCTCCTCGTCGTCACTTGATGGTGCGCTCTGCTGACGAGGAGGGCACACCTTCGCCAACTCCTGCATCGCAAGCTCGCCACTGCTGCTGCTCGAGAGGTAGAGGTCGTGTGCCAGCACAGCCCACTTCCCCGGTACCTCCTTCTTCGTCGACGGTAAACGAGGAACGGAGTCTCCCTCCAGCAGGGCCCTCTCCAGCAGGGAAGCCGCCGTCACCAAGCTCTCCTCCATTTCGGAGAGGCCACTGCTGTGCGCTAGGGGAGACCAGGAGAGAGGAGAGTCTTCCTCCGAGCGCATCGCGGCCATGGGATCGTCGTGTTATAACTATGAAAAAAAAAATGTGAAAAATTATTTAATTATTGACAAAACGATCTACGTATTGATACTTACGGCAAATGGTGGCAGAGGTAGCTCCATCGCGATCCTAGCCCTCTGCAGACGAGGATCGTCGAGATGGTCTGGTAGGCCACAGAAACAAAACATTCCTTAGTTCTTACTCTAAGGCAAGTCGTGTAAATAATGACGGTTCCCCGCTCCGCGATCTCCTTTATAGGGTCGATGGGTGATGCAGTTCAAACTTGCATAGCGATATCGGATGCTACGAGTACGACGAGCAGCCTCGAACCTGCACGGCAGCTTCGGATATACATACAGGTCATTCTGTAGGAAACGCAGTTCGAACTTGCATAGCGATATCGGATGTTGCGAGTACGACGAGCAGCCTCGAACCTGTATTGGCAATGTCAGATACTACGAGAGATCGACGAGCAGTCCCGTACCTGTGTATGACGTCATCAATTTTGTATCTTGCTATATGTAATAGCTATGATAAAGGATATCGATGCGTATTTACACCCCTTTGTCGATTAATGCTAGACTTGGAGAAGGGTGGGGTGAACCACACTTAGTGGGGTTCCAACTTTGTAATCTCTACCTAATAATGAAAAAAAATTATTCGAATTTGAGGTTAGGATTTGATTTTCGCTTATCACTCGCGAACTACAGTGGGTAGAAGGAAGCTGTCAAGTCATTTCGCTGCGTCTCAACGCTCTCCATATAGAGACACAGGTTGTACTCGAAAATATTGAATTTTTTTTGTCAATATCTCGTCAGGGGAGGGTTTTAGAGAAAAACGGACAAAATTTTCACCCCACCAAGTGGGGTGAACCCCACTTGGTGGGGTTTCAACTTTGTAATCTCTACCTAATAGTGAAAAAAAAAAATTTCGAAATTGAGGTTAGGATTCGATTTTTGCCTTACTACATCTACAACTTGAGTTATACCCCCTCGGGGATTCCCCGATATCATCAGCTCAGTCGGTAACCTGGGGCTCCGTCGGTAACCTGGCTTAGCTCGGGGATTCCCCGATGTCATCAGCTCGGTCGGTAACAGCCCGGTCGGTAACTTGGGTTATCAGCTCGGTCGGTAACTTGGGTCGGCTACCTTACCGGCTGGGTTGGCCGAGGCACGAACCACTTGAGTTAGCCGAGACATGAACCACTTGAGCTATCTACCTTACCGACTGTCGGTAAGGTAGATCCCTGAAGTGAGCCAGAACCCCCCTAGCTCACCTACTTTCAGTTATTTTTAAGTGAAAAAGTTTAAAATTAATACTAAAAAAATTTCTACTCGGCCATTTGTCGTTTCTCTCCCCCCCTCCTCTATCTCTTCAATTCGATTCTCGGTTTGAAAAGAATCGATTCCCGAAAATCATTCACTGAAATTAATCGATAAAATAATCGATTCTTGAAAAAAATAATTGTAGATTCTCAGAGAATCGAGTAGAATCGCCCATCACTAGAATAGTATTGGGACCTGACACCACCAACCGACCTCTGGCGGATTTTAAATTGAACTAACTGAGGCCAGCTAACTGTCGAGTCTGATAGATTGGCGCGCCAATATGGCGTAGACAAGCCAGGTTATATCTATCGGTTACGCCCCGGTGTCCAATCCCAATATTATGACACTGTTGTAGGAGATGGTTCGCTTCGCTCGTGCGAAAATCCTCGAGCAAGGTAGAAAAACAATTAACGATCCTTCTATATTCGTTGGTATAGCACTTCGATATAAGGTACATTTATATTATAGAGAGAGAGAGAGAGAGAAAGAGAGAGAGAGAACTAGTGTGGAGCGCCACCTTACGTTAATGTATATAAGCGCATACGAGCTCGGCGGGTAGCTCGCCACTTGAAAAGTCTCCTCCGCACGAGGCGGTTGTATAAGCCAGAGTGTCGGGAGTTACACTACTAATAAATTAGTTATTGCTAGTTAAGTGTGTGTACATTTATTGCCGCCACCTCACACCTCGATCCACATAGTATCTCAACAAGAGGTTTTTCTGTTTTCTAATGTACCAGCTCTTCCAGGACCCCAAGTTCAACGGAATTTGACCCCAAACTGTTCATATTTATCATTGGTACACAAATTATGTGTAGAAAATGAGGTTCCCCCTTTTTAAAAAGCACCCGCAGCTTTATCGCGTAAGTTCACCTGATTTGGTTAATATATCATTGCTGTATAAATGATATGTGTTATAAAAATAACCGGATAAAGAGGTTTTTCTATTTTCGAATGTACGAGAGTAGTTAAACTATAGGCATACTAGATCATAGGCATACTGGATCAGGGGAGGTTATCCAGTACGCCGCCCGTGTATAAGCATAGGGCCTTCCTCCTCCAGACCCTAGTCTCCCTTCTCTCGAGTGATTCAGTATGGCCATAGGATACTGCATCACTGAAGTGAATCAGTATGCCTATAGGATACTGTATCACTCGGCCTGGGGTGGTACGGCGGCCTGTGTGTAAGCATAGGGCCCCCTCTTTTTGAGAGTCTCCCTTCCCTTTGATTTGCTGGCATAGTGGGAGAAGAGGTGACCCCTCGCTCGCTTAGACACGAGCAGCGGCTCTCTTGGCGGTCTGTGTGTATGCATAGCGCCCCTCTTTTCGAGTGTCCCTTTCGCTCGCTGGCATAGTGGGAGTAGAGACTCTCCCTCGCTTGCTTAGATACCAGCAGCGGCTCTCGCTTAGATTGGAGAGATATGACCTGCTAGTGTAGGAATGCGAGGGCGTTAGCAGTGTTTGCGAGGGATAAGATAATTTTTTTCCAGATGTGGTGAATGGTTATGCAAAAAAATAGTTTTCACCTAAAAGGCTATGTATGCTCAAGTATTCTGGACATTTATGATGCAGTATTGCTCGCGAGCTTGCTCGCTTAGAATTGAGCAGAAGCTATCACGCTTAGATTAAAGAGATATGACCTGCAAGTGTAGGGATGCGTGGGAAAAAAAATCTTTTTCGGCGCTTTTCGTCAGAGAAGCTCGTTCTCGTGGAACCCTTTTTCTTTTTCGGGCGCGCTTATCATTTTCCGTAAGTGGAAAATTTTAACCAAGGATATTGCTTATCCTCATTCTTTCCGCATTCAATTTTTGTTTTCCTTTTCTTATCGCTGATAATTTTTTGTGTGACTGGGGCGCGGTTGTCGAAATGAAGGGCGCGGTTTTTGAATTTTGGGGTGGAACAATTAAATCTGTTTAGATTTTTCCAATTGGTCAAGACAAGGTGGAGAGAAAGATTCTAGAAAATTTTTCCCAAGTGGTGGAAAAAGGGCTCGCCCACCTTTTCAGAAATAAATAGTTGCGGGCATGCAGTAGCTCCTCAGATCAGTTTTGCGCTTCTACTGCGTAGTTTATATTCAGTTTCTACAGCTTCTAAAGTGTACGTAAGTTCCATCCAACATGGAAAATATTATCAACGAGTTCCACACCGTCAAGCAGCGCATTGTCGAATTTCTAAATATCGCTGAGTGGGTGATGATGGGAATGATGAGAAACGGTAAGATACGCTATTTCTATCACATATTGTTTTATATGCAACTCCCGCACACACACACACACACACACCCCCACACACACACACACACACACCACGAGGGGGAGCTGTACCCCATGTGGCGCGTGCTCGGGTGGCGGATAGAGGAACACTCGCTGTAAGCGCATAGTACTACGTACGTAGTGCTGCAAACAGAGGGTAGGAGAGAAATAAAATATCTCCCGCGGACCAAGCAGCTTATTGAAGATCTGTCACTACCGGAAACAAGGTTCGATCTTAGGGTTATGACTAAGCAGGCGCTCGCCGATTGCCGCAGTCGACTCGACTTCGGCTGCTGAAGGGAAAGGATACGAGACAAACTGGGTTCTGACACTCCCAGGCTGCCGGAAAGTACAGGGGCCCGGGGATGTTTCGCCGACACGCCCTAGCTGCCCTATCATCCGGCGAAAATCCCAATGATCTCAATAGTGCCGGGTGGCGCCGTATATTGTGGTCAGTAGAAAGAGAGTAGAAAGAGAGTAAAAGACCTAAAGAGGCAACTTGGCAAGAGGTCGTTACAAGAAAGGCAAAAGAAAAGGAGAAACAGTTAAGTAAGGAGAACAACAAGGCTCCTGGCGTTAACAACCAGAGTAGGACCAGTAGAAACAAAACACAGCGGGCACGACCGACCAGACCGGACGCTCTTTCATTAAGGCGCCGGAAGGAAGGAGCTACGTGGACATTTTGTCAACATTGAGAACTGCTCCTTCACGGAATGCCATAGGAGATAGCGTAAACAAAATACGCAAAACGGTGGCGGGAGATCTCCTCATAGAGCTCAAACGCACAAAAGAAGTTAAAACCGCAGACTTCCAAGAAGCGGTTAAAGCAGTACTAGTGGAAGGAACCACAATAAAAACACTGCAGCAAGAGGAGACCTTTGAAATAAGGGACCTCGACATACTTACTTCAAAAGAGGAGGTACTGGAGGCCTTGCAAAGGTAAATAGGAGAAAGAGATGTGATTGAGATCACTGCCGTAAAATCGCTGAGAAAAGCGTACGGAGATACGCAAATAGCTGTTGTGTAAGTGTCGAAAGAAATAGCGACCAAGTTTACAAAGCTAGAGAAAATTAAAATTGGATGGGTCAATTGTAGGATCCGTACATCGAACCGCAGTAAGGGGCCGCTTAGTTGTTATAAGTGTCTTGGTTTCGGCCACGTCGCTATCAAGTGTACTGATCCGCAGGATAGCAGCAAATGCTGCTACAAATGCGGTAAGACGGGACATAAAGCAAATATCTGCCGTAATGAACCGTGTTGTTTACTGTGCCGAAAAAAAGGCGACAACATACCGACGAACCATGTCACTAGTAGCTACTTGTGCCCAGCCTACCAAGCAGCGGTTAAAAAAATCAGGAAAGGGTAATAAGAATAGTCCAGCTAAATCTCAACCATTGTGAGACTGCGCAAGACCTTCTCTGTCAGTTTGTACGAGAACACAAGTTCGATGTCGCTCTCGTCAGTGAGCAGTACAAAGATTTAAATGAACCATCCTGGGAATCTGACGCCTCAGGTAAAGCCGCAATCTGGGCTTGCAAAGACCTTACCTTCCAGGGCAAGATGGTAAACAAGGAAAATGGCTTCGTAAGAGCGAAAATAGGCGGCATACATGTATACAGTTGTTACGTCCCGCCTAGCGCATCAATAGAGCAGTTTCAACAACTACTGGACCGGCTGGTGCAAGACGCTACGAATAAAAAACCAGCTATAATAGCAGGAGATTTTAACGCATGGGCGATCGAGTGGGGTAGTAGCAGAACCAATAAACGGGGACGAGTGCTACTGGAGGCATTCACGCTACTAGACTTGGTGTTGCTAAATCAAGGCGGCACCCCCACGTTCAAAAAACGAGATGCAGAGTCATTCATAGACTTGACATTTGTCAGTAACTGCCTCGTAAGGCAGGTAAGCAAATGGATCGTGAGTGATCACTACACAAATAGTGATCACCTAGCTATAATAATGGAGCTAGGCGGACCAAATAGGAAATTCTGTACAAATCCCAGTAGTACAAGAACTGAATGGAAAACCAAAGAGTATGGCAAAGAGTTATTCTTGACGATGTTTGACAATATTCAATTGACGGGATCAGCAGACGATAAGGCTGCACAAATGACGGGCCAGCTCACCAAAGCGTGCGACGCGGTAATGCCGAGAAAAATGTCCAGTCAAAGATGGCTACCAGCATATTGGTGGAATGACACGATCAAACAAGCGCGCAGCGTTTGCTATCGAGCTAGAAGATTGGAACAACGGGCAAGGAAGAAATTCTACCGAACCGGTAGAGGAATGGATACGGTGGAGAACTGCAATGAAAAAATGAAAGAAGTAAAGCGCAACCTTAAAAGGTGTATAAGAGACAGTAAACAAAGATGTTTAAGAGAGCTGCAAGATGAGGTCAATGAAGACCCTTGGGGCCGACCTTATAAAATTGTCATGAAGAAGATCAAGGGAAGTTACATACCCCCACCGAAGTGCCCAGAGGTACTCATTAGGGTGGTAACAACACTCTTCCCAAACCAGCCGGACATTCCATGTGCTATGGTAGAAGAAATAGATGTAGATAATATACCCTCAATTACGGAGGAGGAGCTACTATCAGCCTGCCGGAGGGTTGGAAACAATAAGGCTCCAGGACTTGATGGCATACCCAATATCGCATTGAAACATGCCATTCAGGCTCACCCAGCAGAGTTTATAGACTTGTACAACACTTGTCTCAAAGAAGGAACGTTTCCATTAAACTGGAAAAAGCAAAGGCTTGTGTTGCTACCAAAGGGTAGCAAACCACCTGGAGAAGGGTCGTCATACAGACCGCTCTGCATGCTCGATACGCAGGGCAAAGTATTAGAGCGCATAATCTTCGTTAGGATGGAAGACAAAACCGAGGGGCCAGAGGGGCTTGCGGAATATCAGTATGATTTCCGTAAGTGCCGCTCAACATTAGACGCTATCGGCTTAGTGGTGAATACAGCACGGACAGCCATAAGCGGGAAAATATGGAAAGGCGGGGCGAAAAAGTACTGCGCGGTGGTTACACTTGTTAAAAATGCAGGAAATAGTAAATATATAAGCTTAGAGATATGTACGTCTGAAAAATATTCTGTAGACCTCTCAAGATTAGAAGTAAGATAATAAATACAAACAGGGGTGCCTACTCTCTTGCAACGCGTTGGGAATTTTTCCGGTACAATATCCAAGCACTTGAAGGACAAACATCCTGAAGTCGTAAAAACCGCCCAAAAATTTGAAAATAACCAAATGCAGGCTAAGATTGTCGCTGCGTTTTTCTCGAGAGAGAAAGCGAAGACAGCCAGCTGCAGGCAATAAAAGTGCGAGATAACACACCCTGTCTGGATTTTATGGCCTGTCGCGCCTAGGATTTTGGAGTGCGTATAATCTCCTATGTAGAAAAAAAAAGATAGACATGCGTCCGGAAAAATCTCCAGCTATGCTGTGGGAAAATGCGCCTATACCCTTATATATATATATATATATAATGCTTTAGGACCTTTATTATCTTTTAAAATTTAATATTTATTTTTAGTTAAAGTATTGCATAATGCCTAATAATTATGCTTAATCAATACATATAGTATATACGAATTTTTAGTTAAGGAAAAATAGTGTAAAATTATGATAAAATCTTATTAGTTTATAAGTTATTAATAAATTTAGCGGACTGATGCGTATATAGGAAAAATATACAGTTGCACACTAAAAATATACATTTAAGATCAATAGTACATACATAAATAGTTTAAATAAAATCATTTAAGAACGATAACAAAACATAATAATAATATGTAATGTAATAAGAGTATTGTTTAGTATGTTTAGAATGTTCAAATATTAATAGTACTATATTTTTCATGTCAAATAAACAAGTTTTAAAAATCAATACAATCTGCTTTTATACAATTGACTATTTTAACATATATACAAAATATAGCTATAATCTTTTTGTTATAAATAAACTTGTTTATTTAACGAAAAATCGTACTAATAATAAGTATCTATATATATGTATTTTTGGTGAATGTAGTAGAGAATTTATAGTTTAGCAGAACGTTTTGCACGAGTATGAACATTTATTTATATATATACGAAATTGTGCAAATTATTTACTTATTTAATTTGAAACAAGATTAATAATTTAATAAAATATCAGATGAAACTAAGAAAAATATTAAAAATAGCATGATCATTTAAACATCTTTGAACATTTCGTTATATATAAATAAACATTAGTAATAGAAAAATGCATGTAAAAGTATATATGTATATAAGAATATTTATTGAATTCTTATATTAAATACAAAATTAATAAAGTTAAACGTTTAAAATAATAGTGATAAACAGATATGATAAGAATGATTATCTATACTTTTATAGCTCGAGATTGTTTAAATCAGTAGAATCATTTATTTATATTAGTTCAAAGTTTTATTAATTATCTGCTAAATAAACTCCATTTAGAAGAAAATGTTCAAACAATCTCTGCGATAAAAGGTAATCAGAATTATGTTATACTTATATACATATATATACATCGATTATTTATGCAACTATGGTTAAAGTAAGGAGATAACCGTAATTGTAAACAATAGAATAGAAAAAGAGTGCACGATAAAAGTAATGCATGCATGTGAATTTGACTTTAAAATTCGATTTTATCATTCTAAAAAAACGTTATTAATAATAATATTTAATAAACAATCAATTTTACATAGTGCATTATATTTTACGTTAAATAAATATTGTTACATAGGAATACTTGTATATATATAGATATATATATATAAGTATGCATGGATATATATAGCACACAAATAAGCCAAGCCATGAGGCCCGACGCCATCGGTCCACCCCCTTCTTGCTTAGGCCAAAAGTGGGGATGCGCCGAGTGACGTCAGTGCCGCTTCCAAAATCGTGGAAGATTTTCCTTGGCCAATGAGAGAGACAGTGGAGTAGTGGGTGTGTCCGGGGTCCTCGGAGATAAAACCACCCTGCAGGCCCTTCGGAGAGACACTCCGGTCCCGGCTCTCAATTCAGTCCGGATATTTTTTACATTCAGAGATTTTTTCTATATATCGCGCTCAGTCCGCCCAAGCTTTGTATTTTTACAAGAATATATTATTTTTTTCGAGTGATTAAAAAACTCAGTGTTCTTTTTTTAATTTAAACCTTTTAAAATGATAATCCAAATTTATACCTATATATACATATAGAAAGAGAGAACGAGAGAACAAGCCGACGAGACAAAAGGAAAAAGTAAGTTACCATTTTTATTATTTTATTTATACCTTTCCTTTGTACTACCAACTGTGTAGTTAGAATCATTTTCTACCGCTTAAAGTATAAGTCAAGTGCCGGTTGACTTTAAATATTAAATAACCTCAGTACGCGTAAATTAAATTATAGAATATAATACTTGCTTAGTTCAGGATTGAAAAATCCGTTTCTTTGCACGTAAAATATTCTCAAAAATACGCATCTAAAGTCTTGTGCCGCGTAAAATACTTTACTTGTTTTGTTTCCTTCAGGCGAAAGCCGTTTGGTTCGAAACAATCGTAAGGTTAAAAATTTCCGATTTATATTTTGTCAACATATTACTAAAAATTAATTTATATGAAAGAAAATTAGAAACATTCCTTCTTTTTCCTAAACGTACAAAAAGCTCACAACCCTAGCTATTTGTGGCAACACAAGGCTATAAAGGCGAGCAGTATATATAGCTATCCTTCACGAGCAAGCTATATAGAAATTATTACACCGGGCTTTGACAATCCAAAGTCAAAGCTCGTACGTAACACACATACGAAAATATTCCTTCACATATATAATCTCAGGCGTGGCCGAGTATATATACGTGAAAACTACCATTTTTCCTCTGTATATATACCTTCAGGCCTAGCCGAGGGATATATATACAATTTTATTACCCTTCATGTTACGACTACCTTCAGGTAGCCGATTCCTTTTGCGTGTACAATCTCAAGCCTAGCCGAGTTGTATACACGAAAATTTTCCTCCACCTATATATTCTCAGGCTTGGCCGAGTTATATACGTGAAAACTACCTTTTTTCCTCTGTATATATACCTTCAGGCCTAGCCGAGGGATATATATACAATTTTATTACCCTTCATTTTACGACTACCTTCAGGTAGCCGATTCCTTTCGCGTGTACAATCTCAGGCCTAGCCGAGATGTATACACGAAAATTTTCCTCCACCTATAAATTCTCAGGCTTGGCCGAGTTATATACGTGAAAACTACCTTTTTTCCTCTGTATATATACCTTCAGGCCTAGCCGAGGGATATATATACAATTTTATTACCCTTCCTTTTACGATTACCTTCAGGTAGCCGATTCCTTTCGCGTGTACAATCTCAGGCCTAGCCGAGTTGTATAAACGAAAATTTTCCTCCACCTATATATTCTCAGGCTTGGCCGAGTTATATACGTGAAAACTACCTTTTTTCCTCTGTATATATACCTTCAGGCCTAGCCGAGGGATATATATACAATTTTATTACCCTTCCTTTTACGATTACCTTCAGGTAGTCGATTCCTTCCGTGTGTACAATCTCAGGCCTAGCCGAGTTGCACATACGAAAATATTCCTTCATATATATAATCTCGGGCTTGGCCGAGTATATATACGTGAAAACTACCTTTTTTCCTCTGTATATATACATTCAGGCCTAGCCGAGGGATATATATACAATTTTATTACCCTTCCTTTTACGATTACCTTCAGGTAGCCGATTCCTTTCGCGTGTACAATCTCAGGCCTAGCCGAGTTCTACATACGAAAATTTTCCTTCACCTATATATTCTCAGGCTTGGCCGAGTTATATACGTGAAAACTACCTTTTTTCCTCTGTATATATACATTCAGGCCTAGCCGAGGGATATATATACAATTTTATTACCCTTCCTTTTACTACTACCTTCAGGTAGCCGATTCCTTTCGCGTGTACAATCTCAGGCCTAGCCGAGTTGTATACACGAAAATTTTCCTCCACCTATATATTCTCAGGCTTGGCCGAGTTATATACGTGAAAACTACCTTTTTTCCTCTTTATATATACATTTAGGCCTAGCCGAGGGATATATATACAATTTTATTACCCTTCCTTTTACGATTACCTTCAGGTAGCCGATTCCTTTCGCGTGTACAATCTCAGGCCTAGCCGAGTTGTATACACGAAAATTTTCCTCCACCTATATATTCTCAGGCTTGGCCGAGTTATATACGTGAAAACTACCTTTTTTCCTCTGTATATATACCTTCAGGCCTAGCCGAGGGATATATATACAATTTTATTACCCTTCCTTTTACTACTACCTTCAGGTAGCCGATTCCTTTCGCGTGTACAATCTCAGGCCTAGCCGAGATGTATACACGAAAATTTTCCTCCACCTATAAATTCTCAGGCTTGGCCGAGTTATATACGTGAAAACTACCTTTTTTCCTCTGTATATATACCTTCAGGCCTAGCCGAGGGATATATATACAATTTTATTACCCTTCCTTTTACGACTACCTTCAGGTAGCCGATTCCTTTCGTGTGTACAATCTCAGGCCTAGCCGAGTTCTACATACGAAAATTTTCCTTCACCTATATATTCTCAGGCTTGGCCGAGTTATATACGTGAAAACTACCTTTTTTCCTCTGTATATATACATTCAGGCCTAGCCGAAGGATATATATACAATTTTATTACCCTTCCTTTTACTACTACCTTCAGGTAGCCGATCCCTTTCGCGTGTACAATCTCAGGCCTAGCCGAGTTGTATACACGAAGATTTTCCTCCACCTATATATTCTCAGGCTTGGCCGAGTTATATACGTGAAAACTACCTTTTTTCCTCTGTATATTGTAACATGGCAGTCTACTGCCAGTTACAAGCGGCCGCGCGGAGTACGGCAACACCGCGGCACGAGTCGGCGAGCGCGCGTTCGGCCGTAGTCGTGGAGCCTCGGCCGGCATCGGCTAGGCCCGAGCGCAAGAGAGCAAGTGTAGGTAGGCGAGCGACCCAACCTAACGTCGACGGCGAGAGGGGTCGACGCGAGCGCTGGCGATAATCTCTTCCCTTTTTGCGCCTGACTGCCGTTGCGACCGGTTGAACCGTATAGAGCCTTCATCGAGTACTACCGGATCTTGATCACGTGGCGACGTCCCGGACGAATAAAGGCATTGTGCTACGGACTGCTGCTGACTGTGAGTAGTTTAAGAATTGATATAATAGTGTTCTCGCGATCCAGTGTGCCGGTTGCGGAGTAACGCGAACTCGCGGATTGTGTTATCGCCACGTGGCCAACATGGCGGCGAGAGCGCGGCGGAGCATGAGTGCGGTTTTAGCATGCTTCGTCGGCTTAACCGCGCGGAGCCGTTCGGAGGATTTCGCGTACGACTCGACTGTGTTACCGTGACTAAAGACCAATTACTGTATGTACGACTGACTGACTGACGACTATGACTACGATTATGCTACCTTTATACTCGACTGGCGATATGATACTGACGCTGCCGTGTTATGCTTTTGCGACTAGTATCGTACTGACGTTGCCGCTTACATTACGTATGATTGTGATACTGACAATTTTGCTACACGACGGCTGCAGCTACTTGACTGACGTTATTGGTATATGAATTGGCGCGGCGAGACTGACACTATCGTTTACCTATCAGCTACGACTATTGTATTGACGACATCCCGAGACTTATCATTACTATACGCCGAGACTGACAATTATATCCGACTGTCGTGGTAAACTGACTGTTTTACGAAGCGAGACGAAGACTGTTATTTCACTGACATACTATAGCTCCCGTGTTGTATGCGACGCGACCTTGTCTACGCGACGACACAAGGTCACGACAGTTAGCTAGCTTTAGTCGCGCGTTAAACGCACATAAGTATAAGTTTTAATATTAAGTAGAATTAATAATTGCGTGTAAAATAAGTGAGCGTTAGTTGGGGCAGCGGCCCCGTTAAGTTAGTCATCATCGTAGGGAGTTGTGTGTGAGTGTTCGCGTCGATGTTCGGACGACGTCACCGGCGCGGCAAAGGCGGGTACGCCTCGGATTCGCGTACGTCGGGAGAGATTGGCTATCGTCGGGACGCGAACTCATAGCCTCGTGAGGGCAGCCTGCGACGGACGCTACGGTCGCCGGAACCGGTAGGCGACCGGAAGGGCGAGGCAGCTGCACCGTCCGCGTCGGGTGAACCGTCCGGCGGCGCGTTGACGAACACGCCGCGGCTAGGAGGTCATGCCGGCGGGCACGAGCGAGTTCGGCGTCGGAGCGTGGAGTAGGAAATCGAGTTGACCGGATACGCGCCCAGGGCGTGCGCCGGTGATTACTCGTCCGAGCATCGGCGCGGTGGTATGCGAGCCACAGAGTGTGCATGTGTGTAATGCGACGGGGATGTCGCAGTGGTAAGCGCGCGGTCGGAGACCGCCGATTGTACTTGAATTAAATGGAATAATGAGCGAGTAAAATATAGATCAGATTCAAATCCACTTGTGCATTCATTTTCGTACTGAAACCCACGACCTTGTGTTATTGTCTCTATCCCTCTATGTGTAATTTCGTACACTAGCTAGCCGAGCAGGTGCAGGAAGAAGATGTTTCGACACGAGGCGGCGTTTCCAAGTAAGGGGATCGCGGGATCCCTGGCACTCCGGTGCCTGGCGCCCAGGGCCGCGGCGGCCCGCCGTCTTGTATGCATCGAAGCAATAGTACGAGACAGAGAACCCAATTGGTAACGAGTAGAATAAAACCCAGCGATATCGTACGCTGGGTCTACCGTTACAATATATACCTTCAGGCCTAGCCGAGGGATATATATACAATTTTATTACCCTTCCTTTTACGATTACCTTCAGGTAGTCGATTCATTCCGTGTGTACAATCTCAGGCCTAGCCGAGTTGCACATACGAAAATATTCCTTCATATATATAATCTCGGGCTTGGCCGAGTATATATACGTGAAAACTACCTTTTTTCCTCTGTATATATACCTTCAGGCCTAGCCGAGGGATATATATACAATTTTATTACCCTTCCTTTTACGACTACCTTCAGGTAGCCGATTCCTTTCGCGTGTACAATCTCAGGCCTAGCCGAGTTGTACATACGAAAATTTTCCTTCACCTATATATTCTCAGGCTTGGCCGAGTTATATACGTGAAAACTACCTTTTTTCCTCTGTATATATACCTTCAGGCCTAGCCGAGGGATATATATACAATTTTATTACCCTTCATTTTACGACTACCTTCAGGTAGCCGATTCCTTTCGCGTGTACAATCTCAGGCCTAGCCGAGTTGTATACACGAAAATTTTCCTCCACCTATATATTCTCAGGCTTGGCCGAGTTATATACGTGAAAACTACCTTTTTTCCTCTGTATATATACCTTCAGGCCTAGCCGAGGGATATATATACAATTTTATTACCCTTCCTTTTACGACTACCTTCAGGTAGCCGATTCCTTTCGTGTGTATAATCTCAGGCCTAGCCGAGTTGTACATACGAAAATTTTCCTTCACCTATATATTCTCAGGCTTGGCCGAGTTATATACGTGAAAACTACCTTTTTTCCTCTGTATATATACCTTCAGGCCTAGCCGAGCGATATATATACAATTCTATTACCCTTCATTTTACGACTACCTTCAGGTAGCCGATTCCTTTCGCGTGTACAATCTCAGGCCTAGCCGAGTTGTACACACGAAAATTTTCCTCCACCTATATATTCTCAGGCTTGGCCGAGTTATATACGTGAAAACTACCTTTTTTCCTCTGTATATATACCTTCAGGCCTAGCCGAGGGATATATATACAATTTTATTACCCTTCCTTTTACGACTACCTTCAGGTAGTCGATTCCTTCCGTGTGTACAATCTCAGGCCTAGCCGAGTTGTATACACGAAAATTTTCCTCCACCTATATATTCTCAGGCTTGGCCGAGTTATATACGTGAAAACTACCTTTTTTCCTCTGTATATATACCTTCAGGCCTAGCCGAGGGATATATATACAATTTTATTACCCTTCCTTTTACGACTACCTTCAGGTAGTCGATTCCTTCCGTGTGTACAATCTCAGGCCTAGCCGAGTTGCACATACGAAAATATTCCTTCATATATATAATCTCGGGCTTGCCGAGTATATATACGTGAAAACTACCTTTTTTCCTCTGTATATATACCTTCAGGCCTAGCCGAGGGATATATATACAATTTTATTACCCTTCCTTTTACGACTACCTTCAGGTAGTCGATTCCTTCCGTGTGTACAATCTCAGGCCTAGCCGAGTTGTATACACGAAAATTTTCCTCCACCTATATATTCTCAGGCTTGGCCGAGTTATATACGTGAAAACTACCTTTTTTCCTCTGTATATATACCTTCAGGCCTAGCCGAGGGATATATATACAATTTTATTACCCTTCCTTTTACGTCTACCTTCAGGTAGCCGATTCCTTTCGTGTGTATAATCTCAGGCCTAGCCGAGTTGCACATTCGAAAATTTTCCTTCACCTATATATTCTCAGGCTTGGCCGAGTTATATACGTGAAAACTACCTTTTTTCCTCTGTATATATACCTTCAGGCCTAGCCGAGGGATATATATACAATTTTATTACCCTTCCTTTTACGACTACCTTCAGGTAGCCGATTCCTTTCGTGTGTATAATCTCAGGCCTAGCCGAGTTGTACATACGAAAATTTTCCTTCACCTATATATTCTCAGTCTTGGCCGAGTTATATACGTGAAAACTACCTTTTTTCCTCTGTATATATACCTTCAGGCCTAGCCGAGCGATATATATACAATTTTATTACCCTTCATTTTACGACTACCTTCAGGTAGCCGATTCCTTTCGCGTGTACAATCTCAGGCCTAGCCGAGTTGTACACACGAAAATTTTCCTCCACCTATATATTCTCAGGCTTGGCCGAGTTATATACGTGAAAACTACCTTTTTTCCTCTGTATATATACCTTCAGGCCTAGCCGAGGGATATATATACAATTTTATTACCCTTCCTTTTACGACTACCTTCAGGTAGCCGATTCCTTTCGCGTGTACAATCTCAGGCCTAGCCGAGTTGTATACACGAAAATTTTCCTCCACCTATATATTCTCAGGCTTGGCCGAGTTATATACGTAAAAACTACCTTTTTTCCTCTGTATATATACCTTCAGGCCTAGCCGAGGGATATATATACAATTTTATTACCCTTCCTTTTACGATTACCTTCAGGTAGCCGATTCCTTTCGTGTGTACAATCTCAGGCCTAGCCGAGTTGCACATACGAAAATATTCCTTCATATATATAATCTCGGGCTTGCCGAGTATATATACGTGAAAACTACCTTTTTTCCTCTGTATATATACCTTCAGGCCTAGCCGAGGGATATATATACAATTTTATTACCCTTCCTTTTACGACTACCTTCAGGTAGTCGATTCCTTCCGTGTGTACAATCTCAGGCCTAGCCGAGTTGTATACACGAAAATTTTCCTCCACCTATATATTCTCAGGCTTGGCCGAGTTATATACGTGAAAACTACCTTTTTTCCTCTGTATATATAACTTCAGGCCTAGCCGAGGGATATATATACAATTTTATTACCCTTCCTTTTACGACTACCTTCAGGTAGCCGATTCCTTTCGTGTGTATAATCTCAGGCCTAGCCGAGTTGTACATACGAAAATTTTCCTTCACCTATATATTCTCAGGCTTGGCCGAGTTATATACGTGAAAACTACCTTCTTTCCTCTGTATATATACCTTCAGGCCTAGCCGAGGGATATATATACAATTTTATTACCCTTCCTTTTACGACTACCTTCAGGTAGCCGATTCCTTTCGCGTGTACAATCTCAGGCCTAGCCGAGTTGTATACACGAAAATTTTCCTCCACCTATATATTCTCAGGCTTGGCCGAGTTATATACGTGAAAACTACCTTTTTTCCTCTGTATATATACCTTCAGGCCTAGCCGAGGGATATATATACAATTTTATTACCCTTCCTTTTACGACTACCTTCAGGTAGCCGATCCCTTTCGCGAGTACAATCTCAGGCCTAGCCGAGTTGTATACACGAAAATTTTCCTCCACCTATATATTCTCAGGCTTGGCCGAGTTATATACGTGAAAACTACCTTTTTTCCTCTGTATATGGGAAAATCCACAGAAGTTTTAACATTTTGTGTAAGGATTTCTTCCACGTAAGTTATTGCCGTTAGTCGCTTGCCGGGCAAAGCACATAATCTAGACTGATTCAAAAACATTCAATGTAAACTAGAAAATCAACCCTGAAATTGACATAAGTGTGCAAAGCACGGCTTAATGTAAAAATGTATAACAATACCTAAAAAAGTGCTATTTTGAATTGTAAGAATAAATGGCACTTTTTTTAGATATTCTTATGCATTTTTATATTAAACCGTACTTAGCACATATATGTCAATTTCAGGGTTGATTTTCTAGTTTACATTGAATGTTTTTCAATCAGTCTAGATTATGTGCTTTGCCCGGCAAGCGACTAACGGCAATAACTTACGTGGAAGAAATCCTTACACAAAATGTTAAAACTTCTGTGGATTTTCCCATATATACCTTCAGGCCTAGCCGAGGGATATATATACAATTTTATTACCCTTCCTTTTACGACTACCTTCAGGTAGCCGATTCCTTTCGCGTGTACAATCTCAGGCCTAGCCGAGATGTATTCACGAAAATTTTCCTCCACCTATAAATTCTCAGGCTTGGCCGAGTTATATACGTGAAAACTACCTTATTTCCTCTGTATATATACCTTCAGGCCTAGCCGAGGGATATATATACAATTTTATTACCCTTCCTTTTACGATTACCTTCAGGTAGTCGATTCCTTCCGTGTGTACAATCTCAGGCCTAGCCGAGTTGCACATACGAATATATTCCTTCATATATATAATCTCGGGCTTGGCCGAGTATATATACGTGAAAACTACCTTTTTTCCTCTGTATATATACATTCAGGCCTAGCCGAGGGTTATATATACAATTTTATTACCCTTCCTTTTACGATTACCTTCAGGTAGTCGATTCCTTCCGTGTGTACAATCTCAGGCCTAGCCGAGTTGTATACACGAAAATTTTCCTCCACCTATATATTCTCAGGCTTGGCCGAGTTATATACGTGAAAACTACCTTTTTTCCTCTGTATATATACCTTCAGGCCTAGCCGAGGGATATATATACAATTTTATTACCCTTCCTTTTACGACTACCTTCAGGTAGCCGATTCCTTTCGCGTGTACAATCTCAGGCCTAGCCGAGATGTATACACGAAAATTTTCCTCCACCTATAAATTCTCAGGCTTGGCCGAGTTATATACGTGAAAACTACCTTTTTTCCTCTGTATATATACCTTCAGGCCTAGCCGAGGGATATATATACAATTTTATTACCCTTCCTTTTACGATTACCTTCAGGTAGTCGATTCCTTCCGTGTGTACAATCTCAGGCCTAGCCGAGTTGCACATACGAAAATATTCCTTCATATATATAATCTCGGGCTTGGCCGAGTATATATACGTGAAAACTACCTTTTTTCCTCTGTATATATACCTTCAGGCCTAGCCGAGGGATATATATACAATTTTATTACCCTTCCTTTTACGACTACCTTCAGGTAGCCGATTCCTTTCGCGTGTACAATCTCAGGCCTAGCCGAGATGTATACACGAAAATTTTCCTCCACCTATAAATTCTCAGGCTTGGCCGAGTTATATACGTGAAAACTACCTTTTTTCCTCTGTATATATACCTTCAGGCCTAGCCGAGGGATATATATACAATTTTATTACCCTTCCTTTTACGACTACCTTCAGGTAGCCGATTCCTTTCGCGTGTACAATCTCAGACCTAGCCGAGATGTATACACGAAAATTTTCCTCCACCTATAAATTCTCAGGCTTGGCCGAGTTATATACGTGAAAACTACCTTTTTTCCTCTGTATATATACCTTCAGGCCTAGCCGAGGGATATATATACAATTTTATTACCCTTCCTTTTACGATTACCTTCAGGTAGTCGATTCCTTCCGTGTGTACAATCTCAGGCCTAGCCGAGTTGCACATACGAAAATATTCCTTCATATATATAATCTCGGGCTTGGCCGAGTATATATACGTGAAAACTACCTTTTTTCCTCTGTATATATACCTTCAGGCCTAGCCGAGGGATATATATACAATTTTATTACCCTTCCTTTTACGACTACCTTCAGGTAGCCGATTCCTTTCGCGTGTACAATCTCAGGCCTAGCCGAGATGTATACACGAAAATTTTCCTCTACCTATAAATTCTCAGGCTTGGCTGAGTTATATACGTGAAAACTACCTTTTTTCCTCTGTATATATTCCTTCAGGCCTAGCCGAGGGATATATATACAATTTTATTACCCTTCCTTTTACGATTACCTTCAGGTAGTCGATTCCTTCCGTGTGTACAATCTCAGGCCTAGCCGAGTTGCACATACGAATATATTCCTTCATATATATAATCTCGGGCTTGGCCGAGTATATATGTGGCGGTTAGCGCAGGGCGGCAGCAGCGCCGTCGCAAGCAGACGCTCCAGCCCAGGCCCGACTTCTCGTAGTAAGTCTGGCCGTCATCGAGCTGAGAGCGCCACCAGGCCGATGCCACGCCGTGGCGAACTGGTAGCGCGCACCTGTTCACCACTCTTGGCTCGGCCGCCGAATAACTAAGTCACATTTTAACGTTCAAGCCTGATACTTGTAAAATTAATAAAGTCGTCATCTTTCTTGTTTTATTTAAAGTCTTTGGAAAAGTTATTTCACCCGGCTCTACCGCATCCTGCCGCGCTAATCTAGGAAGAAGAACAATTTCTCCAAATTGGTGACCCCGAGTTTGAATTCGCGCACGGAGCAGAAGGGCGGCGTCAGTGTCCTTACCAACGCTACCGACGCTACGCCGCAGAGCCAACGGCTTTGCCGTTCGAATCGAACGCGACCCGACGCCTTGCAAGCAACTTTCAACGCTCGTTTTCGGCGGCCAGCTAGTTTCTCTCTCTCAGCATTCTCCGCGGAGCCGCGAGGGAAACTTTTACTTATTCGACGACATCGCCCCGTCTCAGCCTCTCTACAGCCCGACGGCGGCGTTTTTACTCTTCCCCGACGGACCGATTAGGCTATTTTCAGCCGCCGTTCCGCCGTGAGGAACAGCGGAGCAGCAGTTTCCTTTTTTTTTTTTATTATTCCTTGGGAGAGCGCGGTGCCGCATTCATCACCGCCAGCAGCACCAGGCGCGCTTTTCGGCGTTCACCACAACAGCAGCGTTCTCCACAGGAAGCCTACACTCGGCCTCTCTACAGCCGGAGTGTCCGCGGTGCGGTTCCGTCAGTCATCTCCCCGTCAGCGAGAGCAACAGCCAGAACAGAACGGCAGCAACATCATCGCCGCAGACGTACACCGACTACGATCCAGCGGCCCTGTTGACTCGTCGCTGCATTCGCTCTCGGCGCCTGGCGGCCAGTCACACCTACATCACCAGGTTTTTGACACCAACGCAACGGGTATTCCTTTTTCGCGGCCTTGAGTCGCTTTTTCTTTTTCACGCGCCGCGTAATACCTGTTGCGCGCCGCCGGCGCCGCGCTCCGAGTCGGCAATCTTGCCGTCGCGCGCGTCTCTCACGTCGCGCGTCTCGATTCACCCTCCCGCGAGAGCGACCATTTTGGTAGCGCCGTGGGCCGGGTAGAGCCAGCGCGCCGATCCGCGACACCGATCCTCGCGCGCGTTCTCGCTGGCTCCGCCACTCGCTCGAACGCCACACCTGGGCGCCACCTGCCGATCTTCGGCAGCACGCCTGGGGCTCAGCGCACCGCGTTCCATATCCCGCGTTTCGCAGCGCGCCGCCGCTCGACGCGCCCTCAATTTTTCCGGCGAAGCGGTGCGCGATATGATCCGTGCATCGCTCCAGCACTCTCCGCGCCCGAATTCTAGCGCCGACGACTCAATTTCGGCCAATCGAGAGGGCAACGGCATGGACGGCCTGAACGGCGCACCACCGGTGCCACCTGTGCCCCCTAGTGGCCTTCCACCACCACAGCCACCGGTCGAGGCCACCGTGCGTTGCCATCTCCCAACATACTGGAATTTTCATCCTAGATTGTGGTTCGCACAGGTAGAGGCTACATTCGACGCCAACGGGGTACGATCAGACCGCAACCGCTACAACCTGGTCGTCTCACAGCTGCCCCAAGATGTCGCGCAGGAGGTCTCCGACATCATCCTCCAGCCACCGCTCACCAACCGCTACCAGGCGTTACGAGAGGCCGTCCTGCAGCGCCTCGCGGTCTCCGCCG
Organism: Muscidifurax raptorellus; assembly: GCA_020010945.3. Taxonomy (NCBI): domain Eukaryota; kingdom Metazoa; phylum Arthropoda; class Insecta; order Hymenoptera; family Pteromalidae; genus Muscidifurax; species Muscidifurax raptorellus. The sequence goes on from CM052078.1 coordinate 26,401,547, forward strand.
ACGCTCAGCTTCACCAGGTGCTCAACGAGGTTCGCCTGGAAGGCCGCACGCCTTCGCAGCTCCTGCGTTACATGAGGACCCTCGCCAACAACAACATCTCCGACGGGGCCCTCAAGGTCAAGTGGCTCGACCTGCTCCCGCCATACGCCAGCCGCATGTGCCGCGTGCTCCATGCGACCTCGCTGGACGAGCTCGCCAACCTCGCCGACCAGCTAATGGCGCCGGAGATGAACGTCAACGCAGTCAACTCGCAACAGACCCCTGCGTCATCGAGCGGCGTATCATCCGGCACCACCTCACCTCTCCGGGAACACGAGCTGACCTCGCTGCGTCTCACCATGGCGCAGCTCCTTACCACCGTACAGAGACAGACGTCGCTCCTCGAGTCGCTTACGGGAGCCATCGCCAGGAACAACAACAACAACAGCAATTACAGCGGCAACAACAATAACAACAGCAACAGAGGCCGCGCCCGCTCGCGCTCTCGCCCTCGCCTGGCGAATTCAGCAGCTCCAAGCACTCCCGCAGCAAATAACGGTTGGTGCTGGTACCACCGCACGTTCAACCACGAGGCAACGCAGTGCAAGCAACCCTGCACATATCCGACTGCGGGAAACTAGATGCGCCGCCGCACCCGCAAGCGGAAGCGGTTGGCGCACCGTCAGAGCAGCGCTTGCACGTGTACGACCGGGAATCAAGACTCCGTTTCCTCATTGACACCGGCTCGGCAGTCTCTCTCGTTCCGCGCTCGTACTTCAAGGAGCAGAGAGTTCGTGGTCCGCTCACGCTTAGCGCAGCCAACGCCTCGATCATAAACACCTATGGCACGCATGCGATGGCATTAGATCTGGCGCTTTCAAAACCCCTGGCGTGGAAATTCATCGTCGCAGATGTCAGCAACCCGATCATCGGAGCAGACTTTTTAGCGCATTTCGGCTTAGCGGTTGACCTTCAGCGCAAGAAGCTCATCGACGCAGACCACATCCATCACGCAGCCGGCGCCGTCCGCCCAACGCACGTCTACTCAGTCGCAGTCAACATCTCTGCTGACGTTGCGGAGGGAGTTTTTGCTGACCTGTTAAAAGAATTCCAAGACCTGGCCACGTCAGGGAGTACGACCATCGCTCTACCCGATCTCTCTGCCCTTCACCATATCGTCACGACCGGACCACCAGCAGCAGCGCGAGCACGGCAACTCCACGGCGAGCGCCTCGAGGCGGCGCGAGCCGAATTTAAGATTTTAATCGAGATGGGCATCGTGCGCATCTCAGACAGTTCCTGGGCGAGTCCGTTGCGGCTGGTCAAAAAGGCCGACGGCTCGTATCGTATCACGGGCGACTACAGGCAACTTAACAGCCGTACTGTGCCGGACAGGTATCCTCTCCCAGTCATCGAGGACCTCCTACTTGAACTCCGCGGCGACACCTTCTCAGTCATAGACTTGAAGAAGGCCTTTTACCAAGTGCCAATCGCACCGGAGGATGCACACAAGACGGCCATTATTACGCCATTCGGCCTATTTGAGTTTGCCAGATCATCTATGGGCCTTCGTAACGCCGCGCAGTCACTTCAAAGGGCAATGGATCGCCTGCTGCGAGACCTGCCTTTTGCTCGGGCGTACTTAGACGATATTATCGTAACCTCCTACGGAAGAGAACAGCACTTGGAGCACCTCAAGACGCTCTTCACGACCCTCCGAGACGCACACATCCGCATCAACCAGGATAAGTGCACGCTAGCCAAGAGCGAGGTAACTTACCTCGGATACGTCATCTCCGCAAACGGCTGCAAACCTCCAGCAGGTAAAGTCGAGGCCATACAAGCGTTCCCGCAACCAGTAGACACGTCGCAACTTCGGCGCTTCCTCGGGCTTGTGAACTACTACAGGCGCTGTATTCCCGGAGCTGCAGGCTTGCTCACGCCTCTCAACGACATGCTGAAGTTCTTACCGCAGCGGAAGAAACCCTCGCCTCTCACTTGGACCAAAGAAGCTTTGGACGCCTTCATCGCCACGAAGAAAGCGCTCGCTCACGCAGCGGAGACAACCTTCCTACGCAGCGACGCCCCTCTTCGGCTTTTGACAGACGCCTCCGACGTCGCCATCGGTGCAGCCCTGGAGCAACACGATCACGACGACCTGTGGAAACCTCTAGGCTTCTTCTCCAGAAAGCTTTCGGACACTGAGAGGCGTTACAGCACCTATGATAGGGAGCTTCTCGCCGCCTTCGCTTCGGTCAAGCACTTCGGCAGCATCCTTGAGGGGCGCCCGTTTACGCTGCTGACAGACCACAAACCACTGTCACTCGCAGCCCAGCAGCCGCCAGAGAAAGCGTCGCCTCGCCAATCGCGACAGCTCGACTATCTGCTGCAGTACCAAATCACCTTGGCGTACGTCAAAGGCCTCGACAACACCGCAGCAGATGCCCTCTCTAGAGTCGAGGCAATCAAGATGCCATCATGCATGGACCTCACGACTCTCGCTCAAGACCAGCGCAACGACACAGACCTGCCACACCTGCTCGGCGCCCAAGACTCCAAGTTGCAGCCGCTCAACATCGAAGGCTCCTCGCTCTACTGCGCAGTCGATGGCAACACCATACGGCCCTACGTCCCACGTGAGCGCAGAAAAACCATCTTCGAGGCCCTGCACGGCCTCTCGCATCCAGGCATCCGCTCAACGACGAAGACCATCACCCAGAAGTACTTCTGGCCGAGCATGCGCAAGGACATCGCACGCTGGACACGCGCCTGCGTCCCCTGCCAACATTCTAAGGTCCACCGGCACAACCGAGCAGCTCTAGGCGACTTCGCGGCTCCGGACGCGCGTTTCGACCATCTCCACCTGGACCTCATCAAGCTCCCGTCGTGCTCGGGTTTCCAGTACTGCCTCACCATCGTCGACAGATTCTCCAGGTGGCCTCACGCCATCCCATTGAAAGACCAACAGACAGAGACAGTCGCACGTGCCTTTGTGGATCAATGGATCAGCTCATTCGGCACGCCCCTCACCATCACGACGGACCAAGGAGCGCAGTTTGAAGCCCGTCTCTTCGTCTCCCTCGCTAACATCATCGGCGCAGACCGCGTACACACAACACCGTATCATCCACAAGCCAATGGACTCGTCGAGAGGATGCATCGCACGCTGAAGGCCGCACTCATGTGTTGCGCTCCAACGCCCTGGCCGCAAGCTCTTCCAACCGTCTTGCTCGGCCTGAGGACAACCTTTAAGGAAGATCTGCAAGCATCGCCCGCTGAGATGCTCTTCGGTACCACGCTCCGCGTCCCGGGCGACTTTTTTGTTACAGCAAACCATCCAGACGTCAACGCACCAGCTTTTCTCTCCGAACTACGAGCCTTGATGAACAGGCTCCGCGCTGTTCCAGGCGCCAGGCACCTTCCACCTCGGACACCATTTTTCCATGGTGACTTGCGCACCTGCGCTTACGTGTTTAGAAGGGTGGACACGGTTCGGACAACGCTTCTGCCGCCCTACACGGGGCCACACAGGGTGCTTCGCCGGCTGAGCGAGCAAGCGTATGTCATCGACATCAACGGCGTGGCTAAAACCATCTCCACGTCATCGCTCAAGCCGGCCTACCTGGAGACAGCCGACAACCCAGCAGCGCCGGCACTTCCAGCAGCCGCGCAGGCACCACCAGCTGCTGCGCCTGCAGCTCAGGCACGTCCAGCAGCCCCGTGCCGAGCGCAGCCCCAACCAACAGCCGCGCATCAAGCGCAGGCACAACCAGTAGCCGCTCCATCGGCGCAGGCACATCCCGCACCCGCGCACGCCGCGCAATCATCGCCTGAGGCAGGGCTTTCCACCCAGGGCGATTTAGCGCCAGCACCATCCGCATCAACTCATCGAGCGCCGGTGCCATCTGCCCTGGCGCCGTCAACATCTTCTCCGCTGCTCGCCGCCACATCCCTCCAAAGGCAAAGGAAAACCGTTTCGTTCCGGACGCAGGCCACGTCCGGCACTGGCGGGGGAGTAGCTGTGGCGGTTAGCGCAGGGCGGCAGCAGCGCCGTCGCAAGCAGACGCTCCAGCCCAGGCCCGACTTCTCGTAGTAAGTCTGGCCGTCATCGAGCTGAGAGCGCCACCAGGCCGATGCCACGCCGTGGCGAACTGGTAGCGCGCACCTGTTCACCACTCTTGGCTCGGCCGCCGAATAACTAAGTCACATTTTAACGTTCAAGCCTGATACTTGTAAAATTAATAAAGTCGTCATCTTTCTTGTTTTATTTAAAGTCTTTGGAAAAGTTATTTCACCCGGCTCTACCGCATCCTGCCGCGCTAATCTAGGAAGAAGAACAATTTCTCCAAATATATACGTGAAAACTACCTTTTTTCCTCTGTATATATACATTCAGGCCTAGCCGAGGGTTATATATACAATTTTATTACCCTTCCTTTTACGATTACCTTCAGGTAGTCGATTCCTTCCGTGTGTACAATCTCAGGCCTAGCCGAGTTGTATACACGAAAATTTTCCTCCACCTATATATTCTCAGGCTTGGCCGAGTTATATACGTGAAAACTACCTTTTTTCCTCTGTATATATACCTTCAGGCCTAGCCGAGGGATATATATACAATTTTATTACCCTTCCTTTTACGACTACCTTCAGGTAGCCGATTCCTTTCGCGTGTACAATCTCAGGCCTAGCCGAGATGTATACACGAAAATTTTCCTCCACCTATAAATTCTCAGGCTTGGCCGAGTTATATACGTGAAAACTACCTTTTTTCCTCTGTATATATACCTTCAGGCCTAGCCGAGGGATATATATACAATTTTATTACCCTTCCTTTTACGATTACCTCCAGGTAGTCGATTCCTTCCGTGTGTACAATCTCAGGCCTAGCCGAGTTGCACATACGAAAATATTCCTTCATATATATAATCTCGGGCTTGGCCGAGTATATATACGTGAAAACTACCTTTTTTCCTCTGTATATATACCTTCAGGCCTAGCCGAGGGATATATATACAATTTTATTACCCTTCCTTTTACGACTACCTTCAGGTAGCCGATTCCTTTCGCGTGTACAATCTCAGGCCTAGCCGAGATGTATACACGAAAATTTTCCTCCACCTATAAATTCTCAGGCTTGGCCGAGTTATATACGTGAAAACTACCTTTTTTCCTCTGTATATATACCTTCAGGCCTAGCCGAGGGATATATATACAATTTTATTACCCTTCCTTTTACGACTACCTTCAGGTAGCCGATTCCTTTCGCGTGTACAATCTCAGGCCTAGCCGAGATGTATACACGAAAATTTTCCTCCACCTATAAATTCTCAGGCTTGGCCGAGTTATATACGTGAAAACTACCTTTTTTCCTCTGTATATATACCTTCAGGCCTAGCCGAGGGATATATATACAATTTTATTACCCTTCCTTTTACGATTACCTTCAGGTAGTCGATTCCTTCCGTGTGTACAATCTCAGGCCTAGCCGAGTTGCACATACGAAAATATTCCTTCATATATATAATCTCGGGCTTGGCCGAGTATATATACGTGAAAACTACCTTTTTTCCTCTGTATATATACCTTCAGGCCTAGCCGAGGGATATATATACAATTTTATTACCCTTCCTTTTACGACTACCTTCAGGTAGCCGATTCCCTTCGCGTGTACAATCTCAGGCCTAGCCGAGATGTATACACGAAAATTTTCCTCCACCTATAAATTCTCAGGCTTGGCCGAGTTATATACGTGAAAACTACCTTTTTTCCTCTGTATATATACCTTCAGGCCTAGCCGAGGGATATATATACAATTTTATTACCCTTCCTTTTACGATTACCTTCAGGTAGTCGATTCCTTCCGTGTGTACAATCTCAGGCCTAGCCGAGTTTCACATACGAAAATATTCCTTCATATATATAATCTCGGGCTTGGCCGAGTATATATACGTGAAAACTACCTTTTTTCCTCTGTATATATACCTTCAGGCCTAGCCGAGGGATATATATACAATTTTATTACCCTTCCTTTTACGATTACCTTCAGGTAGTCGATTCCTTCCGTGTGTACAATCTCAGGCCTAGCCGAGTTGCACATACGAAAATATTCCTTCATATATATAATCTCGGGCTTGGCCGAGTATATATACGTGAAAACTACCTTTTTTCCTCTGTATATATACCTTCAGGCCTAGCCGAGGGATATATATACAATTTTATTACCCTTCCTTTTACGATTACCTTCAGGTAGTCGATTCCTTCCGTGTGTACAATCTCAGGCCTAGCCGAGTTGCACATACGAAAATATTCCTTCATATATATAATCTCGGGCTTGGCCGAGTATATATACGTGAAAACTACCCTTTTTCCTCCGTATATATACATTCAGGCCTAGCCGAGGGATATATATACAATTTTATTACCCTTCCTTTTACGATTACCTTCAGGTAGTCGATTCCTTCCGTGTGTACAATCTCAGGCCTAGCCGAGTTGCACATACGAATATATTCATTCATATATATAATCTCGGGCTTGGCCGAGTATATATACGTGAAAACTACCTTTTTTCCTCTGTATATATACATTCAGGCCTAGCCGAGGGTTATATATACAATTTTATTACCCTTCCTTTTACGACTACCTTCAGGTAGCCGATTCCTTTCGCGTGTACAATCTCAGGCCTAGCCGAGATGTATACACGAAAATTTTCCTCCACCTATAAATTCTCAGGCTTGGCCGAGTTATATACGTGAAAACTACCTATTTTCCTCTGTATATATACCTTCAGGCCTAGCCGAGGGATATATATACAATTTTATTACCCTTCCTTTTACGACTACCTTCAGGTAGCCGATTCCTTTCGCGTGTACAATCTCAGGCCTAGCCGAGATGTATACACGAAAATTTTCCTCCACCTATAAATTCTCACGCTTGGCCGAGTTATATACGTGAAAACTACCTTTTTTCCTCTGTATATATACCTTCAGGCCTAGCCGAGGGATATATATACAATTTTATTACCCTTCCTTTTACGATTACCTTCAGGTAGTCGATTCCTTCCGTGGGTACAATCTCAGGCCTAGCCGAGTTGCACATACGAAAATATTCCTTCATATATATAATCTCGGGCTTGGCCGAGTATATATACGTGAAAACTACCTTTTTTCTTCTGTATATATACCTTCAGGCCTAGCCGAGGGATATATATACAATTTTATTACCCTTCCTTTTACGATTACCTTCAGGTAGTCGATTCCTTCCGTGTGTACAATCTCAGGCCTAGCCGAGTTGCACATACGAAAATATTCCTTCATATATATAATCTCGGGCTTGGCCGAGTATATATACGTGAAAACTACCCTTTTTCCTCTGTATATATACATTCAGGCTTAGCCGAGGGATATATATACAATTTTATTACCCTTCCTTTTACGATTACCTTCAGGTAGTCGATTCCTTCCGTGTGTACAATCTCAGGCCTAGCCGTGTTGTATACACGAAAATTTTCCTCCACCTATATATTCTCAGGCTTGGCCGAGTTATATACGTGAAAACTACCTTTTTTCCTCTGTATATATACCTTCAGGCCTAGCCGAGGGATATATATACAATTTTATTACCCTTCCTTTTACGACTACCTTCAGGTAGCCGATTCCTTTCGCGTGTACAATCTCAGGCCTAGCCGAGATGTATACACGAAAATTTTCCTCCACCTATAAATTCTCAGGCTTGGCCGAGTTATATACGTGAAAACTACCTTTTTTCCTCTGTATATATACCTTCAGGCCTAGCCGAGGGATATATATACAATTTTATTACCCTTCCTTTTACGATTACCTTCAGGTAGTCGATTCCTTTCGTGTGTACAATCTCAGGCCTAGCCGAGTTGCACATACGAAAATATTCCTTCATATATATAATCTCGGGCTTGGCCGAGTATATATACTTGAAAACTACCTTTTTTCCTCTGTATATATACCTTCAGGCCTAGCCGAGGGATATATATACAATTTTATTACCCTTCCTTTTACGACTACCTTCAGGTAGCCGATTCCTTTCGCGTGTACAATCTCAGGCCTAGCCGAGTTGTACATACGAAAATTTTCCTTCACCTATATATTCTCAGGCTTGGCCGAGTTATATACGTGAAAACTACCTTTTTTCCTCTGTATATATACCTTCAGGCCTAGCCTAGGGATATATATACAATTTTATTACCCTTCATTTTACGACTACCTTCAGGTAGCCGATTCCTTTCGCGTGTACAATCTCAGGCCTAGCCGAGTTGTATACACGAAAATTTTCCTCCACCTATATATTCTCAGGCTTGGCCGAGTTATATACGTGAAAACTACCTTTTTTCCTCTGTATATACACCTTCAGGCCTAGCCGAGGGATGTATATACAATTTTATTACCCTTCCTTTTACGACTACCTTCAGGTAGCCGATTCCTTTCGCGTGTACAATCTCAGGCCTAGCCGAGTTGTATACAGGAAAATTTTCCTCCACCTATATATTCTCAGGCTTGGCCGAGTTATATACGTGAAAACTACCTTTTTTCCTCTGTATATATACCTTCAGGCCTAGCCGAGGGATATATATACAATTTTATTACCCTTCCTTTTACGACTACCTTCAGGTAGCCGATTCCTTTCGCGTGTACAATCTCAGGCCTAGCCGAGATGTATACACGAAAATTTTCCTCCACCTATAAATTCTCAGGCTTGGGCGAGTTATATACGTGAAAACTACCTTTTTTCCTCTGTATATATACCTTCAGGCCTAGCCGAGGGATATATATACAATTTTATTACCCTTCCTTTTACGATTACCTTCAGGTAGTCGATTCCTTCCGTGTGTACAATCTCAGGCCTAGCCGAGTTGCACATACGAAAATATTCCTTCATATATATAATCTCGGGCTTGGCCGAGTATATATACGTGAAAACTACCTTTTTTCCTCTGTATATATACCTTCAGGCCTAGCCGAGGGATATATATACAATTTTATTACCCTTCCTTTTACGACTACCTTCAGGTAGCCGATTCCCTTCGCGTGTACAATCTCAGGCCTAGCCGAGATGTATACACGAAAATTTTCCTCCACCTATAAATTCTCAGGCTTGGCCGAGTTATATACGTGAAAACTACCTTTTTTCCTCTGTATATATACCTTCAGGCCTAGCCGAGGGATATATATACAATTTTATTACCCTTCCTTTTACGACTACCTTCAGGTAGCCGATTCCTTTCGCGTGTACAATCTCAGGCCTAGCCGAGATGTATACACGAAAATTTTCCTCCACCTATAAATTCTCAGGCTTGGCCGAGTTATATACGTGAAAACTACCTTTTTTCCTCTGTATATATACCTTCAGGCCTAGCCGAGGGATATATATACAATTTTATTACCCTTCCTTTTACGATTACCTTCAGGTAGTCGATTCCTTCCGTGTGTACAATCTCAGGCCTAGCCGAGTTGCACATACGAAAATATTCCTTCATATATATAATCTCGGGCTTGGCCGAGTATATATACGTGAAAACTACCTTTTTTCCTCTGTATATATACCTTCAGGCCTAGCCGAGGGATATATATACAATTTTATTACCCTTCCTTTTACGACTACCTTCAGGTAGCCGATTCCCTTCGCGTGTACAATCTCAGGCCTAGCCGAGATGTATACACGAAAATTTTCCTCCACCTATAAATTCTCAGGCTTGGCCGAGTTATATACGTGAAAACTACCTTTTTTCCTCTGTATATATACCTTCAGGCCTAGCCGAGGGATATATATACAATTTTATTACCCTTCCTTTTACGATTACCTTCAGGTAGTCGATTCCTTCCGTGTGTACAATCTCAGGCCTAGCCGAGTTGCACATACGAAAATATTCCTTCATATATATAATCTCGGGCTTGGCCGAGTATATATACGTGAAAACTACCTTTTTTCCTCTGTATATATACCTTCAGGCCTAGCCGAGGGATATATATACAATTTTATTACCCTTCCTTTTACGATTACCTTCAGGTAGTCGATTCCTTCCGTGTGTACAATCTCAGGCCTAGCCGAGTTGCACATACGAAAATATTCCTTCATATATATAATCTCGGGCTTGGCCGAGTATATATACGTGAAAACTACCTTTTTTCCTCTGTATATATACCTTCAGGCCTAGCCGAGGGATATATATACAATTTTATTACCCTTCCTTTTACGACTACCTTCAGGTAGCCGACCCCATTCGCGTGTACAATCTCAGGCCTAGCCGAGTTGTATACACGAAAATTTTCCTCCACCTATATATTCTCAGGCTTGGCCGAGTTATATACGTGAAAACTACCTTTTTTCCTCTGTATATATACCTTCAGGCCTAGCCGAGGGATATATATACAATTTTATTACCCTTCCTTTTACGACTACCTTCAGGTAGCCGATTCCTTCCGTGTGTACAATCTCAGGCCTAGCCGAGTTGCACATACGAAAATATTCCTTCATATATATAATCTCGGGCTTGGCCGAGTATATATACGTGAAAACTACCTTTTTTCCTCTGTATATATACCTTCAGGCCTAGCCGAGGGATATATATACAATTTTATTACCCTTCCTTTTACGATTACCTTCAGGTAGTCGATTCCTTCCGTGTGTACAATCTCAGGCCTAGCCGAGTTGCACATACGAAAATATTCCTTCATATATATAATCTCGGGCTTGGCCGAGTATATATACGTGAAAACTACCTTTTTTCCTCTGTATATATACCTTCAGGCCTAGCCGAGGGATATATATACAATTTTATTACCCTTCCTTTTACGACTACCTTCAGGTAGCCGATTCCCTTCGCGTGTACAATCTCAGGCCTAGCCGAGATGTATACACGAAAATTTTCCTCCACCTATAAATTCTCAGGCTTGGCCGAGTTATATACGTGAAAACTACCTTTTTTCCTCTGTATATATACCTTCAGGCCTAGCCGAGGGATATATATACAATTTTATTACCCTTCCTTTTACGATTACCTTCAGGTAGTCGATTCCTTCCGTGTGTACAATCTCAGGCCTAGCCGAGTTGCACATACGAAAATATTCCTTCATATATATAATCTCGGGCTTGGCCGAGTATATATACGTGAAAACTACCTTTTTTCCTCTGTATATATACCTTCAGGCCTAGCCGAGGGATATATATACAATTTTATTACCCTTCCTTTTACGATTACCTTCAGGTAGTCGATTCCTTCCGTGTGTACAATCTCAGGCCTAGCCGAGTTGCACATACGAAAATATTCCTTCATATATATAATCTCGGGCTTGGCCGAGTATATATACGTGAAAACTACCTTTTTTCCTCTGTATATATACCTTCAGGCCTAGCCGAGGGATATATATACAATTTTATTACCCTTCCTTTTACGATTACCTTCAGGTAGTCGATTCCTTCCGTGTGTACAATCTCAGGCCTAGCCGAGTTGCACATACGAAAATATTCCTTCATATATATAATCTCGGGCTTGGCCGAGTATATATACGTGAAAACTACCCTTTTTCCTCTGTATATATACATTCAGGCCTAGCCGAGGGATATATATACAATTTTATTACCCTTCCTTTTACGATTACCTTCAGGTAGTCGATTCCTTCCGTGTGTACAATCTCAGGCCTAGCCGAGTTGCACATACGAATATATTCCTTCATATATATAATCTCGGGCTTGGCCGAGTATATATACGTGAAAACTACCTTTTTTCCTCTGTATATATACATTCAGGCCTAGCCGAGGGTTATATATACAATTTTATTACCCTTCCTTTTACGACTACCTTCAGGTAGCCGATTCCTTTCGCGTGTACAATCTCAGGCCTAGCCGAGATGTATACACGAAAATTTTCTTCCACCTATAAATTCTCAGGCTTGGCCGAGTTATATACGTGAAAACTACCTATTTTCCTCTGTATATATACCTTCAGGCCTAGCCGAGGGATATATATACAATTTTATTACCCTTCCTTTTACGACTACCTTCAGGTAGCCGATTCCTTTCGCGTGTACAATCTCAGGCCTAGCCGAGATGTATACACGAAAATTTTCCTCCACCTATAAATTCTCACGCTTGGCCGAGTTATATACGTGAAAACTACCTTTTTTCCTCTGTATATATACCTTCAGGCCTAGCCGAGGGATATATATACAATTTTATTACCCTTCCTTTTACGATTACCTTCAGGTAGTCGATTCCTTCCGTGGGTACAATCTCAGGCCTAGCCGAGTTGCACATACGAAAATATTCCTTCATATATATAATCTCGGGCTTGGCCGAGTATATATACGTGAAAACTACCTTTTTTCTTCTGTATATATACCTTCAGGCCTAGCCGAGGGATATATATACAATTTTATTACCCTTCCTTTTACGATTACCTTCAGGTAGTCGATTCCTTCCGTGTGTACAATCTCAGGCCTAGCCGAGTTGCACATACGAAAATATTCCTTCATATATATAATCTCGGGCTTGGCCGAGTATATATACGTGAAAACTACCCTTTTTCCTCTGTATATATACATTCAGGCTTAGCCGAGGGATATATATACAATTTTATTACCCTTCCTTTTACGATTACCTTCAGGTAGTCGATTCCTTCCGTGTGTACAATCTCAGGCCTAGCCGTGTTGTATACACGAAAATTTTCCTCCACCTATATATTCTCAGGCTTGGCCGAGTTATATACGTGAAAACTACCTTTTTTCCTCTGTATATATACCTTCAGGCCTAGCCGAGGGATATATATACAATTTTATTACCCTTCCTTTTACGACTACCTTCAGGTAGCCGATTCCTTTCGCGTGTACAATCTCAGGCCTAGCCGAGATGTATACACGAAAATTTTCCTCCACCTATAAATTCTCAGGCTTGGCCGAGTTATATACGTGAAAACTACCTTTTTTCCTCTGTATATATACCTTCAGGCCTAGCCGAGGGATATATATACAATTTTATTACCCTTCCTTTTACGATTACCTTCAGGTAGTCGATTCCTTTCGTGTGTACAATCTCAGGCCTAGCCGAGTTGCACATACGAAAATATTCCTTCATATATATAATCTCGGGCTTGGCCGAGTATATATACTTGAAAACTACCTTTTTTCCTCTGTATATATACCTTCAGGCCTAGCCGAGGGATATATATACAATTTTATTACCCTTCCTTTTACGACTACCTTCAGGTAGCCGATTCCTTTCGCGTGTACAATCTCAGGCCTAGCCGAGTTGTACATACGAAAATTTTCCTTCACCTATATATTCTCAGGCTTGGCCGAGTTATATACGTGAAAACTACCTTTTTTCCTCTGTATATATACCTTCAGGCCTAGCCTAGGGATATATATACAATTTTATTACCCTTCATTTTACGACTACCTTCAGGTAGCCGATTCCTTTCGCGTGTACAATCTCAGGCCTAGCCGAGTTGTATACACGAAAATTTTCCTCCACCTATATATTCTCAGGCTTGGCCGAGTTATATACGTGAAAACTACCTTTTTTCCTCTGTATATACACCTTCAGGCCTAGCCGAGGGATGTATATACAATTTTATTACCCTTCCTTTTACGACTACCTTCAGGTAGCCGATTCCTTTCGCGTGTACAATCTCAGGCCTAGCCGAGTTGTATATAGGAAAATTTTCCTCCACCTATATATTCTCAGGCTTGGCCGAGTTATATACGTGAAAACTACCTTTTTTCCTCTGTATATATACCTTCAGGCCTAGCCGAGGGATATATATACAATTTTATTACCCTTCCTTTTACGACTACCTTCAGGTAGCCGACCCCATTCGCGTGTACAATCTCAGGCCTAGCCGAGTTGTATACACGAAAATTTTCCTCCACCTATATATTCTCAGGCTTGGCCGAGTTATATACGTGAAAACTACCTTTTTTCCTCTGTATATATACCTTCAGGCCTAGCCGAGGGATATATATACAATTTTATTACCCTTCCTTTTACGACTACCTTCAGGTAGCCGATTCCTTTCGCGTGTACAATCTCAGGCCTAGCCGAGTTGTATACACGAAAATTTTCCTCCACCTATATATTCTCAGGCTTGGCCGAGTTATATACGTGAAAGCTACCTTTTTTCCTCTGTATATATACCTTCAGGCCTAGCCGAGGGATATATATACAATTTTATTACCCTTCCTTTTACGATTACCTTCAGGTAGTCGATTCCTTCCGTGTGTACAATCTCAGGCCTAGCCGAGTTGCACATACGAAAATATTCCTTCATATATATAATCTCGGGCTTGGCCGAGTATATATACGTGAAAACTACCTTTTTTCCTCTGTATATATACCTTCAGGCCTAGCCGAGGGATATATATACAATTTTATTACCCTTCCTTTTACGACTACCTTCAGGTAGCCGATTCCTTTCGTGTGTATAATCTCAGGCCTAGCCGAGTTGTACATACGAAAATTTTCCTTCACCTATATATTCTCAGGCTTGGCCGAGTTATATACGTGAAAACTACCTTTTTTCCTCTGTATATATACCTTCAGGCCTAGCCGAGCGATATATATACAATTTTATTACCCTTCATTTTACGACTACCTTCAGGTAGCCGATTCCTTTCGCGTGTACAATCTCAGGCCTAGCCGAGTTGTATACACGAAAATTTTCCTCCACCTATATATTCTCAGGCTTGGCCGAGTTATATACGTGAAAACTACCTTTTTTCCTCTGTATACATACCTTCAGGCCTAGCCGAGGGATATATATACAATTTTATTACCCTTCCTTTTACGATTACCTTCAGGTAGTCGATTCCTTCCGTGTGTACAATCTCAGGCCTAGCCGAGTTGCACATACGAATATATTCCTTCATATATATAATCTCGGGCTTGGCCGAGTATATATACGTGAAAACTACCTTTTTTCCTCTGTATATATACATTCAGGCCTAGCCGAGGGTTATATATACAATTTTATTACCCTTCCTTTTACGACTACCTTCAGGTAGCCGATTCCTTTCGCGTGTACAATCTCAGGCCTAGCCGAGTTGTATACACGAAAATTTTCCGCCACCTATATATTCTCAGGCTTGGCCGAGTTATATACGTGAAAACTACCTTTTTTCCTCTGTATATATACCTTCAGGCCTAGCCGAGGGATATATATACAATTTTATTACCCTTCCTTTTCCGATTACCTTCAGGTAGCCGATTCCTTTCGTGTGTACAATCTCAGGCCTAGCCGAGTTGCACATACGAAAATATTCCTTCATATATATAATCTCGGGCTTGCCGAGTATATATACGTGAAAACTACCTTTTTTCCTCTGTATATATACCTTCAGGCCTAGCCGAGGGATATATATACAATTTTATTACCCTTCCTTTTACGACTACATTCAGGTAGTCGATTCCTTCCGTGTGTACAATCTCAGGCCTAGCCGAGTTGTATACACGAAAATTTTCCTCCACCTATATATTCTCAGGCTTGGCCGAGTTATATACGTGAAAACTACCTTTTTTCCTCTGTATATATACCTTCAGGCCTAGCCGAGGGATATATATACAATTTTATTACCCTTCCTTTTACGATTACCTTCAGGTAGCCGATTCCTTTCGTGTGTACAATCTCAGGCCTAGCCGAGTTGCACATACGAAAATATTCCTTCATATATATAATCTCGGGCTTGCCGAGTATATATACGTGAAAACTACCTTTTTTCCTCTGTATATATACCTTCAGGCCTAGCCGAGGGATATATATACAATTTTATTACCCTTCCTTTTACGACTACCTTCAGGTAGCCGATTCCTTTCGCGTGTACAATCTCAGGCATAGCCGAGTTGTATACACGAAAATTTTCCTCCACCTATATATTCTCAGGCTTGGCCGAGTTATATACGTGAAAACTACCTTTTTTCCTCTGTATATATACCTTCAGGCCTAGCCGAGGGATATATATACAATTTTATTACCCTTCCTTTTACGACTACCTTCAGGTAGCCGATTCCTTTCGTGTGTATAATCTCAGGCCTACCCGAATTGTACATTCGAAAATTTTCCTTCACCTATATATTCTCAGGCTTGGCCGAGTTATATACGTGAAAACTACCTTTTTTCCTCTGTATATATACCTTCAGGCCTAGCCGAGGGATATATATACAATTTTATTACCCTTCCTTTTACGACTACCTTCAGGTAGCCGATTCCTTTCGTGTGTATAATCTCAGGCCTAGCCGAGTTGTACATACGAAAATTTTCCTCCACCTATATATTCTCAGGCTTGGCCGAGTTATATACGTGAAAACTACCTTTTTTCCTCTGTATATATACCTTCAGGCCTAGCCGAGCGATATATATACAATTTTATTACCCTTCCTTTTACGACTACCTTCAGGTAGCCGATTCCTTTCGCGTGTACAATCTCAGGCCTAGCCGAGTTGTATACACGAAAATTTTCCTCCACCTATATATTCTCAGGCTTGGCCGAGTTATATACGTGAAAACTACCTTATTTCCTCTGTATATATACCTTCAGGCCTAGCCGAGGGATATATATACAATTTTATTACCCTTCCTTTTACGACTACCTTCAGGTAGCCGATTCCTTTCGCGTGTACAATCTCAGGCCTAGCCGAGTTGTATACACGAAAATTTTCCTCCACCTATATATTCTCAGGCTTGGCCGAGTTATATACGTGAAAACTACCTTATTTCCTCTGTATATATACCTTCAGGCCTAGCCGAGGGATATATATACAATTTTATTACCCTTCCTTTTACGACTACCTTCAGGTAGCCGATTCCTTTCGCGTGTACAATCTCAGGCCTAGCCGAGTTGTATACACGAAAATTTTCCTCCACCTATATATTCTCAGGCTTGGCCGAGTTATATACGTGAAAACTACCTTTTTTCCTCTGTATATATACCTTCAGGCCTAGCCGAGGGATATATATACAATTTTATTACCCTTCCTTTTACGACTACCTTCAGGTAGCCGATCCCTTTCGCGTGTACAATCTCAGGCCTAGCCGAGTTGTATACACGAAAATTTTCCTCCACCTATATATTCTCAGGCTTGGCCGAGTTATATACGTGAAAACTACCTTTTTTCCTCTGTATATATACCTTCAGGCCTAGCCGAGGGATATATATACAATTTTATTACCCTTCCTTTTACGATTACCTTCAGGTAGTCGATTCCTTCCGTGTGTACAATCCAGGCCTAGCCGAGTTGTATACACGAAAATTTTCCTCCACCTATATATTCTCAGGCTTGGCCGAGTTATATACGTGAAAACTACCTTTTTTCCTCTGTATATATACCTTCAGGCCTAGCCGAGGGATATATATACAATTTTATTACCCTTCCTTTTACGATTACCTTCAGGTAGTCGATTCCTTCCGTGTGTACAATCTCAGGCCTAGCCGAGTTGCACATACGAATATATTCCTTCATATATATAATCTCGGGCTTGGCCGAGTATATATACGTGAAAACTACCTTTTTTCCTCTGTATATATACATTCAGGCCTAGCCGAGGGATATATATACAATTTTATTACCCTTCCTTTTACGATTACCTTCAGGTAGTCGATTCCTTCCGTGTGTACAATCTCAGGCCTAGCCGAGTTGTATACACGAAAATTTTCCTCCACCTATATATTCTCAGGCTTGGCCGAGTTATATACGTGAAAACTACCTTTTTTCCTCTGTATATATACCTTCAGGCCTAGCCGAGGGATATATATACAATTTTATTACCCTTCCTTTTACGATTACCTTCAGGTAGTCGATTCCTTCCGTGTGTACAATCTCAGGCCTAGCCGAGTTGCACATACGAATATATTCCTTCATATATATAATCTCGGGCTTGGCCGAGTATATATACGTGAAAGCTACCTTTTTTCCTCTGTATATATACATTCAGGCCTAGCCGAGGGTTATATATACAATTTTATTACCCTTCATTTTACGACTACCTTCAGGTAGCCGATTCCTTTCGCGTGTACAATCTCAGGCCTAGCCGAGTTGTATACACGAAAATTTTCCTCCACCTATATATTCTCAGGCTTGGCCGAGTTATATACGTGAAAACTACCTTTTTTCCTCTGTATATATACCTTCAGGCCTAGCCGAGGGATATATATACAATTTTATTACCCTTCCTTTTACGACTACCTTCAGGTAGCCGATTCCTTTTGCGTGTACAATCTCAGGCCTAGCCGAGTTGTATACACGAAACTTTTCCTCCACCTATATATTCTCAGGCTTGGCCGAGTTATATACGTGAAAACTACCTTTTTTCCTCTGTATATATACCTTCAGGCCTAGCCGAGGGATATATATACAATTTGATTACCCTTCCTTTTACGACTACCTTCAGGTAGCCGATTCCTTTCGCGTGTACAATCTCAGGCCTAGCCGAGTTGTATACACGAAAATTTTCCTCCACCTATATATTCTCAGGCTTGGCCGAGTTATATACGTGAAAACTACCTTTTTTCCTCTGTATATATACCTTCAGGCCTAGCCGAGGGATATATATACAATTTTATTACCCTTCATTTTACGACTACCTTCAGGTAGCCGATTCCTTTCGCGTGTACAATCTCAGGCCTAGCCGAGTTGCACATACGAAAATATTCCTTCATATATATAATCTCGGGCTTGGCCGAGTATATATACGTGAAAACTACCTTTTTTCCTCTGTATATATACCTTCAGGCCTAGCCGAGGGATATATATACAATTTTATTACCCTTCCTTTTACGACTATCTTCAGGTAGCCGATTCCTTTCGCGTGTACAATCTCAGGCATAGCCGAGTTGTATACACGAAAATTTTCCTCCACCTATATATTCTCAGGCTTGGCCGAGTTATATACGTGAAAACTACCTTTTTTCCTCTGTATATATACCTTCAGGCCTAGCCGAGGGATATATATACAGTTTTATTACCCTTCCTTTTACGATTACCTTCAGGTAGTCGATTCCTTCCGTGTGTACAATCTCAGGCCTAGCCGAGTTGCACATACGAAAATATTCCTTCACATATATAATCTCAGGCTTGGCCGAGTATATATACGTGAAAACTACCTTTTTTCCTCTGTATATATACCTTCAGGCCTAGCCGAGGGATATATATACAATTTTATTACCCTTCATTTTACGACTACCTTCAGGTAGCCGATTCCTTTCGCGTGTACAATCTCAGGCCTAGCCGAGTTGTATACACGAAAATTTTCCTCCACCTATATATTCTCAGGCTTGGCCGAGTTATATACGTGAAAACTACCTTTTTTCCTCTGTATATATACCTTCAGGCCTAGCCGAGCGATATATATACAATTTTATTACCCTTCATTTTACGACTACCTTCAGGTAGCCGATTCCTTTCGCGTGTACAATCTCAGGCCTAGCCGAGTTGTATACACGAAAATTTTCCTCCACCTATATATTCTCAGGCTTGGCCGAGTTATATACGTGAAAACTACCTTTTTTCCTCTGTATATATACCTTCAGGCCTAGCCGAGGGATATATATACAATTTTATTACCCTTCCTTTTACGATTACCTTCAGGTAGTCGATTCCTTCCGTGTGTACAATCTCAGGCCTAGCCGAGTTGCACATACGAAAATATTCCTTCATATATATAATCTCGGGCTTGGCCGAGTATATATACGTGAAAACTACCTTTTTTCCTCTGTATATATACCTTCAGGCCTAGCCGAGGGATATATATACAATTTTATTACCCTTCCTTTTACGACTATCTTCAGGTAGCCGATTCCTTTCGCGTGTACAATCTCAGGCATAGCCGAGTTGTATACACGAAAATTTTCCTCCACCTATATATTCTCAGGCTTGGCCGAGTTATATACGTGAAAACTACCTTTTTTCCTCTGTATATATACCTTCAGGCCTAGCCGAGGGATATATATACAGTTTTATTACCCTTCCTTTTACGATTACCTTCAGGTAGTCGATTCCTTCCGTGTGTACAATCTCAGGCCTAGCCGAGTTGCACATACGAAAATATTCCTTCACATATATAATCTCAGGCTTGGCCGAGTATATATACGTGAAAACTACCTTTTTTCCTCTGTATATATACCTTCAGGCCTAGCCGAGGGATATATATACAATTTTATTACCCTTCATTTTACGACTACCTTCAGGTAGCCGATTCGTTTCGCGTGTACAATCTCAGGCCTAGCCGAGTTGTATACACGAAAATTTTCCTCCACCTATATATTCTCAGGCTTGGCCGAGTTATATACGTGAAAACTACCTTTTTTCCTCTGTATATATACCTTCAGGCCTAGCCGAGCGATATATATACAATTTTATTACCCTTCATTTTACGACTACCTTCAGGTAGCCGATTCCTTTCGCGTGTACAATCTCAGGCCTAGCCGAGTTGTATACACGAAAATTTTCCTCCACCTATATAATCTCAGGCTTGGCCGAGTATATATACGTGAAAACTACCTTTTTTCCTCTGTATATATACCTTCAGGCCTAGCCGAGGGATATATATACAATTTTATTACCCTTCATTTTACGACTACCTTCAGGTAGCCGATCCCTTTCGCGTGTACAATCTCAGGCCTAGCCGAGTTGTATACACGAAAATTTTCCTCCACCTATATATTCTCAGGCTTGGCCGAGTTATATACGTGAAAACTACCTTTTTTCCTCTGTATATATACCTTCAGGCCTAGCCGAGGGATATATATACAATTTTATTACCCTTCCTTTTACGATTACCTTCAGGTAGTCGATTCCTTCCGTGTGTACAATCTCAGGCCTAGCCGAGTTGCACATACGAATATATTCCTTCATATATATAATCTCGGGCTTGGCCGAGTATATATACGTGAAAACTACCTTTTTTCCTCTGTATATATACATTCAGGCCTAGCCGAGGGTTATATATACAATTTTATTACCCTTCCTTTTACGATTACCTTCAGGTAGTCGATTCCTTCCGTGTGTACAATCTCAGGCCTAGCCGAGTTGTATACACGAAAATTTTCCTCCACCTATATATTCTCAGGCTTGGCCGAGTTATATACGTGAAAACTACCTTTTTTCCTCTGTATATATACCTTCAGGCCTAGCCGAGGGATATATATACAATTTTATTACCCTTCCTTTTACGACTACCTTCAGGTAGCCGATTCCTTTCGCGTGTACAATCTCAGGCCTAGCCGAGATGTATACACGAAAATTTTCCTCCACCTATAAATTCTCAGGCTTGGCCGAGTTATATACGTGAAAACTACCTTTTTTCCTCTGTATATATACCTTCAGGCCTAGCCGAGGGATATATATACAATTTTATTACCCTTCCTTTTACGATTACCTTCAGGTAGTCGATTCCTTCCGTGTGTACAATCTCAGGCCTAGCCGAGTTGCACATACGAAAATATTCCTTCATATATATAATCTCGGGCTTGGCCGAGTATATATACGTGAAAACTACCTTTTTTCCTCTGTATATATACCTTCAGGCCTAGCCGAGGGATATATATACAATTTTATTACCCTTCCTTTTACGACTACCTTCAGGTAGCCGATTCCTTTCCCGTGTACAATCTCAGGCCTAGCCGAGTTGTATACACGAAAATTTTCCTCCACCTATATATTCTCAGGCTTGGCCGAGCTATATACGTGAAAACTACCTTTTTTCCTCTGTATATATACCTTCAGGCCTAGCCGAGGGATATATATACAATTTTATTACCCTTCCTTTTACGATTACCTTCAGGTAGTCGATTCCTTCCGTGTGTACAATCTCAGGCCTAGCCGAGTTGCACATACGAAAATATTCCTTCATATATATAATCTCGGGCTTGGCCGAGTATATATACGTGAAAACTACCTTTTTTCCTCTGTATATATACCTTCAGGCCTAGCCGAGGGATATATATACAATTTTATTACCCTTCCTTTTACGACTATCTTCAGGTAGCCGATTCCTTTCGCGTGTACAATCTCAGGCAAAGCCGAGTTGTATACACGAAAATTTTCCTCCACCTATATATTCTCAGGCTTGGCCGAGTTATATACGTGAAAACTACCTTTTTTCCTCTGTATATATACCTTCAGGCCTAGCCGAGGGATATATATACAGTTTTATTACCCTTCCTTTTACGATTACCTTCAGGTAGTCGATTCCTTCCGTGTGTACAATCTCAGGCCTAGCCGAGTTGTATACACGAAAATTTTCCTCCACCTATAGATTCTCAGGCTTGGCCGAGTTATATACGTGAAAAATCTCTACCATTCCTTTTATATATATATAATCTCAGGCTTGGCCGAGATATATATATAAGAAAAATCCTCCCATTTTGACAGCAAACCATTGGGAAGCTGATCTTTTCCTTGTATGTACATTCTCAGGTTCAGCCGAGTTGTATATACAAAAATTCCTACTATGCACATATGGTTCAGGGCTAGCCGATCTATGTGTGTATATTTATTATACCTTTATCTCCCTTCCTAAAAAAGTAACAAAAAGGATATTGCTAAAAGGATAGTTTCTGAACATTGTTTTTCATTTTTTTGGATTTAATATTTGCTATAATTGTTAAACTGATGATAAGTAATAAAATTTTCTTTTTTCTTGAAAAATATTAAATATTAAAAGTAGTTTTTAAATAAATATTATAATAAAATTCTTAAATTCTTGTTGTTAAAGTGGAACATCAAAAAAAAACGGAATCTATCCAAACGCCAACGGAAGGCGAAGACAAATAATACGGAGCAACAGAGGATTGCAGAAATAAATAAAATCCTTGAGGATATCAAAAATACGCCACCTCCACCTTTACCGAAAAATCCGCCGCCCATCGATTTAAATGATATACCATTACCACAAAAACCACCGCGGAAATTGTGCGAAAATTGTAAATCAGTGCCCATAATTAAGTGCACTGATTGTTTTAAATTAAATGTAAAATTTAAAAAAATTAAACCTTTGTCACTTTTGGAGAAAATATTAAAGGAAATGAATTAAAAATAATTATTGAAAATAAATTATAGTTCATTAAAATTATTTTAAAAATTTAGATATTTTTGGTAAATAATATTAAAATAAATAAAAAAATTCATCATTTACAATGAAAATTTTAGATGGGAAAAACTCAGGAACATCAAATTGTGCAAAAACCAAAAGGACGGCCTTTTAGAGCCATTAGGAAAATAAATGCCGAAAGATTAAAGGCTCAGTGTAATCTCACACAGCAGGATTTGGAAAACAGGCACATCTATAAATCTAAGGAAGAAGAACAGATTCCATTAGTGCCAATTCTGATAGAGCGAAGAAAAGTACCGCTGGAAAGGGTAGCGATACTTGTCCCTAACAACGTACCAGCAATTCCCCCTATACAGGTGCCTAGAGCAGCACCAGAACAAATTCCAATTGACCTAGCACAACCAGAGGTCATTACCATCGAGGACGACGAGGATTTACCCCAACAACAGTTGGAATTGCCCAGACGAGTTATTAATAATGAAGTGCAAAATCTAGACGGATATGATGCGCTACCACCGTGGATAAAAGAACTCATTACCCCCGAGGCATACGGGAATTTAAGTTAATAGGATTTATACGCTCATTGAATTAAATAAAAATAAATATATATAAATAAATACATTAGTAATAATTGTATAAAAAAATAATAATAAGAAGAAAATGATTTTTTTAATTAAAATAAATTATTAAAAGAATTCATAAACAGCAAAAAAAAAACAGTTTTATTTATCATAGTTATAGATCCTTATAAATTTATTTAACCTCTTTACGAAGTTTTAAAAAAAAAAAAACAATTTTTCCCTATTGTCTGATTACAGTGTTGCCAACCTACATCGAAGACTTAAGTTCTCTTGCCGCAGCAACGCGTATAATAAATTTAGAAAATCAAATAGAGTTTTTAAGACAAGAGCTTAGAAAATTAATAATACAAAATAGGGAACAGCAGGTGCAGCTTGGCCAACTGCATGCCTGTAATAAATTAGTTTGGGTCCAATTTATTGAAAATTACGATAAGATTTCGTGTTTAAAAAAAGAAATAAATAAAAACAAGGGACTTTCACGTAGTATTACCAAAGCTGTAATTCGCGGGTTTAATCAAATCAATTATAAAAATAGAGTAGAAGCAAAAGAAATAGAGAAATTAGAAAAGGCTTTTGAAAAATTAAGTATAAAATAGTATTTATCTTTTATATTGTTTTGCGTGTTGTGCACTTGTTCAATTTGTAAATTTATCTTTTATAAGTAAATAAACTAAATATTTTATTATAAACTTAAAGATTACAATTTTTTATTATTGTAGTATTTAGTTAAACCTGTATATTATTAATCATAAGTTATTAATGACCTTATATGAACAAGCTAAAAAAGCCGTGATACGGTTACACCTCACTGCAGCTTATAATCTTTGTTTGGCTTTTCAAACAAAATATGTCACGATAATAATAATTATAAAATAGTATGTAATAAAATAGAGATTAATTGTTTAAAAAAGGGTATTGAGTATAAGGGTAAATTATTTGAATATTTTGAATATTCTGATAAAAATATCAGTCCTTTTACATTACTCCATTTACTTCAAAATATAATTAAAGATATTCACGTCACATTAAATAAATTAAGCAAAGAAGTGGATACATGTTTATTATTCAACAGCTCTATTGGAAATAGTCTAATTATTAATAATAATAGTATAGAAATATTATATCATTGGTTAACATATCAAAAGAATAAACAAAATAGTTATACATTACCCGTATGGTTAAATTGTATCACTAAAAGTAGGCATGTAATTAATTATAGAAGGCTAGAAGAAAAAAATATATAAATCTAGAATAAGACATACGTTTTAAAAAGAAAATTAAGAACATATGCGTCGTGGAGCCTTGACTCGGCAAGAAGCTCGACGTTTAAATGTATCACATTTATCCACCGCTGCACTCGCTACCATAAATCCTTTTCAAACCCGAGAACGTATAGCTAGAGAAAATTTAGAATCAAACTCTCAACTTCAGTTATCAGACCCTGAAATAACATCTGAACCCCAGATTGAACTCAATATTTCCAATTCATCATTATCATCTCAATTATCCATACTTGAGACAATAGAAGAAAATCTTGAAAATCCGCAATCAACTTCATCATTCAATCCTATTCCTCAATCTCTTCCAATTCCTATTCCACGTCAAATTAAACCTTTAGTCAACATGACCAATCCTCCAGTACCATTACAGTTTAATCAAGTAGTATCAATTAAACATGCACTTAGAATTATATCGGATTTTGATGGTAATAATATACCTTTTAGTCAATTTTCTGATGCCTGTAAAGAGGCAAAAGAAATGATTGAGGACAATGCAGAAGGTAATTTAACTAGATTAATTAGATGTAAAATTCAAGGCGAAGCTCGTCAAGCTATGACTGGCTTAAGTTTTACTACAATCCCTGAATTGTTAAATTTTCTTAAGAATATTTATTCACCTACAAAAACTGTCACGCAACTATTAGGAGATTTAGGAAATGAATTTCAGACTGATTATGAAAATGTTATTACCTTTGCCAATCGCATTAAAGACATTGGTATACGAGTTATGGAGTCCCACCGACTTAATAATAATGGTACTGAAATTCCTATGTTTCGTACCTCTACTGAAGCTACAGTAATTGATTGCTTTAAAAGGGGATTAAAGTCGAAAATTGAGCAACGATTAAGTATAGAGGCAAATGAAAATGTTAATGACATTGATAAAAAAGCCATTGCTATAGAACGAAAAATTGAAAATCAAAAGAATATACGAAGACGAACTGATACTGAGCGTCCAATCAATCAAGGTACTAAAAAAAAATCTTCACCTGCACCATTTGTAAAGCATCTGACGATAGCTTATGTCAGTGCAATATTGAATCAGCACCTGAATGCCAATATTGCAATCAAAAGGAACATACTCTAGAGCATTGCTTTGTACATGCTAAAAGTTTATTGAAAATGAAATTGACTTATCAAATATGCAATGAAGAAGGACATACCGCTAGTTATTGTAAAAAAATTGAAACCTGTCAGATATGCAATAAAATAGGTCATTCTGCCAAAAACTGTAATTGTAACTTGGTTCAATCAAACAGAAACACTCTTATGTGTCAACTCTGTCAAAAAACAGGACATACGGCAAGCAATTGTTATTCGCTTAAACCCAGAATGAACAATAGTCGATATGGCTCAAATATTAATCGAAATGGCATAATCTGTCAAATTTGCCAAAGGTCAGGTCATACTGCTAATAATTGTTATTCATTTAAGGGTAGGAATGAACAACAACCTACACGACAGCAATTAGATGCCAGAAGTAGATTAACTTGTCAAGTTTGTAATAATAATGGTCACACTGCTGCTACTTGTAGAGTACGTAATACGAATTTAGAATGCAATTTTTGCAAAACCAAAGGTCATACGATAAATCAATGTCGCAAACGACAAGCTAGTAATTTAAATACAACGGAAAACTTGCAGGGATCTCGGCCACAGAACGCGGGACACGAGACCCAGCAAAGTCAATCGCGTTCAAACAATACCATGCAGATCAACAAACTACTGGAAGAGTTAATTCCATTAAATTAAGCTACCCAAATAAATTAATTCCGTACATATTTTTTTTTGTACCATCAATAAATTCTAGCATTAAATTTATGCTTGATACCGGATCCGAAGTCAATTTAATTAAATATGGAGTAATTGTAAATAAAAATTTGGTACAACAGGATAGAATTGTACGGCTAAGAGGAATTGGACCTACTTCAATCTACTCTTTAGGTACAATTACTTGGAAATTACTTATGGTAGAAGTAACGTTTATTGTTGTACCTGATGTTTAAAAATTTTAAAGCAAAGATTGATTTCCATTCTAGAATTTTTTCATTAAATAACCAAGTTATGACTTTCTACCAGGATAAGGATTTGTCATATAATGAAAAGATTGGAAAAATTGTAAATATTAATAATGAACAACAACATTTACCTTATATTGATATTATAAATTTGCCTTCTTATAAACGAGGTAAATTGATGCTAGATTCGGGATCAGAGGCTAATATTATGAAACATTTCCTGCTTCCTAAGGAGTGTGAGATAAATAAATCAGAATTTGTATATTTGAAAGGTATCGGTGATGAGTTCACTGAAACTTTGGGGACTACGGAGATAAAAATCTTTGGAGTTAAAGCAATATTTCATATTGTACCTAACGATTTTGGAATCCCTTGCGAAGGAGTTCTAGGTGCAGCCTATTTTTTCCAAACAAAATGTTTAATTGATTTTGAGCAGCAAATATTTAAGGTTAATCAACATATATCAACAATACAATTTGATCATGAAGAACCTAATTCAATAAAGACAAATGACACTGAAGTAGAGAAATTGGTTAAATCACCAATAGAAAATTTAGGAAATGATGACTCTATAAGGTCTCCTATAGCATTTAATGATTATAAGTCTGATTCTACATCCACGTTTAAGAGAAAATATATAGATTTACAGGAAAACTTTTCTGCATTAGATCTAAATTCAAGCATAAGCACAACTATGAATCCGTCAACTGAATCGCTTTATAATATGTTATCCGATATACGAGATTTTAGTGATACAGATATTTCATCTGATTTAGATAATTATTATTCTAATTACAAAATAGCAGTCCAATCTGAAGAAAATGCTTTACAGCTAAAAAAAAGACATTGTACAAAAAGGAAAATTTTTCACATATTTCAACAAGAGATATTTGCAGAACTAGATTTAGACGTTCCTACCTGCGAAGAATCGAATGATAATTATGATTTCTTTAGATTAGATAAAAATGAACCACACAATCTACTTGGACTAACAACAGAACGTGTTTTTGATATTCAAGTTGATTCTGGATCTATTTTTGATAAACTTAGATTGGACCATTTAAAAGGCAAAGAAATAGAGCATGTTACTACTTTAGTTAATAAATATAAGGATAGATTTCTTTTAGAAGGTCAACATTTAGGTTCAGCCACTAATATTAAGCATAAAATACTTACAACTACAGACATACCTATAAATGTTAGACAATATAAATTTCCATTTTCATTAAAAGATGAAATTACACGACAAGTACAAAAACTACTTAACGAAGGTATTATACGACCCTCGCAGTCTGAATATAATTCCCCTATTTGGATTGTTCCTAAAAAGGCAGATGCAGATGGTGTAGTTACTTATCGACTAGTGTCTGATTTCAGAAAATTAAATGAGATCACTATTAGCGATGCTTATCCCTTACCAGCAATATCTCAAATTATTGATGCGATAGGTGGATACAAGTATTATAGCGTAGTTGATCTAGCCTCAGGATTTCATCAAATTCTGATGGATCCTGATGACGCACATAAAACTGCTTTTTCCACTCCTTTTGGACATTATGAATTTGTTAGAATGACATTTGGTCTTCGTAACGCTCCGGCCACATTTCAGAGATTTATGGACGATACATTGAGAGGATTACAAGGAAAGGTTTTGTATTCCTTTATCGATGATATAATAGTTTTTGCAAACACTTTAGAAGAACATGAAGAGAAAATGCATTTACTAATGGAACGACTAGAGCAACGTAATCTAAAATTAAATCTTAAGAAGTGTGAATTTCTTAAAGAAGAAGTTTGCTATCTGGGACATATTATTAGTAAAGATGGATTAAAGCCATACCCGAAAAAAATTGAGGCAGTAGCTAATATTCCACGTCCTACAACAGTCAAAAATATTAGACAAGTTCTTGGCTTATTCGGTTACTATCGACGTTTTATAAAAAACTTTGCAAAAATTGCAAAACCATTGACTCGGTTATTACAAAAGGATATAGACTTTGAATGGACTAATGACTGCGAAGTAGCATTCGTAAATCTGAGAGAAGCTCTTTGTAATCCACCCATACTGCAATACCCTGATTTTTCAAAACCCTTTATTATTACTTGTGATGCCTCAGGAATAGCCGTAGGAGGAGTATTATCTCAAGGAAAGATTGGCAAAGATTTACCAATTGCCTATACATCTAGAGTACTAAGAGGTCCTGAATTAAATTACGAGGTATATGAAAAAGAAGCACTAGCTATGATGCATTGTGTAAAATTATTTAAAGATTATATTTATGGAAAGAAAATCACTATTATTACAGATCATCAACCCTTGGTATGGTTTAAAACAGCTGATTTAAATACTAGACTTTTAAAATGGAGATTTAAACTTTCAGAATATGACTATAAGATAATTTACAAACCCGGAAGGTTAAACTCTAATGCAGATGCTTTATCACGAAAACCATTGCCTAAAACAAAAAACGGTTATGAATATATTTTAACCATGCAAGACCAATTGTCAAAATATTGTTTGGCTGTACCTTTAGTCAACTGTTTAGCTTCAACAATTGCAGATGCATTCGTAAAACGTTTTATATGTATCTTTGGAGCACCACGAATCGTACTAACTGATCAAGGTCAGAATTTTCTGAGCAAATTAATGGGACGTATTGCCAAACGCTTTAAAATCAAGCGAGTCCGTACAACTGCATTTCATCCACAATCTAATGGTTCTTTGGAACGATCACATCATGCTCTAAGTGAGTTTTTAAAGATGTATACAGATAAAGATCACGAATGGGATGATTGGATTGAAATTGCTATGTTAAATTACAATACTTGTGTCCAAGAAAGTACAAAGCACACACCATATGAAGTAGTGTTGGGACGTTTAGCCAGATTACCATCAAATGATCCTTTAAGAGAAGGAGATTTACTACCAACATACAAAGGTTACCTGGTAGACTTGGTAACTCGATTAACGGGAATTCGTGGATTAGTCTACGATAATCTTGTACAATCCAAACTTAGATAAAAAAAATATTATGATAGACATCTGAATCCACGAAAATTCAGATTGGGTGATTATGTCTATTTATTAAAGGGACATAAGCCTAAAAAATTTGAAAAACCTTATTCAAGTCCGTATAAAATAATTGAAGTTATTGATGCCAATAATGTTCGAATACAAATGACTAAAAAGAAGAACAAAATAGTCAATACTAACCGCTTACGCACATCTTACATTTGCAATTCACCAAAAAAATCTTCAAACGCTTGTACTAACATATCACTAACCTAATTGCTTATTTAAAACGATTATTAAGAAAATATTTCTGATTCTAGATGTATTTAATCATATTTTTGACCCTGTTGACGAACTCCATAACCCATGGACTAATTGGATATGATTGTGGTTCACGGCAGATGAGCATCACTACCATTTCTGTCCGAGATGTGGGAGAATGCAACATTCCAGAGTCTCAAGTTAAGATCTATAAGCACTACATCCAATTACTACAATTAAACGACTTTCATGAGACGGTAGTTCAACAATGCAAGATTGAAATAAGAAGAACTATTTATAATTGCGGAATGCATTCACATTCATCAACAGTAGCGCATGGAACAAATGAATACATTCATGAGACCTCTTTGAAGTCGTGTAACGATTTACATTATCATGGATCTTTTTCTCTTGGTAATGGACATATTATACATGGAATTAGAGTCAATAGTACTAGTATTCATCCTGTTACCCTTGCCGGTACTTTAACTAATGATGGCACTTGCAGAGGTACACAGTATTCTGATCCATTCGGTACTTGGGATAATGTGGTTGTTCAAGGTACAATTAAGATTACTTTAAGAACTCACATTGCGCGAATATCTTTAAATAATAATAAGATACATTTAGATTCAGGAACAAGTTGTATTTTTTCCGATAATACTTGTTTAGATTTAGCTAATGGTTATAGTTTTTGGGAGACACTTCCCATCGATAGTTGTAAGTTCGATCAATATACCGTTTTATATGAAGGATACTCCGAAGCTGCTGTAGATGCTGATAATAATGGTAAAACTATTTACTCAGTAACTTCAAACGATATTACTTTCGCTCTTTCTCTCACTTCTAAAAAAACGCTTTGTGGTTATGTAATTTCTGCCACCGAACATCCTAAATTATTCATTTTTAATACTGCTCCAGGCAGAACATTTGCCCCCAAGACCGATAAAAATGTTGCTAATCTAGATATTTTTACTTATGTAAATTCCAAATTCGTTTATGTTGAAAAACATCTTAGAAAACAAATTAATCTCTTGTATCATGACGTTCTTACTCAAAAATGTGAACTAGAAAGACAAACTCTCAAGAATTCGCTATCTATTGCCACTTAAGCTCCAGATGAATTTGCATATGATCTTATGAAAGGTCCTGGATATATGGCTGTTGCCGCTGGAGAGGTTGTACATATAATCAAATGTATTCCAGTTGGTGTTAGACTACACCAAGGTGATATTTGCTTCGCTGAGTTACCAGTTGAGCACAACAATCTAACTCATTACATGACACCTTGCACTCACATTTTGAAATCTACAGGAACTCGAATCCAATGCAATGAAATATTACCTGTTTCATATTATATTGACAAAGCTTGGTACAAATTTACACCTAAACCAACTAAGGTGCATGCACCAGAAGTTTTAAAACCTTTAACTAGACCAACTTGGAAATACACTAATCCTGCT
Source organism: Muscidifurax raptorellus (assembly GCA_020010945.3). Lineage (NCBI taxonomy): Eukaryota > Metazoa > Arthropoda > Insecta > Hymenoptera > Pteromalidae > Muscidifurax > Muscidifurax raptorellus. Next base: position 26,433,210 of record CM052078.1, read on the forward strand.
GAACTGGCTACCAGTGGAATTTACACTGAAAAAGATCTAGAGCAATTAAGAGAAAGGATCATGTTCCCAGTTGAAACAACATCATTGATAAATGATCTCGCTCGAGAAATTAGAGGACACCCGATAGCTGATAATGAAGGTGCTATTCTCAAGCTACTTAATGAGGGAGCTGTAGAAAAGATACTAACAAGCACTTGGGATCGTATGTGGTCCAAGTTTCTCACTTTTGGGACAGTCAGTGCTGGAGTTATTGCTATTTTAATGATTATACATGCTATTAAGATGCTGATTGATATCGCTGTTCAGGGTTACGCCCTACATTCTGTTTATGGATGGTCTATTCATTTACTTGGAGCAATTTGGAGCTCTGTCACTCATTTACTCTTATATTTGGGAAAGAAGGATACATCAACTACACCAATCACTGATGACATAGATATTCCTGAAGTCGTACCACCTAAAGGAACTACCAAAGGAACGAAAGATTATACTCCACTAGCTACCACTAGTGAACGTGAAAGTATGACACAAAACATATTAACTCTACAATAGAAAAAGAAAGCAAGAACCTCAATGATACGATTGATTATTTTATATCATTTTAATAGTACGCCTGCTTTTCGTCATTTCACTCCTCTAGCAACCGTTTTTCGGTGGGGGTGTAACGTCGCCTGCATTTTTACAAAATTCTTACACATATTTTAGAAATAGACCCACTTTCTGAAAAAAAAACAGACCCATACTCATCTAACAGCAAGCGGCGTAGTATCCTTAATGGCACAGAACAGGATATATAATTTTAAGAGTACTGGGAAAAATCTCCGAAAATGCGCCCATACTGTTTCACAGTCCCACACTCAACTCATAAACATTCAAACTAAGATACTTTGCACGCAGAGTATAGGCCCACTTCAAATTTCCTTTAGCATTTTCTTAGAGTTAGAACCGAAAGTAACCAGCTGCAAGTCGTAAAAATGCAGATAGCATTTGGTATCCTAGAGTTTTACGACCGGTCGCTCTGAGAACCTCAGAAAAAAAGGGACGGATACCGAAAATCCAAGATAGAAAAAAAATAGTACATGCACATGGGGTATCTCGGAGACATCTTTTACGAACCCAGGGTAAAGGTTTTTATTACCCTAGCGAACGGTTAGATTCTGCCGTATTTATACATCCTGTTTACAAGGAAAAACCATCTCCTTGTTGAGAATAATTCCTAGACTTTTAATGAAATAGAAAGAGAAAATTAATAATGATTTTCTAAAAAAATATTAACAATAACAAAAACAATACTTAATTGCTAAGTAGGATGCTAAGAACTTTATTATATAACGACAAATATCAACAGTTAAAATAATATTATTATATTACTAATTTAGTTATATTTATTAGTTAATAATTATGATTATGTAATATCGAATCTCTCCTTCCTTTTCAGTAATTTAAATTTTATACCAATATTAGAATTATTCACATAATGCAATCTTCAATATCTTTTGCCTATTTTAAATAAAAATTATTTTTCCTTGCGTTTAGAGAGATTCGATAAAGCTATATACTTCTCTGATCATTTAATGTAAAATAAGCTATCTTATACAAAAACGTTCTTAAAATATTATTTAAACTTTATTAGAAAAAGGCTCTGTAAACCAAAAGGTTATAAAATCTTTCTACTCAGAGTTATAATTATTTAGCAATATATTAAAAAGGGAAATAATACCTTTATTTTTAAAATTGAAAAAACAACAACCTTTTTGTATAAGTATATATTTTTAAGTTATGGAAAACTCCATCGGGCCCTCTGCTGCCCCCTCTTTTCCTTCAGCTTGGAGTAGGGATGCAGGAGACACCGAGTGCGTCGTCTCCAAAGATCTTCAGGGTTTCTATTGGAAGATCCCTCTCATTTTCAACCAATCAGGGGATGACCCAAAAATGAGGGTGTGTCTTACATACAGCCTATAAAAGCCCTGGGAGACGCACTCGGGACAACATTCAACATTTTATTTTTCGAGTTTCTACACTCATCATTTAACGCTATTTTTCACTTTCCGCTTGTCAATTTTAATATTGTGTTTTTTTTCGTATACCATCCCTTTTCAAGTTGAAAAGACGGAATATTTTTCTTAAAATTTAGTTACTTTAGAATTCACATTTGTTTTGGAGTGTGTGTAGTAAAGATAAAATAAAAATAAACTTGTGAACATTATTTTGGTGAACAATTGTTTTTTTTTAAATAAAAAACGTAAGAGGCCTTTATATCATCGTATTGTTCTTTTTGGAGTCACCGCAAGGCCAAGGAAACCTTCGAAAAGTAAGTTAAAATAATTTTAATTAATCGCGAGCACGATTATCTGCCACTGAGTAGTGTAGTTTTCTCTTTCCTCTTGTTTTGTGTAGAGATCAAGTGCGGTTGATCTTTAAATTAACAAAAAAAAATAGTGTTGCGTATTTAAAATAAAAGAACAAAGTTCTTCTGTAATAATATTAATCAGGAGATTTATGCTCAGGGAAACCTGTACGCTGAATTTTCTGTTTAATATTCAAAAAAAATCAAACGCGACTAGAGCCAATAGGGTTTAAAAACTAAATTATATTTGCAGATCCCGGTTCAGGCCAATGAGCTTGTAAGACAGGGATCCCAAATATAATAAAATATTAAACAACAGAAGAAAAAAAAAGTTAATAGTTATTATTTTTGTCTAAAAGTTTCTTTCATTATACTATTTTCCTTAAACTCAAAATTTTGTATAGAAAGAGCTCATCCCAGCTATTAGTGGAAACACTAGGCTAAAAAGAGTAACGACAACCTTCCTCGTCTAGGAAAGTTGTAAAATATCACCAAGAATTGTATGATGCTATGATTCCGACGTGACAAGGGCACGGTGAACTATAAGGTTACCGAGGGAGTTCCACAGGGGTCAGTACTGGGCCCATCGTTGTGGAACATTATGTACGATGGCGTACTCAAGCTAGAATTACCAGAAGGAGCAATGATCGTAGGATTCGCAGACAACATAGCTTTGGTATTGGTAGCAAAAGAGAAAGAAGAGGTAGCTGAAATTGCTAGTGAAGCTATCATTAAAATACAGAAGTGGGTAAATAATGCGAATCTAGAGCTTGCAGGCCATAAAACGGTGGCAATCCTAATATCTAGCAGAAAGAAGAGGGAGACAATTACCTTGAGAATAGGCGGTCATGAAATCACTTCTAAACCGACTATTAAATATTTAGGTATAACGTTAGACGCAAAGCTGACCTTTAAACAGCACTTGGAAGCAGCAGGAGAGAAAGCCGCAAAAACTACCGCAGGGCTGGCGCGGCTGATGCCAAATGTGGGTGGTCCCACACAGAATCGCAGAACGCTACTGGCAAGCGTTAGTACATCAATCATGTTGTATGGAGCCCCGATATGTGCAGACGCCTTGCTGGTGAAGGCATATGAACGAAAGCTCTCCTCAGTGCATAGGCGAAATGCACTTAGAGTCGCGTCTGCTTACCGTACGGTATCGGACGAGGCGGACTGCGTTATTGCAGGTCTCCCGACAATAGACCTATTAGCAAGGGAGAGAAAATCAATTGACGAAGAAAAAAGACGAGACAGCGGCAAAACCAAGATAGAAATTTGGGATGCCGCTAGGAAAGTAACAATGACGGAGTGGCAAAAGCGATGGGACTCTAGTAGTAAGGGACGGTGGGCACACCGCCTCATACCAAGTGTAGAAGACTGGACAAAAAGAAGACATGGGGAAGTAAATTTCTACCTAACGCAGTTTCTGAGTGGACATGGATGCTACCGGGCGTATCTGCATCGATTTAAATTGGAGGATTGCCCGGATTGCCCGACGTGCTTGAATGCAATCGAGGACGCTGAGCATGTATTCAGTGAATGTCCACGCTATGAATAGGAACGAGAAGAACTTGAGTGCTACCTGCAGACCAGAATAACGCCTGAGTCTATTATGGTAGCTATGATGACTTCGGCCGACGGATGGAGCGCAGTAAACAATTTTGCTGCAGACATCCTTAAGAAGGTCCGAAAGGACGAAGAGAAAAGAAGAAGAAGACGTGAGATGCTGCAAGAAACAGACGACCGGACGATGCGGTAAGAAGTAGACGGCAGAGGAAAATGTGATGACGACCACATCAACAGACGAGGGCGGTAGCCCAAAGTTCCCCCGCGAAGCAATACTCAAACGGTGCTACCGCGGGGGGGAATTATTGGAGAAAGAGCCAGGTCCAACTTACTTAGGGTTGGTAAGGAGGACGGAGAGGATTCGGTTGCCGTTGGAATTCAAAAGCTAACGGTAAACGAAGGGTTTAGTGGGTGAGAGTCCCACACAGGTCGTACCAGTCGGTGCCATATCGTCCATAATGGATTTGCCCTTAACCTCTTACTCTATAAAAAAAAAAAAAAAAAAAAAAAAAAAAAACACACGGATTTTTGCGTGCCTAATTTCACCCCCCCCCCACTCACACACACACACACACACACACACACACACACACACATACACACACACACACACACACACACACACACACACACGCATTATTTCTGTTTTTGTCTCTCTCACACACTCATACTGATATTTTTTTTGTTCCAATTTTCTAGGGCCATCCACACCCGCTCAGATGCTACATCAAAGGGTTGCTAGGAAGAGCAGCAGCAGCAGCAGCAGCAGCAGCAACAGCAGCAGCAGCGACAGCGACACCAGCAGCAGAAGAAATAAATCAAGCAGCGGAAAATTGAAAAATCGAGGTAAGCTATTTTTATTAAGTTCTTACACGCGCGCTCTTTCTGTTCGTCTCTCTCTCTTTCTCTTACACACATATTGATTTTTTTGTTGTTTTTGTTTTTAGTACCGTCCACTCCCAAGCAGTATGCAGCACCAAGATCAGCTGAACGTGACGAGGCGCTGCGTAAACTGTATCACGGTGGATCGGCTAAACTACGACAAAAAAGTGTTGCTGGGAAGAAGAGGAACAGCGACAGCGACCGCAGCAGCAGCAGCCGAAAAAAAATAAGCTCGATTTCATCACCGTCACCGAAAAATCAAGGTAAAGGATTTTATACCAATACGATATAGTGCTGCAGAGAAGCGAGGGTGATATGTCCCCAATGAGGTTAAAATCCCTTTGCAGCACTAGTATCGTACGATACTTTATGACACAACGTGTGTAAACCGAGATTTAGTAAGTGCATTTTTTTTTGCACGAGCGTGGCATAAGTCGAGGTTTACGCCACGGTGTGACATAAGGCTATATATATGAATGTATATATATATCAAAAATTTAATTTTCTTTAATTATTTTTTAGTTTCATCGCCGAAACCTCCTTCATCGGTTATGGAAACCGACGAAGAGAAGCAATCACAAAAAGAACCACAGAAGCCTCTCTCTATCTGACAGCTGCCTCCAATCCCGAAACTGTCAATTAAAAGAAAGCGAGGTAAATTTATTTTTTGTACACATTAATAAATTACAAGTATTTTCATTTTTTAATAATATTGATTTTTTTTTTAGACCAGGATGAATTGTTTATTTCAAGTCCTGTGGTGGTTGACGTAACAGAATCTCCGGAGCAAATGAGACGTGCGACACCACAGATTCTTCCTGAAGAAAATGGTAAGTTCCTTATAACATTAATTTAACAATGAAATTTATACTAACGATTTTGAATTTTTTTTTGTTTCAGCGGCGAAGAAAACGATCTCTCTGCAAGAGTACAGGGATCAATATACTAATAAACCGAAAATAATAAGTAATCAAAAATTTTCACCAAAATATAAAATTTTATAAAATTGTCCTTTTTTGGCTCCTTATGTAAATAGTCATTTGTGTAAATATTTGTAAAGGGCTCTTTAGCCCGTATAATTAATAATAAATAAATAAATACACATTTTGTAATACAATTATTATTTTTTTTTATTTCCAATAAATACATTCACATTCCCAATCATCCACCTCATCTTTAGTATAAGTACCACTTAAGTAATTTTGAAGCCATGTTCTTATCGCAAGATCATTATAGACTGCACACTATGATTTCCGTCTGATGCACAAATCACGGTTGAAACATGTGTACTGATTGTTATATTTTTAATAAATAAATAAATAAATAAATAAATAAATACACATTTAGTAATCCAAATATTTTTTTTATTTCCAATAAATACATTTACATTCCCAATCATCCACCTCATCCTTAGTATAAGTACCACTTAAGTAATTTTGAAGCCATGTTCTTATCGCAACAAACATTATAGACTGCACACCATGGTTTCCGTCTGATGCACAAATCACGGTTGAAACATGTGTAGTGATTGTTATATTTTAATAAATAAATAAATACAGATTTAGTAATCCAATTATTATTTTTTTTTTATTTCCAATAAATACATTCACATTCCCAATCATCCACCTCATCCTCAGTATAAGTACCACTTAAGTAATTTTGAAGCCATGTTCTTATCGCAACAAACATTATAGACTGCACACCATGGTTTCCGTCTGATGCACAAATCATGGTTGAAACATGTGTAGTGATTGTTATATTTTATATTTTCTAAGGATGAACATCCTAAATCGTCAATGTTGCAAATCGATCTGCAAGAAAAAAATAATTGGATGAGTATAAAATGTGAATGATAAAAGTATGAAGTGAGTATGAATGAGTATGAAGCGAGTATGAAGCGAGTATGAAAAAGTATGAAATGAGTATGAAGCGAGTATGAAAAAGTATGAATCTAGTATTAATAAAATAGTATGAAAAACACTTACACTTTAGGCAGCGGAGTCTTTAGACACTGCATTTTTTCTTCTCCCTTAACAAATAATTTCTCAACGCCTTGTGTACATATTTGAAAAATGCGTTGAAGTCGATGATATGGAATATCTCCAGAGTTAAAAGCTATTCCATGATGAGTTTTCTCAACCCAATCCCCCCGTCCAATTATTATTTTTAATCCAATTATTAATATTGTATCGAAATGTCGTCTTTGCGCATTCATTTGCGACACCACAGATTCTTCCTGAAGAAAATGGTAAGTTCCTTATAACATTAATTTAACAATGAAATTCATACTAACGATTTTGAATTTTTTTTTGTTTCAACGGCGAAGAAAACGATCTCTCTGCAAGAGTACAGGGATCAATATACTAATAAACCAAAAATAATAAGTAATCAAAAATTTTCACCAAAATATAAAATTTTATAAAATTGTCCTTTTTTGGCTCCTTATGTAAATAGTCATTTGTGTAAATATTTGTAAAGGGCTCTTTAGCCCGTCCAATTATTATTTTTAATCCAATTATTAATATTGTATCGAAATGTCGTCTTTGCGCATCGTACAAAAGATTTATAACGTCAAAAGAATCTGAATTTAACAGAGGTCTTCCATCGTAAAACGGCGGTTCCCCACTTCTAAAGGATAAACTATCGTATATTACAATAGCGATATTTTTTGCAACATTATACCGCTGATACGTCTCTATTTCTTGCATACCACAACCGTATGCAGGAATTACGACGTTTGCGTTAATAGTAAGTAGATTTGCGCGCTCTTTTTGCATACCACGTCTGCTATCTCTGATAATATTCCAAGTATCAATGGCTTCATTCGAAAAGATTTTTTTATTCGTCATAAAAGCCTCACCGACAATTAAAGCTCTCGGCAAACATAAATTATCGTTATTTTTTATAGATACAACCGATCTCTGAGCTAAGCTATCAACATTTATCCTCCTTCTACTGCCACCTTGGCCACCATTAGGTATATTAATAAGTGTTAAAGTTAAACTTTAGTTGCCCCTGTTAACAACTTCCTACATAGTATTTTTAACCAAGTAGACGTATTTTTTAATCAAAAGCCACCGAGTAATGCTTATGCTTAGTAGATAGGCTATAGGCATACTGGCTCATGCGGTTTCTGGCTCACCCCCTCCTCTCTCAATGCGAGCCAGAATCCGAGCAGTGTATTTTAGATGGAGGGATTGTCGATCCCTCCCTTCCCTCTCCTAGCGATCGAGAATTCGCCCCCCTCTCAAAGTGAGCCAGAATCCGAGCTGTGTATTTTAGATGGAAGGATTGTCGATCCCTCCCTTCCCTCTCCTAGTGATCGAGAATTCACCCCCACTCTCAAGGTGAGCCAGTAACCAAGGTATGTATTTTAGATCCAGGGATTTTTCTATCCCTCCCTTTCCTCCTCCCCCCCCCCCCCCGAGCAAACGAGAATTCTGCCCCCTCTCAAGTGAGCCAGTAACCGTAGTGTGTATAAGTCCCAAATTTTCCCTTCTCCGCATCCCAAAAAAAAAAATATGTTGTGGTGGGTTCATGCCCCTCCTTCTTTTCAAGCAACGGTAGTGTATCCGTATAGATCGCTCTTTTTCACGCCTACTCTAGAGCACTTGCACTGATCATTGGTAGCTTTTCAGTGAAGAAAAAAAAATCTTGTATTTTCCCTTAGCAGCTAGAAATTTATTGCGATCCTCGCGCAGGTAGGGGACGGCGACCCTCGCACAGATATTTGATTTGGTACAGATAGCGCAGGTACAATCCCTTTCGTTTTCCATACGAACTTCGTGTAGGTAGAAGACGGCGACCCTCGCACAGGTGTTTCTCCGGGATAGGTAAAGAGAAGACGGCGACCCTCGCACAGGTGTTTCTCCGGGATAGGTAAAGAAACTATCCCACGCAGATGCATAGACTTTCTAGCGTCAGCTGTTTTTCGACTGAGAAACAGCAAGCTAGAAATATTGACCACTGACTGTGCGTACGAATTGTGCAGGTACTATTTCTCGCACTTTTCTCAACCTTTGCAGGTGAACGCGAAAGCTGGTCAATATATTTTACTGACTGTATGCATAGATATTCATAAATTTCAAGATAAGTAAGTTCAGAGTGAGATTTTTCCCCGAGATCTTTTCTCACGAAAAAAGAAAAAATCTTGTATTCTTGCAGGCAAGATTAAAAAAAGAAAAGGGTGTGTACTAAAGGGAGGTGCACACAAGTCTTCAAACTGCTGAACGAAATTTTTCACGAATCGTAAGGCTTTTCACCCTCAAGAGATGTGAGGAGGTGTGTTCTTCAAAAATTTGGAGAGAAAATGTTTGCACCAATCACGGGACTTTGGAAAAATCATGTGGAATGGGAAGCTGCGTTTTTCGCAATAAATAGCCCATCTTAGGCTACGGTTCGTCAGTTCAGTTTTTCATTTGTGTTCCATCAGTTACATAAAAAGAAAAAACATGCCTTCAACGAAGAAAAGTAGTTCAAGACGCAGCGGAAAAGGCAGCATCACATCGATGCAGGAGAGAATTCACTGGGTGATAGCGAATGCTCCTACGCTTTTAATGCTCTTGGAGCATATGACATGGGCCATGGAGGCCATGGAATGTCGTAAGTATGTTAAGTTAAATAGAATTACTGAATAAACTTCTATAAGTTTATTTAGTAATTCTTTTGATTCTTCCTAGAGGAATCATTGTAATAGTGAATTTTCTTGTTAATACATCATGTGTGTTTTTTTTTTCCAGTACCAGCACTTCCACCCATATCTGCCATGCAGCAGCTATATAGGGGCACACCGAGCGCTTCGCCCAGCCGCAGGTCCAGCGAAGCCGAGAGGGCTAGAAGGTCTAGCCGCTCTCCATCGGAGAGTGCTGGGCAGCCTCGGCGATCTGCAGCGGCTGAGGCTTCGCAGTCTCGACGATCTGCAGCGGCTGAGGCATCGCAGTCTCGACGATCTGCAGCGGCTGAGGCTTCGCAGCCTCATCAATCGCCAGTGGTTGAACCAGCGGTGGAAGCTAAAAGGAGTGCTGAGCACAGCCGCCGTCCTACAAAAAGATCTCGATCGAGCTCATCTTCGAGCTCCAGCTCCAGCTCGAGTAGCAGCACCTCATCGAGTTGCGATTCCTGCCGCTCGATAAAGAGTGTGAAACCGATTCCGAAAAAACCAAAATCGGATGGTAAGTTTTTTTTTTAATTTATAATAATCAATTTTTTTCTATATTGTTAAAAAAATTTTAATCATTTGTTTCTTCTTTCAGTTGATGCAAAAACTTTAAATAAACAGCCGACAAGCCGTGGCTTGTTAAGTTTGAAAAAAAAAATAAGCAGCGACACGCAGCAACAACAGCATCAACATCAACAGCAGGAACAAAGAAATGTTCCTAGAATAATTGACGACGAAGTAATTGTTGATTTTATTGACCTTAAAAAATATAAAATACCGAAAAAATAAAAAAAAGATTTATTGTAAAATGTAAAATGTAATATATATTATCTGTTTTTCAAATTAATAAATAATATTAATCATTAGTTTGATTTTAATCTTTTGGTTATTTCTACTAGGAAAATCGACCGCGCTTTGCGCGTTTAATATCGTTACGCGCGTCTTCATTTACATTCTAAAAAGAACTCAAACGTTAACATTTTCCACACTCTATAATATAATACATATGTATGTATATGGTTAATTTTGTATTTTTCTAAAAATCATATATCGCCCAATGCAATGTAGGTTATGTGCTCTTCCATTTTTGAGGTTAGATATTTGCTATTTATATTATGTCATAATAATTAATTGTCACAAAACTAATCTCAAAATTTAATACTAACCTAAATACTATCGTTTTTTATTAATTTTATTAAACTCTTTACCATTCAAATTCAAATATTAAATTTTAAATGTTGGCGCCATCTGACCCGCATATAGCTGATGACCAATCATCGTTCAACGCTAACTTCATTTATAGGCTTCACAACATCCGGCCATGACTTTTTTAAGAGAGGAAAACAAGCATGTTCATCCTTTATTTATTTATTTATTTATATTTTAGTATGTAATATCTATTTCATCGCTACCATTTAAACTAATAAATAATATTAAACATTATTTTGATTTTAATCTTTTGTTTATTTCCAATACAAGCATGTACATTCTTTATTTTCGTATGTAATATCTATTTCATCGCTACCATATGTAGATCCTAAATATTTTAGCAGCCAAGCTCGTAGTGATAGAACATTCTGAATGGCACACATTGGCTTTCTCCGTATGCAGAGAGCATGATTAAAGCAGAAGTACTGATTTTTAATTGATATTTCTTCAAGTGGTGGACATCCAAAGTCTTCAACATTTGAAATCGATCTGCAAACAAAATAAGAAAAAAATTAATTAAAAAAAGTTTAAAAAAAAAGTTTCAAAAAAAAAGATTGCTTACTTACATGTTTGGCAATATATTTTTCATCCATAGGGCTTTCTGTTCTCCCTTCATAAATATTTTTTTCACTCCTTGTGTGCAGATTTGCAAGATACGATAAAGTCGATGATACGGAATATCGCCAGAGTTCCACGCTATTCCATGATGACTCTTTTCCAACCATTGAGTCATACATTTTTCTTCTGACAGTTCTTCCCAAGTCATTGGAGGTTTGAAAAGATATGCGGTCGGTAAGGCAGTTTTCCTCAAATTAAGGAAACTTATTTCTTTGAAAATAAAAGTATCTTCTGCGATTCTCTGAAATCCTTGAATGTCGCAAATATAAGCATTTTCTTCTTTACATTGCAGGATAGTATTTTTAAACATCAAATCGTAGTCACGTGTTCTTTCCATCTTTTCAGGTTTGTAGACAGTTTAGCAAGAAGTGATCTCTCGAGGTTCCAGCATCTTCGTTTTTATAATATGAAACTCCGCCTTTCACCCTCCCAGGAATGGATACTTAAAATAAATGCATAGCCCTCATTTGTTGGACTGAAAAGATGATTTTTGGTTGGTTCGAAAGGAAGAAAATTCATTCCTTCTCTAGAAATTTTCCTCCTCCTAGTCTCATGATCTTCTAGGATTGGATGATGGAAAAAATGCTTACCACTTATTGGAAGAAAATTCATCCCTTCCCGAGAAAATCTTTCTCCTCTCCTCAGCAGCGAGATCTTCCACCTCTTCTTATGGTGATTTCAGCTTTAAAAGCGAGAAATTTCTCTCAGACGAGCACAGTTCATCTGACGCGGTCAGCAAAAAAAAAAAAAATTCAGTCTCAACTTTGTGCAAGATTACTAGTGATACTCTAGTGAAAAAACAGTAAAAATGGCTTCGATTGATCTTATCGAACGTCTTGTACAAGTGCTTCGCGATACTGTACAAAATGTGGATCAAATGAGCGTCAATGATATTCATTATTGGTTAGATATGTGTAATTCTACTATTAATGAATTAAACGAAAAAATTTCTAAATCTAATCTCACGAGAGGAGAAAAACAGAAATGTCAAACTTGTTTGACGCATCTTTCGTTTGTGCAAGTAGAATCTGAACATCATCTTCATCGAGGAGGTAGTCTGCATGCTGACGAAGCAGAAGCTAGAGTTGAGTGGCGTGATGTGCAATCAGCCTTCCAAAATCGAATCAGGACAGGTGTGGTTGTTAACATAAAGTATGTGGACATATTGAGTTTTTTTAATGATGCACTGAAGCTTTTCAAAGTTAAGACACAAGCATGTTTAGAGGAATATAATGCGGTGAAAATCAATTCGGATTTTATTTCAGAATTCACAATGCAAAAAAATGGTGAAGAAAAGACAGATATTAAATATTCTACGAGTGAAAGTGCTACAGTATGTATGTCAACAGATTTAGAGAAATGGTTTACAGACAATATTAAAGATCCCATTCTTTCACAATTAGAAGAATTTCAAGAAAGGGATTCAGGATGGACACTGAAGAGTATTATAAGTTTATGTATAAATATGAAAAAATATTCTCCAATTAAGGGAAGTTCTTATATTCCTCTTCCGAAGTTTATTGAATATAAAAAAGCTTGTGTTAACGTGCATAATAACGACGATCAGTGTTTTAAGTATGCTGTTCTTTCATCATTATATCCAAGTAACAAAAATGCTAGTAGAGTTAATCAGTATCGATTGCATGAAAATGAATTAAATTTCGCTGGTATAGAATTCCCCGTAATACTTAAAAGTATTCCGAAATTCGAAAAACTTAATAATATTTCAGTAAATGTATATATGCTAAGAAAGTATGGCCACAAATTTGAAGTATCACCTTGTCATATTACAACAGAGAAGAAGGAAAAACATGCAAATCTTCTCATCATTCAAGATTTTTATATAGATGAGCATGAAGAAAATAATCATGCTGATGAAGGTGACATGCCTAAATATCATTACGTTTGGATAAAAAGTATGTCTCGACTTTTGAGTTCTCAAGTGTCTAAAACTCATTTAAAATCTTACCATTGTGAAAGGTGTTTACAAATATTTTATACCGAGGAAAGATTGAAAATTCATGAAAGCGATTGTAAAAATTTAAATGATTGTCGAAGAAATTTGCCTGATTGTAAGAATAATATTCTCAAATTCGAAGATCATAGTAAGGGTGAAAAGGTTCCTTTTGTTATTTATGCGGATTTTGAATGTTTATTAAAGCCTACTGAGAATGAGAATGCTTTTCAACTTCATGAAGCATTCAGCATAGGGTACTATATAAAATGTAGCTATGATGATAGTTTATCTGGTTATAAATCATATCGGCAAATTAATGAAAATGACGAAACACCTGCAGAATGGTTTGTACGAGAATTGAAATCAATTAGTGAGAAGATAGATGTACTCTTCAAAAATCCGATACCAATGAGACTCACTGATCTTGAGGAATTATCTTTCCGGAAGTCAACAATATGTCATATATGACGAAAACCATTAGGTGCTAATGAACTTTCAGTACGAGACCATTGTCATCTCACAGGACGGTATGTTGACAGTCTGCTTAAAATTTTTTAATAACGAAAATTAATATGGTAATTCTAATTGTAAGATAATCATTTTTTTTTGTTTTTCAGTTTCAGAGGTGCAGCCCATAATTCATGCAATTTAAACTATAAAGATTCAAGATTCATTCCCGTTATTTTTCATAATCTCAATTATGATACCCATTTCATTTTGAAAGAGATCGCTACTTCTACATTGATGAAAGGGCGAGTCACTCTAATACCACATAATAAGGAAAAATATATTTCTTTCACAAAATACGTGGATTATTGTGATATTAGTTTTAGATTTATTGATTCTTGGCGTTTTCTACCATCATCATTGGAGAAACTTGCCTCATATCTAGAAAAGGTGCCGATAGCTGTAAAGGAGTTTCGATCAGATGGAATTACAGATGAAAACATAGATCTTCTCCGATGGAAAGGTGTATTTCCATATGATTTCGTAGATGAATTAAATAAGCTAACATCTACAAAACTTCCAGAAAAGGAAGAGTTTTACAATAAATTAACCGATTCCCACATTGGTGATGAGGACTACCAGCATGCTATTCAAGTGTGGAATAAGTTTAATATAAGAAATTTAGGAGATTATTCAGATCTTTATTTGAAAACAGATGTTCTACTATTAACTGACGTTTTTGAAAGTTTTCGAGAGACATTTTTAAAAGCCTATGGTTTATGTCCTGCTCAGTTTTACACTACCCCAGGACTGACATTTTCAGCAGCTTTAAAAATGACAAAAGTAGAACTGGAGCTTCTTACAGATATTGATATGTTAATGTTTATTGAAGCAGGCATTCGAGGAGGAATAAGTCAATGCTGTAATCGCTATGCCAAGGCAAACAATCCATACATGGATTCTTCATATGATGAGAAACAGAAAACGAAGACTCTCTTATATTTTGACATTAATAATCTTTATGGATGGGCAATGGTGCAGCATTTACCAGTTGGGCAATTTATTGAAGCAGGCATTCGAGGAGGAATAAGTCAATGCTGTAATCGCTATGCCAAGGCAAACAATCCATACATGGGTTCTTCATATGATGAGAAACAGAAAACGAAGACTCTCTTATATTTTGACATTAATAATCTTTATGGATGGGCAATGGTGCAGCATTTACCAGTTGGGCAATTTAAATGGATAGAATATGAGACAAATCCTAACTTCTTCAATGCTCCACCAGATTCAGATATTGGCTACATTGCTGAAGTCGACTTGGAGTATCCTGTGGAAATACACAATGAACATCGAGATTTGCCTTTTTGTGCAGAGCATCGCGCTCCACCTGGCTCAAAGCAGAAAAAACTTCTCACTACGCTAGATGATAAGAAAAGGTATGTCATTCACTATCGTGCACTCAAACAGGTGATAGATAATGGACTTCGATTAAAAAAGGTGCATAGAATTTTGAGCTTTGAACAGAAGGCCTGGCTAAAACCATACGTAGAATTTAATACAGAGAAGAGAAAGCAGGCCAAGAATGAGTTTGAAAAACTCTTCTACAAATTATTAATTAACGCTGTCTATGGAAAGTGTATCGAGCGAGAGCTGTCTCGTGTTGATGTGCGATTAGTTAATAAATTTGCAGGTAGATATGGAGCTGAAGCACGCATAGCTCTACCTAATTTTCATAGTTGTGCAATCTTTGATGAAAATTTGGTTGCTATACAGCTGAAGAGAACAAGTATCACAATCAAAAAGCCTATATACGTTGGTCTCTCTATTCTCGATTTATCAAAAACATTAGTATATGATTTTCATTATTCATATATGAAGCAGCGAGTTGGAGAAAAATGCAAACTGCTTTATACAGACACAGATAGTTTAATATATGAAGTTGTGGACTTGGATATGTATCAAATCATGAAAGAAGATCTACACAAATTTGATACTTCGGATTATGATGTGAACAACCAGTTTGAAATCCCACGCGTTAATAAAAAAGTTCCTGGACTGATGAAAGACGAATGCTGTGGCAAGATTATGACTGAGTTCATTGGTTTAAGAAGCAAAATGTATAGTATTTTGATAGATGGAGGTGAGACTATAAAAAAAGCTAAAGGCATAAAATCAAGTGTTTTGAAGAAATCAATCACGTTTGAAGATTATCGAAAATGTCTCGAGGATCTCATTATTGTTAAACGTGAGCAGTGCAACATACGTTCTAAGTTGCACATAGTGCATACAGAAAAACAAAATAAAATTGCTTTAAGTCCTCATGATGATAAAAGATTTTTATTGCCACATAGTATAGACACTTTGCCATGGGGTCATTATAGAATTATTGAGGAACAGATGGCGCAAGCTGCAATGCAAGTGGAGGGAGAATTAGAGGAAAAAATGAATGATAATGGAAGCCAAGAAAGAGAGAAGGGGATAGTGGTGGAGAGAGGATATGATGTGGCCAATAGTAATGCTGTAGGACGAGAAAGAGAAGGGGAAGGTGAGAGAGGGGATAAAAGTGATCAAATCAGGATTGAATACGATGTGATGGAGGAGTTTATGCACGACTGGGATCCATCATTCGATGAAAAAAGATATAATCAAGAACATAACAAGGATATCTTACGGGAGGCAATGGAAGGAGCAGATATTGTGGTGGGGAATGGGGTATATCTAGGGACGGAGCATGATGAGGAGCATATTCGAGTAATCGAAGACCTCGAGAACATTCAACCTCCTGCAAAGAAACCAAGACTCTTCTAATTTTCTAAGTAAGTTTCACAGTTCATTAATAGCAAAATGATTTCTCTGTCAAAATATATTTCTCTAACAAAAAAAATCTTATTTAATTTTTCAGAATGGATCTATCTGCTCTCAACAAGATTGCCGAGCAAGAATTCCTGCCCAGGAAGAAGGTTACGGACTTGGAGAAAAATCATCAGTACATGGTGACATCACTTAAGGAAGTAAAAACCAGATTCGGTCTGAAGGTAGTTGCTGAGCTCGATGAGAGCTTTCAGATCTTCTTGCCAGAGAAGATTTCATCAGCGATCCTAAAAGATCAAGAATTTTTCCACCAACTTTCCAACACTACAAATAAGCTTTGTTTATTCATATTATATCAGGGCGGAACTTCTTTTAAGTTCGATACTATTGGTTAAAGGCAAGCAAAATGATGTAATACACACGCACAAATTGCTTTTTATAATCTATTTAATATTTTTATATTAAAACGTGTACATAATAATAGTAATACATGAATAAATGTATAATTAAACATAATATGATCACTTTATCTTTTATTTACTACCTCCATGATTCTTATAATTATATTTGGAAAATACATTGTTAATTTTGTTCATATAGATTTAGCTTATTTAAAGAATCACATTTTTATCAATCCAACTATTATGCTCGTTGCTGAAACCTAACCATTTAACATACACTCGCTTACCATTTCTCTTTAAAACTTTTTCTACTAAATAAATTTCTGGATGATTAGTTTTTTGAATTTCCGTTTCATAAAAGCCGCCAGACACGGGTGTATCATAATAATCTTTAAGGTGATAAGTTAGCGGATTAGTTTTTGTAACTCGAGTTATTGTAAAAATTTCAGTAGACCAGTTCGGTGTATAACCTTTTTCAAACACGTTTTTTATTTTACTTATACACACTTTGTCTCCGACTTTGAATTTTGGTTTTTTCACAGTTGAATTTTCATTTGGAAAACGTCTCTTGATCTCTCTCTCTCTCATTTGCTTGCGTAACATTTTTAGGCGCAATCCCTATGGTCCGATGTTTTCTTGAATTGTAAGCTTTGACCAACTCAGGCAAGATATCCAACCACTTATAGCTTCCCTGCTTACTGAACTCTATCCACATTACATTTTTTAATGTTCTATTAAATCGTTCGCATATACTTGCATAAAGAGAACTATGTGAAGAGTATAGGTTTATCTTGTACTTGTTCATGAGTTTCTGGAAGTTTGAATTGTAAAACTCTTTTCCTTGGTCAGTTTGTAGATTCGACGGTACTCTGTCTTGTTTTAAGATCGATTCCATAGCTGCAGTAACATCATTGCCATTCTTTGACTTGACTGGGACAGCCCATGCATACTTTGAAAATATATCTATGACAGTGAGTAAGTAGTGAAAACCTTTATTCTCTTTTGAGTAAGGAATCATTTCTACAAGATCTGCTTGCCAAGTCTCATCTATCCCACGAATGTCATATTTTCTTCGCATGTACCGGCGGCGTGCAGGTTTGTGGAGTTCTTCAGCTACTCTTTGACGTTCCATCTTTGACTTCTATACGTCTATTTAATTCTTTAACTATATATTCTATACTGGCTAAATTACGTTGTGACACGTCATAAAGATATTTTAATTTTTTCTCCACTTCTGATTGAACTTTTTCAACTTGTTCCTTATATGCTTCTATAACTTCACTAATGCCAACAAGTTTAGAAGATAAATAATTTACTTCAGTCTGCAGGATAACTTTTAATGAATGTAAGGTGATTGCATCGCTTGGATTAAGAGGCTCTCCTACATTGCAAAGCCGCTTATTTTCTAAGTCAAAATCACCTTCCGATGTGATATTGAAGCCAACACCTGGAGGACCGCGATTCACTTGCGAGCCCTCAAGCTTTCTTCCGAACACATCGAGACTCATGTTACTACTGATACAATAAAAAATGCATGTGTGTTAATATATATGCCCAGCTTCACGTAATTCCTCAATAATCGATTGGATTTCGTTGGTATGATTATTTCCAGCAGTATGCTCCGCAATCAATAATCGGAGTCGCTCGATAAGCTCGTTTGGATCATCCCAGTAGACGAGATCTATAGAAGAATTTTTCTTGGCTATTTTATATTTTGACAATAGTGCTCCTCCGGTAGTTTTATTTGTTCTTTTACGAGGAGTGCTATGGAACATTGGAGCTAAAACATTTTTATATTTATTGCTCCTTGATATACGTATGGATTCATCTTTGCTATGTTTTTTCTTATGAGCATTTGTTGCTTCCAAGATCATACGATAATTTTCACGATCTGCTGAACTTAAAAGAAGCTCATCCGGATATTTTTTTAAGAGTAATTCCATTAATCCATCTGTTTTAGGATAAGTTTTATTTCCAACTTTTAGTACTTTATCACAAAATTCAATTTCTGAATCACCAATCATATAAACTCCATTAACTTTTCTCACGCCGTATATATTATCGATTTTGCTGCGGCTTTTATCTAGTAGTGACAGGAAGTCTTGAGATGAATCACTTCTTTCATGGGCAGATTTAAATGATGAATTGGTTAATGTATCTTTTATTGTATCAAATTCGTCATCAACATCAAAATCATCATTATATATGGCACTTGCATTATTATTATTAAGATCGTTTAGTATACTCGATTGATTAAACCTTAATCGTTTTTTTTCTTTCAATGTTTTGTTCATGCTTGTATCCATTATTTTCTTCGAAGGATGCAAGCTTTCACTGTTTAAAACAGTCAGTTTCTCAAGTGGTGTGATGACTGGTCTCAATGTATCACTGACGACTTTTTCAAAATCATCTCTCTCCTGTTTTAATTAAGTATATTTTTTTTTAATAGCCTCACGAGCCCGCAAGAGCTCGCTGAGAATATTCTTCTCTTTCTTGAAGTCGGACATGTTTACGAGATGATGACTATAACTGTACTGCAAGTTTGAGACTCATAATTCCTTTTTTATTGCAAAACAGTCAAATCCTTTTCTATATCTACCCTCATTCATCGCTCTATCTTTGTCAATAACAATGAATCCATAGTTATCCTTCTTCCAACATTCAGAACAAAGATTTCGAAATTCATTAAAAGTTAAATCGGTATTCACATGATCTTCATAGATATGTTTAAGATTCACATCGTCTTGACGATAAATTACTAACAAATTAACATTATCCCTAATGAGATGTTTTCCTATATGAGCATACGATTGACACAGATATAAACTATCTACACTTTTATGTCTTCCCATGCAGAAAAATGCTCTGACGTTATCCTGCTTCTCACATGCTACATCATCAAAAATCATAATTGAATTCGGTAGAGCTTCATCTGGAGAACTACAGATTCATGCTCACTAAACGGAAAATATGATACTCCTTCAATCGGATCCAAGACATTTTTAAGAAATTGATACTTTGGCTGATTCAAGAATTTAGAGTATACATACAAATTTTCAAATCTAAGACCATTTGGATGTGTAATTAGAGCCAATAAACTATTTGTTTTTCCACAGTTAGATGGTCCACAGAATACTGCTCGTATACTATCTGGCAGTAGTTCACCGTGTCGCTTCTTTCTCTTTTCTTTTCCAAAATCAAAATTCGCTACGGGAAGTTTGACGTTTTGCTCGGTAAAATCTATGTTCACATGTCAGAGTCAGATTCGACATTGAGCTTCAGGAATAAAATCACTTGTTTTATACTTTGATCGTTAGTTGTGGCTCAACACTTGAAGAGAGATGATCGTTCACAAATCCAAGAAACAGCAGAAAGGTTGTGGATTGCTTGATAAAGTAATCAATAACTTACCTGTTGAAATGCATCTTCCTGGATATCGTGTGCTCACGAGACGGCAGGTCTACGGGTTGTTCTTGCTGGTCCTTTCTGTGCAGTGTCGTGTGCGCACGGCTCTGCCCAGACTGAACGCTCGAGCTGAACTGTCCTCCTAGTCCGGCGGCTGGTCTTATGTAGCCAGCCGCTGTGCGTTAGTGTATACGGGGCTGTTGTCTGTGTTTCGCTGTGTGTGCGCGCACTTGCTCCGCTTCGTGCGAACTCGCCTTTCTGTTCGTGCGGGTCCGCCTTTCTGTTTGTTGTGTTCGGCCCCGTATCGGTGTGCGTGCAGCTAAGTTTCTATGTGTATTTGCACGAGACAGCTGTCTCGTTGCAATTTTAAGTTAATTATGTGAAGCACTGCCAGCGGCTTGAGAGAGTATTTGACTCGGAGTGTTTACACTCCGAATCATCGCCGGTAAATATGCCGTGCTGTGCCGGGAAAATTCGAGGTTTTCCGTGATCTGGGGAACTTACCCTTGCGAGACAGTCCGTGCCGTGCCGGGAAACATGTGGTTTTCCGGGTGGGAAATCTGGAATTTTCAAAACCAGAAAATTGTGGGTCAAGAAACCCTCTGACAAATGTCAGGACTCAGGTCAAAAGGCTGACGTGATGAGGCGGTGGTTCGGAGGTGGTAAAATCGTGGCCAGTAGAATAGACCATCGCCAGGCAGACAGAGGGGCGTGGCCTACTGGCGCCTGTGACGTCATAGGTGGGGGGTGGGGTGTGAGGCCCCGTGAAGGGAGGGAGAGTTGCTTCAGATGTTAATGGTATGGCCTTGAGGTGGTCGCCTGCGGGTGTAAAGATGGTTATCGTTTTAGTTTATAGAGACATTTGACATGTCGACGTCTATGGTAATTTTTTATGCATTTTGCAAGTGTGCGGGCGAAAGCTGTGGCGGCTTGCATTAGCGTGAGATGAATTTATGTCGCACTGACCCTTTTTACATGCAGCAGGTAAGTTGTCCTAATGCTACAGGGCTTTGTTGGGTAGGGTAATTTTTTTTTTGCAGCACTGAGTGTCGCTGCATTATCTTATTTCTTCCGTTGCTGGTAAGGGCTACATTTCGTCGTCGACAGGAAGTTTGAGAAATGTCTAGACGTGTATAATGTGTATAGGGTATGTTATTTTTTTTTGGGAGGTATAATTTACAGGATTTTGTTGGAAATTTTAATGTCTATTGTGAGGTTGTGTGAGAGTTTAATGCGATGATGAAGAATAAAGAGAGATCAATTTGTAGAAATTTTCAAGATTTATTTAAATTTCAGTATTATATTACACAATAATATTATAATTTTATAATTTTGAAAAACTATGTTAATAAAAATTAGATTTTTTGTGCATTGATTGAAGAAAAAATATTATAAATTTTATCGTGAAAAATAAGATGATGCAGTACAATCATTTCAAGAAAAACTATATCGAAATAATGTTGAATAAATAAAGAATTTTGTGGTTTGAATTTACGTAAAATATTTTCTTTGAAAGGATGACGTTCTTCAAAAATAATATTTTTAAAAAATGCATTTTTACAATCGTTAATATCTGAAAGAACACGTTAGAGTCGTCGCGCACGTTCATTAATACACATTATGACACTTTCTAATCCTTCGAAAGTACGTTTCTGCATTGTGATGGAAGGCGACACGGCTCTCTTCTTTTTCGGGACGTAAGGTGAGTCTTCGCTGTCGATTTCCGGTGTATATTGACATTACGGATTTCATACCTTTCGATGTGGTAAGTATGATGTCGATTTTAGTTAACTTTATGCGTTCTTGTTGTTGTAGGCATAAGTTGGATGAAGAAGAGTTGAAATACCGGGATATATCTTCTAGTTTATGCTGAATTTCTTCCCAAGTGTTAATTTCAAAATTTAATCCTCGTGAGTAGTAGCTGTTTTTCAACTGAATTGTTGGTTTGTAGATTTGTAGACTTTCGTCGTATGTTAAACGAATAATTTAGCTGGTAGGTTATTGCACACAGCAGTGAGTTTCGAAAATTTTTACAAGTTCTATTGTCTGTAAATTCCTCTCTAGAAGCGGCCTGCGATTCTTGATTTTTCAGTAATTGTGCTTCAGCCATGACTACGACACGAAAAAGTACAACAGAAGTCTTGTGAGATTGTCAGATTACTCACTCCGGGCTACTAGAACTGGCTACTAGATACTTTTAAGATCTGACAATGATAACTGCTCGTGAGTAGATAGGCTATAAGCATTCTGGAACATAGGCATTCTGGAACAATGGGTATGGGGGAGGGGGTGTTTCAGAATGGCTACATGTGTATAAGGATAGGGATTCTCCCTTCAGAGTTGGAAAAGAGGTGCAAGAGGGGATGAAAAATGGGGAAGAGTCCCTTCCCATGAGTCTTCCAGAATGCCTACATGTGTATAAGGATAGGAGCCCTCTCTCCCTTTCCCCTTCCCAGGAGTGTGCCAGAATGCCTATATGTGTAAAAGGATAGGGAGCCCTCTCCCTTCCCTCAAGAGATGCGTATGCGTGGGAGAAGCCTTTAAGGAGAGGGGGAGACGTTCATAGCGCGCATGTGCGATAATTTGAAAGAGGAAAAAAATTTTTGGGACTCTATTTTTTAGAAGAGAGGGAAAATTCTTTTTTGGTGCTTGAACAGAAAGCGGCGTGTGAGATGGTCTTGCCGCCGCCGGTGAGAGAGGGAAAAGTATCACCCTTCTAGGCGCGTGAGGGACTAGCTCTTGGCTTATGTTAAGAAATACCAAGCAAGTGCACAGCGCATGTTATTTATTAGGGAAAGGATTTCTTACCTGTTGGCACCCGAGTACTGGACTGTCCCTGACGGTGTCATTATTGGCCAAGTAAGTGCACAGCGCCCGTTCCACCAGTATATACGAGGGTATGCGAGCAGGTATATGAAGAGTATAGACAATGGTCAACGAGGTTCCCCGACGCAGGTGTGAGACTCGAAGCGAGCACTCAAACTTGACGTATATTATTTTTTATTAGGGAAAAGAAATGTTGACCCTTTGCTCCAGTATATACGAGGGTAAAACGCACAGGTCTAGCTCAAACTTGACGCCTGCTGTTTTTTTTATATATATAAATATATATATATATATATATTTATTAATTAATTAATTTATTTTTCGTTTTAGTCACGCCAGATGAAGGTCTGATAAATAAAATTGAGGAGCTGAAGAAGATTGAGACGCCCAAGAGGAAGCTAAGCCTGCAAGCGTATAAAGAAAGGAAACTTTCTTTATCGCTTAATCCTCAGCGGGAAAAGCCGCGAATCATCGAGGATGTCTACATCATCGACTAATTTAAGCCATAATTTTATATTATATTAAATGTTAAATGTAATTAATTTAAAGTTTTTTGGAATTTTTTAAAATAAAGAAAATTGAAGGGTTTGTTTTTTTTTAATAAAATAAATAATATAATTTATAATTTATTTATTGTCTTTCTGTTTTATTTTTCCAAGTTTTATACATCCTTACTATTCATCCCTTCCAAATAATTTAGTAGCCTATTACGTATTCCTAAAACATTTTGAACTGCGCTCATAGGTTTTCTTCTTATACATAAATCGTGATTAAAACAGAAAAAATCTGAATTATTTTGTAAATTGTAATGCAGCGCATAATTCGTGTAATTTAAATTACCAAGATTCAAGATTTGTTCCGGTTGTCTTCCACAATCTCAACTATGACACACACTTCATTTTAAACGAAATTGCCACTTCTACATTCATGCCAGGACGAGTGACTCTCATACCACACAATAAGGAAAAATACATTTCCTTTACAAAGTACATCGACGATTGTGAAATAAGTTTCAGATTTATAGATTCTTGGCGCTTTTTACCATCGTCATTAGATAAACTTGCATCATATTTGGAAAACGTGCCAATAGCAGTGAAAGTGTTTAAACTGGATGGATTTACCGATGAAAAGATTGATCTTATATTTATTAATTAATTAATTTATTTTTCGTTTTTGTCACGCCAGATGAAGGTCTGATAAATAAAATTGAGGAGCTGAAGAAGATTGAGACGCCCAAGAGGAAGCTAAGCCTGCAAGCGTATAAAGAAAGGAAACTTTCTTTATCGCTTAATCCTCAGCGGGAAAAGCCGCGAATCATCGAGGATGTCTACATCATCGACTAATTTAAGCCATAATTTTATATTATATTAAATGTTAAATGTAATTAATTTAAAGTTTTTTGGAATTTTTTAAAATAAAGAATATTGAAGGGTTTTTTTTTAATAACTTCTCTGAATGAGGAAATGTATTTTGCCTTATTGAGTCATCTCATAATGACTCAATAAGGCAAAATACATTTCCTTTACAAAGTACATCGACGATTGTGAAATAAGTTTCAGATTTATAGATTCTTGGCGCTTTTTACCATCGTCATTAGATAAACTTGCATCATATTTGAAAAACGTGCCAATAGCAGTGAAAGTGTTTAAACTGGATGGATTTACTGATGAAAAGATTGATCTTCTCAGACGGGAAGGTGTATTTCCATATGATTTTGTCGATGGATTAAATTAGCGGTCATGTAGAAGTCTACCGGAAAAAATAGAATTTTACAATAAACTCACCGATTCCCACATCTCTGATGAAGACTACAAGCATGCGGTTCAAGTTTGGAATAAATTCAATGTGCAGACACTCGGAGAGTATTCTGATCTTTACTTGAAAACAGATGTGTTACTACTGGCTGACATATTCGAAAATTTTCGTGAGACATCTCTCAAAGCTTACAATTTATGTCCTGCACATTTTTACACTACTCCAGGACTAACATTTTCAGCAGCTCTTAAAATGACAAAGATTGAATTGGAGCTTCTAACTGATATTGACATGTTATTGTTTATTGAATCTGGGATTCGAGGAGGAATAAGCCAATGTTGCAACCGCTATACCAAGTCGAATAATCCATATATGGGATCTTCAATGGTGCATCCAATGGTGCAGCATTTACCAGTTGGAAAATTTGAATGGGATGATTTCGAGACGAATTCAACCTTCTACAATACAGCACCAGATTCAGATGTAGGTTACATTGCAGAAGTAGATTTGGAATATCCCGAAGAGATTCATGATGAACATCAAGATTTGCCATTCTGTGCTGAACATCTTGCACCACCTGGCTCAAAACAGAAGAAACTCCTCACAACTTTGAACGATAAAAAAAGGTATGTGATACATTATCGAGCTCTCAAGCAAGCATTGGACAATGGACTTCGCTTGAAAAAGGTTCATAGACTTTTAAAATTTGAGCAAAAGGCTTGGCTCAAACCTTATGTTGAGTTGAATACTGAGAAAAGAAAGCAATCTAAGAACGAGTTCGAAAAACTCTTCTATAAATTACTTATTAACGCAGTCTATGGAAAGTGTATTGAGCGAGAGCGATCTCGAGTGGACGTGCGCTTAGTTAACAAATTCACCGGCAGGTATGGAGCAGAAGCACGTATCGCTCAACCAAATTTTCATAGTTGTGCAATATTCGACGAAAATTTGGTTGCTATCCAAATGAAGAGGACGAGCATCACGATCAAGAAACCCATATACGTAGGTCTCAGCATTCTTGATTTGTCCAAAACGTTAGTTTATGATTTCCACTATTCTTATATGAAGCAGCGCGTTGGAGAAAAATGAAAACTCTTATACACAGATACAGATAGTTTAATTTATGAGATTCAAGACATCGATATCTATAACGTAATGAAAGAAGACATTCATAAATTTGATACATCTGATTACGAGGAGAACAATCCATTCGGCATTCCACGAGTGAATAAAAAAGTCCTTGGATTGATGAAAGATGAATGCTGTGGTAAGATTATGACTGAGTTCATAGGATTACGCAGCAAAATGTACAGCATATTAATCGATGGTGGAGGAAATATAAAAAGGCGAAAGGCATAAAATCCAACGTAGTAAAAAAATCCATTACTTTCGAGGATTATCGCACTTGCCTTCAGGACTTTGCAATTATACATCGTGAGCAGTGCAATATTCGTTCTAAGTTGCATGTAGTGCATGCGGAAAAACAAAACAAAATTGCACTTAGTCCTCACGATAATAAAAGATACATATTTCCACATAGTACCGATACTTTGCCTTGGGGTCACTGCAGAGTCATAGAAGAACAGATGGCGCAAGCTGTAGATGAAGTAGAGGGCGAAATTGAGGTAAAGAGGGAGAATGGAACAGCCAATAGAACGAATCGAATCCTTTTCTATATCGACCATCATTCATCTCCCTATCTTTGTCAATAACGACAAATCCATATTTATCTTTCTTCCAACAATTTGAATAAAGTTCGCGAAACTCGTTGAAAGTTAAGTCAGTATTTACATGATCGTCATAGATGTGCTTAAGGTTCACATCATTTCGTCGATAAATTACTAATAAATTAATATTATCCCTTATAAGATGTTTCGGTATACGAGCGTACGATTGACAAAGATAAAAGCTATCTACACTTTTATGTCTACCCATGCAGAAATATGCTTTTATATTATCCTGCTTCTCGCATGCTACGTCATCGAAAATCATAATTGAATTTGGCAAGACTTCATCTGAAGATACTACAGATTCATGCTCGCTAAATGGTCGATACCACACTCCGTCAATGGAGTTCAATAATTTTTCAAGGAACTGATGTTACACATATAGGCATTCTGGAACACTCATGGGAAGGGACTCTCCCCCATTTTTCATCCCCTCTTGCACCTCTTTTCCAACTCTGGAGGGAGAATCCCTATCCCTATACACATGTAGACATTCTGGAACACCTCCTCCCTCATACCCATTGTTCCAGAATGCCTATAGCCTATCTACTCTCGTGAGATCACGGTCAAGTGCAACCCTTTTTTTTGGCAGCGATAGGGATGATGTGTGTAGAGGGAGGTACTACTTCGAGATGAGTGAGAATAACAGGTAGGGAGGGGTTGATACGGTCCAGTGTAAGAGAGAGAGTAATATACTAAACCTATTTAAAAAAAATCAGTCCTTTAAACAGAGAAAATTTTCATAGTCTCGTTAACATGATGGGAGGAAAATACCTAAGGTGGTGATGGAAAGTTATGAATATGTCCGAAAATCTCAGGTGTCTGTATACGAAAAAGTGTCGCAGGTCTTTAGTTTTTCACGATCCACCCGTCGAAAAGAATCGAGAATATGCCTTGTGATGAGTTGTGAACCCTACGTCAAGCGGTATTTTGTACCGTTAACGTTATTATTAGAATAATAGTAATAATAGGGTAAAACTGCTTTAAATCGTTCGTGGCGGGGGCAATTAAAAAGCGGTGGTGAAAAGTGCGCGTTAAAAATATTAAAAAAAGTGTTGCGATCCGCTACAACGAGGGAGATCGCAAACTCTCTTAAACACATTTTTACTAGTGAATCGGCTACACTGCTAGCCGGTGATGTGTGTAGAAAGAGAGTACATTACACATCAGCGACAAGACTTCTGAAAGAACTCTATAATCGTCATTTGGCACTATGTAAGTATAGTCTAATTTAAATTTAAATTTAAATATGGTTTTAAAATAAAATAATAAAAATGTTGATTCAACTTTGTTCTAGTGTGTGTACAAGACTCCAAAGCTTCACAATTACAGCTGCAGCCTTTATGCAACATTCGGTCGGGGTACACATTTGAAAGCCGTAAGTGTAAAAATAATAATAATAATAATAATAATTTGTTTCAGGTATTGAAAGTATCATAGGACAGAATAACGGGTTCAATTTTAACCTACGTAAGTATTTAAAATATATTTAATAGTTATTATTAATTAATTAATTAATAATTAATAATTTTAATTTACACTTTACAGCATCGCCCCCAGTAATCGACCTAACGAGTAACAATTTTGAGACTCCCGAATCACAGCGGCTAGTGATTGACATCACGACACCTTTATCGAGTGTCGAGTCACCCGTGATAAACTTCACGAGACCGTTAAATTATGAGATAATAGATATTAGCTCACAATGTGAAAATACTGCGAGTGCTAACGATATGGTTACTGGGGACTTACTGGATGTCGAATTGCTCAATATTATGCAGGAATTAACGCCGATATAGGAGGAAATCTTCTGCTCTATAGAGGATATCATTATAAGAGAGAGCATTGGGCATCAAGGAAAATCACTGCAGCAGCAGCAGGAACAGCAGCAGCAGTAGGAACAAGCAGAACAGCAGCAGCATGAGCAAGCAGAACAGCAGCAGCATGAGCAAGCAGAACAGCAGCAGGAGCAGCAGCAACAGTGTAGTATGGAAACTGAGGGACAAATCATAGAAGAGACTGCTGCTGCTCCTGCTGCTACTACTGACGAGTACCCTTATCTCCTTTCTATAAGTGAGTTTATTGAGTACCCGTTCGTCTCGGCTGAGGATCTTTTAAGCGCTGCAATCCCGTCAATTGTGCCGCAGCCGCTACTCGCTACAGCAGCAGCAACAGAAGTTGGACCAATCGAAGAGCCTTGGACATTTATAGTGACTGCCGAAGTGCATTGAGAGTGTATACCCGGTGAACCTGTCGTGGAGGAGGAAGATGAAGCTCCCTTGGAAGCCCCCCAGGAAGCTGTCCAGTTGAATGATGAGGCTATCCACACGGCGACGGAGAAGGAGGAGATGAGTGAGGATGAGGTGCTGAGTGAGGATGAGTCCAGTGAAAGTGACAATAGTAGTAGCACTAGTTATGTGTATGATAGTGGTGATGAGTTTTTGGCTAATCCTTTCCGCCCTCGTTCCCACCAAGGACAGTATTCGCCAATATCCGATGGTAAGTTGCATGAAAAAATTTGTATTCCGATAATAAACTAATTCGAGTTTATTTTCTTTTTAAAGTATAAGCAGGAATCTGAATCGAGATGTCTTTTATTTTGTAATCAGAAGTCGCGATGAACTTTAGCAACGAGGCAGTCGATGAGGATGATCATCACGATGCTATACAAATCGGTACTTAGAATAGTTAGCGAGGGTGAACGATTCATCCGTAGGTTTAGAACCGTATCGCGGGAAATAATTTTTAAGTTTATTTCCAATAATAGGATAAGCAACCCGTTAACGTATTTACGTTCAGGGTTGGTAGAAATATGTGAATATGTTGTGAATGAGCGGAATAAAAATGATAAGATAGGCGTCACATTAAGTAGCGATAGGTTTGCACAAGGACACGGTTGGTTTCCGGTAAAATATATTAGGGATTTTAATTATAACGATTTGTGGGATGTATTCGGTGGTATTGCGCAAAGCAACCAAGGTTTTTAAATTGACGGGTCTCTAAGAGTTTCGGTAGTTTATATTGAAATGCCACGCGGTCGAGCGAATGAAAACGTAGTAGTAAACGCAGTTAAACGGCAATCTATGTTATGTATAAAAAATATCGATAAATATTGTTTGCCGCGGGCGATCGATTGCGCGTTTATTTTTTTAAAAAAACTAAAGAGCGCGTCCAAAACTGATTGGGAGAAAGAATGGCGAAAAATTTCTCGTGATTCGTATAATTAACAAAAAGAAAAAGCTTTAGAATTATTACAAAACGCGCAAATGATTGTTCCGGATGACGGTTGCGGTTACGATGAATTTGTCGCATTACAAAAATATTTATTCCGTAAAAAAAACACTTTTAGTTATTTACAATTACGCTTCCATAGGATACGGTGTCCCGCCAATGTTCGACGGTCGCTATTTGTTTACAGAAAAAAATATAAATATAAAAAATCAAATAAATATCGCGTATCACGAAGATCCGGGGCATTTCAATTTAATATTAAATTTATCCGCAGTTTCTACTAAAGCGCATTCGCATTACTATTGTGAGGAATGTAACTTCGCTTATAGTAAACCTTTTACCCACAAGTGTGGTAATATTTGCGATTCGTGCAATACTTCCCCAGCATGCGTAACTGGTGACGTTATAAAATGTAACGATTGCCAGCGCTCATTTAAAAATTTGGCTTGTTATACGAACCATAAGACCGAAGGTTCGTATAGCAAACTAAAAAGCGCTCGAGCAAAGAGGAAGATTTGCGACTTTATAAAAGCATGCGAATACTGCGATTGTGTTTTCGATTTACATAACGGTAAGTATGATTGTCGTGTTTCGTACTGTACAAATTGTAAATCAGTACACGAGAAAAATGCTTTCTGTTTCCTCAAGCAGAATTACCCAAAAAAAGTAAGAAATAGCAGGCATCCGGATATCCTTTTCGTATTTTACGATTTTGAGACAACCCAAGATACAGAATTTAACGCTGATTCGTTATTACATACGGTAAATCTTTGTGTGACATAATTAACTTGTTCCGCTTCTATGGGGGAATCTTGTTTAAATAAAATATGTGATTTCTACGGTGTGCGTTTATTCGTATTTTCAAATAATCCTGTAAAAAAATGTTTAAATTTAGTGATTCGCAAAAAATTAGCTTTTAATAAAATCGTTTGTATTGCGCATAACGCTAAAGACTTTGACGCGCAATTTGTATTAAAAGATATTGTAGAAAACCGCGTATTAAAAGAGGGAGGTATAAGTCCTAAATTAATATTAAACGGGCATAAAATTATGCTTATAGATTGCGGTAAAACGCGTTTTATAGATAGTCTAAATTATGAAACTCTCTGCACTACCTAGCGCGTTCGGTTTACCGGAGGAGTGTAAGAAAGGTTTCTTTCCCCACTTATTTAACACTAAAGCTAATGGGAATTATGAGAGTGCGTATCCGGATGCCAGTTATTATTGCCCCGAGGTATTATTAATGCCTGCAAAAGAGCGTGACGATTTTTATCGTTGGTACAACGAGGTGTCGCGTACAAATATTTTTAACTTAAAAAACGAGCTCGTAGCTTATGGCGTTCAAGACGTAACGGTATTAAAATTAGCTTCTTTGAGGTTTCGCGATATTTTTATGAAATCGGCAAATCTCTGTCCGTTTACCGAGCGCGTAACGTTGGCAGGTTCGTGCTCGCTCTCATATAGACCAAATTTTTTGAGCGAAAAATTTATCGGTGTAATTCCTCACGGAGGTTATGTGCGCGCTGATAAACAAATTATACGATTATACGATTTTCGGACGTATCAAAGTTGACGGATTTTTACCAAATCTTGCAAATCCGTCAACTGGTACGGTTTATCAATTTCATGGCTGTATATTTCACGGATGTCTTGTTTGTTTCCCGACAAGGCGGGAGCAGAATCTGTTCGATTTATCATCTTTGAATTCGTGATATGAAAACAATATAAGAATATCAAATAAAATACGTGAAAACGGTTTCGAACTGATTGAAATGTGGGAGCATGATTTCGATAACAATATAGCTACTCTACATGATTACAATGAATATATCGACATACATCCACTCGCGTTCTTTATATCCGTTTGTATGTAAAACCGGTAAATTTCCGATTGGTCATCCGACGATTTACAGCGGGCTCAATTGTTTGGATATTGCAGGTGAAAATTTCGAACATTTTAATGAACGCGTCGAGGGATTGGTCAAATGTACTGTTTTACCTCCAAACAAATTATTTCACCCTGTTTTACCGTATAGACTGCACAATAAACTTTTATTTCCGATATGTCGTACTTGTGCCGAATCGCTTAGTAAAAATATTTGTACGCACACTTCTATAGAAGAACGCGCATTAAGTAGTACCTAAGTTTCGGACAAAATCAAAAAAAGTTTGGAGCACGGGTACAAACTTATACGAATCAACGCAATTTGGCAATATGAGGTAATTCAATACCAACCTGACACCCCTGCACAATCCGAAAATACACGTGGTATGTTTCCTGATTACATAAATTTATTTTTAAAACAAAAAGCCGAGGCCTCAGGTTGGCCACAAAGCTCTACCGACGAAGCTAGCAAAGATGCCTATTTGACTGAGTTTTATGAACACGACGGTATAATACTGGATCGTAATAATATCGTGAAGAACCCAGTTATGCGATCAATCGCAAAATTGTGTTTAAATAGCCTGTGGGGTAAGTTCGGTCAGAGAGGTAACTTGCCTACGACGGAAATTGTAAATTCATCCGAACAATTACTGCGTCTAATAACTGATCCGGAAAAAGAAGCCGGTCGTATAATTATCGTTAACGAAAATGTTCTATATACATCTTGGCGATATAAAGCTGATGTTGCTACTTCAGCGTTAAATGGCAATCTTGTTGTCGCTGCCTATACTTCGGCGTAAGGTCGTTTAACCTTATACGATTACTTATATAAATTAGAACAATTCTTTATAATTTTCTTGGGCTTGTAATAGTATGCCTCGATGTTCATTTCGAGAAATATTTAGGCGTTGATAAAAATCTCTCGCGGACTCTAGCTCCTTTTGTTTTGCGCACAGAATATCTATTTTCTTCTTTAAAACTTCGTCGTACGACATGTTGTTAAACCTTATATTGTTCTACGATGTGGTTGGTCGAAATTTATTTCTGATTGTCCTTTTACGTCATCGTAAATGGGCTGGGGTGGATTTTTATTGGACTTTTCGTCTTGAGTTTGCTTTGCGTAAGGTTGTGGTTTTGTAGGTTTCCAATTTCCCAAATGTAGTAGTAATTGTGTGACGGAATTCCAGATTGATCCTAAAAGATGAATAGAGAATCCGTATACACTATAAATTGCGTAGCGCCGTGTAATAGAGTGTCAATTAATAATTTAATTAAGCGAGCGATCATTATGAATCCAATAAGTGCTGCACTGGCAGTGCCGAACGTAAGAAATTTGCCCCACATGGGGGCTAAAAATTGATCTATTGAAATTCCTTCTCCTTGTATCGATTTTCCGGACATTCACATTGCTACATTATACAAGATGGCCGATCTTTCCAGTGGAAACATAATGTGATCTCTCAAGCTATTTAAATCGGTTTCTGTATATATACCGATTACGGCTAACGCTTTCGGGGCGCTATATTCCCAAGTGCTCTTTGTCTGTGGGCGTAACGTTTCTGGAGGGACTAAATTCGAAGGGGCTGGTGGAAACTGAAGCCAGCTTGAACCTATATTGAACATTGGTGGCATGGCGCCGCTGCATCCAATCTGTGTACCTGCTTTGGTTAATATTCTTGTTCGTGGTGACAAAAAGAAGGGCTCTGTTCCTCTAAATACCGGCAATTGATTATAGCATTCTTTAGTATCTCTCCTTTGTACTTCTACCTGTAGGCACTTTACGACATGTACTACTTCTCCTGCTACTACAGCCATATAACCTGGCTCTTTCATTAATCGAAACGCGAATTCATCCGGGGCTTATACTGCAATTGATAAGGCGTTAGTCAGGATTTTCCTCTCGAGCTCGCATTTGTGCATTAATAAATCATAATACATTTGACTGATTTGTTTCCTAAAAGGTCTTTCAACATATACAAATTTGGAGTTTACGTATGTAGTAATATCTAAGTTTTCTACTGGTGATTTTCTTTTCGATACAAAGGTTTTATCGGCCGGGTTTTCTAATACGAATAGTTTAGGGTGCTCAGTGCGTATAAGGTTATGTCCACATACTTTTAATTCGCCAATGCTCGTGAGAGCAAACATAATCTCCTGTGTTTCGAGCATATAAGTGACTCGATCCGTTTTCTTTTCTTTTGTCCTATTGGCATAATCTTCGTATAGTATGGTATATTTACTGCTTCCGCAAGTGTCATCTGGCAAAGGTTCCCAAAAAGCGTATCCTTCTAAGATGTCTCTGCAGTTAGTGTCTGTTAATTTACAGCTAGTGCCAGATCAGAGTTGTATTTTGTTAGATTTTAAATTTACAGTCGCATAATAATTTGTGAGCGAGATTTCTACGTAGCCTTGTACTACTACGTCGTCCCATTGTCCATATGGATCAACGTAGGATGCTCCTTTACAGTGACCTTCATAATCAAATTTTCCGGCAAAGATTATAGGCGTAGAGAAGGTGCTATTTCTCATTAAATTTTGTATTGACGTGCTGGCGATTATTGTATATCTCCCACTATACATTCTCATACAATCGTCTCTTTGTACTTCTAAAAAATAGCTGATCTCTCCATTTTTTACTTGTGATGAATGTGAATGCATTCCGCAGTGTGTGATTACACGCGAGACTTTGATTGAGCATTGTATCACATGTGTTTTGGCAAACTCGTTGATTTGTAGTAGTTGTATATATTGCTTCGTGATATTTAGTTTTGGCTCTTTTATTTCGCATTCTCCGACTTTTAAAAGAGATATAGTCGTTAGATTGGATAGCTGTTCTCCACAGTCGAATCCAGCTAAACGGATTCCAAAATTCAACTGGACTGTCATTATTATTAATATTATGGTTGGAATACCCTTCATTATTGGAATCTGAAACACAAAGCAAACTTCCCTGCTCTTTCTTATATCTACATTGAGTTATGTGTTTTGTTTGTATTATACTATTATATTGTGGTGATATTTGGACTCTATTTCTCCAGATCTTTTATACGGGGATAGCCGGTAAATCATTTTCTGCTCTTGATCGTCTATTTATATAAAAATAATCAAAAATTTCCTCGATTGGTATATTTATCTCACCCGGACGAGCGTTATTTCTGTCAGACCTCTTGTTTTCGTTATTTTTGCCATTTTCCTTATTTCCATACCGTATAGTATTGCTATTATTAATGTGAGTACGAATCCCACCGCTCCTAACGTTGTGAGAGTTATAGTTAATATTTTTATTTTTATGCTTTCTTGTTCCGTTTCAGAGTTTTCTGTATTTTCTAATTTTTTTATTTCCGCTTCTAATTCCCAAAGAGATTTGTCACAATCCCAATGCTCACATCTAACATCATCTTCCTGGCGTGATATAAATTTCGAAATTTTCTTTATTAATGAGTATTTTTTGCTTATTTTTAAATCGATATTAGATTTTGGTTTAATATAGATTGATATAACTCCCGTTGGACTAAATCGTTCTAGAACTGGTAGTGAACTTGCTCGATAAAGATAGTAGGTACTTTTAGAAATTAGTGGAAATTTTATCAAGATTAATAATCGACCGTCTATTCTTCCGTATTTTATTTCCGATATGTCTCCTGACGAAACTATGTGGGTTAGATATTTCGGAAGCGGGAAATTATACGAACTATTTGGGTGTATTGTTTGCTCTATTATTCTTTGAAAATCACTGTACCTCAATATTCCCTCGTATATTTTCTTTGTTTGCAAGCTACGCATAGTCTCTATCGCGCCTTGAAATAGCTTTATGTATAAGTTTATGTGACGCTCGAGAATTTGTAATAATTTATGACTATGTTCGGTGCGATTAAAGCTTCCTTTGGCCATTAAGGTTTCCGCTTCCTGATCTAATAAATAGAAGGGATCTTCTATGCTACTTTGTCCTCCGAATCCATCAAGACTACTTCTTATTATGTGAAATATTCTGTTTTCAGGACGAATATAATTATTTTCTAATATTTTGTTACCATATATATAGCTATTGTATTCAATTTTTTCTGTAGTATTTAAGTCTTCGGATAATTCATCTAAATATATCGTAAGGACATTGTTATATTGGTCCATTCTCGTAATTCGCTGGTTTAAATCATCTACTTGTTTTTCTTGCTCGGCGCACGATTTACGTGGTGTACAATTTGATTCGACTAATTTTAATAGCGTCGACAATCGTGTGACATTATATTGATTGTTGTATAAGTCTAAATAGATTATGTAAGTCCAATCGTCTTGAATAAGTTTTAGTTCGGTTATTCTTTCGAAATATAGGCCGGCGTTTCGTTCGATCCTCTCCGCCACTGCGGGAGGTAGTAGCTTCTGGACCCGTATTATACCGCAGTAGGTCAATAGGAGAAAATAGAGTCCTGTGTCCATTGTCGACGTGTACTGAAAGGGAAAGGAGTCCCTTAAAGCGTCGCGTGTATGTGCATTTTCTATGGTTTCAACATTTCATTAATCTTGCTAAAATATCTTATTTTTAATATTTATTCTATTCTATGTTAGATGCATATAAGTCTTAGTAATTTAAGCAGTGAATATTAGTTGTTAGTGGTTATCAATATAGCGTTACTGAGATTGAGATGTATTTTCGTTTGTTAATTTAACTAGTATATATAAAGAAAAAAAAAGATTTTTTTCTGTAGCCCGTTCTCAACTTTCCCTATATTTCCGTCTATTTCTTACTATCGTTATTTTATGATATATTTTTTTTCTTATTTAGTTCCTTTTTAAGACCTGACTTGGGGGTATAAAAATTATTATTTATGTGAAAATTATTATTTTGCTCTTCCCTTTTATTGCTATCGTTCCTTTTGTTAGTTTACTTATGATCATATTTTAGATTCATGGTTAGATGGTAATAATTTAAATAATTTTTATGATACATTTACACTCTGATCTACTGCACACTCTTTATGCAAATGAAATTTTATCATTTCTTCTGTGATTTGATATTCCCTGGTTTGGTAGTACTCGCTACGGGTTTGACAAAGTCGTAGTTTCCCTATGGTAGCTTTGAGAAGTGCTTCAAGTTTTGGTTTGTAAATGTTCTTAGTATTTTTAATAGCGTTGCAGAATTCAAGAAATTTCCCTTTCATGGCTTGCTCGTATATGCCATTTCGGCGCGGTCCGACTAAGAAGCTGTACAATCCTCTTCCGTCCCTCCTATTAATTTCCTCTATTCTCATATTTTCTAAAACTACTCGGCTCTTGTGATATAAGGAGCACAGGTATGGTTGTTGATTTAACACTAACTGGTCTCCGGGGTGAATATTTCTACGAAGATGGTGTATTAAGGCCATTCTTTTAGTTAACATTTTTTTTGCTTCTACACCTGTCCACTGATTTAACAGTAGCCTTTTTTCCTTGCTATACAGCGGTGTTCCAAGTCCCCACAATAAAGCGAGTATCTCTTTATTATTATCTTCCATTGCACTTTCTACTAGAGTATGGTCCCTTCTTGCCTTTTCTGTAAGCGATGCACCTTGTTGTACCAATAACACAGCGGTCGTAGCATCGCCTATTCTCGCGGCTAGGTAAATGCAACTTTCGTCTTCCTCGTCCATTGGAGAGTGTACATTAGCATCTTTGTCTATTAAATATCTCGCGATTCCGTGATGTCCTGCTAGTATAGCCACTTGTAATGCCTTCTTTCCCTTTTCGGTGCGTTTTTCTAAACTGCATTCAGAAGCTAAGAGTTGGTGTATTATTGGGATAGCTGCTCTTTCTCTCATGACTTCGCGTAGGAAACTAAAGGTACTTCCCGCTTGTTCGCTCGGCTTCAGTCCTTTTATTCCTTCAACACTCCCCTTCTTGATGGCGAGCCGCAATGTGCGACTTCGTTATGAGGTCGTAACCCAGCAGACACTAATAATGGAATTAGATGTGATCATCCTGATTCTAGGGCTAATATAAAAGGATATCCGCTTCCTACGGGTTTTACGCCTTTGTCAACGAGTACTTCCAAAACTTCTCCCTTATTCCTAATGATTGCCTCATGATATATATCTTTCCCGTTCTTGTTTACTTGTGAATAACTTGCACCGTTCCTTAGCAGAAAACTTACTGCTCTAGCGCTTCCAACGCGTACGGCTTGGAAAATAAGAGTTTCGCCATTCCCATTGTCATCTCGCGATTCCCATTGTCCCTTATATTCAGCGATCAAACGTAGGAATATTGTTAATGCATTGTTTGTTAATCTCTTAAATATTTCACTTATTATTTTCCACACAGTGTCCGTTTTGTTCATCCATAATGAGTAGTTACAGTAGTAATGCTTTCGTGGAATTTCTTCTTTTCTGCAACAATACGAATTCTTCTACAAAATTAGTGTCATTGATTGTAGCTAATGCTTCCATAGTTAATTGTACTGATTGAATTTCATTTCTGTTTCTTTCCTGCTTACTGTTGTTTCCGGTCTTTTTATTTTCGTTGTGCTGCACTTTATTCTTGGATAGGCATCTTTTGATTCCCTTGTGTTGTACTCTCGATTTTTCCGGTCGTCCATAATGGATCCGCCATTTTGAATTTTGAAAATCTGATAATGAATATAGAGCTAATGATTCTAATTATTTATTATAATAATGAATAAAGAGGTTTGAAAACCATACAGTGGCTATAAAGCTGTGGAAATACGTTAATTTAGCTGTCTCATCACGGCCGCCATCTTGAGAATCAATTGTGTGAGCTAAGCTTCCTAATATGCATCCAATCCATTATCACAATTTGCGGCAATTTATTGATAAATTTGACGATTCCATTCGAAAGATTAGATTTTTCTGCATAAAAATATATATTCCAATAATTTTTCCTCACGGGTTATAATTAAAAGGCATGAGCATGAAGTTGACGGTAAAATTCCGGCCATTTGAGAGTCAAAGGGTTAATATTTCTGACGATCACCGTAACAGTCATTATCATTTGTTCAATAGTTGTTACCACAGTATGGGCATGTAAGCATAGAAAACTGACAGCAAGCCCGGAAAACACCTATATATCTGTACACCACCTATACGCCTCACCGAAATGCCCGCCGCGGTGAGTGTCAGATCTAGTCAGTAAGGAAATAAAGGAATAATAAACAGCGTAGCGAATTTTAAGTGCGAAAATATTACTCAAATTCTGTAGAAACGCGCTGTGCGATAAAAGCGGAAAATCCTCTCCAACAAACTCCCACCTGCCTGCCCTCTCTCGCAACTTACACTCCTACTCCCTATTCTAAAGGAATTTCCCTCGCTACCTGACTCCTTACCCCCGAAAAGGAATTGGAGAGGCTTCGGAAAAACACCTGACCGTGTACCACGGCATTCTCGACCAGACCGTTGATCCATTCGGACCGCCGACCAGTAGCAGTAACTGTAAGACAGCATGAAAGCTGCAGCCAAAAACAATTACACCGAACTCTTAGCTCATCTGCGCTGCCGCTAAGCGCACGGTCATAGAACGGGGACAACACCCAGGCGTGAGTCGGCAAGCCAGCCGAACGATATTTCTAGCCGAAATCCTCATGGCGAACAGCCACGATATCGTTCGCCAGGCCGAACACTGGCGACGTGAAAGGGTGGCCGTCAGGAGGCGGTTCAAGGAGGGCCTCCGGTACGAAAACAGCCAGTTACAACACCCTATGCTGGACGAACTGAGAAGAAAAGGAAGAAGAAGAAAATAAGCCGTAGAGCGAGGAGAATCTGCGGCAGCAAGCTAGAGTAAACGCCAGAGAAGTCCAGCTCGCCGTCCAGAGGTACCTGGATTGGGAGGCGGTGAAGCCTCACAGGGACCTAACACACGGATGGCTGTTAGAAACGCAGTTGTACGCAGGGCGAGGATTCGTGATGCGTGAGGAACAGGGGGTGAGACATCTTCGTTGATGCATTTGAATGTGTAACGTCGCCTGCATTTTAACAAACCTCTTACACGT
Source organism: Muscidifurax raptorellus (assembly GCA_020010945.3). Classification (NCBI taxonomy): domain Eukaryota; kingdom Metazoa; phylum Arthropoda; class Insecta; order Hymenoptera; family Pteromalidae; genus Muscidifurax; species Muscidifurax raptorellus. The sequence continues at coordinate 26,472,909 of CM052078.1, forward strand.
ATCATCTTATACAAAAACGTTGTTAAAATAGTATTTAAACTTTATTAGAAAAAGGCTCTGTAAACCAAAAGTTATAAAATCTTTCTACTCAGAGTTATAATTATTTAGGATATATAAAAAAAGGGAGATAACACCTTTATTTTTAAAATTGAAAAACAACAATATTTTTGTATAAGTATATATTTTTAAGTTATGGAAAACTCCATCAGGCCCTCTGCCGCCCCCTCTTTTCCTTCAGCTTGGAGTAGGGATGCAGGAGACACCGAGTGCGTCGTCTCCGAAGATCTTCAGGGTTTCTATTGGAAAATCCCTCTCATTTTCAACCAATCAGGGGATGACCCAAAAATGAGGGTGTGTCTTACATACAGCCTATAAAAGCCTTGGGAGACGCACTCGGGACAACATTTTATTTTTCGATTTTCAACACTCAACATTCAACGTTTATTTTTCACCTTTCACGCAATTTTTCAGTTTTAATATTGTGTTTTTTGTATACCATCCCTCTTCAAGTTTGAAAAGACGGTGTATTTTTCTTTAAATTTAATCATCGAAGAATTGAACTTTAGAATTCACAACTGTTTTTTTGAGTGTGTAGTGAAAATAAAATAAAAATAAATAGAGTAAACATAAAATTTTGGTGAAAAATTATTTTAAAATAAAGAAAACTAAGAAGCCCTTTGTTTGTATATCATCACAATCATCAGCAAGGATTTTTTTTTTTGGAGTCACTGCAAGGCCACAAACAAGGAAACCGACGAAAAGTAAGTAAAATAATTTTTATTATTTGCGAGCACGATTAGCTACCACTGAGTAGTGTAGATTTCCTCTTTTCTCTCGTTTTGTGTAAAGATCAAGTGCGGTTGATCTTAAAATTAACTAAAAAAATAGTGTTGCGTTATTAAAATAAAAAGAACGAAGTTCTTCCTTAATAATATTGATCAGGAGATTTATGCTCAGGGAAACCTGTACGCTGAATTTTCTGGTTAATATTTAAACAAACAAACGCGACTAGAGCCAATAGGGTTTAAAAACTAAATTATATTTGCAGATCCCGGTTCAGGCCAATGAGCTTGTAAGACAGGGATCCCAAATATAATAAAATAGTAAACAACAGAAGAAAAAAAGAATTTAATAGTTATTTTTTTTGTCTAAAGTTTTCTTTCATTTTTGTTGAAAAAGTTTTATTTTCCTTTAACTCGAAAATTTGTATAGAAAGAGCTCATCCCAGCTATTAGTGGAAACATTAGGCCAAAAAGAGCAACAACAACCTTCCTCGTCTAGGAAAGTTGTAAAATATCACAAAGAATTATAGTATGCTATGATTCCGACGTGACAAATGCATCAACAGAAGACACTAACAGCATCTGCATGATATGCGCAGTGAAGAATGCTGAGGCCCGCCAGAACCGCGAATAAGGTTCGTGGCGTAGTAAAAAATTGTAATGTTTTACAGCCAAATGTAAAAAAAATAAATAAATGAAGATTACCCAATCCCGCACACACACATACACACATACACAAAAGAAATAGAAAACGCGTACGTGGCGAGTGTGAAAGCTTGCCCGGGCCTACACACACAAGTCCGACAAGGACTAAGTTCCTTATCAGAAATTGAAGAATCCGCACGCCTGAAAGTCGGACTTCGGGGCTGTATCAGGACATTAGCCCCAACAAGAAGGTACGTCGGCCGTCGAACCAACAGCGGCGACGGGCTAATATCAGAGTCGATCTCCAGAAAAAGGTCAAGGAAGCATAGCAAGTCAGTAGACCGCCACAGCACCCGCGGCGCTGCACCGGCGGCGCTTCTCCTCAGGGGCCGGCGTGTAACGTCCTGCCATCTACCGCCACCATAGCATAACGGTCTAGATAAAGAAGAGCTCTACGCTACATTACCACTCAACAACTACCTTACCGTCCCCACCAAATTCCCGCCAAACCCACGTTGACTTGGTTACCAAAAGACATCAAACGCGCCTATTCGAATCCCCCTTCACAACCACTTCCCTAATTAATCCCACCCTCCTCGCTAGAATAATTTATGCATTCATGATTGTAGCGCACGCGACCCTCAGGGTGTAAATACATGGCCCGCGCCGGGCTTCGGTCTCTTTTGACCGGCAGTCAGCTTAATTGTGAACTCGTTCACGTCAGTCTGTATCGGAATTACTTCTTTTATTGTAACTTGTAATTATCTTAAATAAATTGTGTAAGAATAAAGATACTTAGATCTACTGATTCTTATATACACATCGCCCAGGACATCATTCTACAAGGTAACTTCGCTGCATCTATCGACATTTGCTTAATTCTATTAACGTTCACGTTTACCTTCCTTTTCGTCACGATTATTTATGATCTATACTTGTTAATGCCTTAGAGTCGCAATCCCGCTTAAGTGATTATTCGCTTATCTAAACCGCGATGACGAGAATCGCTTCCTTACCGACTTCTCGCTTATATTGTAGTTTGTGACTTTACTACTACAAGGTAATTGTTGAGAACGAGCTCCACGAAGACTTCAAGCATAAACTTCATAATATAAACGGAGATATTATCTTACTGGTAGTTACAAAATTGATGCTATTAATCAATTTTTACAAGAAACTTTAAAATCTAAAGGAATAGAATTTTCGTTCAAAGCGAATAATAATACTTTCAAAAGCAAAATTTATCGCAGTCAGTATTTACTAATATTCACTAACATATAACAACGAAGCATCTCTAACGCCACCCGCCCTGCTGCTATTTCAAATCACGCGCGTTTATTACTTTTCTCCAAAGTGTTGCCGTTCACGCGAGTCAAACACTTAGAAGATCTTGAGATTTTAAGGGCTGCTACTTTTTTGGAACAAAATTTTCAACAATACCCCCCCCCCCCCCCCCCCTCCTTCGAGGAAACTTATAATAAATTAAGATCAAGGATTTTCGGTACAGTTCAAATAAAAAATCCGATGTCACAATAAATTAACACATTTTTTAAACATCTGTCTGATTCCTATTATTCACCTTCGCTTTTTCAGCTGTCACAATTATTTTCTACTCTTTCCGTTTAAGTGATTAGTTGCTTATTGAAACAGTGAGGGAACTTGCAAAATACAGAAGTGATCAATTTGACCTAGTAATTTTAGGTAGGAATAGTGGTTTTATTTGCGAATACATTAAACATAGACAAACTAAAAAACTCCTCCATCAGACTGTCAATAATACTTTAACGTTAATGTCCTCCGTAATAACGTCCATACTTCTCCGACCTGTCTACCCGGGTACGTACATTTCTACTTAAGCACTTATGCAATTAATTTCTTTATTTGAAAAAATCATTTTTACTTATGTTGATGTCACTATAGAATGTTTAGAAAACATATAATATTATTTAAAGGAATAAGTATTTATTAAAAAACGAGTAACCGTGTTTAAAAATCAACAAATTATTATAAATTTAAATAAAAAGAAATCGTGTAATGACAAAATAATAATAGTGACATCTAACAAAGCATTACAATCTAATATTATCCAAAGAAGATAATTACAGAATGATTTTTTTATACATAATATCAAACGATTTTCACATAGGGATTGAAATAGAATAGTAGGTTTCATACCGAGGGCGAGGAATGGGCCTTTTTAACTGATAAGTGCGCTTCGCAGTACATGTTCCTAGTAATCAAACGCAAGTCGGAGGTAAAAGCGCGTATCGCGAGCTGAAGGTCATTACTGTTTACGGGTTGCACAACGTAAAAAAGATCCATTCGCCCCTGGTTTACATCATATATTTTGTAACGCATATTTTTGTATTTGTTCGCATTGTAGAGCAAAAAATGTATGGTTAAAAAATGCTTAATTACGAGCAGCGTAATGTGTATAAAGTACATGAAAATTCTTAGTGAACTTACGAAACAATCACGGTGTCAGGATAACATTTCTTTTTTTTTTTAATTTATTTATTTAAAGTCGCATCCCCCGGAGGGTATTAGCCATACTTGTAGGTACTAGAGAATATTACATAATATCATATTTCTTATTTTGCTTATATATATATACGCATAATATACATTGATATTTAGATATAACATATATTTAGATCTTAATGTCTATTTCTTCAAAGAATTTGATTACTTTTAATCAATCTTTTTTATTGTTCAACATTTCACTTAAGTTAGATTTCAGTTTGTATTTGATACGTTCACTATGGTACTTTGGGCAATTAGTAAGATTCTGTTCGATGTTGATAAGTGACTTGCATGTATCACATTCCGGCGGCTTCTCTTTTTTTAGGTGGTGCTCGTGCGTCGTTATTGTGTGTCCGATTCCGACTCTTGAAATAGTAACCTGATCTCTTCTTCTTAAATTTTCTGCTGGGGTTTTGATGAATACGACCGGCTTTATTTTTTTGAGATGGCTTTTGTTGGTGTCTTTTACCCATTGAAGGTTCCATTACTTACGTACTTTCTTTTTAATTATGCGTATTCCGTCTTCTTTACTAATTTTCTGCACTTTTTGGTGGTATGTTAGGTTGCTGGCAGCTTTTGCTAGATACTCAGTTTCTTTTGATATGTTCTGCGGTGTAGTAGAGAAATATATATATATTTGGTTGTTCTGCTTGTTTAAATAGTTTATTATTTGGCTTATGTGTGTGTTTTTCAGTTTGTTGTTTAGTTTATTTATGAGTTTTAGTGATTGGACATGTATTATTGTTTTACGGATTGTGTCGATATTTTCAATCGCATGTAAGATTAATGATTGTAAAGCCGATTGTACTCCGCACCATTTAGGAAATTTCAATAGAAAGCATTCTCTATCCGGTAGACTTGCCGCTGCACCAATAGCGCGCAGGTTGATGTACGTTGATATATAGATGTGCTGATAATTCGAGTGATGGTTTATGAAATTATCGAAGTCACCTTCTACTTTCCCTACTTTTTTGAAGGGGTTTAAATTTTCAGTGGTTCTCCAGCAACACGTATTGTTTTGAGTTAGTGAGTAAAAGTTTGTAGGTGAGGGATTATATGTATTTAAGTGAGATAGGGCACGTTAATAATATGGAACCATAGCATTTGATTTATTTAATTTCTTTCTTGAGTTGTAGTCACTAAGGAGTTCATATGCTTGGTTGTTCGGCGAGTGAAGGATTTTGACTGTATAATTTGCTGCTAGTTGTTTTCTTCTTAGTTGTAGGGGGGTGATGTTGCATTCGCTCAATAAACTGTTTATAGGGCTCGTCCTGTAAGCTCCCAGTGCAATCCTCATGCTTGAATTAAGTATAACGTCCAGGTTTTCTGAAACTGTGTGTCTTGCTGAATCGTAGACGATGCAGCCGTAATCGATTTTCGATTGTAATAGTGACTAATATTGTAGGAAGTCTTCTGAAAATTTGCTATCGCTTGAATTAGCGACTTTTCATGTATGGTTTGACCATTTTCTATTAGAGCTGGGATGTTGCATGAAGGTTTACTTTTAATTGATTTTATTTTTTCCCACACTTCTTTCACTGGTGTTTGATAGGTAATCGAACCTAGGTATTTAAGCCAAGAACTTATTTTACTGTTTTTAACAGTATTTTTGACGATTGCTTTACATTTTTTATACTCAATTTTGTTCTCGTCTGTGTTTTTCTTTTTGTATCTGTTCAAGGCTTTTTTTGCGTTTTTGATCGCTATTCCACCATATAGTGTTATGCTTCTGCTTTTTTCCCTTTGTCCACCATATAGTGTTATGCATCTGCTTTTTTCCCTTTGTCTTAGGTATACTACCATCTGCAGCCTCTGTGATTAGGTCATTGAATTTATTTATAATTTCATCGATATGTATTTCGTTATTTTGAATATTTGCCTCAATGAATTCATTTAGGTTGGCTATTTGTGATTCGATAATTTCTTTATATTTCGTCCAATCCGCTTTGTAGAATTTCCATCTGGCGGTATGTGTGTCACTAGGAGCTTCGAACTGTTTGATTGAAATAATTATTGGGTAGTGATCGCTACCATAAAGATACTCTAATGTATGCCATTCTAAGGAGGTTGCTAGTTCGTTACTACTTATACTTAAGTCGATTGCACTGGTTTTACCTGCAGCTACGTTGAAGTGAGTTGCGTAGGTAGAGTTTAACAAAACAAGATTGTTATTGATGATTAAATCTTCTATGATTTTTCCTCTTTTGTCATTTTTGTGGGGCCCCCACAAGGTGTTATGGCTATTAAAGTCTCCTAATAATATGAATGGTCGAGGTAACTGTGAGATAAGATCCAGTAATTCGTTTGAATTTAATTCATACTTGTTGCTAAGATACATATTGCATATAGTTATGATTATATTATTTAGTATTATTTTTGCTGCCACAGCTTCGATTGTTGTTTTAATTTCTATTTCCTCACTGTAAATATTATTTTTTATGAGAATACTAGCGCCCCCACTGGCAGCACGACAGTCTAATCGAATTTTATTGTAGCAGTTATAGTTTTTTACTTTAATTGTTTGATTCACTTTTAGATTCGTTTCTTGTAGACAAATTATTTCTAGGTTTTTTTCGATAATTAATTCTTGTAGTTGTTCATACTGGTTTTTAAGACCGTTAATATTCCATTGCATTATTTTCGCCATTTCTGAATAATTATTCTGCATCTGAGCTGACTGGAGTTGCTTGGGGCGAGTGTTTCTCCTTCGGTATCTTAATGCTTTTTAATAATCTTGTGCATCGACTTTTGATACTGCTGTCTCTTACATTCATGTAGATGTCTTCGTTAATAAATGTTGTAAATGCATCTAGGTATTTCGTATAGTTCAGGATTATTTCTATTGGATTTTTTTATTTTTGGGTGTTTTCTAATAAACTTTTAAATTGTACATAGTTAAGCAGAGTACTTCCGTTGTTTAAATAGTCTTTTATAGATATTAGTCTTTTGTCTAGTTTGTCTTCTTCTGTGGTTTTTGGAGGTTCAACTTGATATGGACTTCCTTTGTTTTCATTTTCTACTAATTTGTTCTTTTTATTTTTTCGTTTGGTCGATTCAACTAATTGGAATTCCTCTTCGTTTGAAATCTGTGAGTCAGCTGAGCCTACTTGAGAGTGACCTCGTTTATTGTTAGGATATTTTTTGGTTGGTGGTATAGTTTCACTGATTTGATTTACGTAAAGGAGCGCATGGTCTTGAGGCATCTGAGAAGGCCCGATCGGAATGTTGTCTGTCGCTATGTTTACATTGTCGGTATTCGTGAAATCTTTGTTTGACGAACTCGGTGTATGTATAAGTTGTGAGACTGTTTGAGTGATTGGGCTCGATTCCTCGGTACAGTTTTTGGCTAAGTGTTCTTCAAGGTTACATTTGAAGCATTTCAAGGTGTCAGTGCCAGCGTAAATATAATAGTTGAGATCGTCATAATTTATCCTGAATATATCGGGTACTTTTCCGACATCGTCTGATTCGACATTGCTTGCGCCGAGTATAACCGTTGGGTATTTATGTGAATATACGTCTCATTTTCCTTATTGATGTTGTTCATATTTGTCGTGATCGACAACTTTACCGTTAATCCCTTGAATGTCAATAAGGAAAGTAGAGTTTCGGCTGGGCTCGGCGTTCGAATTCGCGGCGTCGCGTACTCACTTTTTGCGGCGGGCTCGGACGGTGAGCAGTCGTGGCCTCTCTAGCCCATCAAACTATAAAGTTGTACTTGTGTTTTTGTATTTAATTTATAATAAATATTTCTAAGGTGATTTTTATTGCATCTTAATTCTGGCGCACGTCATTCTCCAATTCCCCCCGGCAATCAACTGTCCTATGTCACACACAGTCGCCTCGTAAATAAACGGCGAAGACAGACATATACTTGCCTTCGGAAGCTGGCCACGTGATTGTAGCCCTCTTTATTAATTGCCGCTTTGAGAATTGAAACTGGTGAAGCTCTCTTTACATTAAGCTGATCTAATATGTTTTCTAGTGCACTGTTAGGTATACTTGGGTGTACATTGGAGAATATAATGCGTTTATTTTTCGATACTAGTGGTCGAATGGTTACCTTGTGCAGACCGATTTCTATGAACTCGTAGTTATCTGTGATGTTATCCACTAAATTTTTGTTGGTCAGATATAAACACATACGGTTGTTTGAGATTCTAGATGAAAATAACACATTTTTAGAGTTCACTATATCACCCACTGCACATGTGTAATCTGTAAGGTTTAAGTTGCCGGTACAGTCCAGTATAAGGCCTTGATCTCTTTTTGGGCAAAATAATTTTTCGGTCATCGCAGCATAACTTGGTTCTGAGGAGTTTTTTACGGTAAAGGTTTGGATTACTTTGGTTGGATGATGGCTTGGTGGTAACGAAGCCATATTATACTCGTTCATGATCTCTTCCTGAGAAGCGATTTTTGCAGGGCTAAGCCCTGTTGTTGTGTAGACGTTTCAGGAATTTACTCGTGCGCGGATTAATATATAAACACGTCTGCTCGCACCGACTTCCAAACGTAGACTGATAAAATTTCTTAAAGTAATTTTCTATCTTAATATAAACAATTTTTTATTTACTATTTCGATTACAACAAAGTAAACGAGAATCTATAATTACTATAACCTTGTAGAACTCAAAAACATGAATTTCAAGAAATGTCAATAAAGCCAACTTATTTAGATTTTATTAGTTATAAGTTGTTTTCTTCGAGCGTTTAATGTACTTTCTTGGCACGCTTCAATTATGGTCCAGCATTGACATTCCATCTCAAATAAACTAATTTGGTTGGTTCTGCAAAATTCAATATTTAAATACAACATTTATCATTGGATAATATAAATGCACAATCATTTAAAATTATGTAACATATTTGACTCACCCACTTTATTTGCAATGTTTGATTGAATATTTTGATCGATACTACTTTTCAAACTATTACTATCAGTTTAACGTATTTTAGTCGATTTATTTCATAATTCTAATGTTCATAAAATATTCTAGTAGTTTGAATACGTAATTTATTAACAACTTGAGAAAGTGAATAAGAAGATGATGAAAATTCATGTGCTCAATTGCTTACAGTCACATTCTTGGGCATAGTGATCTTTTCAAGATATCCTAAAAATTCAAATTTCTTTATTGCAGTTTTTATATTTATGTATAAGTAGAATAAAAAAAAATACCCATATCTGAAGAAACTTACCAAAATTTTGCAAGCTGTATAATCTGGAATATACTATTTGAATAACAATTTTTTTTAGTTTATTCATTAACCATTGTTTGTTTTATTTAATTATCAATCAAATCGTCGAGCGTCTAAAAACACATGGATCCAAAGTTTTTCATAATATCAATCGGTGTTGGTTGGTGTACTTTCCTTCATGTGGCTTTTATTCCCCTTTCATACGTGCAGTTATAGCTGCTACTTCTGCTATTCGAAACAAGTGCAGCATACGATACTATACACACTGCTACTTGCATTGACAGTACTATGAGTGCAGTTTGTAGGATGTAAGTGTAGCTGTCAGTGTTGCTCATACTTCCTCTTGATCTAGTAGTTGTAATGCTGGCACATGTGATATCAAGACTGACGACATGTAATGTTGCAACTGCTCGCAGTCGATTAGTCTGACTTACTTGTGCAATATTGCTTAATTAAATATCCAGAGACTTGCAACGTTCAAGATATTAAATACTTTCTGAACATCAGCGTAGAAAGGCGTATAAATTTAGATGATAAGTGAGATTTTGTCAAAAAGCGACAAAATTACAATATCTTTTGCAAATTTTCATGCTCATCCAATAAAGATGACGACCTATATTGCTCCCTTAGCTCTGTAGACTGATGGTATAATACTTAAAACTAATACGTACAAAAGACACTCATGAACAAATTGAAAAATGTATATATTCAATGTATATGTATAAATTTTGAGATGTGTATCTATGAGCTATTACAAATATTTTTCTGTACTATAGTATACACAATTTTGATACATATTTTTACCCTTTTTTCTTTTAAAGTTCAAATTAATTTCAAGGCAAATGTTACATTGAAACACAGTTTGTGAAGCTTACAATAAAAACAAGATTACAGATTGAAAGAATACACCGCTTCATAAAGTTTTGAACGAATAAAAACATATACAACCTCGAAATAATAATTTCTGAAACCGATCAGTAGTTTTCGTTTTATTTTCACACACACATCAGTATATATTAATCGATTAGTAGTTACACATTTTTAAGATTCTTCTTTCCTCTACCATATTTACTCTCTTTGCTTAATAAAACATTTTTGCTTAATAAAACAGACGAAGAGTTACAAAGACATACGACTTGCAATAGTATCTATATTTGTCAGAGTATGTAGTACACTCGACGAAAGGTGATTATTCCCGAAATTATCCTAAGGCTTATTCCAAAATCATATCCAATAAAAATTCAAGATTTTAAAAATGTTTGGAAAGTATCACCTTTCGTCGAGTCTATGCAAGTTTACATTTGATGACCTATATACAGTATCTAACGCCTAAATATTCAGTATAATTAACTAATTTTTCTATTTTTTTCTTCTTAAACTACTATGTGCGTTGACATAATCAATAACAGTGTTTTAAACCCTCGACTGTAACTCGTTGCATAACTATAGAAAATAAGTAAAATTTAATTTTCTTGTATTATTAACTATTTCTTAGACCGACTGCATTTGTGAATGATCGTGGCCATCGCTCCAGCAATAATGATACAGCTAGGTATGGCGTAATAAACATTATATCACAGTTTTATTGATTTGAAGTCCATAATTTTTTTCGTAATACAAATATTTATCAGTAAAGTGTTTGTTTATGAAACGTTTTCTGTTCTCTGGCGGTTACAACAATTAAGACTATTACATCAGTATTTCGGTATTATTTTGATCTTTTCACATTAGTTTTGCTTGATCGTAAGCGTTCATATAATGCTACATTTAAATTCTTACACTATTTAGTACTTCGATATGAAAAACAATATAAGTAGAAAGTAACAAATCCAAGCAGACATGTATAGGGAAGATAGTGACGGTCTAAGCCATAAGCCTGTATATGGAGGATCCACATATAGCAGAGACTATAATAATAAGTAGTGGTTGCGGTAGCTTTGGAATTTTTTTTTATTGCGATAGAGGCTGTGATTGTCAGAGTTTGTTGTTTGTTTATAATTATATAGTTAGTGATGGAAGAAGATGAAAAAATTATATAATATATATACACTATAGCTGTATAATTAGTTTTTTTTTAAATTAAAATATATAATTAGTTAATAAAAGGTATTGTGAAGGTATTGTGACGTATATTCTTATAGAAATACTTATAAGCTGTATTTACGTATAAAGCATAAAAATGAAATCTAATAACTATAAGTTACGGTGTTGAAAAAAGATCACTTCATAATGTGCAAATCCCTGTGCATCGTATATAACAGCTCATGATATTAGTAGGGTGCAGTGAAACAAATTGTGTTGTTTAATCTCCTTAAAAAGATTCTATGTGAGAGCGTGTAAACGCAGGTTAGAAATAATTGTTATTCCATAACTCGAGACCTTTTATTCAGCTCGGGTCGCGTAAACGACACCACCTTAGAGACAGGTAATACGCCCACGTGATTTGAATTGGCAGCCCGGCGGGTGACACCGGAAATACTTAGTTTTTCTATGATAGCGAAACTCAGAGGTTGGTGGCCTTTATTTTCACGGCAGTACAAGACCCAGTGACCAACGTAAACGAGGTTGAAAATAAGATGACAGATTAAGCAAGCTTACCTTGATGATGTGTGCTAGGCTTGTCAGTGACTGCTCTTGTTTCTATATCAGTCTGTGAATAATGTGGACAAGGTTAAATAAATAGACAAGATTCACTTTCAGTAATATGCATGGTAAACTAATCCGTAGTTACGATGAACTTACTCTACCGCAAGGCCTGACTCGCAACTTCCGCCACCGCGGGGGGTCCTCAGTCCTTCGACACGGCCATACTTGGACTAAATTTGCAGATAGATACTCATAGATGTCAACAAGCATCGTGTGCATGCATCAAGTTTATAAAGACCCTTCCACGTAGTTCTCAATGCTGGACCCGGCGACAATCCGCGTGCAGTCAGAAAAAAAGGCTAACCGGCCCAAGACTGCGAGCTCAAATATCGCCGCTGGTTTACAATGGCTCAATTCTGCGCTCGGCGCAAGCCATAAACTGATAAAACGATACACTCAAAGAAGCACAGAAAAACGCAAAATATTTATCATTTTCCCCAATGAGCGTACAGCAGTAATAAATCAGTTAGCAATGGGGTTCGCGGGAAAAGGCAAAATTGGTAGCGAAATATCTATCACGCGTAAAATAGACGACGGAACCCTAGAAATAATCGCAAACTCAACGTGGAATTGCATACCGATAAAATTCAGATAACTTTTGGATCAGCCAGCGCAGTATGCTTAATAATAACTATCTATTGATATTTAAACTAATTAAATTCATACTAGACACAGTGATGCATCGTTACGCATTACATGGCATATACAGATTTTCTATACGTATTCTAGGAGTCTTGTGGAACTTTCTGCGTTCACGCATCTACCTTGCACCTGGCTCATACGCCTGGAGACAAGGACAAGAAAGGGGAGGAGCGACCCAAGCGCACCACCGAGCTCTCCTCCACCAGCGCCTAATAACACACCAACAGAATGGAAGCAGGACTACAATATAGAATGCCAATATTTAGGCCAATCAAACGGAAGTAACGCAACGCAAATAATTTGAAAACAAAATATACCCCATACTAGAAGAACCGCTAATACGACCTGTTCAACGACCTCATCAAACTCAAAAAGAAATTTACCTGGGCCGCTCAAAGAGGAGGCGGCGCCAAATTTCAAAACAACGAAAGAATCGACACACTATTACAACAATTTAACAACGCAGAGAAAATAGCTTAAGGCCAGAAATCAAGAGATCAATGTGCAAACTAGAAGTCTTATACCACGCGCGGTGACTTGCGGAAAATATACACGTATACTTAGTAGATTAAAAAAATCTAAAACGCCTTTCTAGAATACCCATGCCACGAGTTTATAAGTAACACACACACTTAACATGTATTTTGCATAACCGCACAGTTAACACGTTGATAGTACAAGGGCTACTTCTCGATGGTGCCTTTGTTAAGTTATTTACTTAATGTATTATGTCAATAACAGTAGCGTGGTTTTTTTTTTTAATATATATATCGGAAACTAAAGGATCGGGATTGTCTCTGTCGTCCTCAGGGAGTACTCAATGAAGATTATATAATGGAAATAGTGCTTGCTGTCGCGGGATAAATAATAACATATATATTATAGTTTGAGTGTACAGTTATTTCCAACCGAAATCTTTGTTAGAGATATAAATGAGCACTATGGTGCGCAGCTATATCCTTCTTATATCTTTCGGTTTATTTGTGTACCTCAATATATTATTTCTTGTTCGATGGTTTACAACTTTAATAAAATAAATTTATAAATTCCTAAGCCGCTTTAGTTTATAATAATCAAACTTTATCTAAATGAACAACTAACAATTATGTACTATATTTATAACGTTTATTTAACAACTGTTAGATTTTTGTAGACTTTAGTTTGAGAGATATGTACAATCGAGCTAATTTATATATGCGCTCAGTAGATAGGCTATAGGCATACTGGCTCACCTCCTCCTCTCTCAAAGTGAGCCAGAAACCGAGGTGTGTATTTTAGATGGAGGGATTGTCGATCCCTTCCATCCCTCCCCTAGCGACCGAGAATTCGCCCCTCTCTCAAAGTGAACCAGGAACCAAGGTGTGTATTTTAGATGGAGGGATTGTCGATTCCTCCCCTTTACCTCCTAGCGACCGAGAATTCGCCCCTCTCTATAAGTTCCCAAACTTCACTTCTCCGCGTCCCAAAAAAAAATTTTCTCTCGGATAGGTATACAAACCATCTCACGCAGATGCATACAGCTTCTAGCGTTAGCTGCTTTTCGACTGAGAAACAGTAAGCTAGAAATATTGACCACTGACTGTAAGGACGTATTGTGCTGGTACTATCTCTCACAGTTCCCTATTTTTCAAGACAAGCTAAGTAAATTCAGAGTGAGATTTTTCCCCCGTGATCTTTTCTCACGAGAAAAGGAAAATCTTGTATTCTTGCAGGCAAGATTCAAAAAAAGAAAAGGGTGTGTACTAAAGGGAGGTGCACACAAGTCTTTTCAGAACTGGTGAGGGAAAATTATTCACAAATCGTAAGGCTTTCCACCCTCAAGAGATGTGAGGAGGAGTGTTCTTCAAAAAATTTGGAGAGAAAATGTTTGCATCAATCACAGGACTTTTGGAAAAATGTTGTGGAATGGGAAGCTGCTGTTTTCGCAATAAATAGCCCATCTTAGGCTACGGTTCGTCAGTTCAGTTTTGTGTTCAATCAATTTCACAAAAAGAAAAAAACATGCCTTCAACAAAGAAAAGCAGTTCAAGGCGCAGCGGAAAAAGCAGCATCATATCGATGCAGGAGAGGATTCGCTGGGTAATAGCGAATTCTCCTACGCTTTTAATGCTATTGGAACACATGTCGTGGGTCATGGAGGCCATGGAATGTTGTAAGTTATAGAGATTTATTTAGTAATTTTTTGATTCTTCCTAGAGGAATCATTGTAATAGTAAAATTTTCTTGCTAAAACTTCATGTTTTTTTCCAGTGCCAGCACTTCTGCTCATATCGGCCATGCAGCAGCTATATAGGGGCACACCGAGCGCTTCGCCCAGCCGCAGGTCCAGCGAAGCCGAGAGGGCCAGAAGGTCTAGCCGCTCTCCATCGGAGAGTGCTGGGCAGCCTCGGCGATCTGCAGCGGCTGAGGCTTCGCAGTCTCGACGATCTGCAGCGGCTGAGGCATCGCAGTCTCGACGATCTGCAGCGGCTGAGGCTTTGCAGCCTCATCAATCGCCAGTGGTTGAATCAGCGGTGGAAGCTAAAAGGAGTGCTCAGCTAAGCCGCCGCCCTTCAAAAAGGTCTCGATCGAGCTCTTCTTCAAGCTCCAGCTCCAGCTCGAGTAGCAGCACCTCATCGAGTTGCGAATCATGCCGCTCGATAAAAAGTCTCAAACCGATTCCAAAAAAAAACAAAATCGGATGGTAAGTTTTTTTTTTAATTTATAATAAACAATTTTTCTATATTGATAATAAATATTAATCATTTGTTTTTTTTTCAGTGGATGCCAAAACTTTGAATAAACTGCCGACAAGCCGTGGCTTGTTAAGTTTAAAAAAAATAAGCAGTGACACGCAGCAACAGCAACAACATCAACAAAAGCAGGAACAAAGAAATATTCCTAGAATTATTGACGACGAAGTATTTGTTGATTTTATTGACGTCAACAAATTTAAAATACCAAAAAAATAAAAAAGATGAATTGTAAAATGTATATATATATTACTTGTTTTTTAAACTAATAAAAAAATATTAAACATTACTTTGATTTTTATCTTTTGTTTATTTCCAATACAAGCATGTACATTCTATATTTCTTTTTTCGTATGTAATATCTATTTCATCGCTACCATATGTAGATCCTAAATATTTTAGCAGCCGAGCTCGTATTGATACGATGAAAGGCACACATTGGCTTTCTCCGTATGCAGAGAGCATGATTGATGATTAAAAAAGTTTCAAAAAAAAGATTCAAAAAAGAAAGATTGCTGACTTACATGTTTGGCAATATATTTTTCATCCATAGGGCTTTCTGTTCTCCCTTTATGAATATTTTTTCTACTCCTTGCGTACAGATTTGCAAGATTCGATAAAGTCGATGATACGGAATATCGCCAGAGTTCCACGCTATTCCGTGATGACTCTTTTCCAACCATTGAGACATGCACTTTTCCTCTTCTGACATTTCTTCCCAAGCCATTGGAGGTTTTAAAAGATACGCGGTCGGTAAGGCAGTTTTCCTCAAATTAAGGAAACTTGTTTCTTTAAAAATAAAAGTATCTTCTGCGATTTTCTGAAATCCTTGAGTGTCGCAAATATAAGCATTTTCTTCTTTACATTGCAGGATAGTATTTTTAAACAACAAATCGTAGTCACGTGTTAATTCCATCTTTTAGCTTCGTAGACAGTTTAGCAAGAAGTGATCTCGCGAGGTTCCAGCATCTTCGTTTTATAATATGAAACTCCGCTTTTCACTCTTCCAGGAATGGATACTCAAAATAAATGCATAGCCCTCATTTGTTGGGCTGAAAAGATGATTTTTGGTTGGTTCAAAAGGAAGAAAATTCATCCCTTCTCTAGAAAATTTTCCTCCTCCTAGTATCATAATCTTCTAGGATTGGATGACGGAAAAAATGCGTACAACTTATTGGAAGAAAATTCATCCCTTCCCGAGAAAATCTTTCTCCTCTCTCCTCAGCAGCAAGATCTTTCACCTCTTCTCATGATGATTTCAGTTTTAAAAGAGAAACATTTCTCTTAGACGAGCACAATTCATCTGACGCAGTCAACAAAAAAAAATTCAGTCTCAACTTTGTGTAAGATTACTAGTGGAAAAAAAAAATTCAGTCTCAACTTTGTGTAAGATTACTAGTGGCAAAAAAAAATTCAGTCTCAACTTTGTGTAAGATTACTAGAGGCACTCTAGTGAAAAAAAAATCAGTAAAAATGGTTTCGATTGATCTTATCGAACGTCTTGTGCAAGTGCTTCGCGATACTGTACAAAATGTGGATCAAATGAGTGTCAATGATATTCATTATTGGTTAGATATGTGTAATTCTACTATTAATGAATTAAACGAAAACATTTCTAAATCCAATCTCACGAGAGGAGAAAAACAGAAATGTCAAACTTGTTTGACGAATCTTTCGTACGTGCAAGTAGAATTTGAACATCATCTTCATCGAGGAGGTAGTCTGCATGCTGAAGAAGCAGAAGCTAGAGTTGAGTGGCGTGATGTGCAATCAGCCTTCCAAAATCGAATCAGGACAGGTGTGGTTGTTAACATAAGGCATGGAAAGTTAAGACACAAGCATGTTTAGAAGAATATAATGCGGTGAACATCAATTCGGATTTCATTTCAGAATTTACGAAGCAAAAAAATGGTGAAGAAACGACAGATATTAAATATTTTACGAGTGAGAGTGCTACAGTATACATGTCAACAGATTTAGAGAAATGGTTTACAGACAATATTAAAGAGCCTATTCTTTCGCAATTAGAAGAATTTCAAGAAAAAGATTCAGGCTGGACACTGAAGAGTATTATAAGTTTATGTATAAATATGAAAAAATATTCACCAATTAAGGGAAGTTCTTATATTTCTCTTCCAAAGTTTATTGAAAATAAAAAAGCTTGTGTTGATGTTCATAATAACGACGATCAGTGTTTTAAGTATGCTGTTCTTTCATCATTATATCCAAATAACAAAAATGTTAGTAGAGTTAATCAGTATCGATTGCATGAAAATGAATTAAATTTTGCTGGTATAGAATTCCCAGTAAAACTTAAAAGTATTCCGAAATTTGAAAAACTGAATAATATTTCAGTAAATGTATACATGCTTAGAAAGTATGGCCACAAAAAGGAAAAACATGCAAACCTTCTCATCATTCAAGATTTTTATATAGATGAGCATGAAGAAAATAATCGTGCTGATGAAGGTGACATGCCTAAATATCATAACGTTTGGATAAAAAGTATGTCTCGACTTTTGAGTTCTCAAGTGTCTAAAACTCATTTAAAATCTTACCATTGTGAAAGGTGTTTACAAATATTTTATACCGAGGAAAGATTGAAAATTCATGAAAGCGATTGTAAAAATTTAAATGATTGTCGAGTAAATTTGCCTGATTGTAAGAATAATATTCTCAAATTCGAAGATTACAGTAAGAGTGAAAAGGTTCCTTTTGTTATTTATGCGGATTTTGAATGTTTATTGAAGCCTACTGAGAATGAGAATGCTTTCCAACTACACGAAGCATACAGCATAGGATACTTCATAAAATGCAGTTTTGATGATAGCTTATCTGGCTATAGATCTTACAGAAGAAAAAATGAAGAAGAAGAGACAGCTGCAGCATGGTTTGTTCAAGAATTTCAGCATGGTTTGTTCAATTGGTGAAAAAATTGACGTACTCTACAAGAATCCAAAACCAATGAGACTTACAGATTTAGCGGAAATATCTTTTCGGAGATCAACCACATGTCATATATGTCGGAAACCAATCACTGGTGAAGAATTTGCTGTACGAGACCATTGTCATCTCAAAAGGCGGTAAGTTACCTTTTCGATTATATTCGAAATAAAGTAAACGAAATTTTGTAATTCTAAGATAGATTTTCTTCTTCAGTTTCAGAGGTGCAGCTCACAATTCTTGTAACTTGAATTATAAGGACCCTCAATTACGATACTCATTTTATTTTAAAAGCGATTGCTACTTCTACTTTGATATATTTTTTATATATATTTCTTTTACAAAATGCGTGGATGACTACAACATAAGTTTTAGATTCATAGATTTTTGGCGTTTTCTACCTTCATCATTGGAAAAGCTTGCATCATATCTGCAAAATGTGCCGATAGTAGTAAAGGAATTTCGATCAGATGGACTTACAGATGAAAAGATAGATCTCCTTCGACGAAAAGGTGTATTTCCATATGATTTTGTAAATGGATTAGATACGTTGACGACTACAAAATTGCCAGAAAAGAATGATTTTTATAATAAGCTAACAGATTCTCATATTGCTGAAGAAGACTATAAGCATGCTGTCCGAGTTTGGAATAAGTTCAATATTAGTACGTTGGGAGAATATTCAGATCTTTATCTGAAAACCGATGTTTTACTATTGGCCGACGTTTTCGAGAGTTTTCGAGAAACATCTCTTAAAGCCTATGATTTATGTCCTACTCACTTTTATACGACTCCTGGACTAACTTTTTCAGCAGCTTTAAAAATGACAAAGATAGAATTGGAGCTTCTTACAGATATTGACATGCAAATCTTTATCGAATCGGGCATTCAAGGTGGAATAAGTCAGTATTGTAATCGATATGCCAAGGTAAACAACCCATATATGGGATCTTCATACAATAAAGACCAGAAAACAAAGACTCTCTTATATTTTGATATCAACAATCTTTATGGGTGGGCAATGGCCCATACTAGTTGGAAAATTTGAATGGATTGATTATGAGACAAATCCAAGTTTTTTCAATACACCGCCAGATTCTGATATAGGATATTTTGCTGAAGTTGACTTGGAGTATCCTGAAGAAATACATGATGATCATAGGGATTTACCTTTTTGTGCAGAACATCTTGCACCACCTGGTTGAAAGCAGAAGAAACTTCTCACGACTTTGAATGACAAGAAAAGGTATGTCATTCATTATCGAGCACTTAAGCAGGTCTTAGATAATGGACTTCGATTAAAAAAGGTGCATAGGATTTTGAGTTTTGAGCAGAGGGCGTGGCTCAAACCATATGTTGAATTTAACACAGAAAAGCGAAAGCAGGCAAAAAATGAGTTTGGAAAACTCTTCTACAAATTGTTAATTAATGCAGTCTATGGAAAGTGTATTAAACGAGAACGAAAACGTGTGGATATGCGATTAGTAAATAAATTTACAGGCAGATACGGAGCAGAAGCACGCATAGCTCTGCCAAATTTTCACAATTGTGCAATCTTCGATGAAAATTTGGTTGCCATACAGCTGAAGAGGACAAGTATTACAATAAAAAAACCAATATACATTGGTCTCTCAATTCTAGATTTGTCAAAAACATTAGTATATGATTTTCATTATTCATATATGAAAAAGCGAGTTGGAGAAAAATGTAAACTCCTATATACGGACACTGATAGTTTAATATATGAAGTTGAGGATATAGATATGTATCAAGTAATGAAAGAAGATGTACATAAATTTGATACTTCTGATTATGATGAAAATAATCAGTTTGGAATTCCACGTGTTAATAAAAAAGTTCCAGGATTGATGAAAGACGAATGCTGTGGCAAGATTATGACAGAATTCATTGGTTTAAGAAGCAAAAAGTACAGTATTTTGATTAATGGAGCCGCGACAGTGAAAAAAGCTAAAGGTATAAAATCTAGTATTGTAAAGAAATCAATCACGTTCGAAGATTATCGAAAATGCCTTCAGGATTTTGTTATTATAAAACGTGAGCAGTGTAATTGTTACCGACACGTGTGGGGGTTGTCGTTTGCTGCGGACTCTAATAGCTGGACGTTCAAGCGTAGCAAATATAAAAACTGCTACGTAGGCTGCGGCGCGGCGATTCAAAGTATCGTTTCGCGGCTGCTTTTCCTCGCCCTCAGTCGAGTGGACTGGTAAATGGTGAGGCCCAGGGCTTAGAAGCGCGAAGTTTCTTCGTGACCTGCTTGCCTAGGAGCGGGCTGGCTCAGCGGGTGGTCGCTTCTGAAGAGTGCAGGCCCTTCCGTAGTTTTCGGCAGGCCGCATGTTATTTAGCTTAGTTTTTTGGTTGACAGCGTGTCGCGTCGCGTATATTATAAGCGCTTATAGTCTGTTCAGGAAATACGTATTTATTCCTGGTATGGGTTTTCTCACAAGAGTTTTCCCCCCACCACAGGCGACAGCCTGCGCGAATGCAGTAATAAATATTTATTTCCTAGGAAGACGTATATTTTTTCGAACTTAGTGTTTTTGCCTCTTGAGAGAATGTGCGGCTCGAGCGAGAGCAACTCTCTGCGTTTCTTGCAGAGCGTTGTAGGGCCGTGCGAGCGAGTGAGCGAGTAAACGGCGAAATGCGAGCTGGCGCGCATGTTCATAAACTTAGGCCGGCGAGGACCGTTTTTTTATCACGGCGCGCAGATTAACGCTGGTCCCGATGTCGCGGGGTTTTCCCAAAGTATTAGTTTTTCTGTTTATGCTTTCCGATAGCTGCGTGCCTACAAGCATCTGGCGATTGGAGAGCGGTATAGTAGGAAGAGGGGGTTATTTTTTCGGACTTTTCGGCGGCAACAGCGACGTGGAGATGCTGACGGCCTGCTACGCCACGGGCAGTTGTAATTTCGAGGTTGAACCGTCAACATCGCTCACGGAGTCGAAATTTCGTTTGAAAATATACGCAAAAAAACTGCAATGATTCTGTTTTTTAATAAATTCCTTATCCCAATTACACAGTGAGAAAAAACAGTAATATTCGTTCAAAATTACATATTGTGCATACTGAAAAACAGGAAAACAGAACAGGAAAAAATTGCTCTAAGTCCACACGATGATAAAAGATTCTTATTGCCACATAGTACTGACACTTTGCCTTGGGGACATTACAGAATTATGGAAGAACAGATGGCGTAAGCTGCAATGCAAGTAGAGGGATATGTGGTGGAGGAGATTGTGGTGGCGGGGAGGGGCAACAATGGCGAAGGACGAAAAAGAGAGGGAGAAAGTGAGTGGGGGCATGAAGCAGCCAATGAGAATGCTTCGCGGGTGGGGATGACATTTTATGCTGATGGAGGGGAACCAATCAAGATTGAATATGATGTTTTAGAGGAGTTTATGCACGAATGGGATTCATCATTGGATAGGTTAGGAACTGAACAAGGAGATGAAAGTGATATATTACTAGAGGCTATGGAAAGGCCAGAAATTGTAGTGAGAAACGGGCTATATGAACGAACGAAACACGAAGAAAAGCACATTCGAGAAATCGAAGCGAACAACCAACCTTGTGCAAAGAGACCAAGACTCACCTAACTCTAAAATATGTAAGTTCTATTTCTTAGTTCTCTCTCTCTCTCTCTCTCTCTCTCTCTCTCTCAATTCTCACATATAAGACATTTTTCACTAACTTACATTCTTATTTTCACTTTTCAGAATGGATCTATCTGCATTCAACAAGATCGCCGAGCGCGAGTTCTTGCCTAAGAAGAAAGTCACGGAATTAGAAAGAGGTCATGTGTACATAGTGACTGCACTCAAGGAGGTGAAGACAAGATTAGGCCCGAAGATCGTGGCCGAAATCAACGATAGCTTTGAAATATTTCTGCCGGGGAAGATCTCATCAGCAGTCTTGAAAGATCAAGAACTATTCAATAATCTCTCTAACACAGCAAATAAACTCAATTTTTTTATAACATATCACGGTGAAACTTCTTTTGAGTTCGGTACTGGCTAAGCAATACAAAGATTGATTATTTTATAACTATTTATTTGTTAAAATTTGTATATAATATACATGAATAAATACAGTATTAAACTTGATTTACAATTGTTCTCTTATTTATTTCTTTCCTAGATAATTATCATACAACTTCATTTTTATCTATCCAACTATTCTGCTCGTCACTAAATTCCAACCATTTAACATATATGGTAAGAATTCATTATCAATAAACAAACTTTTTTTTTATTTTCAATATAGACAAGAACATACGTTACTTTTAGTATTTTTTTATCAACTTCATCTTGACCTAATGTATCATCTAAGTAATTGAGTAGCCAAGCTCGAATCGATTCTGTATTATGAACAACACACGCTTCTACGAATGCAGCGGTCATGATTAAAGCAGAATTAATTTTTGCTATGTTTTAGTTCTTCAATGGGTGGGCAACCAAAGTCTTCGACATTTGAAAATAATATTAAAAAACCATTAAAAGTATTTAAAGAGTAGCAAAAAGTATAAAAGTAGTATCAAAAATTTACATGATTGGTAAAATATTTTTCAACCATTGGATTTTTTGTTATCCGTTGTCAAATAATATCTCAACACCTTCCATGTACATTTGTAGAATATCATTTGATGATATGGAATGACTTCAGATTCCGTGCTATTCCATGATAAGTCTTTACGAGCCATTCAGTCATACACTTTTCCTCTCGTGTAAGTTCTTCCCAAGTCACATGCGAATTGAATAAGTATGCAATTAATAGACCAGTTTTTTCAAGTTTTGTTCTTGACAATTCAATATAGAATTTCTGAACAATAAATCGTAGTCACGTGTTCCAGCCATTTTACAGTTAGTTTAGTGAGAAATGATCTTGACGAATGAGTACGAAAATTCACTCATCTTAATTTTATAACAAGAAACTCCGCCTTATCCTCTTTTGGGTTGGCTCTTCTATAAACAAGCCATATTCTTTATTGGTTCGACTAATAGTCGAGTTTTGGTTGGTTCAAAAAGAAGAAAATGTTAACCCGCCTAAAAAAATGTTTCTTTTCAGGAAAGACGATTTTTTGGTTGGTTAGAAGAAATCTCTTCCTGAGAAAATCTCTCCCCACTTCCTGTAAATGTGCTTTTCATCTTTACTAGTGGCTAAGTATTAAAATTTTCCACCTCTTCTCACGTTAAATTTTCCTTCAAAAGAGAAAAGCTATTTCCCGGACGAGCACAATTCGATAATTGCAGCTGAGAAGGCATAGCCTTAAGTGACGTGCAAGTTTGTGAAGTGCTAGTTCGGTAAAAGAAAAAAGTAAATACGGCTTCAATTAATTTTATTAAACGTCTTGTTCAAATACTTCGTGATAATGTGCAGAGTATTCATGAAATGAGCAATAATGATAAACATTATTGATTGAACATGTGTAATTCCACAATAAAGGAATTAAGCGCAAAAATTACCAAGTCTAATCTTATAAGAGGGGAAAACCAAAAATGTACACCTGCCGGTATGGCGTGACTGCCGTTATGTGCTCTATTGTTCGTATTTTCGAAAGGAAAATTGAGGAGGTTTAGGAAAAGCACCTGAATGTTTGTCGCGACATTCTCGACCAGACCGTCGAACCGCTCCAATCACCCATCCCGCAACAACAAAAAAGCTAAAGCATAAGGGCCATTGCAACCAACAACCATAGCAGCGATCTGGTAAGGAAGCCGATCTCCAGAAAAGGGCCAGGGAAGTATACTAGGCCAGTAGATGGCAACAGTTAAGATAAAGAAGAATCTCTACGGTTACAGTTCGATACCTACCTTACCTTCCTCAATAAATTCCCGCCATTTCGTTCAAACCCCACGTTGACCTTAGTTAGCAGAAACCATCAAACGTGTCTAGTCAAATTTTCCTATGCAACCAATCTTCTAATTAATCCCGCCCTTTTAACAAGGATAATGTATGCATGTTTAGATCTGAAATTTTGTATGTAAATTTGTTTTTACATGTTCAAGCAATATATCTTGTTGTTATCTTAACTAATATAAGTTTGATTTTGATATTAGACACTTATATGCAAAATTGGACGCTCATACCATATGGTGTGTTGTAATAAACCCAACAACAACAGTTAAGAAAATCTGTTATTGTAATCTGTCTCTACACAATATCACAAGTTTCTGTTCCAAAACTTATACGTATAACTCTAATACACTGTATGTAATACCATAATAAGTTAATTATATAAAATTATATGCAATTACTTCTGATATTAGATATCTTATAGATATAAATGGGAACATCTTTCAAGATCGTTTACTTCCAGAGTCCATCGCTGGTTATATTGGATATGCATCCATACCACTGTTTATCTGTAATTTTCGGTATAAGAGGTATATATAACAATAATAATATAAGTGAGCAGTCTTCAAATTTATACACGTACATATAGGATTAGGTTGCCACTCTTAGAACACACTTTTTAAAATTCATTTTAAGTAATTATTAATTCTGTATATAGTTAAATCAGGTCATTTTTTATTAAATATAACATTTTTATAGAAAAATACGTCAATTATTCTTATTAAATGAATTTTTAAAACTGTATAGTGTGTACAGCAGTTCCTAAGCAGTGACATGGATAAAAAAACTAACGAAAATCATATGTTTAATGCTCTGAAAACGCTTAAAATACTAGCCAGTGCATTCCAAACTGCGCATGGACTGGAGAAAAACTGCAGATCATTTCTACCAGGGGAGCAAGATATAACTATTATAATAACTATTCCAATAATATTCATATTGTAATTGACTAATATATTATCTAATCGAGTAATTTTCCTGGTAAAAATTGAGCAGAGTCTGGGCAGAATTTCCGGTCAATACATGCTAATATAACGTATATGTAGAAATTCTGGAAATTTTTAAAACAAATGTCTAACAATGTCTCGATTTAAAAAATGTTGACCAGAAATTCTGCCCAGAAATAGGCTCAATTTTCTACCAGGGTTATACTCATAGTAATCCCCCCCCATTTTACTCTTATATAATATACTTGTACATAATTGAATATTAAATTTTTTAAATTAATTTTATCTGCTTAAATTTTATAGATTTATTTTGTAGAAAAATTTCGATTGCGCCGTAAAAACTAAAAACCTAAGCAATGATGCGGCATATTTAAAAAAATGTGTACAAAATTACGCGGTAATTACGCGGTTGTGTACTTTTGCAGTGTATAGTAAAATAAGTGTTAGAAATATGCGTGCAGAAAACACTTGTATAGAACTTTTTAGAGTAGAAAAGTTCGGTGTCACTAAAATCAGTCTGCACTGCAATATTTACACGCAGTCAACTATTTCCTAACAATTTTATAAATAAATAAAATAATACAATAAACTTACAGTATCGACATTTGATTATTACTGCTGTAGATATTCGTTAAAATGTAAAGTTCATGAAAATTGTATACTTCTGTCGTCGCTAGCAATCGATCGTGCTTCCAGAAAAACTAGCATTTGTAACACCAAAACATCATACACTCTTTATATCATAAAATTTACTTTCACAAAACACTAAAAGTCCTACTTTTGTATCATAAAAAATGCTCTTCGGCTTCAGCTTCCAATATTAAAAGAACAAAAATTACATATATTGAAAAATATTCGAAGTTTAAGGGACGTCTAGACTATGCAACCGACGGACACAAACTGACCGTTTCCGGAAATCTGATCGGCATCTTCCAGGTCAGTTTGTACTGTGGCGCTTCGGTAAGAGAGTGGCATCTTTTTTGCCCTGGCCAATAAAAGATTGTTATGGGCGTCCCGCCACGGAGAAAGTCCTAGAACCTTAAGCTATAGGGAATGGAGGTGATTTATGCAAATCCCTGCCTGCACTCGTGCACCTGCTTAGGATTCTACGGATACGTATATTGTAACTCATTTTATTTTAAAAATAATGCAGCGCCTCACAGTCTACATGACTCATTGATTGTTGGCTTTGCAAAATTTCGCATTATATGGCATTTCATTTACATTTGTGATAAAAAATAGTGTGCTTAGATAGTGCTATAAGTTGTCAATCATGCACTCGAATTCATATCGCACTTGCTTCGCCCATGAGCTGCAACCTACAGAATTCACAACTTTTCGCACTCGTTGCACAGTATACTATTATTCTTCTGTGATATATATATATATATATATATATATATATATATATATATATATATATATATATATACACATATATATATATAGTTAGTTGTAACTCTAGACTAGTTGGACACGTTTATTTAAACAAAGATCAAAGTTATGGAGAAGTGGTTTTCTGATTGGAATGAAATAGTAAATTATTATACAGCAATAGAGAAAAGGCCTTTTGTTCCCACGAGTAAGTTTGCAGTACGAGGCAAAGGCGAGTGCGAGGGCGAGTGCGCATGAAATTTAGACTCAAGAGAAACTGCTAGTATTTTTTCCCAAAACAGGCTGTTTCATGTCTATAATGACTGTACTACTTACACCATACATGTTTAAATGTTATAGACCTTTATTTCTATATGCACAGACAGCATGTAGACTAATTTTAAATTTATTTTCGAACAAAAAACATTTCGACGTAACGCGCTGAATTTCTTCAATTTAATGCTCTAAAATTGCAGCTCTAAGATTCCATTAATTCTATACACATTTTAATTCTCTGTTGTAAAATCGGTAGGATGTTTTTAATAATCGAACAAACTTTTTTATAATCAGTTTTCGCGTTGCGAAAAATATATCGCCCTAAAAGCTTTTTATAACTGACTTCAATGCACAAAAGAAAATTGCATACAGGTTCATAAAATAATAATTTAATATTAATAATAAAAAAGTATCTTACAATTCGTCGTGAAATGACATTAAAAATAATGACTATTTAAGTCTAACATAATTTTTTGTGTAATATTAATATACACGTGGTACTTCGTAGTTTCGAAAAATTATTTATAATAAATATTTTTACACGTCTTCAATTTTTACGTCATAGTCTTCATCTTGTGCATAATCGTCGTAGATTTCTTCTACAAGTTTCTTTGTTTTCGATGGACAGTTTGAACATCTGGATTCGTTTATACCATAGTTAATGCACGATTCGCCAATGCATTCGCAACACCCATCGTGAAACCATCTATAGCTTGTCGCTCCCATAGATTGACATGATTGTTTGCATTTACTCCACGAATTACACTCAGTTAGAAAAGAAACTGTGCAATTTGTAATTATTGCCTCAAGTTTGGCAGTCCGATAGTTATACTTTTTATCATCAGTTGATTCTAAAAACAAATATTATTAATTATTTACCGTTACTATTACTTGCTAATAAAATTATCTCAACAAATGTATTTATAAGCGAATTTCCCTACACCAAAACATTCTATACAAATATTTTCTGCACCAATATTACCTGCAATTATTTTACTATACACTGTAAAACACTACACAATCGCATCACCTGTTGTTGTAGCAATAGATTAACAATAGGTTATGCGCTTGTTTAGAGTTTTGTAGTGTAGTAAAATAAATGCAGGAAATATTCGTGCAGAAAATATTTGTGTTTTTTGGTGTAGGAAAATGTCATTGTGTAGAGTGTTTCTGCGTACAGTTTGTTCGGTGTCTATAAAATCAGTCTGCACTGCAAGTGCAATATTTACACGCAGTCAACTATTTTCTGACGATTTTACAAATGAATAAATAAAGCTTTGGATAAAATAAATCTTACGCATGTAATATTCGAAATTTTTCTCTTGTTGTGGCGAAAGTATCCTATTTGGCAAATTGATTGGATATGTAAAACTAATCCACCGTTTATGTTCATCTGGTTCTTCAGTTAGCGCTCGAAATAATTCTGGGAATGGTTCATCAAACTCTTCAACATGAGATTTTTTACTTAATGGAATAGTATCTGTATCGTTTGATTTTGGACAAAGATCTGGAATATAAAAAAATTAAGTAATTACTGCGCAAAAATTTCATTTTCAAAATTATAGACTAATAGAGAGCATACGACGATAATCTTAAGTTTTGAGAAATAATATAAGTATATTTTTAAATTACTAAACAACTTTTTATCACTAAATTAAACACGAAAAATAAATTGCAATAAATTAAATATACGAACCAAAACAAGAGCAGCATTCGTCATAAAGAAGGCTAAGGCAGAGAAAACAATCTTTACAGCAGCTACACGTAGTCAAGTCACATTTACAGCTGTTTAAGAGCATGCATTTGCTTACGGTACTAGCACAAATTGCTTCGTTACAACCATAAGCCTGACTTTGTGAAAATATTATTGATGGAATAATCGCTAATATCAGTGACTTTAAAAATAATAATAACATCTTCACAACTACAGTTACAACACGAAAACAAAAGCACTTTTCACTCTAACCATTTACTACCGAACGATCGTATTAAGTAATTATTATCTTTTTCCAATATATTTAAGAAGGATTGTACCAGCGCAAGAGTCAATTTTTTAAAGTAAGGCACAAAATATTTATTCTCGTTGTAAGATCGGCCGGTCGTTATCGCGTACTGCTTTTCCCGAGTATACCTTTGCCTGTTTTCAAAACACAGACCACATAGCATAATGATATACTTGTATCATTTCAACAGGCTTATTCTTGACGATGTTTCATATGATTTCTAAGAATACATATGCCCTATTTCTATATTTCTATAATGTATACTTACCGACTCAATGTGTGTGTATGTGGGGGGGGGGGGGGGATTATGATAAACAGTCAAGCAGAATGTATTATTGGTATAATTTTAACTAAGAAAATAAACTTCGATTATTAAGAATAAATTATGTAAATAAGCGCACGCACAAAAATAGACAGAGTGATGATGTCAGATAGAAACTTCTTTTCTGGATTTAATGTAATTTATGTTACATTTCGATACAAGTGTCGTAAGTGGCATTTTTCTGGCAGGGCGAGTTAAGCGCACGAGTGTACCAGGAAATGTCACTTTGGCATACGTAGAGTGTGATAAGGACGATGCCAGAAAGGAAAATGCCAATTCTTTTAAAATGTATCATAGACAAAGATAAATTTAAAGTATAAATTCATTTCATATTTACTAAGACAGGAGCAGCAGCTACCCCAAAGATTTCCCAAGCATTTTTTTACATTTTTTTAGGCATCGTGCATCGAATTTGGAGCATCCACATTTACTATCAATTTGACAAAAACTGACTCTGCTAATGCAAACTTTTCTATCGCACTCGCCTGCATCAGTCATCGATAATAGCGATGCTGTAAGCACAATGGCGAATAGTATGATTGTAAGTTTCGACATTTTACTGTTAATAGAAAATTCTTTTAGTCGTCACATTCACAATAATTGGCGTAAAATTATCGTATAAATTAAAAATAATTAATTCTAAAATGATCACAAATATTTCAAATAATTACTTCGCAGCGATATAAATATAATAGCAATATGCTTAATACTTTTCATATAATAAATATTTAAGTGATCACATCGAGTTCGATTTCAAAAATTAATCTGAGTAAATTTTTATTTTAGTTGTTGTTAGCTTACATTAACAATAATAATGTATTAAATATTGATAAATATTTAAATTCTGCGAAATTATTTCAAAACTTAATTATTGCGTTTTATGAAGAAATGATAGACCAAGAATAATTACCTGTGCTGAAAATGATTTCAATCGCCACCAATAACGAATTTCTTTTCCCATCTCTTTATATATCGGTAGAAACATGTTCAATATAAATACAATTAATGCAAACTAACATAGCGGATGTGATAAGCATTTCCAGGTATATCGGTAAAACAAACATAGTTTCATAAGCGTTATAATTGGAACATAACAAAAGAAAGACGTAGGTAATACATCATATTGAAATACGCATTATATTGTATTTCGAAATATTCAACATTTCATTTTGCGAAATAAATATATTATTTGAAAAAATATCAAGTTTACAGCCCTATTTCTTTTCATTATTTCTACATTAAAACAACATAACAAATATACTGGTATTAAAATTTTGTTAAATTTGTATGAACTATTATATATGTATTTCTCATAAATAATGGCTATGTTGCCTTTTCAATGACAGTTATATATCAGTAAAAATTAAATTCAAAACTCCTATAATTAAAGTTTAGTATAGTGACAATTTCATTATATTGCTTAGATTTAATTAGAATTTATTAGAATTTCTAATGAAAAGCATATTGTTAAATGTATAAAATTCCTACTTATTTCTTATTTGATTATGTATAATTCGATCTTTAATATTAGACTAATATTCTGTATAATTCAAAAATACTGTTAAAAATAAAACGGGTCGATAGCAAGAAAGCGACAAAAATAAAATTCGTATGCTAAATATTAGTTATTATAAGAAGCCTAGATATCCCCTTCAATACATATATATACGAGCACGCAATCTCATACATTTATAGTAGGCGCTTACTTATGTACATTATTAGAAACATAAATACCATGCCTCTAAAAACCTCAAACCTCTTTTATATTATATTCCTAACAAAATATAAATTGTATTACAAAGATTATATTATAAAGTATTATATTGCAAAGATATTTCTGATGGAAGAAAAAACCCTATATATTATGTACCTTATTCTGAAATTGTATATGTGTATTCAAAACTTTGTTTCCAGGGCTGTGTGGTATATTAATTTCAAATTTAGTCATCTACAATTTTTTAAAATAAAGAATTGAAATTAGAGAAATTTTGTTTACTTTTGCATAATGATTGCTATATTTTACCTCGTGGAACAGCGTCGCGAAAAGTAAGATTATAATATTAAAGTGATTAATTAAATTATAACGAAAATTTGTAATTTGTATCCAACATTATATTATTATTTTTGAATGTGCGCTTTTTTAGGACAAAAAATTTCCTAAGCGGTGAAAGTGAAATAGAAATCGAAGTTACCGTAAGCTTGGTTAGACCCACGTTTTTATATCAGGGTCTGCGTAGGTCTGTCTTGAAGGCAAACGGGGAAAGGCCCTACACTAAATTTTTATGCTCCAAAGCTCTTCGATTGCCCTTAAGAGTCGTCTGTCTGAAATTGTCTTAAAATTTTCAGATAAGCGACACTTTTACCCTTGAAATTATGCATCAACGGAAAGGAAGCTACCGCTGTGTAGGCTTATAAACGGATAATGCCGCCAAACTAATGGTTTACACGAGTTTCGCAAATATTTTTTATTAACAAATCTGCTATATTTTCTATTCTTATTCAACATTGACTTATAATTATCATACTTTATTACTGTTAATTGTATATCCTGTATTAAAAATACTTTGTTATTACCATCAAATGGTGCCGCTATTAATTTTGAATATTATATTTTGAAAAGTATTACCTTTACAGAAGAACAGTTAGATTTGACCGAAAAATCTTTCGTGTAACGAATAATAATAATTATTTTTTGTAACCCGCGAACGATTTTCGCTTATTTTGTACCTGTGAATCGGCACTAAAATAATTCTTTTTTTGACCGGCGAGCAAAAATATTACTTGAGCGGTAAAAAAAACTTTTTTGCCCTGTTAATAGGACAACCAATTTAGTAAGCAAAAAACTCTTTTGTCTTATTATGCGGGTAAAAAAGTCTTCTTTGCCCGCTTTTTTAAAAGTATTGATTTTGATGTAGTTGCATTATTTATTAGACAGTATTTTAATACTGATTTAAATCAATTATTTGTTTACAAAAAAATATGAATTTTACCTTTAATATTATATTTGAATAAGAACGTGGTGGCCGTGTTAAAAAATAGTCACGTCAGCCCCACTTAACACTTATGAAAAAGTACGCCCGGACGTTATAAAAAATATGGTGTACACCAAGATCTAAGTGGACTTTTAGGCTTTGTGTGGTTGCAGTACTGATCTGCGGCTTGTAAACGCCCTCGTCTATTTGACTCGGGCTAACTCGCCTTGACTCATGCTGCAAACTCTACACTCGACCTAAAAAACCCAGTTTACGCCCTTGGTACACAATATACTGTTTTTTAACAATTAACTTCTTTTTAACAAAATAACTTCTGTCATATTTTTAATTCTACAATAAAAAATAGCCGCCAATTCAGTGGCACGTATTTTTGAGTTCCAATAAAAGAATATTGTTTTAATGTATAGTATATATTAATGCTATTGTTTCCTCTTTATAGAGGAAGCTTTGTAAAAGTAAAATTTTCAGTTTCCTCAATACTTCTAGAATAGTAGTTTTCGATACAAGTGCGTAAAAGTTGATTCTACACGAGTGCGAGGTTTGTCGCCCGAGCGAAGCGAGGGTGATAAACTCACGAGTGTAGAATCAATTTTCGCACATGTATCGAACAATATTTTTTGATACAGGGAGCGTAAATGTGATTTTAAAAAGTTGCAAAGTACCTAAAATCGTACTTTACGCACACTGTATTAAAAAATACGTTTTGTACTATACAGACGATATTATTGAAATTTGGCATTAAATTTTGTTTTTTGGTTCCGAATTCGGAAAAAATAAGCTTATTTGGATCGATTAACGGGTTTCAGTTTTATGGTGAATTTTCGATAATTTTATTTTAGTTTTTTTTAATGATAAAATATAACTTTCAACCGTATAATAGATAGCGTATAAAAATACTTTTATTTAAAACCCTACAAGACAAAATTATCTTTGAAATAAAAGATCTGGACGTCTTAACTAAGAATAGGACATCACACGTTATGTAAGGAGCTCCAAAGTAGCGACGCATCCACATTGAAGTAGATGGCAGTGTAACAAATTTGGGGTGAGGTGTATAATTCTTCAAATTTGAAAATGATTATATATATTTATTATGATGACTCGTGGCGCTTTGTTGACATAGATTTACTCGGGCTTATTATGTGCTATCAATTTTATCGTGTTCGCACAGTAGATAAAATCGATTGCTGCTTGATCAAGACTTAGCGATTAACACATTCTCATACACATTCCCACTCATACGCTTTTCACTCTACGAATTGACGACGTCAGATTTTACTTTACAATTGTTTTGAGCAAATCATGTTCGGTCCGATTAATTGTCAAATTTTCTGTTCGCTCGCAGCGCGGCTTCAATATAATTTATACGCGCGCGTTAGATATCCAAGAAACGAGTGTCGTGCGTTGCGCTTACTTTTAGATGTCTGGAGTCGCTTTTCTGCGGAGATATAAGTCGGCGCAGCTGAAGGAGAGCCGCAGCGGACTCGGCGGTTGATCATGAATCGAAGATACGTGGATGTTTTCCCTGGGTTTGCTTCGTGTCGACTCCTTCACCGTTTGCTCGGATTCGCGGTACACTTTACAATGTCGAGTCTTACCCCTTTCGGGAAAATCGCCACTCGCCAACACTCGTCTCGGCGCAGGAGCCCGTTTATCGCTAGCCTCCTCGCCCTCAATCTGATTCTATATCGCCACTTTCGGTGGCACAACACCTCGCATCACACACTCGTCATATTTCCCTCATTCGCCGCAAACTGCTGTCGCGCTGGTCGGCTAGCGCGAGCCTTTCAAATGCTCTACCTTGCTCCTGGACCCTTACAGCAGTAAAGTCATTGGGTAAGGCATACGAAGATACGTAGATCGCGGTCATCCAAATGCCTGGTAAAGCAGCTCGACGGATAATAGCTAAGCAGAAGATCAAGATAGGCTATGGGTAGTCTTTACATGTTTTACATGTTACTCGTATGAATGAAGTTTAAACACTGACATCAACTACAAAGGGCAATTCTAAATTAATATGGCACAGTGTATTATGAAAACGCTTGTTTACATTCTGTGCGTCTTTCGGAGTAATGATGTGTTTCTTAAAAGCGGCCTGCGTAATTATATATATATATATATATATACATACATACAAATCTTTTTATATATATATATATATATATAATTAGAAATATTATTTATTACTAGTGTTTGATATAATAACTTGTATATTTGATACAATAAGATATATACATTTGACTTCATATTTTAACTTTTATTCTGCTAGTATTGTAGTAAAGGATGAAGTTCGCTTTAAAGTTAAATGTTTTTGAAGAATGTAACAAATTAAAAAAAATATTAGCAGTTTCGAAGCATGTACAAGGCAAGATCTATAAGCTATATCAAAATGACCACGGAGATAATAGGCCACGGAGATGACAAAATTGATTATTTATATAAAAAACAAAATTTAATGTAGAATAATGTTATGCCCTTTGAAATAGGTTCGTATACTATGACATGCTTTTCTCTTAGCCGTTGCAGAATTAAAAAATATCCATCCGTTTTAAATATGAAGACGCTACGGAGATGACACTGAATTTTTACTCGGAAGAAAAAATTATTTTCCATGTTTTTTTTCTTAGACCTACTTGTATTTAAAAAATTATATTAATGCATGAAATTAAAGGTTTTTTAACGTACTTTAAGATAGTGGTTGCAAAAAGTAAATAGTCTAAAAAAGCAAAACTATGGGTACATCTACATTTCTGCAAAATATTGTCACACTCTTTCAAGCGTAATTTAGATTAACAAAAAAAATGTTTTTCTTTTTTCTACACATAAAATGAAAGATCAAGACAAGACTTTTCGAACAGTGGTATCAAAATATAAAAAACAAAACATTTTTATTAATAAAAACGACGATGAACCTGAAGAATCTTGAAAATTACATCACAAAAAGGCCACAGATATGACACAATTTCAATTATTTTTAGTATAAATTTATGAGTAATAAGTCCGTAAATTTGTTCCTACAATTGTAATACTTCGACACAATTTCAAGCGAAATTTCAAGTATTTTAATTGAAACACATGAAAGATACAAGCCTGCACGTTTAAAATGTCAATTTTTGTAGAATGACTCATATAAAACTTTTTTTGTGTTTAAATTCACAAATGGATAATATATTATGCATGAATATGTTTGTCATTGTGTATATGCTTCCAATAATCTCCCAGGAACTTTTGTTTTTATTGCTGTCGATTGAGATATATAGAGGGTCATTTTATTAGAGGTGATAAAATTGTATGAGTGAAGAGAACAAGTGAAAATTGAGGTTCGAAAGTGGACTTTTTTGCATTGGTGAGAAAGGGTCGATTTATGGTTTTACCTGCGTTTCCGGCCTACCCTTGAGAATAACGAAAGTTTACTTCCCCAGATTTATACTATCCAAGGTTATACTAACCCAGATAACAATGTGTCGTCACAGAGACATCCGCGTGACGGCACAAGACGACGCACGGTATTTCTCGAAACGCATGATAAGGCAGAAGATGATAAGTAACCAATGGCTATAGAAAATCTACCCTAACCTCGAATGGTAATATTTGACACCCTATACCAAGATTCATACTTATTCTCAAAGAGGGCGCTATCAGGATTAATATGTGAGATTTTAAACTGTTGTTGATTATGCCTATACCTATAGACATAATAATTGCACATCGTATTGTAAAAGTGCGTAAAAACTCTCAGAATTATTAATAAATTACATAAATAATGTGAATTAAACAAAAATAATGTGGTAAAGCAAAATTAGTTAATTCATGTGTAAAATCTATCGCTTTGGTTATCGAACTTGTCGTTTTTCCAGCTCGGTTATTATAGCACCAAGCACATGCTGCTAGTTACTCGACGAACCTTCTCGAAGGCAACAGGCAAAAAAAATTGGAACCGAGTGGAAAGACGAGATCGAAGCATTTTCGTATTGTCGAAGTAAACTGCAAATTTTTCTATAATGGCGGTGAGGCAGCAACGCATCGAGTTCTGTCCATCTCTTTCTGCCGCAAAAGTTCAGACTTACAGCAGCGTTTGTGTAATATCTGCTGTCCCCGTTAATCATTTTATTGCGGTCTCTGTCTAGATATCTAAAAAGTTTAATTATTTAAAAATAACAAATATGCATAATTATTTTTCGGCATAGTAGGCGTAAAGTACGCACTTTACGCCTTCTTTTGCGAACGTAAAGTCGTATTTTATGCCCAGCGGGGGTGAAGTACAACTTTAAAAAATTAAATTAACTTTATGCATACTATAACGAAAAATAATGTTCGTACCGCGGGCGTACAACTTTACTTGTACTTTGTACGAAAACTACTATTGCTGATCTCTAGTAGAGATTTTAATAACAAATAAAATAGAAATTCAAACCAATTTCGACCATAACTAACTTTTTATATCAATCAAAATTTGTCGCGGCAGTTTTTAACAATTAGTCGGGATATAGGTAATCAAAATTTGTCGAGACCGACATTAAAAATTCGGTTTATTTCTAGCAATATTATTCGATCTCAAGTTTTATTATTAATTAGCTTACACAAGTCTGAACTCTTGCGGCTGCAAAAGATGGACAGAGCTCGATGCGTTCGTACCTCACTGTTATCGTAGAAAAATTTTCAGCTTCTTTCGAGAATACGAAAATGCTTCAATCTCGTCTTTCTGCTCAGTTCCAATATTGTTTGTCCGTTGTCTTCGAAAACCGTCGTCGAGTAACTAGCAACATATGCCTGGTGCTAATATAACCAAGCTGGAAAGACGAAAGGTTCGGGAGAGAGCGTCTATGAAAAACGCTTTTGTATTATATTGATCGCTATCAAATAGTATCAATTAACAGTTAACAAGTTAATAAAAGCTACACATATAAACAACGATATAAATTCTGATTTCCTCCGGAAAAAAGAGAATTTTGGCGTTTATTTGCTTACGGCCGTTATCAGCCATCAAAGAGACGACAAAAGCATTAGGTCGAACTGCTCGTCCATGCGTTTCCGAGTCCTTTATCGCAATGCGCGCGCAGACCGATTGTAGCTCGTTGCGCGTTTTCGTCGGCAAACTTACACTAACTGCCGGCTCAATTTTCTTATCTACGAGCGGATCTGTCGCAGAGCTGTCGTAACGGTATATGGCATCAGCAGGGCAGCTGTGAGACCGGCAACAAAAATAGCTTCTCCTCGCTCGCGATATCCTAGACCCCAGAGTCATGTATGTATATACACTCCTGACATCATAAGGATCGGCCCGAGCTGGCTTTTCTCGCGGCCGCACACCTGCAACGTGAGCAGTCTATTTCGCAGTATATAGTATTATATAAACCTATATAGATGTACATATTCGTTATCCGACGAGCCGATCGAGCGACGTCTACTCGGGCTTATAAAGACTGCGTAGCCGGTCTTTTGAGCCCTCTCTCTCTCTCTCTCTCTCTCTCTCTCTCTCTCTCTCTCTGTATATATATAATTCGCAAATCCTTGGCAATGATGTCGCAGTTGCATGTATCTCGTTTGCGCGCACTGGGGGAGGAAGAGCTTAGTCGGATGCCGCGTCGACGCCATTGCCAGTACGCGCCGGGAGCGCAATACTACTCTGCTGCATCGCTGCTGCAGCTCTGGCTTCGAATTTCTCAATTATTCGGATCAGCGATTATTGCCCGGAAGAGCCAGATGCTTCCGCGCGTACGTATATACGTATATTGTATGTATATATATAGCTATAATTCTATATACCTATAACTGTACTGCGGCTAATGTGCCCGGGTATTATCGCGGCCGGTTACTTTCCTGCGATAATAAGGTATATATATATAGGGCGATCGAACGCAAGTTATTATTGCTCTATACTTATATATGATCAGGAAGCGATCATTTTTCACGCATACGCGAAAGTATATAGTTATTTGGACAATTTTATTATTGCAATAATTTCAACGCATCCCATCGATCGTATGAATATAATTCAACGCTCAATCGCGGTCAACAATCAAAATGTATATAATAACGAGTCGATAATTCGCGAGAAATTACGAGAAACTTCGTGATCACGAGAGCTCTTGAGACGCGAAATATAATGAAAAGTTAAAAGAAACAGCATTATTATTATTGTACATATAAATATAAATATGAAGCCTTTCGTTCGGGCAAGGCTTGAAAAAGTCCCTATATAACACACTATGTATATATATATCCTTCTGAACAAAAGATGACGCCGAATGGAAACCGCTGCAGCGTCGGCGCAATGAATCTGGCGAGCATTATAATGAGGTACAATTTGGAAGTGTTTGAAACAATAGCATGTCCTGCAGAGCGTGAATCATTCGCCGAGGGACGAGCGCATTGCATCGCATCTCTCGAGCTGAGCAGAAGCGCGCTATATAAGAGAAAACGATATCGCCCACACCACCGAGCAAAAGAGGAAGCAGAGAAAATTGAGAACAAAGCGGCATTGGCAAGTGCGGCTCAAAATACAAGCGATGCAATTGTTTAATAAGTATTTATATTTTTTATTCTCCTCATATACATATAATTATCATAGCAAAATAACGCGGGCCTTCGAAATAGCTTTTAATGAAGATCCGTAAAGAGCCACGATATATAGAGCCGAATGAGAGCTACAAGAGGAGAGGGGAGGGGGCCGGAGCACCTGCAGCTAGTGAAAGAGAAGATAGAGGACGGAGAAAAGGCGATGATAGGCGAGCAGCAGCAATAGCAGCAGCAGAGAAACAGGAGGAAAATGGTAGGTAGAAGTGCATATCTTAATTACAATATTCCCACGGGTTGAACACGAGACTCTTGGTCCCCGGCATAAGCTGCGCGCGCTCGACCCATTGCAGTGCAGCAGCAGCAGCTCGCGGCTTAGGTAGACTGTAGGAATTTAATTAATTTACCAGTAGCAAGCCGACTTGCTCCTTGTCGCCGCCTTGAAATATCGTATCCTTCTTGCAGTAACAACTATAGCTGCTTCCTCCCGCGCTCAACCTTTTAACGACGCGATGCATTCCGTGCGTGCGCTTCTCTTTCAATTCTCGCGCGAGATAAGTTGCTATGCTCTTTCTCGCCCCTCCTCTCTGGGCTTATATAAGCAAGCGCAGGCTGTGCCGTGTATGGAGACAAAAGACGCCGAGTGGGTATATCCGCTTACCGGAGACTTCGCGTGTAGTTCGCGCGCTGTCTGTGTATACTATATATATGTATATATATACCGATGCAATTGTCGAGCCGATTTTGAGGGGGTGATGCTACTCGAGATTCGCGCTGTTGCCTGTCACTCTATATTACACGGAACGACTGGAAGTGTCTCGGCTCATTTTTACCCCTTCGATATATATATACAACGCGTCTTC
The DNA here is from genome assembly GCA_020010945.3 of Muscidifurax raptorellus. Taxonomy (NCBI): domain Eukaryota; kingdom Metazoa; phylum Arthropoda; class Insecta; order Hymenoptera; family Pteromalidae; genus Muscidifurax; species Muscidifurax raptorellus. The sequence continues at coordinate 26,512,189 of CM052078.1, forward strand.
GAACTCGCGCTGCTAAGAAGCTTTGCGCGAGATATAGATCCTTCGCAGGTATTGTGTTGCACGAATGTCGATGCTCTCCTCTTACTTAATTTCGATGCTGTATACTCGAGTTTTATCGCATTAGCGTGTAATTTTCTTAAAATTTCAAAATATCATTTTTAGTATATATATATATATATATATATGTATATAGGTGTAGACCGTATAATCTTGAGTAGCAAATCAAATCGAGCTACTTGCCATAAACAAAGGGCTCGAATCGGCGGATTATCTTAAACACTTATCTTTAAGTATCATAGAAGCGCGCACTCGGTTTCGGAGGCCATTTCTCTAGGTTTGATCGATACCGGCGCACGTACTTCCCGAACATGTGCCTGACTGATCAGTTCATTACACGTAGCCCCTATATAATAACGCTTTGAAACGAGATGAACTACCGATGCTCGTGAGATAATTTGAATCTCCAATTACTATGCTAAACTGCAGAATCTTTTCTTTTATTTTGCTTCGCGAATAAATTAAATTTTGAATTGCTAATTAACTGGAAACGACCCTATACATCAGTGTATATAAAAATCAGCCGAGAGTTCGCCCCGACTGAAAATGACGAAGACGGATAATGAGAGCGAAAAAAACGAGGGTGAAAAAAGTCGGAAAACGGTATAGAGAGCACTCACCGAGTGATGGATATAAACACACGGTGACCGCATCGCGCTGCAGATAGTCAACGATGAGGCATACCTATATATATATATAGAGAGAGAGAGAAAGAGAGGGAGAGACGGAGAGAGAGATGAAGAAGCTATAGGCGAAGCTCGGGGAGACAAATGGAGAAGTTGCACCGCGGGAGAAGGTGGAAATCTTGATTTGAGTGGCTCCTCTCGGCCGGCGATGGAAAACTCGTAAAAACGCGCGGCCGGCAAATCCTTCGTCGAACCATTAACGCCGATTTCCTCTTGAGCCGCCGCTTTCTTTCTTCGCTACTTCAAAGCCCCCTCGCTCTATACTCCCCCGCGGCAGATGGCCCGATCGGAAAAAGCGACATATATAGCGCGGTAGTGTGCGCGAGAAAAAAAGAAACGCGAAGATCGATCGACCGAGGTGATGACCAATTCGAGGCTTCTGCGCTTGTGGAAAGAAAAAAGTGTCTGGAAAACGCACGCCGGTGCGTGGGATTAGAAATAAATAGACGATGATTTGTTAGCGCGAACCTAATGCGCAGCTCTGCAGATACATAACTAAATGACGCCGGTATTATCGCGACCGTATTATTTTTTTACATATATACTCTCGCGCTGAAAAAATTCGCTCTCGCTTTATATAATTTGATGAGCGACACGCGCATAATTATATCGAGTCTGCTATGTCGCGTATAAGTTTGCCGTTTCCATTTACTCGAGACAAAGCTAAAATTACGCCACACAAAAGCTCGCTCGGTTTATATAACATATGTATAACAATGGAGGCTCGTGCATATTCAATTATAGAGTTAGGTAGGCATATAAAAACATCCTTGCTACTGCGCAAATATAAAAAGAAGCCGAAAAAAGTTATCCACGCGGTCAGCACCAGGCATATATCGGGAATTAAGTTCCTTATCGCGCTACTTAAATAGTTGGCCGCCCCCGCTCGTATATATAGAAGCGGCGTAACAACAGTGGAATACTAATGACAAACTTACAATGCGGGAATATGCGCATCGGAACGGCTGCACCCTCGTGAGCGAGAGAGAGAGAGAAAGATAGAGAGAAAGAGAGAGAGAGAGAGAGAGAGAGAGAGAGAGAGAGAGAGAGAGAGAGAGAAATTGGATCTTGCAGTTCAACGTCGTGAAGCCAGGCTGCAGTCGCTTGTACGGCTGCTCTCGTCCTGGCTGTAGGTATAGCTTCGTAGCCACAGAGAGAGAGAGAGAGAGAGGAAGAGAGAGAGAGAGAGAGAGAGAGAGAGAGAGAGAGAGAGAGGCAAGGAATCGCGTCTATTTATCGAGCATCCCCCCGACCAAGACGACGTCTGCAGCGACGTTCATTGGAATATTCAGTCGACGCCCTGTGCACCGCGACTCCATCCTTCGACTTCCTTCCCGAGCATTCGACGACTCGCTTGTTATTCTTCGGCGCTAGGACTTGTACCCCCCCCCCCTCCACTCAGGTCTACTGCTTCTTTGCCTTTTTTCACTATCTTTTTTCTTAATCGATGATTAATTCCGTGCTTTTATTCGTGTACGCTATAACATATGGACCACTTGTCGAATCAATATTCAAACAAGATCCGCAGAAAGAGCCCACAGTCGCAGGCAAACTTCCGCCAAATAAAAGCCTTCCTCTTCGCCCGTCTGCAGCGGCGAACTCTTCAGTTGAGTAAATAAAAATCGAGCGCAAAGAAGGAGCTTGCAGTCGGCGCGTCGAGGTAAAAGAATCCCGGGCGTCGCTGCAGCGTAGCTCTCTCCCTCTCGAGTAAAAATATTCGGGACTACGCGCGAGTTCGGCGACGCCTAGCATTTGATTGAGTCGTCGAACAGCAAGTTCCCGAAGCCTACAAAAGGCAGCAGGAGCGGCAGCAGCAGCAGCAGCCACCGAACTTGAATTTGAAATGAGATTCTCCCTTTCAAAGTGTATCCAGTGTACCCGGCGGGAGGAGGAAAGGCCACCACTGGCAGCAGCGATTGCTTCCGAACAAAGAAAGCGCACACTTGAAATTCGCGCGCTAGCTCGCTTCTCGGCGGCGCAATGCACTGTGAAACCGAGTCCGGGAGAGCCGATGCGGCGACAAAGAAGAAGACCCTTCCCCTGCTCGGAGCTTGAGCGGCTTGAGAGTCAGATTTAGGCGAGCTTAACGGTGGGATAATTGGCAAGATCGTATAGTGTTGTTACAATTTCAGCGCAGCACACGCCCGAGTTTTTGCAACGAAAATAAAACTCGAGCCAGCAAAATCCATTTGCGCGTGCGGGGTGACGCTCACTCGAAAGCAAACATCGACTCTTAGTCTCCCTCGCGCACGGATACTGTATTGTTCGACCACTTATACACACACACACACACACACATACGCATATATATATATATATATATATATATATATATATATATATATATATATATATATATATATTCTATACTGTAAGAGGGAGACGCACCACTATATATATATTGGTATAGAGATATAGGATATAAGCGAATAAGAGCATAGAGGAAGATATATCTGGCGCCAGTGTTATACGATTCGCGTCGGCGTCTGTGCGTCTGCTAACTGGCGCCAACTAGACGCTCGTTCCGCTTTTCCGACCCCCCTAAAAACACCCCCACCCCTTGCGCTCTTTCCGTGATTCTTGCCTTTCGCTTATATTCTCTCGCTGCTTTTTCTTGCATGCCTCTCCCAACCGAAACTCTCTCGGAGGTCTGCGTCGGTTTTTGTATACTGCGTCGACCTTTTCGCTATGAAGTTAACGTTTGATGCGCGCCGTTATTTGGGCCAACTTGCTTCGTCAGATGTTGTACCACCCTCTCTCTCGCTCTCTCTCTCTGAATTTTAAGTGCTCTTTGAGCAAGAGAAAGCGGGGTCATTCCGGAATTTTGAAATTTTTAATAAGAGTACGAGATTTTAAGAATTTAGCGCTATAAAATCTAGTGTATTTTGTTGTCTTTGGCGCTTGATCTGCAACATTTTATATTTATATAGACTGATTGCACCGTTTTTGTGAAAAGCATCAAGTGAGCCTCAAAATGATTACGATTTAGAAACACATTTTTAGATGAAGTCTATACTCAAGCTCCTATACTGAGGACAAATAAGGAAAATAAAATATGCGGCCGAATCTTATACTCCATATCATATACACGTATAATAAGAACATACAACATCGATAAGAACCCGATAGTATCTCTCGGTGCGCATAAACCGACCACAGTGTATGTACGTATGTGTTATTTACTTAGTTCTCGCTCTTCTCCCCTGTCAGCGGGCGATTCTATTTCCCTTTATTCTTATACTTCCCTGCACCCCCGCCTGGCATTCCGCAGCGGTCTGCGCGCTATCCAAACACTCCCGCGGCCGCAGATGAGTATTACAGCAGCAGAAGCGAACGCATAGAAGAGGCCGCCGAGGGGCAGAAACGTGTATGTATACGCTCGCGGCCGCCGGTTTGGCACAAGTCGCTCCTGGCAAAACAAAATCCTCGACTCGAAACTATGATCCATAATACAGCCTTCTCTTATCACAACAATTCGCTTCCCCTATCCTCGCTATACTCGTATATCGATCGAGCCATACGCGTGTGTATACATAGAGAAGGGGGGGAGGGGGAGGGAGGGCGGGCTGCGCGGCTGCTGCACTATTGTAATAGAAGAAAACGTTTACTCAAATCATATCAGCTCCGGCGCTGATTCGCGCATCCGCGAATGCGAATAATCGGTTCGCCGATTCTTTCGTCAAACATATATAGCTGTATATACAGCTATGCTGCATGCGGAGCTTAAAAGGAAATTTCCGCTAGGCTACGGCGATGTGCAGAGCCGAAAGCACACCAACCTAGGGAAATACGCGCCAGTCGACTGCTCTTCGTTATTCACGGAGGCTTAATTAGAATAAATTGAATTTGATGAAGGCGCCGACGCTACCGCGAGAGAAGCTTTCACCCTTGTGCATCGGTTAGAAGAAAAATATTAGGATTTTCGAGAAGGAATATATACCGCTTGTTTGCACCTGCGCGAGTTTCCAGCGCGCACTAATTATGAGTTTCTTCGCACCCGCTCCAGCTAGAGCGCGGCATTCCTTAAACGAGATGCTCCCGAAGCTCACTTATACCGGTGCGTTTACGAGCAGTCATCCGATCATGGATAAAAGTACTTGTAATATTACGTATACGTCGGGCCATCGCATATTCCGTGGTATCCTTGTCTCGTATAAGGCTTTTTGATACTTTTAACCTTATCAACGCGTCTGAATCAGGGCGTGCAGTTTTTCTTTCAAACACACATCGTCGGCTTTCATGTGCACGTAAGCGGGGCGCATCGTCTATATGTATGTATAAAGCTTTAGTCGTCGTTGACACGACAACTTTCGAGTGGATTATCTTATCGCACTTAACTTTTATACAGCGATATTTTTTCATCGTGAAAATCGATCTGAATATAGATTATCGAGATCAGATGCATGTAAGCTGTAACGTTTTGTTGCGCACTTTGTTCGTCGTTTCACTTTTTTGTTTAAAAATAAATACAAAAATAAAAAGCCAATGGACGCTTTAACACTCTCACAGCATAAAGAATGATGGTAGCCTGGGGGGGAGTTAAAATAATACTGCGCCAAAAATGAAAAAAACTACAAGTCATATATAGAAATGGCTTTATACAAGTCTGCCGACAGAGTGAAAGTGTTTAGATCTAAATGAACACGAACAAAAATATTTTAGAAAAATTACTCTTAAATACACGATAAAAATTACGATGAAGTACAGTAAACATGGGACCATCCTCCATTCTGTAAAATTTTATCATGATTTTCACCGTAAAAATGACAACACCGGGGGCTTAAAATTTATTTTGAATTAAAATCGCATAATAAATATTTTTAATACATAATTTTGTCAGCGCTATATCATTCATCTCTTTAGTAATTATAATAATTAGAATAAAACATATAAATGTAATAAAAAATTGCATAATGCAAATATATTAACAGTCCTTATAGGTTCTCTTCTCTTTAACGATGACCGTAAGTGAAGCATTGAAAGACTCAATGCGATTGGTCTACACAAAAAAGCGCGGGAATGAACTTTATGAAATTTTCATTTTTTAAAATACTTATAATTATCAATGTTTAAAATTAAAATTTATAATACTTTTATAAAAAACACGCAACAAGTCGCCGGCGAATAAAAATAGTGGACGCGCGACGGGCTACGAGGAAACTTTCTTTACCGACATATCCGACTTGACGACTTATCTTCAAAGTAAAAATTACGGGGATTTCACCGTAAAATTTATATGCATCCTCGATAATTTTAAAATATTTTCTTAGTAAATATTACATGCTCTGAAATATTACATTGACTTCATGGTAAAATTTAATATTCGGTAAAATAATTATTCAACGCTTAATGATAATAATTATGAGATTCAATTGTAAATATGCCTATAAGTCATCATTGTCCCACGTTTAACCTTAATTTAACGGTAAATTTTTTGATATTTTTCTGTGCGTGAAGGGATAAACATAAATAAAAAATATAGAGAAATTTATTAAATCTATGTAACATATGTATAACGAAAGATTACAACAAAAATTGATTAATAAAAAATATGGTTAAACTTTATATTTTATAACGTTATAGAATTCTTTAAAATTTTACTTTATGTGTACCAGCCTATGTAAACTTGCAAATAACTGCATTTACCTCTTAATAATTTATTCGTTTAATTAATTCTGGTTCAGTAAAACTCAAATTCAATTCATAATTATTACGTAACATCGTCGTCAATTTTGTGTATATATAATTTTCATGAAAATCATTAGGAATTAGCATAATTTCCTGCACATTCAGCTGAAAATAATGACCGTCTATAGTTGGTGGAAATTTAAAGTCACAACGACGTAAGATGATTTTCGCGTCATACTTGCAAATGACCGCACAGTCACGTGTTGAAAATATAAAGCAATCCATACGAGCAACACAGAGCTTTCCATTCGTATCGCATCTCTGAAAACGTTACGAGTTTAGCATTGCGCCGCGCTCAAACATTAAAAATGCAGAGTTCGCAAACCAGATTGGCAGCAGCTCCGTTGTAGCCGCATTAATTGAGCATTAACCAGGCATTTAATCTTGCACGTGCGCGCGTTAAATAATTCGCGCGTGCGGCTGGTCGGCCTTAAAACGAGCCAAATTTTCGTATTCGCACGTCTCTTATGCAGCAGCAGCTCGCGAGGCCGTTGGAAGCCGCTAAATTTTTATCCCCTAAAAGCCGGAATGACGCCCTATAAATTCCGAATGGCATCATTTGGCCGGCTTTGCGTTTATAAATCGCGAGCGGCTATTTGCGGACAGATTCGACAGGACAGTAGGCTCCGTTTGATTTGCCGCGGACTTTATGAGCGATCCGGCTGTCGGGAGCTTTCGCACGCACGCGCACGTGCGAGCCGGTCAACTCTCGTGATTAATGCCTAGTTCCGAACGCGCGGAAAATTTTCGCGAAGCCAGCGCGAGCCTTTCCAACATCGCAGGGGATTGACGATTGCTCTGTACTTTGAGCGAGGAGAGTATCGAGATGCGGGATCATCGTCATCTTTCGCGTTTTACTTCTTGATTGTAGCATTCGTGCTTGTATATGAAAATATGAATGGCTAGTAAATTTATCGTTTTTTTTATGCTCTGTTTTCTTTTTTCTTCTAGAGGAAGCTTAGTATAGGGAAATTTCGAGTTTTGTATACGAATCGTGAATTTTTGGAAAATTTTCACATGCGTGTGTGAATATCGTCGCTCCAAATAAAGAGTAAAAGATCCCAAAATTCCCCAGGAAACTAGCAGATTTCATTTCCATCTACGAAAACTGCCAGATTTCACGCGTTTGTTAGGAAGACTGAGACATTTCATACGTCCGGTTCAAGAGCTATATTAAATTTCTCTTTTTTTAGTACTCTGAAAATTTCAGATTTTTTCAAGGGTCTGCGGATGTCGAGGAAAACTTGTTTTTTTATTTTCGTTCGCCGATAACTCGTTGAAAACGTTATCGATTATCATTTCCATAGTACACTCTTTTTACTGTCTATTGATTTAAAAAAAAATTAAAATACATGATTTATCATTTAAAAAAATGAGAAATTCGATATATTCGTGAAACGAAAGTGTAAAATGTCTTAGTTTTCGTTGCAAAATGCGTGAAATCTCTTAGTCTTCGTGGCAAAAAGGTGAAGTTAGTTTTTGTGGCAACTATTGAAATGTTATGTTCTTCGTTGGGAGGAAGTGAATGAAATCTCTTATTCTTCTTTAGGGGCGACGATATAATATCCTGAAAAATATTCCAAAATTATTGATCAAAGTTCATTTTTCTTTCTTAATCGGGAAAACGATAACCATAACAAATATACAAATACTAAAAAACTATATACATTGTTAATGTATAAGTAAATATCTATTCTAAGAGGCTACTCTTTAGTGATTCTTAGATAAGACGGTGACACAGGAGAGCCTTAATTAATGATATTTTTGGCTCCAAAGATTTTTGCATAGCTTAAAAAACGTAAAGTTATATATTGATTGAACAGTAAAAAGTAATAAATATTTATGAAACCAATGTAAATATTGAAAATTCTCTCGTCCGTTAGAATCTTCTGTTAGAATAGCCCCAGCGGTTGCCAGTGCGGTAGTGCCACCAGAAGTGCATCGCTCGAAGGTCAGATCAGCCGGCAGATCTATGTAGATGTTGATGTTACCATGGACAGCAGCCTGGACCGGAAATCTGTCGTGGTAGGCTTCACTTTGGGTATTTCTCGAAGCACTTCTCGATCCCGATGTCGAAAGTACCCCTTGTAATTGGCGGAGAGGTTCACGCTGACGGCGATACGTTCCCCCTTCTTATACCTGCAGTTTTGATTTTCGTTAGTTTGTTGGGAATTAGAAGTAGTAGATAATTAATTTGTCTCAAGTTTGCACGGATTACTTATACTCGGTAGTGTTAGGAATTTCTTTCTACAAGTGCTCGGTCAATTTACGGGGTCCATGAGCTTTCCGTCTCTGCCGGTTTCTCATTGGATTTATTATATTACAGTGGGAGTTAATCGAAAAACCGGAAATGTGAAATGAGAGAATTAAACTGTTTTACCGAAACCATTTTGGTCTGATCACAAAAGTGAGTATAATTATGAGGATATACATAAAAAAATCAACACTTCAGCGTACGCATGCGCGCATACTCATTCAATTACTGCACGCCCATCACATATTCTTTTTTGAATTTCATTTTGGATTATACAGTTCAAAAACTAATAAATTATAATATATGCTATTGGAGTATAAATTATGTTCGTGATATGGGCCTACATATCACAGCACTAAGCTGTTTAATCTGTTAATGCAGATATAATTGTATATATTGACGTTCGTGATCAGGAATGTAGCAATTTGAAATACAAAATATGAAATATGAACGGGAACTATCATTTTAAATAAAAAAACATAACCTCGATTCTCAGATGAAATCTCGATAAAAACCAAGAAGAGATCTCGTCAAATCTCGCCGATATTGACCAATACAAATCTTGTCTCATCTCGAATGGATCTCGCAAAGTCTTGCTATCTATACATATATAAAGTTCTCTATAAGACATTTCGTCACTCGCTCTTTAACTTTTCATTAGCCAATTGGAATGGTTTGATCGATTACAAACAATTGACGTATTATAAAAGAAAATCTTCTATATATTTTATCTTGTCCCACCGTAGTTATTTAACAAACCAAAATTGTTTGAAAACTATCGATCTTCCTGAGGCAATTGCCTCGGGAAGATCGATAGTTTTCAAACAACTTTAGTTTAGGCAAAAGGAGGTACAGATAAAATGTACTTTTCACTGAATAACAGGGACAGGTTTCATTACGCGTATTTGCATACAGTGCTAGTTCGTTTAAAGCATCGAATGTGTTAAATAATGTGCGATTTAGATCAACTTAATTGATTTAAGTTGCGATTGACAATTTATAAATTGCGTTAATTTGTATACTGTTTGCTCTTGTCCAGCGACTGTTCCACAATTTTTTGCCCCTCACTTGATATGATATTATTCTTTTTTCATGCAATTTTAACTATGTATCGTTATTATATGTATGTATGAACTAATAAAAATACTCTATGCTAAAAATTGCGATAAAAATTGTAGTGATCTTGATAAAGTTCATAATTAAAAATATTTACGGAAATCTACTGTAACTGTGGCCGTTATGACAGGTAAATGTTCCGCTTTACTATAATAATTTTTATATATATATGTGTATGTTAATATTATTAAAATATATAATAATATAAAATATATGGTACATTTTAGGATCACATATCAGGCACACAACAGCTTCACTTCAGATCAAATCATAAGAGAGAACCGTGAACGACGCGTTATCGGCGTGACTGTCCGGAAATTTTGTTTTACAAGCCCTTAACAGCCTCGTAAAAAGTCAATTTTCCTCCGACATACTTTTGCGTTTCTTCGCACCTTTTTCGCCCCCGGCGTCAAGCCTGCTCTCTCAGAAATCCCGACGACAAGCGAGCGGGACGAACCTAATTATCCGTATAGCTCGACCCCTCGTGTCGGGGGGCAAAATAAAAAAGCAACGTAGGCAAGAAATCCCCTCGTCGAACATCTCTCCCTTCGCGAGAGGGAGGGAGAGCAAGCGAGAGAGAGAGAGAGATGATAAAATTAGCCGGCATGGCAAAACACACAGCCGCCGCGTCGCGCATAACTCGGCAGTTACGATGCAAAGATCGCGGCCCGGCTGGTGTGTGCTACGTGCACCGAGATTTAACGCCGGCGTCCGCCTTATATATTATATAATGTCCCAGGTCAAAGTGGGAGTTACACGCGTACTGGAATTAGCGTAATCTATATGTTCGTATAATGCGCTCCCTTCCCCTCCACCCTCTCTCTCTCCTCGTTCTCTACGTCCGTGAAGATATCCGGAGCCAAGCGGCACTTTATGCGCGACGCGATAATGCAAGAGTAGGCTCGCATACTTGATGTGACAGGCGAGAATCGGAGACACTATGCCGTTTGGCTGGAATCTCGCTGGGATTTGTTTTTGCGGTTTATTGCCGGTTGGCAGAATTGAATGAAAGATGCTCACACGTGTGCTTAATGGTTCCTACATATCGCCTGTGGTCGGATCGGTTTATGGAAGTATAAATCTGATTTTATTTTATTGTGCCTCTTATGGGTATTTGTATTTATTTTCATATACGTATACTCGCTTACAGCCCACTCTGAACGATGAAATAGGCGCGATGAAGAAAGATGTTTTGGCTTATTATAAGGTAACACATATCAGGGAGATATATCCAAGCGAGCTCATATTTTCCATTACTCCACCTTGAAAATTTGCCTCTCCCGCACGGCGCGATCGCGTTAAACAAGACTTCCTCACGTCTCGCATGCTTCGCGGTCGTATCCTAGAACAGCACCTTGCCATACCTCCGTAGGCGGTAGGTAATACGCGCCGGGCATCTTCGAGTCCGGGTAAGCTTCTCGGTGGCCTGCGGCTCAGTCCCCCGAGTGCTCCACGAGCCCGGAATCAAATAGCGCGGCTCCCGGATACCAAACAACGCCGCGCGCGATATCCGGTCGCCGCCGCCGTGCTCCCGATTATCCGCATTGTTTCTCCTCCTCCTTGGCAGGTATGCTGTATCGATGTTATACAATATCGAGAGGGACCAACTTTTGTGTGGGACCAACATTTTGCTTACTTACTATAAGGAAACCTTGTAATACTAAATTTTCGAGTTGTCGTGAAAATGTGTTGGAAATGTGTTTTGAGGCCATTTGAAAAGAAAAATGGTATATTTTTACAAAATATCCGTATGGATGTATATGTGTGTTTGTACGCCTATATCTCAGCTTCTACGTAGTGGATTTTAATCTACCAAGTCTCATTCCTCATTACATATAATTAAATATTTATTTAAATTGTCGATATAGATGGCGGGTGATATTATGCGAGTAAAAACTATTGCAAGAAAAAAAGCAATTGCACAAAAACTACCTATTCAACCGTACATCATAGTTATAGGCGCAATATATAATGTCCAAGACATACGTGTCTGCATCGATGAAAAAATGTATAAAGTAAATAGCATTTTACACGCTTTACATGTTTGTTTTAAAGCATTTCACGTATTTAATCTTGAATATCCAATATCCAGAGAACATTTATGGTTATTGCTCCAAAAAGGGATATACAGAATAAACTGAAAATGTGATCCCGAAATAAGTTCTATCCAACACGCTATTATAAAAAGTTAAGGCTTCAGAGGGATAATCATGCCAAGTAAAGTAACGTTTTGTTATTTAGTTGCTAAATTTTTTTTCAGTCCATTAAATACAGGTGCGCGTAGTTTTATTTTTTAAATATATAGTCAAATAACTTCAAATTTTAATGGGATATAGTTCGATACGTGATCCATCAACATGATTTTTTCGTGAGGTTATGATGTGTAGTTTCAGCAATATGAATTTTTCAAAAAAATCACCCTTTTCATTTTTCCTGCCAAACGATGCGATCGATCCCGAGGAACAAATGGGAAAAAGTAGGTAATTTTATTCTCTTTCAAATGCATTATAGCTAAATTATTTATTATGGATCGATTGAAAAAAAACGCAAAATAGTGTTTTTCAAAAATTTAAAAATAGCCATAAAACGAAAACTAATTGGCAAAATGAAAAATGACTGCTTTTCCCGAATTCAGAATCAAAAAATAGATATACATGTCAAATTTTCTAAATATTTCTAAAAACGCGAGATTCGAACTCCAAATATCTCAAAATGGATTTCTAACCTGTTTTTGACGAAGTCGAAAATTTTACTATTACAAAGCTCCCTGTAGGAGAAAGCAAAAGCAAAACAAAAAGCCACGCGCCATATGACAGTTCCTCCTGGATGGTGTGAAAAACTGTCGACATAAGTTTCACTTTAATTAAACTGTATATATTTATTATTAAGGTTTAACAGCACTATGTAGATGAAATTATAGTTAATTTATTTTAAACTACATTTCGAGTATCTACTCTTATAACCTAAAATGTACCATTGATCATTTCCGTACATCGGCTGAACTGTTATTTAAATATGCAACTAGGAAATATCCGCGCGCTCTTTATTCTATTTTAAGTATTTATTCATAAAAAATGAACTAAATCATTTAAATTTCTTACAATTGCACTATTCTTAAATTTAGTTATTCAAATGACCGATCACGATACTTTAGCAATAGACATTAGCAGTCAATCAGAATAATCCTCTCTTAAAAAACCGATGTCCTTTATTTATGAAGTATTTATTGTGAAGCATTTAATAGGTGATTTTGACTTTTTGCTAAGTAAACGTGATTGGTTGCTATGGCATATATAATTCAAATGCCGTGAATTTTAAACATGGTATTACCACGACATATTACCACGCATAAATAAGTCAGCGCAATAATCCGAGAAAGGGAAGATCAGCGACTTCACTAATTTAAACTTAACGACTTGCGGTAGACAGCCATGAAAATTTATTTAATTTGGAAAGAGCTGCAAAATTTTTCTTTGCGGTTATGGTTACTTGCTGTCTCCACGAGAGTTTACTATCAAGAACAATCTTGATGTCGCTACGGATGGTAACAGAATTATCGTCCAGCAATAAGTCGGGAGATCCATGTCGCGAAGCCTACTATAATAAAGAGCCGAGAGCCGAACTACGTTGCATGGCGTTTTACCGTATATATATATATATATATATATATATATATATATATATACATATACATATCGCGCATTCGACATCACTCTCCATTTCTGTCAAAAAATTCTTTTGTAAGAATACCTTCAAAATGGGCCTGGTCTGATGTTGGGATGAGTATATATTAAGATGAGTATATATATATACATATATCTATAGAACTGTCCCTATGTTATCCAATCGGAAATGAGTTGATTGGGTTCCAAAAAAATCTTACAGTATTCTATAGAAAATTTGTAAACAAAAATGTATATATGTACAAGTTGGCGATATAAATAAATAATTTTGATTTTAACATTTTTATATGGCTATAACTTTGCAACAATGACACCTTCAGGTCTGAATTTTCTTTACGTTCTTTGCCAAAATTTAAAAAATTACGAGACGGGTTGGTGTGGAATGTCCTATATATTTATATATGTGCAAAAATAAAACAAGGGCGCAATGAAAAGTGCGGGAGGCGGTCACGCCACGACTTTTGCTCTTGTCATTGATTGAAGCTTGTCGACGTGAATCGTTAAAGGCAAACCAAAGTGACGTGCTACGCTTCAATGCTAGCTATTTTCTCTGTAGTCAAAGCCGCGAAATTCTATTACGATCAGTCGCGTGTCAGACGTCAAATAACGGGTAAACAAAAAATCTTGAGTGAGTGCGATGGAACTCTCTCTCTCTCTCTCTCTCTCTCTCTCTCTCTCTCTCTCTCTGTATAGGCTCGTATGTATATATGTTTGTGTGTGAGTATGTGTATGTGTGTGTGTGTGTGTGCGAGCGCGTGTGTCGGCGATGGAAACCCATCACTCTAAGGCGCATCAAGACGACAAACGTCTTCTGACGTCTGTCAATCTTTAAACGTTTCACAATTTGATGCAAGCGAGGCATAAATCTATTATATATCGTTGGCTCTAAGGGTCCATGTCAATGTGGAGTATCACAATATTGAAGTTTTATTATTATAACAATTTTCTCACGCAGGATTAAATACTATATTACGATACGTGTGACTTAAGGGGCCCATTATGTCACGAGTATCGTATTAGTATATTACGATATTATACTGGATAGCACAGTATAAACAGTTTTTTCTGGCATCGTATGATTAGCACTCGATCGTACCGAGGGTGATAAGCACGGTGCCAGAAGAGACTACTTGTAGGACACGGATAAGAGTGTTATGGCAGATTTGTCATGCAGTGTTATAAACTTTTTAAGCAATTTATTATTTAACATTTTAAATTGTAAACTAATAATTCAGTATAGTATATGGGCCTAGATAGCGAGACGGGTGGGCATGGCCATAGTGCGAGAAGTGTGTGCAAACTGTGGTTTGCATACACACATGCACATGGGAAGTGGCAAAGTAGCAGTATGTAAACAGTAGCACTTGTTTATGTAAACATCAGCTAAATAGGTCAAATAACATGATTTATGACCCCTATAATGGGCTAATTAGCTACTGTTTTTATAAATAAACAATGATAGATGACCTATATAATTATGTAAATAGCTACTATTTATGTAAATAGCCTCTCAAAGGTATGTAGGTGATCTAATTAGAAAATATATGTCAACAATTTAATTATTCATTTGTATAAACAAATAATAAAACTCAAGTGTATAAAAGAGTAAAAGAAGTGTGCAGGTCTAGAAAAATTTATGAGCTATTAAATTTGTATGTATATATAAATATTAAACTATATAGGTCTTGACAACTGTGCGTCCCCCCCCCTTTGCGCCATACGGACCCCTTGAGCTCTGGAAGACTCTTTCCCCTCCTCCCTTTTACACCATAGTAGCCTCGGTCTCTTTTCCCGCTGCTTTAAGCTATACCAGCCCCGACTGGTGACGTCAGAAAGCCAGACTTACCCACCTACCCTACCCCAGCCTGCAAAATAATTATATTAGCAATAAAAAAAATGCTAATTAATTTTAATAGCTCAACTCAGCTGCGTAGTCAGTTAAAATTGCTCACCTTTAATTAGTCAATTAAAAATCAAAACTCAATCAAAATTAAAAGAAAAAAATATATATATCCATATTTTTAAATCATCGTATCTCTTGATGTATGTAATATTTGGAATTGCTCAGTCTTAAAAAATTGCTCAAGTCACATATATAACTGCTCAAGTATCTTTTTTACCGGCTCCACTTTATTTTATTACTAAATAAATAAAAAGTAATCGTATCAAATTGAATGCTGAAAAGTACATATTGCGCATGCGCATATACTCTTGATCCCGCGTTCCCGCGCATCATATCTGCGATCTGCCTCATCAGTGCTGCTCTCCAAGCCTATATACAAGCCCCAACTCCAATAAAATAAGTCGTTAATAATCAAAATCCAAATCCAAATATTATTTTTGAAGTCACACTAATTATAAAATTATTTTTATAATTTAATAGTCATATTTTTGTAATTTAAAAACTTTTTATTAATCATAAGTGTACAGTAGCATAAAAAGTATTAATATATACAATTAGTACATACATACATATTAATAGAAGAAATTTTATTTTATACGAAAATTTTCTATCAAACAATATCCACATACCAGATTCCAACCACATTCTCTTAAGCAACTTCTTCTGATTCAATCTTAAAATAAGTCTGCGTTATGATAAAACAACCATAGAAAATCAACAGTATATACTTTGACTAGCATTAGTCATACAATAAAATACAAAATTTCCTTCAGTATAATTTTGTTTATTTCAAGCAATGTCGTTGTTCTGAATTAGTTCTTAAACACTTTGTACTTATCGATATACTTCTTTCATTTGTTATTTCATTTGCAATAATTTTATTATTACATAAAATGGAGTTGAATGTTGTTTGTCAGGCTGTTTTGAGAATATTCACTATAATGTGAACCAATTCAGCAAAATTTACGCGATTTTATTGCGCCTGTAATCACTTTTAAAATAAGATATTTCTAATTAGAATACTCTTACAAATTGTTACATTTTTCTTTTTTGCTTAATATTTTAATTGTTCGAAGAATAATAGTTGAATATTAGTGATATGAACATGTAGTAAAATGACTCGAAGGTTTTTATTGCAGTTATTACACATTGTGCATTTTTTAAATTAATGAATGCAGTTTTTGAAAAATAATGTAACATGTATAAAAACACACAGTTTACAAAAACTGTATTCTAGAAACAAGCTATTAGTCTCACTGATCCCCGATTCAAGCGCCACAACTTGGCCCAAGCGTTCATTACTTCCATACTTTAAAGACTAACATTTATGAATCTTTGCTCATAATTAAGTATATTCTTCAGCTTGTACTGTCTTTTAAGTTACTTTATTTCTGAGGAATTCATGGGCTTTATATTTTTCTTGAGATATTTTTCCACTAATAACTTGGAGGGAGACTGAACGCCTATTTTGTGCCTGAGCTTTTCTGATATCGTTTGCAGTGCTTCTTCTCTGCAGGCATCTGTATATTGTCCGCCGTATTTCGCAGTTAAAATTTCCGAGATTACTTTCATCTCTTGAACATCAGTTTGTATACGTCTATACATGGGGCTGCCCAAATGATTGTAGATATTGCTTCGGATAGTCCATCGTCAAGTGTTCTGCAATAATATCATTACATTACATATAGTAAACATTGTATCAGAAAAAGGAAAAGGATGATATGAACAAATAAAAAAATTGCCAAGTTTCATAAAAAACGTTTGCACTTACTTCATTTGTTGAATAAGCCCAAACTGTGCGAGCAAAAGATCACAATACATTTCCAAAAGTTCCATTGCTTCGACCATGTAATCCTCTCTTGTGCTAATTCAGTCTTCTTTTTTTCTAAAAGCTTTAATTCAATATATTTCAATTAATTCAAAAATACGTATTCAATTGAAAAATAAATTTGAATAAGTTGTCGTTCTAACATGATATTGAACATAGTATTGAACATGATAGTGAACGTAATGAGTCAGAAGAAATTTTTAGAAGTATTTTAGTTTTACATTCTGGATTTGAATCATTGGGATCATGTTGAATACTGCTAGATGTGATAAAGTGTTCATTTTGCATATTCAACATACTCAACGGTCTAGCTTTTATTGAAAAAGCGTTAAGGCTGATGGTCCTGCAAAGAGAAATTCAGAATTGTACTGCAATTTGATTATTATTTTCAACTGATAATCAAGACAAAAAGTAATAATCGGAACTTATTATACCAAATGTATATTGCATCATGAGATGAGCTATAATTATGGATACATGGGATCCATGCCATTAATCTATATTTTCAAGTGTCGCAAGATAGACACAATATTTTAAGTGCCAACAGAAAATCAAAAGGTTTAGAGAATTATTCTGACGATGAAGCTGCAATTGAATTTAATAAGATAGGACAATACAAATTCAGATAACGATGAATCTGATCTTATTGAAGATAATGATATACCAAATAAAAGACAAAAAATTATTAATCCGAACAGGAAGAATGCAATAAATTTTGATATAACTGTATCATGTGAGCAATATGAGCAGATCAAACCAATAAAAACAATATTTAAAGATAAACGTGAAGGAGAAATTTTACAAGAAGGTTGGCAAGGTGTTCTAAGACCAATTATCTATAAAACCCAAAAACTGCCTTGTGCGTTTAATTTCAAGAGATATAAAATTGATGAATTTGATGCTTTTATAACTATTTATGGTTATTGTTCTGATTGTAATTCGACAATAAATGTTGTATGCTTAAATAAGCCTACGGCAGATCAATCTGTAACATTTAATGTAAGTACCATTGATACACGAGGCATACCTCATAAAAGAAAAAATAGGTTACAAGGATCAGAACGAAAAAAAGTTGAAGAAGAACTAAGACATAAAAACCAAAGGAATGGCGTAGAGAAAAGGCTGTCAAATTGATGACACATGGAGATTGCGAGCCACCAATTTTATACAATTTAGTCTTCAAAAGGTCTCACAAGAATTAAAAAATAAAGACTTAGTTATTACAAAAGGTTCATCACTATTTGAGTCTTTGTCAGAAATTAAAAAAAATGTAGAATTTAATAAATTTATCAAACAAATAGGATATGACAAATTTTTTGTCATGTATTGGTCTTCTGAGCAAGTCAGTCTACATAATGATATCCAAAGACAATTAAATAATGAACTCGCTTTAGACTCAACAAGTTCAATTGCACTGAAAATAGATAGAAAAGATGGAGAGAGCAGTGATCTATATTTAACAATTTTAAGTAGTTATATAAATAATTCTATAATCCCACTATGCCAAGTGATATCAGAAATTAACGACACAAGCTTTTTTAATTTTTGGCTTAACAATTTTAAAAAGTCAGGAGCCACGGATCCAAAGTTGCTAGTGACAGATATGGGGAAAGCTTTGCAAAATAGTGCTTGCTTGAGTTTCAATAAAATGACTCTAACAGAGTACAATGATCTACAAGTGTCTACTGATTCTACAAAATCAAAAAAATTACAGAAAACTGTATACACAATTACGTATTGATATTGCTCATTTTCAGCATTTAATTTCTACGTGACCTTGTGTATCAAAAAGTCAAAATAAAGTCAAAGAGCTGTATCTGCGCTGCACTGGTTTCATGTCAAGTATCTCTTACTTGGATCAGTTTATACAATTCTTAGAATTTTTGTTGTATGTTGCAATGGTTAAAGTATACAGTACTAAATGTGGACAGGCTTTACAGCATTTAGCCAAAAAAAAAATAAAAACTTATCGCTTTGATAACGAAACTTTCAGAATTCTAGAAACAACTACTACTGCAGCAGGAAATGTAGAAGATCAATTTGTTATAGAGACAGACACGGATAAAAAAGGTCTAGTTAAAACATTTATAAATGACGTTCATTCTAAAATAAAAAATGATATTGAAAATGACTCTGACTTCAATGAATATTTTAATCAAGTCAATGATTATTATTTTCCATATTCTGCAACTAAATTTGTTGATCTCTGCAAAGAATTTCCTTGTTGGTCCAATGTTATGACCTCATATTTCAAAAATGACCAGGACATTGCTAGAGGCGAAGCATTTGTTAATGAATTCCAAAATACTATTTTAGAGAATCGTAGAGCATTGAGATGTGACAAAGTTATTATTAAACATTGTCGATAGATACAAAGTGATATACTTTATTCTAATTTTAGGACGTGCAGCTATAAATGATGTAAAAAATCAAAAGAAAGTTATCAAGAAAAAAGTAGAAAATGATGATGAGCATCTGCAACAAAAAGAAAGATGGAAAAATAAAATTTCTTTTCTATTATTAAATGAAGAAACAAGTATTATTGAACATTCAGATTTGAACGAAAAAACTTAGATTCTATAGAAATAAACAGTCATGATAGCATAATGAATATGCCTGCATTTAACGTAGAACTTCCTTTAAATACAAATACTAAAGAAAATAGTAACAAAACAGAAAGCGATGCAAATATATCTATGCAGCAATCTAAAGTTATTGATAACAATTTATCTATAGATCATAGTTATGCTTTATATGCAAAAGAAAGCCAAAACATGATAAAAAAGAGATCATCGATACAAAAGAAAAAATAGACATTTTAAATTATAATATAAATATTTTTAATAATTCAAATGCTTCAATCTGTGATAAATATGTTGACTTTGTGAACAATGTTGAGACAGTTTTATCCATGATAGATATAGAACAGAATAATACTACTACAAAAACAAGTAAACTAAATAATACTTATTTAGAGAGAAAAGACTATGAAGAAATTTTTTTTTAATTTTGTTTTGATTTTTAATTAACTAATTAAAGGTAAGCAATTTTAACTGACTACGTAGCTGAGTTGAGTTGATCATTTAGCATTTTTTTTATTGCTAATATAATTATTTCGCAGGCTGGGGTAGGGTAGGTGACTTACCCCTCTCCTTTTACTCCATAGCAGTCCCGGTCTCTCTCTCTCTCTCTCTCTCTCTCTCTCTCTCGCTGCTGTGACTCTTCTCGTGCCGCTGTACGCTATACCAGCCTCGAGTATTAGAGGCGCGAACCGTTTCGCCCCACCACTTCAGACCCTCTCACGGTTGCACTATAGTGATCCGACAAGCAGCTACCTGTCGCTCGTATACCTGTACCGTTTATTGCCCTAAACTCAACTCTGCTCTCTTCTCTCAGTGTAAAGAGTTGATTGCTACGTTTAAAATGTATACACGATGGTTGTCACTACAGGTTCCTTTGACATAACGTTGTTCGCTTACTCTAAGAGAAAATAAAAGGTATAGCAAGGCTTACTATAAATTTCAGCTTTGGGAATAGAATAAAGACCCAGTTATTTACTTTAATATCTTGTTTGTATAGCAAGTATATTTATTAATGTTATATAATAGGTATTATAAATCTATGACATTTAAAATACCTATTATATATGTGCAAATCACAGTTTTTCATATATATATATGAAAAACTTTGATTTGCACACACATACATGCACAGAGTTTTATACAGAAGTGTCACTTTTATATACACCAACACATTTGCACACACGCGTTGCTCGTTTTTGTTGCAACTGACGAACTATTCCACCTTTTGATTGACCGCACACCTTTGCTGTTGGTAACATACGTGCTCGATCATATTCCACATTGAGGTAGTGGTACTGATCTATCTTCGTCGCTGTCTGGAGGTGATAGTGGGGGTGAGGAGGATCTCAGCGAATCCATATCCAGAATGCATAGACACGGTAACTATTCGAAATTTCAACAACGATATAGGAAACAATTTCAGCACTGGTCCCAAAAGTCGCCGTCGGAAGTTTTTCTACCACACGAGCTATTTTCCAGGCCGGTGCTTTAATAGGCATAAGGTTCAGGGAACCTCTCGAGAAGGTGCACCAAATTCTCCCGGTTTTTATGGTCGAAGATGCACCCGTTCCCGGCGAAGTCCATCAAGATCCGAGGTGTTTGCAGGTTTCTTCTGCTTTACAATTATGCCTATAGGTATGGGCGGGCCTAGTAAACAAAATTTGAACTTCGACACTTTAGGGCAAAGGTCAATTATCACGATTAATAACGTTGATAATCTTTGTTTACCACGCGCGCTCGTAGTCGATGAGACATTTTTAAAATTAAAATTAATCAATATCAAAGAGATGCGCGTCAAGTGGAATGTAGTACGCGATGGGCGTCGTCAATTGCAGCAGCAACGAAGTCCTGACTCGAGAAGCTGGAGTTTCCATAGTGGCGAATGGTTGCGGTGTTCGCGAACTCCAGCTGTTTCAAGCGTATTACGCAAGACGGAATATCGCTCTTGTGGCTTTCGAAGTCAGTATCTTTGGTAACGGTGAGCCGTTACGGCGTTTTTCGACGGACGGAGCGAAATTATACCTGTTTCGGGCACAATATTTTGTATCTATTTTCAGGGACATTTTGATGTGATTTTAAATATTTTTGGAGCTGGGAAGTCACGTTTCTTTTGCACTTACTGCAATAAAAGATATAAAAACGTAGAGGATCACAAGTGCTCGAAAAATTATGATCGGTGTTTTGTTCGCTCCACCCTGCGAAAAAGACGAACCGGAAAAATACTGTAACGACTGCAATAGGAATTTTTATAGCAATACTTGTTTTGAAAATCACAAACAGCTTGGTAGTTACAAAGCTAAAAACCGACCACTTTGTGATTTGATGCAAATATGTCGAGTGAGTTCTAAGCAGATTAACACTGAACGCGGCGTACATGAGTGCGATGTTAATTGGTATAAGCACTGCAAGACTAGACCTGGTTACAACGAGTATTGTTATATTAACCCTGTTGTAGTGAAACCAGTGGTAAAAAAGTATCTTATTATTTTTTATGTCTTCGAAACGCGACAAGATACGGTATTTCGTGGTAACGATGCTTTAAGCGAACACGTACCAACTTAATGCGTCGCACAGAATGTGTATACACAGTACCGACTGTCTAGACTGCGAAGACATCTCGCAATGATGCAATTCTTGTGGAGCTTACGAACACAACTTGTCACTAAATCCTGCCGAGCAGCTGCTGCAATTAAACATTCGAGAAAAATCTCTATTCGAAGAGATCATTTGTATCGCTCACAATGCTCGTGCATTCGACGCACAATTCATTTTGAAAAATCTGGCAGAGCGAAAGTCGCTTGTCGCATCAAGCGTAATCTTAAACAGTCAGAATATTATATCCTTGCAATATGGTCGAACGAAATTTATAGAAAGCCTAAGTTATTTTCGAGAGTACTATAAAAGGCTTTTTTCCACACCTCTTCCACAAGCTGGAAAATCAGAATTACTTAGGACCGTTACCGGATTCGAAATATTACGCGATCGATTCCATGTCGACTAGCGAGCGAGATGAATTTTTTATCTGGTATACAAAGACTCGTGCCACCAACGATCACTTCGATTTCAGCCGGGAATTTGTAGAATATTGTAAGATGGATGTCGAGATCTTGCGTAAAGCGTGTTTGACATTTAGGAAGTTTTCCTAGAAGTCGGAAACACGGATCCTCTTGTAGCTGCGATTACAATAGCATCGGCATGTTCGCACCTCTTTAGGAAAAACTTCTTAAAGCCAAATACGATCGGCATCATTCCCGCGGAGGGATATAGACGCGCGGACAAACACTCGCAGAAAGCAATCGAGTAGCTTCTGCAGTGTGAGCGTGAATTCGGTCACGATATATTTAACGCTGGAAGAGGGCGTGAGTACTGTCTGATCGAGGGATTATTGGTGGATGGCTATTTACCGTCCGAAGAGCCCCGTGAAAAAGGGATTCTCTTTCAATATCAGGGTTGCTATAATCATGTCTGCCCTGAATGTTTCAAACATAATCGCGACAACAACACGGCTCGCGTACACACGTTCAACGAGTTGTATGAGAGCACTCGTGCAAAATTCGCTCGTCTAAGGGAGTTAGGTTATGAAATTCAAGAAATGTGGGAGTGTACGTTTGACCGTGTGAAACGTGATCATCCCGAGGTCTCAAAATTCATAGCCGAGCATCCACTTATTTAAAAAATAAAGTTGTATCCGTGAGACGCGTTATTCGGGGGATGAACAGAAAATGTCGTGGCGAGTTACGTGGCAAAAGAAGATGAGCGAATTATGTACACGGACATATGTTCGCTCTATCCGTTTATTTGCAAGCGAGGTCGATTCCCGCTCAGACACTCTAAAATATACGATAGTAACGAATGCACACTACTGACTGGCGAACAAAATAATTTATGGTGTATAGAGGGGCTGGTAAAATTTTGTCAAAACATTCTGAGTTTTCGTTAGCGAGTTATAAGGTTTAACAAAAATAATAATTTTCAGTTATACAGGGTATACAGGGTGAGGGACAAAGAATTTGTATTTTAATATCTTTTTAACTAATCGTTTTCATAAGCTGCGAAAAGAACTTAGCCAAGATAATCAAAAGATCTATCTTTCCCCAAAATTTGAAGTGCAATAATGCCTTTCTATCCCCGTAATCGAGACTAAAAAAAATCATTTTTATCAGTTTTCGATTTATTACTAAGAAAATAAGTAGTCAAATCACTTGAAATTTTAATGGAATTTTAATGGAATATAGTTTGACACGTAACCCATCAACATATTTTTTTCGTGAGGTTATGATGTTTATTTACAGAGATATGAATTTTTTAAAAAAAATCACCTTTTTCCTTTTATCTGCCGAACAGAGCGGTCAATCCCGAGGACCAAACGTCTCGATATTTAAGCTATACAGACTAGAAGCATGTCGTACGAAAAACAGTACTACGATCTGTCGCATGAGGCGGGTTACGCTGCTGGTGCGCGCAACCTTTTACGCGTGAACGCGTGTTCTATAGTAAAACTGTGATATACTTTGATTTGTGACGAATTTTACTATGTAAATAAATAAACATAGTAATTTTTATGAAAACTTGTTCTCAGTGAACGCATTTTAAAAAATATGCCATATAAGCATCTTAGCTTCCCTTACTCTAATATATAATCCTAAATAATGCAACGATAAAATAATCAAACAAGATTCTCCTCAGCTTCGATGATTATAAGAATCGATAGCATTATAATTCGCTCTGCCGTTTTCAATAAAAGTCCGCGTACAATCGGCCAGTTTCTCAGGATCTTCGCAAAGCTTGCCGACAAAATAAGATCTACCCTCCGCCAGTTTACTCGTTATACCGTTACCTCCCTTCCTATATATACATCCTGTGCGGTACAGCATACCTGAGTCCCGCAGCTCTTCTCTCTTATTCTCTCGTCCCTATATAACAAACCTAATTCTTTCCCATCGGAATAACAATGGCGAATAATTGGCATTTCCTTTGTCGCTCGCGCATCGAGGCTTTTATCATTTTTCCTTGCTCGGTCCCTCCTGTCTCCTATATATACCGTACTATATATACCATGACTCTGTTGGTGGAGCTTCCCTCGTGCTACCGTTGGAAAAGCGCTTTAGCGTCCCGACGCTCTCTCTCTCTCTCTCTCTCTCTCTCTCTCTCTCTCTCTCTCTCGCTCTCTCGGTATAGGCTCGCCGCACGCCGCGCGCCGATATATTTCAAAGCATTGATAAAGAAGGTGGTATTCAGAGTCGGGCCGAGCCGCCGCCGGCTGCGCGCAGAGCTGCCTCGACGACGACGATGACGACGACTATGAGACACAAAGACGCGCCGCCGGCAGTTCTTGCCTATAACACACAGCGAGCTGCGCTGCGGCGACGGGTAAAAAGAGAGGAGGAGAGGGCGGAAAATGGAAGTGGAGGTTCGGAACGTTTCTAATGATGCTGAAAGAGCCCGCGGGCGAATACTTCTCTACCGATATCACGAGGAAACCCGACCGGCTGGGCACCTGATGGTCTATAATATCCTCTCGCCGTTCTCTCCTTCATATCGAAGGCGTACTTATACGCTTTTTGGCTATGTGCTGTATAGGTGAGAACTGAGCAAGGAGCAATTAAGCTGCGTTATTAATCATAGATCTGTCAACTTTCATTTTATGTATTGATTGTATAGAGCGAGAGTACTCTTATTATTAGTACTGTAACGTTCTAGCAATTATATTGTTAAGAATTTAACAATTTATTACTAGCTATCGTTTGTCACGTGCCGAGCGGTTGCACGGGCAAACAGTGATTGCGTGGCTAATGCGGAGGTAAGGAACTTAGGTAAACGATACGGCCCTCCTATACAGGAGTGAAAATAACTTTTTATAAATATATTTAATTGATTGGCTTATCTTGAATACCTAGGCGTAGATTTATGTTCGAATAAATAATAGAATGCTGTTGATCTAGTTCACTATATATGTATTTAGCTTTTATTACAATAATAGATAATAATGGCGAATAACGGCACTCTCGATGTAGTATTCGGTACACAACAAGTACCGAATACTAAATCAATACACAACAGATATTTGCTAAATAAATTTGACGCTGTATTATATGCTCAGTAGCAGAGTTAATAATATATATATATATATTGATATTAATTATAATAATGGTAATAATAAAGAAATCTATATTTTAATATACAAAATATCCTACTGCTAGTGTATTGATTTTCTCACGTTGATTTTTATCCTCTCATTTTTAAAAATTATCATTCCCAAGAATTATTTTCAGACCCGTATCTGGGGGGGGGGGGGGGGCTTCGGGGGCTATAGTCCCCTGCGCCTCGCGATGTTGGGGGTCTCGCTAAGATCTAGTATAAAATAAAATAAAAACTTGAAAATTCAATTGCACTAAGCGCAATAATTTTCAATTGAAAGATCATAAACTATATGGATATAAATAATTAACGGCTATTATTTTATTTCGCCAACTTTTTTATTATTCAAATATTTTAGATACATTTATATGAATAAAAATGATTTTATCTGATTTTATCTGATGCGAATCACAAACATACTTCTAATATAATCATACGCTTTACTTCGTTTCCGTAATTCTATTCTCAATTTATCGATTATAACTAAAAATGTTGCCGTTCGAAACAGGTCTCCACTACTAATAACTTCACTTTCATCTTCCACAATTTTATTAGCGAATATCCTTTTTCTTCTTCGTTTCTCTTTGTCTGAATAGTCGCAAGAAACCATTTTGCTAATTTTTGTTGAATTCTCTTGAATTCTATCAAAATCATTTCTTACTTCGGATACAAACTCCACCAATGATTTTAGTAAATTATTAGCTTTCATCGTGTCGATTTATTATTTATTATTATTATTATTATTATTAATGGTCTGGGTGGACCATTAGGTCCTGATGCCTAGGCTTACGCCTTTTGCATCCCCGGTAGTTAACTATTGGTTGTACCAGTCTAGTTTTGTCCTTTGAGGATCAGCGTATCAGGTGGTATGCACCATTCCTGTATTACTTATCCATCAGGGTAAAAGGTGTCAGGTGGTATGCCCCATTCCTGTGTATCTTATCCCGTTAGTGACTTGTACAGGTGTATCACCGTCCTAACGGTTAGTGATTGGATCGCTGTTGGTTCACAAGTCGTCGTCCCCAACGCCCTATGTCTCTTTTTGGCTAAGGCTAAGCAGTGGCATAATACATGTATACTGCTTTCCTCATTTTGGTTACACCACCTGCATACTGGTGAGTTCGCTCGACCTATTGTGTGCTGGTGGTATCCCAGCGTCCCGTGTCCGGTAATTAGTTGAGTGAAGATCTTTGCCTCTGCCATGGTAATATCTCGCATCTCCAACGCCCAGTCCTCTCTGATGCGCGATCCTATCAGTGCTTTGGCTTGTCTACACCCGTTGCTGTCGCACCATTCTTTTAGGTGTCGCTCTCTCAGCCAGTCGTGCATCGCCTCTGCCAAGTGCCACGCCTGAATGCCAAGAGCCGGTTCCGGTCCAAGTAAGTCTTGTCCCGCTGCTATTCCGACGAGTTCGTCCGCAATCTCGTTTCCCCTGATTCCATGGTGTCCGGGAACCCAGTAGAGGGTGAGTCTG
Organism: Muscidifurax raptorellus; assembly: GCA_020010945.3. NCBI lineage: Eukaryota > Metazoa > Arthropoda > Insecta > Hymenoptera > Pteromalidae > Muscidifurax > Muscidifurax raptorellus. The sequence goes on from CM052078.1 coordinate 26,539,598, forward strand.
CGTACTTTCCCGCCGAGTCTGTTTAAGGCCGTTATGCAGTCCCACACCAGTCTGGAGGAAGTGCTCGAGCCACCTAGCGCTGCTAGGGCGGCTCTGCTGTCCGTGCAGATATTGATGCAGTCCTGTCTTTTTTCCTCGAGCGCGAGTTGTGCGCAGAGCAAGATAGCTGTTATTTCCGCCTGGAAGACGGTGGCGCGCCTTCCGAGCGGTGCTATAAGCCTTTTTCCGGGCCTTCTCCGGAAGACTCCAGCTCCCGTCCTGTCTTTCTTTATGGCTCCATCTGAGCACCAGGTTTCACCTGCGGATGGACCAGGGTCGTGTTCGCTCCAATCTTCCCTTGATGGCATTTGGATGTGATATCCTTTCTCGAAGTTGTATCTACGTACTGTCTTGTCAAGTCTCATTGACAATACAGCATAGTCTTTTCCTTTGATCTGCTCTTTTGTGTGTTCCCCTTTTTCTCTCCACAGTCCGTGATTTTTCAGACGGTGTGCTGTTATAAAGGCTGCCGCCTGGATTGTTCTGTGGAAGGGCTCAACGTCAGTGATGGCTCCAAGGGCTACCGTTGGGGTGGTTCTCATAGCCCCTGTTGCTGTCCTCAGGATCCACCCCCTGAGCGTTTCGAGTTTCTTTTGTACTGTCTTCAGGTCAGTCCTTTTCCACCACACTCTTGCCGCGTAGGTCAGTCTTGGTTTCAGGATACAATTGAATATCCATAGGACTGTTTTGTAGCTCAAGCCCCAGCTCTGCCCAATGGCTCTTCTACACATCCAGAAAGCTGATGTGAATTTCTTGTACTGTTGATCTATTTGAGGCTTCCAGTACAGTTTTTTATCTAAAATTACGCCTAGGTATTTTGCTTGTTACTTAATTTGTATTTCCTGTCCTCGCATCATTAGCGTTCGTAATGGTCCTATCTTGTACTTTCGGGTGAAGATAACAACCTCCGTTTTCCGGAGATTGATAGATAGGCCTTTATCCTCGCACCATTTATTTAGATGCCTCATTGTCGACTCGGTGATGTCCAGTAGGGTGTTTAGATGTTTGCCTCTGGTCATTATAAGTATATCGTCTGCGTAGCCGACTGCTGATACTCCCAGGTTGGTCAGCATCGTTAGTGCTCCATCTATCACCATGCCCCACAAAGTTGGGGAAAGAACCCCTCCTTGTGGGCATCCGTTGCTGACGGAGCCTTTGACGATGGTGTTACCTCTTGTAACTGTCAGTTTCCGATTGCTTAGCATGTTCGTGATCCATTTAATTAACGAATCTGGTATTCCCTTATCTTTGGCTGCTTTGCAGATACTATCTGTGGTCGTGTTGTAAAAGCCCCTTCTGCATCGAGAAAGGCTCCCACGGCGTATCCTCCGCTTTCAATCTGTTCTTCGATGAGCGAGACAGCTACATGCAGGGCTGATTCTGTTGATCTTCCCTCTCTATATGCATGTTGTTCGTTGCACAATGGGTTGTTCTTCAAGATATAGTCTTTTATATACCTATCCATCAGCCGCTCAAGAGTTTTGAGCATGAATGACGTCAGACAGATAGGCCTGAAATCCTTAGCGATGTTATAGCTTCCTTTGCCCGCTTTCGGGATGAAAACCACCTTAGCTGTCCTCCAGCATTTTGGCGTGTATCCGGCTGCAATGTTGGCCCTTGTAAATCGTACCAAAGGTCCGATGATTATGTCGACTCCTTCTTTGAGTGGATTCCATCCTCTCCCGGTGATTTGTAGGAATCAAAGGAGCTGATGGCCCACCTCAGTTTCGCCGGCGAGACAATCAGATTAGCAAGTTCCCTGCAGCCACTGATGTGGCGCGATCCTTCGCCATCGGTTTCCACCTGGTCCTCCGCCGTCTCGCATATATCCCCTGCTATCGTGAAGCCAGCGTCTCCTCGTCCGATTCCGTATACTTGCCAGTTGGGAGTTTAACCGCTCCCAGCCAGGCTTCGGGATTACGGGCTAGGATCTTGTTAAGCCTAGCCGCTTCTTTACCAGATTTCACGCTATTGCAGTACTCTCTCCAGCTTTCAGTTCGGGCTTTCCTTACTGCGTGGCGTTCCTTCCTCCTGTTTACTTCTCCAGGTTATCCATTTCTGGTTATCGTTGCTCCTAACTGCTTTCTTGAGTAGAGCTTTGGTCGCTTTCTTCAGTTTTTCCAGCCGGTTATTCCACCAGGGTACCTCATATCTGCCTCTGCCCCTCACCAGTTTGCAGTTGGCTTCATATGCTTTGGTGATGGCCCTCTGCAGCGATTCTGCCGCAGTGTTGAGCTCTCCTATCGTGTGGATCTCCTTTGGGAACCCTCTTTTTAGTTTTCCTTCTAGGTCCTTCCTGAATTCTACCCAGTTCGTGCGCCTGGGATCCCTGATCCATGTTTCCTGTTGTCGCGTTTCCCCTGTAATCATAAAACAAATTTGTGCATGGTCGGAGAGTGAGGGTTCGTCCGACACTCTCCAGTCCCTAGTATATCCCACTAGCTGCCTTGAGCAGAGTTTGATGTCAATTACCTCTCTCCTCCTTACATTCATGAAGGTTGGTTCGTTACCTCTGTTGATGATCTCCAGATTTGTGATAGTCAGGTACTCGAGTAGGGTCGTCCCCCGGTCGTTAGTGTTTGTGCTTCCCCACACCAGATGGTGTGCGTTGGCGTCACTCCCGACAACCAGGGGGAGTCCCCTTTCCTCACAGTATTATACCAGCCTGGATACTTCCTCTGTTGGTGACTCCTTTTCGAATGGGAGATATGCCGAGGCGATGATCACCCGCTGCCTGCCCTCCCCTTTTGCTACCTCCATGGCTAAAACAGCAAGGTCAGCTGTGCATAGGTCCAGTAGCGGTGTTGTCTCCAGACCCTTCGTCACGATGCACGCCCTTGTTCTTTCGTTGCTTGGCCCCTTGAGCTTCTTCTCGTGTAATGACTGTTTGTGATTTGTCATTTAGCAGTTTAGAACGAGCTTCGATTATACCATTACAGTCAATGTCAACTTTTAACAGATCTAGAAATATTTTTTTTCAATCGACTCTAACGATGTGTAGAACCAACGCAAAATGCATACAATTTTTGAAGAAACATAAAATATGAAATTGCTTCAAGGCATGCACTTACGCTATATTCGCCAACAAGATTTATGGAATGAGCAACATAAGGAACGTACACTACTAGCGAGTTTTTCTCTCTAATGTGTACTTGCATTCCTTGATACTTGCCCGACATGTTGCTTGCGTTGTCATACGTTTGACCTCGACAATTTTCTAATTCAATAGAACTGTCTTCTAAGAGAGATAAAACTGCGTTAATCAGGTATTTCCCACTATGACTAGAGATTGGATTAAATCCTAAAAATCGATCAATTACTTTTCCTTTCAAGCAATACCGAAGTACAATTGTTAATTGGCCAACGTGTGACAAATCTGGAGTCGAGTCTACTACCAGAGAAAAATATTGCGCTTCTTTGATCTCGTTGATAATTACATTTAAAACTTTATTCCCAAAAAAGTATGAGCTCTCATAAATCTTTTTTGATAAATATGATACATGTTCGCGAACTTTATTGCCATATTTCTGAAGATGACTAGCTAAAAACGGATCAAAATTTGCTATTAATTCTAATAAACCAAGAAAATTACCATTTTCTGAGGATATTATTTCCTCCTCGAAATGGAACCCCTCGTTTAAATAAAAAACGAACAACCTCAACCACTCTTCTCAAAACAGATGTCCAATACCAGATTTCTTAATCTACCAATCTAATTAAAAAAATTTATTTTTGATGGGTGTTTTGCTTGTTAGTCTACATTAAAGCAATGTGTCGGAGCTAAGAACATTTTTTTCTACATCATATAACTTTATAATAAAGCTTGTACAGAAAAACTAAGACCAGAGTGCCATAGTGTTAAGTTTCATGAATCATTCTACCCAAAAAAACGCTGCCAATTCATTGGCACGTAGTTTCCTCCAACTAAATTTATAGTTCCAATTAATAAAATATTTTTTGAATATACAGTATGTGAATGCTATTGATCACAAAGCCAAGTATATATATTATTTATATCTTAATAATGAGTTTGTTCCCGAATACATCATCGTGTACTATTTATTTCGCTTCATTAATGCCTATTAACGTTCGAGTGCCATGATCACCTTGGATCGTAGTAAAAAGTTGATACCTTTGCGTTATCGTTGTGGCAAAAAATGCAAAAAAAATTTTTTTCGAAAATTTTTACGTTTTTTACGTTTAAATTTAAACGATTTTATAAGCTGCGCAAAGAACTTAGCTGAGATAAACAAAAGATCTATCTTTTCCCAAAAATTCAAGTTAATTAATCTTTTTTAATCCCGTAACCGTGCGACATAGAAAGCCAATTTTTTTAGGTTTACGATTTTTTTCTCAAAAACTAATCACCAAAATGACTTAAAATTTTTACAACATATAGACATCATTATTCTTTGTTATCATGAATTTTTTCAAAACATTAGACTGTTTAATTTGGAAAATATGAATTAAAAAAAAAACACCTTCTTTGTCATAACAATTGAACGAAACAGTCAATTTAGAAAATCTATTGAATCTATAGAAAACACTATTGTTGAATTTTCTGTACAAATTATATCATTTAAAAAAAACAAAAAAAATTTTCAAAAATCAAAAAATGCCAAAAAAATAGTCACAATAGTCAAAATTAAAAAAAATTTTTTTCCCGAATTCAGAATTAATAATCAGTCATGCATGTTAAATTGTATTATTATAGACCACGTAATTCCAGAAATACGACAGTATACATATACACGCACACACAGCCATTAGCACGGACATTTTCTAAAAACACATGATTCGAACTCCAAACACCTCAAAACACGTTTCTATGAAGTTTTAGCGAAACTGAAAATTTTACTATTACAAAGCTTCCTCTAGGAGGAAGCAAAAATGTTAATTGGACTTTCAGTTTTTCCAGATGTTGTGAAATACAAGCGGGCGTTTATTTGCGTTTACACGATTACAGCGCTCATTGCTGACCATAATTTTACTATTAACTTTTTATAATTTTAAATTGTCACCAATATAATGAACAGAGTGTCATAGGTTTATGATTAGTGAATCATCCTACTGGAAAAAAATATCAATCAGCAAAATCATAATCTATGAAATCAGTTGCAATTTACAAGATAAATAGTTGCTATCATTTCCTGCCATCATGATTCTTTTTAAAGTTTCACTGTACAGTTACTGAGATATAGCTATTTAGAAAAAAACGAGGAAATAAATCACTGTTTCGTACATATGAAGAGAACGGTGAAAACAGTCTAAGAAACCACTGCGAGAAAGTAAGTAATTTTATGATGTCTCAGTTATGTCTTAATTGCAATAATCTCATAAGTAGTCAGTAAAAAAAACTGAATTATCAAAGTCGAAAAATTGTTATAAAAATGAAACATCATCGCATCGACAATTTCAAAAAGAATGTTTTTCTCATTGTATAACGTGGATATAATTGAGAGGCAAACATTGCTTATACTTGAAATATTCGCAAGATGTATTGTAAAACCTCAAAAAGTATGTTTGCCCTTCATGCGGTTACACGAATAAATGAATAATACAAATGTACTTTTTAGCATAAGCCGCTCAGTTCTACTATAGTATAAAGTGCCAAAGTTTGCCTTTATGTCGAAGTAATCTTGTTTTACGACATTTATACTCTCTAGCTCTATCATGGCATGAATTTATAATGTACATTTATAAAATTCAAATTTATATTTATCGCGCGACGTTAAACAATACAAAATGTTGCATGTATAAATAAATTGATCAAGCTGTCTGATACGGAAAATAATCGGTATTTGCTGAAAGAAAGGACTGCAAGAAACAATGCGGGCTTCTATATTTCCGCTCTTTAATGATAATATCGAACTCTCGCCATCCAATAATGCACACGATTCGCTCTCCTTACAGTCATTATTATTTGCCGAAGGTCCACCGTTTTCTGGCTTTCATTGAGCTTCTGTATATATTCAACAGGACGGCTGATCGGTCCTTGGGGCTTAGCGTTTTTCCCTTCGTTAACGATATTTCTATCGTCCGCCTTTCTTTCCTTTTCTGTCTGGCTTCATCGTCGTCAACTTCGTCGGCCGTTCCAGCGCCATGCGACAATTATGGCTTCATTGTGCTCGCTACTGAGAAATTTATTATTTCTTTTTTGCGCTTTCTGATATAATTGCAAGCCGCGAGCTTTTCACATTTATTTTTCGATTGTTTGTTCAATATATTTCCTTATTATGGCTTCGCTACGATGCTCACTTGTATAGATTCGATGTATCACCTTTCATCGCGTGTATATATATATATATATATATATATATATATATATATATATATATATATATCTTTAAGCTATACGTAATTCTAATAAAAACTGTTCAAACGCGTTTTAGAAAAATCGTTATAAATATAATTGTGACTTTGAAGATTTTAAAATTTATTTTCGCTTCTCAAAAATATGAATAAAGGAAATTATTAAACGGGGGCTAACGAGTTTAATGAATATTAAACGTTCCAAAGGCTGGTGAGCTTATAACGCATTACGAATTGAGCCTGCACTGTCAGCACTGCTTCATATCATCCCTCGCCTTTCTCGTACGAGCTATAGGTACTCTTTGCATATCTTGTAAAAGTGCCTCACATTTTGCTATAGCTGAAAGCATGCATTAAGGCTGCCTCGTCGTATTAAATGAGCAAGAACTTATGATGTCATTTTTTAGCCCGCCTTTATATTATCGCATCGTATAATATATTTTAATATTATATTTTATAATATCGAGGCAATTCGAGTGAACGCGTTTTAATCGCATTTGGCCTTCGAAAATCGAGCATTAAAATTTACAATGTAAAATTGAAACTTCAAAAATAATCGAATACAATTCAGGCGAGTTTTGATTTAACGCGATCAATAATACAGTTACCGTTATAAGAGCTATATTCAAGACTTAAGAACCTCGTGGGGACTGAACAGGGCATGTATAAATAGTGAATATTATGTAGCCAGAGTACTGGAGTCCCTTCGAAGGGAAATTGGCATAGCCTTGCTCGGCGACCACTTGGGACTTTGTGTATGTTGTGGTCAGTTTGTACACGCGGGGAAACTATAATATCTCTGCACGATCGACGTATATATAATACTCAGACTAACGAGCGAAATTTCGAACAATCCGCATCAGCTCGCCTCGCAATTGTGCTCATTGTTATATGAAACAGCGAATGTACAAGTGCAATATAAAACGCAGTAGCGCGAGAAAAATCCCAAGGCGTGGTATAATCGTGCGCCCCCCAGTGAGAGAAAGAGACCATTTAAAATTCAATATCTCGGAAACACGTCGCCGATATTATGATATTTCTAAACTTCGTATAATACTCGAAGAAGCCCTGTGCTCCCCCAACTGCACGACGACGACGACGACGACGACGACGACGAGAATGAAGAATATACGTTTTTCCATATAGGAAGACCTTTAATGTCAAGCCCTTTCGCAGCAGCAGTTTCGCGCGCCGAGCGTTCCGAATACGTTTAATATCCGCAGCCGAGTTTCCTTACACGCAAAGATATATATATATATATCCAGCGAGTCGTCGACTCGTGAAAAATCGAAGGCTGATCTTCGGCTGTTTTTCACCCCCTATCGGGCCGCGCGAACTTTGGCCATTTTTCTCGCCTGTATACGCCGCGCAATAAAATCGTAATGTAATCGTAATGCGCGCAATAAAGGAAAGTCTCGCGATCGGCTGATGCTACTGCCGTTGAAAGATTAAACCGGGACTTTTCTTCTTTTAGCGACGAGCGATGCCGAGGAAGTCATCTTAAGTAGGGAAATGACTTTAATAAGAAGCGCATATCGTTCTGAGCATAAGGGGGCGATATCACCGGAGCGGTTTTATCGCTGCGAATAATCATCGTATATCTTCTGCATTTTCAATGGTCGCGCATATCGAGAAAAATAAATCGCATCTAAAGTTGCAAAATCGCAATCAAAGTCCGAATAGGCGAAGTTTAAATGAACTTTCAAAGCCGCGAAAAAGAGTGCCGCGTATATGCGTAAACATAGCAATATCGATATATGTATATATAATCTCACTTATGCAGCAAAGTAATTACAGCTAGCTCAGCGTCGTCGGCAACTTTTCCATAATTGATGTAATTACATAAGGGCGGGCGCAGCACCTCATCAATTTCTTCACGGCGGAAATCCCAGGACGGTCCGGCGGGCACTTATCTCCGCGAGGCCCGATGAATTCTTAACAGCTTATAGAAGGTACCGCAGCAGGTGCACGCATCACAATTAGTAGTCGATGGGGACGTCGACCACTTACGGCTCCGTTGCTCATTCGCGGCTTGGTGCTCTTGCGGCGACTATTACGAGTTAATTACAATTCGCCAACAGATATTAAGGGGCCTCGCTTTAATCCAGTCTCCAACAGCACGACGCGCGCAATTGTGTATAGACCTGTATATATATGTGTATTGGGACACACACACACCCACACACACCCATGCGCGTATGCGAAATTGAGGGGCGACGACAAGTTTCGCGGTTGATGGCTCGCGAACAAGGAGACGTCGCCTCGTCGTCGTAATTCATATCCACTGAAACTACGCGGCAATTAGGTCGACCCATTTCTATAAGCGGATATTAAGATCCTCGTCGAAGGGTGTGTGCATCTATATATATATATATATATAGAGAGAGAGAGAGAGAAGCTTCAACGGCGCGCGAGCTTCCTCGAGAAAGCTATACACGCGCCGCGGCTCTGTAAACATCGGCTGTTATTATATGTATAGGTACACGAAATACCGGCGTTCCTACAAGACCTTCATAATCTTGGCATTCACCTTAGCTTAATAAGTCCTTGCAAACTTGCTTAGGATGATTTCGGAGTTTCCTTATATATATATATACATTCAAGCTTACTTTTTCTCGGGGAAATTTCATCAGTGCAGCACGTATGTTTGTTTTCATTATAAAATACACGTATTTCTTCTTCGTCCTTGACGAAAAATCTCCGTCGAAGCGCGTATTATTATTCGAATAATTCGCGCACAGTATATAACGATCGGTACATAACCGCGCGTCTACACAACGCAAGACAGTAGCAATACACATACACACGCTGTACATCATCAGCGCGGGCAAATAGATTCCCGCGTACATCCCGGCGATCATCGCGAACGGGGGCAGAGTCACGCGCGCGCCACTCGCGGCTCTAATTGTAGCCCGTAGCGTCGGCGAGCATTGTCGACACACACACATGGCCAAACATATATATATATACGCAGCCTCGCAGAAGGAGGACGTAATACTAAACGCGCTAGAGTTGCTGCTGGCTTAAAATTTCGGTGTACGAGAGAGAGGGAGAGAGAGAGAGAGAGAGAGAGAGACGAGAGGGTAATCCCGAAGCCGCGGCTGCAGTCGAGAGCAGCTAACTTGTAAAGTGGTTGGTAATCGCTTTTGCCTAGCTTCTTGGGGGGGGTTACTTGCGCGTGTGTGTACAGCGATCGAAATATCCAGCAGCAGCAGCAGCAGCAGCAGCAGCCTCGTTTTCCTTAATGACACGTAATTGCACGTCGAGAGTGACTTGGAAATCGGCGCGTACACATATATACCTGGAGCGCGTGCACGCCCTCCGCGTCTTCGCGAGCTCTGTATAATCGCTTCGAGCTTCGTTTACTTTGTTGCTATGCATGCGACCTCGTGAAACTTTCGATATTCTTTTCTTTTGCGGAGAAAACCTTGCTTGTTTATGCTACTCTGGCCTGCGATCCGACTCGTATACGTTATTATTATTATATGCTATAGAGTAATTACAAACAGAACTTTACCACTTAGTTCACATCGTTGGATTTCATGCTGGATGTATAAAAGCACGTAACGTTGTTTTTCTTTGGTCGTCTTTGGCGCATGTTGAAAACGAAATCAATATTACATTGTACCATTGAAAATTTTACATTAGCGACAAGTATAATAATCGCTCAGCGATGCGGTCAATCATGACAACGTCAACAAGCTCCTAATACCAATAACAGTTTCCGCGCAGCTGATTGACCAAATTCGAGCGCCAAGAAAAACAGACAAGTGTTTCGAAAGCTCTCCGTCTGTGGCTGAACTTGGAATAACACGAAACTACGAGAAGCATTTGCGCAAGAAAAGCGGTTGATACAGGTGTATAAATCTTTGTTTGACCAGTAGTCCGCTGTACATTGTTAGAGAGAGAGAGAGAGAGAGAGAGAGAGAGAGAGAGAGAGAGTCGAGCTTGGGACTCCGGATGACTCTTGGCGCAGCTTGTGTACTTTGAGGTCTCTATCAGGTCGGTCAGTCGGATCTTGCCTGGCATAATTCCTCTATCCGCAACAATCCGATCTCGGGAATCATTTCGGTCACGCGATGTATATGCGCTGCCTCAGCTGCGTATCTATAGCCTACTCGAAGCAGCTTTTGTTTCCTTTCGAAATAAAGGCTGCGAACTTCACGTGCGCGATACTAACAAAAAAGTAGATCAAACTCTTTCGTTTCACCCGATGCCTATATAGGTGTATATATACACGCGGAATAATAAGCGCGACGCTTAGATTTATATTTCTATATTCGTATATCAAAGCGCAGGCGTAAATGATCGAGCAGAGGAAATTTTAAACAATAATTATCTCGTCGCCGGCGGCTATATTAAAACTGCTCTATATTCGCGGAATGAATGCATCGAGCAATTAAAAGACGGTTAATCTGCATTAGTATATAGCCGGCGCGGGAGCTCGGTAAACAAAAAGCTGTGCTCGATCGGTGGCCGCGCCACACGACAAAAGGAGAGATGGAACGAGCGGCTATAACTCAGCGGGCCGTTTTCATATGCATGTGTATATATGTATATAGCGAATCAGAGTGAAATAGGCCCGGCGGATGGACGCGTCGAAAGGAAAGCAAAGTCGCGAGGGAGAGAGGGGGGGGGGCAGCTCCCCTTTGGCTCTTCCTTGAATTACGATATCACGGAGTTTATCTCTCGTTATGACCACGATCCATTATGCAAAAGGTCTAATTACTCGCGCGGGAAGCGCAGAGAGTACAGCCCCGGCGAGAGAGATAGAATACTCTGCACGTGCGCGCAGGTTGCCTCGATCCTCTCACCGGCGGGCTTCCGTCCGGAAGGGATTTACATTAGATAAGACGCGCGAGCGGCTATCGCTCGTATATGCACTTATGTATTCCTTTCGGCGCGGACCGTTTAAATTTTCGCCTCGTCGTCTACCCCCCCCCCTCCCTCTCTCGTTGTGTATAAACGCGAAAATACTCTATGCTAATCCTGCGAGAGACGCTCGCCATGGCCAGATTTCAAGGGCTATTTCGGGAGGGCCGTCTTATCTATGCATAAACTTGGAATTTCAGCGCTCATAATAATGCTACTTTCGAGAATGGAGAGGACGTTTAGTTGAACGAGAACCGCTCGGACGGATAAGATGTTCGATCGGAAATGTGATCGTTTGGAGGTTTTTTTTTATTTGCTGATTTCATGTAACAAAGCATAAAGGTAGTCCACGTCTTACTTAGAGATGTATATCTATTATGAGGATTACAAATAATTTGTTACAGTAATATCATCATCTTGAAAATATATCAATTATAGTATGAGTTGCACGTTATTGTAAATCGATTATACTATATATTGATTGAAATTCATCAATTTAAGTTAGTCTGAAATCTGTCGAACATATATCGGATGTATACAGTCATGGCAAATGAATATTCATGACTGAGATGCTAACGTAAACATGCTCGCGTTGTAGATATATAAAGGATTATATTAATCAAAAGAAACGAGAATATATAACAACAATCTTTGATTCTCTGATATATTCAAAATATTTATTGTATTTATTTATTTATTTATTTGAATAAACGGACATTATGTTCTTAACCAAAATTATACATATATAAAAATAAGTCGGTTTGAACGCAGTCCCGCCTTCGTACTAATATTGGAATGACACATTTATGTCAGATGTTACTAAATCAATTATACGGTAGATATAGAACTTTGTATTTATATTTAAAACTAGGAGCAATAGCGCTTTTAATTTAATTAGAAATTCTGTCCTATAGCTGGGAAAGTCTATGTTTAGTTGAGAAAAAGTTTTGGTTCTGAGACAAGTGGTTTCGCTTAACGTTAGATAATTTTTTAAATTATAATTAAACTGCCTTTTACAACAAACTACATTTACAACTCTAAAAGATAATAATACATCATGGTAGTTGAATAAAGAGTAAATAGAATTGACGTTTAGGAGGTCCTGAGTCTTGAATAATTATGATCTAATCACTGAAAGTTATTTGTGGCTATTATTGCTTCTATATACTTTACAAGATGGTGCTTATACGGTCTCCATATCTGATAGCAATAATAGTAAAGAGAGGAAATACAAGGGTTTTATAAAAAGTTAACATAGTTTGATAATTAAAATCGACAATTTTCACTCCTTTCAAAAATGAGGGAGAATTGCGTCAAGGAAAACACCAAGATCCCTTATCTCCTTTACTCTAACAAAGCTCATATCATTCAACGTATACTGATAATGACAAGCCTATCTATAGCATTGAAGAAGTGATATTTCAACTAAATTACAATAAGTGCGAGATAAACTACTTCAAAGCTAAGAAACTATCGCCGCCTGACTCGCAACTAGCTTTCGGCTCTTCTTAATTCCAAATACACGTGCCTGCTTAAGAATTGTTCTTGCTTGAGCAACACATTTCTCCAAGTGGCAGAAAAAAATATGAATATAAGATTTTCCTGGAAAATGTACAATCATATTCGCATTCACCCAGACTATCGCCTGTGATGCAGGGAAAACTATTGAAAGAGAAAAACACACCGAGAATGATTTATATATTTTTAATTTAAACTAAGTCAGCTTATAAGTGATCAGAAAAAGCTTGTATTGGAAAATTAGTCTATATGATATAATAAACTTTATTTCAGCCATTAAGGCCTAGAAATGGACTTGGTTTACATTCTATACTTAGCCACACTCATACTTCTATGCTTTACGTCCTACATATTACTATCACAGAACAATACAATACTTTTTAATCTTTATACTTATAGTTACTTTCAAATCTTAACAATGTTTACAATAATTTACATAAGTTTACCATAGTGTTCCGGATAGAATGGTAAGAATAGGAATTTTTAAGTGGTAAAATATCCACGCGATATTTGCGTAGTTTAGATAGACTAGAATAGTAAGCATTTTGAATAATCCGCTGAAATAAGGCTGCAGTTGTATCGTGAGAGAGCGCTGTTTTTCAACAACGCTAGAAAAACCGTAGGGCCTTTGTTTGGATCTTGAGTGTGTACACAGATGCCAACGGGCACCATCGGTTTAGAGGTCAAAGGGTACGGGTCGAATAGTTCGAGAGTTGCGAAAAGCCACAGGAATAAATTTGGTTTTAAATTAATCGAACTCCTTTTGAGGGTTTAGAGTTTAGAATCATTAAATTAGTGCATTATTTTTAATTATGGATTTTCTCTTCTCGCAAAATAAGTTCCTTATATTGAAACACTTAGCTTTCCTTTTTCCAATAATTACAATTTTTTGCAGAACGATAATTTACAAACACTTTTCTATAGATTACATTTGATTCGCAGATTACATCATTGTACCGCAATTACAATATACATTAAACCCTATTTACTTAATTACAGATCACCTTTCATCCATCCACACCGTAGACAGCTCGACCCATCACACCCTAAGTTTGCATCCTTCCAAGACAACGCGCTTCCCTATTAACTCTATTTCTTTACATTTTTCTTTTAACTATTGTTTTACCTCGCTCGTAAAATGTATCCTTAAATTCGAAATCAGTATCCTCTATTAGTTTTTTCATTAATTCTCTTGCTTCCTCGTAATCGTTTACAAAATGTTCCAGCGTTCCCCTATCTTTCTTATATAATCTACATAATTTATCCTCCTCCTTAAAACCAATACTTATTTCCGTTTACAATTAAATTTATATTTAATTTCTTCTCACCTTCCTTCAAATATTTCGGTAACCCTACAACTTCAAACTTTGTATAGTTCTCATAAAATTTTGCTTCATTTATTTTCGTATTAATAGATTACCTCTCTATATCCCTATCTCTTTTTTCGATTTGTTCATGTACATTTTGGTCTCTACCTATTATAAACTCTGGTTCCATTATACTCCATTCTAGACTATTATAAAACTGTTCACTTTCTAAATTATAAATACCTCTCTCTTATTCATTCATCTTTTCTTTACAACACATTTTTACTGTTCTTTCATCCAAGTTTACTTATATTTTCTTCGAACTTAACCGCCCTATTTCCTATTTTCATTTTATTTAAACAAGCCTCTTTATATACAATATACCTCGAAGTACAAAATTTAAGTTTCAAAACCCACCTAAAATAATCTATATGTATTTTTTCCAACTCTTTCCTTTTCTTCCACCCTCATATTTCGCGATCCATAAGCCATGACACTTTTAACTAAATAATTAAATAGCAATTTCTTTCTTTTAAAATCGTTCTTACATTTATGTTTGCCTAAACCTCACGTCCTTTTTGCCGCTATAATATACTAATAGATTTGTTAATATTGATTTATTTTTCATAAAACCATATTGCTCACTAATAATTTTATTGATGAAGTAATTGCTAAAAGAGCGTTCAACTGGAAAAAATTTATTGATAATATTATTTAATATATTACAGAATTCACTTGTATTATCTTCTAAATTCTGATGAGACAATATTATCTCAATTAAATTCTGATAACTTGGTTTTGATTAACACAAAATCCGCCTTGATAGAAGTTTCTATATTTATAATGCATATGTTACTATAAGGATTTTAAATTTACCTTTTAAAAACCGCTTCATGATGCTCAAAAATATATAATATTATACTATTCAAAAAATTCTTAATTAAAGTACCTTTATCAAGGACGAATATAATGCCCATATATAAACGAACAAAATTGCGTCTTTACGTGCTTCACCTTTCACACCATCCATGCAGCATTTTTTCAAGAGTGGATTGAGACGCAGACTCCCCGATGTTTGTATAAATTGAAATGTCAGTTACAAAATGCGCTGAAAAAATATTCTATTTTCTTTGATCGCGTACTCTTATCAATATAAATTAGTAATAATAATACGTTATTTTATGCAACCGAAAATTTTATAAAAATTAATGTAAATACAGAGGATTCCAATAATTCCTGTTTTAATTACTTTTCAATTTACAGAACACCTGACGAGTGTTATGCGGGGAAATTGTTTATCAACTTATTCTGCACACTGAAGAATTAGTTTTGAGATCCTGCACAAGATAGATTTGAAGAGGCAACCTCTAAAAGTAGGTTACAAAAGGGAAAATGCTACACGGGATGATAACAATTACAAATTTAAGCCATATATTGTACTGGAGATGGTCTGTCTGTGACTTCTGTGTTCTGCAGCGAGGACCGACAATTCAACTCCGTTGTTTTTATAGACGATGCCACACTATCAAAAAAAATTATCATCCAGTTTTAACTGCATGGCTGCAAAATTTGCAATAAAAATTTGCAGCTAATTTAACGTACTGTTTCTGAATAAATAATAAAGTTAAAAATAGTTTACAAAAAGGCATGTATTTTTATACCTTAAATTATTGCATAATATTAAATTCAACAATATTTGAATTAACTTTAAGTACAAATTACGAGTTTTTATATAAATGAAAGAATTTTTCAAACGCTTTTTAAATGATTTTCGCAGTACGTTAAAAACTAATCGTGTTATAACAATTAATGAGAAAATCCTTGTAATAATTGCCAAAGGGTGCACCATCGACCCGCTATTACCGCAAATTATATTGTCAACAGCGACGACTCATGCTCAATCGAATTATAACGGTGCAAACAAAATTAGAGCTCTCTACATTAAACAAAGTAGAAAAAGCTCTGGAAAGTTTCGGTGATTCTTGCGTTAATTTAAACTCAGCAGTACCGGAGAAGAGACGTGCTTAAAACTCAAATCGATGAGAAGCCAAGCTCCCTCTGCTGCCCCCCCCCCCCCAACGAGTATATAGATATACCCCCTCTGAAGTTTGCCGAATCAATTAAGAGTTCGGTCCGATGTAATAAAACGCGGGCGCGAAAGTAAGGGACGAATAGCATGAGCGCGAGTCTCGTCTTTCTATATCGTCGGTCAAATAATTGCGGCCTATACGGGATGGAACGAGCTTCTCCGAGTGCGCGCATAGAGCAGCACATTTAGAGAGGACGACTTCGACGACGATGACGATGACGAAGAAGAGTATCCGATAAGAGCCGCTGGCTATAATGAGTAATAGTCCTGCTTATTTTCCAAGTTAGCTCAGCTCGCGCGATCGGCTGTACGAGCTGCCAGAGGTGCGGCCAGATAATACTATTAATTTACTTCCAAGAATCGTAAAATTACGATGAAACTTTAAATTGGATATTTTATCGAGCCGGCGATCTAGAGCGGTAGCCGCGCTTTCCGCTTCACCTGCACCGGTTTTTCTGCTACCTCGCTCTCTCCCCCCCTCTCTCTCGCTCTGATTTTGCGCTCTTTTCTTTTGGCCAAGCCCGAGGACTGTGGAATTGATGCAGCGACCCTACTCTCTCCAGCGGCGAACGTTGACGCGATTTCACACGATTGCGTTTTCATTAGGAATGTTCATCGTGGCGCTTGTAAGAGCTTTCTTTTATGAGCTATGGGATGATAACGAGCGGTTATATAATTCGGTATTCCTCTCCAGATTTGATCGTCGGAGAAAAATTACTTCTTCCGTTTTTTTTCGAGCATCAAAATAAAGAATTCTCCTACTCCGCATATCATCATCCATTCAATGCGAGTAGAATTAAAATAAAAAATTTCGAAGCTCGACAAGAGCTTTTGCCGCAATCAGCATTAAAATTGCTAAAATAATTTTGAGCGACTCGCGTAATATCGAGCAAACAGCACCATAATTTTCTTTTCAAACCTAGCACGCTCGCCCCGGCGGCGCACGACGAGATATTCAAATCCTCTTTTTGAATTTAAAGAACTATATCTACATCGCCCGCGAATGTATAAAGCGCTGGAACAAAAAAGCACCGACAAGCGTAAAGCAAGCATAGCGCGCGCTGCACAGCTTTTCGCCCTCCGTGTCTTCCACTCTGCTCTCCGACTATGCATATATATATATATATATATATATATACGTACACGCAGTAGTGTTCACGAAGGGGGTGGAGGCAAGGTATATCGCTTGAAAGCGTAGCTCTTTTTTCGAGTAGCGCACACATCCGCGCTAACGACGTAATTTTTTCAGGGCCGGCCCAGCGGAGACAAGAAAGCTCTCTCAGCAGCGGTAGCGACGAGGACAATGAATAGCAAGCTCTCTGTCTCTCTCTCTCTCTCTCTCTCCGGCGCTTTATGAAAGCGAAACGGCGCCGAAATTTACATCGCTCCGTGATGAGCTCAGGGCGTAAAAAGCGTTTAACAAGGAAAGCTCCGGCAGGTTAACCGCCAGCTACTCCGTTCGCGCAAGAAGCTCTGCGCGGCGCGAGACACACCGGAAGAAGTCGACATTAAGAGACGCTGAGTCGACGACAAGGAGAAGAGCGCGCTGTAATCTCGGCAACTGGCCGCCTCCGCCGCAGCAGCAAAAGGAAGAAAAACTCGGCTCGCTAAAAGGTCGTTAAGGGCTAATGTGCCCCGTCGACAGCTTCCCTCGACTGTGTATATATCGCGCTTCCTGCGCGTCACTCTATACTAGAGCTTATTTGCCTCGTGCTTATCACGTGTGTCGCTCCCGAATATACCGCGCGTCAACGTTTATCGCGTTTGTAGGGCGCTTCATTTTTTTTTGCTACTCCACCCCGCTGTATATCCGTCTTATACGCGGGTATACAGTGTGTGTGTGTGTATATATATATACATATATATATAATAGGTATAGGCACTTTTGGTGCCGGCGTTACGCTGTCTTGACGTTTCTGACGTTTACGAGACGAGAGCGAAAATGCCGGCGCTTTATGCAAATGATGTATGGAGAGCTGAAAGCCCGCGCGCACGACCCTCCCGAATATATATATTATATACAGCGAGCTCTCGAGTGAAAAAAAAGAGGAATGTTGGCGGTCGTCTGCGCGGACTTTTTGTGTGAGCGAGCGGAAGTCGCGTGGCCTTTTCATCCCGATTTCGCTGTATAATGTAAAATAAGAGTGCGCGGCTATTGTGGCGAAGGACTTATTCGAGGCTTCGATTTTCGGGGAGATCGAATGCTTCCCCCGCGCGCGGCTGTAAAAAATTTATGACGGAAGTGACTTAATGAAGTGTCGATCTACCCTCGTGCTCGATTTTTCGTGCCAAAGTGCTGTTGGGTGTTACGAGAGGGATGGGATTTTTTTCAACGAAATAGAGAACATTTTTGAGTTGCTCAGAATACGAATCGACGCGAAGATCTTGTTTGGTATTGTTTAGTGTCGAGTAAGAAAAAAGATAGTGATTCTTATGACACACACAAATGTTGTATATTTATTCTTTTTTAGTAAATTGATCGTATATTATAAAAGTAAATTCATCATGCGTATAAAAGAGTGATCGTTTTTAAAATATTTTATAATCATTTGTGCTTATTTATGGCGTATACGGATAAAGTATATGATTTCCACATACGTAATCATTCTTCAATGCCTATTAATTTTCTCATAATATTGTTGAGTGTCGAACAAGAAAAAAAGCAATGATTCTTACTTATTATTCTTTTTAGCAAATCGATCGTATATGTAAAATTAAATTCATCATGTGTATAAAAGATCGATCGTTTGTAAAATATCTTACCATCATTCGTGATTGTTTGTGGCCTATACAGATAAAGTTTACGTCCTCCACATACGTAATATATCTTTAATACATTTTAGTTTTCTCATAATGGCGATTTCATATCTCGTCTTCATTTGAGCAACGTGTGACACAGCATTTACACGTTTAATCTATAATCATCGATTAAAAATGATAAGTATTGTCAAGCACAACAAATATATTTCCAATTCGAAATATATCATCGGATAAGTGTAAAACTTGTTAGTTTTCCTCACGACTGAGAAAACTTTAGAAGCTGCCTTTATATTATCTCGTCATATTACTCTGGCTTTGCTGCATATTATTTCGTACAGTTCTGGCTATTTCCGGAAAATCACGTGGTCTCAGGTAGTCGACGATTTGCCAAATTATTGTTTTCGGTAGCCTGTGATGAAGTGCCTCCTCCAGGTGCTTCTCGATAGCGTCACGTGTGTTTCTGACCAACGTGACCGTCATAAACCTCACGGTGATATCTCTTGCGTAATTCGGCACTATAGTGGCGAGATTGATCGACTTGAAAGCGTTAACGAAGTTCACGTTTTTCGTTAAAACTGCCAGCCTATTGATATCCTCATCGAGGAAGTTGCGTAATGTGTAACGACGATAGAAAGCCGTTGTTTTGATCAAATCCATTTCTCTAGAGCACTGCTCGAAATGCGCCCGCAACTGCGGGATATGCCGAATTACGCGCATCGAGTTTTCTTCGATGTGATTACCCTCTGCTACTTTCCTGGCAATATGCGTCACTAATATCTTCGCTGCATCGCAATTTTGGTTCCCTACCCAGGACAAAGCGGTTAAGCCGTTGTGGTCTTTGATGTTGATGTCGGCGTCGAGAAACAGTAGAAGCTTTACTTTCTCAACTGACTCGGATCTGGCAGCGAAGTGAAGAGCCG
The DNA here is from genome assembly GCA_020010945.3 of Muscidifurax raptorellus. Lineage (NCBI taxonomy): Eukaryota > Metazoa > Arthropoda > Insecta > Hymenoptera > Pteromalidae > Muscidifurax > Muscidifurax raptorellus. The sequence goes on from CM052078.1 coordinate 26,559,415, forward strand.
TTTCTCCCAACATTGTTTTCTCGTTGACGTTTGCTCCCGTTTTTATCAGAAATTTTATGGTCTTCGTAGAGCAGCATACGCTGGCGAGGCAGATCGGAGAAACTCTGCTGAATGTGCTCCCGTCCACTTTGGCTCCGTACTTGACAAGCACTTTTACCTGTGGAACGGTTCGAACGTTAGCAATATTTTATAATACGTTAGCGGTATGATAGATTTTTTTTTCAATTAAAGTCACGTACCATGCTTTCCTTTGCCGTGAGAAGCGCGACGTCTAGCGGTGACAGATGACATTTCTGTTCGATGTGATTGGCCTGTAAGCCCATGTTCAAAAGTCGCTCGGCGATGCTAGCGTGCTCCTTCCTCGACTCGGCGAGAAAGTGCAGGGCAGTTTTGCCATTGTTGTCGACGGCCCTGACGTTGGCGCCGCACTCTATCAACAGATTTATGAGGCCCAGGTTGCCCGTGAGCAGCGCCGTGTGTAAAGGGGTCATTCCGTCTATGTTGGTGGAATCGAGATAGGCGCCCGCGTCGATGAGCATGCGCGCGATTCTAATGAATTCTCGAAACACAGCGCTCTGCGAAGAAACGATATTAGATCAGTTCGGAAAATCATCCGATGCGTATGCTTCCTACATCGTCGAGCTTACCTGCAGAGGGCTCTCCTGCCCGGGATTGTTCCTACAGTTGACGAATGCCCCGTGCTGGAGGAACAGCCTGACGAGGTCCTCGTTATTGCGAGTAATGGCCATGTGCAGCAGCGTGACATTGCCTCCGTAGAAGTGGTATTCGTTACTTGGCGCCATTTGCGAGTGCAAGTTCAGACATTCATTAACGTTGGCTCCGGCTCGCACGAGAACCTCGGTTATGTCGTCGTAGCAGCAAAGCATAGCCATCCAAAGCGGCGAGTACGCATTGGAGACTGGTTGGAACGGATTCAGATTCGGTTTGAACTCGAGCAACAGCTGGACCATGGGCAGATCGTTCCGCGCGATGGCTGTTTGTAGGTAGGTCTCGTGACGATTTAATGTAAAATTTACGTTGAGCTGGTCGACGGCCAATAACTTGCGGACATGCCGCAGGTCACCAAAAGTCACAGCTTCATGAAGTTGGTTGTACAGATAGTGTTGGTAGGTGACGTTCGTGAAGAGCTTCGTCTTGTTCGGGGCAGTCATTTTGTGGTCTTTTCGGTCAACTGGAAATTGAGATGGAAATGTTTGTTAACTTATAACGTTGAATAAAAGTAGTTTTTGAGACTTCACAACTAACAAGTAATGTTGGAAAAGCTAAGAACTCTTTGAACGATATTTTCAAGTGAAAAATGTATAGCTTATAAATTCTCTTACCTATAGGCAGGAAAATTTTAGATTTGGCAAATCGGCGAATTCCGCGCACACAACAGCCAGACACGCAAGATCAGTATAATCAGTCTTGTTGTGCTTGGATCTGCGTGTAAAGGCGCACTGTTGTCAAAATTTAAAGTATCCATCGGAAAGTTTCCTCTCACAACGACATCGCTCTCCACCCCCTCCCATTCCCTATAACACTCTATTGCGGGACGGTATTTATACGCAGGCATAGGAAAATTTGATAATACTGTATAGGTCATTTATATTGGTCCTCTTCGGAGAAACGGGCGTTGTTGTCCTAAGCTATCGAGTATTATTGACTCGTTCACTTCTGCGCCGTATACGAAGATATACCTAAACAGTAAAATCCTGCGTCGTTTGAAAACGGATGATTCTAAAGATCTGCAGTTATATACGATGAATAATAAGCTTGCTGCTCGGTATGCCTTTATTTACAATATGCCATTGGAAAAAAAGAAAATTTGTAAACGGGGCGCTCATTATGGGGAAGCCGAAATATAAGCTAGAGTATACCGAGGCGAGCAGATATATATATATATATAGGTGTATATAATAGTGGCGAAAGCGGGGAATAAGGGAAGAAAAGAGCCGCCGCAAATGCACATCAGCCGGCCATAGTCCGCTACAAAGAGAAGATAGAGCAAAGGGATCAAAGTGTATTCTTCCGCGCGTGATCCACTAGAGATACATACACACACACACACACATAAGCAAACAAGAGCGGCAGCAGAGCGCAACACAAAGCGATATCAGACAGACCGCGCGCTGGCTGCTCAACGATTAATTTGAGCGCGGAGTAGCGCTCCCCGCGGTATGATAATTAAAATTTGTTGTCGAATCACAATTATATCCCGTCGGCAGCCGAGGACTTCCGTTTCGTTAAGCAATTTTGCCCGCTTGGCTCCCTCGGCTAGCTTGCAAATGAATTCATTAGCGTCTATACCGCGCGCGCTATATATATCTACTTCCTCTCCGTTCCATTATCGTTTCATTCCTAGCGCAGCGTTTATACACCGCTGCCGCTGCGGCAAGTGAGAGAGAGAGAGACTCGTCACATTTTATAAATAAAATTTACGACTGCCAAGGCGGACGATTTAGCTTCTGAAGTATTAGAGGTATATACCTGCGTTGAGCCGTTCTCCGAGCGCGCTCGCGGCTTTTTAAGAGCCTCGCTCAGCGATAAGCGTGAGCGCGCACGGAAAAAAGCGGACAAAAATGTGCGCTCGGTCAGACGGCATCATTGCAGTCTCTCTCGCTGTGTGTGCGTGTGTTGGGCGTGTATGTATGTATATATATACTTTGCGAGTCTAGTCGTTCCGAGGCCGGGTGTCATTGCCGTGCCGGCAACAGATTGGATCTTTATGGGCGGCCGACGTCGGAACTTTCATAGTATGCGGCGCGCTTTTAAAGATTGCGACGATGCAGCAGCCGGAGGCTAATACGACTTTATATACAGTGCATTTTCAGCGGTATATACTCGCGTTCTCCTGAGCATCGCCTTTCTTTACGGGCGGGCGTCGATGCGCGGGATAGCGACTGCTTTGTCGTAAGTGAGTAACGAGCGTGAAATTCGGTTGACGCCATGTACGCATCAACCTGTGGCCTCGTGTATAGTGTGCGCTGATGCTTTTGCGTAGAATTTCGCGCGAAATGACTTGATTACGTGATTTTTCGATACGTCTTTGCGAGTAAAATGCGCGCTGTATACTGAAAGTGGGTTTTCAAGTATATAAATAGGAAAAAGTAATTTTATTAAAATCTGGAATTCCATCGAGTCGCGTGTATTCGTATAATATTGAAAAGTCGAAGAAGAATTACATCACGAGCGGGGTTCATCAAATTTATTAAACTACGATCAAAAAGAACACACGTACACAAGGACTCGGCTTCTCATTTCATTGCCGCGCAGCTGTATACTATATAGCAAGCGAAGAGGCACGAGGCAAATCGGTTTACGAGAGAGTTCATTTCCAAGATTTTGACGAAACCCGCGGGAGGCTCGTCTCCAATCTCTTCCTTCTGCGGAGTGTATACAGTCTTGGGACGCGAGCGCGCGAAATATCGATAAGTCGAAATTCCCGGGAGCTTTTCTCCCCTCCCCCTCTTGCCTATATATATATATATAGCTTCAGCATCAGCCTGCAACACTGCACTTTATTTGATGCAATCAGCCCCCGGCTCTCGAGGCTGCGAAGGTTTATAAGGTGCGCGCGGCCCAAGTCATCAGCTGTAGTCGAAGATATATATATATATATATATATATATATATATATATATATATATATATGTAAAGTAAGGCGAATATTATTATTCATGGCGGCGTATCGTATTACCAGGAAGAACGCATGATGCCAAGACGGCCTTCGAGTCTTCTCTCGAGGTTCGGATGTATAATATAATATTGTATATAGTCGCGCGGGGGAGACTTCGTGGTTATAATTATGTAAGCGTTACATTTTCGCTCGCGAATGTGTACAATTTCAATTTGGATCTACGTCGAGGTGGGACATTGATTTCGAATAGAAGATGCGTATAAAGCTTGTCATTGAAATATTTTGCGTTTTAAAATCAACGAATAAATATACATCGGAATAAACAAATTTCATTGGGCCGCGCAAAATCACCGACGACGGTAAATCCGATACTTTTTCAGCTTCGTGGATGTACTCGCTCTGGCTCTGCATACATATATAGTATAGATTTCCACGTATAAATCGAGTTTTCATTTTCCGCCGGGCGTTGAGCAAGCGGATTTCGATGGTTTTTCAGGGCTATAATCGAATTCCCGCGAGCCAGCCGTGATGAAACAGCGCTTGTTCTATGTAGCGCGTGTCTGTGTTATTTTTAATTCACACTGTAATGTGCGCATGATGAGTATCGGTTTCGGGAAAATACGAATTGAATTTTTGAAAAGCTTTCTTTTTTTATGGAATCGATCTCCCACTTGACCATTTTAATGAAAAGTATGCATTTATCGATGAGAGAATTGGATTCGAATGATGCTTTTGTTTGTAGCAGCAGGAATTAATGTATATCTTCTGTTGTGTATTCTGAAAATTAATCGAGCAATAAAGTCGCAGAATGGAAATGTTTGATCTTACAGTTCGCAAGCTCCTCCCAGAAGGAACGATCGTTGATGGGCCCTGTCATAGCGACAGATTTCATAGTAGCTTTCTTGAATATTGACGTGATTTTGTGATATATGAAACGACGATTTTCTCGGTAACGTATATGTTATACGTAGTTTGTGAAAAATATAATTGAAATTATTTAGCCTCTTGAAATTTTCGTTCATATTCTAAATGCGGTATTTAATCACACAATAATGTAAATACTTATATAATACTCTTAAATACTTTAAATATGATGAAATAAATCAACATACCTATAAGCTTTATATCCTTATGGTAGCGCGGAAAACGGGAGCTAATGCCGTTCAGATGGTAGCACCTGTACGGCCACTCACTTAATCAATGTTGAGTTATTTAAAAATTAATATTAATGACGAAGTTTGTTTAAATTGATATTTTATGACAAAAATAAACCCGCTGCTAATTCATTGTAATAATCAAAGGACAATAATAATAATAAAGATATGGTTGTACCATATCAATATTCGCTTTATTGCTTTTACTGGACAATAATGTCTGATTTACTGACAAAAACATTATTTTTCAGTTAAAAAAATACTCCACAACACATTTCCAACACATTTTTACGACAACTCCAAAATGTACTATTACAAGACGAAGCTTCCTTTAGGAAGAAAGGAAAATGATTGCAGTATTTGTTTCTCAGGATCTGATAATTAAAACCACTTGAAATGTTTACCAAAAATAGTCCCTATTACTTCTATGAACATGATTTTTTTGTCGTTAAAAGATTTCAAACATTTTCTAAAATAAATTGAATTTTATAACAGTTCAAAATCTGATGGGCCTAAGAAGCAACCAAAAGAAAGGGACCAAAATGTCACAAAATCTAATTTACTTCAAATTTTTAATAGGATTAGTGACTTTTCGTTCAGTGAAATATCTCTTTTTTTATATATACCACTAGTATATTTGATATACCAGTAATATTACTAATTGAAAAATCGTCATAAACTAAATCCAAAATTTTAACTCGTTGTTTACACCAGTATCGTATATAGTAGAAACAACGTGTTTTTAAATTTTTTCTTAGTATCTACATTATGAAATAATTTGAAATTTAAGTACTATATAGTTCTTATAACCTTTAATAATCCTAATGTCTTTAGAAAAGGTTCAACGTTCATATTTTTACGCCATTTTTAATATTTGAATTTTCTGAGAATACGTATTGTCCTGTATAAATAAACAAACGGGCAATGCATTCCAAAAAATTCTACCGATTCTCAGATGTATGATCTTTATACAATTGATTCCCTACACAAGTAGTCGAAGAATATAACAAAAATAATGAAATAAAAAAATCGCTGTAGAGCAACAATCATCAATAAAATTAAAATCGAGTTTCTTCCCGAATTCATACAAAAACTACAAAAACAACTAGCCTACAAGTGGATGAAAATCCATGAAGTAGAATCTGAGATCTAGGCGTATACGTATGAACACACATTTTCTAAAAACACATGCTTTCGATTGAAAACACCGTTAAACGAAGTAAAGTTATGTTTTTCTGAAAATTCAAAAATTTACTATTACAAGGGCTTTCATTATTAGAATAGAAGCCAAACATTGGGATATAAAGAGTTTGGCTAAATGGGCAACTATAAACACTCTCAAAATCTAATATTATAGATGTTATGAATACACACTCAGTAGTTACATTTTAGAGCTCAAAGTTTACACCAAACGAGTAGAGTATAAGTTATTTTTTATGAAATTCGCATTAAAAATTGAAATCAGCACGCGCGTAGCCTTTTTAAACTTAATCAATAACCAGTCATCAGAATCGCCATCTAAACAAATCAGAAACCCTTGCCGCTCAACAAAACTTCCTCTATAACAAAAGACTATTCAAATGAAATCCTTGCTGCAGTAGCAGCGAAACCTGTAAAGTAAACTCCGTAGCAGCGAGAAGGCGCTCGGTAATTCCGGGCCGGTAGCATTCCGTCCAGCCAATTGACTCGTATAATTGACAAGTCTTACAGCAACTGACACGGAAAAAGGGAGAAACGAAAAGCTCGAGCAAAAAAGAGAGAAAAAGCGAACTAGGAAACTTGCGCGCGAAGCCGTAGGCGTGCGCCAAAGAAAAGTTAAAAGACAAGAAAGGGCCCAGAAGGAAGTATGCAAAAGAGAGAAGAAGAAGAAGAAGAAGGTGTTAAAAAGCTCACAGAGATTCGCACACGGAAAAAAGTACGCGTCCCTTGAATGTCTTCCTTCGGTTTCAGCCCTTCATTTCCAATGCAGATAGCTGGCCTCCGTGTCGCGGCAGCGGCAGCGGCCTATATTCAGAATGAAAAATAATCAAAGAAGACGTTTAAAGGGAAAGGCGAGGGTGGAGGGGCGAAATAAAACGCTTGCCGAGCAGACTGAAAAAAAGAACAAAGCTTTCTCGGAACTCGAGAAAAACGCGGAGGTTAGCTTTGGCTGTGTGTGCGGCTATATATATACATACGCACGTATGGGTGCGCGGCGGCGTCTGGAATAGAGGAATAAGGCAGGAGAGAGAGAGAGAGAGAGAGAGAGAGGGTGAGAGAGCGAACGGAACGGGAGAGAGAGGGGAATCGACACGTGGTTCGACAGAGAGAAACTTTAATGACATTTCTTATTTCCAAGAGCAGCGCAGCAGCCTCCGAGCTACTTGCCGACTCACCTCGACATCGGGCGCGCGTCTTATCCCCTGTGCACCAGCCAGTCCTCGCCTTTACACCTCTCGCTCTTCTCTCTCTTTCTCCCTCTCTTCTTCTTTCCTCTTTCTCCTCCCCTTCTCGCCACTAGGCTTTTCCTCGAGAGTCGCTTTTTCGCGCTCGACTTTTTGCTTCTCAAAGTTATCCCGCGTTAAATAATGTAATATCCGAGAGTTCACCTCCCCCACCTCCCTCCCTCCCTCCCTCCCCCGATGACTGCGAGATACGAATCTCGACTTCGTTTGAATTATGTTGCTGATTTTTTTTGTCTCGCTGCAGCGCCGCGCGATAGGATGGAGACGCGCTTTTTTTCACTGCTATACAGACACGCACAGCGGGAAATCGGAGCTCTGCAAGTGCTCTCTGTTCCTCTTATTCTCTGTTTACTGAAAATAGTCTGAGTGTTTTCAGGCGAGACCCCCGAGGGATGAAAAAAATAGACGCCGAAATATTTTAATATTCCCGGGTTTGCGTAAACAATCTTACTATTGTTGGAAATGTAATTTATATTCCGCATTCTGCTATGTTATTGTTGCCACGATTCGTAGCAGACGACATTCGGAAAACTAATTTTACGACGTCGCTCAAAGCAACGCTGATCTCATCTTCGAAATGAACTTTTTATACCAAAAGGTATACAGACTTATATCTTAATAAAGTTTTCAAAGCTCAATCTTCGCTAGAAATTAAATTGCAAATAAAATTATCCAGAAGGTAAAAAATAAAGAGGATCGGAGTAATTTCATACCTTATAATATATAATGCTCTCCTTTCCTTGTGCAGTCGAAATCGCTATATGTATATTTAATCAAAGCGAAACGACTAAAGTATGCCGAGAGTTTTTAATTCAAGTACAGTGTAAAAAATGTCTTCGAACAAGTTCGACTAGTGATTTATCCACTTTAGATTACTTCACGATCATTGTTCTTCCTCTCGTTTCAGCTCTTCTTCTATATATATATATATCCCGGAAAACTCTGCGCACCACCTCGGCGTCTATATACGGGAAATCTCTCTCTTTCTGATCCTCTGACGCGCGTCAATCCGACCCTTCAAAGATTATAAGATAAGTAGACGGAGAAAAGATAAACGATTGCGCGTATTGATTTGCTCGTTATTAAAGCTCTGACAGATTCTTTTAATTTAAAGCCGCGTCGCTTGCCCAATAATCTTGATGCTGGATTATATGAATTATAGATTTTTCCCATCGCATTATAAGTCTCTTATAATGGCTGTATTATCCGAACCCCTCGATCTTTTCATTCGCCGGCGTTACTTGCTCCCACCTCGGCGATCGAAAAATAAGATTGAAATGCTATTGCAATGAACGCGTAAATAACATTTAACGATTCTTTAAAGTCGTTTCCTTCAAAATCTACTGCAAAAATCGAATGATCGAAAGACATCATAACAGTGCTTTTCCAAGGGCTTGACGATATATAATATACCGATTGAACGAGGCGGTTTTTTTCGTTCGAATCGCAGAATGTCGAGAGAGAAAGAGAGAGAGAGAGATAGAGAGAGAGAGAGAGAGAGAGAGAGAGAGAGAGAGAAGGAGAAAAACTCTAGTGCAGGAAGGCAAGTGGCCCGAACTCCGTAAAAAGCGGTTTTACGGTAAAACTGTAAAAGATAACCGAAAGTCATGAAATAAGTAAGTATAGAAGGGATAAAAGAAGCGAACGACAGTAAGATGTAGTATCGAATCAACTTCCCCCGGCGCTTCGAGATTATTTCGCCGTCCTTAAGTCTTGACGTGCCCTGCTGCAGCTGCCCTTCGATTTTTCTTTGCTGCTGCTGCAGCAGCGAAACGCAAAGATTAAAACGAACGACGTCGATGGGACGACTTAAACGAGACTTTTTCGCTGTTCTCGAAGGACGAGCGCCGATGAAAGAGCCCGAGCCGTAAAGGCGCGGCTGCGCTGACGAGCGAACTAAAAACGCATAAAAATCGGCGGCCGCGACAGTAAATAACGCGCGCGTAAAACTTCCGATATAGACGTGGGTAATCAATGGCATCGCGATTTCTCGCGGCTACGTTGTATATACGCAGAAGGGCTGCTCGTTGATGTATTGTTACTACGCGAGGCTCGTCAATAATTTCGATGACGCGCTTAGCGACGCTCTGAAAGCAAGAATTTATCCAAGTATATAACAGTGAGAGAAATTGTATAGTAAATTTTAAGATATTGGATAGGGCATTTTTTTGTCATCTATTCACAGACTGACAGTCTAGTGATATTTACTTAAAAATATGATAATTTTTGTTGAAGCTTTAAAAATCCTATAAATATTTCGATTTCTACGTTATAATTTTTACACTAATTAAAACAATTTAAACAAATTAAATAAATTGATTGATTAATTATATTGCTGGGAAAATGTTGCTTTTACGGTGTATTGAACTCGGGATCCGAGGATCTAGGATTTTGAAAAGATCGTTTTAGTGGAGCTTCAAGTCGTCCAAGCAGCTGTTAGTACCATATTTTGAAAATGCACCTCAGAATTATCATATTGTTTAACAAATGTTATTACTTAGGCTAGCAGAAAATATCAGTCTCAATAAAAATTATTATACATTGTTATAAGTGTTGAAGCGGTGAAATTTACGACACGTTTAATGAAATTCTCCGTACAATATAGTAATTTTGTTGATATTTTCGTCCGTGAGCAGATTTAGCCAAATTTTTTAGTAAAATTCCCATGTTTATAGCAAAATTAACTATTACTTTTTCTCTCAGTGTAGTTGCAGAGCTTCGGATTTCCTCCACGAGTGTTACCTTCGGATATAAGGTCAATATTTTCCTTTGTACGTGATTCGCCTCGTTCCGCGGGCTTCTCTCATCGAGGAGAGCTTCGATTACACGGGCGTGTTTTATCTTCATTTTCGTTATAACTGCGTAGACTGCGGCAGTTAAGCGAGCTCGAGATGGAGATAAAGAAGGCCACTTGTACGGCCGCTAAACGGCTGGTGCTGCTGCTGCTGCTGCGTGGGAGGAACGAGATTGCGGAAGGGCGCAATTAAATTGAAGAATTAAAATAGAGAGCGGTGTGGATGATTTTGAAGCTCATTGGATGTTTATGCATTCTTGGAAGAGTATAAGTTCTAAAGGAAAGAAAATTAGTTTGAGCCTCTTCATGCTCACTTATTATTGGGAAAGGCGCATTTGCCGTTCCTTATTTTATGGCTTCATATTTGATAAGTGCATTGTATACTTAACAAATTGATGTTTCAATATTATATTATGTATATTCACAAAATCAATAACTGTACAATATTCTCTGGAAAACTTCAGCTACGTTTTATGTTATAATTCCGAGTTAATTAAACGCAACAATTTTTAAATTATCAGGTCTGATGGCTTATATAGAGTAGAAGTTGAATTGATTTAATTTCAAATTATTTATAATGTTTGTTACGTCATATAAATTTGTTGGTTTCAAGCAAATGGAACTACAGTTTACATCTGGTATTTTTACCACATCATGATAAGGTTTATCAATTTTGGCACTCAATTTTTGGCTTAATTAATAAAAATACGTGTTCATAATATTGGCTATTCCTGTACTATCTCTGATCATTTTATTATCTATTTTAATAACATTTGTAGTATCATTTGGCTTTTTGGTTTACCCTATATTAGCATTGACAATTAACCATTTTTAGAGTTATTTGTATTATCTTTTACTAAACTATCTTTTACTAATCATTTATTTTGACATCTACGACAAACTTATATAAAACTGTACCATAATTTAAGTATTTAGGTGTAAGGTGCTCATTTTTTATATCTATTTACTATACATTATATACAAATTTCCTTGTTTCAAATAATTTAAAGTTTTTAATTTAAAAAGTTGTGTAGTTTTTAAAATAATAAAAAATTATTATAGAACCCGTAAATCACTTAATATCGAAAAATCTCCATATTTTTGTGTTTTTTGGCTATTTTTAGACGTATAGACAGCTTATTGTCCGAGCATCTTTTTTTAACGATTTTTTTGTCAACTAAAAGCTCTTTTCCTCTAGGCGATTTTGTTTCTGACCTTAAACTTTGGCACCGCTGCGTAGGCTACACACATTTGATTCAATTTTGGAATTTTTTAAATATTTTTATATGTTGCAGAGCAAGAAGGTAAAAAGTGGAAAGAAGCTTATCCTGGATTTCACTTAATGTGCTTTATTTTTCTAATATAACTTCTATATAAATATATGTATAAAAATGACTGAACGAGTCAGCGGTCGGGCTTGAACTGCCGGTATAAATAGGAGAGACGCTCTACCTAAGGTGATGGATCACACACCGGAGAACATGCAGCATCATCACAAGCATCACATATAAATACGCAGTAAATTACAATATATAAATGTAGGGGCTGTTTTACTCGGCTCCAAGCTACGAAGGTTGACGCAACGGCGAGTTCGGGACAGTAAGGGAAACAGGGGATTTCCTCTATGTCCAATTGCCATGTGGAGACGTGTCGCCTGGAAGGTGAGTCCCTTCATGAAAGGAGACTCTATTGCATTTCCGAGGACAGTTGATACGCGCAGTTTTTTATCGTAGTATAAGAAATTTGGTCGACTATGCTCGCGTAGAATAAGAAACTGTAGTAAGTTTTACAGATGTGTCAGTCTTTCTTGACGTGGATTTTTTTCTCGAATTTTTTCTACGTCAGAAGCGTTAGCTTGGGTAGATGCGAGGAAGAACTGCGCATTTCTTTTAGGCAGGTATATTCGATAGTTATTATTTAAGTATATGAGCTGCTCGGGCGAGAGCAGATCTCAAGTAGGCAGGCAGTGTTAGAAGTGTATTGCTTTATGAGTTTATGGCCTGCACCGAGCGCACGGCGAGTCATTGAAAGCCAGCGGCGCTACTCGACCTCGCAGTCTTGGGCCGGTTAGCCTTTTTTTATGACTACGCGTGGATTATCGTCGGGCCCAGCTTTGAAAGCTGATGACATCTCTGAGTTTCTGGAAATTTAGTCAGAGTAGGGATTTTTCCAGTGATCGGCGGCGATGACCGTGTCGAGGGGCTGAGGATCCGCCGCGGTGGCGGCAGGTGCAGTAATATGGTTAAAATATCAAATATACGCATTTTCTCTAAATTGAATTTCTTAATTATTTAACGCAACCTCGACTACAATATTCACACAGAGAGAAACAAAAATGTTGGCAATTATAAGTTTTGACTCCATATCGAATATTGTTTAATTTTAGTTTGGATTTATTATTTGCATAACTAGTATCAATTTTTTTCTTTATCTTTCAGAAAGTGTTAATTTTTTTAATTCATAATAACTTATATTATAATATCTATATCTTCGTATTATGATCCTAGTTTCATTTTTGACGAGTTATGAAATAATTAAAGAAATTTTCAAGTTTTTGCAGCATACAAAAGTTTCTCTGATGTATATACTCTTAAATATACATTCTTGAATGTTGTGAAATGAATTTCGAAAATGTAAACCATTAGAGTTTAGCATTCAAGGCAGATATAAGATGAATATCAAATACGAAATTTTTGAAGAAAAAGATTATATATCGATAAATATAAATCTAAGACATAAATGATAAGTTGCACTTCAAAATTATTATTTAACTGTTTTTTTGCTGTCCCGTCGTTTTGTTGACGAAACACTCAAATTACAATCGTAACATTTCTTTTAACTTTTAGCTTAAGAACTTTGCTATCAACCTTTCGTTATAAACAATAAATAAAAAGGGCACACATTTTGATTGGTGCAGTACCGTAGATTCTCCTCAAGGTGTACCCGTTTTCTTATAGGACTGCAAATACATATTATTTGTTCACAAATCAATATCTTGAATGGCCATCAGCGGAAAATTGACGCTCCGTTTTCTCGAAAACGTGTAAACATTAACCTCCCTTTTCTGTTTCTCTGAGATCGTATCGCGTGTGATCATCATAACAATTGAAAAAATACGCATCAGCTCTTTTTTCCCTCGCAGTCAACTCAATGTTTGCTCCCGAAAAAACGAGCTTTTCCTTATGCCATCTCTAAACATCCGTATAGTACCTTATCGGCGAAGCTCATCTGGCAGTATACGCACAGGCGACCCTCTACACATAATACGAGGCCAGAACCGTAACGGGAATCACCTATACACAGCCGAAGTCCGCAATATCCAGGCACGGAGGAAGATCTCTTTCGTCCGACTCTGCGCGATTTTCCGTCAGCGCGTTCAAATCCCAAAATGTCAACCGGACGCGCGCGACTACTCGGCTCTGCCAATCAGCAGATAAGACGGAGCGAATAAAGCTCTGTCCCGAACGGCATTGCGCTCCCTCGCTTCGCGCGCGCAGCAGCACGAAATAATTTGGCGATGCTATCGAGCGCGGCTATGTGGATTTGAAGAGAGATCCCGCGGATAAGAACGAGATTGGCAGGTTGTATCTGTGGGGAGAAAGAAACAAAGAAAACTCGGGAGACAAAGCCCGAAAAAAAGTCGACGCCCCTGCCAGAGAAAAAAGCCGAAAGCTCGCAGCGGTAAATGAATCGAATTCAAGCCCTCCGCTGGAAAGCTCACGTGCGCCGATGAGAGCAAAGGAACGTGTGTGTGTATGTATATATATATATACAAGCATATACTCTCTGCCTCTCTGTCGCGAACGAAAGCCCCTTGAATTATCGGCCATTAGATGACTGAAATTGTCAAGATTGGGAGGACTCAACTCTCCTTGGCACTGTAGCCAGTAGGCAGCTAACAGCTTCGCCAATCTCGGGGCAATTGCGCCGCGGCGGCCCTGGAAAATAGAAATGGATTAGTGGCTGCTGCAGGAGGCTGACGCGTTCGCCTCAAATGCTATAGCGGAGGAGCACTTGAGCTTTGCGGTGACGTTGCAGCGCAGTATACGTTGCGCAAGTACCGTCGAGCACAAGCGCGAGCGACGAGTGGCAATTTTCGCGCGGCTCTCGAGCTCTATACATACGAGCATTATGCGCGAGAGCCTATACTACGCGCCTGCAGCAACATATTGTAAGGGCGGCTTCTGATGTTATATACTGGCTGTACAGGGGGCTCAGTAAGCCCTGATGCGTAATTCGTCACCTTGATTCTTCCTGAAGGGCAAAATCGCTCCTCTTTATATATATATATATATATATATAATTACGCGCGCGCTGAAATATAAGATTATTATCGCGAATATATAATAAGCACATTTTTTATCCTTATTGCTACTGCCGTTGAATATTGATTTAGCAATTATTTCAATTATTCGAACAACGAGTGAAAATTTTAATTAAATCAAGGAATTCAGCGAGATTCTCCTGCGAATTGTTATATGTATATATATATATATGAGTGCACGATTTAAAAAAATCAATTTCACCGCGAACATTCACATATAGCGGGCAACAATTCAATAGAGATCTGAAAAATTGCGAGTAGCGGGACAAGCTGAAATTTTATCCGGCGGGCGAGTTGGGGTCGTGATTTTTCCATCGCACTATAACGTATACGTATATACGCGTTCCGAAGTCACTGGGCTCGAAAAGTGGGCCAGCGTCGAGAGGACGTCGCTGTACATTACCGAATTGAATATCGATTATATGTCGCGAATTTTCATAGGGAAGCCTTTGCCGCGACGAAAGTGTCTCGTCTGTAGCCTGAAAAAAGGCTTTTCGCGTGAAAAGGCTCGTATAATGCATCCGCGATGCCGCGCGTGCACGCAGGAGTGTGTCCTGTGAAATGCAAAGTGCTCGATGAGATTTTCTTTTTATGGCCAGGGAAATTACCTTCGCTATATACACACACCGAAGTGCGCGATAATTTATTTTAACGAATGCGCGATTTTAATGGATCCATTGTGGTAGCGGGCGCCGCCATTGAATCATATAATGCGTACATACTATTAAAATGCGAAATTTGCATACTTCAAATTATCAATCAAGCATGTATTTTAATTCACAGAGATAATATTATATATATATGTAAAATTCAAAAATAAACGCAGGCATTATCACCGCGGAAAATGCGGATCGTCAAATCAGATTTAAAAACTCGCCACAATTTCGCATCTCGATTTCATCATATATAAAAATGCGCCTTTTCGCACAAAGGCCTCCGTGGATGGCCACGTAAGCAAACACGATATAACGTCGTTATCGTAATTAAAATAATAAAATCAGCGGCCGTGCGAATGTAGGTTACAAGCTGGCACAATGCACGCGGCATATAGCGTTAAAATTCATCGAATCGAAATAACAAGGGATCCTACGCGAGGAACTCCGCAAGGACTGTTGTACAAGACACGAGCGAAAAATAAGTCCTTAAAAGAATGCGATATCATTCTCTCTCGCGCTGCGGGTAAACAAACGCGAATAAATTTTTTATTTTTTAGCCAGCGTGCTTTTATTATTCCGCGCGAACTTTCTCTCCGCAAGCTCTCCGCGATATGTTATGTTTCAATCAAGCAATCGGCTAAAGTGCAGTAAGATATATACGAGTATATATAAGAGTCGAGAGTTTACCCAGCTAGCGTGCGCTGCATCGCGGTATCCGAGCTTCCACGAGTTTACAGCTGCGAAATGTGGAGTTTATACGTTGAGCGCAGTTGATTGTCGTGAATTTATCAGTATCATCCTTTGTCGTCAAGCGAACTCAAGCGCAGCTAAGTCTTTGCTGGAGAAACAAACGTTTCGCGCCGGCAAATTAGCCATGATTATTATATCATATCAACCCGATCTACGGTGCCGAGTTACGTATATATATAGCTGCTCGCGTTACTCGCGCCACGTGTAACCCCCCATCGCGCGTGTGGCACTTTAATAGACAGATTACAAAGGATTATCCAGCGCGTGCGCATGTATTATGTGTATAACAGTTCGCAACGCGTACACAGGTACATATAGGGTCTTAATTAATTTCGCATAATGCCTCGTCTTCGTAGCATATGGTTTCCGCGTCGCGCGCGCGCATACACACACACGCACACATGTTTGAGTAATAATGCCTATATAGATACCGGTTCGAGGGTTGCGATGGCCATCATCTATATGATGTATAAGACGACTCGAGAATATATCTCTGATATAACACGCATGTGGGTGTGTGTATAAGTGGGCTCATACAGACATTCGTTCGTTCCGCCGCGGGAAGAAGCGTTATACTGCGCAAGCTCGTGCGGGCCGCGTGTTTCGTGTTAATTACAGCTCGGTATTCGAATAGCTGAGCCCGCGCGCTGCCTAATTGTGGTTTTAATACTGAAATTTAGACGAGCCGGAGCTCTCTCGTGCGCAGACACTATATGTTTGCGCTAGTCGAGCCCTGGCGCCTGTATATACACACCTACTCCCGAAGATCGTGATGCGGTGTACGGGTACCTGCGCCTGCGGCCCGAGCTCTCGTCGACGACGTAATTGCTCCTTTATGCGAGAACGCGATGCTAAGTGCGCGCGCTTATTATTTTATCACATACACATGTGCGAGGCCGGTTAGTTGGTCGGATTTTTTTTCATTTATCCTTCGCAGAGGCTGCTGCAGGAATATTTACATCGGCTGAATTTCCTACCACATAATACACATTCAAGGGTCGAAAGAAGGGCACATAAAAAATTAGAGCGGAAAGCTCAGCTCGGCAAAAGCATTCGCGGCTGGATTATATATATATATTATACTCTTGTAGTTTTCGCATACAAGGCGCAAGTAGACGAAGCTACCCCCGTCTCCGTCTTAACTAACTGTCAACTTCATTTAACTCGAAAGAGGACGAAGCGAGTCATTCTTCTCGGTGGGGTACGGCACAGTATTATATGCATATAGTGTGCGCGGGAGTAGTAAGACACGCTGCGGAGACGAGTCAACTTTAACGCGCGCGTGCCGCGTCTCGAAAAGTTCATGTAGCCGTCAATCAGTATACGTCGCCCGACAAAATAGTTTTCCTTGATTGGCCGAAGCCAAGTCCAAGAAGAGAGAGAGAGAGAGAGAGAGAGGGGGGGAGAACTACTTTGGAATAGAATAGAACTGTCTCATTCGCGCGAGCGCCTTTGCTTTACCCCCGACTTGACAGCGTCTCTCCAGTATACACATATAGAGACCTGTGTCACGCGTCTCGCTCCTTTTTACCTCCTGCATGTGCGCGGGATATAAAGGCGTACCCATATACGCCCCATCCATCTGTTTTTCGCTCTATGTTTGTTTTCGTCCCTCTCTCTCTCCCTCCGGCGTCTTTTATCTCTCTTTGTCCGCATCCACCCCCCGTCCCCCCTGGCTGTCAGTCTCTCTCGCAGTCGTTCATCTTCTCTTTTCCACTTTCGGGATCCTCCTCGGCCTTTCGATGCGGAGCCGCGAGTATGTATATATATATATATATATATATATATATATATATATATATATATATATATATACACATATACATACATACGCGCGCGTGCCGGACAAATCACGCCGGATAAATCTCTGAGGGAATGGAGAAGATTAAAACGACGCCAAAGGATGTCGGAGAGGAGCGGAGACGCGAGCGCACTGTATATATAGTATAAGTACAGGGCTGAGTAGGATAACCCAAAGGAAAATACACTTTACTTAACCTTCGCGCGCAGGATAAGAGAGAGAGAGAGAGAGAGAGGGAGAGAGAGAGAGCCGTATTATACCGTAAATACTGCATTTATGTCGCTTGACGGCTTCTTTTCTCGCGCGCGAAAGTAGACTCCTCGTCGCCTTGTCTACTTTCCTCTACGGAGCAGTAGCCTAATCGTGACGAACGTCGAGAGAGATAAATAAAACTCCTGAGAGCTGATTAGATTATTTTTGCGCAAAAGCATGCAAATTTTGACGATTCAGCTAATTAATTCAGAACATTAAACTCGTTGTGCATAATACGAAATTGCTTATATGGATATAAATTTTCAGTGTAAGATTATTATTGTGGAAATGCGAGTGACAGGGATGTCGTTGATTCACTGTCCAGCTCAATAAAATTAATTTAATTATTCTAATTTGCTATATTAAGCAAACGATAAATCAATGCTACAATAAGGAAACCAGGAGTACATAGTTGGAAGGCAGTTATAATTCAACTTACACTTTATACTTGATCAATTAGCATAAAGCCATGGAGAGTGCACTCGAAAAACTCGCCGTCAAATCCAAAATTTACAACTACCCGTAAACGAAACGGCCGCGCGAAGAATAGTGAAATACATGATCGCGGCACATTATACCGCAGTGCCTAAAGACATGAATAGGAAACGACGGAGCGAGAGCCGAGCAAAAAGGCGCGCATAAATCAAGGAGTTAAATCAGGCCATAAATCCTGGCGTAGTTCATCAGCGTAAAAGACTAGCACCGGCCGTCCAGTTACCATAAGTTAATCTCCCATTCGGATGATCTTTGGTCGCGCAGTATATATATATATATATATACATATATATATATATATATGTAAGTATGTATGTATGTATACACCGGCTCGTCGCGCTATCTCGCGGAAACAATTTGACGCGCGAGCGCCAGAGACGCGATAAGAAGTTACCGCGAGAAAACCAAGAAAGTCGAAGGAGCAACTGGTTTACGAGCCTCGGGAACCGGAAACACGTAAAGCTCGGTTCTCTGCACGTAGTATATATAAGACTGATGGTGTCGCAGAGGGTGTAGGGAATAAAAGTGCGTCTATATACTTATGCAGTGATTGTAAAGCTTCGTGATTTTTGCAACGTTGTATTATATAGGCTGGCGTGGGAGACGCGTCGTTTCAACTGTCAATATGAATGAATTTGTTTGATTGAGATGAACACAATTGGTAAAGAGAAACTTGACCCCTAAAGCGTGGATGAAAAATTAATCTATAATACTGCTGTCAGTTTCTTTCTTCAAACAAATTCATCATTTTAATAATATAACACTGTTCATATTTGTTTATTATTTAATTAAACTAGATGTTTTCCATCGATATATGTCATCAAGGAAGTATTTTTGTGAAAAACGAATGAAATTTCTGTCCTATACATCGGGTCTCGAGCAGCCTATTTTCAATCAGGTGGTAACGTCAGTTTTTCGATTTGTAGGTTAGGATACTATGTTTGGTCGATATCTCATCGAGGAAGGCGTAACAAGCGGATACAATTTTCACCCTTTATATGGGATCTGGAACGTCGAATTCCCAAATTGGTGGTTCCAAACTATAGAGTGCACTACCCGAATCCTGTCCTGGATGACCTTAGATACGCCAACATCATCCGAGACCGATGTTCTCGTGTGAACAATGAAAACTACGTAGCGCACTACTTGGACCCCATCATCCGTAAACATATTGATGACTAGATTATAATACTAGTTCTCATACTCAATTTCTACGGGCGCATTTTTAATCGGTAACTTTGGTCACTTACAATTATAGAGACTACTCGTTTGCATTTAAGAATACTCGTTATAATTTGGCTCTTAAAGTGAATGCCTTTAAAATTAAGAATGAATTACTAAATGATTGACCCGCATAACGCATTTAGAACTATACATATCCTATCCTATACGCGTAAGTTTACCTAGCGCCGATATGGCAAGTTCCATATTATCGGCAGAGACAAACTTTTGTATAGCATGTGCAATTATTTGAGGTTATATACCCTCGGTCGTACGATTTTTACTCCTATATAGAGCTAAGCTTCGTATCATGCTGCTGGGGTCAATTCGTATAGCGAATACGATAAAAATACTTAATGTTTCAAGGCGCAAATTGAAAATGCAAAAAACCGTTAAAAATGTTTGCTTAGGAAAAAAGTTGTCTGCGTTTGAAAAAGTCATTTTGAGATAAACTAGTAAGATCAACAAAGGCCCTATAAAAAATTCTTTTAGTGAGTTTTATATTTTGAGTGACGTTTGTACAATGAAGCGATTCGCATACAGCCAAGATAAAAATCCCGGAAAAAAGTTACGAATTGGCCCCATCATACACGTATATATTTAGTAGTAAACGAATCCAAAAGGGTAAACTAAACTCGATGTGCTATTTTTCTTAGGAGCATCAGCCGCATCGGTGCGCTATGCTATATATGTGTGCGAGGAGATCCCGCAACCACGCTGGCTTAGGCGCACTCGGATTTAATTAAGCGGCAGTTTCGCGAGAGCACACGTTATATGTCGCGAATCCACAGCAGGCACGTCCCTTGCCTCGTTTCGATTTTATGGAGATCGATGCGCCTGAACTTGCTTGGAAAGAGAAAAAGCTCACAATACGCCTTTTTCGTACATACATATATATACATATATATATATATATATATATATATATATATATATATATATATATATATATAGAGAGAGAGAGAGAGAGAGAGAGAGAGAGAGAGAGAGAGAGGTATCTTCGTACAGCGAGTTTTAGCGCATTGCGAGAATCCGAAAGTTATATACCTATATACAGAAGGAGGAGGAATACCTAATAAAATTCGATTCGGTTCTTTCGCGAGGGGAAATATTCAGTTACTAAGCAGTTTTGTTATGGCTAAAAGACGGTTCATCAGAGCGACCAGGAGCAGGCAGTACCGAACTAGGAGACTCGATACACCTGATACAGTCCCAGGCGTGTGTAAAGGAATACTGCCATTTAAGCGTATCTCGTTCGAACGTATCGCATTTGAAACTATAGCTCTATACGCGTATCCAAGTGTATTTTGTCAATACATCCAATTTCACGAACCAGAGCATCGAAGCTTGCGTATAGCATCATTATTACTATTGTACGTATTAATTCAAATATGAATTCAATAATAAATTTTTACCGTCACAGCACTACTCGGTACAATTTACTGCGAAAGCAGTGCTCAGAAGAAAAGAACACGCGCTTGGAGACAGGAAGAAAGGAAAGAAGGTATATATATATAAGGAAGGGGTTAGTCGCGCGCTTCGTATAGAATCGAAGACGGTCAAGTAAAATAGAGTGTCGCAGCCGGATTCGCGCAGTCCATTACTTTTTGAGCCGTTCTCACGCCGTGGAATCGAATACGCCAGTCAGCGATAGCTACTGCCGGATTTGCCGGCTTCGACCCTTTTGCGATTTCCCTGCAGGCGACGATCTGCCGAGTGTTATATGCTTCTGCGGAAATCATGAATATCAATCGCCCGCGGCCGGCTGACCGGAGCGCGACTTATACTTTTAATGGCCTCGACTTTGAGCTTCCGGACTAAAAACGACGAGGGGCAAGGGGAAGGGGGAGAAGAATGCCCCTCGAGATCCGGACCGATTCATCGTTTAAAGCCAAACTTTCGAGCCTCCGGAGATCGAGCTTCTCGCTGTGTGTGAAAAGCGCTAACTTTTTGCGCGGTTGGATACAGTTTATCATTCAGGAAGTTACGCGTAAATACAATCTAACTAGTCAGCGTTTGTTCAATGCGTTTGTCAAAGTGTATTATAATAAAAACGTTTTATATATTTCATTCAATTTCTAGGACTGATTCTTTTCGTTTATAGATCTATGTTATAAATATATTATAGGTCCCTCGCGGCGGCAAAACGCGTTTGAATATAAATGATGCGCGGCTCCATTGAAGCGTGAATCCGCTTGGCGAGATCATGTATCGCTTTGTGTGTATATAGAGCGAGGGTTATTAGCTCGGCGATACTACGTATAACCGTAATGTTTAATTACGAATACGTCAATACCAATTACGCACTGGCATCTGGCAGGATCTTGTTGGTATAAGCGATAAGCACACACACACTCACACACATACACACGGACAGAGACAGAGACAGCGAATCGCGCGGTTACATTGTTAATCGACGTGCTGCGGGAAAACAATCATCGGTTATTAAGGCGCATTCGCATATATACATACCATCGCGCGCAGGCACATGCATTACACGCGCTTTTCCACTTTGCATCAATTCGCTCTATTTTTCCTAATAATCGGATATCACGCGCGCATTCCGTTATAGCAGCGAAATACCATGATAAGCATTTAACGAAAAGCGGCATAGCGGATGAAAATCTGGCCCGGTTCTCAAAATCCCGAGATATGCAAGCCCAGAAACGAACTCGCTGAAGAGAGTGAGGGAGGGAGGGAGGGAGGGCGGAAGGGGAGGGGGAAGAGAGCACAGCTCGTGGAGTAAGAAGTCTAGGAAAGCAAGATCTGGCGGTGCTATTAGCTCTTAAGTTAAGCCGGAAATTCCAGACCGGAAGCTCCGCTGCCGAGGGAGAGAAAGAGAAAGCGAGAAAAGGAAAGAGGGGAAGCGGCCGGCATTGCTATGGAGAAAGGGAGCGAGGGAGACAAAACAGAGAGAGAGAGAGAGAGCGAAAGAGAGAGCAGGCCAGAAGGTCGGCTAAGAGAAGAGGATTTATAGAGATCCACTTTAGAATACGCGCGGGCGGACATCGGTCCCGGGGGTTTACTTAACGCCTTCCATCAGAACCTCTCGCACAGCAGCAATATAGCACTAGCACCGACAGCCAGCGGGAATTTAATTAAAATTCTAGCTAATTACTACAGGTCCCGCAAAGCTGTGCGATTAAGACGATGAGCCTGCGCTGGAAGAGAGATTTTTATGATGGGCCGTGCAGCAGCCTATCTCCGCAGAACCTTCTATACATAAAGATTTGCTAATCTCATTCTCTACGATTATTCCGATACTTCGCGAGGCAGCGCGATTTCGAGAAAACCGCATTTTAATTTGTTTGTATATCGTTGAAAAATAGAGCAACACCAATCTGAAACTTCATTCTATGCTCATTTAAGTAGATTTATGCAACACCATTATAATCGTTGTTATACGTTCAGATTTCGGAATGGCCCTTATAAGGTGGGTCGTTATGCCACGAACGCTCAAATCTCTTCTATTACACGTCGCATAGCATTAGGGAATATTAGTAAAAAAAATATTCAGGATGTTCGACGAAAAAAAATTCGTATTTCTAGAATCCAAGTATAAAGAAAGAGCTTAAATTTAAAATATGCTATGACTATCAGTGGAAATTTTAATAGAAATATCGTGTGCGAGTGTAGAGTTTGCAGTATGAATGAAAATCCTTCGATCAAAATTAGTCTGCGTCTGAAAACATCGTTTCAAAAATCATAAATATTTGGGCTTATATTACAAAAACCAGTGATTTATTCTTTTTTAAATTCCTTATAACTTTTAACCTAAGCAGTCATCATGAAGCTACACGACAAACAGGAATTTAAAGTAATTTCTTTCAGCGCTTTAATATATTTAATCTTATAATAAATACTTTTGATTTTTCACTATTTTAAAGCGTAGACGACTTCTTATATCTTAGCAACCATTCACAATTGCTTTTTTTAAAATTGAACCACTTTTCCGCACCTTGATCCTATAAGTACACATTTTCGTTTATTACGTCCCCAGACATTTAAGGACACGGCGTTGAACAATTACGACTTTTATTTTATTTTTCCCGTGTTAAATAAGAAAAATTGAACCGCTGAAATAACTAAACTATCATTAATAAGATCTAAACAAGAAGAAAATAATGGCCCATAGATGTGCCTTGATATTTTTTTTTTATTCTTTTGGTACGCCTAAGCGTTGATTTTTCGTGAATATCCTCATATACTTATACTCGTTACGAAAATACGGGAAAAATGTATGAATTTAAAACTCGATTTAAAACTTTTCATGGGCAAAAAAATGACCAAAGTGATCATGCCTCGGAGCGACATAATTATATTACTTATAAAAACATTGAAGATTCAATAATCGTCAATCATCATTTTTGATTAGTCGAGTCGCCCGCGTCCTCTTTACACATTGCAAATTTTTTAATTTCTCAGCGCACCGCGCGTTTATCGCGCGGCAGCTCGGCTGCATAAATAATTCAATCGGCTCGAGCTCCATTACCCTGTAAACATTAGTTTATAATCTGCGAAATGCGCAAACAATCGCGTAGCGACGCACGCGCTAGCGTTAGAAAGTCAACTGTCTATATCGGTATATGTATGTAGAATACACTGCTCGCTGGATCGTTCTGACCTCGTGTATCATCCGAAGCGAAAACTATGCAGATACGCGCTAACACGACGACGCGTACTAGCGTCGAGACGACGAAGCCGACAAAAGTTTTGCCAATCGGGTCAACTGCTAGACGCACGTCGGCGACGCGACGCGTATTTGTATACATATATATATAAATATATATATATATATATATATATAGTTATCTCGTCGGAATGCCATAACAGTCGTGAAGGAGCTATGCATGTCAAAGTCCTCGGGGACGGAAGCAAAGGAGTATTCGATATCTCCAGGCTGCTCTATGTATGTATATATCTACAGCAACGCGGCGAGGCGCGGCTATATAGATACCTGATTCGAGCATTGAATTAACTAAGACCTAACGGTATTATTGGCTTTGCAACTGGCGTTTTGACGCTTCGTCTTGATCTGCTTGTTACGTCGAATTCACGAGCTCGAGTTACTTTATGACGAATTTCGTATATATATATCGTTGTCGAGCTTCAAAATATGTTTGACATCGCACGCTCTGTCGATGATCCATACTGACAAACGACAAAATATTGAAATAGATTTAATTAATACACGTATAAGTGACTGGCATTGATACATTGTATATTACAAGAAATTATACGCGATTTTCATTTCAATTGACATTTCCAAAATATCATGAGACGCGAAGTATTCTCAGCTGTACTATGTACATAATACATGATATCCCGCAATGGAAGCTTTAAATACCAATCTTTTTTAAGTAAAATATAATTAAATTCTCAGTAATATAATATACTTTGTATAAACTCGGTATATACCTCTAGGCTATGTACTACCCTGGAAACGCTCATCAAGTATGGTTGACTTATCCATGTTTTAAAAGTATAACGACAGACAGTCAATGTTGTGTATTATTATTTATTGCTCCCATGAGTGAACGACATGCACGACGATAGAATGTGATGGTAAATAATTTATATCTGTATCCAATCTAAACCTTCGTTTATTTATAAATAGACTCTTAGAAATATCCCGTGACCGATCGCGTTTAAATTGCAAAATATCTCTTCAGTCTAACATATTCATTCACGCGACACTGCATAGCCTCAGCAGGTCCGTCGCAAGCGCGCGATCCATTACTGTCTCCATAGAAATAAGTTTCAGGCAATTAAAAAACTGCAAAGTTTTCAAATAAACAACGATACGCAGGACCAAGATTAAAAAAAATCTATTTAATTCTTTGCAGCAAATGCGCGATCATCCTTCCACACCGTAGTATATAACCAAGATATATTTAAATTATGAACCTTATATTAGTTAAGTGAATTATAAATCTTGCATTATAAGCTCCCCAACAACAACAACAACAACAACAACAACAATACTCATATTCGATGCTAGTCGGTCTCCGTAATACGAAGGCCGACTGTTTGGCATGAAACATTGCGAGAACGTGAGCGTATACGAGAGTGTATCTCGTACCAAGCTCTCTTTTTCGTTAACCTATGCACCTTTGCTCTTCCCTCGGCTATTCGGAAATTTATAACCGAACGCGCCTATCGCTGGATTTATTCCCCCTTTTCTTAGATATTTCTCGGGCGTATATAACGAGCCTGCGCGCCAAGAGATACCGACTTCCAGCGCGAATAATGAATATTGACCCGGCTCGAGGCGTATATATTTTTTACGCGACCGTGTTTTCGTTTCGCTCGACGATGAATTTCGGCGAGATGGTTATTTAACGAGATAGCTCGAGCTACTGTTTCATATAGATCAATGATTCGATGAGTAAATGATTAATGTTCCAAGAGAAACGGATACCCGTATACTTTCATATGCATCGGATGCAATAGCTTGAGTGAATATAACAAAACGAATGTTGTAAATTTATTATACGCACCTTTTATTATTCTATTCCAGTGATCTTTTGTCTGGACTGAATTAGATCGTCGGTTTAATTTAAATCAAGTTTGTATATTAAAATCCACTCGAACTTTTCCTCCATCATTCAGTAGATTCGATAAGTATTTATATTTTTAATTACAATGTAACGTTATTGTACCTTTAGCGCATATAGTTGAAATCCGTATAACTTTATAATTATATATTCATCAAATTTGTTTGAATAGTTTCGGTACAGTCGAATTGTTTGTTCGTTCGCCCGACGTAATTTGACGATTGAAATTAATTCGCGTTGAAACAAAAAATAAACAACAGAAGATTATATGGTTTAGTAACGCCGGAAAACAAACAAACAAACAATACATGTAACAGGGATAAAATCACGATTCTCAGCGATGTCAATTACCGAGCACAGGGCAATTAAAACTGTAATGACTGCTGCCCGGTAGGAAAACTGGAACGTCGTTATGCCTGAGCGGATTTCTCGGATCAAATTGCTTTGTGCACTTTTATTATTCTTGCTCGCGTCCGCTCATTTGTCCTTTTGGTCGAGTTCAACAAAATCTATTAACTTGCTATAATTCAATAAAAATACTTGCAAACGTATTTCGATGCTAATTTTCTTAAACGGCGATATGAATTTGCGATAACATGTATAAATTATGCAGTCGATTTATGGTCTCTATCGATCCGTGTTACAATAAACAACTATATATACTTTCGTGAAAAGGAAGAATGATATTCTCCGCGTACATGTTGGTCTCATCATAAAACAGCAGCTCTTTTCAGCTATACACAATAAAAGCCTATTGATTTTCACTTAGAGGATAGGGGCAACCTCAAGTTTTCTTTCATATATATATATATATATATATATACGTTTTTGTTATCTCGGTTTGATATTTCAAAGCCTCTCTCCCTCTCAAGTGTGTACACTTGGGTTCGAACTTTTCTTTTTTCAATATTGGCACATCGTGCGCTTCCTTCGTTTCTCCTTATCGCTTTGATTACTCCGGTTTTAATACACGGGGCATTAAATGGAAATCGAAAAGATGAAAAATGTTCACTCGCATTTTTCCTGCACTATAGCTGTTATTATCATAAATTCACGCGTATGCAGTACACCGCAAATTATCTTCCATCGATAAAATTGAAAAAAAAAGAAATGGCAGTAGCAGCCGAAGCGATCAGCTCAGAGTATGGCGTATATAACATAAAGTGATCGCAAAGGAAACTCTCATTCTTCTGCAACTCAAACAAAGAATCAATTTCAATGCGCGCCAGCAGCCAAGGCTGCTGCTAACCCAATCGCGTACGCCAAAATGCATCAGCCGCGAGCTACTGCATCACTCGAGGGAAGCCGGCATCGAGATGCGGCCAAAGCAAAGACGACGAACCGACGCCGGAACAAGAAGAACGAAGAAGAACAAAAACAAGCGGAAGAAGTAGTAGAAGCCTCCGACAATACGTTAAGTCTCCTGCGGCGCCGGAATTTCGAGGCGAAAGGGTAAACAGAGCCGACTACATGCGGGAGCTGCCGCGGCCCTCAATTTCGACAGCGGCGGCCCTCTAACTCGATAACTCGGCGAATTTTTCCCGTCTATTTAGATGCGACGCGCCCTGGGAAAATACAAGAGGCACATCGCTCGAAGCGTATCGAGCATATAAAACTGCATCATCCGCTTCGAGGCGGCCCGAATGCAATACGCTATATTACATATATATGCGTCGTGTCTTGACGCGGTTGTGCATCAAAAAGCCCGCCGCGACTACGGAGGCGACGTGACGTCACGCCGCGGGGAAAATAAACGAGAGCCGACTCACCTATATATATATACCTATACATACTTATGCGCGTGTGTGTGTACCAGTGGCGCCGAGTCAGAATGTGGGAATCTAATAAAAATGCTAAGTGACTGGCTGTGGAAATGGCGGGGGAGGGGCATGCTGTGTTTGCCCATAATCAATATCTCGTAGTACGCTTATTACTGCACGAAGGAGCTTTTCTTTGCGCAATGCGGCGCCGCAACGCGAGAGAGAGAGAGAGAGAGAGCAGAAAAGCCAGGGTATTCTGCAAAAAGGAGATGGAGTGAGGCCGATTGAAATTTCATTCGAGGCGCCGGAGCGATGTTTGTGCCCCGCCGCTCTGTGAAATAGTGATTGGGAGGGATGGAATAATTCAAGACGCGAATCCAGAGAGGCTTGTTTTTTTCGTACGCGCGTGCGCCTCCCTTTTATATTGGAAATTAGTTTTCTTGATTGAGAGAGAGAGAGAGAGAGAGAGAGAGAGAGAGAGAGAGAGAGAGAGAGAGAGAGAGAGAGAGCGTGGCTCTCGCATTGATATAACTTTCTTTACATTGACTTGTAACCATCGGAGGTGCTTGCCGATCCGCGTTTGATTTCGCGCGGTATTGAGCTTGACGTTTAAGTAGAAAAGTCCGTGTTTGGTCAGACGGCATCGGGTTAATACCGTTTGAGACCCCGGCGCAAATTCAAATCATTCACAACTGCTCCAGTAATTCAGAAATAAGTGGCGCAGAACAAGACGCGAACAAATGAACAAACCTGATGGCAGAAGAAAGAATTCTCGGGAAAGTCTAAGTACTAAAGTGGATAGAAAACTTTACTTCCAAACTTTTCTCTTATTTTCTATATATACCTATGCGCTAGACCTCGACTTCTATCTGCAGAGCGCGAAGCTTTCATTGTTGATAATTTTATTCGCGCATAATAAATTTGTCCTTGAATATTGTTCTTATATCCTCTATATAGGCTTTCGCGCTCGAGAAAATTGTTTTGCACATATATATATATATATATATATATATATATATATATATATATATATGTATATAATTGCCAGTCGCAAATAATACATGAATTATCCTTGACACAAATTGAATCTCAGATTATGATTTTTATTCTCGTGGAAATACGCTGTATCGAGGAGGCGAAGGACGATTGAAAATCTTTGTGGGTATGTCTATTGTCGAGAGTTAAGCCGATTCGGCAGGATAGTAAAAAAAGCGTAACCCCACCGAGAGGAAAGCAATTTAACGTCTTACCGCAAAGTCAATCACAAACGTGAAGTTTTGCTCTGAATTCGAGAGCTCTTAAATAATAATAATAATAAGTCGTTCCCGCGGCTTTCGTGTATTATTGCTAGAGAGAACGGCTTTTAACAAAGTTTTCAGGCTAACTTTCGAAATTTTCTTTCTCACGGCTTTCGCCGCGCGAAAAGTGTTTTTATCAATAAAAAATGTGATAATAAAACACGAAGTTTAGTTTGTAATCGCTATAAAAAGGCAGTTTCTTGACACTCGAGCAGAAAACCTTGATGCGGACGACATTAAATCCTGCGAAGGTAAATTTCCCTATATAACTTTTTATAACTTTCAATTCGCCCTTCTATAAAATAATGCATTATTATTTTTTGTGCGAGAAAAATAATTTCTTATTACAAGTGAGAACGCGCAGAATATTTATATGCGCGGAGTCAAATATCGAACACCGAATGTGGTTACTAATAGAAGTATAGGTAATTCAATAACATGAGTGTCGTACATTTTATATAGTGTTGAGTGAAATTTTAATAGACAAGGAATCGATTTTGGTGTTTTATTTTGTTTTTCTATTTAACATATAGTACTTTTATTACACTAATACATTTTCAGTTCAAAGTTTCTGATATCGATTGAACAACGTTAGTTATGGTTATGTTATATGAAATGGTTACGTTTGTTTAAACAAACATAAACGCAAATAAATAATAGTAAAAACTTTGCTACGAGATTCAGTTCGAGATCGAGATTCGATTTTCTCGAACAGGATTTTTATATAAAGGAAAGGAATTAGGATTTGGTATTGGGCAGAAGAAAACAAAAGATGTTGTTCCAATCAGAAAAGAAACTACATGAAAAGCGTTGTAGTTTTATTAGTTGTTTATTGCAGTTGCATAAAAGCCTATTGATTTTCACTTAGAAGATAGGGCAACCTCAATTTTTTTTACATATATATACGTTTTTGTTATTTCGGTTTGATATTTCAAAGCCTCTCCCTCTCTGGAGTGTGTACACTTGCGTTCGAACTTTTCTTTTTCCCCAACGTCGAAGTCTCTATAGATTTTTGACGCGCGTAAATAAAGAATTAAAAAAAGTCTCTCCGTGCTTGCTTGCAACGGCTACTCAACTATACGGTTTTGCTCGTAAATAACCAATCAAATTTCATGCACAAATTGATGAACTGAATTTTATGATCATGTTTTACATTTATCGACGAGTTTGAGCTTGCAGCCGACATAACCATTAATAATTCGTATTCGACCTGAAACGCGGCGGGACGTCCATACTTAAACGTATGATAAAACTCGCTATTGCTTTACATCGAAAATTAGTGCAACCGCGACAAGATCAACTTTTCTCGCAATCTCATTCACATTCGGCGAGAGCCGAGGGCAAAACAAAAACGTACACATTAGTCCATTCCGTACAACGTTCCAAAGCGCAAGATTACTTTTCCAAAACAAAAAAAGCGCTCTATACATAAGAGAGCTATAGCCGAGGCTCGGAAAGACCGAGAAAAAGCGAAGCGCATATACGGGGAAAATTAATAGCGCCGACAGTTGTTAGTTTCGCGCACAGCGGGCATCGGACTCGCGACGGGCGGTATTGCGCGCAAAAGCGTCCCGGTACAACGGCTCAAACTGACACCCTGCCATGAAGTAGTATAGGCGAGCGAGAGGGAAAGAAAGTAATGCACTGCGAACCGGATCCGGTGGCTGAAGATTAGTCGATATTTTCTCTCTCTCTCTCTCTTTCTCTCTCTCTCTCTCTCTCT
This sequence comes from Muscidifurax raptorellus, assembly GCA_020010945.3. Taxonomy (NCBI): domain Eukaryota; kingdom Metazoa; phylum Arthropoda; class Insecta; order Hymenoptera; family Pteromalidae; genus Muscidifurax; species Muscidifurax raptorellus. The sequence continues at coordinate 26,590,284 of CM052078.1, forward strand.
CTCTATATATATATATATTTGTTTCACTTCTTGCACGTTTATCCCCCCTTCCCTTCCTGTATACAAAGTTTCATTATTTTTCATCTTCGCATCGATATCGTTTCGTTTAAATATATGATTCAATATGACCCGTTTTTGAAAGCCTCGCGATATTTCAGACCGCCGAATAATGGCTGATAATAATAAAATTCGATAAAAGCGTGATCAAGCTCTCGCGCATCCTCTCATAACCGAAGTGAGCCGCTGCTCCCGCAATCCTCTTTTCTCCTTCTATGCGCGACGGCGCAACTGCTAAAACGCCTCTCCGGCGACCTCGGACAATCATCGTGTTTTTACGGGGAGTAGGAGGATGTATATATATAGAGAGGCAAACGAAATTGGATTTTTGTCTATTAAGACTCGCGAATATAGCGCTCGCCGACCTATGAATTTACTGCCGTGGAAAATGGCAGGCGTAGTTATGTGTATATAGATATATAGAAGTTCTAGCCGCGCAGTTTCTCGCCGCGCGACGATGAGGAGAGGAAAGGAAAAAGACAAAAGCGATGAAAGAAGCCGAGGGATACGGGCTCGTTGCGGCGGTAGTCGCAGATGTAATGTAAGTGCGAAAAGCCCGGGGGGGAACATAATAAAAATATTACGAGAAGCTCTAATCTTTCTCGCGGCGGGTATAATGGTATCCATAATTCCCGGGCGCGTCGTCGAGTCATGATCGGCCGCTTACACGCCGCCGCCGGAGCAAAAGCTCCCTTTTTCGATCCTCTCGCTCGTGTACCACATCGCTTATATATATATACCTATCGACTATTGGCCTATTATACTCGACGTGTGTATAAAGCGCGACCTGCGATAACTTATACATACACCTACATATCGGCCGGACGAAGATAGTGCTTTACACTGTTTCAGCTCGAATTGCCCCTCGAGGCTGAAAAGCGAGCTACTACTACGATCTTTGCGAATTATTATCGCTGACCTTTCGTTGGAAATCTCGCGATATTTTCTCCGCTCGTTGCAGTGCGGAAACGTCGTTAGCTGCGCTCTCTTGTGTATATAGTTTATTGGATCGTAGTTCGGAGAGAGCCATTAACTGATTATGACTCGGAAAGTTTAGAAACAAGACGAAAGAGGTTCACTGTCGATAATGTATACAGATAACGGCTACGTAGTCGTAAAGTAGATTTTGGTGAAAGCATCTCGGCTGGATTTTAAATGACGATGGTTATTTCTCAATAGAAATAATGTACTAACGGAATAAAGTCTGCAATTATCCGATGGCGTAATTCATTTATTACATACCGAATTCAGTTTGATGTGATGTAGGAGATGTCGAAAATATTGAAATCATAGTTTCCGATAATGTCGTATTTCAGAGTACTAATGCTTTTAATGATTATAATTCATGTTGTAAAGCTCGTTTAGATTAGGTACGACGGTCTATCAAAAAAAAGCTCGCGTACACAATAACATACTGCACGAAGTCATAACAGTCCAACACTATACGAAAACTATACCAGATAACAGCTTGTATAGCTGAATAGAGCAACAAACAAAGATTCAAAAACACATTTGCTCCGTGTATCTGCGTTCTTTTATCGCAGGCCCTCGCGTACCATCCATTTTCCCTTCTCGAAAACACACTACTGGCGGGGGTGGATCGATGCTCGATTATTCCGCGCAAAAAATTTCGCCGCCGACGAGCATCATTAGCGAAGTTCCGGTAACAAAGTGCGCCCAGCGTATCGGGGTCGAAAGTGCGCCCTTAATAAAAAATGGCCGGCGCAGCATCACCTCCGTACACTACTATATATATGCCCCCAGTCGACAAGCTCGTTCTGAACTGCGCGAGAGGGGGAGGAGGGGGGGATGAAGAGTAAGATAGATAGCCGGACGCAGACATGCAGACGGGATAGTCGATAAGATGAGGAGTCGAACGCCGAAATCACATCCTCAATTTCCATAAAGCACTGCAAGAGAGTCATCCTCTCGAGCGTCAGCCCTTTGTCCCTCGTCCGCTTGCACTAGAGGAAGAGAAAGAGAGAGAGAGAGAGAGGGGGGGGGGGGAGGGTGGCTCGAGTGGTCCACAATGTTTGCCCGGCATCTCATCGTCTCTTTTCCCCTCTGTCTCTGGGCGCGCGTGTGTGCGCGAGTCTCGCTCTCGCTACATCTCTCTTTGCGCTTTTATTTTCGCCCCTTTTCACTTTTACTTTCGCGCGCCGCTCGCGCCTTTCTTTTCCGCGCACTCACCGCTTTTATTTGTCTTTCTTCTCCCCGACAGCTATATAAGCTCCCCCACCCCTGGTTTTAATACTTTCTATTTCTCCTTTTCATTTGAAGCCGGAAGAACGGCTATGAAAATAAGTGGTTTTCATGCTATTTTTGCGGAACGCAAACTTTCTATATCCAGAAGTCCTGTATAATACAGTCCATAGCATAATATTTATAAGAAAAAAAAAGGTTTCAGTCTACTTGAGAATAGATTCGAAGTTAAATAAAGCAGAGCTTCGCGCTTTCATCACAGCATCCAAAAAATCCGACAGAGAGAACGCCAAAAGGAGCCTATACCCAAACTAAGAATGTATGTAAGCAGACGACCCTTTGCCGGGAGGCATCAGACCACGCAAGCAAAATTCAAGAGTACATTTCAGCCCTCCTGTGTGGTAGCTACAGCCGCGTCTTTATCAAGGAGCTGGCTCCCCCGGGGCCGCGCGAGACGAGGCCGGATAAAATTTACAGCTCGTTCCGCGTCGCGATAAAAGTTTTTCATTATTTCCGTCACGGTTGCGATTTTTATAAAAAAAAGTTGCATCGGCGAGACAGGGGAGGAAGAAAACTGACGATCTCAGCTGCTGCAACTTTATGTGTGTACGTTCTGAGCCTGCAGGAACTTAAATGGCATCTTATGGTTTTCTGTTCGCGCGGAGCGAAGCTGCGTGCTTATATGGCTGCGCCAGTTTTTTTTTTGTATTCTTGCGTGATTCGTACAATATAATGTTTTGCTATTATTTGTTATCTCTTGCATCGATGAAGAGCGAAATTCGAAATGTATGCCTGATGTTTGCTTGAACGCAATTATTTTGAACGAATGTCATCAGGTGTTTTTTATCATGAATGTGAAAACCAAATTCGTGCTCGTAAACTCTCAAACTATCGGTTATTTAACTTTCCAAACTGTTTTTCAATTTTTTTATGACAAAAACAGCTTCGCCCATTTTAAGGGTTCTTCTTGTTCATGAATACAACAGCTGATTACGTTCGACAAAATGCTCAAGCGCTCCTTCATTTCAAAGGAATGCTTGTCGATATTATTCTTCATTATGCTAGTAAATAACACAGCATGTAAATATAATTACGAAAATTTGTAAGCAAAGGCAAGTCTATTTTGTATAGTTATACACTGCGATTACTCAACTTCCAAATAACTATTTCAACAACAAATTTTCATTTCACTCCAAAGCACACTATACAACTTTGACAATGAATTAATTAAGAAGTTCGCTGTTTTCAAATTAAAACCTGCCTTATTACGAGGCAGAAGTTATTAATTCCATTGAATTTATGACCTACTTAAAAGTTTTTCCAAAGAAATTAAAATGTCAAATCTAAAACTACACTTCCTATGATAATTCCCCGCGCGCGAATCGTGATTAATGAAATCATTTCAATCTAGATTATATATATTAAACTAAAAAAAGCCATTATTATAGAGTCGAATAATGAACGTAGCAACGGAAAGCAGGTATAAGCTGCGGAGCAGCCGACAGATTGCGCTAAAGCCGGGCTTCCCACAACAGCTCGCTGCCGCTGACAATAACACGTGCAATTAGAGAGTATATAGAAGTTGCAGTTAGAAAGCGCTGGCTGCTCCTTCGGTGAAAATAATTAAATTTGTTTACTAGGGCAAGAAGCATAGCCTGTTGACGTAGCTCTCAGCAGTTGGGGCAAGTCTGAAGAAGCTCTCTCTCTCTCTCTCTCTCTCTCTCTCTCTCTCTCTCTCTCTCTCCCTCTCAGTCGACGGATAGTTGAGGTGTAGCCGTAAAAGTGTTAAACTTAAGAGCGGCCGCGCGAGAGCTGGCTTCTGATTAAACGCAACTCAGTAGTATCTAGCATCTAATCTCCGTCGGGGAATTAACTCCAAATTAATACCAAATGGTCCTACTTTGCCAGCTATTTCGCGCTGGCTGTCACCAGTCGCGAGCGCGTGCGCGCGAGCCAAAGTTCTCATCGGCGCACGCTGTCTCTTTCTCTCTCACTGTGTCTCCTCGAATCTCCCCCTTTAAATCCGCTCAAGCCGTTAGCATAATTTGCATGGAGAACATCAAACTCCTCGGCAAATAATTTGCAAAATGCCAAGGTCCTCAGACATCTGAATATTTAGTCGAAACTTTTTGATTGTGTTATTTGCGCTGCATCAAGGCCGCGCGCGCGAGAAAGTGTCATATATGAAATATTTCGCTCTCGTAGCGCGCCGCCGTAACTTTCTGATAAAATACCAGAGGCGCGTTCGGGGCTATTTGTTTTTAATCCAATTCAGAAGTTCGAACTGCAGCTTAATTTCATCGAGCGTTGCACTGCACGCGCGCGTATTATAAGAAGATTATAGCAATGCGCGGGCTTGCTCCCGAGGACATTTCCGGGGATTATAATTTGTCAGCGTTTCAAGCCGAATTCATTTGGAGTCAAGAGTTTCGTAACACTCCGCTATTCCAGTGCTTGCGGGTTATATATATTTTGATTGACTTACCTCGTTGCGATTGGGGAACGTGAGGAAACACAATGTGAATTGAAGAAAAAAAAACGAAACGGCTGTATGAGACAGATGTATTTACAATATAACGTTATGTTTATTATTATCATTATTCGTGAACCACAATCGTTATCGCTTGTTTGCCTTTAAATCATTTTCCATCATACAGTTTAGTTTTTCTTCTATACATTTTTTCCTAGATTTACGCCTATAGGATACGGTATATACAAAAGCGCAAGGTTATTCGTCCATCAACTACGCTATGTTCCCAACAACGTTCCACCCGATTGATCTAGTTTACATAAAACTCGTCGTTCGGAGTTTCGCTGCTCCGCTCATTTTTCTCTTTCTCTCTCAACGTTCGCTCTTTCGCGAATTATCGAAATTCTCGAACAAATCAACAAACACACACGATTATTTTCCCCTCTCCCCTTATTTTGATCGATTTTCGGACTGATTACATAATGTATGTATATATATGTATATATATATATTCATCTTTTTATTTGTTTATTTTCTTTTTAATGAAACCTTCGAGAATTGGGTTCGCACACGTGCGTCGCTTGGCTACAAAATAATTGACAACAAAGTCTGTCATTCGGATGAAATGATCGTCAGCTGCATGAAACATCTTTCATCATTTTTCTCGCTCTCTGTATCGCATAATGTTTTACATGTATACTCGAAACCCATGGTCATTGTCATCGAGTCGTCTTCGTCGTCATCCTCGCCGTCCTCGTCGTCCTCGTCGTCATCGTCGTCGTCGTCCGCATGAAAAGGTACCGGGGAATTTGATTTGATTTTCACCATCAACACGCGCAACAAAATAACTTTCACAATATCTCCATGCTCTCTGTACAGAATCGTGTATTGCACAAGATTATAATATTATATGCATATTATCGTCGTTAAACTTATTTCCCTTCTATGCGTAATTATACGAGCTCGGAAGCCTCCCGATGTACAATATACAGGATGAGCCTCGCGAGCGCAGCCGTTCCTTCTCAGTCGCTCAGTCGCTCGAATAAGCCAGCCTCTATTCTTTTTTTATGTATACGTAAATATTCGTCGAACAAACATATCTCTCGCTCTCTTTCACACCTTTCGCGCTCGAAATAGGTATACTCGCCGCGAAAAGTATACGTATCGTCTGCACCGCCTCGAGTCTCTCGTTTGTTTGGCCCGACTCGTCATCAGCGCGCACAAAGTTTAGCGCGCGTGCCTCGAGTCGGAATCGGGACAGCTGCATCTTATTCTGTCCCGGCTCCGACCGCTCGTACATATATAGAAAGCACTCGCGCCGCGAGCCTGTGCTATATAGCGGTGATTTTTCAAAGGAACTTACGTTTTATTTTGAAGGTGCAAAGCGCCATGGGATCATCCGTTGTCGATTCGTTTCGTTATCCGTTCAATCGTTCTCTCTTTTTTTTTACTTTTTAATTAATTTTTTTAATCTCGTATCTGCGATAGAAAATATAACTTTCTCCCGATATAAATATCGTTTTCCCGATTTTTTCTCTACACGTATTCCCGCTCATGAGAAAGCCCGAGCCCATGCCTGCAGCCCCGAGACGTCCAAGTGAAAGTTGACCGGGGCGGTGCCGCCTCCCGATTCTCCTGCTGGTGCTGCTGCTGCTGCTGTGGCCGTCGCGAGGAAGCGTCCCAGCATCGCGTCAGTTGCAGATCGTCGTGGCGCGCGGGAAGCGGCGAGCGTTCAGACAACATTGTCCCGCCACGTATTGGCTGGAAAGAAAAAGTCATCTATTTAAATTCTCATCGAAAGCCTTAGCCACAATGCGGTAGCGAGGGTGTGAGAGCTTTGCCTCGTGGAAAAGCGCTCGGGTTACCTTTGTATCGCATGTCCGTCGCCATTGTCGGGCACTTGGCGTCCGGCCGCTGAAACATAATGATATAAGTATGTGCATTTATAAAGCTAGATGTGTGATTCCGCGTCAAAACAAATTCCCCATAATTTTTTCTGACCTAATGTATAATTTGATTACACTATCGCCAACAATTATAAACGAATTTATGACTCAAGTGTCAGTTCCGTAATCATTTAAAAAGCTTTTTGTCCAGAAATTTGCGAGAAGCCATATTCAAAAGCGCACTAGTATATACTATATAGGGCGCCAGCTACCGGTAGATTTTTAACTATACGCTGTGATATACCAAACCAACCTGAAGCTCAGCGCTACAAAAATTTAAAATTTTACGAATACATATTGATTTTTTGTTTGAAGAAAAAACACTATTAGTCAGTTCTGTATCCCTATACGTATAACTATATATTTAAAAAATAAAACATGTTTTTTTTTCAAGCCAATAGGATAAGTACTTTAAAATTTATATGTGGGAAAATTTATAAATAATCAATAATGGAACATGTCACTTTCCTAATGGTCAAAATAGTAGAGTAAGTTTTTACACAATCGATTTTGTGCAAGTTAAAGTGGAATCACCCCTGTGTATATAAGGTATATAGATTTATGCTTAAGGGTGCACTAATTAACATATACGGCATTGTATGAGACTGGATAAAAAAAAATAATAATCGCGTGTGTATACCTTGCGAAAATCGATGTTTGTTCGTATAGTCCTGTGGTGAAGTTCTTGTAGAGGCCTCGAGTTATTTCCAAGCGGTGCCTTTGGTGTGCTGTCAGGACCTTGCATCAGCCTCCTTAGGGCGTAGAGCTGTAAGTAAATGTCAAGTTTAGGTAACTTTCGAGTGATAGCTGGCTTTTTCTTTCTATATAATTATATTTTCTTTCATCCACGAGTGTATCCGTTAAACTTAATCATCAAAATTTTCGGCGGAATATTAATATTAATAATGTCAAAATTGCTTCTCAGTGACAGTAGCACACACGCGCGTAAGAACATAAGGCTAAACAAGCGAATTACCTCCTGCGCAGTGATGTAGATAGGTTTGTTGAGAATTATCCATACGGCCGTCTCCCAGCAGCCTGGATGCGTCGTACTACCCTCATAAGTCATGTACCCGTTTGTGTCGGGCAGAAGAGATTTTAATGAGAGATGCCGCACCGGAGCCGTATCACCTTAATAAAAAAAAGGAGCATTATTTCAAACAACGCCAACGGAGATGGAGTGGATGTTTATTAAAGTTATATTATATACGGGGGAAGAATTAAAATTTACATTGTTCATTTTGTACTTTCGTAATTGCAGCTATATGAGAATGAGAGGCCGATGAGGGGAGAAAAAGAGGGAGATAGAGAAAAAACGCCGGCAGCTTTTAGCTGTCGGAATTTTCGCGAGCGCGAGATTTTATTAACTTATTACTTTACTTTGGAGTAATTACATTTTTTCCCTGCAAAGATCCACAAAGTATAAAGGGCAACTGCAGTCGCGCGTGTTTCATCGCGCCCTCTGTTTTCCCCGCTCGTCGCGCATTCTTTCATTAGCTCTATTAAAAAATATCTGTGAGAATTAAGGCTGTCGACTTTTATCAAAAGTTCAAGCAATACTCTCTCGTATATATTTCAAACTGCGCTAAGCACTCGACGAGGGGGGAAAGAAAAATAAATAATCTGGGAAGCTGCCTTTATCCAGCGTTATAGCGCCGAGCGCGCGTCGCTCTTTCTATATATATGATACAGAGAAAAGTGTCCCACAGCCGTTGAGACAGTATAAATCACGCTCTTCTCAACGCGATCTACTCTCACCGCTCTCATCCACACATCTTTGCTTTATTTATCGATCCCTCCCGCAGACACTTTTCTCGCGTCCTTTAACACAAGCTGGACGAGTACACTGGTATGCGTGTGTATATATGTATATATATCTGGCAAGGGTAGAGGGGGGGGGGGGGCAAGTTTTGAAATAGCGACGTTTTATACGGCCCCCGCGCGTTGCTTTGAGTTGTCGACTTCGGTGGCGAGGTCGACTGTATATACGTCTCTCGTCGGCTGCAAAGAAGCGCAAGGCGGAACGAGAGAGGAAAAAAAGCGTACACGAAAGGAAGCAGTAGTAGTAGCAGCAGTAGTAGCTCTGGAAGGAGCTCTGGTTTTCTCTGCGTCCTCGCGCGCACTCTTTCTATAGTTGCGCGGAATTACAGAGAGGACGAAGACGAGCAAAAGAAGTCGATCCGGCAATGATTGGCTCTGTACAAATATACGCCGAAGACGGGAAGTCGCTAGGCGACGATCAAGTGGGTATACACACACGCGTGTCGGATGCGCTGGGCTTTCGCTTACCCTGCACTCGGAGTTTATATATATGTGTGCGCGTGTGGGTGTGCGTGTATGGCGGTGCACAGCTAGTTAGATGGATGGGTATATAGACGAAAACATTTTGCACCGTGTGCGTCGTCAATATAGAGAGGTAGACCTGCGATACACCTATACGAGTAGATTGCTGCTGTGACTGGTAATAGGCTATACAGACTGTGTTACAAGCGCAGCGACTTTTCGTTCAAAGTACAATATTATATAGTGTGTAGCTGTGGGTCGCGTGTGCGAACTGCAGCGAGATTTTGGTTCGTTTGTCGGAAAATCGGAGAAGCGAAAATCTCACGGCTCATCCTATTAACTCTCATTTTTCGCCAAAGGATTTTAAATCTGGGGCAAAAATCGATTTTTTTCTTTTTCGGCTATATAGGAATATGCTGGTTAGCCAAAATCACGTGATCGAAAAAATATCATTGCATTTCAATTTAGTAAAGCTTCAATTCCTCGTTAGTTTGAAACTATGATCTGCTGTAAATTAAATTCTCTTTTATATTATTTGTTAGAGCATTCGAGCTGGATTTTATTTGAAGTAGAATATTTTATCGTTATAGAAAACGTCGCTAAATATTAAGTACAGTAAGAAACTATATCAATCTATTCCAAAGAAATAATTGCCAAATTCACTATAACAACAGTATGTAGGTATACCAACGATAAAATAAAAAATGACTCATTTTTGGTATACATTTTTTCCCTACCACTTAAAAAGTATAATCCTGAAAAAAACGCATTATATTCGGGAAGTAATAGTGAAAACATTTTTTCAATATAGGCAACAGAATATGTAATGTAGCGCATGCATAGCGTGTATAAAAGTCCATTGTTTGTTCTCCATGTTGAAACGATAATTGAACCTATATTAACTCATTTTTGGTTGTTTCAAAACTCAAATTCTTATTCTACACAATATTCGTCCACTGTATAGTAAAATGTTCTTCACTCGAAAAATATTACCCACCGATGCTTGTACTTTTACTGCTCCAATGTATCACCCAGACTATTACACCATTAGCTCATAAGTACTGTACTCTACTACGACTTCTTTGTTCAATTTTTATTAATCTATAGGAGGCACACGTGCTGCGATAAGTATATATGTGAACGAGACACGAATTTCCAAAGAAAGCTTTTCACATCGTTAAATAAAGCAAGTTTAAATGAAGCCAATTCTCAGAAAACTTCATAATAATACTCCCGCGTTCGCAAATGAGTGCCAACAGAGTCTAAGCAAAATAAAAAAAGAAGCTTACTCATAACAAAGGAGCAGCGTCGGGGACAGAAAGGGGACACAACACGCATAGCTCACACAAGTGTAGTAGTCTAGTATAGTATATAGTCCTCCCCGCCGAGAGAAAGATGGAGATAGCAGTAGAAGTTGAGCTTGCACACGCGCGCGCGGGAGGAAAATGACAAATAATAAGGAGATGCGCGCCTCGGGAACTAGTGCTATATACTCCCGCGAAATGTAATGCGTTATGGCGCGGGCGCGCGCGGATGTCCGCTTGATTAATGAGGCGCATTAATTCTTTCGCACGCTTGCCGGGAAGCTGCTCTCGCGAAAGAGGAAGTAGCCCTGGCAGGCAGACGAACCGTTAGCGGAAGGAATCGCCTAAGAGAAAGAGAGATTGAACGGACGAGGAAGCCGAAAAAACTTACCAAGCCGACGAGGGAGGGAGAGAGAGAGAGAGAGAGAGAGAGAGAGAGAGAGAGAGAGAGAGAAAGCCCAGAAAAATATATATATAAGCGCAGGCTATTCTCTAAATGGCCGAGAAGTAGTACCTATAGCGACATTATTATGCTGCTGTCTCGGGGCTTCTCTTTTTCTCTTTTGCAAGAAAGTCCGAGTGCTTTTTCTTGGAAAAGTTTGCTACTGCTGCTGTCGCTGCCGCTGCGTGACGTAATGGATGGAATTAAAAATATGCGGGCTGGATTTTGCCTGCGATGCATATAAGAGTGAAAAATCTTGAAAACTCTCGATAGGGATGGCCGAATAAACAGAAATAAAATAGTCAAATTCGGAGTATTAGCTTGGCAATTCGGTACGTTTGGAAACTAGATATCGAAAATCGAGAGCCGAACGTCAGACACGGTTGTGTAGTAATATGTCGGATTTGCTGGTTTAAATTTCAAATTTTCGAGCTCGCGCATCCGAAATCTGTGACCCATAAATCATCGTGAATCAATCTCGTCTAAAATCCGACTATTTTTGGGTTATCAAACATCGCGCCCTTTCGAATGCGAGTGATTTAATTGATTTGCCATCCAGTGTTCCACACGAGCGTTTATCATACCTTGTCACAATACGAGCACGTTAATTCTGTTACGATCCGATTCGAAACTATACGAGCTCATCACAACTGTTTCGTGCTTGTTTTTTTTGGTCGAAATATTGCTCAAAATCACCTCCAAGTTTATACACGGCGATGTAGTAATCCTATTAGCAGAATCATCGCCCGCGTAAAATATTCTCGCGAATCATAGGTATACACAGGCAGGTGTGCAGCTCGTCGCCGAGCGAAGGTCACGGCAAACTCGTTAGCTTGGTTTCGCGTGCGCGAGCTTGCATGTGCATAGCGAAATAGGTGACGGGAATGATTACGTCGGCTGACATTCTCGCGCGCGATAAGAGTTTGGCCAGGGGCGACGGCCCGTAGATATATATATATATATATACATAACGCCTCGCGGGCTCTCAGGAAAATTGACCGATCCTAATGGCCGGAAAGCGCGCACCACGCGCCGGTACACGTTGATAACAATGTTGATAGCGTCGATAATGTAATAGCAGCCGAAGTCTCGTCTCCGCTAATGGCCCGGCCTGTTGATCCAAGTTCACCTGGACGAATGTCAGCGAGACATGGTGGGTAATGTACTTTAGATTTTTAGATATATCTTCTTTATTGTATGCGAGCTGGTGTTTTCGAAATTCAATTGCTCGCTTTGTGTGTCTTCTGATATAATAATTATGCGTTGTGGACGGGAATATGTAACGATATTAAGCTCTAGATCACGAGTACGCGCATCGGTCCAATAAGGAGCTGCATATTAAAATAGAATTTCCGCAGCCAAGGCATTTGAAATTGCCCTACTCTAGAACAATCGTCCATTGATAATAAGCCAACAATTCAAAAATAGTCTTTTCGAACGACTTCTTAATGCAGCGCAGCCCGAAGAAGCTTCCAATTTCTATTTATTCAGGAATCGCATCGAAAAACCGATACGGCCCGTTCTTCCGTCCTATTATTCATCGCACGGCCGAGCAACAGCTTTTCACGAAACAATTCATCAATCTCTCTCTAAAAAAGCCAAACAATAAATAAGCCTACAATATTGTATATAGCCGTGGGAAAAAAAGAACGCGAAGCAGCATCTTCGCCGCATGAAATCAAAACCTCACCTCAATCAAGGATAATAACGCTTTTGAAAGCTCGCGCTCGCTTCTCGCGCTGACACTGGCCTGCAAAGAATGCCACAGCCGTTCCGGCTAAATTCAATTAAACTTCACTCCTCCTAGTACTCGAGAGTAGTTCTATATATATACACACGCGCCGGCAGCTCTCGAGTGGGCTTTTTTTCTTTACAGCTGCGCTGTACCATATACTCGCAAGCACACACACACACACAACCCGTCCTTTTTTGCGCAAACTCGATGAAAGGCTCGGGCTTTCCTCCTTTCTCGGATATATATATATATATATATATATATATATGCGCTTAGGCATGCAGTGCTATACGGTATATATACGAGCGTCTATAGATTATGTTCGCCTCGGGCTTCAGTGTGTGTATATATATATGGCCGCGTATTTTAATCAATAGCGCCGTTGACACCTTGGGCGCTGAGAGAGAGAGAGAGAGAGAGAGAGAGAGAGAGAGAGAGAGAGAGAGAGAGAGAGAGAGAGAGAGAGAGAGAGAGAGAGAGCGCGTTCGTCGGCTCGTAAATCATAAGACAATGGGAAATGGCGTGAGACCTGCTACCGACACCGGAAATCTAAGTACTTCTCCGTATAGACGCGTACGAGAGGCTAGCCCCTATGCATTATGAGGCTGTGTATATGTATATGTGTGTGCGCGCGTAAGCTCGAACCGGGCAATTACCGGGCTCGGGGATTAGAGTCAACACACGAACGCGCCTTGCTTTTCTAGCCCGGCCCTCATCTATATATATATATATATATATATATATATATATATATATAAATACATGGGGTCTCTATCACGTGCACTGGAGACCGGCTGGATTTTGCGGAATTACCCTTGGCGTGACTCTCTCGTTACGGCATTAGAGCTAACTTTTTGCGTGATTTTCTTCCAACGTATACAGCTGCCTCCTTTTTCAGCTTGTATATACATATAGTGTCGGTGATAAGGATAGAGGAGAAAGTTTCTTTCGCGGCAAAAGTGCCGCGCGACAGCTTCTCCATTGACCCGTTTAGTTCGCTCTTCTCCGGCAACTTTCGTTCGGAGAAACTTATTCTTCTCGAGCCATACTCTCTATTTCGACTCGTGTGTGCTTTTTTCAGACCGGATATACACTGCGCATCAGTGAGGCGCTCGAAAGCTTGACAGTGGACGCGCCGCTATGGCTGTTGCCGAATAATTGATTGACGAAGACAGAGTATATAACAGGGAACAAAAAATCAAAATCAGTCGTAAAAGTAAAAAGTGTGTAATAAGCTCCGCGGAATGGAGCCATCCGGGATAATATATAAGTAATGTGAAGCACTTCCGCGAAGAATTTTCGAGCATTAAAGCTCGCCGCGGGCGAAAGTCGTTCTGCCAGCTGAAAATTTAAAGCTTCCGGTTCTAAACAATTGTGGATAATGAAAATAGTATGTTATACGCCAAAATGAACGTGAACGCGTATTGTATATGGCGAACGTATTTGATTTTCTGAACATTTTTTTGGAGCTTACAAAAGGGGTTCGTTTTGCGAGTCGATGCAATGCGTAATGAAGAAATAAAGAAAATGTCCGTAGTTTTACTTCCTCTTTTTTAAAATCAAGCTTTGACTGCCTTTCGTTTGATATGATATATCTGAGTGAGCGATGGACACTTTTTGCTACAACGACGAGCAGTTCGGAATCAACTAAAAGCTTTGAATTGTCACGTAATGCTGAAAATCTTTTAAAGGAAAATAAATCATTCACGTCCAATCTGTGATAAATCAATGACTAAATGAACTTTATTTTATTACGACTGCTTTAACTCAATCTTCTAAATTCACTCGTACACTTAAATTATCCGTATTTCTCAGCGGATGATTACGATCAAATTACACGATAATGCAAAGCGTTGTACTCGAATGCTATGAAAATTATTGAAATTTAGAGTACCCATCTCGATTCTTATAACGAACCGTATTATACATCAGTAACTCACTTAGCCATCGGCAATTCAATCCGGTCAATTAAGTTAAAACCTGTACTAATTCGAGTAGTAGATCTAGAAAAAGAACGAGCTACGAGCTCGAGTAAAGAATAGCCCGCAGACAGTAATTCTTCAGGCTAGCTCAGAAGAAATCTCGGGGCCGAGTGACTCGTTAGCTCTCAAGAGAGTTATTATATCTTCCTCGTATCTCTCTTTTTTTTCAAAACAGCCGCGCGTGCATAAGGAGTGTAGAAAAGCGTACACGTACAACATACGGCTGCCTGCACGCGCCGAGTTTTATTTTTCGCGTCGTTTTATTTATTATTATTATATAGCAACTGGCAGCTCCTTCGCGGGGTGATTTGGTGCGTGAAGTCTTCTTCTCACGCTCGGCAGCTCGCGCGGCCGCACTAATTGCTCGGCGCGCGCGCGCAGGGATCTCCTTTAATTTTCGAAAATTATACTCGAATTAGTGTCAGGTCTCGCGCTCTTTTGACGCGCCGAGAGATGTGCGCTTCCCGAGTACGCGCGCGCGTGTCCTAATTCGCGCAATATAGGTGCGTTTCAATTGCGCAGTCGAGGAGAAGGAGCTTGCGGCCTCCGCGAAGCTCGATGCGGAGAAGACTGTCTCGGACTGTGCTGTTTTTCTGTCGAGCTCGATCTTCGCGGAGATGCGGCTTTTGTAATTAATATAGCACGAGATTCTTCTTATGCTGGAACGATCGCGAAATTCGAAAACAAAACGAGACTTCGTTCTACATGCATATTATATCGCGTTGAGAACTTTTGTACCGACGCAGCCAGTCGTTTTTTTTCTCTTTCTCTTGGAGATGCAGAAGATTATAATGAGTTGGACCACCGAGTAAAAGTATGATCAGCCTGAGTGCGAAATTGTACTTATGGTTTTGTCTTTAGTAGAAACAAATAATTGGTTATTATTTTGCAACTCGATATAATTCCGAGCTTCTCTACCTGATAAGAGTTAAATGCTAAATTTGTATGCACTTCTATATGAATTGTGGTATAATTGATGTAACACAGGCGACGAAAGATAATTAAAAAATTGGTTGCATCAATATTTTACTTTACTATCGTTATATATATAGATTTATGTTTCGCGTTATGCAGATACTTTCTAATGAAATTATGCTACAGAGATGAACGATCTGTATTATGATTGAGCACCAAAATGCGTTCAACTTTGAGGTATATGGAATTTGTGTGAAAATATATTTTTCTCCGTGTAAATACTCACCTCGAAACTGTACCCTGTTGAACACGCTGGTTATTATCCGAAGCTCGGGGTTCGGCGTGTCGCCAAGCTGTAACACAAGAGCAGAGAAAAGCCATCGTTATCACCATTCTTTCTACCGCGACAATCTTCGGCTTCCCTCTGTACACCATGAGCCGTCTGTATACTACATCCTCCCGTCTCTCACAACGCATATAAACGACTTTTATCCTCTCCCATTTTTTCCACCCCCTCCTCCGCTCCTTCGTCCTCGTCAGCCCTAATTCGCTTTCTATCGATTTCCCATGAAAGAGGTTGTTCGGCGCCGCTAAGTGCACCGCATAAAGAGGAAAAGGCAAAGAGTCGTTTCGAAGTTATACACTGGGCGTCATTAAAGCTGCCTATAAAAGATATCCAAGCCTCGCCACTCTCTCCCGCGCTTCCTCCGAGCGCTTACCCCTCCGCCGCGAAGATAGCAATAAACGCTGTATAGCGAGCGATGGAATGGAATAAAATGAAGCCGCGGCGGCAATTCGGAAGTTTTGCCTCGTCCGGACAATGAAAAACTTTAATTCTCTTATATGTTACACGGACTGCGTCTTCTCTGCCGCGGCACGTTTTTCTTTTCTCCGGCTGCTGCGCTTCCTTTTTTCCCTACCGCAGTAGTAGAAAACAATAAAGACTTCTCGAGCCTCTTTCGGTTTTCAGAATTGCCGCGACTCGCGAAATGTACTTTCCTTATCTCGGCCCTGGCGTCTCTCTTCTTTTTTCCCTCTTTTATGATCCATCGAGTGGGATACCGTACGCATAGAGCAGCGCGCGAGAGAGAGGGAGCTTGCGTGGAACTTTGCTTTAAGCAACTTCTCTCCTGTACCGCGAACGAGAGTTTCGTTATGGCCCTTGTTTAATAGTTTCGTTAAATTTTAATTTTTAATTAAGGAATTAACGAGAGTGATCGCGAGACTCGCGATAACTCTCGTTACGTCCGTTATATACGAGTATGTCTTTTGAAATTTTGAATAAGGCGTATTTTTCACACAGATTGGATTTGAATAACATATCTCTCTTGGGATACATCTGTGTATTTTGCCGTAGAAATATTTATCGTCTCGATCGTTTTAACTATGATCGACACTTCAAACTCGACGATATATACCGGCTGCGCTAACAATGTTTAACTGGAACTTTTTCCAAATGCATGAAGCTAAATCTCCCAGAAAGTCTATATTGTCTAATATCTAATAGAAGAGCTTTGAATGAATTTCATTATTAACAAACTTATAAAGTTTTTCGATTATCAGAATACTCTCAGCTTGGTATATAAGGTTGTATATACATACTACATCAGTTATCGATTCTGCAAGCTCTGAAATATAATAATTTTATTCGTATAATGATATTATTTTGAGCTGGCTATAGCGTGTCTGGCATACATATCAACGCTATAATAGTATAAAATAATTTCTAGCATATCCTGTGTCATTTGAATCCAACCACGACGACAGAGTAAAATTGAAAAGTTCAAGCGCACTTGCATAGAATTTGACACTATCCTGATCCTGCATGCAAATCCCTCAGCATTCTCTTCAACGCAAATATTGTATATTCATATAGAGCGCAAAAAAATATGTATATATATGCAGTAAAGTTCCGGCACAGTCCTCCAGCCCTCGAGCCCTCAATTAAACTGCAGTAGACAAAGGTCGAGGAAGAAAGGGCTGTCCCGAGTAATAGAATCCGCAATTCGCAGGCGCACGGTCGCGAGCAATTATCCGGCATTAATATGTATTTACCATAAAGCACGCATTAAAATGCCGGCGACGTAGGGACCGCAAAGAACCACAGAGAGAGAGAAAGAGAGAGAGAGAGAGAGAGTAGATTGTCGGAAGTGTCTCGTTACGCGATCCGCAAAATTTGCCGAGCTGGTCGCATGCATACGATCGCGTCGAAGCGGACGGTATTATCGGCGGAACGAGGATTGAGCGTTGTCCAAGTCGTTTATATTCATTGCATGCAACGCATTTAAATGCCGATTCAGTTTCAAATATTTCCGCTCGCAATCGATTATTATTCCTGCGCGATCGACCCCCTTATCGAAAATTCTCCCGACTTGCCCGCGCTTGTATTTATATATATATATATATATATATATATATATATAAGACCAGGCCGTGGAGGGACTATATACCGTCATGCTCGCTCATTTAGGGCTCGTTTGCGGCCATTCCTTCTCGAAGTGGGCCGAAAGCGCCGACCGCTCTCCGAGGTGTAATCCATTTAAATTACTCGATCCCCTCGCGGTGGTGTGGAGACCGAAGCTCAAGGAGCTGAGCTGCTGTATAGTTCCCGTTCGTATGTACAATCGCGGAGAGAGAGAGAGAGAGAGAGAGAGAGAGAGACTTGTACCTCCTGCTTCTTGCCGAGAGTTTAGCGCGTGATCGAGTGATATTCGCGGCTGTTTTTCATTGACCCGCAGCGATCACTGCGCGCGGACTTGACTAACTCGATTCGACCCTCATTTAAGCGCGCGGGATTTTACTCTCGAGTAATTTTTAAGCAAGATAAAAAATTTAGCCGTAAATTACTGCCACAATTGCAACACACGCTGCAGTAAGTTTCCACGGAGAAATCGTGCGTCCATATAATATTGAAATCCACATCTGAACTCGAGATTCATCTCCGACGAGTCGAGACTCGCGACTTTCGCCTCTAGGCACTATAGACACTATATACTAGCATCTCGCGAAACGAGAGGAGTCAGCCGCGCGATTGCAAAGCGGAAACGAGTTGTGAAGTCGCCCGGCAAAACTGCCAAAGTTTTCGGCCGGGAGAACGAGTTGCCGAAGCAATTTCGAGCGTGCCGATTGCACGCGGCCCGTATTTTCGAGAGACCTCGAGTCTACGTGCTACCTTCTGATGCTGCGCCGCACGCACGAGTTTTAGAGATGAGCTTCTTCGCCGCGAGAGCATCTATGAATGTATTATTATATATCCGCGTTGGTTATTCGCCGAAACACTAATGAGAAGATTTGCAATAGCTCGCGGTGCGCTTCGGAGAATCTGATGATAATGTACCGATCGAGTGTCTGCTTCAGATCCAGCCCCATGGAAGAAACGTTATAATGATGTATTAGTTAATTATTGGTTAAATTTGGAGTTAAATACGTCATACTGGTCTTATTACGATGTTAAAGATAAAATTTTTATTTTTTTCATTAAAGAATATTCTAATATCAATAATAGGTTTCAATATCATTTTTCACCGAAATTGACATTGAGTATGTATAGGAGAATCCCGATTGTTATTTTCTCGGCTATCCGAATATCGGCGAGATCGGTATTCCTTATAGACATATAATTGCTATATATATATATATATATAATATCAGGATTAATCGTATGTATGAAGAAATTGCTTTCGGTGTTCAATTACGGCCAATGCTTATACTGGCATACACATATATTACAGGATTATGACGTCATGTCCAGCACCCTTGCGAGCAATATATTCAGAAAAAAGCTTATCTTGTTCATGGCCAAATCTTATCTATAGTGTAATGTGCTTTATAGGCCACTTTTTACGATCTACCACTCCTTCGATAATAAAATATACTTATCTTAATTAAATTCGCGATCGACTAGTGAAATGTCCTGTAATTCGCCAGTATAGAATCCTAATATACTATAACAGGGCATTTTACACCCAATACAAATTTCAACAATAAGCCCGCGATCGCGTAAAAAATAATCCGGGGCATGCGGATAACACTTAGAAAAGCGCAAGCTTTGCTCGCATATATACGTGTATATATATAGAGAGAGAGAGATAGTACATAAAGCGGATAACTCTCTTATACACACAATGAGCAGCTCGCAGCCAGTATAGCACTTACCGGCGGGGCAGACTCGTGTCCCCCTCGATCTAGCCTGCTTGTAAGCCGGCGGCGCAGTCATTATCGTTATTGCCATCGTCTCTCTCGGATCGAGGCGGTTGCCACCTCGCCTCGTCGCCGCTCATAAACAGCCTGGAAAATATTCAGAAGTTTGCCGAGCCGTTTGTCGGAAGCAGCCGGCGTCAAAGTACATCGCGTAGTCGGCATTCTATCTTTTCTCGCTCTCACCCCCCATCCCCCCCTCTCTCTCCAGCGGCGGCGCTTACACAACGACTCAAGTTGGCGGCTTTGGCGGTTATAGGAGAGCGCGCAGGCCACCGCACGCGGAAGTTTCCTTCGAAACTTGGGAATTTATTCCTCGGGTTCTCTCTCTCTCTCTCACTCTCTTGCCTCCTATCCGCATAGCCTTTAACCCGAGCGTTGCAGTGTGCTGCTGGTGCGCGTTGGGAAAGCTACCGTGTGTTTGTCTGCGGCCGCGTCCCTTCTTTTTACTTCGGCTTACTACCTTTCGCCTTTCTCCTCGCGAAATACCCATTGTTTCCGTGCAGTGCCCCCCTCGGCTTCCTTTGACATCTATTTTACTTCTTTAGTTCCTCAGTACCACCGGTCCTACGGAGAAAAGATGTGATTCAATTTTCCCCCAATGATTTTTCATTTAATTACTCAGAGAGCTTTTTTTCTACGATCTGTCTTTGCCGATGCGACTTAATTGGCGTTTACGCTTGCTCTTGTAATGGGCAGAAAGGAGAAGAGTCGAAAGGCGAAAAAGAGTAATACTCTAACCACTGAGCAGACGTCTATGCATCGTATAGTGAATCTTATCGCTGACTCGTCTCCCGCAAGCTCGCGTTGCACACGTGTACGTCTGTGTGACGCTCTATATATAATTGACATGTTAGTGCTAAGCAATAGCGGCTTCCATATTAGAACAACATAAAATTGAAGAAAAAAAGGTTACCGCGCGTGATTTTAATACATGTAAAACTCAATTCCGATATATAGGAGAGGAGGGAGCGAGCGACGAATGAATTTGAATAATTCGCCAAACTTCTCCTTGTGTCTTCTCGCTCCAGGCCTTCCTTCCTTCCTTCCTTCCTTCCTTCCTTTCTCTTCTTCAGCCCGTGTCTATGCTTACAAGAAGTGAAGGATTCGCGAATTCTTCCCGAATCCTCTTAAACTTTCGTCATTTGAATTCATCTGCCAAATTTACGAGGCCCCGTGCGACGACTTTTTTTTCGGGCCAACGGCGAAATGAGTGCGCATATATACCTGACCCGCACGTGAGTCAGTCTCGACTTATATACACTCGTTCCCCCGCGACGACGACCGGTAATTTCGCGTGTACAGCACCGCCGCGTTCTCGCGGTGCACTACTAGTATATATACTGGCCCAAGTTTCCAACTTGTCAGCAAACTGTCGCCAAAGCCTGTCCCGTCGAGACAAAAGAAACTTCCTCTCATCCTTTGCCGCATCTTTCGATCTCTCCCGGTCTTTTTCGCTGCAGCGCGCGACCCAAATACGTCATCGGGCGAGCGACGAGCCTTGATTATTTCGAAGGTGCGCTTTAAAGCTCCCGGCCTTTAACCAGGGGCGTGATTATCAATTTTCGAGAGCTGGAGTGCAAGCAAGCTCGCGAGTGATTTCAGTTTGCCAAGAGAGGATGAGTGGTGCAAGCACGGCATCAAAGAGGCTTCTTCAATTTCTTCCGGATTTATTATTATTATTAATTTTTTTTCTCGAAAAATATGCGGGTTAATACTACATACGCATTAATACACAACGTTCAAAGTTAATTGTCGCAGTTCAAGACGAACGTTTGCTTTGCCTGAAAAAAACTCCCGAAAAGTGGAACGAAAGTGACAGGCGAGTACATAAAGAGGCCTATTTCTAGCGCGTATACGTTACAAGTGCCGCAACTCACTCGAGGTAAACTCGTAATGTGTGCAGCGCGTCCGAGAGGCCGCCGCGAGGAGAGAAACATTACCCGCCGTAATTCCAGCCATTAAGCTGAAGAGTGTGTGTGTGCGGTTGGCCGTTTATATTTCCCTGAAGCTCGCTCGCGGAGATTTTCCGCGGGAAAACTCGCCTGGGATTTCGGTCGGCGCGGTCTAATTGATTAAAATACTACCCGCGCACGAGCTTCTGTTTGCTTCGTAGTTAGAGCATCGGAATGTTTCTACTTTGTTCGTTTGCTCGAATCCCTTCTACCCTCGTACACACACCCGCGCCCCGAAACTCATTCCGCGAGTCTTCTTGCGCACTGGTTAATTTATGAAGTGCGTTGTCCGCTATATTTTTTTTGTTCGCTTGTTATTACCTCTCTCTCGCGCGCACGATTGCTTTTGTTTCGAGTAAGATATAAAAATGATTTATACCTGGACCATGAGGGAGATTGCGACGAGACCCTGACTCTTGTGCTGCGCCTCGCTCATGTTGTGGTAGAGTTCCGCGTTGAAACCGTAGAGCTGGATCTGCAAGAAAAAATTGAGTTGGAATTATAATTGTTAGAAAATTTGACTCTCGCTTATACGAACAAAAAAATCTTAATTATACGAGGGGGTTGAATAAACGGCGAGCGGGGGTTACAACGAAATTAGATAATTTCGCTAGATTCTAGTTCTGCAAGCGAGAGTTATACTGCGGGGAATAGTTTGACCCATTTAAATAATTTTGATCAAACTCGATGTCGCCCACCATGTGCGAATCTCGAATGCGCACGCCTATGATATATAGACCCTGAGAAATCTCATTTTTCTGCACCAATCGCACCGCATACGCGCGAGTGTAAACATTTTCTAATTTCAGCAGCTGCTTTTAATCTCACCGGCCGGTCAGTAACAGTTACTCCGCGTTATCTCCGCTGCAGGCAGAGAGGAAAAACTTTAATTATTTCAGCATCGGATCTTTACTCTCTATCAACAAAAAGTCTAATCAGAGCATAAAAGAGTCGGCCGCTGTAACGAGACTCGCTGCTCTCGTAAATTGAAACGCGCGCCGTCTGCACAACTATATCCTGTTTTTCGGCGAGGCGAACTCCCCCTTTGTCGGATATATATATGATCGTAAGCAGTAGGACGAGGGGAGGAAAAGCTCGAAGAAAAAGAAGAATGATTTTAGCAGCGAGCGAAGCGTCTCTACCAACGACGACTGACGGGACTGAAGAGAAAAACAAATTGTTCGCTCTTTGTCGGTAATCGCATTCCTCGGCGCACTTCCGCGTTTACGAGAGAGAGAGAGAGAGAGAGAGAGGGAGGCTGAAATGCCTACGATGCGTCAGGGTGTGCTTCAAAGAAGCGATGAGGGAGCGAGAGACAGAGCGAGTGTAAATCTACTACGTCTGATCAAAGTATGACGAGTTCTACTGGGACATGGAAATTCCCTTTCTTCCGTCGGCTCCCCCTTTCTCCTCCCCAAGCGTCTACTCGTTTATCCACGCCGCTTTTACTTCTTCAGCGGCTCTATCCCTTGGCTTTCTCTCACTGTGTCTACAGTGTCTTTCTCTCTGGCTGTCTCTCTCTCTCTCTCTCTGGCTGTCTCTCTCTCTCTCTCTCTCTCTCTCTCTCTCTCTCTCTCTCTCTCTCTCTCTCTCTCGTTTTGCTGCCACTACTCTGGCTTCCCTCTCCAGGACTCATCTTGCTTTTTCGGCGAGATGCGGGTGGCACACTATTGAGATATATTTGCTTCTTTTTCAATGCTGCGAAAATTCCTTTACCAGTTCCGCAGTCCCGCGTTTTTTTTAGTCGAGCTTCTGTTCTTCGCTCCCAAGCGCGCTCGTCGTGGTCCTTTTCTCGCGGCTGTCTATTCGCTGTCTGAATTCCTGATCAAAGACACCGCCTGCATCGCTCGGATCAACGCCTCCTGGTATTTCGTATATTCGCAAGCCGGCGATATCGTCCGTTAATATTCCGAACGATCGACGTGTTCGTCAATTTTTTTTTGCTTGTGCCAGTTTGCGAAACGCTTTTCTGAGTGATGAATGAATTTTACGTATTTATGTTGTTTGCAAAGAAAATCTTTTCCCGCAAAAAATACGTCGCAGTGGGCAAAGTTAAGCCTGTACGCGACTCGGCCGAACGGAATCGCTTTCTCGGGCTCCGAAATTCATCCGAGCACTTTCTTATTAAAGGCTCGAGCTACGCTGGCGGATCGAACTTGTGACGGACTCGGCTGTATACTCTCGTAGTAGGGCGAGTTATCGGCTCCCCCAATCCGAAAGTAGTTCAATTTGTCGAATAAATCTGTGAATGTCCATAGAGTCGGGGCAATTTATCGTTCGACTGGAAGCGAAAGACGGGGGGGGGGGGGGGGGGGGGGGGCTGGAATGAAAGCGACCCCCCGGCGTCTCGCGAAAATAAGGCCCGTGCGGCCACCGCCGCCTTCAATTATCTCGGCCGATTATTCTCTCGGAAGTCACGTATATAGAGCGCTCACGCGTCTCGTATTTCAAAACGATCGCTATATACATATATATACGTGTCTCGACAAGACCCTGCTTTTTTCCTGCCAGTACAGCTGACTTCGCGATGACTTGTGGCGAGGACGCGCGCGCATTGAAATTGAAATCAGCGGCTATTGAAAGTGCGCTGAGAGATGAGTAGTTGCACGTAAGCTCGTCGTACGTATTATACAGTATATGTATATACATACATTTAGATATCGGAGGACCGAATTCGCGAGTAGATTCTAGGTCAGCGATAAGTGATGTGATAAAGGGCGCAGCCCGGCGTTGAGCTGAGAATTATGGCGGCCTTCGTTAAATTCCAGCGCGGGAATTGATTTTCAAATAATGTATAGTCGCGGTCGCTCGGGAGCCCGTGCGAGCTTTTTGCTCGAATGAAAACATGCGCGCGGCATCGACTTTAACAAGTAGTCGAGCTCGAGATTCAGTCAGACGACGTAGAAATTTATGCATGCACTTTTTGTGCCGCCCTTTCAAATTTGAAATTCAAATCCGGCTCTTCGCTTCATTTTTCCAATAGAAAAGACTGCCCGAGAGTATACTAATTCATATAGATATATTGAGCGTCGAATCATCGCATTCAAAGGGATGATAATTTTCTGATCCGCGCCGCGTCCCTTTGCAATCCTGATTGAATGCGTATATATATATATTATATACGCATACATCGGCCAAGTTCGCAACAGCGCGAAATCGGGTAGAAATTTAATCCTCGAGCGGTTCGTTCACATATTGTCCTTTTCATTTTCGGTGAAAGTGAGAGAGGAGATGGGGTGAGCAAGACGACAAAGATATAGAAAGCGAGGGTAGTTTGGTTCGTGTGCAGTTGGCATCGATCCGATCGTTATCCTGTCAGCGGCAGGATTTATCGTTGCGGAAGGATCCCCGATCGGAAAGGAGACGTCCTTCTCCCGGATGACCTGGTTCCAGGGGTCGCGCGTCGTCCTCTGTTGCTCCCTTCTCTCTCGCTTGTGATCTCTCGTTCCAACGATGCCTCTGCGTCTGGACAGAGCGAGAAGTCGCTGGCGTATACTCGTCCTCGTAGTGCCTGGGGACTTCTCGCTAGATCCGACGCGTCCCGTCGATCTCCCCGAAGATCGACAAGGATCCGCCTGAGCGAATGGACTGTCCTCCCTTTAAATATCGATGCCGTTGCGTCTGATGCGAAGGATTATTCAGTTCGGTTAGCGAAACTTAGAAATGCCGTAGGAAAGATTAAAATCAAGTCCCTGAAATGTCTGCTCGTAATTGAACTATGTATTATGCAGAAGAGAAAAGGAGAATCATTATTTCCCTCGTCATTTAACGGCATATTCTGTTTGACTTGTAATTCGCTGTTTCCTCCTTTAATGCTCTCGTCACTCTTTGTTTACGTAAGCCTCAGCCTCTTGCCTTTGTAGACTCTTCAGTTTCCTGCGCGCAGGATTGTACGTATATATACATATACACGACTACCCTTGGCTGACTGTGTATAGTTCCTGCTGCACTTTACCTCACGAAAGCATAATCACCCTGGCTGCAGACTGCTGTCGGAACAAGATCGGCAAACACTCGATAAACGTCGCACTCGAGAAGCGATTCTCGCCACGGGGGTATATAAGAGCTCATTATTTTGAGCCGACGGCAGGGCAAATAAATTATCATTCTGGCTTCCGATAACTATAAGTGTTACAACTGGATGCTAGTCTACATACAAATGTAATATTATTTCGCAAATGTACTATAAACAAATAATTCAAATCATATTTCAAGTTAAATGTACACCGCGCCACGCGATATTCAGCGAGCATTGACCGACCTATAGTCGCGCCGTTCCCGCAACTTTCCGCGCCGGCATAAGGAGGTTAGCAAGTAAGATGCAGAGAGCTGCCAAGAAACGGCGACATCTGTTGTGCAAATAAATCCAAAAGCAGACAGGCAAATAAATAGCCGGCACTATTTATTGCTCGTGTATATATATATATAAAGGGACTGCGACATTTTCCAAGCGAAGCAGATGTTTTGTATTATCGTTATATTATTAATTATAAAGCGCAACGTAGCAATTGTTTTTTGTTTTGCTCGCGTAGCCTTTATTCGCAGGAAACGAGGTCAGATCGAATTTCGAAGCAAAAAAATCCAATCAAAACTTCTAATCTCATTTTAATACCCGCGCGCAGAGAGATCTCGACGAAACCCAAACAGAGAACAGCCAACTCTCGCACACACAATACAGGGCGGGCAAAAGCTCGTCCGCGAACGATCCAACTCCCTCGCGCTATCTCCAAAAATCCATTCCCTCCTCTTTCGGTCATCATGCTTCGCAGCTCGCATGACCCACTGCTGCACGAGCGCAAAGCTCAGCGGCTCAGGAATGCCTCTCTCTCTCTCTCTCGATTCTCTGCGCGGCCTCTTATAACACTTGGTAATTCCTTGATCCCCTGCGCGCATATAAAACAGTTTTCAGCTCTCTCTCCGTAAATGCGCGCGAAGCTCGAGGGTCGTGTATATAGCTGATGTAGGTATATATACGGTAAGAGCGGCGTCGAGTAACTCGACTCGTGTATCATTCATCAATGTGTAAACCACATAATCTCGCGATGCCGCTGTATATAGCTATATAGCCGGGCGTGAATGAATGAACGCTGCGCATAGGGACTATATATATACGTGCGAGAAAGGAGGCGAGAGGATCCCCGAATCAATGAGCTCGATCGTGTAGCGTAGTTGCACGGCCTTGCGAGCACGATTCGACTGCTATAGCTATGTGTGTGTGCGAGTGCGTGGGAGAGCTATTGCACGAACGAGCATCGCGAGGTATAAGGGCGCAGTATAGCGTCGTCGTCATGCCAGGGTTAATATAGTTGGCGGTTAACAGGAGTGGGAGGGGGGAGAGAGTGAGAGAGCTAGTGGGATTACAGCCATATATCTATCATGGGAGAATGGTGCATTGTGCTTGAAATCGCGATGGCATGCCCGCGTGCACTGTCGCCTGCTGCTGCTGCTGCTGCTGGCGCCGCTAGACAGGAGAGAGAGAGAGAGAGAGAGAGAGAGAGAGGGAGGGAGAATGCAGTAGAGCAGACGTGCCAATTCCGCATGACGCTAAGAAAACACACGTGTCTCGATAATTAATTACCGTTGGGATGATGTCTCTCGGTCGAGACGCGAGTATAATTGCGTCTTATGAGCTGGGGATTGGCTTTCTTTTACACTGCGGTAGGAGCTGTACACCAGCTCTACTACGGGGATGTGCATTTTGATGAGGTATAGCGATTATGGAGAACCGTTGCTCAAGTAGAAATATCGAGGTGTAGTCAGACGTATATACAAGAGTTTCTACGTGAGAAAAAAAATCGATCCACTGTGTATGCTAGGGAGCTATGTGCGTTCGTTTGCTCATCAAATTTTCACAGGCTGGAAATGAAATGTGCCTCGTGATGACGGGTCTTGAGGAGAAGATATATATGCGAGGCTACATGCGTTAAAAATTAAAGGTTCGTTGCGTTTGAATCGCAGTGTGTATCCAAGGAGGCACGCGTTCGCTCGTATATACGAGTATGTGGAACGTGAACAGGGTATATGCAGAGGAATTCCTCGAATCGTTAAAATTCTCTGCTGGTTACTGGGAAAAAAATCCTGCGGAAATTCTCGGAAATTTTTCCTCCAATAGAAAATTGTTGCGAATAAAAATATTCTACCTTATATATTATACTGGTCGTTTATAATGAGTATAGTGTGTCTTGCGTGTGCGTTTCATTCGAAATAATCGAATGACAAATATTTGTCGTGAAATTCGACGTTTACACGATGAAGCAATTAGCAAGTTTCTCAACGCTGATAAAGTTCACTTGTATATATATGATGAAAGTCTGCTAGTTGCCTCTTTTTTTCACCCGCGCAAAAACATTCGAGTAAAGCTGGCTCTATATATACTGCGCGAGAGCGCTACTTGCAATCTTTGATTAAATACTCTTTTTGATTAAAAGTAAATTAGGGAGACGTCCCCAGAGCGGCAAGTAGAAAAGTTCGCGGGAAGGAAATATGATTGCGGATGGCGAAAACTTCGCGCGCGCGTATTTGACGATGCTGCGCTAGTGCTATACGTAAAAATTGCAGACCGCTCTGAAGCTTGAAAATAATTTATTTTGAAGAATTGAAAAACTTGTTTGGCGAATTCTTCATTTAAGCGAAATGCACAGTGTTCACTTCTTCCGGTGAGGCACTGATATATAGCAAAGAATTAAATGACTATATACGCACTTATTTGTTGTGCAGCGTGGATGAAAATTAATTATACTTTTACGAAATGCAGGTTGCCATGTTGTAACACATTAGCTCTCCGATTGGCTTTTAGTTTTCGCGTGCGATCTCTACGTATGTATGAATTTATGACACATAAATTATTAAATACCTAAAAATACACGAAAATCGAAGTGAACATTGAATTGACATTTATTTATATCAGTATTGAATAATAGAACATAATCATATACATTATATATTGTGTTATTTTCGCTTATAGAACGAATTTACTTGTTTTCAAGGTTAGGTTATCAGAATTGTCTATAGAATATTTTACTATAACATTAATAAAACTATCAATAAAGTCCTTACAAATGGGTTTCAAAATACGAGTAAGATCAAATTTACGCACCGATTGTGGACCAGCTGAATATTTAATGAAAAGAACTGTCAAATGACAGTACCTGCGAATAATCGCAATAATTCAAATAATGATCACTTATCTTAACACTTCCTTACTCTTGCATTCGAGAGACACGCTTCTAAAAGTGTTCGACGATCTCGGTATACCTTCATATACCACGTATAGTCGTCGCGCACAAAGCAAAGCGACATAACGCGCTGATGAGAAGTAAAAACAAAGCCCCCCTCTCCCTCATCCGCGCGTAATGTCTCGCACTTGCATCCTTGAATTTTTACACTCGAGCCCCTTTACACGACTCGCGCTTAAAGTCAGTTTTCATAACGGGGTCGTGCAAAGTGCAACGTCGGGGTCACAGTGCTGCAGAAGCACACACTAGAGCCGCGTGCTTCGACTGATGCTTTAATCTCAATCGGAATTAAGAGGCACTCGTGACAGCAGACAATCACAGCGCCCGACGAGAGTCGTTCAACTACAAACGACCATTACAATTACCGCGTCGACGCTGCCGCCGCCGCCGCCGCCGTATATAACGCGCGCTGGTGCGGGCTGCTCTTGAAGCGTTTCCGCGCGCGCTCACGTCGGTTTCAGTAAATTAAACGAATTATCCCCGGCTGAACTCGCGCCGAGAATAATACAGCGGGCTGCGCGTGACTTTCGCCGCGAAATTCGTTAGGAAAATTAACGCGTGTTCTTTCGCGACCGATGACTCGGCCTTTGTCGAGCCTCGTTATCGCGCGACTCACCTGCGCTTCGGGGAATGTATTTCTTTTTTTTCTGCGCTTTTTTTCCACGCGACGAGAGGTGCGCGCTTTTTCGCGGCAATTAAAGCGTTTTACCGAACAAAGTGCGTGCTCTCTGATGAATTTTCGTTCGCAGCGTTATACGAGCGATTGGTTCATGCTGTTGTGGAAATAGCGACGCGGTCGAGTGTGTTTCATCGTGTTGTTTTCGCAAAACTCGAAATTTTGCGGCTGCCGCTTGGAGGTCGGTTCTGTTGTCGGTCTGGTACTAAACAACGGTCAGATTAGATCGATGAGGCTTTGGTGGCGATGATTGAAAAGTCGAGCTTGTAATTCAATGACTTTGTAAATATATTGCTAGCTGATAAAAGCTCGATCGATTCTACTTCATTATTTAGGATATCCCTTTGAGTTCGGTATATAAATTCAGCATCTGAAAAAAGCTAAATCTATGTAGTCGAATTCAACAAAGGGCTAACCACGAGCTATATATAATACCTCGATATAATTAACCGAGAAATTCTCTGGAAAATCAATGACTTATAGACTCAGTTTGTATCGCAATTCGATGAATTTGGCCAGCAACCCGGCCAATCGAACTATTCGGAAAATTATTTAATATTAGCGAGCTCGCAACAGCTGCTTATATACATACGGGTACACAGTATAGCTGCATAGGCCAAGCTATACATTAATAACGAAATAGCGCAATCTATTAGGGCCGGTCGGCTGGTTGGAAGTTGTCACACCGCAGATTTGCGAGGGTTATTGTTCGCCGTCCCGGCATCTGCGCGATCCGACTTTGTCGGTCTGCTACAGCAGCCGGCTATTTCCCTTAAGCGAAGTATCCTCGGCGCGGCGGTACACCGAGATTCTCTCGCGCAAACTATCCGGCGAAACTATTCGCGCCGTCGGAGTCTCGGACGCGACTAATGGCGGCCCGCCGGCGGAATCGCAAAAGAAGCACGAAATAATCTAATGACGCTCGAGCAACTTTTTAATGGGTCCAACTTTTTTGTCGCCGCGTGAGCTTGGACGGCCTTCGTGTTGTACGTATATATAACTAGTACGAGAGTAGCATGCATGCGCCGATCTGTGTGGCCGAGCTCGTTCAAATTCTTCTCTGGTATCTCTTTCTTTTATCTTTGCGGAGTATAGTTATACTTTTTTCTTCTGGATTCGCCAAATTTTTGGGATAGCTGTTTTGACGAACTGGCGAGGTTCATTTCAGGTGATGGATAATCATTAGTCTGAATTCATTAGATTGTACAATACTGTGTGTTCTAAAATAAGCATGAATGTTTCTTAGTATATAATGAATTTTAATATTTTCATTTTGCTTTTATCAACGACAAAGCCGTGAAGAGAGAAATCTTGTTGTAAGTGTTTTTATATAAAGTATGTGCACATTTGTTTGGGATGCATACGTTTAGCATGACACTTTAGACATCTTATGTGATAGTAGTTTAAAAAACTGTTTGTAGAATTACCATACCATGAGTTGTGCTTTATGGGAATTACATTCTGAAAAACTTAAATACATTCTAAATAAAAATCGATAAATATTGTAACAAAATGGCAACCAGCTCGACTGTTTTAATAAATTTATCGCTTTATGTTTAGCATAGTTTTCACTTTTTCGCCAAAAATAAGAAAAGAGCGGTCCAGCATGCTTCATCAGATCATAAAAATTATGTTCCAAAAAGTGTAAAATAAGTTAGAGCAGTCGATAAAACAGCAGTTAAATCACGTAATTTCATTATTTTCCCAACCACGTTGCCTTAAGCGGATTTTGGGCGCTATCATCTTGAGCAAATGGATGCTTTCCAAAACTACACAGCGCGTTCCAGATTGCGGACAGATGAACGACCTCTACTGAGAAAGGGGTTAGGCACGAACAAATTTAATAAAAAGCCGCACACATCCGATAGGTCCAATCGTGGATGTGGTGAGCCCCTATTCTCTAAATCTGAAATAGTGCAAATTTTTTAAATCAGTGAAAATACGCTGTTATAATGGTGCCACTATTTTAAACAGTTGCACCATTATAACTGCAAAAACAGACCAAATAATGTCCACCGATTAGTTCTTAACATACATGTATATATGTTAAGAAATATCCGCTACGCCGAGCAGCAGGCGTATTTAAACTTCTTTTACTTGGCGGTGAAAACACTGATATCTTGCGCCACAAAAAAACAGTTTCAACAGTTTTCCCATACGATTAGTCGGCAGCATTTTTTCTCTTTTGTGTTTTATTGAACGCTGAAACCTCAAAAATCCGAGCTCCGATTGTACAATATCGAGTTTGTTCATATCCATGAAAAAATATCTTCTATTGCTTCCAAAATTCATTACTGAAGTCAATATTGAAACGTTCTTCCCATAAACGATCCCACCAATAAGCTCATCGGACCCTCCAGTCGATAATAAGATGCTTTTTATATCCAAGTTTCGTCTCATTTAATTTTTTACGCTCACAATTATTGCCGCATTCATAAGGGCTTATCGCTGAGAATCCGAGCAGCGGTTCACCTGCATAAAGTCTATCGATGAAAATCTGCTATAGCGAGCACGCAAGGATTCGCGGCTTTACCTCGGAATCCCGAAAAGTTCCCCCAGGCGCTCGTAACGCTCGATGGTTAGCTAAAAAGAGCGCGAGAAAATACTACATATATATATATATATAAATAATCCGAGAAGGCAGAAGAAGAAGAAGAAGAAGAAGAGTCAAAGCAGCAGCCCTGGAGATTTATCGCGGCCTCGTTAGATTTCCAAGAGCTCGTTAATGGCAGCGCAGGAGAGCGAAATATCCTGGGCGCAGCAAAACCGGAAGTTCTCTCCTGCGAGGTCCACTCGCGCTTCTATGATTAAGACGAGCCCGCAGTGTGTGTGTGTGCAGGCGCTCGGTTTATTCCCACGGGACAATGACGCGGCGGTGTGTTTCGCAGCCCGAGAGCAAATTGGCCCAATTATGCCTGTCGATTCGACGAGCAGGCTGCGGCACGCCACACGTCGTGATTGCGCGCGATAGCCGCACGCGCGCCCCCCAGCAGCACGACAGTTGTTTGGCCATTAGCGGCTACCCTCTGTCATAACCGATGATGCGAGAGTCTGCCCGTTGGCCTCGCTTCTCTCCCTCTCTGTGTAACTTGGAGTACCATCAGCGGCACCGCGACCATCAAATGACCGTAAATTTTCTTCCTGTCGCGCATACTCCTGTCTATTAAATTTCTATACGCGCCTCGTCTCTTTTTTTCTCTCATACTGCTCGCCCTTCTCCTTGTTTATTACTGCGACCGACGGAGTTTTTTCCTGTCCTTTTTTTCTT
Organism: Muscidifurax raptorellus; assembly: GCA_020010945.3. Lineage (NCBI taxonomy): Eukaryota > Metazoa > Arthropoda > Insecta > Hymenoptera > Pteromalidae > Muscidifurax > Muscidifurax raptorellus. The sequence goes on from CM052078.1 coordinate 26,622,951, forward strand.
TCTCTCTCTCTCTCTCTCTCAAAATGCCCGGGATTTGAAACTACTTTTCCGCGCACTTCTTTTGTGAGAATATTTAGTGGCTGTGCTTTTTTATTGCACACTTGACACCGCGCGAGTAATAAGTCCGTCGCTGTATCGCATTTCGCGCCGTGTGTGTGTTTTTGCAGAATGAGAGAGCGAGAGAAGAATTTGAATAAACGGATTAATTCCCGAGGCGGCGAAACGAGGAACATTGAAAGGAAGCCGAGTGAAAAATGACTCGATCGTATATTAACAAGACGCGCGCCTGTGATTTATGGAGACTTGAGAGAGCGAGAAACGGGAAAAATACCAAATTCGTTTTTCACGCGCGAGCTCGATTATTTGTAAACTACTGCTGCGCGCTCATTTTTCAGGAGTACGGATCGACGGCCAATTATATATACACACGACGACGACGACGAGGACGACCGATTATATCGGCGAGATGATAAGTTTTCAGCGAAAACGCAACGAGGCGGGAACTAATTGTACACACAGCAAGCTCGGAATTTTTCCACGCCCCGCTGGCTCTCGGCAACAATTCATTTCACACGTCCCATTGAATCTAATAGAAATTACCGCGAAGCGCCAAGCCGCCCGTGCGCTAATTCCGTGAATTATCGTAACAATTCCCCGGCGCGGGCAATATCGCGCGGGCGGCTCGGCTGTCCGAGGAAAATTAAACCGCGTAATATAATTAGGAATCGCACATTATATAGATTAACAGCGGCTTAAACCGCCGACGGAATTCCTTGACCCGAAAGTCCTCCTCCGGAACAAGTTAATCCGCGCGAGGCTGGCCGTTAATCAGTGGCCGTCGGAGAACATCCCTTACGCGGTGTGTGTGTGTGTGGCTTGTTGGCGTCTATATATGTATAGGCTACAGGAGCTAAGAGAAGCTATTATATTCTATGAGCAGTAGGTTCTCGACGCGGCGCTTTGTGCGCGACGGCGCTGGTTTCAAGACGAGAGGACGTGTGCGTCTTCCATTGAAGGCCACTTACGGGCTACTTCATCATACGAAACCTCGAGTGCGAGCTTCGCCGGATCAAAGGGGCTGTGCCGGCAGTAGTAGCGCAGCTTGCATCAAACAGCGCAGCGGCTTTTGGGTAATGGGTCCGTTTCACCTCGAGGGTCTGGCGACGCTCACCCTTGTCTCTAGCTCATCCGCTCATACACTCGATATAGCCTCGTCGAGCTTTCGAGCTTGAGGCTTCTCCAGCGAGCTCTTGTATGTCTCTATATAGATATTACGCAGAGCTGCATCAGCTTTTGTTGTCCAAAATATTATACGCGCGCTGCCTTTTCAATGAATTTGCAGACTGATTAGTCCGAGCTTCGCGCTGGTGTTGCAGTTCTGCATTTGCTGCTGCTGCTGCTGTTGTTGCTGATGATGATGATGATGCTGTTGATGAGTCTCTCCGCATATACATTTCAATTTCGTATTATACCAGCGAAATGTTTCATGCTTTATTGATTGATCGATCGATCTATTTTTCTCAATTGTATCTTTCAATCCAGGCGCCCCGAGTACATAGACATCTATGTAGCTATGGTGAAACGCTGGCTATATTATAGATTTTGATTACACGCTATGCAAACGTTGGCCCATCGGACGAGTATAAGCGGGGCTGACGATACCAAAATCAAAGTTTCAGTTTACTCTGGGCCCCGACCGTTCTGATGTCCTCGCAGTTCGTGTTCTTCCATCGTGTATAGCGAGGCGCTGTGTGCACTGTCTGCTGGCCCTCCAGATTAAATACACTTTTCTCAATCTCTGTTCATCCGATGATTCCATCTGCTCTTTGTCGCCGGGAACCCAAACTATATAGTATTATACATACATTCGGTTGGAAAATGAAATTCCCTGTGTTTGTTTATTGTTATTAAATTTTATATGTTATGTAATCGTACCAGTTATGGAATTTGGCGTATATATACGGCAAAGTTAAGGTCTGCGTGTCTATAAGTCAAATTTTTTTAATTTGTAGACAAACAATTCAATATATAGTCCCCCCTCTTCGTTTATAAAGAATTACTTGCTATAAGGTATAGCTATATCAATTTCATTGTTATTATTTTTGACATCCAAGTGTAACCAACAAGACGATAACTATAATACAAGAGCATGACAAACATAAACTGCTAACATCTGGAAAACATAGAAATGCGACTCAAGTTGATCGTTTTACTCAATACTCAGTGTAATAAAGAGCTAATAACGAAACCATCTCAATCAGCAATCCCTTACAAAAAGACTTCCATCTGGGCGCGCTTCTGAATCATCTTTTTCTTCCCTCCTGGCAAAAAACGGCTGTATATATAGAGCCACAGGTATACGTACACGGGCCAATCGGTCCTTAAGCTCGGCGGCAGCGGTCGAGTCGCGATAAAATCACAATAAAGCGACGCGGGGACAAATCCCCGCGGCCGATAAAAGAAGCCTTTACCCGAGCTGCGGAAGAAAACCGAAGCGCGCGCGGCAGCGGCGGCTTTGTACACGGCTGCGGGGTAAAACGTCCCCTGAATAGCAGCCGGTATTTCTATGTGTGTGTGTGTATGTGTGTGTCTGTGGGTGTGGGTGTGTATGCAGTCTGGCTTTACGAGAACCGCATGGACACGCTCGTAGAATCAGTTGGTGGTCGCAAAGCGCGATGCATACGAATCGCGCGCCGCTTGATTTTGGCCGCGCGCACTCTCTGAAATGTGCGGCGATCGAAGTTATCGCGGCGTGTAGGCCAAAGACCGCCGAGTTCTACGTGAGCCGCCTCGGCGATTCGACCGGCCCATTCATCCTCTGCTTCAGCTTCTGCTCCCCCCCCCCTCTCTCTCTCCCGATCGCCGGGTTATACGCGACGCATCGCGATTCTCATTCATCTTTGTCCCTACTCCCCGTTCGCGTATTAGTATATATATAGGGACAAAAAGTACGGGATGCGCGGGTCCGAACGTGCAATTTTCGTTGCGGCTCCTTGTAGAGCTATGTAGATGTATGCGGAGCGATTATGCATCGGAAGGGAGAGAGAGAGAGAGAGCGGGAGTCGCGTGCTGGAGAATCGACGATGCAAATGGATGAGGTAAGCTATAACTGCGACCGTATTCGACTCTGTACTTTAAGCTAGACTTGCTTGTACTCTCGGCTCTGTTCCGATGCTAGAGGGGATCGGATCGACGGAGCAAGAGAGATAGTAGGGAAATGAGCGAGGATAAAGCCAATGGGATCCGACGGGAGAGGGTATATAGAAAGATAATGCACGGAGAGAATGCAACTGCTCTCGATTTTTTATCCGTTGGAAATCTATAATATCTTTTTGGATATACGCGAAATAACGTTGATATGTATAGTTACGCCTTTTATGATTTTTCACGGGATAGTCCGAGTTAATTGGTGTGGTAATAATACGCGTGTAGATATAAGAGCTGGGATATTCTAAATAAACAAACAATTTTGAATGTACATGTACAACCAATATAACTATTCAATATAAACCCGTCGCGTTGATCCTAGCTGTCGGATCGGGCTTTAATTACTCATGGATGGATTCAACGCGGCTGTTTGTTAAACTATGAGCTTAATGATGCTCTGGCAATTTATATAAACATTATACACCGTGGAGGTAATAAAGACCGGAAAATATCACTTTGATGTGCCAATAGCGGGGCGGCGGCAGATCAAAGATAGAGAGAGTTTCAATAAAATTTACATAACCCCGGCGCGACTCGCTCTATTATATCTCGTATATTATAATAATAATAACAATATATACTTGAATTAGCCGCCAGAACGCGGTACATACGATTAATTAAATTGACTCCTGCGGCAATATAATTGCATATCAAAATCCCCGGGCTTTCGAACTGTGAAACAAAGTAAACGTGAACGATCGAATAAAAATCCCAAGCCTCTCCGCGGCGATGGGAAAGTTAAACAACAAAAACAATTACACGAGCGAGACGTAAACGAGCTCGCGCGGGAAAGTACACGCGCTTCTATATATATACATAATACCTCCGCGGAGGTTAAGCCGAGCTCGGCTTCTTCCCCCTGATACTACGGCGCCGCCGCGAGTATATAGTGGATCGGCCGCCGCGCCGCACTAGCCTGAATTATGTGGACGATTAACCGCGAATCGATTCGGGCTTTATCGACTGGGAGAACTATACGCGTTACCTATAGCCGCAGCCCGCACGAGCTGCTGAGAGGAGAGAGTTACTCGAAATAACGAATCCACACACACTCTGTATACGCGTGCATGTACGAGACAGAGCGAGTTGAACGCTAGCTACAAGCGCCAGAAGACTACATTATGCGATAAACGCGTTCCATTATATACCCGCAGGTATATATCCTATGTCTCTCTTTCTCCCCCTCTCTCCCTCTCTCTCTCGGCGCAGCTTCCAGCTTCTCTCTTGTTCGCAACCGCGAATTCGTATCGCCCTGTGTGACACACTGCGCGCTTTGTTTGCGCGCGAGCGCGCGGATTCTGGCGGAAGCGCTTTGTGCGCTAAATCTTATTTTCAAATCTCGCTCTGCGTTAATTGCCGTTTTTACGTGGGAGAGTGTCGCGACGAATTAATTATGTGGGCTTGGATTGAATCCGCGAGTTTCAATGTTTGCCGAGCAAATTTTTCACCGAATTCTTTTGCGCGTGGATAAACGGGAGGCGCGGAGAGCTAATTTTACAAAAAACGATGTGGAGTAGATTCAAGCACTATTTTGGCTTCAAGTCAATCATCGCGCGTGTCGTGCAAAGTGCTGGCTGTCGTGTGGAATTTTGTTTTTATCGCGTGTGCACTAGGAGCGAATATTTTCGAATGCGTGAACGGCTTTTGACGTTGTCGAGCGATCTCTTTCGTTTATCTTTTACGTAGCTATATAGTATGTAATCGTAATGTAGGCAGTCCAAAATGGTTGCACAGCAGTTATCGTTTAATTAAGGAGTTGGTTCGTTCTCTCGTTCATTGTTTATCGGATTTGCGCTTGCTACGCATTGGCGTCTAGACAGACTGATGATAATCCAATAATTGAATTCTGTGCAGTGAGGCTTCGTTAAAATTTTACAACGGAATTCTCGTGGACAGCTATTGTGTATTTAACATTTTCATATTTTTGGCTAGTGAGAATTTCGAAAAATATGACGCAAAGAGAAAACGGAGGAGAAATAAAGATTTTATTATGTAAAAAAAGTTTCGAGAAGACGAATTAACGAATAAAGTCGCGTGACTAAATGTTAGACCGAGTAGATTTGCACTTAAGTGCAATTCACTTCATTCACGAAAAGTAAAGCATTTGTGCATGGAATGAACGTGTTCGTTTGCGCTGTAAACTATATGGTGTATACCGAAATCTTCAACAGGCCGTCGCACGTTCCTTCGAAACTTCATCAAAAAACTGTTGAAATAAAAGTAAAAAAAACAACAACGGCAGAATTATTCGGGGGTTATCTCGGTAAGAAGAGATTTTCGCATACATATATATAGAGTCGAAGCGCGCATCCTGCCTGTACGCAGTACGATAAGCCCAGGCGCGCTTACTCATTACATTGCGGCACGGCTCGCGCTAATGTACACATAATGGATTTTCGTGATTCTTCCCCCGAGTGGGACATTCGCCGCGCCAAAATCCGGTCAAAGGCTCATGCGCAGCTGCACACGTACACACAGCGGCAGCACCAGCAGAGAAAGAGAGTCGTGCGTCGCGCGAGTTAATTGGGTCGGCGGGAATTAACGAATGTTTAATTTGTCAAAGTATAAGCGCCGGCCGCTCCCGAGCCATAATTAATTCCAATTAATTAACGTCGACGCCCGCCGGTTAATGACCGCTGTGGATCAGACGCTTTGCTAACTCTCCGATGATCCTTGCGCGTCCTTTGAGGGGATTACGTAGCATATGTATACACACACATATATATATATATATATATATATATAGCGTGGGAATACGCTTTTTGCGCACTCCGCGTGCGCTTGTTTGTACTTTATAAGCGAAGAGAGAGAGAGAGAGAGAGAGAGAGAGAGAGAGAGAGAGAGAGAGAGAGAGAGAGAGGGAGAGAGAGAGAAAGCTCGGAAGTTCGTAAGTGGATGCGCGCGCGAGAGAGGCCTTTTACTTTATTAAAGTAATTTATTCTCAAGTGGAAATTCGTGTATATACGAAAATAATGGCTGTGTTGGATCGAGGGCCGAGTGTGCTATCGTCGAACTATAAAATCGCGCGCGAGTGGGTGTATACGCTTTGACGATGGAAATTTATGAAATTATATGCTCGTCGTTACACAACCGCCAGGTAAACAGACCATCATCGTACGTCATATTTTTGTCAAAGAAAATTCTAGTTCACTTTGAATTATACAAACATCGCGTGTACCTTAATTATTATTCATACAGAGTAATCACCGCTCGACGCCGAGCCTGAAAATTCCAAATATTATCTATATACATATAACGTCTGCTAACCGCGCTAGTTAACGCTAGCTCAGCCATATACATATACGAGTATAGCCGCAGTGCTTTCAATGCTCTGCCTAAAAAGCGCCGACCGATTCGATTCGTCGGCTCTTTTTCTCGCGTGGTCAGGACGATTCCACCGGCTGTGCCACATCAAAAATGCAGGCGCACTTTTAACTGTCCCGAAATCGAGCCTCTGCGGTCACATTCCGATCACGTGGTGGTGTGTTGGGGAAAGAAGCGGTCGAATCAGGGGGGGATTTAGAGTAAAGTAGAGTAGAGTTTCGAGCCAAATCGGCCGGGAGTAAATATGAAAGCTCCGCGATACTTTAAACTGCCGCGACGGCGCATTGGTGCGTGTATATTTAGTATGGTATAACACACGAGGCTGCCAGCAGTGCTCGAAGGGAAAAAATCGACGGGATGAGCTGTTCTTCGAGCGGCTATTAATATGGCTTTTCCGAAAGTTTGGCTGCAACTTTCCGTCGCGCCTCGGCTGCGCGAAAATCAATCGATGTTCCACTTCCAGCAGGGAGGGATTTGCGTTCGTTCGTGAGAAAGTGTAATCTTCGATATTGCGGACAGTACTCACCTCAGCGGGAAACGCGTAATTGTTGACGCGGTGCTCGGAGCCGTGATTGTCGTCCTGGCCGTAGTGTATGTAAATCTCCTCGAACTGATAGTGGTAGGCCAAGGGTCCACCGGTTATGTTCACTCGGACCTTGGACTCCTTATCAGCGCGGAAGACCAAAAACTGGCCGGTATTGTGCAGATGTCCGGAGACCTGAAAAGGAAGGCGTCATATGATTTCCAGAATATTGTATACACCTACAGTGGTGTACGTGTGGTTTTCGATACAGTGAACTAGCCGTAAGTAGTATATACCCGGCTTTGGCCAGGCGCCACGTATTCATTTTGAAATCCGAGCCACATCCGCATGTGTCGATATCTCGGACGTATCGCTCAATTTCCCGTGAGCCACTAACGTTTTATTAGGCATATATAGTTCTAATACGTAAAATCGGTATCATTGTGGATTATGAATGACGGTGCTGTGTGTGTGTATATGTATATAATATAGCTTACTGAACATTTCCTCGGCATTTTATTCCGTAATCTATACGCGCGTCGGCACCAGGCGGTAATCTGTATTGATTATTGGTTATCCGTTTTTGTCCTAAACCGGTTAAGCCGTTTATAATATAATACGTAGCAATCGAAAATGTTTATCCGATTAAAATAAAAGTATACCTATATATATGTACAGGCCTTTTGCGAATATAGGTGTATTGGCGTTTTATGATATCAAAGCATTCTTTTATATAACGAAAAAAATTGGCGTCAGTTAAGGGGGTCCGAAAGTCAATTAAAAATTCAAATTTTGCGCCATAAAATAAAAGTCGGAAAAAATCAAATTACTTACAACGATTAATAAAAGAAAAATTAAGAAAAAGCAAGAATATGTTTCAAGTTATTGTAAGTATATTTTTCAAGGTTTTCTCAGCGATATTTTGTTATAATAACTTCTAATTTTGGAAAATGATGGATAATTATACAACGAAAGGCTAACTTGTTCTTGTAATTGGAAATTTTGCTTTTATTAATTGTTAAAAGTAAATTAATTGTTTTTCCGTCTGCATATTTTGTGGCGCGATTTATGAATTTTTAACTGACTTTCGGGCCCCCTTAAAACCCCCTAAAAAAAAACATCTATGCCATGTAAATGTACGCACGTAATAAAATTTGCTCCCTTAGTAAATACATATATTCATGCATAGATTGCATCAAATCACATTCTAAAAATTACGTCACATATTTGTCTCTGATGTAGAAAGCAAACCGTAGTGGGCAACTCTCCCCAAGAGGACACAAACAGTCGCGCATGACTGTCAGCGCCCTGGGCAAAAAGTCGTCTCGCCGCGCGCGCGCGCGCAGTTAATTGAACGACTGCAGAAGCTGCAACAGAGGCAATAAGTGAAGACATCGGGCAGCTCTGCTCCGCGAGTTTCGCAGAGCGCTATTCTGCTTTTTCGTCGCCTCGACTCCACACTCGCGAGTGATCGATCGCGCTAGTCGCGTACACGCGTGCTTCTTGCGCTTCTCCAGTCCTCCCAAACAAGAAGGGCCGCCGCGTGCCGGGTAGGTATAATTGATTAGACATTTAATTGGACGGAACTGCTGTATACAGTGCGGTGCAGATCGCGAACTCCAACATATACGTATATATATACTACAAGAGCAGATACAGCTCGAGCGATGCTACTGCGTATGTATAGGAAAAGGGCGCGTCTATATGCTCCTTGGCGAGCGTGCGGTCCATTTTCTTGCACGTCGCGCGAACCTGAATTATAGCGTCGTCAGTTAGAAATAATGAACCAGAGGCCCCCGTGCGCACGTATAAGAGACACGTCGGGACGGCCGCGGTGATAAGTTATTATTTCGCGATATAGATTTTAGCAAGAAGCTGCGCTACTTGCTACTGCCCCCCCTCTCCCTCTCTCTCTCTCTCTCTCTCTCTCTCTCTCTCTCTCTGTGTCTCGATATTCTTCCTCGCGCGCACGTATTTTCGCGATTTTTCGCCTTTCGGGCTGTTTCAATTTCCATTAATTTTTCAGCGTACGTATTATACGATTGCGCGAACGCACACACTGCAGCCGCACAGTTTTCATCAGCATGTATAAATAAATAAGATATGTTTCGAGGAGGCGCTGAGATGCTCGTAAATATCTCATAGACAGGCCGACTCCCTCTCTGTGCTTTATCTCGCACCGAGGGGATGAGTTTTTATGTGTACCAAGAGAGTGAGAGAGAGAGGCGCCGGGTAATTTATGAGGCCGAGATTTCTCTTTATCGCAGTATAGTTGTTTGCTTTTTTAAGAGTCGAGTAGCTTCTTTTTCCGCGATTCCTATGCAAAGTGAAACTGAAACGATTCTATCTCTTTACGAGCGCCATTTTCTTTTTTTTTTCTTCTTTCTTCCCTATTTCTTTCTCCGCGCGCAAACGAACGCGCGAGCTTGCAGAAAGCGAATTATATAATAAGGGAGATTCGTCGATCGGAATTATTTTCAAAGCGCCGCTCTGCGCGCCGTTACTTTGAATTATTAGCAATATAATAACGGCGCGACACTCGGATTTCCCGAGAAAACAAAAGAACTTCCAAGAACAAGTATAAGAAAATCAGGCCGGCCCCTAAACGCCCGAAACTAATTCCATAAACATTATAAATCACGGCCCGGGGGAGTATTCGCGTCCCTTTTATTTGGCCAATCGATATTCTGCGCTCTGTATATATATATATATATCGCTCGACGACGCTTTATTTTGCCGAGACGCGAGTACTCTCCTTACAGTCGAGAGTTGGATCGCTCGACGAATTATTATTTTCGCGGCCGGGGATGATAAATCCTGGGCGACGACAAGAAGGCGGCGGCGACGTCTTTTTCAAACTTTCTCCGTGGATCGCTGTTTATTGTTTATATATATATATATATATATATATATATACTCCGGTGAATGGTTTTCGGGCTTTAGAAATATAGACGTCTTGGCGCAAGGACGACTGCACAATAGACGAATTTTTAAATTACCTACTATATCTATGAGCTTTGTGTTGGACTTAATGAATTATGCATTGTAGTCATTGACGACGTCTGTTATATATGTATATATACACGCTGTAATTCAAGAGCAGCACAGCGAACAGGTCACCAAAACTGAGAACAGCTCGTCTCGTTCGTCAAGACCGAAAGTTCTCTCCATAGACACGGCGCAGTTCGAAATGGCCATCAGCTGTCTTTCAGGCGGCTCTAATTAAAAATTTTAATTAAATTAACAAGTTCGAGACGGTGAAAGGGCGAATTTCTGAAAAGCAATTTCGGTAGAGCGCGCGACTGCGGCCCGACGCGAAGAAAAGAAATAACGATATAGAGTCAAAGCGAGAAAAGGTCTTCAGCTATATAAGTATGTATATATATATATATACACACATATAGACGCACCTTGGCAGTCTATGCGATTTCGCGCGAGAGCTCGCACGGCTGCTCCCCGTGAAAGCGGGCTTCGCCGCGAAAAGAAAAAAGAAGAAGCTGCCGCGCGAGTGCCGGAAGTTCTCTGCGGGAACGTGTTCCTTTGCCGGGCTGCGTAAGTTTGCGCCTTTCATTTTTCTCCGCGACTACGACGAGCTGCGTCTATATAGCTAATGTATATACCTCATACTTCTACGGCCTCTTTCGGGCATTTTCTCTTGGTTTGTCATTTTCTCTCGTTATGGGCACGCATCGACTGTATATACCGCTTCGGCAAGGGGAGGAATTTTACCGGGGGCTTCTCGAAAGTTTAATCACGTGCACAAGTCCGACTGTATATATACTCTTGCGGGCGTAACTTCTATAATACATTATATATATATATAGACATGTATAGCACTACGAGTTTTAATTGACTTTTTTTTCAACCCGAACTTTTAAGTGTATATATGCTTGTTGACCCTGTCGTAGTGCATAAATTATACTCGTATTGGCTGGCGGTGAAAATAAACTTAATGTTCACTTGATGCTTGTGCACGCGTATGTCTACCGTCGTATTTCGATTGAAATGAGTTAATTTTTTAGTTTGGATTCAATATGTATATATATATATATATATATATATATATATATATATATATATATATATCGGGGTTACATTCGATAAATAGAGGGCGAGGACTGATATAGAAGCACATTAAATTGAATAATATTGAAATGAACGAAATCCACACACCCTTCGAGTCGACGCGTGCCGAGTTCATATTCAGGATCAGCTATTTACAGAATGTCTGGCACGTTAAAAGCGCTACAGCTACATACTATCGGGCTGTAGTAGACAGATTGAGAATCAAACTGTCGAATATTTCGTGTTCGATAATTTTCAATCAACATCGCGATCGGCGTGATCCCGCAAAAATGATAATTGAATTTTCGCAGCGCGGGCGCGCAGGTAATTCGAAAAATTTGCCCCTAAAACGCGCGATAAATTTTCAACGCCTCCTGTCGACCGTGTAAAATGTATATAGATATAATACAAAAAAAAGAAGAGAGACGAAAACAAAAAGCGCGCGCAGCAGCTGGCAGTGGAAAAAGGCTTAACGAAAAGTGGACTCGAAAAGCTATGGGTATAAGGGAGAGCTGCCACAAAGAAAAGCATCTGAAAATAAAAAGCTATGGGTGTCGAGTGGAAATACCTTTGGAAAAGCTCGGTGCGCGCGTGGCAACCGGTCGCGATATAGGTACATGTACAGCGGTATAAAAGGTACGAGGGGGGTGGGGGGGTGGGGGGGGTGAAAGTAAAGTGCGGCAATGTTGGCCGCATCGACGAGTGGGGGCAAATCCTCTTAAGCGAAGCGATTTCGGGCGCAACATTGTTTGATAATTAATACGAATTCGGCGTGTCGATAGCGGCATCGGCACGCAGATCACGTTCTCCGCAACCAGCGCCCGGAACAATGGGGGCCGCGCGCAGTTAACGAGGCCGTCGCACTTCCAGCTCCGTATTTATGTCTCGTTCGCAACGATAGTTTGCCGCTTATTGCCGGCGCCCGGCCTTTTATCCCTGCTCGACGAGATCGACTGCTACGCTGCGCTCTCTATATGTATGACTGTGTGTTTGTATTTCTGCTGGTGTATATATAGAGCACGAGGAGCAAGAGATAGAAGAGTTTTCGGGACGAGATGCTAAGCAGATATATATATATATATATATATATATATATATATATATATACCGGCTACGTCTGATAATCTTTTGCAAGGCGATAAATATTCTCCTTTTGTTGTCGGTTTTTCAAAAATTTTATTGATTTTCAACCGGTGCCTCGTGCAGTATTTTTAACTCTCCATTTTGCGCCTCTTCGATGTTTATGAGTATATAGCAAAGCTTATATTGGAAGAGGAAGTGAAATATCGTCGAAAGAAGAAGAAGAAAGTATAGCAACACGACAAAAAGTCCATAGCGAAAGGTGTTTGTCATTTTTTTACGAGCTCCCATTATGATCAACAAGTCCCGCGCTATATACAAGCATTATTAATATCACGAGTCTTATTGCCGAAGAGCAAACCTAACATTACATCCTGAGTTAGCTCCGAATCAATAAACACGGTCTACATGGGTTATTGGGTGTAATTAAAAAACTTTGCCCTGATGGCATCAGAATCCAATTACGCGCGAGTTGAGTCGGGCACACTGCGCAAAATTGCGAATTCGAAAAAGTCGATTCCTGCAAGACATCACAATTGCCCCGGCCTCGAAAGTCGAAAACCGGCGCCCGCGGAACTGTATCCCTTTTGGCGTAGCTATATACACAGAGACCGGAGAAAATCCGACAAGGAGCTCTGGGAGGAAAAAGCCGGTATGACGAAGGTGGGAACGACCGAGAGAAAGACAGTTTTGAGAACTCGACGATCAAGAAAAGGAGGATGAAGGAGTCTGCGAGCTGGTGTATAAGGAAAAGGGGAAGTAAAAAAAAGGTGTGAGAGAGAAAGGTAGCCGAGCAAACGCAAGCTGTTCTACTGAGAGAGGGGGGGGGGCGAAGACGTACGTTCGACTCGGCGCAGGGCGAACGTTCCTTCTATTGTTTAATTTAAGTGCCAAAGTTTTAACCGGGTTAAACGGCGTATAAATTCGCCAGGGATGGGGGGAGGAGTAGTCTCTCCTTTCCGGCTGCACGAGGCGCCAAGTACAGTGGGAGAAAGAGACTCTCGGTGTGCGAGGGTTATGTGTGTGTGCCTGTATGTGTGTGTTTGAGACTCGGCGAATGTAAGCGAGCTTCCAGAATGTTATTAGACGCGGAGACGAAGAAAGAGAAAGATGAAGCGCTCGAACAAGCTATATGTATATAAGCTATATAGATACTATATAATACCTGATAAAGATCTGTGATTTTCTAATTATGACACGCTATATATGAATATATCATAATAATCGATTATTATACATGACGTTACACGACGAGCCGGAATTTCGCAGGAAACATGCATTTCCGGAAATGTCGTCGCACTGCGCCGTAAATACGCTCGATTTATATTCACTTGGCTTTAACGCACCTCCGTCGAAACTATTTGTCCTTCGCCTCAGTCCGTGACGGAGTCGTATTTCTTGCCGCTAGTAAACTACTTCGGTTAAAGCAATTAGAGCTCCTATCTCGCGACAAATGTTAAGCATCCGAATCAATCTAGAATTGTCTCAACGCGTGTTCTAGTCGTCGCGATTATATCTGTATTAATTTTTATTTGCGATTGAGTAAAACAAAGTTTTATATAATCTGTACATTATGAAGCAGCGGTGGAAAACTTTTAGATCATAACTCGACACGAGGAAATTTTAAAAGTGAAATAGGGTTGAGATTGAGAATCACTTTTACAGGAAGTCCATTGTTATGCAAACTAGGGAGTTCATAAGCGCTACTACACTGTTGCATAAACTTTTAGATTGATTGATGAGACAGGGCAAATCACGTTTTTCTTTGTTTTCGTCTAATGTGATGCGCTTGTGAGCTTCGGATATAGTTTGTCTTGAACGCGTTTATATATAGACGTTGAAAAAATTATATATGGCGTATACGCAGTGCATTGGTTTGATGTATGTTGTCGCTCCTATAACGAAGGCTATAATACATTTTAGATTCGCACTTCTGCGGCAACAATTATAGCAGATTACACATTTTTATGTTAAGCCATCGAGTTTTATCTTTCAAAAAATAATGATCAAATAGTCGTGTACACTGCAAAACATTGAACAAGATTACGAACATTATTTGCACCGAATATTATTGCCAAAAACCGAAAACGTATTTATTTCGATCTTTTTTATTTATTAAAACCATAAAACTGGGTGTCAGAAATTAAAGCATCAGAGAACTCTGCTCTAGTCGTCAAGTGCGAAATGTAAGTAGTCTTCGACGCAGAAGTTTGTAATGTATTAGCATGTACTTATATAATCTTCGTAACATTAATATTTATAAAGTCTTGATGATATTATGTCATTTTTTAAAGTAAAATTCATTACAGATTAAAAAAATATATTATACATATAATTCCTTTAAAACGCCGTAAGACTGTGAGTATATTCTGCACGTTTTTGAATTTCATTTCTGAAATGTACGTCATTGAAAATTTATGAAAACGATATACCGCTGCCACAAAAGATTTCTTCCCGCCGCAAAGCTTGAATTTATACTTTGAACATTTGAAAAGTGGTTTCCATTATTTTGCAAAGATTCAACATCGCGTGTATTCTCGCAAAAGAAATTATTATACGCATACTTAGAAACTACCCCCGCAACAAAAAAAATCCATCCCAGCAGTATATAATTCCGCACCAAACAACCGGATCGCGTCTGCTCAAACGCGAAGCTAAATCGTGGTCTAGGTCGCGGCGACTCTTTCAGCGCGCGCAATCTCCCACGAAAAGTAGGCAAAAGGAAGCCTGCGCCGCGAGAAAAAAAAGAGAGCACAGCTCGCGTGCGCCGAAGAACAAAGCCCGGCACTTTAGCCAGTAGTGGATGCGCGGCTTTTTTCGCCGGATGGCGCACCCCTCTCGCGTATAGAGTGAAAGGGCCTCGCGAGAATACACATCCGATGAGCTTTCCGCGAGGGTGGCAAAAGCTAAGATACGCCGGACAACGAGGGATGTTTGAAAAATGAGTAGAGCGCGGACGAGAAAAGCGCTGACGATTTGTCTCTCTGCAAAGGGCTTCGTCGAGTGTCGACGGGTGGGTGGTTTTGAATCCGTCTTTTTCACGGCTACTGAACGCTTCTATAAACGGCGCTGAAATTTAATAACATTCCAGAGCTCTCCGCCACGCTATTTAGAGACTTGGGCGAAAAACTACGAAAAAAAGGCATGGAAATATACCGTCCGCGAAAAACGAAAGGCTGTCGTGGAAATAAAAGCCGATGCGCCGGGCGCAAATATTTTCCCGCGGATGAAAATAAAGCGCGCGATACGCGATGCTTTATCCGAGATTCGACGATGTACTTCATTACGTGGAAAAAAAAGCGCGCGTGGAAAAGCCCGCAGCTATGCATGGCTCTATCTCGCTCGCTGTGCCGTGTCCGATAGTATATATGCGCGAAATCCCCGCGCCGCCGCTGAAATATCGTCGACGGGGGCGGACGCGCCGGAAAAAGAGAAGCCAAGTGCCGTGCGCCGAAAAAAAAATATACACTCTCGCGAAGGCCTGCTGATGCGAGTCGTAGAGGGGGGTAAATTTTATGATCATGGCAGACGCCTCTTTCGCCGCCGCTCTGCGTAGGAATGCAGGACTGTGTATGCTGTGCCTATATAGGTATATACGTGAACGATATAGTATATGCGCGGTCTGCGCTTCGTTTCAACCCCCCAGCTTCTCTCTTAAACTTGTTCTCTGGCTATAATATTATACCGTTTGAGTCGGGTATTATATTATATCTATTATTTTAATGAAACTATTAGTCAACGAGATTCTTCGATAAGCAACAAAAATAATAAATACACTATATATGTATTCAGGATCACAGCAGCAAGGAAAATTTACATTACAAACAGCGCAATCCAATGTATATCACTTTTTACTTATTCAGGCGACACTGCACCCCCTACAAAACAAGCTTAATGCGTGCACAGACTGCTAGAACAGCGCGTGCACGCACTATATACTTGCAAGCTCCAGCTTCCCACCGCGCTGCCTTTCCATCTTTCCTCCTTTGCCTGTACAACATCAGCTCGCGAAACTTGCTCCCGCATCGAGAGCCAACACAGCGGCATACATATAGAGAGAGTAGCAGCCGTGTACGGTGGTCGCTTTCTCCGCCAACAGACGCTAAAGTTATTTCAGCGCGGCGGTATATACAAGTTCAGGCCTCGCGCGGTCCGCAACACACTTGAATGCGCGAGATATTGCTTTGCCGCGCTTTTTATAACTGCTGTTTTTCGCGCGTGTGTATGTGCGTGATATACATAGGTAAACGCGGGAGAGGAAAAAAGATGGAATTAAAGAGTCGAATGATTTTATAAAAGCTAAAAACTCAGCGTTTTTATTGTCGTCCAACCGCATTTATACAGGCGGCATTTCGAGTCGAATAGAGCGCGCACGCGAAACGGAGGCAATCCGTGTTTTATTAACAAAATTGCTAGTAATCTATGTTTATAGTTCTTTTGCATTAAAAAGCCGGTTTACGAGGGCCGTAAATATAAAAACAAACCGAATTTACGATACGCCGTTGACGAAAACCGGAATACAGCCGACGTTATGTGAGAGAGACGCATATATGTATATACGCGCAATTCGAAACGGCGTTTCGTTTGAATTTTATATACAACTATATAGCGCTGAACACGCGCACACTGCAGTGCATCTTTTCTACGGCATCGAATCGAAATCAATTAATTAAACGGAGTCTATGGTCGCAGGCATTTTCGATTATACCGCGATGAAATGGAAAGTCTTCGGCAAAACGTAATTATCCAGTTATTAAAGCCGGCAGTCTCTCCTCTCTCTCGGCGACGCATCAATCACCGCTTATCCGATGTATAATTTGAAACTTTTTTAATTGTAGCCGATGAATCGGGCTGAGAGTCATCTAATGAAATCGACTGTAAAAGAAAGTGTCCCTCGCTCCGAGGCGAGTAAGAGTGCCACTAACGAGCATTTATCAGAAAAGTCTTTCATCTTCATTTAGCGGGCGAAGCGTGCAGGGAGGCGGATGGAAAGTTGCGAAATCGGAAAGTTTTTCAAAGTCCTATACCACCGCCTCGTGGGCACTGCATACACGCCCCCGGATACGAGGGTGAGTTTTCCACTGGGACTATACATATATACGGGAAAGCGTGTGTATGCGTGTGTGTGCTGCAGACTAAAGGGGTTTGACAAATTACCTTGTGCTTGTCCACGTGCACCGGCCTCAGGTGGGGGTCAAACAGCAACTTGTCAGGCTCGATGTTGATGGGACTTTGCCGCCTGCCTTTGCTGCACAGGGACCACTGGGGATTGATTAGGCCCCAAAACGACGGACCTGCGAACATAAAACATCCTGAGATTATTGAAATTCTCCTCCCCTACCTCCATAGCGCACGGTTCTGCTCCCGATTATGCCTCGAGAAACTATATTTTATTTCCTTCTCTCTTGGGAGGGGACGCATTATTTTTACCCTATACTGCGACTCGAGATTCGATACTTTTATTACACGGATATTTTTTACCAATACTTGGAAGACCCTATCCAGTTGTATATAATTATTCAATGATGCCCACAAAAAAATATGTGGCGCGGAGCTTTCGCATTTTATTTATCATAACATAAAGCTTTTAACCTGCATTATATGGCTCGGCACGCATTCGTATATACAAATATAACGAAACAAAAAAAAATATCGTTTTTATATTTTTTTTAGTGGAAAAGCTAGGTAGTTCGAGAGTACCGTACGGATGTTTGCCTGCGTGAAAGGCGTATATATGCAAGTAAATAGTGGCCTGTATTTTTGTGTCTAAAAGCATATAACAACTTAAACTGACTCGCCACGCTGCGTTTTCAAAGCGGCAACAAAATAATATATACACGCTCCGTATAGTCTCTCACCTGATATAAACGAATATCTATTATATACAGCAGCAGCTTATTAACAAATTCACTCATCATACCGTATAGCCGAAAGCTCGCAAGAAGAAGCTACGCGACGAATCTCCTCCAGTCGCGGCGGCGGTACAACAGCTCTTCTCGAGGCAAATAACGAGGCCGGAATTGCCGTAATACACACGCCGAGGTAGAGAACCACATCTCCAGCAGCACTTTCCTAATTACGCCGCGGAGTCTACGCGCTGCAAAAAATTTTACACCGGAGCCCAGTTTGCGAAATTCCATATTTCAGGCATATAGCGCCGGCAATAACTCAGCCTCAACTTTCGCGAGGATGATTAAAAGCATCGGAATTCCAGCCGCCGGCTGCTGCGCAAGCTTATCAGTGAAAGAAAGGGGTGCTCTCGCGTGCCGGCCAAATTACTCCGTATACGCGCGTATATATAATCGGGTGGCTTCATGTCTATGTGTGTACATTATTATATACATGTAGAGTCCTGTCCTCGAGGATGCCAAGCTCCCCTATATATATACATGCTATGAGTTGTTTATGCGAGCCCTAATTCATTACCAGACACGGAGTCTTACTAGCTATACTCTCCTCAGCCAGCGCAAGCTCGCGTTAGTATAGACGATGTGTGTATTACCGGGTTCTATGCTATATATATGTAGGTATAGTCCGCATGCCGCAGTACATTCGCTTGAAGAATGCGTCGGAACAGCGCTGCTCCGCTTTGAGGAATGTTTCGAGGGAGAGATATTAGCAAGTGGATATTATGACGACGGAATTTTACTTTAGGTAATATACACGCGACGCGTGCTTATTTATGGCCGGTACATTCCCTATTCGTAGTTAAAAATATCAGCTTTTGGATATTTTTTTTGGCTCATCCGGTGACGGAAAACCTTTTTGGGCGAGTTTGATTGAATATAAAAATCTCGCGCACTCGGCAAAAGGAGAAAGCGAAAGAAAAAAATCAGTAAGTCGAAGTCACAGCTACAAGAAAAAGGTGGCAGCCAACTCTGGCAGCTATATATATACATCTACGTCGTCGCTCTGGCGAGTCGCTTTTGTCGAGAAAAGCTCTGCAGCAGCGGCAGCAAGAGCCGTGAGACGGCGACTCCGCAGTGCTACTTAAGGGGACACCCGGCGCTAGTGCCATTCACGTTGCGGTTTATTTCTTGGCTTTTGGATTTACGATGCTAATTTCTTTCGCGACCGCCGCGGCTCTCACCCTCTGGTAATGAGGTTTCTTTTATAGAGCGTGACGGGAGCTTTTCACCGACGCAAGCTCCGAAAGAGGGTGGGAAAAAAAGGACAAGTGCGAATTAGACTCGCGCGCTCGTTCTTCTTTTGCTATTTCCCCTTTTTTTATATGCGAGCTACCCTTCCTTCATTCAATGCCGCCGGCGCGTCCGGCTCTGCCAAATTAATTTATACGAGCAGACCGCCTGCGGAGGACGGACGGGCTGCGATAAAAAAGAATAACTTTCTCGTGTGTATGTTGTGTATTAACGTTAATGGGGAACAATATTCGAGCTGAGCATCTCGTTTTTTCTTTCTCTTTTTTTGCATGTCACGCTCTGTGTATTGCTTTCATTCTCGGTGTATATGTATATGTATGCGGCGAGGTGACAATTATTAAGCGCGCGGGACGCATTGAGTGTGACTAACGATAACGAGGTTATACGTAAGTGCTGAATAAGCGCGTTTTGTTTTTTGTTTCAATACATTGTTTTAACGCTATTATGCGATTACTATTTCGAATAGAATCTTAATGACTATGTTTAAGTGCGAACAAACGAATCGAGTCGCGAACTTATCGTCAATTTGTATCAGAAAAGACATAAAGTTTCGATCTTCGGAAGATTCACTCATTGTCAGTTCTATAAAAATAATGTTGAATAGAAGTGGCAATGATGTAAAATCGAAAAAAAGATTAGCATGACATAGAAATTAAGCAAATTAAAAGCGAGTTCGTACATTAATTAGAGGTGTATCAAATTAATCAGCTCCTTACGTGGATTCCGTGTCGAGGCTCCATAAGTTATCGCGAATTTTCATATTCTCCTCCTCTATAAACGGTCCACACAACAACTCGCACAGCGTCATAATTCACCTCCACTTTATTATAATTAAACGCACCCATATACGCAACACCTATACCGTACACATCCAACCGAAAAGAGGGTACGTCCCCTTGAATATATCCCCCGTACTATACCTATATATGAAATAACGCGTATGTGCGCACATGCACATATAGCAGCAATACGACTCGGCGGCACGCGATTAAAAATTAGCTCGCATCTGCGCGACATATCGCCCCGGGCAATAACGCGTAATTACACTGCGCGAGGAACAATTATAACTAGCTTGGAATGCAGCTGTATGTAGCTTGTAGCTGGATATAGTATACCGCGCGATAGTGCGCACTCCTCTTCGATTTTCATTTTTGAGCTCGGCTTTTATTATGGGCTTGTATTTTCGCCCGCGTAAATATCCCAATTTTATAAACGCGCTTCCGGTATAAACATCGTCATTTTTTCCGGCTACTCTGTCGTTGTTCTTTTTTTCGTCGATTTTTCGAGCGGGAAAATTATGGAGGCCGCCGACACGTCGAACAAGTCGTAAACACGTTGTCGCGCTCGCGGTAACTGATATTTATTCGCGGGGGCGCAAGCTGTGCGCGTTCTAGGAAGCGCAGCCGAAAGTAATTATCGTGTTATCGGAATTATTGACGTATCGCGCGCGTTTAAATACTCGCTCTCGAATTAAACTGAATTGACACGTGGGAGTTAAATAGTCGCGCGCTTGTTTTTAGCGTTATGATACTGCGGCCAGATCGCGTACGGCTTTCGGGATGTATAATGCACTGCTAATTTCCTCTTTTGTATCGAGGGCAAGCGCATTGATTTGTTAAATAGTCTGATTAAGCCGTTTCGAAGAGAAGATAGATATATCGGTTTTATGTGCGAGGCAAGAGCTGACGTTTTAGCGATTATTATATTCGGTATTCGAGGGTAGAAAATTAACGAGGAAAATTCCAGTGAGGCATTGCTTTTTTAAAAAAGTATTTTTTCTCTCTTTTTTCGCTTTAATATACGTATGTACTATTTTTCGTGGGACATATATAATTTTTAAATTGTAGCAATGATTTGACAAGCTTCACGTAAACATCTCGCTTGTTTTTCGACAAAGGAGTTACATACAAGCGTTCATTTTGGTTCATCGATTTCGTTTAACTAAAACTTACCTAAACTGTTTAAAATTAGCTTTTTCTTATGTTATAAATGCCGATCTGCACTCCTCCGAATCATTTCTATTTCGTTATGATAACGTTACAATATTTAGGTCAAAAACGCACTTCAACGCGTTTATCTTTGCGTTGCTCCATCTCGAGTTCATCGCGCGTATTATAAAACAACTGGCAGCGTCCAGAGAGCGCATACAATGGTATATATGTACGATATGAGCATAATGCGGGGAACAGCCTCGAAATGAAGGCGCGTATATATAGCGTGGAAAAATTCAGCCCAGCTCTGGTGCATATATTTTACGGGCCTCGTAACTCTGTCCACTTAATCGCGAAAAAGAAAGGAGGGAGAGCGACGGAGACTAATTCCCCCCGCGGCAATAAAGGGAATGCATGCGCCCGCTCGGCGCGAAAAGCTTGAGGAAGGAAGATGATCCCTCCGCAGGGGATCAAGAGTCGTTCCTGCGCGCACAAAAAGTACAAGAGTCCTCGGCTACGGTGTGTGTGTATATATAAACACGCCACACACGACAATTGATTTCTTCTTCGTGTCCGCTTGCAGTACATGAGAAACATGTGTGTATGAAAAAAAAGAAAGAAACGCGAGAGTCTTTTAATTTCTCGTCTATTTCATTCGACAATGCTGTGTGTCTGTCTTCGCAGCTGTTCCGACTGCTGCAGTGGCGAGCTGCTATTGCATTATTAAACTTGGCAAGCCACGCCAGACACAACAATACACCCGCCGCAGACGGTCTCGAGTAATCGAATAATGTGGCCAGATGGAGTGATTACTTTCTTATCACCGCGCTTCACAATGCCGACTATTATGGCATTCATCATCGCGTCGGAGCTTCAACGCAGAGAGCTATTATACGCGCACGCGTGTATATATATATACATATATAGAGAGAGAGAGAGACAGAGAGAGAGAGAGAGACTGTACTACACTCGGACAAGCTTGGGAGGTGTGTAACAACCCTATTATTGAAACTTGAAGCGCAGAGCAATCATTGTGCAATTAGCAAAAGTGATTAAGTGCTGCAGCGGGCTGTTCTCTCTCTCTCTCTCTCTCTCTCTCTCTCTCTCTCTCTCTCTCTCTCTCTCTCTCTCTCTCTCTCGGCTTACCCTACACCTTGGCGGCGCTAATTCCCGGCGTTTTGCGCGGGTTTAACCATGCGCGAATAAGCGGAGGAGCCAGAGTTCAACACCTGCAACCGGATCTCGCGTGTCTGCGCAGTTATGCCTCGTGAGCTGATGTCTCTCGCTATATTCTACTCACGACTATACGTGTACGCTGGATATATACGAGAGATTATATATCTCGCTGGAAGCGTCAAATTATGGTCACTTATACGCTCGCCCCACTGCTTCACGTCGAATTTAATATATGTGGTAGTTCCTGCTCGTTTTCTTGATTTTTCGACAACTGTAACGTTCTGCGCTCGCTTCGTCGATATAATCTAGCCAGCGGATCAATTGCCACAGAGAAACTTTATATGGCGTATCGATCAACGTATTATATATCGCAGACTCTGCGTCTGTGACAATCTATTCGCATTAATTTCGATATAGACGCGCGTTTCAATCTTATAAAGCAATCAAGAACAACAACAGTGAGAGTAACTTGCAATAAAAATGCGAGAGCTTGAGTAAACTCCGAGCCGAGAAATAATCTCGCAGTAATCTTTCGATAAATCTCGTCCTACTCTCGCTGATGTATACAGCATATATATCCATAGCGGTATTTTAATTCAATCCCCTATTCCCTTCCACTGCTCTGACATAATAGCAAAACTGTGCGGCAACGTCTTAATTGTATCCTCGGCCGCTATTATGAGCTGCAGAGCGCGGGGTTTTTCCATTTCCAGCATCAACTGTTCTCTCCTCGCTTCGGATAAGGTATCGAAGTCAGAGCCAAAGCCTACGGTATTAAAACGAGCTTCCGCGACACCTGTTTTAATTATCAAGCTGTCCGGAGCACTTCGCGAACATTGGTGCGAGTAATTACTTAATGAGAAAAATTCATTTCCTCGCGCCGTCTTAGCGCGTCGTCTTATATATAGTGGGTGAAGCTGCGCCGAGCGAGCGAGAAGAGAAATAAATAGAGGTATTAAATGAGAAACGAGACGATGGCGGTTCCCTCTCTCTCACTCTCCTTTTTACGGGGGATATAGCGGGGGCGCAAAGGAGGACGCCAGGGAATTGCGATGTCGCCCGGACTTTCGCAGCGTCATTTTTGCGGCCGAGGACGTGAGAAACTGCGCACTCATGCACACGTTTTTGCTGGATTAAGGCTGCGGCTATCCTGTATTCATACGTGCTTGCGCGCGCGAGCGCGATCGAAGCGACGAGTGAATTAATATCGCCTATACTCGTCGAGCGAGTGTGTGACCTCATTGAGGATGAAGCGTGGCAAGTATTATACCGTATGTATACTCTCTTTGTTATATGAAATTTTTATGATATCAATCACGCAATATATTCATTCGATTAGTATATGTAATCGAAAATTTGTTGTAAATGTCGAACATGCGCGTACGACACTCGTCACAGCGAATCCAATGAAATTTATGTCTCGCAAACTCATCCCGCATATCTCAAGCATATCAAAAGTCGAGTCGGACAGGTTAGCTCCTGCGCGCAGACTTTCGAGACTACTTCCCAAGCTATTTTGCGTGTCAAGCGTACTTCGAACTTTCGAACATTCAGACTTTTCCGTCGTCTGTACAAGCCGCACACGTTTTTCGCGTACTGCGAAAAAGTGCGCACCCGGACAAAAGCGGCCCCGAACGCAGCAGCAATGACGTATCGGCGGGACTTAACGCACGAGAGGGTCGACAGAAAAACAAAAGCGAGGAATCCCAGTGTATAGTTCTCGCGAAGGCCGTTTAATTAAGATATTTCCCGGTTGGACAAAGCTCGATATATATACACCCTCTCTCGCGACGGAATCCATATGCATACATGAATACATTGCTGGAGCGTTCTCCAATCAAGCGCCGAGGTGTCTCTCGAGCCGCTCGTCGCAATCGGCTGTTCTCCTCTCTATTCTCCGCGTCCTCTTCCTGTCCCCGTCTACGTATACGTGTGTGTGGGTGTAGTCTGCGGCTGCTCTATAGGTATATATACTATATATACTCCTTGTCCCAGTATAGTTGTCGCGCGTCTTGGCTTTTGAGCCCCTTCGCGTTGTCCCTCTATAGACGACGCTCGTACACATATAGATATATACATATATGCATATATATATATGTACGGCTCTTGCGTCCGTTATCCGGCGAGATATCGACCGGCTATCGTCCGTCTTCCGCACGCTCTAACCCCCCGCAGGCATGAGAGAACACCAGCGCTCTATGCATAATACGACGCAGCGGAGAGTTCAGCCCGTGAAAAAGCGCCTCGAGGAATGTAAGATTAAAGCTCGCGCGTGTATTGCAGACGAGCTTTGTATTGTCGCTTTTTCTCGATTTATTATTATTCTTTTTTTTCAGATTGATTGGAATTCGCATGTGCGTCGGAAAACAATATATATATACTATTTTATGAATTCATACGTTTGCAGACATCGCGAGCGAAAATTAATAGTCAATACAGCATGGCGTCGCATATATTTGCATTTTTTAGGTATGGGATTTTTGTGTCGTCCGTGCTTTCGATGTAGTTTGAAAAAAAGCATCCGAATTTTCAATCAAGTGACGTGAAATGCGATTCCAAAAAAAAAGAGGAAAAATCTGCGTCGAAGCGACTCTGAATAGCCTCGCACATGATACATACACTACGTGCTAATGAAAAACACGCCGAAGACTGCAGGGTGTCATTAGCACGTTCCACTGCTATATATATATATATATATATATATATATGTACATACATACTCCTGTAGACGTGTACATCGCCCGCGCTCTTCTTGCGCCACTTATTCGTACATGTCAGCTTTCGGGGGCTCGACTTTTTTGCGCGTTACTTCCGGCGCACTGTGTTTTCCGCAGTCTTTCATTTCTACGGAGCTTTTTGTACCCGAAGCCCTTAATATGAGATGGATATTAATCTCAGGCTTCTTAAGTCGCATCCCACGCCCTCGTTGTATAGAACGTGTTATACGCTTTTTGTCAGGGCAGGATTATGCGTATACCTGATTTATGGTATATATATATGTGGAGTAACTCGCATCAGGGAAATATTGAACGCTGACGAGAGAATTTAATTGATACTGTGTAATACTTGCGCGAATTTCCACAGATTAGAGAAAATATTTTAATCTCGAGTGATTATACCTGCACGATGCCACACGCCGTAAATTTTTATGCACTTTCGAAAAATAGTAATGCGAACGAAAATTATTTTAATTAATATACGATTGGTTTTCAAAGTTTGGCTCTTTTCTATTATCCATTAGTTTACATCGGTCTTTGTCTTCTTAATTCTCGCTAGGGGTCTTGGTCGTCTGAGCTTTTGCAAGCGCAAGGGTGACCGAACGCTACGCTGTTAATGTCCTGAGGGAACACTTGATCGTGTCGCGTCTGGGGAATCGCCATAATAAATTATCTAATTCAATCTTATCTATATCTTATCCTCCTTTTTATGTTTTCTCCCGTACGTGACGTTTTCACTTTCCACGAGATAAAGATTTTTATTTTCTCCGCCGCTACATATATAGGCCACGGGATCACGTATATGTGCAGAAACGTGCAACGGAGAAGTATTAAAAAAATCTATACGTGTAATATTTATGCTCAAATTATAAATTCGCACACTGTTCGGAAATCTATAATAAATCGTTTAATTTTCCAAATTACAGAAATGTATCTTTGATTTTCTGGAAAACTTTTCCCCGTCAATAATAAATCACAGAGTGCGAAATGAATTTTAAAATTCTACAGACTTGCAGACGAGCTGAGAGAACCTGCACATATAAAGCCACATATATAAATGAAATTTTCGCATTTTTCTCCTATCTCTGCACGAATTCTCACGATATATTTTCGCGCAATAGAAAAAAAATTAATAAAAACACCTCTCGCGTTTACTTTTCATCGAAATAATACCGTTGTTTTTCCCGCACGCGCTCCCTCGTATATATACGCGCGCATACACGCCACTTATAAGAAGACAAAAAAAAGCGACGAATGTAAATCCGCTTCTCTTTTATTTCGCCCGCAGAGAAAATCAATCTGGATTTCGGTTGCGCGACTTTTGCGGGATTTTTCAGTATACAAGAGCCGCCGCAGAGTTTGTGTGTGAGAGCAATCATTCCATTGATTTCTGAACGAATTTTCTCACACTGTACTGCAGGCGAGAGCCTCGACGTTTGCAAACGCGCAACAAGAGCTTTATTTTTAGCTTTTTTACTCGCCCGCTCTTCTCGTTCCTTCCACGCCTAAATCTTTTTTGTTCCGTTCGACCGGTCTTTTTAAGGCCGGACGCGCGAGAGCAAACGCGCGATCGGCGAATCAATTTCAAAAGCACGCGCCAGCTCGTTAAACGATTTTATCCTTCGGTGATGCGACGTTGTGCTTTTCGTACGCTCGTATCGATGGATGTTTTAATCGGCCGGAAAGAAATATTTATCAGTTTGTCGTTTTTTCCTATACAATTTTCGCTCTTCATATTATCCAGAAGTTTGACTAATTTTTCGAAAGCTCTCAAATTATATTGATAACCCGATATAGCCACGCGAAAGTTACGCGTCTACTGTTCATTAACTGCGTATAATGGAAAGCCGCAGAGAGAGAGAGAGAGAGAGAGAGAGAGAGAGAGAGAGAGAGAGAGAGAGAGGGAGTGATTGATTTTTATTAATAAAATTCGCGGAAATCCGCTCACTCTCTCCTCCGGAAAATTGCCAATCAAACGTCGACGACGCGACACTGTAACAATCTCCAGTACTTGCTGCGCGTTATATGCATGCAACGCTTTGTCAGTATATATACATTGAGGCACGCGCCACGGGTCCACGTGGTCGGATCTCTATCTCTTTCGCAGATAACGGAGAGGGGGTTAACACGTGTGCGATGTCGCGCAGTTGTAAATTCGTTAATTAACTAAGGTAATTACTTCGGTGCCACTCCCGAGCCGAGTCTGTGTGCGTGTGCCTTCGGCGAACAAGGGGGGGGGGGAGTGAAACGAAGAGGGGCAGCCCGTGTGCAATAGCAATTTTCCGCGTCCTTCGCCTGATTAGAATACATTTGAATATAGCGATTAACGCGCGACCGCCCGCCGCGTGGCGGAGAGGATACTATGCACGCTCTGCTCACTCTATATACCAAATCGGCCTTTATTTAGTAAGCATTGGAAATTATTGCGCGGTGGCGCTTGTCGCGGCGAAAGTATTGCTCGCCTGCGAGCGACCGGCTTAAGTGAGCAATTCGTTGATGAGGTCTTCATCCAACAGTGGCTATCAGGAGCACTTGGGTTTTAGGCTAATTGAGATTTCATATAGACTAGCTGCTGTGTGATGCTTGGATTGAGACTTTCCGAGTTTCGTTTTGATGCGAGATTTTCATATAGTTGATGCGGTTGTCTGAATTAACTGCCTAGTCGAAGATTATTGTGGCTTATACTTATAGGGGGAAAGATTTTTAGTTTTATTTTATCGACGAAGCGTTGTGTTTCTAATGAATTACAATTCATACTTATTATAATGATTAAAATAATAAAATATATTAAATATAATATACATTCAAAAGAATATACATAAATGAAATATTATTAAATTTAACTTTTATCTCAATATTCTTTAACAAAAGGTACATAAAATCAATTTATGTGTGAATACGAATTCAATAATAAATAATTATATTCTGCGGATCAATATTTAACCATTACTACCTATTCATTACAACAAAAAATGTTTTGTTCTTTAATTATAAAAACTTGTTCAATTCCGAATTTTGTAAATATATATGTCGTAGATAAGAAAAAAACATTAAAAGAATGGAGACCTTTTTAAAAAAATTCCCATTTTTGACTTCTCTAATAACGGACAAATTTAAAGATTACCCATACGCGTGTAGGGGCAGCGGGACGAGCAGTCGAATGCCGCTACGTTTAAGTGCCGCTGCGGTCAGGTGGATAGATGAAAATCCATATCGCTTTCAAGATTAACTTCAAAACCGCTTAAATAATTTTGGTTGCTTTTTTTATATGCAGTAGATATTAATTTCAGATAATTTAATTTTTTATTGATCGTCGATTATTGAGAATTAAAACCATTATTTCGTATTATAAAATTATATTCATTTTGGTTTCCTAATAAGCGTATCAATCGAAATGTATTACAGTCAACGGATTATATCGAAAACAAAACAGCGAATGAAAATGCATCGGTTGGTAAAATGATTGCACTGCCATTAATCGTATTTCCTCGCTCATCACATAAGTATATTGATATAAGGTCAGTAGCAGAAACACATGGCAAACCAAATTTATTTCTAATTAAAATGTACATATAGTCCAACAAATTCAAGCAAATTTACAGTTTAACGAAAACCGTGATGGAATGACCTAATTTAGTTGCCAGAGTTATTTATCATTAAAAAAACGTACGTTTTTTAATGATAAACCAATGGCTTAGCTAAATCTTCTACCAGTGTTTTGAAAGCAATTACTTACATTATCACGATTTTGATTTAGTCATTCAGGATTCAAGTTACATCAAGGTTAATAAATTTCTAATGCAAGATCAGTTTATATAATTATGTAATTTCAAAATTAAATACAATATGCGATTATCTTATATATATATATCAGCGTAAAGCCGTTATTTTCGCCTAGTACACAATATATTTTCTTACTACATCCAACACGTTCCATTCACACGGTTTTCTTCTGAGCTCGCGAGAGCCGTATCATACGTACGCTCGTCTAATTTTTGACCTCTGGATTAATGCACTGATATCGCGAGGTTTTTCCTCCTTGACGCGACTTTAATATGTATAATATACACTCCCGCCAACATGTCGTAACTCGCCACCGGAAAACTCCCGCATTCACGCGAGTCTCTTCGAAAACTCGCCGGTCAAAGTTTGCCAGGCGAAGATCGAGATTTGTTTGCTCGGGATAAACTGAAAGCTCGCGGATGAAAGTCCGGTATAAAAATTAAAACGCTAATTTTGGTTATCTAAATACCATGCGTTTAACGGAGGACGGAATATAACTGAATTATGATACGCGCGCTCGTATATAAATCAAAGTAAACGCAGCGCTCACTCAATTCCGCAAGCTCCCGGTTGTTTACGTTGCTCTCTCTCTCTCTCCTCTCTCGGGAAAATTTGGCGCGCCAATTCCCACGAAGCTCTTGACCGTCCGATCCGAAATGAAATTGCCTCCCAGGGCACATATGTATATATAAGCTCATATACAGCGAGCAGCGAGAAGAAGAGAAAAGTCGCTTTCGCAACATATTCTATGCATATACATGCATACGCTCAACTGCGGCAAGCTGGCACACGCCGCAGTCTATAACTAACGCACAGACGCGGGGTAGGTTAAATTGATGCATTTAAATAATTTCATTTAATCCTGCGGAGGCGCGCTAGAAGTGTCCGTTTTGGTATGAGCGAGCGAGTCTATTAGGCGGGATTTTTCTCGAGCGTTAATTTCGGAAAAAGGACGAGCGCATGCGCAACACGTTATAAGAGAGCCAGTGCTACGGCTTATTTTTACATTCATGCGTCCCGCGCGGGCCCTTGAATATGCATGGGAATACGCTCTGCGTGCGTGTTATACATATATATCCGCATACACACGAAAATTTTGAGCGACGGGATTAACGATGCAGCGACGACGAGAGATTGACGCGGCAGTACGGTGGTCAAAAATGCACCCGATGAAATGTATAAATAGCTCGAGTATACATAAGTATATAAGGCAGTGGCGATGCGCGCGATATTGTTTAAAATTCAGCTGCTGCAAAATCATGAATAAAATCGACTGCAATTCGTCCCGCCCATAATGCCGAGTGTGTGTGTGTGTGTGTGTGTGTGTGTGTGTGTGTGTGTGTGTGTGTGTGTGTGTGAGACTAATATGCAAATAATATTGCAGAACTGTTAACGAAGTAAAAACGGAACCCGCGGAATTTACGAGCTCGTTGGGTGAAACATCAGGCGTGCGGGAATATTTTCATTATAAAGGGATTATGTGTCCGCGCGTGATTACAAAGGACGCGTATCTTTATACGCGCGCATCCTCCAGCTTGTTTTCACGCGTGTCTGCGCGGTTATGTTCGACACGTTTGCTGATTTTTCTGCGAAATTTTCACTGCGCGTCATTATGCAGATGCGTATGCCCCTTTATTTTCATCGATCTATATACACAGCACATTATTCGTCTCGATGTAGTAACGATGGGTTCATCTATCGGATCTTTATTAACACATGCTAACGGGTTATTTCTCGAGTTTAAGACGTAGACAATATCAATTACTGTTTGATGAAAAACTTGAATTTCCAGACGATGTAATGAAAAGAATCAAAAGAACGAGCCTCGCATAAAGAAAAACGTCTAAAATTTTTCATTTCAAGTCTCTCGTCTGCGGGAGCGTTTAATTAACAGCAGCGAACTTAGTTTTATTCGTCGCATCGCACAAGTGTCGCAAATCGCGGAGCACGCGTCGCTCGGTCATGTTTTTCTTTTTCTTAATAAGCCGCGCGCCGCGAACGAAGTAGGAAAACTCCAGCGTCGAAAATCTACTTCATCTCCGCGGTTGCTGTACAACGAGGACAAAGTCAGTAGCCAAAAAGCTATCCACCTTATGTATAGCGTTTCGCGGTAAACTAGGCCAAGGAGATGTGCTGCGGTGGGATTGTCCGGGAAAAATTCCCCTTTGCAAAAATCTCGTTTTGGCTTCGCTACTACGTGCCAGTGTGCTATACCAGAGAGAGAGAGAGAGAGAAAGAGAGAGAGAGAGAGTACAGTGTGCAGTAAGGGACGAAAGAGAGAGGGCGAGAGCTGAAGAAGTGATAAAGATGGAAAGTGGCCGCGGAGCGGCTCCGCATTTGCATGTTTATTCCACTCCTTTAATTCCGGCCGACGAGGTGTGCACCGCCAGCAGCTTCTCGAGAGTTTGCACTGAAATTATTTCCGCCGGAGACGCGAGAGCTTGCACCCCCCCCCCCTCTAACCTCCGAAGAAACTTTCCACTTCTTCTGCGTATACATATAGCGCAGCCTTTTCTCTCTTTCTACGCGCGCGTGTTATTTCTTTCTCCTGTCTGCCAGCTCGAGTCCCGCCGACTAAGCTGGACAGGAGTGCAGCGCAGGGAGGAACGTCGGTCGAGGGAGAGATAGAAAAAAAGGATAACGAAGCGCACTGATCGAGGCTTAATAATAAGAAGAGACGCGGGTAGCTGAATTTCGCTGAGTCGGCGCGTGTATCGTCTCCCTTTTTTAAAAAGCCGCAGGAAGGATGGGAGACTCGTCGTCGAGCAGAGAGGAAAAGGAAAAATAACCCCCTTGTGTGTGTTTGTGTGTGTGTGTGTGTGTGCTGTGCGAGGTCGTGTCCGCTTATTGGTTGTAAAACGCTCGAAGCATCTGCTGGTATATAGGTATACATATATATATATAGCAGCGGCTATATATGTGAAACCCAATGGATCCTAAAAATCTACTTTTGGCCGTACGGACGACGGGTAATAAGTTCTGGCGGGCCGAGAGAGACCTGTCCTGAAGCTCGACCTTTCGGATATCGCGACCATAAGGCTGACAATCATAGCCGTTATATTCCGACACTTTTTCTTCCCCCGATGAATAAATCTCGCATCCCACGCTCCCTTATATACTTTGGGTAATGGAAATTTGAGGAAATTTCATATGTTCGCGCCAGAAAGTGTTCGAATCATCTGTTCAAGAAAAAAAGAGCATTATTCAGCAAACGTATGCAAATGGCTCATCTAATAGATTTTCATTACGTCCCTCTACTCTAAATAATAAATCACAAAGATAGCACAGTCAGGCACGCGCGCAAAGTGGCAAAGATGATCGTTAAATCGAACGCAAGCTTTGCGCATAGACATAAAGTCTCGTATGGTTATCCCCGAGCTCGGCGACATTCCACCAATGAGCGAGACGCAATGAAGAAAGTTGAAAGAAAGTTGTATATTGGAGAGGCTGGGCGCGCATGGAAATTCCGGTGTTTACGCGCGTATATATCGGACTACGTGCAGCGATGGTGTATATATGTATACCCTGCATCTGCGCTGCTACTGGCTCTCTCTCTCTCTCGCCTAAAACTCGGCCGGGCGATATCCCCGCGACTTTATCCACTTGCTGTTTTAATAAGAGGCTGCTGCTGCAGCTAAGCTCGACGGCGTGAGATTAAAAAAATTCGTGGCCCCCGTGAAGCTGCCTCGTAACTTTTGATGAAGAAAATTAGGTAAACGATGCTGCTGCTGCTGCTGTGCGCGAGTTTGTGTGTATTATATACACGCGGACGCCGGATATCAAGGTAAAAAGCCAAAAATGCCGGATTTGAATATTCAACGTCCTACTTTTATACCTAGCCTCTCTCTCTCTCTCTCTCTCTCTCTCTCTCTCTCTCTCTCTCTCTCTCTCTCTCTCTCTCTCTCTCTCTCTCTCTCTCTCTCTCTCTCTCTCTCACCTTATATACCCTTTTCTTTTCTTGTGTTAAATGTGTCAAGTCGGAATTGAGATTGCACCTTGGAAATTCAAATATTATGAGATCCTTTGTATTCCGGCCTCGATTGCGCCGTCGCCGCCGCCACCACTACCTTCGCGAGGGAAGGGATTACAATAATTTTATATCTTGTTTTGCATAATGAAAAACATTATTAAACGCCTGATAAACGCGACCATTGAGAGGCAAATTTGCCTTACTCGATTCGAAAGCTTATATTGTACGTCTTTCTGCGCTATGTAGTATAGAAAAGTAACATAGTTCAAATTGTTGTCGCAAAGTCTACACATTAACAGTAACAACGCGTTTGGAAAAATACGCCCCAACTATATTTTTGAAGAAGATAATTCTTCAATTTCTACCAATTACTTGATAAGATATCTATTAATCTGAGCTATGCTAACCTTCGGGGACTGATGATATATTCATATTTGTGCAGTTATATTTCTCTCATTTCAGATCGATGGAATGGGAAATTGAGAAATACAAAGACAGAAAATTTAACGACGTTCTCACCTGAGATCCCGTCGTAAGTCCACCACTCGTCCCAGCTGGCGTTAATTTCTGCAAAATAAAAAACAATAATACATTTCAAGAATTAAAGATAACATTTAAAGAAAAATGTCAAAATACATTCATATATATTATATTCAATTCGCCTACTGCGCACACATCTGCAATTACGGTGAGCATCGCGAAACGTGAAAAGCCGTTTGCGCCGCGCGAGACTAAGTGAAATTTTTAGGTAAACACGACCCGAGGTATATAGAGGGATTCATCAGCATCTGGCGCGTATATAGTCGCGCGAGCGTTGTGTCGCACAGCTCTCGGCGCATAAAGGAGACATTCATAATTTAGTCGGGAATATGCGCCCCCGTCGTCGTCGTCGTCGTCGTCGTCGTCGGCAAGAAGCCGGAAACTCTCGGGTCAATGGTGCGGGTCTATAGCTGCCGCGAGTGAATAGCGAAGTAGTCCTGACATTCACTCGCGCGTAGCAATTTTCCGCGAATTTTGCAGCCGCCGGCACACAGACGACGACTACGAATGCGAGAGGCTACACCGCGAGATACGCTTTCGTGCAACACGCACCGCACTCGGTTTATTCTTTCGCGCATGTTGCGGCTCGTAGATGCGAGAATCTGCTTACTTTGACGAACGAGGAGAAATGCTTTTTGATGCTGGTAAAAGGGAATTTAGAGTTATTTCGATGCTTTTTTAAAGGTACTTTTGTATAATCGTCATTTGAATTTACTCGTGGTTTGTTTTGATAACAGGTATTACATATATGAAGCTCCTTCAAATAACAAGTAAATATTGTATCGTACAGAGCTTATACATGCATTACACGAGGTCAACAATATCTTGTTTACTTGTTTGCATTAAAAATTTCGTTTATTCTCTCATTTGATATATATTTCGGACCATCAGCTATCGACGTTCTTTTGTATTATATACAGGCTACATAATACGGCGGTAACTATAAATAGTGCTGTCGAAAAGAATACAGCCCCGTGTAAGAGCTGATTTCCATAACAAAACATTTCATCGAAAACTACATATCTCAACGCATCGGAAGGGCCGAAAATAAGTAAAATTTGGATTGAATTCGTAAATCCAATCAACCGAAGAGCCCATACGGACTTGTACCGTCCGTTCCCGAGTCAGGATGCGCAACAGCAGCAGCAGCAGCAGTACCAGCAGCAGCAGCAACAGCAGCAGCAGCAACAACAACAACGAATACCCATCCATCGTCGTCGTTCCGTCCGCGTGAACTTTTGGGCAGGAAAGCCAAAGTTTCCTGTCTCGAAGCCACACAGCCGGCAGTTAGACTCACCGCAGAGCGGGCCAACTTCAGCCCCCGCGAAGTCACAACAACGCTGTATATGCATCAGAGCCGAAAGGTGAAAGGTCGCGAGGTGTCAAATCCCAAAAGCCGGCGACAATGGGGCCGCGCAGCCGCATCGATCAATCGGTCGCATACGTCGAGCAAGCCCGAGCTTGCGTGTATCGACTCCCGGCGTCCTCATCGATCAATTGATTCCGGCGGAGCGCCGCACGATGCTCCCATTGTGGCCCGAACGCGTCTTCGGGATTTTCCGACTACATGGTGACGCGCTCTTATCTTTGATAATAAGTTTGCAGACACTCTCGAGGGAATTTCAAATTTCGATATGCGACTCTCGTGCAGTTAATCGCTGCTGTTATATGTGTGTCAAGGTTGAAGGGGGGTGTTATTTTGACGTTGGACTTGTTGCTATCTATATATAGTGGCTTTCATCGCGGCAACGAAGTATCGCCGAATCTCGCGAATACTCGCAGTTGAAAATGATATTCGATATCGCATCGATGCGCGGGCTGTAATTAATATTGCACACGGACGCGCCTGCGAGCCGAAGTTAGCTTTGGCTATTGAAACAATATTTACAATGTTGCGTAATAATTTATTTCGTAATTATATCAATTCCTTTTGTATTTAATTAAGTGCGAGCAGCGCGTATTGCCATAAAATTAACCAACTGTTTGTACAATCGATTTAACGCCGTAATATGCGGACGGCAATAAAATAACTATATATTAATCGAATAATTAGCAGAGTCAATATATTTTACCGTAATCCAATTATCATTCGTCGATATACACCTGCGCGTGCGGATAACTCGTTGTCTGCTAATGCGAAAATACGTTATACTTTGTGTGTTTCATTTTAAATCTCTCTTCGAGGTTTCAATCGATCAAATTATAATCAACTTTATCATATCGTATAATTCATTTCATTATAACTCGGAAGGTTCGATTTCTCGATTCTATTATTATTCTACAGCTTGCCCATCGCGCAGGAATTGATGGATCAATCACGCAAGTCTCGATTCTCAAGTGTAACTCTCGATTCGCTATATCTTCGTTCGAGGATCTATATCAACATATCCGCTGCGGCGTTACAGACCTATAATGGAGTGGGTATACATATGTATCCTCGCTACGAGATACACAATATTACAAGTCGTACGAGCTGACGTGCTCAATCGGTATACCGACTGCCTCGGCGTACACACGATTCTGTTGTTTTGCGCTTTCATTCCATTACACACCGATTCCAACACTGACCTCCAACTCCACTTGGACTAATTGCTCGAAATTGCCGAACTTTCCGGTGAGCTTTTTTCGCTCTTGACGCTGCCGCTTGAGTCGCGAGAATCTGCTGGCTGTCGGGCCGTGTTTGGTCACGCTCGACGTCGTCTCAGACAGTCAGCCTATTTCCCTGGAGCTGCTGTTGCTGCTGCTGGTCCTTTAGAAGATGCAGTGACTGTTCGAGTTTGCTACCACCAACCGCTACACGTCGTGGCTTAAAAATTTATGCGAGTTCGCGCGCGAGAGACACACGGGCGCGACCTACCGTGACCAATCTGACATGAATGTTGCGCGGACCTGATGCTTTACCGATAGTGTGTGACGTGTTCTGCTCGTTGCGTTGTACTTTCTTGCCGTTACGCTGTTCCGGATGGAAGACGATCAAATTTGGATGTATACGCGAGATTCGAGGCTACCCAAACTATATAGTTATTATTTATAAATGGTACTACGGGACACTTGTTATTCACTGATTGTGAGAAAAATTCACATAGTAGAGATTACTATACGCCAAAGTGAACTGAAATATCGTACTATTACAAAAATTATAGTAAATGCTACAATATTTTAGTAATTTTTGCTATATTTTTATCCCAAAGTGTTTTATCTATTTGTATTTGTATTAGTGTTTACTAAATGAATATAGTGCCATTTACTATATAATCTAATGTAATGCATATTAACTGTTATTTTTTTACGTCGCAAAAAGACCCAGTATGCCATGGTAAAAGTAAATATTTCAATATAGTAAATTTCACTATACGAGTACTTATGTTATCAAGAAATCGTCGTTTTGTCGTATCGCATGTTCAACGTATATATAGAAGCTCTGGAATAGCTCTAAAACGAAATTTTAATATATCATTTAACAAATGTTTGACCAGGAATTTTGCCTAGAAATAGACTCCATTTTTTACCAGAAGTGTCCCTACACTACTAGACTTTATATTTTATAGAATATTAGTAGCGGTTACCATATTCTTTTCTCGGTGTACTCGTCACAGTTGTCACTACTGGTTATACTTTTTCTATGCAGTGGTTCTTATGTAATATTCAGGGCTATATTCAGAGGAACATTGCTCATTCAGAGTGAATTATACAGAAAATATAGAATGTTTATAAGTGCATTTTCGAATTATAAATCAAGAGCCATGCTATAATTTATTCATAAACATGCGGCTGGCTGGTGACCTAATTTGTGTATTGGATATTGATTGTGCGTATGAATTTTGTTGCTCTGTAAAAATCAGAACTAACTATGTAATCACAGCAAACTACACAATGTTTT
Source organism: Muscidifurax raptorellus (assembly GCA_020010945.3). NCBI lineage: Eukaryota > Metazoa > Arthropoda > Insecta > Hymenoptera > Pteromalidae > Muscidifurax > Muscidifurax raptorellus. Next base: position 26,660,307 of record CM052078.1, read on the forward strand.
AATAATAATTAATTGAGGATTCTCTCCCTCTCTTCCGAATGTATATCAGCGTAAGCCATAATCGCCATATATATGTTATAGGTTTCGTACAAGAGTAACTTTCATTCCCAGATGATAATAAAAATCATAGTTTTCAGTTGAATACCTTTCAGTACGTTTTCGTACAATTACTTATAGTTTAGTGTTAAAATTTGGACTCATCGTACGGAAACGCACCTCAACGTAAAAAACGTTCGATAGTATAGCGAGTGTTTTGTATCCCTTTGTATATGTTATAAGTTTTATGCGTATTTTTAAATAGGCCTTTCGGTATATTAATGTACGTGTACGTACATATCTGTACTTTGATGTAATAAATTTGTTGTTCTTATAATAAATGAGATTCTTATAATAGATTTTACAGCAAACTGCTTTAAAGCACTATTTATTTTTTCCATTAGAATTCGATGACGATCAATCTTCGTTGAAAATAATAAACCGCGCGCACAGATTTATTTCGCATATATACCGCGGCTCGCTTATCATCATTTTGATTGGACAATCAGCAAATGCCCGAGTGAAATATAATAACCATAACCGGGATGAAAATTTCCAGTAGCAACCGCAGGATTCCCTAATGAACGTCTCGCATAATCAACATGAGCCCATCGTCCTTACTTTCTTTCAAGCAGAGAAAAAGGGATAGGAAGGACGGCAGATAAAAGCGCTGCCGGCAAAAACTCGGCTCTGCAAACTTTGGAGAATCCTCGCATGCACGAAAGAGGCGAAAGGGAAGGCTCGCGTGAGACTGTCCTGTATTTTTAAAGGCTCGTTGCATGAGAGCCAGTCGTTTGATTAGAATGCTTTAATTAAACAGAGAGCGCACGCGTAACTGGCCGTTATAACGTCATATACACGCACACATCCAGAGAGAGAGAGAGACGCTAAATTTTTCTCTCTCTCTTTACGCGAAGTGCGAGCCCGTGTTTTCTATGAATTTAATTGCTAAAGTACACCCGTATTGAGTAATTGCTCGTCGCGGTATTTATACGACAGAGGGAGGCTATCAGCTGCCCCGTTACTTGGTCGATGCATTAATTATTTGATTAGGCCGCCGTTGCGCTCAACTGGGCTTTCGGCCGCCGCACTCGTCTATATATGCTATATACTATATATATATATGTATAGACCAGCGGCCAGAAGATGAGAAAACCGCGGAGCCGCGCTTTGAAATGTTAATGGCTTTAAAAGGGATACGTTGTATCGCGCGGTCAGGGCGGTATAAAAGTGTATGCCGGTATATATATATATATATATATATATATATATAGGCGCGGGAATGCGATTTGGATCGTTATAAACGGCTTACAGAATTATCGCCATCAAGTACTATTATCGTCCCGCGTGTATAATAGGTATATGTAGTCGGAAGCAATATAATACAGGGCTGGCGAATTGAAGGGCTTGTGATTAAATTACATTCGTGATAGAAACGTAAACATAATTCCGCAAGACCTTGGCGAGATTTGAAATGTATATATATATATATATATATATATATATATATATATATATATATATATATATATATATAATATATATATATATATATATATATATATATATTCTCTTTGTGTGCAGAGTGTAATTAAAATCTTGAATTCTCTGTGGCAACTTTGCTTTGTAAATTAAGCCAACTTTCTCCTGCACTACTAGATTGAAGGTATTAATTACAAACTTTCTTAATTTTAATAAGGTTGTAGTCGCAAGTTCGTTCTTTCGCAGTGTGCCTTCTGATGTTTTGATGCTCGAAGCGTTATATGAAAGGAGCAAAGCGATTTTTGCCCTAGTCTCCGGATACACGAGGAAAATCGAAATATTTCTACTTTGCGTAGCCCGCGCCAGTTCAGCTATACATATAAAAACGTAATTATAAGACAGCCGCGGCGAAAGGAAATTGCAACGAGGAACGCGAATGTATATAATTTTCGTTGTTTAGATTTTCACGTTGTGCGAAACTGTGTCAGTATATATATACACATATATCTCGCATATCTGACCATAGAACGGCTGATATCCACTGCGCGTATAAATATACATCCCATTATTTTCTGCCTACTTCGCTCTTGCTGAATCGGATCTCGATATATGCATTATATCCGTGACCCAGTTTCCGAATATTCTTATTATCATATATATATATATAGATATGTGTGTGCAGGCAGCGCAAGTGTGCAATTAACTTATGAAAATACGCTGAGATATAGCGTAGGAAAAAAGAGATATAATCAGAGGATTTCCGGAATTACAAACGCACGCGCTAATGACAAACACGGCATATGATTAACAATAGTGTCACGGAAGCCCCAGCAAAGAAGAAAGAAAGAGAAATACGTCCCAATGCACAATGGGACTCCACGCCCAGAGCTGAATGCCAACGAAACCCCGTAATTCATTGAGAATTTTTTTTCTCGGTACAGTCCGCGCGCAGCAGTAGTCCAGCGCAAACACAAAGCTCTCTCTCTCTCTCTCTTTCTCTCTCTCTCTCTCTTTACCCCTGCGTTTTCACAGGGGAATTGCAAGTCTCAGACTGCATTATCACGCTGCGTATTACCGTTCCTTATCTCATCTTCGGCTATACGGGGCTCAGTTCTCCGTCGACATTGATTACAGTCGAAGAGTAATGACCGGCTGGAATGAGCGTAATTGCGGCGCTCGTCGGAAATGGAAAGGATCGAAATTGCTGCGACGACGACGGCGGCTACGACGACTCTCTGGCCGCTCGCCCGTCAGCCTATGCACAGATGTATGTGTATGTGTGTGTGTGTGTGTGGGTGTGTGTGTGTGTGTGTGAATCGCAGAGCTGGGAGTGTAATAGAGTACGACGGCAATGACGATCCCGCGCGCGTAGCCTAACCGCAGCGCGCATAATGCTCCGGTAGAGACTTCCGGTAATCGTGTTGCTCTACGTTCAGCATCTACGACGACAACGGCTGACCTGTTTTTGAGCTGCGCTACTACTTACGGTAAGTAATCGCAGCGCAGCTAGTCTTAGGATTTCAAGAGGTAGAGAGAGACTCTCTCCGCCATGGCAAATTCGCAGACGATCGGATGAGCTCGGAATCACGTACATATATATGGCTGAGCCTCGTTTCGAATGCTAATTCGGTAATGAAACCTGTCATCTCATGGTGATAGGCTTGTCAATGTACGGATAGGTCTGATGCGAGGTGATGAAACGTATATTGTTATCAGTGGAATATCTCATATGTGATGAAATTCGATAGTAGATGATACTACTTTGACTTTGACCGAGAAGGTGCGAGTTTATACCATGCATGTTTGATATTGTTGCCGCTTTTAAACGACTGATAATCCAAGAAAAACTGGCACACAATTTCCCCTTCTACACATAGCATATGCGTAAATTCTCGCATCGTATAATTCGTCTGCTCCCCAGTGATCGCTTACAAACCGTCATCACATCGGATATACACGCGCATACGTTACCTATACATATGCGCGAGTATTTATTCCCGCTGAGGCTGCAAGACGAATACGGAGAGCCGTTTGCGTGGGTCAGCGCGTGTCGTTAAGCGTATTCATGTATGCGGTGTTCCACTCGGAAAGGGAAAAAAAGACTTGAACGCTTGTTAAGGGAAAACAGCGGAGAATCAAAGTTTCGCGAGCTCGTCTTCGTGCGAGTGAAACTTTTGTCTCTGAGCGCCTAGCGAAGGAATAATTATTCAATCATCTTTCAACGAGCTTTTTTCCCTCCTCCCAAAGAAACCTGTCGAACGATAGAAATCCAAGACTTTTTCTGTTCTTGGAAATAGAATGTTTGCTTGCCGCTTTGATTTTGGCTCAGCTAGCGGAGTACAACAAACTATCGAACGAAGAATTTTTTATTATGAAGGAAAACTACAGGCCTCGGAATGGATGGAATTCGAATCTCGGCTGTCCCCGCGGTCGTGATGAATGTTTTTTCCAACCGGTAATTTTTCTTTCAATCCGTCGCCGAACTGTAGAAAAAGTTTAATTGCCCCTTTAATGGTGAAACTTTATTTTCGCGCGCAAGCGACGAGCGTCCCTGGATGCTCGCGATTTTCTAAGTCAATTAACTTCGGGGACAAATTATATTCATAATTATGCGCTTCTCGTTTTTCGCACAAAGACCGCTACTATACTGCGTACGAATTGATGACGAAAGTTATCCGTATATATTTTAAGAAACGAGCGTCTATTTATTATTATTTTTTGGTTTCGAGCAAAATAGTTTTCCACCGCGAATAAAGCATTTCTAGGAATATAAACACCGCAGCGAGCTTTGAAATAGCGTAGCGTGTTTTCTCAAGATAACCGCCAGCATTTCAATATTAAATTCATTTTTTCTCGTTCCGCTTATTTTCCTTCCCCCCCCCCCTTGCCACCAGAAATATAGTTACTCGTATATACATAAAATCGTTTCTCCCACCGCTTCTCCACACAATTCACAGTCCGCGCACAGAGTGTATGAATATTTTTGTAAAAGCCTTAAATAATTCATGCCGCACTCCAAGTCGCGATGAAATGTCGAGGGCCGTCGTCGCGAATGACTTTTCGTTGCTCGACATCGATTCGTTATAATTGGAAGCTGTAGAAGCTGCGGCTCTTCGATCCCAGATAATTAATTAGACTAATTATATACGAGTTCATCGAATATACCAATGCGAATGTATAAAGTCACTTATGTATATCTATCAAATTATACGTGTAAAAAATCGCGGTAAAAAATTGAAATTTATTATGTATAAGCAGTGAACGCGAGAACGTGTTTATATATTCGCTGCTAATGGAATGAACATAATGCGCTTGCAGAAAAAAAAGAATATATATATATATATATTGTTAAATGCGAATATAGTCGCCGCGCAAATAGCAATAGCCCAATTAAATAATAAGCTTGCTTGCTAAACTTGTTGTAAGACGACCAATATAGATATATATATACACATACATTAAAAGATGCAAGAATGAGATCATTCCCGCTCGTTGATTCTCGATCCAACAATCGATTTACGCGTGACTGGCATATCGCGTGTAAACGAAAACCGAAGAGGGGGGAAGGTACTATAGAAACTAGCTGAGAGATGTGCGGGCGCGCGAGACAATGAGGGAATAAGAAAAGACTCGCTCCTGGGGGGGTCTCGTCGCCAGACGAGTGGCCAAATGTAATTTAAAGAAGGTACCAACTTCATTCCTTGCCAGTAGTAGCAGCTCAATCGACCCACTTCGCGTCTTCCTCTTTCGTTCGTCGAGCTATATACTCGCTCGGCTTGACGCGCTCGCGCGCGGGCAACGACCAGAAAAGGAGGCGGAAACTTCCCGGCCGGTTTACAATTCAGCCCGCATAGAACCAACCAAGTGTGTGTGTGGGGGGGGGGGGGGGGGGGGGGTTGGATGGCTGTGCGGCGAGAGAAAGCTCTCTCACTTCCTACCCAACCCCCTCGTCATCTAACTCGCTTTTTCCTCCAGTTCTTATTTGACTTTGCCGATTTAGAAGTGCACCGAGCGTTGCCCGCCTTTACAACGATCTGCGAAAATTACACTCGGCGGGCGGCGTGCCCGACTAAGCTTTTGGGTATCATGAGCTTTCTCTCGACTCGGATCTTGTATGTATATATATATTATTCTTCGATATATATGCCTTTGTCAGCGCTGGCTCTCTTTGCCCCGATGCTGACGTGCGATGATATAGAGGATGTAAGCTGCGTCGGTGCATACCGTCGACTTGCACTACTGAATTCCCCCATCGATCAACCTTTCACTCGGCTGACAGTGTATCTACAGACTTTTCGACTCTGCACTTTGGCTATTATATGTTGTCGAGTAGCAACTCTATATATAAAGAGCTTTGAAGCTACATTCTATGTATTCGAGGTCGGCACGCATAAGGCCCGCGGAATTCGAGGTTACTATATAATGAGACGTGGAAAACGCTTGGATGCCCGTGGCAATTTTGAAAGAGCAACCATAAAAAGCCTTCTCCGTTATATTTTTTTGGAACAGACGCGAATAATTGATTAAAATTTTAGAGGCATAAAAAAGGATAAACATATATATACAGCCGGCAAGCGCCATTAGATATCGAGAAATAAAAAAGTTTAGCGGTCGTATAACGTCGCGGAATACTTAATTCGCCGCAGTTATCCGCGGGGATTTTAAATTTTTAACCAATGAATTCCGCCGCGCATAACGGATACGCTGAGCGCGAAAAAGACCGCGGCGCGCGGGTAGTTTCGCGCTTTTACAACACGTCGATATGACACTGCAGTGTATACTTTGATGGCTGCGGGATGAATGTGAACGTATGTGTGCATAGGTACATGTGCAGCTGGTCAAAGTGGTGTCGTGCGTTGACCGTTGCCCTCTTGAGTTTCAGTCAGACGGACGCTCTCCCTCTCTCTTTGCGTTCTTTGATCTGTTCTCGTAGTGGTAGCGCTTTGTGCGGACGTTTTTGCCGCGATCTCGCGTTCTTTAAGCGGTTGAGCGGAGCTTTGAAATATTGCACACGCGCAAAGTATCGTCACTGTGTGGATAGGACTCTCATGAATTTTGAATGATTTTTCACATTCTATAGTATGTACCGCTTCCCCGTGAACCCCGTTACTTTGTCCAAAGCAAATTACTGCTAATAATAAATGTATAGTAATACTGAATAAAATCGCAATTGAATTAAAAACGACTCTATGAAATTCCCCGTTCGCTAAATTTACGCTGCAACGGCCGAGTTATAATTTCGGTGGTACGATTTAATTATGCTTGGGGGCAAAAATCCGAATATCGCTTCAAGTTACAGTTTAGAATAATTATAAACTTTTGAATTTTCCATGTAACCCGACTATCGTGCAATCGTTGCACTTTCAGCTTTTCGCAAAGGTTGCGATTTATTCACGCTGAAACTTTACCATACTATTTTTATTCAAATCCAATTGAAACCCAATTATCTTCGCAGAAATACTCATCTTCTTGTGCTCCTCCAAAAATTCGTCTGGTTCAATATTGAACTCCGCAAGCGCAGTTCAATAATATAAGTCGGTCAAGCCTGGCGCAGGCTTTCGATTAAGCATCAGCCTTTTCATTACAGGATTTCGCTAAAACTCGCGCATTTTTTATGCAAGCAAGTAGCGCATCTGCGCCATTCTCGAACAGCTATATATATATATATATATATATACTCGAGTGCAGCCGCGTCGCGCGCAGGAGCTGGAAAACTTATTCCCACTTGGATGCTCCACAGCGTTCCTTCTCTCTCTCTCTCCCTCTCTACCTCGTCTCTCGATCTTCGTCGTTTTCCGCAACTTGGTGGAACACCCTCACACTCGGCAGTTGTTTCTTATTTACCCCATTTCCTCTTTTGTTTACTCGAGGGCCTTCGAGGCGCTCTTCTCTGCTATATATATACCCGCTGGCTCGATTCGCGTGTCGAGGAAAAGAGGAAGACGAGACGACAAAAAGGACGAGCGACGCCAGTGCAAGAGAGAGAGAGAGAGAGAGAGAGAGAGAATGAGAAATTTCTTCTTTTTCACTTTACTCCTTTTCGTAATCCACGTTCTCTTATATACGCTGTCGGGATTTTTCATCTATATACCCTTTTATTGTCAGCTCGGCTTTAAATCGAAGAGCTCCTTGCGGGCAATAAGTGCAACTATTGTGCGGTTTATATGCAACTATCTCGAGTTCTTTTGTTACAGCATAATTTGGCGCGAATGTTTTCTTCGCCTATACTTACATTTTTCCTCATATATATTATATACAAAGCCAGCGGTGATGAAATTAAAAAATTCGCGTAATATCTTCTCGGACGCGAGTGGCAACTTCACTGTATATTTATATATATATGTATTTATTAACCGTACGAGTATATGGGCAAATGGAAATGTTCTCTCTCTCTCTCTCTCTCTCTCTATATATATATATATATATATATATATATATATATATATATATCTATATATCTTCCTCCCAGCTCATCAAAAAGTGGAAATCCAATAAAAACGAACACAAGGGCGAAAAAGGCTGAATTAAAAGCCGAGAGCCCGCGCGCACCAATAGAGGTTCGATGCTGTTTACAGGCGCGTTTCCTGCGCATTTGAAAAGTTTCAGCCGCACGTCCGCGGCTTTTTACGAGGAGAGTGCGCTCGCGCGGCTCTATACGGATGAGCAGGAGTAGCCGCGAGGAGGATAATAATCGCGAGCCGGAATAAAGTCATTACACAACTATACGAACCTGCGCGCACCCCGACGTCGAGTCGAGTTCTCAAAGCTTTTCTCGCTGGCGCGCATTCGTGAATCCGCATCGATATACGATTGTTCGACTTTTCATGATGCGATGCGCGAACGAGAGAAAAAAAAGAAAGGGCGAATTGAGTTTCGAACTAATTGACCCGCGGGTACAGCTTTTTTACTGGGATAAAAGGTCGAGATGCGTTTTAATCTTTGCGGTTTATAATTGAGTGAATGTATAGCTTAAATATTGTATGAAATACCGATACTTTATTTAATATTTATGCTTTGGCGAGAGTTTCTTAAAATTTGTCTGAACGAAACGATCTGTTGATAAAAAATTAGGTGCTACATATCTGGGACATTTCTCTTCGTGTTCCAGAGGCTTTAAAAAGAAAAATAGCGATCTATTGTTAGAATATATGGGAAAAAGCTTGAATTTCAACAAAAATTATTAATTTTAGCACTTAGATCAAAAATTGTCTGCGATTCGAAAAATTTCAAATTTTCGTAAGTTTTCCGTTTTTTAAATCGCAAACAACTTTTGACCTAAACGACCATTCAAACGATATTTTTACCATCAAAGCTCTTTTTCCGTTCTAAATGATCCTATTGATATGTACATTTTTCGTTTGCGTCCCCAGTATGGCTACTTTTCGAATAAGCTAATCGGCCCAGAAAAAGGTGTGCCGAGGCCGATTCCGCAGGATTACTATTTTTCTATAGTGTTCTAAACGACGGCCAGAACACAAAGATAAAGTTTCCAGCATACTGCATCTCCTTATAGCATCCGTTTCGAACCGCATTAACGATTTCTAATCTACCGGTAAAAGAATACAATGCTGGAGTCAGAATAGAGTGTCCATCCGAACCGATCTTTCGTCCCATCGCGCAGGAATGACGGCACGACTAAGTGCATCTCGACCAGAGTCGCGAGTCGCTCCCGAGATATCTTGATCAAGGACTATATAGTACAGAGTAGATAACGCGCTTAAAGGCGATAAGCCGATAAGCAATCAACGAAAGCATGAGACATCGCATCAGAGGAGAAGATTTACCCCATCGCGACCACCTGCAGTGTAGTATATATATATGACTATGTATATATGTAGAGAGCTAATGCATCGCCGGCGCGCTGTTGGTGTCCTCTTTCAGAAAAGCAGCTGCGCGCATCGGAGCGTCGAACTCGCGGCTACTGGTCGGTTCCACGCGCTAAGCCGATTCGAGAACTCGTCCCAATTTCACGCATTTTCCCTTAATTCCGCGTCCCTTGACGCATTTAGCCGATCAGCCAACTGCACACTCCCCCGAAACCCACTTTTCTAGCAGTATATACAGCGGACCAACCGACCCGAGAGTACTCGGACTTTTAATTGGATTACAATCCCATTTTCGAGCGAACGTGCACCACACACGGATTTTCCTCTCGCAACTATAACCCCTTCTCTTTTCATTCTACGTATATATATACAGCTACCTGTCCGGACTCCTTTGTGTGTCCTTGCGACTCGTTTTTTTGTCTTTCTCTCTCGATCCACGCCGTCTGATGCGCACAAGGTCGGAGAAAGCGACGAGCACGTGCCTTCACCTAATTACACACGAGGCACTGATGGGAATCGAAAGCGAAAGTGCGAGACTAGGATTTTTGCGCTGAGAATGTGGATATAATGCGCAGGTGAGATTTGCCGAGTATGAACACATTACGAGCTCGATACTTTTAAATATATGTCATATGTAGCAAAAGCACCTTATAGCTTTTTTGTATTTACGTATATAGTCCATATACGTATTTACACTCCAAACAGCTGTATCTATCGTCCAAGGGGCCCTTTACATTAATATTTCTTCTTTGAGCTAATACAATAAGAATGTATTTATATAAGAAACGTATTAAAATGACAAATTAAAAAATTTAGAAATAAAGCTACGCTCAAAGCGACTTTTATACAGCCCTGCACCGGGCGACTCTTAAAGGTGAGATCGTTAGCGCGCCGGATGAATATTGCGATTGTTTTTAATTTTCCCCGTGCGCGCTGCGGCTCGCTCGTTATTGGAGCTGCCGGCGGATATATGGTGTGCGGTGATAGTAGGCAGAGAGCGTGACTTACGCTGATGTGTGCGCATAAATAACGCGCACTCAAATTTTTTACTCTCGCCCGCGCGCTGGAGCTTTTTTTATTGCGCGCCTCTCTCCAGCGCGCGGACGCGTTTATTGGCCATCTGCATAATCTTAATTATTCAAATTGCGCGCGCGCGTGCGCGAGTCGTCGTCGATGCGCGCGCTCACGCCGCCGCTGCTGATGGCGTTTTATCATATGAATTTATGCGACTTTCCGTTCGTTTGTCCCCCGCGCTATACTTGATTTATTGCGTATCTTTGCATAAATTTCAAAATTAGATCAATTTCCCGAGCCAATTATGCGCCGCGCTTATATTACGAGGAAAATCACGTCGGTGGTATATATATATATATATATATATATATATTATACGACGTAAGTACCCGCAGTTAGTATTCGAATATTAACCGCTCGGTCTATAGCGAGGCTTACCACTCGCGCATTTACATTTCAATGCCCAGCCGGAACAGATTTCGGGAATAAATCTCACGTTGCCGATGAATAAGAAGCTTACAGTCGTGAGCGGCGCAAACATCGAAACGAATAAACAGTTCTCGGGTTATTGATAAATATTTCCTATAGCATACACGCCTGCGCATATCAGACTTTAATTATTATATAACCGCGAAATTGACCGCACTATCTCACCGCGATGATGCTTTACACACACACACACGCACACACACATATATATATATATACATACAGGCCCAAAGTACTTAATTCACACAGATTCGTCGACCCCTTGCGCAGGTGCGCAAAGTCGCTCGGAGCGCGTAATCGGCTTGCGAAGGGCGTCCACGAGGGAAAGCCTTCGGGGGAGGGAAAAAAACGAGGACAAAAGGTAAAAAAAGCTCGCATGGCGAATGAGCTGTTACACAGTACGCCGGAGCTGCGATGCGGATTTACACAAGGCTACAAATTGTTTCCGGCCTGTACACCCGCGGGAGAACCCGGCTATGCGGCTATGCTCTCAAGAAGAAGCTCGAATTATTTTCGCTCGTTACGTGCCCGCTCGTTCGTTCTCGTTTGGCGACTGGGTACATTTATTTTTATCTTTTTATACAAACCACCAGCGAGTTTTCTAATTCCAGTTACTTTTCCTTATACATTCCGCAAAGTGCGAAAATGCGAATTGAGTCTGCGCAGCAATCTTGCGTTGCCGCTCTCGGTATATATATATATATATATATATATATGTGGGTGTGTGTATGTGTGTACACAAGGCGACTCTTTTGTTTTCCAGAGGCTTTTATGAAAATGAGGCATTGTCACGCGTGTCCTCGCGCGCTAACAGCTTTATTACGCGCTCGCGCGCGCATGCGGCGGTAAAAAGCGTTTTTACGTTACACCGCGGCAGCACTGGTTTTGTATTTTAAATCAAAGGAAAAATCAAGAGAAAAAACGCTCTCGCCTGCAACAAATTGGAGGAGGAGTTATTGCAAAGTGGTTTTCGCACTCGTGCCGCCCGCAGTTTTTATCACTTGATGTGAGCTATGTATATATGTGTGTGTGTGTGTGTGTGTGTGCGCGTGTGTGTTCGTGTATCACATTGTCGCGTAAATATAATAATACCTTTCCTTTTTGCGAGGATCAGTTGGGAAACGTATACGAGTAGATTTAGTCGCTGCATGTATGTGAAGGGAGGGTGAGGGTAGCTCGTGAAATATTTAACATTGGAATTCGTCACGTCTCGGCGCGGGCCGAGTGATTGGCTAAAGATACGCAGCGCTTATTCCGAGACTTAGAAAGATTCGCCGGAGCGCGCGCGCGGGGAGAATTTAGGGACGTGCGGATTGGGAGGAGAAGACGCTGGAAGTCAATTTGTCTAGTTCGAGCCGGCGGGACGTGCGTAGAATACAAACTCCCGGCAAATTGGCCGAGTCTTATACACATCGGGCGAATTCGACTGCTGTATATATGTATATAGGTACTGCGGTCGGGAAAGTGTGACTAAAGATTATACGGACTCGTTTATTTGTACTTTGGATGCGCGGCAGGGACTTTTCTCTTTCTCCCTGGCGAACTTTCCGGGAATCGTGCTCGCGAGGGTGTATCAGAGTAAACACGCGCTGATTCCTTTATTAAATACATATATATATAGCCACGACCAAAGTATTTTAATGATTTATTCCAATGGACTATTATATTATAACCCACTACTGATGTTTGTATTCGCGCGCGCGAAGCAAAAGATATATAACATAGTGTATCATATAAGATACGTGTTTGTGGCATCGAATCGAACGACAAGAATAATAAGGATACAGCTTACGAATAATAAAATTGTCTCGTCGCAAATGCATACTTTTCCGTGCGTCCGCAGTACGACCGCAGAGATTAACACAATCATCGGGTCGCAGAGGGCTCTCGCAATATCGCTAAAAAGCCCTTGAGCGCATGAAATACCTCACGAAATTTTCAGATCCTGCGAACCGTGTACACAGCATCGGACGAGCAGCATATCCGAGCCCCTCTTAATACCATTACAGAGCCGCGCTCGTAACGCTATTAAAGCACGTCCCGCGCGCGCTAAGTAACGACGCGAAGCTCTCGAGGCCGGTATCCCTCAGCGGAGCGCTGGCCTGTGCGCGATTCCAGTCTGGGAAACATTCATAAAATCATATCGGCGAAAGAATCAACAAGTTGACGCGAGCCTGTGTACACGATATATACGTATATACATATACATATAACGCGCGTATCAGCGAAAACGCTGTGTAATAGCTATGTGGACGAGTACTGTGTGTGTGTATGTGTGTAAACGGGAAAACGTGTCGGCGTTGCGCCTCTGGCTCCAATAATTTGATAATATTCCCAGACGGTATAGTGGCGCTGCTGCGCGCACGTTAAAATGCGCCCGGACACGTGAGGCCGGGGCTAATGAAACTCGGCTGCTCTGCTATGCTCGTGTATGTGTCGTGTATATGTAATACCTATACGCGGCAGTGGGCGACCTCGAGTTTACCGTGGCTACGTGTGCAGCCGTGGACGGGCTGTGTATCGCTCCAACACACGAAAAGTCGCGATTTTTTTTCTTTGATTATACAGAGCCGCTTGTATTGTACACATTGCGGCGAGTGTAGACGATTTCTCAATGTATGGTATTTATACCATGTTTTATTGCGTACCACGTTGGCCTGAATTTCCTGTCTGGTATATATACGAGTAATATATTGGATATGTAAATTATTGTTTTTTATAATAACTTTACCAGATCTTAAACTAATTGCTTTTTTTGCGACACTAACGCAATCATTCCCGGCATTTTTCTTCTCAACTTGCATCGTTATTGATGCCGATCCAACAACCGCGGTAATCGTGAGAGCGCACTGGTGAACTCGGCTGCATTTTACGATTAAAACCATCAGACATTTTGTGGCCAGAGCGCAATTTTCATAGGCGAGATAAATGAAAGTTTGATAGGCGATATAAAAAAAAGAATTTTTAAAGCTAATAATGTTATGGGATGGTTACGGCTCGTGCCAGAGTGATTTTTATACTGGTCGAGTTTTAGGGCCTCGCAGACATCTTACCGGCTTTTTATTCGCTGATTAAATATTACTCCGCGGATTTTATTTTCGCTAATTCTTGTTGAAAAATTTACTTTATAATCGTTCAAGCTATATACAAACGAGTAACAAACGGAGAATAACAGACCTGGAAAATTTCAGTCCATTATTCCGAATTCATCTCATCGCGACTCGAAAGCAAGAGCTTTACTCGCAAGCCTCGTGTAAAAACAAAATCCCGATTCAAAACAGTATGAATTTCTCAGTATACGCAGTAAAAGCCTCTGTCTGGTGTAAGCGGCTCTCGCCTTAAAGTCGCAGCAAAAAAAGTCGAAAACAAAGGCGACCAGTCGCCGTATAGAAATTAAACTAATACGACAATCCCCGGGACTATCCTGAATGGAGAAAAGCTTTTAGGGAAGCGAGCTAGAGGGGGCATTTTTTCATTCGCCGCCAGCTAACTGGCAGCACTTTGTGGCGCTCATGCGGGCGCTGCCACCTTTTTACTCTTCTCTCTGCAGCCGAGAGACTCTTCTTCTTCTTCTTCTCCTTCTCTCCCTCTTTCGCTCAGTCAACAGCGTCGGGCTTTTTTCATCCCCCGCCTCGAGTCGCCCTAATGTCGTCACTCATTGTCTCCACTTTTCTCTCTCTCTCACTCTTATATGCTCCGAGAGTATTTGAACTTTTTGACGAGGCTCTCTCTCTCTTTATCTCGGCACTTGAGAGCGTAAAGCGAGTCGCGGTTTGAAAAGCGCAGCGCTTAGAGTGTTAACAATGCACACAGAATTTGCTCACTGTCACCGCCGCCGAGTAGAGGTTGTTGCGCCGCAACAAAGACACTGTGACGAGGGCTTAGTTTATTGCCACGCGGACGCGACGTGCAGGTGAAGTAGATGCACGCGCGCCTAGAGATGCGTCCGTGCTGGTATATATATTCTGCCGCTGCTGCTGCTGCTGCGATTGTTCCGACTTCTGTAAAGGAGCGGCGCAGCGGCGGGAGAAAAAAGCGGGCACTTGTAGCGAGCAGTTTTTGCACTTGATAAAGAGGCGACTCGCTCGCGCTGCTCTCTATATATATATATACTGTTGCACAAAGTGCTCCTGCTCCGGATTGAATTAATGTTCTTTCGCTGTAGTAATTCACCGGGATGATGCCGAGAGCTCGAGGGAACTGCTACGAACACTTTTGCTGATTGTGTTTTCAAAATTACGAATTACACCCGGAGCTCGCACGTGCAGCGCAGTCTATATTTGCAGAGATTTTCGCGAACGGGATTATAATTTTACCTCTTTTATGTATATATATATATATATATATATATATATATATATCTTTGGTATATAACGACGACTTTATTCTTGCGACATAATATATTGAAAATCTGAAATTATATAATTTGTACGATATCCGTTTGAATATCCTCGGATTTTGATTCGTAGTAATAATGCAAGTATTTTCCCGACGATGAAAATAGCCTCGTTGAATACAGTCAGGTGCTTCAGCCGCTAACGAAAATTCATCATCTATGAGGTAAGAGAAATAATTATTTATTTAAAAGTTTAAAACCGCTGCTATGTATACTTCATTAGAAAACACACGCACACACATATACATATACGTATTTTCCAAAGTAATTGGACAACTCCGACTTTCTATTCGTTATATAGTAAAGTCCAGCGCGCTCTACTTTTCTATGTGCTCCGTTTTTAATATTCCGGAAAGAACCTAGATACTGATAAATACTTTTCACCGCTACATTTGTATTTAGATGTGTAATTATTATCATTAGAAAATGAAATTCTTATCTCATGTATTAAATTATAGCGTAATTATTTAATACAAAAACTCTTTAATCAAAATAAGTATAAAATTGAAATCGAAATGATTGTTCTGATAGAAATCTGACCTTTCACAATGTCCGCTTGAAGAGAGGCTTATATACAACTGCGATGAAAAGATATTTAATACATGTATAATTTCGATCTCAAAAAAATCGTCTTTCAATGAATTTAACAAATAAAAGAATATTAGTTATCGAGGGCGCTACATAGATATAAATCATTAAATACTAGTACTCAGAAGTATCCATTTTTCAGAATATCTTAACGTCTAGTCATCGAGATATGATAGTTAAAAAAGAACGTAATTTGGAACACACACGACTTAAAATGGAGCCGAAACATTATCAATTAACATCGACCAAGGAGCATCCCACCAGCCCCCATAAATCGAGCACCACGCAAAGAACCCCCAGAGCGCCGTCTGAAAAATCCCTCACCTTCCGAGCTTCCTCACTCTCCTCTCACCCTCGTACTCTTTCTCACATCCCGAGGGGATTCACGCAAAAATCCAGTCGGACGAGAGAGCAAGCCGGCGCGTCGCGGCGGCGCCACATCCATCCTCTGCGTTCTCTCCCTCCCTCCCTCCCGCCCTCCCTTCCTCCTTCTCCCTCCCTCTTCGTCCTGATGCTCGGACCAGGCTAACTTCGTTCGGTTTGCCGATGATTCGATTTGCCGCGAGAGCGCGAGCGACGACACATTCCGCCGTCGCGCCGGCGGCGCAATACGTAATCCACTTTACCGATATATAGCTGCAGAGCGCAGTATTATGTATATATAAACGTCCAGCCGTTAGCCGAGCCTGGCGCGCGCAAGACATCGCCGCCGTGCAACTGTGTGTGTATGTATATATATATCTATATACGCGTTGAGCTTTATGCGCCTGTAAAGCTGGGGCGCGCGACAATGTGAAGAAGGGGCTGCCGCGCCGATATCGCTGCGTGTCGAGTGAGCTTGATTTTACGGCCGCGCACGCGTCAGCCCGTCGAGGTTAATCGCGCCCCCCGATCCTGAATGCACGCGCTGATCTGCGCACGAGTGTTCGCGCGGCTCTTGATGTTACGAGCTTATAATGCGTCCCACCAGCTTCTTCCCGCTCTTATACCGTAGCCCGCGCAGCTTGCAAGCTCCGAGAGTGAGCCGAGGGCTTCAGAGCTACTGCCTGAGAATTTGAGAAAAATACCCTCGGAGAGAGCTTTAGAGGGAGCGCTTCCGCGCGTACACCCTGTTGATTTTTAAACCTCCGTTTTACGGGCTTCTTATGCGAGAACTTGATTCATGTCATTTCATCAGCTGGTGTTTATCTCGTGATTGCGATTCCAAAAATGTTTATATATCTGTAGTTGTATATAGAGATGTGCATGCTTTGGAGCAAACTTATTATTCCATATCGGATAATCGATAAAAAGTCGCGTCAAAGTGTAATATGACGTTTGGAAACAAAGCTCGCGAAATACCTGTTAATTCCAAATTTCCCCAAAGCGTGCGAGATATATATATACATTATTCAAGTTTAATCCCTCGCTTCTTCATTCCACGCGCGTCCGTTATCAATAGCACTCCATCAGTCGATGCTACACGGAGAGAAATTTCGAAGGCTCAGCGTTCGATACTTTGGAAGCTACGGGAATACGAATAATATTGTACTCTGTCCCATCTAATTACGAATGATTCGGCTTCGAATTTGAAGTATAGATACTCTACGATTTTCGTGCATGTATGGAGCGAAACATGGTATTATTAGCAGTCGAATTGCGAGAGTGGGGACTCCGAGATTCTCCGTACCGCAGGGACTCGACGCTTCGCAGTCTCAGACCTCGAAACTTGGAATACTATAGCGTGTCGGCTGGAGCTCGAAAGTCGAAGCGGTAGACGCTTATGTTCGTATCGCCAGAGTTCGGAAAATTTCGGGATTCGGGAACGACGAGAATAGACGGCAAAACACTCGATCGATAGAGATCTGTACGGCCGCAATAACATGGAGCGCTGAGCCTTCGAAATTTCTCTCCGTGTATTTTATCCGGTGCACGTTGACGCTGCTGACGTTCGACAATGACTCTACATTATACCGTTCGAGTTTAAATTTGTATAACCAAAAGCCGATGTCTGCCTTCAACACACATATATACAGCACAGGTACCCTTAGAAAAAAATTAAAAGCTCGAAAAAGTCCGAGCATTTTATATCTCGCGAACAATTTGAGCGCCGCGCATATTAATTTACCTCGCGGAGCAGGGAGTTCCATATGCTATAGAGTTACTGCGCGCGCGCCGACCGCAAACAGCAGCGTTAATCCCGGCTGCAGGTGCTTATTTCTCCGAGGAATTCGCGTGCGCGGACTGTCACGTCTACTATATATAATATATATACTTACTTCCGCCGACGTCTTACGTCGGCGCCTACTCACTCCCTCCCCACACACACACACTCACAATTCCGAGGGCGCGCGCTGCCGCTTGTCTCGGAGCTTTAATCGAATAACAAATGGTGAGTCGCGCGCACGTGCGTATACACTCCTACGCTTTATCTCCATGAAGATATTTCAACGGCTGCGCTCTATCTTTCTGCATTTTTGCCTCTCTCCGTCGCTTCTTTAAGCTTTTATACAATACAGGTATATCTTAGAGCGGTTATCTTTTTGCGTATCCGGGCTGCGAAATAGAAAAGTTTACTTCGACTGGACGGACGTATATATTTTCCCCCTTGTGCAATTGCGACTGGTATATAGCTATACGCTGCGAGAGGGTTAATTATACAAAGTATGATTTCGTTTTTTGCGATTCGTTTCAAGCTGGTTATTGAAATTGTCCAGACAGAAACAATAATTTGTGAATTGTATCATGTGGAAATATTGATTAACCGCTTTTTTTCTGGTACACGAGACTATGAGTCATTTGGATTTCAAAACACAAAAAATCGAAATTCGACTATTGGATCCCGAACTTCCTAAGTAGTGATAGTCGCGCTCCCGTCAGACTTCGAGCATTTTTTATCATCAAGAACCGAGTGCAACCATGACGCATCTCTCGTGAATACGCAAACGCCCGGCGTTTAACCTCTCGCACATATAGCACACACCCCCACACAGCCAGCTAGTCACCTCCAGTCAGCCGGAATTTCTGATGTTTAATGCTGCGGGGCGCATTCGAGACAGCGGCGCGGCTGAGTTAAAGTCTCGGCTGTACGTATATAGAGTAAGTAGTCTCTCAGCTGCATCGAGCTCGGGGAGAGTTAAGTGGGTCGCTCTGGTAGAGAGCGCTCGCCGAATTACGCGATAAGACTAATCTAAGGGCTCTCGAAGCAGCCGGGATTATTCGCGCTTCTATATATATATACACACACATAACCCTCTCGCCGCGGAACTTTCGAACCACGAGAGCGCCGATTGTATTGTGTGTTCGTAAACACGACGGCCGCCGGCGGCTGCGGAGAGCCCCTGTGTTTCGTTAGTAGCTGGCGCGCGAGTGGAACTCGGGGTGCGAGCGCACGACAAAGAGATGAGCATTATCGGACCAAGGAGTATATATATATAAGCGAATTAATGCGGCATTCTGCTCTTATATTTTGGAGTTAATGCGCTGTGTGCCGTGGATATGGAAACTCTTCAGACAAATAGTTGACGATTATAGTACGCTGAGAAAAATTTTTAACAAAAATTACTACATTTATTTCTATAGTTACTATAGAATTCGTCATTTTTGTTAAAAATTTGTCTCAGTGTATATATATATATATGCGATAATAAGTGTACAAGGTCAAGATGATATTGATATTGCTGATGGCGTTTAGCACAGTCATATTATATGTACACTACGGTTATTATATGCACGTAAATTGTATCCGTTAGAATATAATATATTCATATGGCAAATAATAATTCAGCTTCATCACGCTGGACGAAGCTTATGTAATTACATAATAGATGAGAATCCTAAATTAGCGGTAGAGTATTACATTATGCTAATATACTTATTGTATCAATATTATATCAATTTTAGAATGCATTATGTATAGAAACGCGGAATATACTCCACGTTAGAGTGCATTATTTATTAAAATCGGTATCTTATATCCTTCTAAAATATAATATATATCTATATGATGAATATTGAATATCTATATGATGAAAAAAATGATAAAATAACAGAAAACAAGGAAATTACAAACTACATGAATGAATATTTTAGTTCGATTGGCGAAAAATTAAGTAATAAAATTTTGCAACCGTACAATGATAAAGTACAACTACCTCAAATGAATCAATAATCTATCTTTATCTGCCCAACCAATGATAGGGAAATATTTCAAATAATAAAGGAAATGGAAATTCCAATATATAAGTTCCAAGGATATAAATTCCAATACGCTTAAATTTTTAGCAGTTTACATTACAGAACCATTAGTACATATTATTAATCTTTGCATTACACAATCTATTTGGCCAAATAAACTAAAAGAAGCTAAAATAATACCAATATCTAAGGCTGGAAATAAGAAAACCGCGTCAAACTATAGACCAATATCTTTGATCTCAAATATAGCAAAAATTTTTGAAAAATTTATACATAACAGAATTTGTAATTTTTTAAATTTGGACAATATAATATCTAAAAATCAATATGGTTTTGTAAAGGGTAAAGGAACAAAAGATGCAATTACGTTAATCACAAAGCTTATATATGAAAAGTTAGACAAAAGTACTCCAATTGCAGTTACATTCCTTGATTTAGCAAAAGCTTTTTATACAGTGAATCATAAAATTCTACTGGATAAATTATATAACTACGGAATTAGAGGCAAAGCAAATAAACTTATAGCTAGTTATTTGGGCAGTAGACAACAAAGAGTACAAATCAATTATTGTGAAAGCATTAATAAGAAAGTAGAGACTGTAGTACCGCAAGGTACTGTATTAGGACCTTTACTTTTTATTGTTTATGTAAATGATCTATTAACTAGTATGCCAAACCATTCAATTATTTCCTATGCGGACGATACAACTATAATATCTACGGATCCTAACTGGACAGGAGTAGAAACAAAAATGAATAATTACCTACAAAAAATTGACAATTGCATTGCACTTAATAGATTATCATTAAATGTTGACAAAACTGTATACATGACATTTGGAAATTATTGTAATAGCGTTCCAAATGAAATACGAATAAAATCAATGGTAGAACATTAAATAGAGTCCAAGATGCAAAGTATTTAGAGATAATCTTTGATTATAATATGAAATGGTTAAATCATATAGAGTATATAATTAATAAGACCTAATACTTAGTGTTTATTATGAGAAAAACATCTAAATTTATGGATATAAAAACATTAAGGATGATATATGATGCGCTATTCCACAGTATTATTAGTTATGGTATAATAGCATGGGGAGGAGCATACTCGAATAATTTATGAAGTCTTAAAGCAGGAATACATCAATTCAAACAGTAAAACTAGAAAAAAAAGCATGCAAGTTCCGCAAAGACAAAAAACTATAAGTAATAAAAATAGCTATGTAAAAGCTATCGGATTAATGATTTACCAAATGAATTAAAGAGTATTAATACAAAGAATTATAAATCAATATTAAAAAATGGGTTAGAAATAACTCATAGAAAATGGGAATTCAACTCAAAAGTAAAATGAGTATATGTGAATATATGTTTTGTTGTAATCTTTCTAGAGTGTAAAGTAATTATAGAATATTATATTTTAATTATACAAAACTTATGAGGTTGATTAGTTTGTAAGTCACTTTAGTATATAAGGTTATGCTGGTGTCGCGAACAGATAACTACGTTTATCTCTGCGACAGTTTACTGTTATGTATTATAATATATCAATTTTTTACTGGTAATAAATAATAATAATAATATATATATATAATACCTTTCTCGCATCAGTTACAGTCCCCCTTATCGAATCTGTCTGAAACGACAAAGTTTTGCACTGTTTTTAAAAAATAGTACGCAAGCGAATAAAAAATCCAGGTTTCCAAAATATTACACCTGCCCCGCAGCCTTTACATCAGACTTTTATAAGCTATCGGCGAGACTGCCGCGCTAAAAATGCGCAAAAGCGTTTACCGTTATAACGTCGGGACTGCGAACTCGAACTGCGAAAAGGGACCTCGGCTGCTGCTGCTACTCGGCGAAAAATGTAATTTCTTTACAGGAAGAGTGGGATAGAGGGGGCAAAGGGGGGGGGGCTGTAGCCACCGCCGTCGGCAAATTCCTCCGGGCACCCTGCCATGCAAATATAGCGCGAGCGCGCCTCGAAAAATGCATAAGACGCCGCTTCTCTCTCTTGGCATTTTTTCGAACCTCCTTCGTACCCTCAGCCAAAGTATCCAAGAAGACGGGTGCATAACGGGAACAGAAGCGAGAAAGGGGAGTTAGTTCCTACCCGGTATATCTCGACCGATAAATTCTTCGCGTGGATTCTCCGAAGGCGGCGGCCGCTGAATTTACGGGCTTGCTACCAACACACAGGAAGCGATAATAATAATGGCTGAGGCTTTGTAGAGGAGGAGCACCGGCGGAAGAGACGACGAAAGTTCGCTCTCGGCCCCCAGCCGCGCGAGTCTATGATAGCTCAGGTAATGAAGAGCCGCGCAGGTACGAGTATATGTAAGTATATATATATATACTCTGCGCGGAGTATGGGAATTATACGAAAAGCTAGAGATTTCGGGGAAAACAGCTACTATATATAGTTTACACGTCATGAGATGAGAATAATACGTAAATATCCCATACCACAAAGGCGTATTAAAATCCTCGAAGGATCATTACAAAAAATTTAATCAGCAAAGTGCACCGGCGATGCGCGTTATAACCTTAGCAAAAATTCGTCGGAGCATGGGCTTTCTAAATTAATTACGCGAGCGCCGTATAGAAAAGTCGAAACGCCAAGCCGTGTCGTGATTGATTACATAC
This sequence comes from Muscidifurax raptorellus, assembly GCA_020010945.3. Classification (NCBI taxonomy): domain Eukaryota; kingdom Metazoa; phylum Arthropoda; class Insecta; order Hymenoptera; family Pteromalidae; genus Muscidifurax; species Muscidifurax raptorellus. The sequence continues at coordinate 26,682,966 of CM052078.1, forward strand.
TATATATATATATATATATATATATATATATATATCGACCTCGCGCCACAAATGAAAATCCTCCATTATCATCGAACATCAGCCGCGCGTTGCGAAAGAATGTCTCTCCGGCGGGAATGTTATCGAAAAATCGGCGCAGTTATTATCGCAAGTTGGCCGGAACTTTGGATTACACAAACCGACGCGGCGGCACCTTTGTCGCGCGCTTTCAAATTCAAAGGACGCAAGGGGTACGATGGCGTGGGCGGGAAAGTTTGTAACGGTATATTATGTCGGCGCGCATTGAGAGAAGAGCCGCTGAGAATGAGGGGAGCGAGAAAAAAAGTATCGGGAATGTAAGGTCTATGTATATATATGTACAGTATAGCCGCGAGTGAAAAGGAAAGGGGGGAAGATTCGCCGAGTTATTCATAGCCCAGCCCCGAGACTCAGTCGGGGAACTTTGACGGCTGCCGAGTTGAATGACTCCATTTATATATATATATAGTTTTGGAGCGAGGAGCAAATTTTTTAAAAGCGTTTAATGAATCGCGAATGAGAGTCGGCTTGCGGGCCGGAATAGAGCTGCGAACTCTAAAACAATAAATTAAAATAAATAACTTTGAAGTGAAATACGATGGGAGAAGCGTGTAAACTGAATCGGCTCGTGATCACAAGGAAAAATTCAAATATTCGCAAAGTTTAACTCCTACACGGCGGCTATATACACGTTCTGCGTAGGATCACGATGTGCACGTCTACGCAATACTGAAAGTTGGCCCGAAACAGCGTGAAAAGTATAAGGCAATCCAGTCACCTCGGGGAAATCCCGCGACATAAAGAAAAACACGCCTAAGCGCAAACAGTAGCAGCAGCAGCAGCAGCAGCAGCTCACAAAATCCCAGCATCTCGCAGCGTTCAAGGACTTACCTGCACTGGTGGTGGGAAATTTCCATAATATCCGTCTTGCGCGCGCGAAAGACTTCATTTCCCAAACAGTTTTGATTACGGCGAGAGCTGCGCAGTTTCGCGGCTCGTGTGTGTTTCGTTTAACTTGGTGCTTTCTCTCTCGACTCGCGGGCGCGCCGAAATTCCAGGGGGAGACAAAAGTTGCCGGTGCCGCGCATAAAAGATAAGAATTGATCCGGCGCTAGTGCGCGGTGCAGCGCGCGGGCGTCGCATTTTCCGCGCGAAATCGAAAAGTTCGCGGAGTGACGCCACCGCCGGAAAGTCGAGCTGCTGGGATCCGTGGGGGATACATTTTTGTCGCATTACCTCGACGCTGCTGCTGCCGCCGCTGCTGCGAGGGCTTGCATTTTCCTTCCGAGCAAAATCGAGTAAATAGCGTTACGTGTATTTTAGCGCGGAGTACGGATAATGCGGAGACTCCGTCGAGAGGCGCCTGATTTTCACGCGAACGCTGCACGGCCGTATTATTTTGTTTAGCGCAAAGTAGTTGCGACAGGAGGGATGAAGATGCTGGCTGCGTATTTTCAAATTTCCGCTCTATACTGCGACGCTTTGACTCGAGATTTTTCGCAACGAATATATCACTATATGTTGCCACACATTTTTATGTCATTTGGTATATGACATATTACCCGAGTGTTATAAATGGATTGATATAGATTTTATTTCTCTCGAACGTGATCTTCGCATATATGTAGGTCAACATTTCGCCAATAGCAGTGGAATTTCACTCAGCTTCATTGAAATATTTAGGAAAAATTTAGCGTTACCCCTTCTAGCGCTGCCGGTAAAGCTAGGCTAAGAGTTTTAATAAGCATCTTGGCGACGCGCATTTGATTTTATCATTATAACACAGTTTATATTCTAATTTTTTTAAACTATATATTCAAGTATTACAGATGAAAATAAAATCCAACGTGATTAGCTGACCTCTTCAAGGAAGGATTTATGTATGTCTCTCTAGACATCGAATCAATGGCTGATGGACGACACGATTGAATTATTCGCGATTAACGCGGAAATCCATCAAAAACACGCGTATATATCCTGTATATAATTGGAAAATCCGACGGGAAAATCCAGAGCGATTCGTTTCGAAAATAGAAGAGCAGACGATGAATTAACTGATAGCGATTGATGAAGAGAAACCAGCTCTAAATGCAACTCAATTACCGAGCTGTAACTTTTTAGCGAAGCGCTGCACAGCATGCAGTATACACACATACACACACACACACACACACATCTATATATATATATATATATATATATATATATATATATATATTTCACATCGCATCGCGGTGTGTTTCCGAGGTATCCAAGGATAATTTTAGGCGATTCGCACGAGTAGCTCTCGCTGTACACAAGCTGGGAGGGGGTGTGAGAGATAGAATGTCAGGTGAATGCTGTGCCGAGAAGTACAGAGTACAGGCCGCGGTATGTATATATATATATATATATATATATATATATATATATACAGGGACAGGTGGAAGCTAGCTGCTGAGCCATCGTTCTGATGGTATGTAGGAGGGATAGGATTAGTCGACCGCAGACTAAATTGGGTTTCTGTACAGTCGCCTGCAAATACTTCCCAACGACAGATACAATGCCTATAGGGCTTAGAGGGGAGGCAGTCTGGGGGGAGTAGAGTGTGTGTGTGTGTGTGTGTGTGCGACTGCAGCGCGAGACTGAAAGGGAGACACTGATCAAACTCGTCTCTGTGTATATACTTTGACTATAACTATAGCTGTACGAGCCTGCGAGAGGGGGAGGAGGAATAAGCGCGCTACGGCGCGTGGACTACTTGCTGCGGATCGGAGTGGGAAGGAGAGAAGCGAAAGAAACGCGCTACTTTGACTTTCAAAGAAAAATGTTGCCCGACAGAAGTTTTGACAGCTTTTTTTCTACAGCTCCCTTTCCCTTGTACTTTTGCTCTTTTAATTAAAGCGCGAAACAACTGCGATTCAGAAGTGGATGTATATATTCACATTAAATATTCCGTATTATATAGGTGCTGCGCCTCTTTTTGATAAAGGATTTTCGAGCCTCGGATATGTATATTTTTAACGAGGTTCGCGCAAACTTTTCACCGAAGAAAGGATGTTCACATGGATATTACATGTATATATACGCTTTTTCAACAAACTCACGTGCCACACAGACCAAGTTTTAACGATCCAATGCCAAGGGCCTTTGTGACTTACCTGTGTAAAAGAAAGGAAATATCAGTTAATACAGAGACGAATGAAATAATAGGTATGCTTATATGTAATGGGAAATTAACCGAGTGTTTTCAGGTATTATTTCTGGACGTCGCAGAAAGTGTAGTATATATACGCCCGCGCCTAGTTGGCATCGGAAAAAGAAGGCGAGGCGCTCTAAATTCAAGATAAAAATGTGAAGAACGCGAGAGGAGCAGCGCAGAGATTACGTGGACTGCACTTTATTCCAATTAAACGACCTGCTTTTAGTCGCGATACCGCAACTTCGAAATGAAGTCGAAGTAGCCTTTTCCACGAGAGCATTAGTATGCATCTACAGTGCTTATATACGAGAGCAATTATTATTATTATTATTATTATGCATTTTATTCACCTCGACCGAGGTGAGCTGCGTATACAAGTAAGTATAAAAATAGATATGTGACCACGCGTCGAATAAAATATATAAACCTGATTGAAAAATTCCCATTTTTATAAAGTTATTACATTTTCCAATTAAAATCCTATATAATCGTCCCCGCGAGCATATTGGACGGAATATAAGTCCATTCAGGCGTAAAATGAAATCCCGAATTCTCATTGTGATCATTAGCCTCGGCTGAACACCACCGCGGAGCCTGTCAAAAATACATCGCCAACTATGGAAACGCGCGGTGTAGAGGCCGCGTAATCCGCAATACCGATTACGCGTACCTATATATACATACATACATGTGTGTATATATATATATATATATATATATATATATATATATATATATATATTCGAAGAGAATAAACCGTGAGCCGCCCACACACAGGGGATATAAAAAAGCTACATTACTGCGTATTAAGGCTTGATTGAAAAGAAAAATCCTCGCTGGGATATATATATATATATATATATATATATATATATATATATATATATATATAGGTATGTATGTATATGGGAAGATTTTCGCACGGGCTTTCTTTTTCGGTATACTGGGGCATGGCGAGTCGTCGGGATATCCAGGCCGCGAGAAGCTTATCGTCTTCACGAGGCCTGAGTCCGCGAATTACACAGGTCGATGGCGCTCGCGCTTCGTACGGCCGCGCGAGGCTACCATAGTTTGTTAATCCGCAAATTTATATTCAAATCCGCGACGATGCTGCGAGCGCTTTCTCTCTCTCTCTCTCTCTCTCTCTCTCCCTCTCTCTGTCTGTATATATATAGCTCTGCGGCCATATTTTTCTTTTCATACACACATACGCGCGCGCGTGAACTCGATGTATTGTTAACTCGCAGGAACCTGCGAGATGTACAGCAAAACCTAGCCCGCGTAAAAATCGAAACTGTAGGAAATATATCAATATTATATTGAAAATAATTATTGGTAACGTATTGGTAAATCAATTGACAATATATGAGGAATATTTCAGCACAGTTACATCCTTCAATATGTTGCCGATTTATTGAGATATGGTCAAATCAAGAATAAAAATAAAAATTTCCGTGTGGGGCTTTGATACACTTTTGTTCAAGTAAGAGAGTAAGTGCTAAGGTTAAAACTATCGATCGTTCCGTGAACGCAAACAGGTTTATCGTTAATTTACATCTTCGACATCAACAAAATCTGCGGGTAGAGTGAAGTCAAGCGATCGAAAGGTACATAGTTCAAATCCCTACGAGGAAATTTTTTATTCTTAATTTTACCATATATCAATACATTGTGGCATCATATATTGGAGGATGTAAGTTTTCCCGAAATATTCCCCATATATTGCCAATTGTTTTACCAATATAACGATAATCTCGACTATACTATATTAAATCAGCTTTTCAATAAACATCGCCCGACTAATTCTATACGTACACCATACGACTTATCAAGGAAAAACCTCGCTTTGTAAATTAACATCGAATACACGGGCAAGTTTTTTCACGACTCGCATCTCCGCATCGCAGGCAGTTTGTCCCCCACGATTACCGCGCGCAAATCAGTGCACACTTGCGAGGCTGGCATACAAGCCGGAGGGCCGGGCAATTGAATCGAGGACGAGATTATGCAGATTCTCCTCAAGCTAGGGCGGTAGCTTGCATCTTGCGGGGCTGTCAGAGCCGGGTCCATTAAGGCGACGGGGGCGGCGGGGCCCCGTCTTACAAGATTAGACTCGAGAATCGCCTCGGAAGCCATGAGGGAGTGCGGCGGTATACTTATGTATATATACATACTGTAGCCAACGGCCACTTTGTCGCGCGACGAAATGCGGGGCTCCTCAATAAAAGACTCTCTTCTCTATATATACACAGACACAGAGACACACACAGGCCGAGGCGAATTTACATTGAAATCCGTTCCTTTGTCGATGCTACTGCTGCTGCTGGTGCGAGCGTTTTTCTTTCGAGCTCCTCCCTTTCTCCTTAATTCATCCAATCTAGACGCTGCAGAGAACTTTATCGCCGAATTTCGATTCGCGCGCACAAAGAAGCCGAACTTGGCGCTCTACCCCCCCCCCTCCCTCCCTCTCTCTCTGTGCAGTGCAGCATAGTTTCGAGGCAAAGGTTCCGCCGCCGCCGCTGCAGAGTCACCGGTCTCTCGTGTGCCGCGCCGAGCTTTTGTGCCGGCGAGCAACGAATGCAAACTAAGCAATTTCAAGGTTGTCAGCGTGCCGCCGACGACAGAGAAAAGAGAGTGGGGAGGGAATAATCGATGAGCCCGAGAGCCGCAGCTAGGCTTTTTTATACCTCTATATACACATACACACTATGTATATATATATACACGGCCTTCAAAAGAAATCAATTAACAATTTTTTAATAACGCCCACGAGCCGGCACTGTGCTTGGGGAAAAAGCGGTTATCGCACGCATATACATATAGTATATATATATCCGTTATTTATACATGTGCATATATTGGATATAGAGCCGCGAGAGGATCGTCGCCTTTGTTTACCCGGAATAAAGCTATATAGACGGCGAGTAAACAGTTTTTTCTGCCTTTTTTTCCCAGTGAGAGCCGGGCTGCCGCCGCCGCCACGAATGAATGGACGAGCCGGTGTGAAAAACGCTTTTGGATTTATTGGAGTGCACGTTCGCGAGTGCCGAAGCGCCGACTGCAGTCTCCGGCTTGCTGCGCGTGATGGACGTAATGAAAATGCATAGAACTCTGTTAATTGCTGTAACTGCGAGCGCGCGCGCACGAGCTTTTTTTCCACTATGGGATTCCGATAATAATTGACGATCGAATTTTTCTTCGACGTTTTTATGATCCTCCTGTGTATATTATACACAGTATATACGTGGGTATTTTGCGACAAAAGCCGCGATGTTGATGGAAATTTCCCCGACCCGCATATACGCGTTATATATGTGCAGTAGATGATGAAACGCCGGCGTTAACGCGGACGGTGATCCGGAATACACGGGCCATTATATACACACAGCTCAAGAGTCGGCAGCAGCCCTCGGGGTGCCGAAGTGCTAATTGATTGGCGAATCGCTTTGGAACGATAAATTAGCGATGGATAGCCACACGGCTGATTGGCTCGAGTTACACCTGCCCAATAATTCCGTAGTAGGCTGTCGAAGGAATCGATCTTACGTATGTATAAGCGTGTCGGGAATCGATAAACCGGCGACTGCTGCTGCTGTTCCGCAGAGCCGGTGTTGGCTCCAGGGAGACGAGCCAAAAGACGAGAAGAGCCGGGGAATTGCCACTCCACTTGCGGATGATCTGACTGAAGTGCGCGCGACGAAGCCTAATGCGCGGTGTGCGCTATATAGGTACGCTATAATAAGTATAGAGCGCTGGGAAGCGACTTTACAAAAGCCACGTCGAGGAGCCTGCCGCAAGTTTCATTTTTATACGCGGGATATGCGTATATTTTCTGTATCCGATTTTATTGTGGTTTTTAACGAGGTTATTTTGCTGAGGAAACTCTCGTTATATATGCGCGTGGATAAGTAGGGAAAAGATGGGTTTTAAGCGTATCCAATTGAGGTACTCAGTAGTAAGGCATGGATTTGTTCGGACGTGCTGTACTATGATATTGGTACTTCTAATAAAAACTACACGGAGAAAGTTTGGACGATAGAAATCGCTAACTCAATGTTTTTACTTTTACCACAATAGCGATACTAATTTTTACTCTTGGATACTAATAGTATACATTGTGCAACTAGGAGGGGAAAATAAGGTTCTACTAGCGAGGCTAGTAAAAATTATTAGTGCGGAAATAATTATGGATGAAATAAACACACACTGTTCGAGTATAATAAAAAGAGACGAACAACATTTGGCAAGATGTTTATGGAATGGCCTGCCGAGTTAGTCTAATGAGAAAAGGCAAAGTAAAACTATCAGTTTTCGCGTGTACTCATACATGGAATATACTACTTATGTTTCAAACGAGCTTACACAACCCAATGACGCTTAATTTGAATTCATTCATTTAATTACTGAAAGTTTTTTGAAATTATATCAAATGCGGTCCGTATAAGGAGCCTTTGATCTGTATCGATTTAATTAATGACCGCATTCGCAGAGGTACCCGTGCATTTCAATTATCATCCCTCAGTTTGAATTTAATTTATAAATCCTGGAAAGAGCCGAAAGGCAGGCATAGTCGAAAACGAAAAAAGTAGGTAACTCGACTCGAATCACGTCGACTCGAGAAGCAGGGGTCTGTGCATATAGTAGTGCGACTCAGCGGACTTTTGTCGCTGACTCGTCTCTCAAGCTCGGGTTGCAGACGTGTATGTCTGGGACAATCCACAAGCCCATATATTACCTGATAGCAGTTCAAATTCATACGAATCTCGGGAAAGCCCTCCCAAAAAAGCACATCCTCAAAATTCCTATTAATATTCGAAGGACCGGCGCAGTGTTGGCATCGCGCTGTTCGCACTTGCCAGTGCGGAGGTCGTCACTCGTATACGGTACCAGCCAAGCGTCTCTCTCTCTCTCTCTCTCTCTCTCTCTCTCTCTCTCTCTCTCTCTCTCTCTCTCTCTCTCTCTCTCTTACTCCCTCGAGGCTGCCGGCGAAAGGGTAGCTATTTAGAGGCTTAGCGGCGGGGCAGGCCACGCGAGTATAGAGTAAAAGAGAGGGAGCAAAGGCAATAGCGCATAGTAGAGAGCGAGAGAGAGAGGTGCTATATAGCGGGCCAGGCAACCCGCTGTGTCACCTTTATCACCTTTATCACCTGCTGCAAATTGCCGCCATTTGGATGCTAAACCCCGAGCACCGTCGGTCGACTCTCCCTCCTCCCCCCCTCTCTCTCTCACCTACTGACGACGACTATTTGTAGGTGCGAGTATAACGCCCCGGAGAATCTCGGCTCGGCCCTTCGTTTTCGATATACCTATACGCTCACGCGTGCATGCATGCATGCATTCATGTAGGATGCGGTGTAAACGGATTATCCAGTAGTTTTAGGGGAGGATACCGCCGCGCCCTATCACCATCTATATTTCTCGCTTATACCTACTTCGGTTACATTAGTCGCTCTATATATGTATGTATACATACCTAGCCTAATACAGCGAGGAGCTTCCCGCGCGGGCGAACTTCATTATTCCGCGTGGGATTATTCCTTTGTTCGCGTCGACTTTTTCTTCTATTTTTTCCTTTTTTTCATTTGCTGCGTAATAGTTCCCGATAATGCGCTTTTTATAAGGAGCTTTCGGATATAGATTAATGAGTGGAGATATTGTAATTAGGCGCTTGGCTTTATCGGCACCGGCTTTGATGATTTTTAGGTCGGGCATACTTGAGGTAACGATCGATACCATATTTTTTTTCCTCGTGTCCGAAACGGCGATCATTATTATTATGTTCGACGCATTAATAAGGCTGCTCGCTCGTAGTTCCACGAAAAAGATGATGTTTTTTACTGCTATTTACACACGAGCTAAATATGTAATCAAACCTAACAATTATATAGTGGAATAATAAATTATGCATGCCCCGGATCCAAGATGTCGATCGTCAAAATCGATAATTAATTTACGTATAATATACCTACGTGTAAATGCACTCGAGCAATCGCGGCGCGTTTTTATATATTATATTCAAAAATAATTTACGAGAAAATTCGAAAAGGCATTATAATGCAACAACGGCCGGCGGCCTGGTCATAATAAGAGTTATTGGCTCGTCGGGGCAAATTCGAAATAATTAAATCTCAATTGTTTTATTACAGCTATTCAGGGGCCGCACGCGCAGTGCATAAATAAATGGGGGAAAATATCGGGCAACGTATATCGGGGAGATAAAATGCGAGCTCCATAGCCGGTTAGATTTGAAACTGGAGTGGCAGAAATAGCTAGACACTCGACTCGATCACCGGCGCGCGCTCACGCTCGCCATTCACTGCGGCCGAGGATGCGGCGCCGCCACATCGGCTTGGGGATAGAGAAATGAGCTTTTTATCGATAGTGTATAAAAGGAGAAAAGAGGCGATTTTTTATCGTGCGCCGGTCATATAATGCGTCGGGACAAAAAGGAGCCCCAGATATATATATGAGGCAAACATCTGCGTTTGAGCATATAAAACTGATGGAAAGGGAATCGATCTTTTATATATATACACGTATATATAATATGCGAAATGCTTTTATTTTATCCATCTTCGTATAATAAAGCTTTTCCTTTGCTAGAAAACAATTTTTACTTTGCAATTAATGAAATCGGCCCGATATGTCACATACTCTATGCAGTTTCCAATACAGTGGTATATCTTTCGATAACCGTCGAAGATGATCGAGTCCATGAATATTTATAAAATTCCCAGCGGAAGTTGACCGAGTGAGAAAATACCGGCTAAGTGTAGAGAGGCCGAGAGGTGAAAAAAAAATCGAAACACACAGAGCAAAGAATGAGCCGGAGACTGGGGAAAAGAAGAAGAGAGCCCGGAGTCGTTCAAGTCTTTTAAAATTTTTCCTCAGAGAGCTACTGGCATCGCCAGGAATAAAGCGGCGAGTTCTCGGAGCTCCTTGCGAAGATAGCCATTATATTATGTATACTTTGAATTCTTGCTACCTTTGCAAAAGCCGCTCTTACCCCCCTCTCGCTCACCCTTCCTCTATCTTCCTCCTTATGTATCTGTCTCTGCCCTTTTAAAAATATATCTTCGTCCTCTTCTCACTTCTTTTCTTGCCCTTTTTTGCCTCCTTTTTCTTCACTCTCAATTAATTTTCTCGAGTGCTTTCGTCTTCACTTCGCCTCCCTCCCTCACCCCCTCTCTCCCTCTCTCTCTCTCTCTCTCTCTCTCTTTCTTGAGCATTCACTTTCTTTCAGCGTTTTTTGCACGCGAATTTTCTCGAATGTTTTTATTTTTAGCTCGTCTTCATCGCGCTTCGAACAAACTCATTATATAACAGGCGGAATTATGAGTAGTATCAATTATGAATGATTTACGCAGAAAGATTATAAATAGTCTTTTTTGATTAGCGGAGATGGAATATATTTGTTATTGGAGTGCTTATTCCGAATGGCGATAATAATCTTCGGAAATGTATATTAATTAAGGATGTCGCTTTTGGGTATAAAGCGAGACTATAAGAGAGATTTAACGTTGTACTTATACGCTTTAATACTTAATCGTGCGAAATGAATGCTACGAACAGGATTGGTTCTTATCGATCTTATTCACTATTCATGATACGGGAAAGATATGCGCTCAGTAAGGATGTACAGAGAGTTTTGTGCTACGGCTTTTATAGCTGGCGTATTTAAATTGGCTGAACCCTCGTAATTAACTTCTTGTCAAAGCTGGCCTTTCAAGGTCAGAAGCTACTTGTTACCTTTAATTTATTCAGCTTTTAAAAAAAGAAAATCGTATAACTGATGCACGCAGTTCAGTTTATAACAATTATTTGCTGATTGTTCTGACGAACGTTTTGTAGTTAAGACTATTTTCAATTGTTTGCGATCGTTTTTACTAATACTTTCATAATAGCTGCGCTAATAGCAACCTTCAATTTCTTTCGGCTCTTTTAATATTATATGTTCTTATTAGGAGCAAAATTAAGTGAATCTATTTGTATAAAGCACAGTATGTATTCTTATCACAATGAGACACATTCTAAATTGCTTTACCCTAGCTTGAACTGGGCTTGAGCCACTTTCCTAAAATGTCAGAAAATGTTACGAAGATTCCGTTATTTAGGAAGATTATTGTAATTTTCTCGATATCTATATGCGCTCCAAAAAATGGAAAAAGTGAAAACGACATTTTTTTCATCTACCGTTTCCATTTAAATTTACACGTACTTAACGAAAGTGGCCGGTTGTAGCGAGATCAAATATGCGTCGTTTAACTCCGACAAATGTTTATGTTTTCTTTTTGCATTTTACAAAAGTATTATTAATGCGTAATTTTCAATCTCCGAAACGATACAACCAATCATTTTTTCATTACATATTCTACAAAAATACATAAAAATTATACACTTTAAAAATCATATCATATGTTATATTAAAATTGTACTTTTAAAAAATTGAGTTTTCGAGCATCTTTTGAGTAGCGGAAGGAAAAATTGAACAGCGTAAAGAAAAATTCCATAAAGTTTGGAAAAAATTACTCCCCTTTGGATGAAGTACTATACTCATCTCAAAAATATCAGCAATTCAAAAGAATCGATCTAGATACCATATACGCTTCTCGCGAATAGAGTAGTAAACTTGGTAAAAAGCATAGAATGGTATATAGTCAATAGCAAAACCTATATAATCTAGCTCCTACATCCTCCTCCTCCACAGCAGGAGCACTCGACCAACTCAATTAGAAAATATCGCCGTCTTAGCGCGATAAGCTCTTATCTATTTTGAAAATCCCAGCGTATATCCCGCGGCTTTCTCATTCGCGGTAAACGGGGTCCCGGACCGAGAGAACAAGCGAAAAGGCAAGGTGACTTGGCTCCGCATCGCCGAGAATTCGCTTCTCCATTTCCCTGCAGCAGCAGCAGCAGCAGCAGCGGCGGCACTACTATACCGCTATTACCAGACCAGGGGAATAGCCTTTGCCGTTTCAACGTACGCGAGACGCCGGCCGGGAACGACGTCGTTCGCGGTGTGTGCCGCAGAGGAAAAGAGCTGCGCGGCGGGACTATTTGCCCTCGGACACGTACTTCCTGGCTCGCGTTGCTGCTTTATTTGGCGCAAATTTTCGTCCTCTTCCACCACTGCACGACTACGACGACGATGCCAATGCTGTTTTCTATTTCGCGGTGAGCTTTTTCCAGTCGGATTCTGTAATTGCGTGCTGTCTCTGTAGCGTCATACAGTACAGTGATCTTGTCGGTCTGATTTTTTGTGGATCCGCAGGACAAACTATATACACACCGTAGATAATCAAGCGCATAAAGTCCGTCGTTATTTATATTATGGATTTTAGTGCATATATCGCGTATAAATATATATATATCCGCGATGAGAACACATTAAAAAACGAAATCACTTTCTACGATTTTATCCAAAGGCCCTATAAAAATCGAGGAGCCTCGTAAAAGTGAAAATAAAACTCGCGGGACCGCGACGAGCTCTATATATATATACAAAGCGCGTAAAAAGAGACAGTAGCGGCTCTCACTCGGCACCACATCGATCCTCCCTCCCCGAAAAATCATCAAGAGGCCCGGCCCGCGGATCGATGCGCCGCATTAAGTCGGAACTTCGTCGGGCTCCACCCACCCTCTGCTCGCTCGTGCTCTTTATTTCCTCCGAATCCATCCCCGTATCACAATGACAAGCCGCAGCAGCTGGATCCGCCTTTAGAAATATCTGCAGTCGCAGCTCTCTTTCCTACTCCGGCTGATGTCGGAATCCCGCTTTGACTCTCTTTCTAAATAATACATTCGCCTCTTTCCCTCCCTCTCTCTCTCTCTCTCTATCTATCTATATAGGCTAGTCGCCCTATACCTGCACCAGCATATACGCATCAGACGCAAGCTTTCGAATTTTACAGCACAGCTTCCTAATATAGATATGTATATGGAGCGTCGAGAAAGCGAGTTTTCGGTTACGCGGAATATATGAATGCGCCACCCTGCAGCAGCAGGCGACGACGATGGAGAAGCGAGAGTATAATGTAGGGGGTGGGAGCTGCAACTTGCGGAGGTTCCAAGTGCGAGGGGGGGGGGGGGGGGTGCACTTCCTTGGGCGATAAGTTAGGAAGGCAGCTCGCGCGGATGTTCGCGCCATTTGCGCGGCTCGCGAGATACGCCGCCGATAGACGATACCGATATACCCGGCAGCCAGTCAGCCTCTTGCGAGATGTGTGTGTGCGCAGCTCTCTCTCTCTCTCTCTCTCTCTCTCTCTCTCCCTGTACGCTATTCTTGATGGACACACACATGTGCGCGCTCGCAATCTTCCGTTCTCTCTTTTCGTGCCGATTTATAGCTGCGCAGTGTAGCAGTCGAGCTTTCTATACTTTTGTATGAATCATTGGGAACATGTTTCACTGAGCGGACGCAGATAGAGCTTATGTGCGCGGATTTATCTCCAGACGAGGCCTCGTTACGCCTCCTTTCTCTCCTCCGTCTTCATTTCGACCTATATATGTATATACCTTGATATGCTGCGATGCTTTTCCGAATAATGAGAGATATTTCATTGCATATATTTCGATCGCTATTTTTCCAGATATACATTTGTTCGGTGATGTTTGAAAACCAGGCGAAAAATATTTGTAATTCAATTGCTCGGCTATTACAACAATGTGGCAAGCATTCACTGGCGAATTCGCTCTGATGAATTAAACTTTATAATTACAGCGCTTTACAACACGCTTTACAGACGCATTCATACTAATGCTGAACCTTTGAGTATATCGACCATTTATGCGCGTATCCTTGTTATATATACATACACACGTTGAATTTGGCGAATTAATGGTTTATTTACTTTGCTAATTGGAATTGTTTGAAATTCAAGCTTTTTTTCCTGAAGTTAACCTGAATTATTTTGACAATCCAACCAATTGCAGTCCGAATGTATGCGGTAATTTATTTAGTCAAAGGCTGGGAACCTGATAGATATGTAAACGAATTATATTATTATCTATGTGCTATATTATACCGGCAATCGACATAATAGTACAAAGCATTCAACGTCTTATTAAAATTCTCATTAATATAATACACGCATTAAATTCCATATATACATCAGACCGCTGAAAAATAGCCATAAATCAAGGGCAAACACACGGGGAGTAAATTAAATTAACAGCACCAGAGAATCTGCCCGAAGCACGTTTTCTCCCTTTTCCATACACCCGGCCCCCGTGTACAAAGCGTATAAGTACTGGCAGAGCGCGTTTCAATCTACTATCCACACCCACCCTCGAGTATAGTATACATCTCTCTCTCTCTCTCTCTCTCTCTCCCCTCTGACGCTCAAGAGAAAGAGAGCCAAGCTCTCGTACACACCCTTTCGGCCGTGATCGAGGACTTTCCTTGCTTCTCAGTGTGCGCACCTATAGACACACACACACATACTCACGGCGAGGTGAATGGGTCGCGGAAATGAAACAGTGAGGACGTCGACGCAGCGATTTCGGATTTTTCAGTAATAGTATACATTATACCGCGACGCTTGTTTCGTGCGGATCAAAATTGAGGCTAATGGAGAGACCAGTTTGTGGCGTACGTATACGTTGGCATGCGTGTAGGCGCTCAGAAAGAGTGTATACAGAGAGAGAGAGAGAGAGAGAGAGAGAGAGAGAGAGGAGGAACTTTTCTGCCGAGATTGTCAGGGAGAAAGTTTGCGTGTGTTTACTCGCGAGCGCTGAAACTTTTGTGTACGAAATACTCGATGTTTTTTGGGGGAAACATGTCTAACAATGCCGATGCCATCGTGTGATGCAATGCATTAACGAAGAATCTGATTCTTGGGAATAATGAAAACTCCGCGTGGCAAATTTATCTCCCGGCTATATATAAGTAATTTCAAGATGAAATTCGAAGCCGAGCTATGGTGAAACGCTGCGGTCTCAGATATAAAAAGAGTGATCAGAAATTGTATCAGGATTCGAAAACTTAATATGATACGTCGTACAACTGGCGGTGGAAATATACCGGCTTTTTCCAAGCGAGCTTGATAATTATATGAGTATACTGGCAGTCGAGGATGCCGTAACACACTGAGACCGAATGAGAAAAAATAGATACGAGATTGAAATAAGTATCAATTAAAATAACTTTTTTTACAGTATTTTTTACGAATCCATTTCCCTCTTGATCGATATAAAAAAAAGGTCTGCAAAGAAAAATCGTTCAATTTAAATGGATTTTTCATTATCCTTCATCATTAATTGCTGATACTTATTGATAAAAACGGTCAGTCTAAGAAAATTTTCTGAGAAATTTTTTTTTCATTCTTGTTTAAATTTATATAGCAATTAAAAATATTAAAGAATCTTTTTTAACATCATCCGTAAAAGTTGTAGAAAGATACTAAAAAATCGATTTTATTCGAACGAATTTCGAATCGAAACAATCAAGGGAGTAGTGCCACAGACACACACGTCTACAACACGAGGTTAGGAGACGAGTCAGCGATAAGAGTCTATCGAACCGCACTATGATACATAGCAGTCACTCGTATTGTAGACGTTACCTCCGTATAGTTTGAATACCTTCGTTTCTGTTCGTTACAATTGTATATTATCCGGTAGAACCACCCAAGTCCAGTTTTGTCGTAAATTGAGTTAAAATCGGTTTTCATACTTTGAAACAAGTACTTTTCAAGAAAAAATATCAAAGTATACCGAAGTGCAATAATATACTCCTAGAATAGCCACGCACTTAACCGTCCAAGTTCACTTGCCGGAAAATCATAGCCAGAAAAAACGCCCAAGTTTACTTGTATTCAGAGTAAATAATTTAAGCATACAAAATAAGATAGAACAGGTCCGGAAGTAGCCATAAATTAAAAAAGAAACGTTTTCTAGATTCTGTGTACCGCGAAAAAGTGCGCATTTTTTCTTGGATTTAGTCATATATGAAATATCGATAATTTATGAGTTATACACAATATTTATAAATTACGTTAAAAATAAAATGTGCAAAAAACATAATGGAAAAAAACCACTCTCTGTTGTTATATCCGTATACCCTTATAACAACAGACGCTGAAGACGATGAACCGCTCCGCTTTTAATTATCGCTCGAAAACAAACAGCCTTTAAAACACTAGCATAACGCGCAATTACGCGGAAAAAAAACCTTATCTCCGTGCGGCGTATCCGTCAACAATAAAGCAGGATGGTAGGGAAAAAAAAGCAAGTTCGAAAAAACGACCGGTTAGCCGACTCGCTTAAACAAGCGGGACTGCGATAAAGATGAAAGGGGCGCGAAAAGCGCGAGAAACAGAGAGACAGCGTCGGGGGAAAAGCCCAGTGCGAGAAAATAAAAGGAAGCCGGGTTGGGGGAGGGGGGGGGGGTCCGGCGCGCTTTCAATTTGCGAGTTGACTCAAACAGGTCTCGCCGGGACATTTTTCCATTCGTTTATTTTAATTCCCGCGCCCTTTCCCTCGGTTTTTCAACGCAGATATAAACGCGGTCCCACGAGCGCTCTTCACGCGGCCTGGTGTACACACTATATATTAGCGGCGTTCCATACGCGCAGCACTTGTCCGTAGCGACTCGGCTTTATTTTTTTTGCCGCAGTAGCAGCTCGGATTTGTGTACCTCCGCCGTGTCCCATACTGTCCATTTGTTTCGAATGCGTTTTTTTCGTTACGCCGAACGCGTGCCGTCGTTTGTTGTTCGAGTCGCGCTTTTCAGCAGCAGACTGACCGAACGCGGATTCCTTTTCTGCAGTCGTGGCTATACTGTGTTTTTCAGCTCCCTTTCATCTCGTTTTCGGCCTGGCCGATTCCTTTTCTAGCGATCTCTGCTGTGCGGACTTCTTTTGAGAGGGGGAGGGGGGGGGGAGAAGAAAGGAGTAAGGCTATACTCGCGCCGCCGGCGTCAAAGGGATAGCCGGCCGGCGCCCCAAAGAAAACGGAAGCGCATTCATGGGGGTTTCCGTGCTTTTCTCGCGCTGAACTTCTCTGTGGCTTTATGCTATGGCCATTGGACTCCTTCTTCGCGTCTTGTCTCGCGGGCTTTTAGAAGCCGCGACTGAACTCTCCCTCTCTCTCTCTCTCTCTCTCTCTCTCTCTCTCTCTCTCTCTCTCTCTCTCTGTGAAAATTGGCAGTTTCTCTCTCTAAGGGGTGTGTATAATCTTTTGCCCGATGTTATGGTGTTGGGTATCGATCGATAACGAGCTGAAATTAGAGCGAGTTAAATATAGTGCATTTCCCCTTTAAGCAAGAATTTCGGAATATCAAGCCCCGGAGAGGCTGGAGGGATCTTATGTAAATGGCTATATATACGCACCGGGAGGATGAACCTAAAACTAAAAGCCCTCGGGCATAGGTGCAGACGTATACCCGTTAAATATAGTCTCCCGGCTCTTCACATTGAAACATCTCCGAGAAATATTGCAAGCTATATATGGCGGTGTAGACACGTATAATCAATGAAGGGAAAATCATGTACGGTTTATGGTTAAAAAAAACTTGCATGCAAATATTATTTGCCATCGCATTACTCACGATACGCCGTCGTGCGCAACTCAGGCATCGTACACTATGGCTTACCTGAAACAGAAAGCAAAGTTATCATCAGAACATGACACTCAAACGTTGCGATCAACATTCCTTATGATTTAAAATTTCCGCAAATTTAAATTATTCCCACGGAAGCGCGCACTTTTTCCGTTGGTTAAATTTTTATTGAAACTGATGCAACCAAATAAGTCACCGCAATTCCACCTCTCCGAAAAAAGAAACGTTATAATATAATAGTCCCTCGGAAAATAAAGACTAATCCGTCGCATTAGAAACTCTCTCCGGGCGCTTATTAATCGTCGTTTATATAATATCCAAGCCGCATTCATTAAACAATTACACGGCGTACATCCGACAAAGCGAAGCCAGCGCTCAAAAGGAAGCGCAAAAAAGAAGCCGAACAGAAGGCGCAGAGGAAAATCCATTGAACCACTGGGTCTGTATATATATATATATATATATAAGAGAGACGGGCTGGTGTTCTCTCAGGAAACAATTGAATCACGAGCGGCAGGAAATTAAATTACTCGCCGTCGACGCGGGAAAGGACGAGAAAGAGTACATAGTATATAGTTGTGTAAGGTACGAGTGGCGGCGGGTATAATTGTGTAGAGACACGCGCGGGTGGGCGACAATGTCTCGTCGCGCAATTCGTCAGCCAGCCGTTTGACTTGAGCGTCTACGATTCGTCACTGCCGTAGCTGCGGAATTTCCATCTTGCCTCTTGTATATCTCCTTTCGGCTGTTGAGAATCGCATTCGGTGGATTTTTTTTCGTCCAAGTGTTTGCGGTTGTCGAGATCGTAAATTGGAAACAAAACTCTTGACTATGCGCCGTCAGCAGTGGACTGGTTAAGCGGGTAAACCATACATAAAGTAAATATATACGCGCACTTGATCAGCCAACGATTCTTTGACTCTCTTTTTTTCAATCGTCTATTTCCCCCTCCAGCTGCGCGAATCAGAGACGTTATCACTTTCTCTCTGTCGAGCTTTTTCCTGAGTTATCGCTCTCTGTACTGGCGCATCATAATATGCGGGCGTTGCAGCCGTTATTTGATTGTTTGCTTTGTGAAAAGCGCAGTGATTGAACCGAACGCTACTACTACAAAAACAGCAGTCACACTACGTATACTACTGTGCGCGAGAGAACCGTGTCATTTTTCTCCTCGTCGAGGCGTCGCTCTCTTGAACTCGGTTTTCGTTTTTTAAACGGAAATATTGTGCGAGTATCGTGTGTAATATATATAAAATAGCGATAAATATAATAAATGGAATGAAATTCATATATATATATAAATAAATTCGACGCGAAAGATTGCACCGGCGCGTCTTGAGTACACACATACAGCTGACTTTTTGAATTCTTCCGACAACATGCATTTCCGATTCAGCCGCCTGCGAAATAACGTTTCTGTCGGCGCACCGACGCAGAGACGCAACGCTATATTTCGCGTACAGGATGCGGGAACAAAAACTCGTTTGCTTTTAGATATATAGAAAAGCTCCGCGTGAGTGAATAAATTATAGATCAGCGCGTACACCTCTAATATTAAATGAATCAGCAGCGTTGTCAGCTGTTGTGGACCTTATCAGGTATGCGCTAGAAATAACGTAGAGAGAAAATCGATAACTATATACAGCAGGTGATCTGCAACGTTTGAACGAGAATTCGCGGTTATATGAAATTATTGTCTTTATACTCGGTCCGCCTGCGGGCGGGAGCTTGCGGCGGCCGCGGTATTAAATTTTTCCCGCGCTAGCGCGTAACGATTCGGTAAAAAATTTTCCGGAGTAGAGAGCGCAGTGTAAATTTTACAGCGGCGGCTTTCCGAAACTGCCGTAAAATGCGCGCGTCGTATATGTATGTGTATACGCACGTATATATGTATATACCGCGCCGCGAGAAATTCGAGCTACGTCGCCGCATTCTTCCGCGAGCTTGTATATTATCTCGCGAACAATATGTGCGCTCTCAAGGAATATACTCAATAAAAACAATAATAATAATAATAATGTTAAGTATGTAAAAGAAAAGACGAACAAGGTGCGAAATCTGGTCGAGGTTGCGCGAACGAAGAAAATAAAGGGAGCGTTGTTTGCTCGTGAATATTTTTAAGCGTTTCTTTTATTCGGACTCATTCCGATGCGGCAAGCGCACAATTTTCGTATTTATTATTTCCTTCGCGAATTTTCCGACTGCCATGAGTGTGTATGTACCGTGTATATATATGCACAAACTGTAGAGACACGCGCGAGCGTTTCACGCAAAGCCTCGAGGTATGAATTCTTCAGAAAAATCTTGTGTGCGCCCGGGCGCATGTTCCGGAAATATTTGTGCCGAGGCATTTCAGAAATGCGAAGCACTACTTTAACCCGGGGTTTTGCTCATCGTCGAATCGCTCTTCCCCGTCTTCGCTCTCCTCTCCTGTACGCCTGTATACAGCTTTTGCAACCGAACGAACGAGTTGTCGTTTCGAGTTTATACTGCCGAGGCTACGGGCTTTAAACGAAAATAAATGTCGTTGTTGCGCGCGCCCGAGCTTGATTGCCCACACATCACGCGAGTATATACGATGCATTAAATATTCATTCAATTAAAAGAGCAGCTTTTTTTATAATCGATATTATACTAAAGAAATCCATGTATACGTATGTACGTATAATAGTATAGATATAGATCAGTCGATAAACGCGGCTCTCGCTCGGGAAAACCAAATAAGGGCCGCAGACAGAGAGTATAGTGCAGATGCACCGCACTCGTATACGTATATATATATAGAGAGAGAGAGAAAGAAAGAGAGAGACAGAGAGAGAGAGAGAGAGAGAGAGAGAGAGAGAGAGAGAGCGGACGTTGACGGGCCAGGTTAAACCGGGCGTCGGCTTCGTCTCTCCCTCTCTAGCTGACGTCACTATCTCGGCACGAATTGAAACGCGAAGCCATCTGCGCGCGCGGGGCTGTTTATCTCGCGAGTTTTCCGCGCGACACATTGTCACCGCGCGGCGTAGAAGTCGTTGGCGCGCTTTTAATGAAACGCCGCAGCAGCAGCAGCAGCAGCCGTTTCGCAGCTCCGTCTGCATAGCCGGATGCGAGATAACCGCGCGCGACGATCTCTTTTCACCCTTTTCCGTGTCGAGCCCGCGAGCGGTATGCGCAGCTGATGATGACGCGGCGGCTCGGGCTTTGATAGGCACGAGTGTCATAGTCGCGCGATGAGTTCCTTTAGTGGAAGGAAAGCCAGCGATGGGCGAACCTCGTCGATTCGCGATGCTTTGTTCGCTCGCTTTTTTTCGCAGTTTTCTCTTTAGCTGTTGATACACGTAACCGTTCTCACCTATCGCTTTTTCCGCTCAAGCTTTTCTGCGAAAACGAGACTGAGAGAGGGATAGGAGCGCACCGTGTATGTGATAAATAAATATACTCGCGTTGAAAGCGAGGAAACTAAATTTCGAGGCAAAATATATCGCGCGCGCGCCCGAAACTTTGCGAGCAGCATTACATAGTTAGCCAAGATACACCGCTAAGTAGTAAGGCTGCGGCTGGCGTCAGACGCGGAGAATAATTATACGCTTTGGAAATTTACAAGCCACGTACAAAGGATTGGGCGCTTTTTTCTAAAAATGTACATGCCGAGCATTGTGAGACATGCTTTTTTTTAATGCTTACTCCTTTGAACGTGACTCTCTTTTTCATACTATTATGTCCGGCGTTAGGACTAGTGTGGTTACACTCTCATTAAGATATGCGGCACGTAAAGCCAACACAGTTTGTGAAAAAGTATTTATATCAGTACCGGGAGTATACGGAAAAAAAAATCTTATTCGCACATTCCAAAATTACTCTTACATTGTTCTTTTGGCTTTATCAAGGAGACACATTTCAACAAGATGCCATCAGTGCTCAATATTTTTTTAACCGATTGACAAGGATCTTTATGACCTTTCAAAAAATTTCAAAGTTGTCATATATTGATTGTTGGTTGAAGTTTTTTCCAATTTACTTATATAATATATATAACTGAGTTGAAACTTTACAAAAATGAAGCACATATGAAGGATTAAATACTTTAAGCATTAGCTTAAATCTACCTGTGATTTTTGTTCAATACTATACCAATTTTTAATTAGTTCTTTATAATAATAATTTTTCAATAATATAAAGTATAAAAGAAAAAATTCTTTAATTCAAGCCAAAAAAGTATAACTTTAAGATCGAGTAGTACACTAAATGAATAAAAAGTGTAAAGTATCTTCTTGCATATTCTAAATAACTCGAAAAAGAGAACATTTTCCCTAGATTTCGTCATATATACAAGTACTGCTTGTGTAATTCTCGGATCGAAATGAGACCCACCGCTTCGGCGGTAGTAATCTCATTTTATACTTTTTCAAACTCATTTGAAAGTAGTAAACTTTTTGCCAGAATTATTTGCACGCGAACGTTTTGAAATATACGTGCATAGTATATTTTATTAGACTTCCCACTACTTTACGGCACGCTCGAATAGTGTTTACATAAACTCGGCGAAGTTTCTTATTAATTAGGATCAACTATATACGTAAAACTTGTGTAAAAGTAAAAACTCTCGCGGAAAAGAAAGAAAAACAATTATCGCACATAATTAAACGGGCATTCGAGCAATCGATATGTGACTCGAATTATACAAAAGAAGTGATATTATCGCTCATCGAAACTTTGTCAATTACTGAAAAATTAAGAAAATTACGATAGAGGCCGAATTTGAAATAATCCGATGAAAGCGTGTGATGACCGCGTTATATAATAAAACGAGGACAAACGCGTGCGGAGGACACTAGAGCAAACGAGCGGGCCAGCGTATACCAGCGAGAAATTATAATTATATTATACCGGCCGGCGGCGCAAAGAGAGCTAAAACGAGGTAATCGCGGCCCGCCGCCGCGCGATATAGTCGCCAGAGAGATCCGCGCTCTGGGACACATAAGCCCGAGGATTTTTGCGTACGCGGCGCATTTATGAAAATCCCGGCGACAGACCGCAACGTGTTCACCATCCCGGTATCACGGGGGGGGGGGGGGGGGGGGCTCTTCCGCGTCATGAAGTTCGCTGGAATGTTGCGGCAATTGTTTTGTGACGACATTTCGGCCCTGCCTGCTGGATTTATTTGAAATTCCGACGATTAACGTTCGCTTTAATTTGATGCATATACCGTGTATCTTGTCGAGAGAGCGAGCAAGCGAGAGAGAGAGAGAGAGAGAGAGAAAAGAAAAGCTACTCGGTACACATATCCGAAAATTACCTGAAATCCCGCATTAGCCGAAAGCCAGGGCTATTAACCAAGCTCAAGAGATTTCTATTTTCTCCTCGTACTGCATATATATACACCGCTATCTCGGCGCGTAATCCTCCGCGTATATGCAGCGCGAAAAAGACGGCAAGTAGTGCGGCTGATGTCGTCGGCGAAAAAGCCTGCGAGGAGAAAAAGAGAGGAGAAAGAGAAAGTAGGTGAATATATCCCGAGACGCAAAGGAGATTTTCACCTGCTGCCGAGAAGCAACCTTGCTTAATCCTCTGCGGCCGAGAGCCTCGTGCATTACGGTTAACACCGCGAGTCGCGCGTCCGCGGATAATAGTTTATTCGCTCGCACGGCAGAGCTTTCTTTTTTTTTCTCTCGCTCTCACGGCCCCTGCATATATATATCCCTTCCGCACGTTTATATCGGCTTTAAATTGTGACAAATGGTTATGGAGGCGCGGCTGGGATATTTAGAATGCGCCGCTCGCTTTTTTCCCTTCGTATATTTCCGATTGTTGCAGCCGGGTGTACCGCACTGCGCGCGCGTGAGTTTTTTTTTGGTCCATCGTTCGTTCTCTCTCTCTCTCTCTCTCTCTCTCTATATATATATATATATATATATATATACCACGACGGTGGAAAGTGCACGCCGTTGTTTTCTCTTTTTCTTTTACAGCACTTTTCGAGTGCGCGCGTGTGTGTATTTGCATGCGAGAACGACTGGGTGGGTATACGCGCGTATTTTCGTTCGGTTTAGAAATCGATCGCGCGTGTCGAGAGGAGATTCGGTGGAAAAAAAGCGCGAACGAAGCTCCATATATGTATAGGTATACGATTCGGAGCCCTGATTGAATATATTTAATTCTGATTTCGATGGGATTTCTGCAGCAAAAAGAGCGAATGATATTATACAATATCAAAATTCTGCCAGGCGCGACACGCGCAGCAAAAGGCAATAATATCCTCGTAGCTAGTGAGCATGTCCGTCGAGGCGTGGTCCAGACGACGACAGTATAGCGGGAACAAAAGCGAACGAGGAAGAAATCGAACCAAGTCTGCCGCGCAGCTATATATATATATATATATATATATATATATATATACATAGTCCAGGACGAAAAGTGCAAAATGTGCAGTAGTAGCCGGGCCGTATAGTCAGCAGTGCAGCAGCGGCTCTTTTTCGCGCGGTATCCTATATATATATATATATATATATATATATATATAATACTGCTGCGCCCGACCGCCCGCGTACGTGAGCGCAGTCCGTACAGCGACGACGTTAAGGTAATGAGGCAAAATAAAATCCTGCTGAGAAGGAGCCGGACGAGCGACGGCAGGTGCATGTATATGTACCTATATACATATATGTGAAAGGCCAGCGTGTATATGCACGCGCGATATCCCGCGAGATCATCCGCGCTGGAATTTCTCAATTGGAGCGCGTAGTCCCTCTCTCCAATCGAATAATATCGGCATTCAATTTCGAAATTCCGAGCAGCCCGATAGAGCGAGAGAGAGGGAACTTATGGATTCTTAGCTGGGCATTTCTTGTTTAAGTTAGTATCAATGTCGATCGAATTCCGCGGCCAAGCTCTTTTGAGAGTTTCCGCGCACTCATTGTATATATATATATATACGCGAGATGTAATTTATTCGCGACAAAATTTTTCTGCTACGGCTGCAGCGGTCATTCGAGAATATTTTCGGAATTTCATTTTTCTGCGAACATCATTGGATATTATATCCGTATAGATCTTATGTACAAGGTGCGACTTTTACAAGAGAAAATGATTTGGGGATATGTTAATTATACACTATATGTATAATATTGCAGAAATTTACGATTCTTCTTTATTTCACAGATTTAATGCGCATGTGCTCCTCTGCACTAAGAAAAATTGGATAGTAAAAATTACTATCTCGGATGATAAAGTGGTTACCAACTCGAAAGATATGGAATTTTTTTATCTTTTATAGTAGAATTTACTATAAAAAAATATTAATTTTTACTATCTCAGATATTAAAAATTATTATGGCTTCCAACGAAACTTCCTCAACAATTTTTACTATCTTTTATAGTAAAATTCACCATAGGCGATATTAGTTTTTACTATCTCAGATAATAAAAATTGTTAAATACAAAATATAGTATAGCAATTTTTTTGTAAAATAATACAGATGAATCAAACATTACTTTTTTAGTTATTAATATATATTGATACACGCAAGATATTTAGTGTATACATCACGTCCGTATTTCCATTCTCCTCTTACCCTTATGCCGTTAACATCTACTTCGACCGCTAGATGGAGTCTGGTAAATCCGTCTCGCGAGTGGCTAGAATTCTGGTTGGTTAGTATCTAAGAACGAAAAAATGTTCCCATCCTAATAATTGTAATGCGAACATTGCGAAATATGTAGCGTTAAGTGCGATATCCGTGTAAGTAGTTGCGAAAGCATAGGAATAGGGTTAACTGTTTAAGAAATTAAAATATGTAAAATAAATAATCTCTACTATAAGCGAACCATAATCAATCAGCAAGCGATCAATAGTAAGTTCGAACGTTAGAAATAGATTATAAAACTTTCGATTTTGTTTACAAAGGTATAAAAATAAATTTTACTATACAAGATAGTAATATTTATCATCTCAACATTTATTTGCTGGATAATTTTTACTATCTTAGATAGTAAAATTTAAAATCTTAAGGGTAATAATTTTTACTATCTTGGGATAGTAAATTCTAATATCTGGAAAGTATGTAACAACTTTATTATTATAGATAGTGAAATTCCTATTTTTTTTTAATTTTTACTATTAAATTTTTTTCAGTGTGTCTTAAAAAAGAGTGATGGCTGGATATTGTGAAACTATTAGGCATGAAGATTAGAGTATAAGCTACAAACAAAAATCCATAAAAAACATTCTAAATTTGAAGTATGTTAATCACTGCTATTACAAATATATTTTATATTAAGTTAAGAACATTACATACATATGTTAAAAAATATTATTTATTGTAATTTTATAAAAATATTTTATATACTAATAAAATAAAAGTTTATGGAAATGCTTTCTAATTAATTACAGCTTCAATGACCAACTTTATCGTGTATTATAAACCTTAGAAGTTCTTTTAATAAACAAAGTTTATTCACTAATATTTCATAATTGTATAAACTTTATATAGTATATATGTGTTTAACATTCTCAAAATCTTTTTTAAAGTACTGCATTTTCATCGTTGCATATGCTTAGTTTAATATTAAATAATATTTATTTTTGTTTTATTTCAACAACTCTTATCAATAAGGTAAATTTATATTATTTATTAAAACTTTTTGCATGAATAAGAATCAAAATCCTTACTTGTGATTCATACAAATATACAATATGTACTTTGTTTGTGTATATATATATATATTTCGGTTAGTGTCGGTACTAGCCCTCTGCTGATTTAACTTTCATTGCTGTATTAAAATCTGGAAAATTATTTTAAGTACTCTAGTCTTGATGCAGTTAGGAATAGACATCCGTTGGAATGGCGCCAAAATTCAAACTGTTTGAGTATTATAAGTTAAACGTTTAATATCATGATTTTAATCTATTATTTAATCATTGTGCGGCTATGATTGATAAAATGATTATTTATTGATTTATAACTTAGCATTTATATGGGCATTATTATTATTATTATTTGATAACCTCAAAAACTATAATGCATTGTAATCTGCGTTGTTCGGGATAACTCTACTTATCTTGGAGATAGAAAATTGATCAAGACGAGATTGCATACATTAGTAATATCAAACAGCGAGATTTTGCTAGTCCATGAAAATATAAGAATTAGTTTTTGCGCAGGAAATATAGTGATTGAGATTTAACTATATTTAACAACGTTATCACGCCATTATAATTATATTTCTGATGAGTGCACGATAATGATTTGTCGATGATCCTAATATTATAATTAATATATACGACAGTAGGTGATTTCCTTTTATAACCTATTCAGCCGCGTCTATCGTATCGGGCAAAGCTATACGTAAAAAAATGTCAAAGTTCAAAAGATAAGCCCTTCTATAATTACCGCGCGAATGAAAATGATAAAAGTGCAAAGTGTAGCCAGAGCTTTATCGGAGAGACGATCCAATTCAAATTAGCCTATCGTCGGAAAATAGCTGCAGAGACTCGCTCTCGGAGTCGGCGAAATTTTCACCTCATAAAAGCCTCCTTTTCATCGCGCTGCCGCGCTTTATCAAATCAGTTCAGCATCACTAATTTGAGCTCCACCTCTCTCTCCCTCTGGCGCATAAGCACGCGATCCTCTACCACCACGACAATGAGTGAAACGAAAAAAAAGGACGAGAGGATAAAGAAGAAGTCGCTCTCCCGGAACGCGCAGTTATACGACTCGCGGAGCTTAAACGCGCACGACGATTTCTTATCAGCAAAATGAGTTTTTGTCCGTGAATGCTATCTGGCTGGCGACGTTGAGCCGGGAGACTCACTTTTTTCGACCCTCTCTCTTTATCCCTCTCCGGCGCAGCAAAAGCGGGGGAGAAAGCAGCGCGACGCAAATTGAAACAAATGGAAACTTATATGCATCGCGGCACATTCCGAGTTTTATTGCCAGCTCATTTCATCTCGCGCACACAGCAGCAACAGCAGCAGCATAGTTTTATCGGTGTTACGGTGTTATGGTCTTTCCTGTTATTGTCGAGACCGGTGACCCCGCGCCAAGCTATGGCGACAATGACCATTCGCCTCGTGAAGGGAAACTAAAACAATCCGGTCTCTCGCTCTCTTTTTTCATTCTTTCCTTCTCGCTCTCTTTCGCTTTTCCTTCTCGGCGCAGCGCATACTTTTTTATTATATCTCGACGGCGTTTCTTGTCGCGCGCGTTCTGATTTTCATTTTGAAGAAGCGACGCTGCTGCTGAGTTGACGCATCTGCGCAGTGCGTGTGTGTGTGTGTGGGTGTACTCGAAAATCCAATTTCTTGGCTGGGGCGCAAGCGAGGAGGAGAGAGAGACGCTTTACGACGTTTTTCGGTTGCCAAAGCAAGCTTTCGCCAGAATATTCACGCCCTCGTTCTCGCAACCTTCCACACTTTTTATTACCCGATTACAAGGAAACAAGGATTATTATTGAGCGGTTTTTTCTCCGGGGACTTGACGTAACTGCGTAGGTTTCATCAATCTTTATACTTATTTGTGTAACAATATATATATTTAACAGTGCGAATAAATTGTTAATTACACGCTATAGAAATACTGATTAAACGCTTTGAATAATACTTGATACTCGTAAAAATTGTATAAGGTCAGTGTTGGGATATTATAGATTAAATGAGTTAGTCGCGCATAAGAGAAATATACTTTGATTTTTTCATATTTGATTGGTTTCATATATGCCATTGCCATGATG
The DNA here is from genome assembly GCA_020010945.3 of Muscidifurax raptorellus. Lineage (NCBI taxonomy): Eukaryota > Metazoa > Arthropoda > Insecta > Hymenoptera > Pteromalidae > Muscidifurax > Muscidifurax raptorellus. The sequence goes on from CM052078.1 coordinate 26,711,438, forward strand.
ACGCCATTCTAAATAAGATTATTGCGAATACACGTATTATATCACAGGAAAAAGTCGTGAATTTCCATAAATGAACTCGTATAAGTTTCCCAAGGAAACATCGTATGTTAATCGTTCTTCTCAATCTTCAAATCCTTGGTAAGACACACAAATAAGTGTACTGCAGCTCACAAAGACAATTGAAATGCGGCCAACTTAAACGTTTGAATCTAGATATATGTATACATATAATGTGTACGCTGGAATTAAAGTGTACCAGTTGGAATGAGTAACGTGTGTTTTGTTAAGGTAAAACTAGATCAAAGAAGAAAGTAGCAAGTTCAGTGAGGTTAGTTAGGTAGAACAACGAGAAGTAAGCGACTTAGTTAACTCTCCCGCGTATAAGATAACTCGGTCCATTTTATTGTTCCACAGTACCCTGCTTGAGTGTATAGTCTTCTAATACACACTCGAGCTTTACAAATTTTTCAGCCGAATATAATGAAATCAAAAGGCTTCAAAGACGTATTACTCTATAACGATCTAAACAAAGACGAGCCGCGCATCGCGAAATGTTTCATTCAACCAGCCTATTTCCGCGAGCTAACAACTCCCGAAATATAAGCGTGAGAGTGAGAGAACTCTGGGCTTTATCACCGCAACTTTGCTCATTCTATATCTCGCCTCGCAAAGTCCATATCAGCCACGAATCAGCGCAAAACGTCGCGCCGGTGGCGGCGGCTGACTGGGACCTATATATATATACAAGCTGAGAAAGAATGAAGCCAACCAAGCGAGGAAAAGAGAGGACTCAAGCGGGAAAAAGCCAAGAGTCTCCGCAGGGCGCTGCGCACAACAGAAAGATAAAAAGGAAAGCTGCGCGCGGGAGAAAGTTATTCAGAACTCAGAGCGGCGTGATACATAAAATATGTAAGTTTTAAGAGGCGCCGGCAGTTATTTTCCGCTCGACATCCGCTGTACGCGCTCGCGTCTCCAAGGCGTCACCTATATATAAGCTGCGCGCGCAGCTCGTCTTTTCCCGCCAAAAAGTTTGAAAAAAAGGTGCGAGCGCAAGCGGCGACTGCCCTCGCGAGACTTCTCTGCGCATCTTGCACTTTTATACATATACATAGACCGCGTGGGAGGAAGAGAGGAAGAGATAGAGAGCGGAAAGCGATTCGACTCTCGACTGCTGTCTGAAGGCTCGGAGATAGCGAGTTTACAGCGTGCCACCGCCGATACACGATATATGTATATATACACGTACTTTGCCATCGTCTGGCTGTCAGCTTGCGGCGGACTCTGTGCTGTCTTGCGTTTATTCACCGGAGCAGCAGTGAGAGATCGATCTCTTACTTTTCGAATGGATTTACTTGCATCCTTCGGAAGGGTTGAGAAATTGATACATGGCGAGCTTTCAATGTAAATAGATTTCTCTGCGGTTATATAGGTGCGATTGCCATTTCGCGCGCGATCTATTGTTTCCCCTGCGCGGATAAAAGTATATATAACTCGGTATAAACGAGAAGGTGAAATATACAGCGAGATAGGCTGCAACAGCGGATGGAAATTAATCCCTGTTTAAATTGGCATCACGGAGCGAAGCCGCGGGCTAATTTTTCCGCAAGCTCGTTCTCGCGCTCCCCCGGAGACGTATAGTCTCGGCGCAATCCGAGATGAATCTCGCAGCTGCGTTATAAGCACGAATGAGTAAAAGCGAAGAAATAAAGTGTGTACCGAAACTATAATATTATATAACAGAGGCGAGAGATATACAATGATCCTCGCAGGAGTACATCGCAGTATATATATATGTGTAGTATTATAGTATAGAGGATGAAGCTCTCGGTGCGAGTAGACAAAGAGCAGTGTAGTGAGAGCGCGGGGGTGGAGAAGGAGGAGGCAAGCAGTCGTCATTACGTTTCCATTTCTGCGCTGGCCGAGAAGCCAAGGTGGCGAGCCGTCGACTCCGTCCTAACGAGCGCTAGGATGTGGCGCGAGCGCGCACGATAACCAACGAGTTCGTCAAAGTAATTCGCTCTTCGCGGACGCCCCATTCCGGTCACGTACGCCGCGCGGACGTTCGCCTCTCTCTCTCTCTCTCCCTCTCTCGCTCTTATACTCTGCTCACCTTATTATCCTACGTTTCCGCGCCCACGTTTCCACAAGCCTCTTTATGCGCCCTCGACTAACTTGCCTTTGCTCCTCTCTCTCTTCCTCTCGAGCGCTATGGCGTGCATATAGCGCTGTTTCGGGCCCCTTTTTTATATTTTCATTAGTACTTTTATGATTATGGTTACGTGTTTTATGCGAGCTGTTTGTAGTTTTAAAAGTTGACTTTCCCGGAGATGAGCTGCTTTATAATGATGATGTTGTTTGAGAAATTTTCCACCGGGCTTTCGTTAATTTAATTTGCGATGGAGAGATGCTGAGCGCGATGATGATGATGATGATGATGATTATAATAATATTTAATCATTTGGTTCGTATAGAGTTGCATTTTGAAATAAGCTTATTTTTCAACTTTCTCTTAATTATTTACATAACGATTTTAGAATTTCTTTTTTCAGAAGGCACTATATAAGATTTCACAGAGATTATCTTTATCTGATAAGGTCTATACAGTATAATATATAAGCCGCAAGATATATACCATTCGATTATTTATTAAAAAAAAAACAATTTTTCTCAGTGCAGCACAGGCTGTAATCAAGCTCTCCGCGGAGGAGTAGCCTTAAAAAACACGCAATACCAAAGTAAACTGCGATCAAGATCCCAGACGAGTGTAATTTTTCAGAATAATACTCGAATTACATACACCCGAGCCGTATGCATATACGTATACACGCAGAAGCTACAAGGGGAAAAAAGTGCCCAACCCCTTAGCGAAACCTCCTCCCCATAAATCGCTACATTATCTTATCTCCGAGCGGTACGCCGCCCCCTTTTTTTTCAACCTGTTGTTTGTTCGCGCTGGCGCAATCTCGCGCGCCCGGGCGCTCGGAAAGCTCGCAATTAAAATAAAGATAACCTTCGGATATTTTACTTATGACGCACCCCCCCCCCTCCCCCTCTCCCGAACTGTTCATACATTCCCGACTTAATCTGCGAACACGAAAGCGCTGAAAATGGGACAAACTCGCGCTTCTTTTCCTCCTTTTTTTTCAATCGGGAAAATTCTAATCAAACGAGCTTTTTTCGCTTTCGCGCGCGGTGCAGATTTATTTCGCGGCGACGGCGAACCGTTCACAATTTACGTCCCGGGGATTATTTACGAGGGCGACGCTATTGCGCGCAGCGATAACAATAATGCACGCGCTTGATTTTATTGACCGACAATGTGGCCGGGGCCGAAAAAAAATTTTTTTCTTCTTTTTCCGAGCCGGCGTCCGAACTTCATTTCCGGTATTTCGCGCGATCGTATATATATATGTAGTGTCTGCGCTGCTCACGCGAAATGTCGATTTTTTGTTCGCGGCTTTTTCGCAGTCGATGATACATGATGGCCGAGCGCTGACGGAAACTGTGTTTTTTTTCGCGCTCGCGCGCATTAACGGGGGTCACTCTTGTCTGTTGGTTCACAATCATCAGCGGCCGACGCTTTGGCTCTTTGGACGTGACGAGGTGTGTGCTTTTGTAGTGGACATATATTTTTTTACCGTATATATGGATAGATAAATATTTTGTCGTGGGAGGGCTTGTAATCAATGCGAGAGAATTTTAGTTTAAGTTCGAATATTGAATACGAATATACATGTTTGCGAAAGTATGAATAATTATTTATTTCATTGAGTATATATGAATTTGATTGATCTACGACGATCATATAATATAATAGAATATACGGTTTTATTTAAACAATTCAAAATAGTATACGCATGTGTGTAACTATGCGTGTGACAGTTTTGTTTCTAGCAATCTCAGTCGCTGCAACAATGATGTTGCTGACGATAAACATCGCGAGCTTTTAAGCTGATTCAAATATTAATTATGCGAATCAGGTGACATGAACTTTCATTCGCTCTAATTACAATGCTATGCTATATTTTTAGTCGCTATACCTATGCAGCTGTCAACTTTGACAATCTATCAGGAGAGATTGCCTTTTATTGTGGATTTTATTTCGAATATAATGCGGAACACGTAAATAACAATACAAAAACGAGAATCCTTAAATTCCATTTACAAAAATTCAAAAATATATTTTTCATATGACACTTGCCCTGAATATAAAAAGTCATCAGCCCCTGCTAAAAAGTGATATTTTCTACTCAAAAACAATATTTTGATAATTATAACATATTATTATTTTTAAAGTAAGTTATGATATATTTATATTAATGTATAAAGAAGTTTTGTATTAGCTCTGTAAAGTCATGCGATCTAATGCCGTCAAAATATGATCAGTTTCATGGTGCAGTTGTATAAGTTCATTAGATAGATCTTTATAATCTTAAAAGTTATCAATGTAATTTCACTATCCGACAAAACAAAAGGCACGAAACATTTTCCCGAATAAATATCCACTTTTTGAGTCAATAGTCACTCACTTGATAATGAATTTTTCAAGTGCAATCTACTCAGCTTTTTTATACTATTCTATATATATTTATTACAGGAGGACGAAGTAACGACGCGGGATTACCCATATATATTAAATCGTATCTCGAATTAGAAAAACGTATATATATTTTGTGTGCAGGATGAAAAGTTTGTTAGAAGAAAGTTTAGAATTTTTCTATCCACGCTAAAAAGTTTAAGTTTATTCAGAAGTTAGTCTTTGACTTTTATTTGACTTTCTTATTGCAAAATGTCAATATCTCCAACAAAATATCTTGTTTAAGACGTCAAAGAATTCATAATACGCGTCAATATTTCCGCATCGGAGAGACATTCTTTCGAGCATGATTTATTTATCATGTTTAAAACGATACGCAAATAAAATTGCCCGTCGAAAAATCCATCCGAACATTGAAAGTCATACGGTTACCCAAACCATGTTAATGTATATATATATATATATATATATATATATATATATATATATATATATATATATATACGTATACTAAAAACTTATAATATCCCCTCGCTGCCCAATCAGCGAATTTCGAAATTTCGCCTTCAGCGCGAGCGACATTTTTACTAGCCCTTATCACTTGGCGCTCGCATAAAAAAATTCATGCGAATCCGGGAGTCGCGGCTGGCCTCTGGGCCCGCGTCGGCCGGACCGAGAACGCATTTCTCGCGCGCGCCCTCAGCGGCCAAACTTTTTTATCCCGCGTTTTTTATTGCTTTTTGACGGACATTCACTGCGACGGCACGATAGCACGTGTAGCGCCGTAAAAAAGCTGCCGGCGTAAAATCTCGCGCCCGCTCCTCCCTTTTCACTCGGAAGAGTATACGTGCGCAGTGTGTATACAGGTGTGTGTGTGTGTGTGTGTGTGTGTGTGTCGCGCGCGCGCGAAAATTCTTATAACCTGCGGCCCCCGCGCTCGCGGCGTGCATAAAAGATCGCGGCCGCGAGAGGTGAACGCGGAAAATATATTTACGCGCGGTGTGTGTGTACGCGCGCGTGAAAAAATTATATGAATTCTGAAATTATGGAATTCTTGACGGGATTCGGCTACCTAAAACTTTTGCGCAGTTCTCGCTGTTTCTGGCTTTCGCCGAGGGTTTGTAGGGGAGATGTTAAATTATTTATTTTGCGCTTGATTGCTGTAACTCGATGCAACGCGATGCATGTTCTCGTTCATGAATTCGAAATAATTCTTGAAATATAACGCGCACTCGGCACACTATAACACAATGAGTTTTGACCAGTCGGGTATTATTGTATCCGCTTCTGGAAATTCATAATATTTGCGCGGAATAGCTGTTCTACGAATATTGCTTTGGTGCATGAAAATATAGTTATAATATATAATTAATATACAACCCTTTTGAGACGGAGCTGAATATTTCATTTTGTCATCGTTTATAATGATGAAAGTGAATAATAATCTATAGGAATATTCAGTAAGATGAAATATTAAATTCATTTCTATAATTAGGAGTGTACGTTGATAGATAAATATTATCGGCATCATTGCCATTTTTATCGTAAGAACGTTGATGTTTATGAAATGACGTTACGGATGTATTGCACTTACAGCGATATCATGAGATTCAAATAAAATGTATTTTCGCTTCGGTCAGCTTCGTGCTCGAGTAGACTAAATCTAGATGCTGAAACTTTTCTTGTTTCAGCTTTGGGCAGCTCGTATGCGTGACTTATTTCATGGAAAAATACGCTCTGATAACACAGCGTCTATATATATAATTATACCTTAAACACACAGACCAGTCAGTTCTCGCGTGTATCAGAGCTTGAATAACTGGTCAATAAACGATTTATAATTTAGATTGAAAAATTGAATTTTTTTCGCAAAATATATACGAATGGAAAGAAGCACTTATTGAATGCGGTCAAAGGAAACTGGACGCATCTGCATTTCCGCATTACTTTTTCATCCAATGGATCGAAATTGAAGCGATTATTAAAAATTTTTCATAAGGCTTAAGAGCTCGTCGTTTTATAATTTAATCTATATTTAACCATTCCTTTTTTTCCCTACATAATTCCTCTTTAATATTCCCGGCACGAGCTGGCCGCGCCATTAATCTTCTTTTTAGAACTAAGTGTCTGTCACTTTGTACGACGTTATAGTGAAATATCGGGATCGTCAATATCAGTGCGCAACCGTTTGGAGATTGAAAGAAAGAAAATTCAAATTATACATTTAGCCTCCGAGATGAGAGAGCTTCAAAATTTCATAATCTCGCTAGCAAAGGAGAACGCGTACACACACACACACAAACAAGTATACATAATAATAAGTATATGCGCATATCGAAAATCCAAATCTCGAAATTGAATCCAAGGTAAAACGTTTCTAATCAAGATAAGTATACGAGATAAGAGCTCGAGGCCTCTGGTACGTATATATGCGTATAATACTCACCGTGAAGAACGGCGAAAAAACTGAGGGCGCACACGAAGAGCGATCGAAGACTCGTGTTTGCCATTCTGCTGTTTCCCCTCCTTCTGCTTGATGTGTATTATATACGTATGTGTGTCTCTCCTCCTGCTGTTCTCGTTCACTCTCCGCTGGAGCTTTTGTCGGCAGCGCGAAATTACGAGCGTGTGCAGTAGGTATATACGGAGTACGAGTGGCTGCAGCTCTCACGCCTTGGCGATAATCGCGGCCTTCATGACGCCCCCTGCCTACTTGACCTCGCTGCTTTTCCGGATACGCTGCTGGTAAAGCTGGGCTCTCGGTGTACAGGTCGAATCGGGCGGATCAGCCGGTGACCGGAAGGCTCGGGGCGTAACGATCGCCGAAGATTCTCATCGCGCGACGTTCCGGAGCTTGCAGCTGCGGCGAACCGATTTCGGCCTGTAATTTCCAGCGTAGTCCTTTTGTGCTTCTTTACTCTTGGATGGCCGGAAAGCCAGCCGAGCTCCAATTAGCCGTCGATTTAATCGCGTTACACACTTATCTCATCGGCTCTTTTTCCCCTCGGTAGCCGGCGCTTCTTCTTTGCTCTCAGCCAGGCGAAAAGAAAGTTCGCCGAGGCGCGAGCCAGCTCCCGACGGCCAATTATTCTTGGGGATAAAATCGGCCGCTCGGAAATCCGCTCGAAAAAGTTACAGCTGCTTACTCGAGCTGCTCCCGGCGTTGCACTGCCGACGAGCAGCGAGGCCGGATCGGCGACATATCGGTATGAGGCGCGCGCGCGCGCTCGCGCGCGGCTTGTTATCGCTCAACGACGGATGATAAAACACTCTCGAGCCACAAGTCCGTACTTATCTGTGGAAACTGGAAAAACCGAGGATCGTCAAAACAGAGCAGCGGCAAAAAATCGGTTTGTCCGCGTAAACAAGCCAGCCGATGTTTTCGAGCAGCTGATCTCACAACGTCGACGACACTGCCTCTCGCTCCGATCGATGTGCGGTGTACTTATAAGTATTACGTTATGCGTGAAATAGACAAGAGGAAGATGATATTAAGAGAAGAGCCGAGCAGAGATCGTTATGATCCGCCGGTACGCGACTCGTGCAACGTCCGGCCAGCTCGGGCTTGCGATGCGCACTGGCTGCGCGAGCGTGGCACGTTGGTCTTTGAAGGGTGGCAGTCGCCGCTGGCGCGAGTGCGCGGGCGCGGAACCGCCACCGCCGCCGCGCGAGTTTGCCCCCCCTGTACGATGGTGTGGGCCGATGAATCGCACCCCGAGCTCTTTCTCTCAATGGTCGGGCGCAGCCAGTGCTGCACACACGCAGGCATCGTCTATAAGAACGGAGGAAGGGCCGGCGGCGCCGCTCTGATGCTGCTTTTTGGCGGCGGGGGTGTGGATCGCGCAGCGACGAGTGACTCAGTCGCTGCTGCCGTCTGGATCCTGCTGCTGCTGCTGCTGCTACTGCTGCGGCGTCGCGTAACTTATGACCTCAAAGGGGTCGTTAGCGCGCACTCGTGGTCGAAATTATTATAGTCGGGACTATGTGTATGCAAGCGGCTGCAAGTTTCGATTGTAGCATGTTCTCTCTCTCACTCTCGTTCTCTCTCTCTCTCTCTCTCTCTCTCTCTATATATATATATATATATATATATTTATATATAGCTCTTTGGAATATATTACGCTGCTTGCTTGGGGTATTGGTCGCGATTCTTCTTTTTGCGATGATGTGAGCGGATTTAAGTTTGAATGAATATATCAAGCTGTTATATAGTTCGCTATAATATAATATGGTATATTTTGTGTTCTAAGGGCATGAATTTAGCTTTTCAGATCGAGTATGGAGTTACTCGTCTTCGACTCATACTAGCTCGCATCGAATCGTACTGCAACCGTACGCACACTTGAAAAGCCCAGTTAGCCCTCTTTTCAAGTACTTTTTTCTGTATATTAAGAGGGGCTATTAATATACAGAAAATTATTTATAAAATTTATTTTTACAAATATTTCAAAAAATTTGAGCCGATTTTTAGCTGTTTTTCGAGGGTAGACAACTTTTGATCTAAGGAACCATTTTTAACCCACCAGCAGTGAAATTGAAGCTCCTTTTCTTTACTTCACATCTAGTAATGTGCAATTTTTTCTTTGGACTTTCGAAGTATTTTGTTCAGACTCTCACGCGATGGCTAAATTCTACTCATATTCCCTATGTTAATTTCCCATAAGAATTTGCATACATGCAATCTGAATGTTAAATTAATAGTGTATTATCGCTGCATGTGATGTTGGTATATATTGATTCAGCATTAACTTTTGTTTATACCGGCGATTGGCTACGCGTGGTTTATACGGCATTAGAGGCTTAAGGTTTGATCAACGAGATCGACATCGATATTCACTCAATATTGTATAGTCTCGAAAGCTCTACTTTGTCTTAGCGCCTCTAAAGGGGCTTTTTTCTCTCTCTTGATTTCAGCCCGGCGGGCCCTGCAGCAAAACAGTAGTTGCCTGCGTAAAGAGCAATAATCCACTACACTAAACGCAGCATCAAAAATCTTTTCACCATATAGGTAATTCCAGCCTACAGCATACTTCAATCGTTCCCTCGACTCTCCTTTGGGCTCTCCCGCGTCTGCGCTTGCTTTCAGCTTGCATCCTCTCATGAGTTTATGGGTTCAGCTATACAAGATGCCTTTGAATTTCCCGTAATGTGTACACATTTATCAAACAGAGAGCTCTGGCGCCTGTGTGTGTGTGTGTGTGTGTTTGCATTTTGATGCATCACCCGCACGCGTCTTTCGTAAATCTATGTGAAGAGAGACCCTTGGCTCTGTGATTCTCACTCTATCCGTGTGTATGCACACACACGCGTCGCAGCAGCTGTGTGCAGTTTGCTCGTATACGTCTGATGAGTGCGAGCGTATATACATATATAGCTACACGAGTTTCGCATCGCGATTATTAAGTCGTTCCGAGCTCGACCTCAATTTGAGCAAGTTCAAAGTTCCGAAACGTAAGAGGCGTATATCTTGATATGGATCGATTGTATATAAGAACGTTAAGCAATCAGCCGAAAATCCGGCCTCATCGGCTCCTTCTCGTAGTCGCGGCAAAACTATATATATATATATATATATATATATACATGAGCCGCACGCGCGCGAGAATATACGCACACACACTGCGCGGCTCATCGTCAATGAATCCCCCGCCTAACCGCCTAATAGGCCGACGAGCTCTTATTTGACGGTTACTGCAAGCCTAGCGGTGGTGGTGGCGCGGCTCGCCGATCCGTCCCCCGCGCAAATCCGCAACAAAAACAGATTATCGCGCGGACAAACATGTCCGCCGGACAATTTGCCGACGAGACCGTATACTGTATATACCACCTCGGCCCTGCGCGACCTATATACATATATAGATATAAGTACACGGGAGTTCGAGAGGAAAAGTCGAGCCGCGATTGTGATTATTCGGGGCGATCTATATAAATTGAGAGCCGAATGCAGTATGCAGTTATGAATATATGCGTATAAGGTCGATTGTGTCGAGTGGTACGTATACGTGTGTATGGTATAGACAGAACGACAAAATTGCAATCGTTTACGCTTGGACATTTCGGAGTATTGTTTGTGCAGGTCTCGTTGCCGCAGCTCAGCACGAAATTCTCTGCAATCAGGCTACTAAAATAGTGTAGAGCTTTGAGTGCGCTATCATTGGGCATTTTCAATGTTATAATGCTTTGTAGAGCGGCGCGGTCATTTTGCAGCAAGTGTAATCTAATTCGCATCGTTTTATTTTTAATTCAGCTGTCGCGATCTGACCGCGTAAAAGTCGCTATCGCGGGATTCCACTAATTAATCTCGCGGAAATATGCCGCGCAGCAAACGATTCAATCGCGTGCTAAAATAATTATGATTTTTTCCAATTCTTGATCAGCTCTGCGAGTGACCAATGTCTATTGGGATGTGCAGCGGATAGAGTAGGTAAACGAGGGAGTTAGACAGCGAATTCCGCCGCACTGCACACGCACACACACACACACACACACTAACAAAGCCAGCAACAGCAGGCGCCAGAGCGATTCGATACTTGTCGGGGCTTATTCGGTCGCGGCGTATACGTTCGTCGACGATTATTGTGACAATTTCATTTTGCATTATCCCGTCCGAACGGCCGACGATTCTGATGGCCTCCCCCACGTGTTCGCAGGCCAGTATCACACACGCTCACTCTCTCTCTCTCTCTCTCTCTCTCTCTCTCTCTCTCTCGCTCTCCATTTTCGTCCCAACATTCGGTAAATTTCCCTTCGGGATATACCGCGGGCGCGATTCGTCCATCGAAATCCCGTTTAATCGAAATTTCGAGTCCCAACGCTGCCACTGCGCGAAAAAAGGGGTGAATAATTAAGGACTGCGTGCTACTGGGAAAATTGTAAAAAAAAGAAACGATGGTATAAAAATATTGATTTTTTGGAGGACACATTTTCTGATGGGAAATTCGCTTTAGTTTTTTCATCGAAGTAGAATTGTTATGGTATTTTAGTTCTGGGTTATGAGTTTAGAAAGTTAACGAATACCGAATCACTGCCCAAAAAACGTCTTGATTGAATTTGTATCTATATTTATAGTTTTTTACGAAAATAATGTAAATATTATAATTTGGATGAGCTTATAACACTGACCTGCTATTACTGGTTCTGAAATCGACAAATAATCAGTAATAGAAAATCAGTTGACAACTACCGCTGCTCTGCCATGGACTGGTACCATGTGAAATAACATGACAAATCAATAATAAATTTAAAAAACATTTATATAATATTATATTAGTCGAATCAAATTTTTGGTTCTTTAGAAAATCAGAAGTATTTGAAAAATTCAAAGCTTTCTTAGACAACTGATTACTTATATCCTTTAAATGAGAATAATTTAAGCTAAAACCATTATGCGCTGCGGTAATATAAATCTCTTCTACATGATAAATGGGAAATTTTATATGCAGAGGAAATCTTTTTGAATTCGACAATTAAAGGGCTCAGCAAAGTAATAAATTTGTGAAAAGGGAGCACATCTTATTAGCTCAATTTTGTTTGTTTCACGTTATACAAAATGCGAAACGCGAGTAAAATACTTTACGAAACTACGTTTTCTCGACCATTCAAATTCAATAAAAACTAGCAATGGTTTAACAGCATATACCGAATGTCTGTGGACGCGCAAACGGAAAATCCATATCTCCTATAAGGATCAAAATGCGGGAAAAGAAATAAAGTTATATTTGTCCCTTTTTCAATAATTTTCCAGTATTTTCCAAATTAAATGTATTTAGCTTGGTAACACCTCCAAACCCGTAGATATATATTAAACACGTACACGATGCAATATACAAAACAGAACACGCGAGCCGTTGAATGTGGCGGAGGGGAAGAATAATTCCGGTTGCGGAAAAAGAGAGGCGCGCGGACGCCTGTAGCGCCGGCGGCAAATGGCCACTGCAGAGACGTTTTAGCACTTTTGCCGGCGGTGCAGTGCGCCAGTGGATGTTTCATATCGGCGCGCTCGCGCCGGTTTTATGTTTCTCGCGTTCGTCGCGCTCCCCCCCCCCCCCTCTCATATATATATATAAGCGCATGCGTGAGCGGCACGTGGACTGGCTCCTAAAGGGTGAAATTGCCCGCGGAAGGGCGCAAAAATGGTATGTTGCCTGCAATTGGAGAATATGCGGTTTATGCGCGCGTGACGAGTACATACCTGAGAGTCGTATATACAGACGATACTTTCACGTGCTTTGAACACGACGGATCAAAATGTTTGGATTTTCGTATTGTAAGTATACGAGCAATTACACGAGAAGTCCGACACGCTTCTCGGCTTGATAATGGAAACGTTGTATTTTTGGCAGCACGCTCACCAAGCTAAGGTTTTTGTACTTTTATTGGTTGCATGCGAGGGAATCCGTAAAAAAGTTTTGTTCGCGTGCTCACCTGCTTAAATAACAAATTAGGTGCTACATCTCTGGGACCTTTTGCTCATGTTCCGAAGGCCATTTAAAATACTAGGAAAAATTGATATCCTTTTCCGAGGACGCAAACGAAAAATATATATGCTTATAATGAAAATAACGGGAAAAGAGAATGAAAATACGGGAAAAGAGCTTGAATTTAAAAAAAACGCTAAGTCTGTGATTGAAAAATGGCTCAAAAAAGGGGAAAAATAACGAACTTAAGAACAATTTACTGGTCTTCGAAAACTATCGATATATTCGTGATTTTTCCTTTTCTGCAATCGCAGACAACTTTTGACCTAAGCGCCCGTCTTTAACGAGTTTTCATTTCCAGCTCTTTTCCCGCAATTTTATCCGATATACGTATAGGTTTTTCGTTTGCGCTCTCGAGTAAAAATATATATTGTTGACAAAAGCTGCTTTTGATATTATTTGAACGAGCCAGAAAACAGTACGCCGTGTATTTTTCTAGTCTTGTTCTAAATAGCCTTTCTTGGACAGGGAAGAAGAGGGCTTTCGTTACGGACGAAGGTTGGTGCGTCGATGCTCGAAAGCCGGAGGCAACCGCTGAGGAGAAATGTAAAAAAACTTGGCCCGGTACATTGTTTCTACATTTCTGGACTGAGAAGTATCTGACTTCTGGTATAATCGCTCGTATTCAGATATAGGTAATAATAGAATGTTGGAAATACTAAATAAAAATTCATATTTTGAATAATCTCGGCTTCAAAGCTCCTTTACACCTATATTAGTAACATAATATTAGTTAAACACCTATATTAGTAGTATATTAATAACAATAATGTACTAACAGAAAACTTATACAGAACACTGGCGTTAATCATTCAAGATTACAATGATTGCACATAAATAAATATGTTTTTTTCATATTAAGCTTCGATTCGATATCCGAATAATGCAGTTTCTCACCATAGCTCAAGTAATACCCTCCAGAAGCACGCAAAACATAGGAAAGCATCATTTATGAAATGCGCATTAGCTGGAACGGTGACAAGTTTGCGAAAGCGCGAATGCGAATAGAAGCGCATATATAGAGGGCAATTCTCCCGTTTTACGGCCGCCGAATAACCAACTTAAAATATGTCCCCGAGTAGCAGTAAGCTAACTCTCTTAATCACCTGCATACCGGGTTATAATTTAAATCTTTGACAAGTAAGCACGTGCAGGATGCGGGTAATTAACCATGAGGATTAGCTGGAAAAGCATTAATTATTGCCACGTAGAGCTGTATATATACGCCACAGTTAGCGCGCGGCCAACTATAAGCACTATAAGTTCGCCGCGCCGCCAACAGCCATTGCTAATTCTATTGTATATAGTTTTTGGAAAAATCGATCCTTCTTTCGCAATATCACGAATTATTTCATTTACAAGACATACAAATACAATTCAACGATCAATTTCTAAATGCGATTCGCGCAGAGATGTAATAATTGATCTATAATATAATAACAATCGGTAAATCGAAGAATCGAACTTCTCGCGTGTCTACAGCCCTTAGCATCGACACAACAAGCCGCTATATATATATACACACACACACACTCTTCCTGTAGGAGCAGCAGTGGCGGCGGACCGCCGAGAATCCAGTTTTAGATTTGAAATAATTAATGCGGCTTTGCGCGCGCGCCCGAGACGGACATTACGTTTTACCACATTAGCCGGGCCAGCGGCAGCTTCCTCCCGCTGTACATATCCACTTCTAGCCGCACGTCGGGCCATAACTCAAAATCCCTCAGGTGTGCTAACCGCGTATGCAGCGGCGGTCGCGCGCAGGAATGCTAAGGCTCGCCGGCTTCCGCGTTATTAAGCTCTCCAGCGCGTTTATAGCGCAGCTTTTCTCACCACCCCCGACGCCGCTCTATCTATATTTTTATTTTACTTCTTTTGCAGACGTATATACGAGTGTATATATATATATATATGTGGCGTGTGACTTTTTGCCGGACGTCGCGCATTGCGATGCGCGACAACCGACTGCAATATGGGATTGTCGAGCGACACACGTCGCGACGGACACGTGCGCCCGGGATCTTGGTTATATATCTATTGCTGCGAGAATTATTATGAACTCGATGCGCGTGGAAAATGGACGATGAAATATTGGTCTACAGGCTCATCGTACGCGGTGTGCGAACACGCGCGGATTTTGAAGATTTCGCCATGAGGATTATGTCCGCGGTGAAGAACATCCCATTTGCAGATTGAATTTTGCTAAAATAATTTTCTCAGTTTTTAAATAGTAGTTATTACTTTTCCGTTTCCAATTCAGCCGGTTTTCTAGCCGTATAAAGATAGCCAAAATTTATGGCCAGGTTTGCTGAGTTTTAATCGCAAAAATATGCGAAGGGAACTGGCCATCGCTTAAAAACCAGGCCAACCGGACTGATGGAATTGTACCACGATTTTTTATCGGTACTTTTTACGGTCTTAAAACAGCATTGATTTAAATTTTTAGATTATCAGAAATATACCTTTATAGTGCAAAAACGAATAAAATGACTAAAGTGTGTGATTAAAATGCAATGCATGAATGCCAATCTGAGATGAAAATCTGGGTAAAAATTAACTGATGGAGAGGTTAAATTTGCAAGAAAACCTCCGATCGGATCACTCAGGAGTATTCAATATACTCAAAAGTAGCTAAATGAAAGTCCTTTTTTCGAGTTTCATGATTTCGAAAATTAGTGATAATCATTATAATTATCGCGCGAAATATACAAAATGTTCACAAAACGATCAATCCACGATCTTCCCCATATGCGAAAAAGTCATCCCCTCGCACTTCAACAACGTGCTTTCTGCTGCCGGTGCGAGAACGAACGGATCAGCGATCTTTCGAGGGTGATCCCATACGCACCAGGTCGTCTAAATAACGCTGCGTTCGCGGAAAGGCCA
The DNA here is from genome assembly GCA_020010945.3 of Muscidifurax raptorellus. Taxonomy (NCBI): domain Eukaryota; kingdom Metazoa; phylum Arthropoda; class Insecta; order Hymenoptera; family Pteromalidae; genus Muscidifurax; species Muscidifurax raptorellus. The sequence continues at coordinate 26,727,338 of CM052078.1, forward strand.
GTTACAAAGAGAGACATGTCAGCCGATATGTTTACGAGTACACTGAACTACTTCGAAAATATGAAAAAGAGAAGGGGACGGAGACGGGGGGGGGGGGGGGGTAGTAGTAGCATCTCGCGTTTTATTGTGTACGCGTTATTTCGACTCTGGAGAGAGATAGAGAAAGAGACTATGACCGTAGGTGTTCGAAGGGTTTGTAGCTATATATATACAGGGACCGACGGAGTCTTATATACGCTGGGAAAGTGGCTCTTCGGCCGAAACGTGACTCCCGCCGAAATAAACGCGCTTGGCACGGATGCTTGCACAGCAGCGGCTCCGAGTGTTACTTTGATTCATTGCGCCGTTGGCCTTTTAAATTACCGCTGATTTTCAATAAAACGGCTACTCTTCTGTCAGCGTCTCTTCCCTTCTATTTCTAATCACTTTTCTACTGTAGCTTGATTGAAAAAAACGTGAATCGATTCAATATCGGTATTCTACAGTTGTAATCGAATAGGGTTTTATTAAAATTTGACCATAAAAATTATATAAACAACTAATAACGAAATCTTTTGATTTTCATTTGCTTTTGTCAAGACCGGATTCAGTATAAACTGCGCAAGTTCTACAAATAATTATTTTTATTCGCAGAAACTAGCGTTCGGATCGAGAGCTTTTATGTTACTGATGATTTTATAGTAAAAATATTAGCGGAAGATGAATAATGAATTCCTAAGTAACACTAAGACTAATTACACTTGTTATTTGTTATTTATTGAGACACACTCTAGCACTTGCATACAGTTAGTTGTTACATAATATGCTTTCTCTTCTAAGATGTTACGGTTATAACATAATTCAGTTGTCCTTAATTATAGCAGGTCTACTTTTGAACTGTATACAGAGTTTGAATGTTTTCTGCGCACTCAATAAACGATGCATATAGATTTACAGCCCTCTTATTCTTTTGTACACTTCTTGCAGCAACTTGACTCACCTAAAAAATAGCTTATATATCCTCGGTGATGATCCAGGGAATTACGAAAATTAATAAGGTGGGCAGGTAACATTCAATCAACATCTGCCACCCTAAAGGACATCAGGTGTATATGTCGCGATCGTATCCGCGCGAGAAGTGTCCTAACTCGTAGCTCAAAGCTCTGCTCCGATTTTCGAAATGTTGCGGTCTATACGTTTCCAAGATGCATATATATACGTTCGGCACACGCATACATGCACATATACATATAAATTAATAAATAAATAAATAATAAATAAATATACATATAAATATACTCATAGTCATATAATATTAACATGGCACATTAAGTTAACATTTTATTTTACAAGTGTACTCGAATACAACAATACTGGGAAAGCTCTTGTTAGCAGTGCGCGCAGGATCGTTGTCAAAGTGAAATAGGAAGCACTACGCTAATTGATGTTTGCTATTCAGCATGAAATATCCTAAACTGTATCAGTTTGTGCCTTCATATGTAAGCTAACACAGGACGGCGCGTGTGACATATTGCGATACTCAGGCGGATTGGTAATTAATCAATTTAATAAACACTTGGCCTTTGCAGAGTGCAAACGCTATATTTCATATATTATTTGAAATGCGGATAAAAATTGTTGGCTCGACCATAACTACAGTTGTTTTTATAATTTTTATTCAATATATGTATATTTACTGATTTATATTATGCTCTGCAAGTTATTCAAAAAGCGAATTTCACGCACGTTTTGTACACGTCGAAACGGCGCAATGACGAATATTTAAAGTCACACGCTCGCGAATCACCGGATGAATAAATAAGAAACAAATTTAAGAAAATTCCATCGGATACTAAATATGCAGCCCAGGCCATGTGTACTCGAGCAGGGAAGAAGAGTGAATACCAAAACAGGCGGCACACAATGTAAAATACGTACGATATAAGAAGCAGCAGAAGGAAGCCGGAGTAGAAGACGGAAGAAGCATAAGCTGTGGTATAGCTTTGCGCGAGTGAGTACAGAGTATAGGAAGAATAAGGAAAGAAAGGAAATTACGCGCGAGGAAGTGTAGATATATATAGGCAACCATCAGACAATTGGAGTAAGTAGCGAGTTGACACAGTGCGAGCTGGGCCAAAGAGGAAGAGGGCTTTCTTCACGGATGAAGGCTGGTGCGTCGATGCTCGAAAGTCGGGGGCCAACCGCACTGAGTAGAAAAGAGTGAGAGGAAGAGAGAGAGAGAGAGATAGGTAGACGGACAGGAACGTACGAAGCAGGAAGCGCCAAAAGGAGAACGCCGAGAGGAGGGCGATAGGAAAGGAAGCACGAGAGAGGGAGGGGGGAGGGGGTGCAGGGGTAGCTGATGCGAATTGAATCATGGGGGCGTTTTACCGTCTACGTGGGCCGCATTCGAAACTCGAATTCTCGAAGCCGCGCGCGCGCTTCTCTTTCCGAAGGCGTACGCGCCGCCGCGTGCCCCTCGCTCTTCGAGAGTGTACATTCGAAGGTATAAAGTGACTTTCCGTACACCTTCATTCCCGATTGTTTTAACTGTTTTTTTCTTTGCTCGAGTCGAGTTTTTTTGTCCGACGCCGCGCTACTCTGCGATGGAGATAATGAAAAAGTTCATTAATACCTGCTTTGTGTATATACCGACACGCGGCGATCTTCCGCGGAATACAAAGCGGAGTGCAGATCAACATTTTTTTTATGAATCGCATGCACTGCCGATTAAGCATTACGCATTTAAAATAAATATAGATTGCGAGGCTAGCGTATATTAAAATCTATGTACACAACCAACACAAAGCCGTGCGCGCGTAGAAATCTGTATAAAACGGAATAACTTTTTTTTCTGCGCACACTCGTTTCGTATATAATCCAGGAACATTGCTGTGCGCCCGTGAATCGACCTCCGTCGGATTACCCGCGGAAAATTGATGAAATATTCCTTTTGCGACTGCTATATCATCCCTAGCATGCATCCCGCAAACAGAATGCTCTATTAACGCGATATCAAAATTCACATGCGCAAATCTCTCCTATACCCAATATAATACCTGCGTATACGCGCTCGTGATTTTCGGAAGGTTGACGTTTTTTTCCCTCTCTCTCTCTCTATCTCTGTTCGAGCTGCGCATCAGCGCCGGCATTTCTGTGCCAACAACACTGGAAAATCCAAATCTGCACTTTCCGTCTATACACACGCATCGCGCTATTTGTAGCTTACCTACGTACCATTTTCCCTATTCACGAGATAGAACTCGTCAGCCCTCTCCCGCGCGGCATACGGTATATATATATAGATACACAGTGCATCGATTTTTAAACTTGTTCGAGGCTGCTGCTGCATCGGCGAGAGAGAGAGAGAGAGAGAGAGAGAGAGAGGAATGGAAGGCGTGAGAAAGAGAGCGAGAGGAAGGTGTAGGGCATTGGCAGCTCAAGAAGGGTCGTCTTTTCAGAATTTGCCCGATTGAAAATTTATCTGATGTGCGCGGAGTGCCAAGCAGCTCTCGCCTTTTCGAATATCTCTCGATAACTTTTTTCGAGCTTATACTACATACTTTTTCTTGTATTTCCTCAATACGCTCGGCGTAATTTCATCTCTCGCTCGGCTTTTCCTCGCGGCTTCGAAACTAATTATCATCCGCCGCCGTCCGCGTTCTTTTTTATTTTTTTTCAATCAATCATAATATACACTCTGCAAGCTCCGCGAACTTTGAACACAAGTTCAGATGGTGCTGCACATATATTATATATACCTGCCGAGCTCGATAAAATGTAAGCGCGGAACTTACCGTCGAGGCTTAAAAATCCTTGCGGCAGCGCTCGTTAGATAATTATATCTCAGGGTAATATCGTTGTCAATCAATGACGACAAAGCTCGACGATGTGTCTCAGCGAAAGTAACATGTTTAATACCCCGCGCGCATCGTCGGTTATATATAATTTGAGCGAGCGGCTCTTGAGATATACAAGTTATATGAATATCCTAGAATTCCTAGACCAGGTGTCACTGCGTGTACGTTTACTCTACACGCCTAGTCGTATACGTATACGTTCGCAGCTCCTCGCGAGCTCACGTTTGCGGAGTATAGGTATACGTGGAAACTCCAGTTTACGGACGAGACCGTATGCGCGTTATGTCGCAGTAATAACTGCTCACCAGAGGACCTTGATCGCAGCGCGACTTGTACACATATATACATATATATGTATATAGCGCTGTGGTATATACCGATGCGTGATTGACGCATTTGCACGGATATGTAGCTCGACCGCCGCGATAATATTTGTTTCGTTGATGACGGCTCGGATAGCAGTGTGCTTTCCCTCTCTCTCTCTCTCTCCCTCTCGCTCTCTGGCCTTTAGCTGTGCGCTCGTTTTACCAAATGGTTGCACGGTTGTATATGTCGCGTGGAATTTCATCGATGTATGGGTATGTATGCCAACTTGTTATTGAAATTCTGGACACGACGATATGTTTTATATTATATTATATTACATCTTTCAACTCGCACTATTTTTCTCGCGGTTTTACGCTGAATTACGAATGAATTATTAATGCCTAGCCGATCGATCGAGTCGAATTATTCATGGGTTCCCTATTATCAGTCAATATTTTCCGATAGCTGATGATGTTTTTAGCCAACATTGGTTTCACGTCATATAGAATAATTAAACTTACAATATCAATCAGGTGTCCTACATTCCTCGAAATAATGCCTAGATCGCGCACGTTATATACCTTTGACAGATGTCGGATACTGACAATGCGACATAGATGTCACAAATATGTTATCGGATTATAATCCAGAGAAAATTTTGATGCTTGTATGAAATCATTATTCTGAAATTAAATGAGAACTGGATATGTGATTTATTATTGTTAATTGTGAATTCCTATAGTTGTAAATGAAAATTTATGTAAAAAGTTGATTTTCAACGCTTAACTGTAAACATTTTCAATATCCAAAATTGTCATTCGACCATATATATTTGCTTCGTCGACTTTCTTTCATACGCGAGAAATTCATTTTCGCCATAACGAAGCTTTTCGAATTGTTTAATTGGTTGCGAAAGTTTGATTGAAAAAAATGAAGCGCGACACGTAATTGCGCATCGAGTATTTATCCGGTGCATATCACCGGCAATAAAGGTCCGCGTCGAAGCTAGCCCGTGGCGGGATAAAACGCGCTGGTGCAAAAAGTTCGAAGAGCGCGCAAATTTTTTTCTCTCGTTACTCGCGCGCGACGCGTTTATTTGCTAGTGTAGCCGCTGCGCGACTGAAAAAATAGCCGCTATTGCGTTAATGAAGGGGAGTTGGTGACGAAAAAGCGACAGATCACGGCGGCGGCGCTGGTGCTGTTCGGTGGAAGGGGTGAGGGATTTTAATTAATAAAACGCGCCGATAGGCTCAGCTTTTAATTGAAATCGCCGCGCGCGAACTATAGCAGGCTATACCAGACTGACAACCTAATTTTTTCAAGGTGCGCTCGCATGGAAAATCTCGACGGGACATTGGCCCAATCGGGAATATTCGTGATTTGCCTATATTCCGACCGACTACGGAGTACGGTATAGTAAATTTTTACCGACGCTCTCATGTGTGCTAAATAGCTTCTACCATTAATAAACCGAACACTACTGACGTTGAAAAATAAATTTAATAGGATGACACGTTTATTATTCCGCGAATGAATTGGTTTGACGCCTATTTTAATTATGTGCGGACATTAGACAAAATAGACTTTACACGTGCATGGAAGCCTGTTTTCCATACAGTTGGCATCTTAAAGAGTCGAGCCATTTATTATTAAAAGACAGTGTGCCTTAGAATGTTCATATTATTGCAATCCAATTCGAGATGATTTTTACAATGATATTAATATACCTATAAAATAACAGTATACTTACTAAACAAATGTATATGCTTCAATTTTAGAAATACATTCCGATTATGCAGAGTATTTTATTATTTCATTATATTGTAATTCAATAATATATGATTTCTTGTATAAAAACTACACTCATACTTTTATTATGAATTATATTCAAGGAATTTATTTAACCATAATACATCGACCGTATGAATTCTTACTTAAATTAATGTAAGATAAGATAAAGATATTTATCAACACCTGGGCACCATTATTCGCGAAATCAATAACATATCATTATTAACGCTGCCACATTCTCTCAAATATTAAATCACCTTAGTTCACACACGCGCACACACATATATAAGTATACAGGTATAAGCTATGCAAGTTTGAGCACAGGCTGGTATGAACCACTGTACCACAGGGTGGTATTGGCACATAGGCTGTTACTAGCGCAATAACCCAAGAGGTTATGTTGGCTGCTGGCCCACCGAAGAGTGTTTAATCGACACTATTAGCCGTGAGACGTTTGCTGCGCCATATTGCCGTAAGATCCTATATCTTGTCTGCGCGCAGAAATCCGTCGCCACCATGTGCTGTCCCGCCGGTCACTGCGCCGAGCGCGCCATCTCGCCACAAGAAACGCTAAACCACGTAGCCGCATTGCTTTTTTCCATAGAACTGGATGTCAGATGCAAGCACGCCCAAGAAACGGATTTTCCACATATAATGCCCCATGCCAGAGAGAGAGAGAGAGAGAGAGAGAGAGAGAGAGAGAGAGAGAGAGAGAGAGAGAGAGAGAGAGAGAGAGAGAGAGAGAGAGAGAGAGAGAGAGAGAGAGAGAGAGAGAGAGAGAGAGAGAGAGAGAGAGAGAGAGAGAGAGAGAGAGAGAGAGAGAGAGAGAGAGAGAGAGAGAGAGAGAGAGAGAGAGAGAGAGAGAGAGAGAGAGAGAGAGAGGAGAGAGAGAGAGAGAGAGAGAGAGAGAGAGAGAGAGAGAGAGAGAGAGAGAGAGAGAGAGAGAGAGAGAGAGAGAGAGAGAGAGAGAGAGAGAGAGAGAGAGAGAGAGAGAGAGAGAGAGAGAGAGAGGGAGAGAGAGATTTTATTCAAATAACAAATCTCGAAGCTATGGTGTCTTCATAGTTGTCCTTGCTGAGCTGGCATGAGCTCAAAGTCGTCGCAGAACCCTCATCGTTGTGGTCTCGAAGACGTCGTTACATTGCCGAGATGTCCTTGAAGCGTGTTTAGAGAGATCGATCCTTACGCTTACCTCCTTACGGAGCCGAGAGCGGGTTTGGGATCTTTCTAAGCTACTGCTGTCCTGCGCAGTGATGTGTGCTCATCGCCGGCTAGAAAGAAATACGCTGAGAGCAGCGTCGAACCAATCAACGCTGCTTAAGACGTATCTTCACCGCTTGCCGTAAAGAAATAGTTACACGAGCAGACGAGTCTAAAGTTCCCCCTCGCAAAACAACATCTGGCGTTCTGATTGGTTTAGCATTACTCTCGCGAGCTATAAGTAAAAGGGAAGCTCGCTACTAATAAATGGTATTAGTAACGCCAAGGAAGACTCGTCATATCCATCAGGCCCTGAGTGTGAAAAGAAGGATGCAGGTCTTCAGATGGGCCGGCGACGAATTCCCTCAACTCATATATTTGGCTTTTGAATCGCGAAAATAATTCATCGATTCACTTCAAATTTTTTAAATTATTTTAAAAATTAAGTTACAATCTTTTTTTATATATTTTAAAAGCGACAAATGGCCGTGATCAAGCCAGCTTATAGCTACTTACTTATATACACATATACATAATAATTTCGATAAGTAACGATTGTACTAGCGCTATTGCACTTCGTTGAAAGACGAAGAGAAATCCAAGCGCGGTATAAGTATAGCTATATATAAACGCAATAATAAATAATTCACAGGAGTAAGAGGAGTCGCTTAAAGCACGCAAAGCAATTTCTACAGGCGAGAGTATGGTCGCGCGGGTCCGATTACTAATAGTCCAGTCGGATTAGACTCAAAAAGTGCTGTTTCAAAAAAAAACGTTAAGAGGGACTTTTATTAGTGAAAGAGCTTGGGATGGGTAGCAGAATAGTAGGAAAAATGTTTGGGGCCAAAAATTTTTTGCGCGTCATTGTTTAAACAATGAAAGAATAGACGGAAAACCGGCTTTTTGCGTGTAACTATTCAACTGTTATTACTAGCGGAAAATAAAAAATACAGGCTTATTGGAATTAAAAATACCTACCAAAAAAAAATAAGTTCGTTAAAATTCATCAATTTGTTTATTTGCAAAAAATAAAAAACAATAATTTTTAGCCTTTTTTAAAAATGCGTGTAACTAATGAACTATTGCTTTTAAAAAATAGTATTATAGCTTGATTTGAAGGTCTCGGCATTCTTTACAAGTGCTATAAATTTCAGCTTGAAATATTAATTAGTTTTTGTTTAAAGCCATTTGTATTTAAAAAAGGTATCTTCGAAAATTCTAATTTCCTCAACTTACAGGCATCGTAGAGACTTCTCCGAGGTCTCATTTTACTCTTTAGGAGTTGTACTATAGTTAATAATAACCAGAAAGTCGATTTCATAAGCCTAAATTGTTTATTAACGAGTTTAAAAAATTAATTGTTTAAACATTGATTTTTAAGTGGTAAATTTTTTTCAAATCAAATTGAAACCTCGCCCATTCAATTTCTACGATTCTTCTACTAATTTCCAGGGGTCAAAAGTTATTCTACGATGCTCTGGAGCTGAGATAATTTTTTTTTTTTAAAAAATCACTGTGGCTCTATTTATTGATATTAAGAGCTCAAATTTACAGATAGTCTAGATCAATAGTTGTACTCTAGTGTCTAATTCAAACAACAATTAATATCATTATATCAATTAAACAACCGAGAGAAACGTAAGCGCGCTTTAGCGCAAGGCCCGACGCGCGACCGAGAAAGTGGGGCGCGCAGGCGCACTGCGCGGTGCTGTCGCGCGCTAGAAACTGATCGCGCGTCTTATATTTGATCAAGCTCGAAAATTTCGGGATATCTCGAGAACTAATGATCGAATCGTGATCATTTTTTTTTTAATCTGGGGTAGCATGCAAAAATAATAACAACTGTGTAGTTACATTTTCAAACAAAACATTATTCAAGTGACTATTTGTTGATAATATATTCTTGTTATAATTAATCCTTAGTCTGTTATAGATATTTTTATCATCAGCATTAAATGTCAAAGCATTATATTGATGTATAAATTTTATCTTATTTATTGATGTATAATATTTTATGTATAAATATTGATGTATAAATTTTATCCATATACTTGTCAGGAAATCAGATTTTCATGAAATGAGTCATCTTTACGTTTATACTTAATTCTAATAATTATATGAGCTATCGCTATAGCTATGTAAACATTTCGGTACTTTTATTGCACTGTGCCGATCGTTCAAATTTTACTGACCTGAGAGCAATAAAACCTTTCGACTAAATGGATAAATATAATAACAGACTAAGGATTAATTATAACAAGAATATATTATCAACAAATAGTCACTTGAATAATGTTTTGTTTGAAAATGTAACTACACAGTTGTTATTATTTTTGCATGCTACCCCAGATTAAAAAAAAAATGATCACGATTCGATCATTAGTTCTCGAGATATCCCGAAATTTTCGAGCTTGATCAAATATAAGACGCGCGATCAGTTTCTAGCGCGCGACAGCACCGCGCAGTGCGCCTGCGCGCCCCACTTTCTCGGTCGCGCGTCGGGCCTTGCGCTAAAGCGCGCTTACGTTTCTCTCGGTTGTTTAATTGATATAATGATATTAATTGTTGTTTGAATTAGACACTAGAGTACAACTATTGATCTAGACTATCTGTAAATTTGAGCTCTTAATATCAATAAATAGAGCCACAGTGATTTTTTAAAAAAAAAAAATTATCTCAGCTCCAGAGCATCGTAGAATAACTTTTGACCCCTGGAAATTAGTAGAAGAATCGTAGAAATTGAATGGGTAGGTTTCAATTTGATTTGAAAAAAATTTACCACTTAAAAATCAATGTTTAAACAATTAATTTTTTAAACTCGTTAATAAACAATTTAGGCTTATGAAATCGACTTTCTGGTTATTATTAACTATAGTACAACTCCTAAAGAGTAAAATGAGACCTCGGAGAAGTCTCTACGATGCCTGTAAGTTGAGGAAATTAGAATTTTCGAAGATACCTTTTTTAAATACAAATGGCTTTAAACAAAAACTAATTAATATTTCAAGCTGAAATTTATAGCACTTGTAAAGAATGCCGAGACCTTCAAATCAAGCTATAATACTATTTTTTAAAAGCAATAGTTCATTAGTTACACGCATTTTTAAAAAAGGCTAAAAATTATTGTTTTTTATTTTTTGCAAATAAACAAATTGATGAATTTTAACGAACTTATTTTTTTTTGGTAGGTATTTTTAATTCCAATAAGCCTGTATTTTTTATTTTCCGCTAGTAATAACAGTTGAATAGTTACACGCAAAAAGCCGGTTTGCCGTCTATTCTTTCATTGTTTAAACAATGACGCGCAAAAAATTTTTGGCCCCAAACATTTTTCCTACTATTCTGCTACCCATCCCAAGCTCTTTCACTAATAAAAGTCCCTCTTAACGTTTTTTTTTGAAAAAAAACTAATCCGACTGGACTATAATTAGTTAATGAAGGGCGTAGTTTTATTAAATTATTTCCCGGAGCGTGCAGCGGGAGCTTCCCTCTCAAGCGCGAACTTTTAGAGCAGCGCGGCTGCGGGCTATAGAGTGCTCTAAATATATTACTGCGCGTTTAATTTAACCGGCTGATAATATCGTCCCAAATGGACGAGGCCAATAACCGCCGGGGCGCGCTCGGCTCCCTTTTCGCGATTCAAATATCGAGAGCTCTGCGAATATATGTGAGTGTGTCTGTGTGAGTGTGTGTATCCCCATCAGCTCTTCCCTGCAGCGAAAATGCGTAGATTCAGGTTCCATCGATATATTTATATGTACCGAACGCGATCGATGATGTACATTGCGGACGGAAGTTGTAGAAAGCGCCTTTGTTATTTTTGATGAGGCTAATGGAATTGTTTTCGATTGCCGATGGATCGCTGCAGATCGCATTTGCGTTTGATTGCAGCCGCTGCCGGGGATTGAAAGTGCGCTTCCGTTATCTTTTTGCGTAATTTCATTACATCGCGATCGAGTTGAAAATAATGAACAACGTTATTGTATCGGCAGGTAATTATCCTTGAAAATGTATACGCTTATTCGATATATAAACAACTGCAGTATCTAATTATTATACAATATGAGTTACAAGAAAACAATTTATTTTAGTTTAGACCAATTGTGGATTTTCTTTCCTTCCTACAAGGATTCCTTGTAATGATACATTTTGTAGCCTTCAAAAAAACATTTTGGAAGTATACTTTTTGTTGAAAACAAGTGTATTTAGAAAATGTCCATATAGATGTATGTGTATGTTCGTCCATATACTCCTAGATCTCAGCTTCTACTTAATGGAGCTTCACTCCATGGAGCAGATACTGAGGAAAAAATCAGAAACTGAAATAAATCGTTTTATATACCAAGAATTTTAATTAAATATTTATGAAACAATATTTTAATATGAGAAATGCATAATATAAATTTGCCTTGGAGCAAAAATAAACTCTGTCTACTTCCAAATTAGAGTATTCGGCTCCTATATATCTGATGGGCATTCGAGCTTATTAGACGCAATCTACATATATTATACCGTCTTCGATCGCACGCAGCTTCGGGCTCTAAGGAAAATATTTTTCCCGTCCGCCCGGGCGCGATCTCTCCATTTCGCTCGCGCGCGCAGTTCCCGGCATCATTTCTTCGCATCACGTTTTCAGCAGGCACACGAGTGGATCGAGCGCAAAGAGCGATCCCCGAGGTCGCTCAAGGTGTGCGCGAAAATCCCCGATGCATTGGACCGCCCAAGTTTATTTAGATTTATTTGCCGGCTTTGAGACGTAGCAGCGGTGGGCGAGGCTGCAGTACCTATGTATATACATATAATGCGCGTGCGAGCTGATTGAAGTCCCTGTATATACAGCTGATGCGCAGTTGGAAATCGCGCGGAAATCGAATCCTCCGTCATGTTGCCGAGAAAAAATGCCGCGCCCTGGATCGCAAGTACTTAGTAGATGCTAATTCATCTCTATTATACTCTAAAACCTGTACCGGCATTCTGTTATATTGATGTAGGTATGTATACACATGTTTCGAGGACATGCGTATATACATATATGTATCTGACGGATTTTCGATGAAATTGAGAAAAGACCGTGGGTGCGCATATATATACATGTATATGCTACGGCTGAAATACAAAGAAAACACTCGAGTGTATTGGAGTTTGATTTGTACTTTCTTGTTGTTTTATATCTTATATCCTCATTCGGCGTATACGCGAATATTTGTAAATTTCGATAACTTTTGGATTTGCAATTGTAGACGTATTTATCAATTGCGATCCTTGTTTTTATATACCTACGACTTATACAGTGCTGAACTATTGGATGTAAGACAACAGAGTCTTTATTAATCGTATATCGCTATATCTAGCTATTATATGTATATACATACACATTGTACAATAATGCAACATAGATTATTATTCATTTCAATTTGTAAGGTCAGTTATAATAATAGTTTAATACAAACTCTGAAGCGCAATTATAAAATTCTATGAACTATAACAATAATTGTGCTAATATATAAGTCTTTATTTTTCAACAATAATCAAATCGCTTCGCAATATCCGGCCATCGATGGCTATTTTAAGAGAGCATATCTTTAATTCTCGACGTGTTGCTCAGGAGCAATAAAATTTGAATAAAAGTAAATTTATAGCCAGAACATAAAAGTCACTATATATATCGAGAATTTTAATATCTTAAAAATCGTATTCTGCGATGAATTAAACAGTTGATTCAGTCACTTTTCCGTACAAATCTATCTCGTCATAGACACACACAGACATCGAGGCGATACAAAGGAAGCGCACAAGTCTTTGAGCAGTCGGTGCGAGCGAACGTCGTTGCTGAGGCCCGGCGCGTGTCCGATTTCTATGGATCGCGAGGAACGTGATCTTTTACGGCTCGCACGGCTGACTCGACTGGCTCTCCTCCACTGGTGCGCAGTCCGTCTGCATTCCGATAGGATCGAGGAGTCGGCTGTGGTGCCCTTCTGTTTTGCGATCGTCGACAACGGCTTCATACGTTCCCCCTCTCTCTCTCTATTTCGCTCTCCACTGACTTTCGCAGTTCCGCCTCGGTTTGCCCTTTCAATCGGCTATCGTTTTACACTGAATTTCAGGCGTCGCATCACTTTTTCCACGAGCGAAGCTTCGCGCGTCTACTCGTGCGATTCGAGATTTTTTCGGGGATTGGATTGACGATGGCAATTAGAAAGAAGCATTCAGTATTAAACATCGTTTTAAACGAGCAGTCGACGCCTTACAGGAAATGAAATGCTACTAGATAATAGCGTTTGTTTGACTGAAAATTTTAGGACGATATCATTCCAAGAGAATCTGTAATAAGCACATGGACTTCATAAATGTCAAGTAATTTAATTTCTATGGTAAACACTGTAATTATAAATCACAAGAAGACGCTTTATTTGCTCACCAAATTTTACAAGCATTTTTTACATTCTAATTAGATATGTTCTGGCTATCTAAAAGTCGAACGAACTCAGAGCATTATTTGAAATCTAGTTTTAAAGAAAAATTGTTGAAATGTAGGCTACAGGACACGATTTTCAGAATTTCTTTTCAATCCCAAAAATGAGAACGATTTTACAGCTCATCTAAATACCTATAAAGTTTACAATGATTCTCTTTCCGAAGCTATAAACTAAATTTTTTATGTTCGATCGCTGCAACGGTTACTGTATATTTTACGCTTAAAAAAGTGATAGCAGGAAGTCCTAAAGCATTTAGAACCCCTCTGTGCACTCGGTATAGCACTATTAATATAATAGTTAGCTGGGGGAAACCACAAACCCGCCGCGTTGCTCCAAATAAATCTCGGCGAGAAAATAATATTTTGACCTAAAAAGTTATTGATGCTAAATAATTATTTGAACTCCCTTGAAATTCGCATTTGTATGCAGCATTTGAGAATAAAAGTAAATAAATAAAAAAATACTGGGGCATAGGTGAAAGTCAGTATTTTTAGGTACCAGATATCAATGATTCGACAAATCCGTTTTCCGGAGGTTGGACACTCACTCTTTATAAATTTAGAATCAATGAACGTAATATTTATATGCAAGCCTTATCGACAAGTTCAATGTAGTTGAAACTAACCGTAAAATTAATAGAAATTAAACTGTATTTAAAGTAAAGCATGTTAATTTAAATTATTGCCAAAAATAAAATTGATTGGATCGATGTAAACTTTAAAAATAATGCAAGAAAAATATTCTCTTGTAAAACATTCTCTTTCGTTTTAATTTGTCCAATATTGTAGATATAAATAAAATCCTAATTATAGAAGTGTCCAATTTTTTTAATATTACAATTATGCATGAAAATACAAGTAACTGGTCTCGCCTATATGATTAAATAATCTATACACGCATAATGTCTACCGAGGAACGCACAAAATGATTGATATTCATAGTGTTGCCATCAATTTTCATTAGGCATTACTTTGTCAAAACCTTTTAAGCGCAGTAAGCGAAACCTCGAATCGAAAGAAAACATCGACATCGCAATGGAAAATATTCATAGGTAAAGGATTTCTCCTGTCGCTATTCGTAAGTATAAGATGGGCTGTCGTTAAACCCCCCTTGTTCTCACGGTTCTCGGGGCATTAAGACGCCGTTGTCCTGGAAGTAGATGTCACTCAGGTGCGGGCAGATGCATTTTGAAATAATTCTATGTAAAGCTGCGCCGTATACGCCGGGAGATAGAGAACTCGCGATTTTACTTTACGGGGAGATGGAAAGAAGTGCCTGAAAAATACTTAGTAGAATATATTTACTTTTGTTATGCATTTTTCAGCGAAATGGCGCTCCTGCATCTTCGTTGGTCTTTGCGTAAATCACGCTGTCGTAAAGCTTTTTCACAACCTCACAAATTTATACCGCGCACTTTTGTCGATTCGTTTCGTTATTTGAATTCTAATTTTAAATATATATACAAATTCACGCACCACGATTTAGCACAACAACAGAATACCAATTCCAAAAGCAAAAAGTTCTATCGAGTACGCTGCACTTCAATTATTCCGTAATTGAGCTTGCAAGCTCATTTTCGAGCAAGTGCCGCTTATTCCAGTCTGGCGCCGCGAATTCCGTAAATCGAATCCACGCGTTTGAACAGTCATGTATGTTAAACAGTCGTTTACACTGGTTTATAGTCGAACATTCTCGTCGAACCAAACCGCCGACGTATCTGCATAGCAGAGCAACAGCATAGACGCGTGATATACGTTATAACATCAGCATATAAGCACGGCAGCTTTTGACCGGGGAGAAACGACGAATTTAGCTTCCTCCACAACGGAAGGCTGCTCACAAAGCGGCAGCCGCTGCTTGGGCGCGCGAGATTATCCGAAGAAGTGCGAAGAGGCTTTTAACCTGAGATAATTTATTTAGAGGGCAGCTCGCCACGCCTCGAGAGGGAAATCCCCTTGAAGAAGCCGCTTTGATTAGCGGCTCTCTTCGCTCGTTTAAAAAGTTCCTAACATTAGCTATTCCCTTATCAACTTAACCTTCTTCTTCTTCCTCTTCTTCATCCTCGTTTCCCTTCGTAGCTTTCCTATTTTTTTGTATTTCTTTTGTATACAAAATACATGAGCTACTTACATGCGCCGGCCAGACTCCTTCACACGCGACCGATTTTCGGTACTTTAATGCTGACGTTTACAGTTCCATCCTTACTTTTTCATCTTGGATCCCTATGGTAATTTTCAGAACGGTTCCTATAACGTAATTAAAATGTGAATAAAATATTTATTTATTTATTTTTAATATACTATTATTATACTCTACTTTGAAAAGTTTCACAAAGAGTTTATGTGTTATACGCCACGGTGTCTAATGAGAATTTGAAGAATTCCCAGGCGCTTCAGGTTGGCAATTGGCGCATTGAGGGCTAGTATCGCGGCTCGGCATCAATACCAAGTCGAGTCATCGCAGTCTTGTCGAAGCATCTTCTCTCGATTCAGCGTGAATTTTACAACGCTGTGTGCAGCATGTAAGGTAAGGGCTAACGAGCCCTTTCTTCCATGTTCCTACTCGAAAAGCGCGTCCCACTTCTTTTTCCAGCCTCGTAGCGTCGGCGCTTTCTTCCCTATACTCTTTTCACTCGCTTCGGCTTTTCTTCCGCGTCTCTTCTTGCCTGAGCTTCTTCTCGCGGAGTTGCTGCCATTTTTACCCTCTCTTGAATTCTCAAATTATCTCGTCAGAAATTCAACCCTCGTACGCAGCTATTTCGCAAATTCGATCTCCCTATACGTGCGCCAGAAAACGGCTGCTCTCGTTCTCCCTCTGCTACGCTACGCGCGCGCGCCTATACAGCAAAAGGAAAAGTGGCTGCTCGCTGGGATGGAGAAATATTGGGAGGAATAAAAAAGAAAAAAGCACGCGGTACACACGACGAGCGTGCGAGGACTCCTTTTTCTATCGGTCGCGGATAAAGATGTGTGCAACTAAGTGTGAGCTGAAGAATTCAGGCACCCATCTTTTTATTTAGCTCTTCATCTGTCCTACATAGCCGCGCTCTTTTGTCTGGGATTGTGAGAACGGTAAGACAAACCGGGCCTGATTCGACGCCACTTTCCGCCGGAACTTAAAAGTGCAACTGACGAGTCCGTGTCCGAGCCGAGGCGAGAAATCTCGGAGGAAGACCGTCGCGGAACAGAAAGGGAGAGACGCTAGCTTTTGAAGAAAGAGGTATCCAATGGAGTTTCGAAGAGAAGCGCAAGAGGGACAGCCTGCAAGTGAGAGGAGTCGCGACAAATGTGTTCTTTTCCCTTCCGATGAAATCGATAGTAATTTAATAATTTCGTTTCCGCCAGTCCCTCTCTTTCTCTCTTAAAATCGGAAACTTTCCTTTCTGCAGGAAGTTTCTCCCCCGGCTTTATTTTCTCTCATCCGCTCTATATGGCCACTGATGCTGAACTGTACGATACTCTGTTTACAGCTGAATATAGTATCTAAGGAAGGGTACATTATTTTTTACTCGCATTTTTATTAACCAGACGTTGCTGTATTTGCTGAATCGATGAGTGATTCGCGTTCTATTGATACAAATATCTCTTGCCTCAGAATTTTATAAAATATTTCTCAGAACTTCATAATTTATAAATATACTATAGCAATAAATCGTACAACTTATTTTAGATTACATATTATACTGTTGTCAAGTAAGTTAATAAAACTGCGAAACTACTTTATTATACTTTGACTATAATAATGTTGTCAGCGACTTTGCTACAATATAAACAATTCAACGTAATTCTGCGCTACAACTTTTCTACAAATAGCTCACATATTTCCATAACTTAATAATATAAAAAACAATTTTACAAATACTTTCACAATATTTAATTAAAAAAATTTACAATAGTAAAGTTAAATTAGGTTTTTAAAAAATCGTATGCAATTCGATTCACAATCTCAATGAAAGTAAATATCATTAGCGCAAAAATTGATGTTGGCGCAGCCTAAAAATATAATATAATTACA
Source organism: Muscidifurax raptorellus (assembly GCA_020010945.3). NCBI lineage: Eukaryota > Metazoa > Arthropoda > Insecta > Hymenoptera > Pteromalidae > Muscidifurax > Muscidifurax raptorellus. The sequence goes on from CM052078.1 coordinate 26,744,964, forward strand.
TGCAATTTCATTAAATATTTTTCAGTTAGTAAAATTATATTGAATAACTATATCAATGTAAAAATTTTTAACTAACAAAGATTCTGAATAATATTGAGTAAACGTTATAAATGTAATCACGATTTTTTATCTAGCCAGAGGAAAACTTAAAACATTTTCTTCTACAAAATTGAATCTTTAAAAAAAAATTACTTGTTCTGTATAAGTCAAGGGAGGCATCTCGGGAAAAAGCATACGTATAATTTGCGCAGTCAAAACCTGCTCAATCACAACTATTTCAGTGTTTAGCTTTCTCAATAAAGCGACTATCGCATATCGCTAAAATTCACCTTACCGCAAGAGAACTGGATGACAATTGCGCAATTTTTCAACAATCCAACTCCGGCAATCCATCAGACACAAATTCTCTATCATGAAGAGATTTTTCCAGAGTATGCGATGGACTACTCGGCAGTTCTCTCTCAGAGAGGCGATTTTCGAAGTATAGAAAATCACCCGGCCCACACGGACTGCAGGGCTAGGGGAAAAAGAAAGAATTGTATTGAGATGCCCAATCATTAAACTCAAACTTGTTTACTTGTAGAAAGTTGCCAGTGTCCATTTTCACTTTGTCTTGTTCTTTGCCAAAGAAGTTCTCGACACTCGACATTACACCGGCTATTGCACTTCCATTGTGCCCGTAAGATCCTTCAGCAGGAATCTGATCAAGGACCTTAAACTTGGGAAAAAAATCTTGTTAAAAATCAATTTTTTTAATTACAAATATGAAATATGCAAAAAAATTAATATATATATATATATATATATATATATATATATAAAGAATAGAATTTCTGGTATACATATAAATTTGTATATTAATATCAAAGGCAATCACCGGTTTCTCATTCTCCTTGTTATGAAAATCTTCGGGTGCAAAGAACTTAGATTCCAAAGTTTTCTCCAAAATTTGCATATCCCTCTTCATGGCATCAAGATCAGGCATAAAAGTAGTCAACGGTGTCGCGATCGAGTTGAAATTCGAAAGATGAGAATCGTACATTCCGTTCTTGAAAAACTGATCGTAACTATTCTGAAATCTGAAATCTTCATACTGGGAAGGTATATCCGTCACAGGGTTTCTATCTTCCACGTGTCGGACTGATGGTTCGATTGATCGCTCCACAATACGATCATCGTAGTGTCTCTCGATTGCACTATCGAACATCTGAGTATTGCGGTTCTTCTGAGAGATGACCTTACCACTAGACTGGTCTATTGTCGTGAAGATGGATTCAGGGTCGTCGTCGAATTCCGGTAATCGCGGTCGGGTTGTATATTCGGGGACAACCGAATAATCAATAGCGGCTGGTAATTCATCGCCGAAAATGGCACTGAAATCATCATTATAATTCTGGGTATTTTTGAAAAACGCAACAGGTTCGGATTCTATTGGCAACGGATATTGTGCATATTGTTGATAATGTTGAGATTGTTGATGTATCTGCGGATGTCTTGCGTACAGAGTCGAAGCAGCTATCGTTGGGAATTCAGTCCGATGGTTCAGAATGCTCGGTAGCTCGCTCTGACTCGTTCCAGAATCGATATCTGCAACACAATAATTCTGTGTATTGACATATCGTGAACCGAACACGAGCATTTAAATTGCGCTTTTCACGATCACGATGTTTATAAAACGTATGTTTTATTGACTGATAAAAATCAAACTGAATAAAAACTTATGGATTATTTTTATTTATAAAGTATTATAAATTACTGATAATGTTTAAGCTAATGATCAGGATCTAATTCGAAACTTTCATATTTGACAATAAAATTACGTTGCTAGATATATATTTTGTAAAATAATAATCGCATTTTTAAATGCAAAGCATTGTAGTAACAACTTATTTTGCGACAAAACTCCGTGCTATATCCTAGATACTTTCAAAATGAAGCGTTAAAAAATGTTAAAAACGTTTTTTACAATCCTAGATGGAAAAGATTTGCTTGAAAAATATCAACAGTCAGCGAGCTATTGTTAATTTGCAGTAAATCACCCATGCTCTTAATATGACGAATAACCTCTCTGAATAATAGCAAAAGTGGAAAAGCAAGCCCTGCTCATCTACCATTTCTCGTAAACTTTACTGAAATAAACTCACTTTCTCCCGTGCCCGCTACTGCGTCCACATTCACCGTCTTTGCGTTGAGAATCTGATCGATTTTAGTCTGCGACAGGTAAGTGCCTCCAGGAGCAGCATCCTCATATTGATCTTCTAGGCACTTGGCTTCCAAAAATGGACCAAGATCTTTATCCTCGAGGATCTCGATGTCACCGAGGGTCAAGGCTTTTTGATCGTTGTTAGGATCGAGGACCATTATGCCGTTGTAATCAGGCACTATGATCTCGCCTGGCTGTTGCTGCTGTATTGGAGGCTGCTGCATCTCATCTAACGCTGCGACTGAGGGTAAATAGCCCAGGTCTGCATGCACGCTGATGTCACCATCGATCGTATCACTGGTGGTCCCGAGGATCTTGACGTCGTGAGAGTTCTGGGCCATCAAGTTTCGCGCCTCGCTGTTCGTCATCACCTCGTATCGACCGTCTTCCGTTGCGCGCACAAACTGAATGCCTCCCATCGCGGCTAACTCGAGTAGCTCCTCGTCTGTCGCATCGTGGCTCGCGATCGGGGTGTTGCTCGGGGACTGTTGACTCGGGAGCTCCTCTAACGGTGAGTAGTCTTCGCAATCGTCGGGCAGAATCTCGGAGACTGAGTCGACCGGCGTTAATAAACTGTCTGTAGGGAGGGGGAAAGGAAATATGTATATAAAGATATCGGACCGCCGGCCGTTCCTCAAGTTTTGAAGAATGTAAACTATAAACATAAAAACATGATTTTATTGATAATGTTAAAAATAAATAGTCTTATATCGGGTGACATCATCTTACGTATAATTATGCAAAATACAGACATATACTTATTCTCAAAAATGTAATTTACTACAAAACATAAGTATTGTCCTTAGATATTACATACCTTGTTCTTGATCTGGGCCAGGAGGTTCAATGACAAAACTGATCCTTCCATCTTCATTTTTTTCGGTAACAGTTGCTACTACAGGTACCTTAATTTGCACGGATTTCGAACCGTCTAGATCAGAAAGCTGAGTTGAGCTTGAATCCATTTTCCCGGACATTTTCAAATCATCTGCTGTAGCTGGTGTTAATAACTAAAAATAATAAAGAAGTCATCTTAATGCTGTGTAAATGTGAAATTCTTTTGAAATCTTGAATTTATAATTACGTGATTAAGGCTTCCGCTCGATGTAACTTTCACGAGAACGGGAATTCCTTTTGCAGGTTTAAAAAGGGCAAAAGGGGTTTGACCTTGTTGCAATGCAGTCTCCATAGCTTTTGTCTCGATTTTATCAATAATAATATTCTCCATAAACTCTGTCTAATTATACGAAATAATTGAATTTCGCGATAAAAACAGAACAGTGTAAGAATAAAAAAATTATTAAAACTTTTATAAAATACCATGTGCATATCTCTTTCTCGAGAATCTGAGAAAGATCCCGGCTGATCGTCCTCGGACTCGTTCACAACACGTACACTTCTGCTGTAAATGATCGCCGCACTCAGTCTTATTATATTATTAAATAAAGATAGTATGCTTACCTTCTCAAATTTCTAGACTCCTCAGTCGGCGTTCCTGGCGTGCTAGTAGTCTGACGGTATTTGATGCCGTGCTTGTACTCCTCATGCGAGCGCAGGTTGCCTCGTCGCGGAAACTCCTTGCCGCAGATGCCGCAGGTGTACTGCATCTTCTCGGAGTGAGCATGTGCCTTGATCTTGTGACACACCAGGTTTGACATCTGATTGAAGCCCTTATCGCAGAGATCGCACTTGTATGGTCGTTCATTTGTATGGGTGAACTCGTGGTTTCGCAAATTTCCTGCATATTGGTCACAATTAGTATACTATTAACACAAAATTGAGAGAGTAATTTTACAATTGTATTTTAGTGCAGGGAGTTCGTACATTTATTGACGATTGGTTATTGATTAATAAAGGTGAGGTTCTGGAAATGTGAACAATTTTATTTTTTGTATAACATGCGATTTTGCAATAAACTGGCGTGGAAACACATATTACATTCTAAATGCAGCACGAAACGATATGAAAAATCAAAACCATGGGTTAATAATAATGACATATATACAGAATTATTAAATATATCCAAAGTATACTAAAAACATACTTTATTACATTTCTAAGTAACAAAGTGCTTTGTTAAAAAACCAAGCCAGGCGATTAAAAAATAAAATGAAATAAAATACTTGCTTTTGAAAACCAGCGGTAGCTAAAGCTGCAAGCACAAGAAAAGTGCAGCGAAAGTATCTTGGCCCGGTGCAAAAGTAAAGTTTGCTTTAATAGCCATATACAATCTCACCTGTTTTTCACGACTTCCACAGGTCGGACTTATTCGCCGATAATCGATAACAAAAATAAACGGTTAAACGGCGCAGACAGAGGGCGAGAAATATAGAGTAAAGTCTGCGGCCGCTGTGTCGAAGTAATTGCGGGGTGCGTTAACGTTCTCTCACCTTTCTGATGAAAGCCCTTGCCACAGTGGTGGCACTTGTGCGGCTTGTGTTCCGAGTGGGTCTTCCGGTGGGATATCAGAGTCGAGACCCTGCCAAAGAGGAAAAGGAAATTTTCTCACACTGCCGGAAATACGTGCAGCAACGAGCAAACGAAAAAAAAGTTGAGTAAAAAGAGAGCTCGATAGCTCAGCATAATCAACCTGTTGAAGGTCTTCTTGCAAAATTCGCAGACGTAGGGCCGGGCGTCGCTGTGTATGGCCTTGTGTTGGCTCAGGGTTGAGAGCTGACGAAAGGCTTTACCGCATGCGTCGCACTTGAAGTTGCGCTCGTCCGTGTGCGTCGGCAAGTGCCGCATCAGCGTGTACTGATGCCGAAATTCTTTGGAGCCTGCGGCAGATTCGTTCAACATTTTTCTCATTCGACGTAGCCTTTTTATAAGCGAACCTGATTTTTCGCCGCACGAACGATTCCACTCGCGGTATCAAACGCCACGCGCTCGCGTATTTCATATCTTTCTTCTCTTTTTTTCGTGCATGGAAATACGCGAAATTTTTTTATCAATGCGCCTTTTTACGTGAATTTAAAATATTCAATTCCCGGGAAATATTTACGTATTGCTTGGAAAAACTCGAGGCGCGTGCGTTCTTGCCGGAAATGAATATGAATGCACTGTTCATCTATATAAACTCTTTTTGTTTGCAGGCGGTATTGCTGTATATATATACGTATCTATACGGCGTGAAAAATTTATAGGACGAATATCGTACTCACATATTCCGCACTCCCAGATTTTCAGGGTCTTGCCGTCGCGCTTGAGGTACTTGACATAGTGCAGCCTCGATCGTGGATCATCCTTATCAATTAGCTGAGCACTGGTTGACGAGGGTCGATCGGTCGTGTACACCGATGTATTATTCTCCGCTACATTCGCTGTTGATTGAGGTGCCTGCAATTTCAGTCATAATTAAATATTGACAAACGGATTCGCGGTTTTTCCAGCCGGGTGGAAGTTTTTAATTAAAATTGTAATCATTTTCGGAATCGCTATTTGAGAGATAGTCCGCGCGGATGCAATCGATGAATAGCCAAACCCCAATTTTCGGATTTCGAGCCCCAGAAAATTACATAGCTCCCTCCTCCTCGTTTTAATCTCTTTTAACCGCGGCGGATCTGATTAATATTATAATTTTCATTTCTGGAGCGTGCAAAGTTACAAGTGTACGCGGACAGAAAATTGCATCGAACAAAAGCCAAAACAACGAAGCTCCCGTAGCTAATTATAACTTAGAATTGCGAATCGAAGCCAATGAGAGATCAAAGTTCAAGTGTGCGAGGAATCAGGCCCGAGCGACGGCGTGGCAATATAGTGACCTCGGGCGTCTTCTGCTCGTCGTTCGGTTCGGCGGTAGTCTCGTCCTCGTCCTCGCCGTCCGCACTGATAATGTCAATCGCCTCCAGATCCAGCGCCTGATTGATTCGCGTGACATGCACGAAACGGTTCAATCAACCATAAGGGACACATACATAACTGGCTCGCTCATTCGCGAAATCACATGTCGAGAGATACAATCAATCGTTGGAAAAAGTATAAATTACTTGGATGAGCTGGTGCTGCTGCTGCTGCTCCTGGGAGTCGACGGGTCCGGCAGAGATGACCGATACCTCGGTTAGCTTGGCTGAGCCGGCGGCGCCGACAGGGTCGTCCTTCACGAAGACCTCGTAGACGCTGCGAAAATCGTTCAATCTTTTAGCGACGTTAATCAGCGGTTGCCGCCGCGAGGAAGAGCTATGAAAAAGCGTTTAGTACCTGATGATCTCGTCTTGAGAGCTCGGCTGCTGCTGCTGCTGCTGCTGACTTGATCCGGCCGCTGCTGGCGTCTCGAGTTGCTTGCTCTCCCCTAATTGGGTCGTTATACATGCGATCGTTTAAAATCAAATTCATCTTTGGGTTCAGAAGTTTGAAAGATTTATTAATCGCATTTTTAATGTCAAATTTCACCCTTTTTCATAAAATAAATGAGTTACATTAAAAGGTTTAAATTACAATTGCACAGATTGTCGAGTTCAACGAGTAAACATCGAAAATTCGTTGTTGCAATAGATATTGCATACAATTCGCCGTGCATTACAAAAACGAATTGCATTACTCGAGCATTATTTGAAACAAAATGAATCGCTAAATTCGCGAGGCACGGCACAATAGTTTCAGCAAATTTTGCTATTCTGCGTACGCAGTAAAATACCACCAATTTCGTAAGAAATAATTCAAATAATTCCGCAATGCAATGCTTCATTACCATTAATTTAATTTTTATCTGTATTTAAACACGAAGAGAGAGGTATTTGCGCTTGTATTTCTCATGAAAATAAACAGCCCGCCACCATGTTCATTTGAGGAGCAACAATAACGAGGTGCATTTAAACGGAATTCAAATACCGTCGATTCTGCCGGCAGCTCTTTAAATATCTCGCGACGAACAATCAGAAACGAAAAAACAACATCGCCTTTATAATAGCCGACCGCCACTCGTCGACATCACTCGAGAAGCCCATATACAAAAAATTCGTACAGGTCTGCCATTTCCCGACGATTCTCCGCGCGATAGTCGCCTGCGGGAATCGATGCCTCGCTCTCCTCTCTCGACTTCCCGAGAAAAATCACGGCTTTAGGTTGTTGCTAACTGCGCGGCCGGCAATTACGGGGAAGCAGAACGCGCGACTCGCCGACATTTTTTTAACCGCCGCGACGTCTCACGTTATTTGTTTTTTTTTCGCTCGCGGCTTACTAATTTACTCGTACTCGTCGCGAACAAATAAACGAAAGCCGCGATTAACGCAGTTCACTGCTTCTCGCGAGTGTTGTCGTTGTCGTGCTCAACGCAGTCTCGACTCGAAAGTGTTGCTACGAGCATCGGAAGCGAACGAAGAGAGAGAAAGAAAAGATGCGGAGAGGAGGTTGTTGCAAGGTAAGGTTGTCAAGCAAAACTCACAGGACATCGTCTCGTTCTGACTCGACTCCATGGCAGCTGCTCGGCTCCGTATATTTTCCGTGGCGAAGCTGCTCCTGCAGCTGGAGATCGGGGATGATGATCGGCTCGCGAGTGTGCAATGGACGTGTGCGGGATATCGGCTGATTAGCGTAGTCGACCGTTACGCGAGCGAGAGAGAGAGAGACGGACTGATGGAGGGGCGACGTTGGCGCCGCCGCTGCGGCGGGCTTACGAAACACGCCGCGCCGATTTTTCGCTCGCCGCGCGAAGCGGGACTTTTCAAACGCGGAAGGTTTTTTTACGGTTTTTAGTCGTTCTGTAAGCTTGCGTATGAAATACATATCGTTAGCCGTAATAGAGTGAATTTTTTACGTCTTTGCTTTTACATGGTTAATTGAATGTATTCGATATCCTTTCGTCGCAAAAACACCCGATACACGAAACGCACTGTAATCATAGTTTCAGGAAAATTCATTTTAAAACGCACGTATCGCGTGACAAAAAAAAAGACTCAACCAAGTATATACACACAGACCCACACATTCGAAAAATAATCACGTGACAATCTTGTCGAGAAAAAGTCGCTGTGAAAAGCCCGGGGTTTATTCCCTCGTGGCGCAGAGGGAGTCGAATCGGCCGGAAGTGCCATTTCGAGGATATGTGTGTACGAGAGCTCGAGTTCAGAGGATACGGAAGCGAGGACGCATTGGCCTCTCCATATATATATATACTAGCCACTATCGCGCGCTGCGACACTTCTAGCGCCGTGTGGGTGTCGGAAATTCGAAATGGACTCTCGCAAGTTTTCCCGGTACAGGCCGTTTGTGAGGGCTTTTTAAATCCTTGACCCCCTAACTCTCGACTATTTTTCAAAAGCCATTCCGAAGTCTATTATCCAATAATAAAGACGCCGCGGTATAACAATAGCAAAGTCGATGAAACTTTTTATATACAGTAGCAGAGGCAATTAGCCAGCACACGCCACTTGTTTGCGCGTACACAGCGGTGCCGAGATTCTTTCTCTCGAAGGGTAGGCAAATAAATCCGTATTCCCCCTTCTCTCTCTCACCCGCAGCTCCGGCATTCTCCTCGAGCGGAGCTCGCTCTCTCTCTCTCTCCTGTTTTGAAATTCTGGTCACGGGCGTTGCGGAACGCCGGGAGCCTCCCCGCGCAGCTTCCGGCCGTCCGAAGCATACTCGACTGACTCAATTATTACTTGCTGCTACTTGTTAGCTGCTGTTTAAGTTAGCGACGACGGTCCCCGCCCCTCCTTTCCCCTCCGCGCGGCGGCGCTTTTGATTCTCGCGCGTCTTCTCTCGTTGTGTCGGCGCCTTACTCGCTGCGGCGGCGGCGGCGGCGGCATAAATACGAGCCTCGGTTTTGGGCCAAAGTGGCTCTTGAAAGCGAAGCGAAATTCCATGATGGGGAGAGGGATGCGCGGAATGGCTATTTGATTTTCGCCGCGGGTTTCTTGCGTGCGCCCTGTTTCTTCGGCCGTGTGTGGGGAGGCTCCGGGTTTTACAGTCATTTCAGCTGATGTGTTTATTCGCGTGACGCGTGTATAATATAAGAAAGTTGGAGCAACTTTTGTAAAAGTAGGACGCTTTTGTGCGAGTATAGAAGTTAAAAGTTTTAATTGGAATTTTCTCGCGAAACACAATTCGCGTGGACAGTTTTTTTACACTCGTGACGGGTCTGATATTATTTTGAAAGAAGTATAGGTATACATTTTTATGTACGAGCGATCGCGAGCTTTTTCAACGTTGTAAGTTTGAATTTCAGTGTGATGCGCGCTTATTGAGCAGTGTCTTCTTTCGCATTTTGTCTGCATCCGAGTTAGGTATCTAACTTTTGCTCTGCGGAAAGAAAAAAAAATATCGTGGCTTTGAAACAATGGGATTACATCCTGACAGATGCCTCGTACGTGACTTTTCGGAAGAAGCGAGACACTTTATACGATATCCTCTTGAAGTTCCGATTCCCTAAATTTAGACTGACGTATACAAACTGTTATGTGTTTTTGAATTTCAAAAGCAACGAATGCAATTACTTCTCTTTTCAAAGATAATACTTTTGTAGCAAACTAATAAAGAAAGTCTAAGGTCTGGGGCGTCCCGTTTACTAATTAATTTATACTATTTAAAATAAATATCCTCGTAGTTCTGGCACACATATAAGTACATTGTACACAGTCGGTAGAGCAAGTCCAGCCAGCACAGGTTCGAAAACAAGGGCGTAACTCGATATAAGCGTCAGCCGTCCTCGGAAACTGAGCCTGACAAGTGCCGTCTTCGAAGTCGGTGCTATCAAGTCCCAGCCAAGTATCGCAGAAGCACATGCACACGTGTACGCTGCATATGCTCGCACTTATACTTGGCAAACAACTGTCCAACTGTCGGCCGTTTTCCCGCTCGTTTGGCGCCCGCAGTTCTCCAGTAGTAGAAACCTATCTCGAATAATATCTCTGCAGGCGAAAACGGCCGCCCGGCTAAGATATATACATATACACACGTATAGATATATATAGAAGAAACGCACGGCGGCGTGACCCCCTGACAAATATCTCGTCTCGCGCGCGCGCGCGCGGACTTTTGGAGTTTACCTTTCCGCTACGTGCGCGGCATACTCGGCGGAGGCGCGAGTATACAGCTGCCAGATTGCGGGGAACAATGCCGATGCGGCCGACGATCTCTTCGCTCGCTCTCGGCGCTCGAGCTATATATACATCTTTTGTTTTTCCTTCGTTTGCCCGCTCTTTTTTCTTACCCGCGAATATATATATATATATATATATATATATATATATATATATATATGTGGCGGGTGGTTCAGCTCATTATTGGCATTGCGCTGCGAAAACTCGACTTGCAGTAGAGTTTCATTTATAAGGCTATAAAACACGTGCAAGCAAGAGCGATTCCGAGAAATGCATTTATGCAAAGAAGTGAATTTGCGAGATCTAATTAATATCGTAGAAACGAATTATTATACACACTGTATAATTCGTTTCTTCGATACTAATTCAAACAAAATCATATCAGCCGTTATACGATTATACTGGTATAATATTCAATCGTAAGTTATGTTATCATTCGCATGTATAATTACATCTTTCGAGCGTCGAGTTGAGCTTCTATTATATATAATATGTACGAATCAGTCGAGCGAATACTACCGCAAACTGGCTTCTCTGCATAAAACATTTCTGGGAATCGCATTTATGATTATACTCGTGTTTTTGCAGCTGATGCGCGATTCGCTGATAGACTTTTGCCCTGCTATTATAAAAAAATGAAACTAATTGGAATATACGCACAAGCCATTGTGTAAAGTTTATCCTAGAAGGGTACGTTAATGTTCGTTCACTCTGCGTATGAACCACCGATTTATTGAAACAATGACATAGCGTTTTGCCTGATGTAAAAGTAATTGCAAACGAATGACGTTGAAAATTTGATAACAATTATGATTGGCTGCAATGGATCTGTTTACAAAAGAAAAGGTATATCCAAACGTATGTAACGAATAAAATAATACATTTATGAAAAGGTATACTGTAATATAATGGCAATATATATACGATCGAAATCGAAGAAGAAAATATGCAACTCATTGATATATTCCTCATGCATTTTCAAGTAGCAGCAATTTTTTCTAAATACCAAAATATTCCGAAGTGATTTGCATACACCCCCACACTATACACACCGCGTGTTCGCGCGTTTTATTGCCGTAAAATATATTGACTGGAATTTCACTTTTAAATCAACTCGCTCAATACATTGATATTAAAAAAAGTCGCGCGCGGACGCCGCACGACTATTAACATTGTAAATCCAAGTACGCCGTCGTATCTCTTCTATATATAAAAAGCTATGTATATAGTATATACACACAACAAGAGCAACTCTCGCGTGAAAAAAGGGAAATATAACCTTATATAATATGACAATACAATCCCGTTTCCCATCGAGGCGCAATTAATAACAAATGATCGAGTACGTATAGCAATTTGGGATTTGCAGTCGCTGTGCGCGCTTCGAGCGACAAACGAGCAGCCGAAAACTCGGCGATCGAAAGCCCGGTACGCATCAGCAGGCCCCGCCTTGTCAATTTTCCCAAATTGTTCATTGTACATCGTCGGGATCGCTGATGCTGTCCGCTCGAGCGCGGTCGACTCTCCAAATTATTAATTTCAATTTTGTTTAACGGCGGCGCTTTGCTTCGTCTGAGAATTGGCAAAAAATGTTCGTATATATAGATTCATATGAAAAAAAGCTTTCTCCCCGACAGTGTTTCACCGCGCGTCGGCGGCGCTTTTTCCACTCGAATCGAGGTGTATGCAGATATATACGCGGCTGTATACCAAGCCGCTTATGGCCTGGCACTTGAAGCTCCATTAAGAAAATGAAATTTGCAATTCGGATATATACGCTCACGTACGCCCCGAGAGCTTTTTTTATATCCACGTCGCGATTGGCGCACTGCACGCCGCGCGTGTTTTACACTTTTACTATGTGTGTATATGTATATATATATATATATATATATATATATATATATATATATATATATATAGCGCAGGCCTTTATTTTTTCTCTAATCGAAAGACTGCGTGGCGAAAGAGAAAAAAAAGTTGGAATAGACATAGAAAGAGAAAGCTGTGCAAGATGCCTTTTTTCGCGGCGCGCAAGCTTCCGACTAGATAGAGAAATAAAAGGTTTCCGTTGATAACATTGATAGAACGCGGGGGTTTAGATTTTTATGTCAATTACAATATATTACAGCTCGTGTATTATATCATCATCGAATTCGTTCTGCGTCTATTGAATTTTTTTTTAAGTTCTTAGCATCGCCGAGCAGTACAATCGAGGAGGGTTGGTGCGAATCACATATAGAAATTCTATCTCGTTCTACGAATGTATTTTTGACGACCTCGGATTCCGTCGGATGGTACGTATATAGTTACAAATAGAAATACGAAAATTTGAATAATGCAATTATCAATCGGTTGAATGATGTGCTATGCGAAAAATGGAAAACGAATCGTCAAATGACTTCCACGAGGGAAATTTCATTTGAGTTAAACGAATTTGAATAATTGCGCCCGCGGAAGAGTATTTAACCGCATCGATTACGCGCAAAATTCATCGATTCGTTTACACACTGTATATTCAATAAGAGAAAACGTAGAAGTATGCGCTCATCGATAAACCATTGAATTTTCCATCGGATAACATGTATTGTCGTAAATAATCTCTCTGAACCGTAAGTACTTTTTGTTTCTAAAAACGCAAAACTTGCGGACTTTTCCCTCTTGGCTGCTTTCACCTGCGCATTCTCTTGATTTTGTATACGACCATCCACTCTATTTTAGCAAGATTCGCTCCCTTTTCCCGATATGGCATATATATAGACATAGTCTCGCTTCCTCATATAACTCTATAAGAAGTCATAGAAAAAAACCCGAAAATAACAATCCAAGATTATTTTTCACAATCCTACTGTAAACTGTACGCATATACACAAGTATATATTTATAAATCACAGCCCCGAGTGACTTATCAATCGCGTATAAAATCCTCTCGCACGATTGTCTCTTAATTATAACCCGCGTATAAGCTTAGACAGTAGATGAACCAAGCCGAGAGAGAGAGGGAGAGAGAGAGAGAGATCGCGTCGTAATACTCGAGACCAAGCCGGGGGGGTCGGTGAAGCGCGAGAGAAGAGAACTACTTGCTGACGGGACGACGTAAATCTCCCGGCGCGGAATTCGACGCGGATAAAAGTTGCCGGGACGAGAAGAAGGAGCGAAGTGAGTTAGCGCGCGCGAGCGCAGGAGAGAAAGTGGAAAAGAGGCTGCGGGACCAATCTTGTGTCTCGACAGCGTAACAGTCCTGGACGTCGTCGTAGGTCGTCTCTCGGGCTGCTGCTGCTGCTGCTGCTGCTGCCGCCGCCGTCGCCGCCGCTGTATAAGAGCAGTACGGCTGTGCCGTCGCGGCAAAAAAGGCTATATATATAGCAGGAGGCGTAAATTGTTAAGGCCGCAGCCTCGCCTATAGTTATAAATTAGGAAGGAGGCAATCTTGCCGGCTTGGCTGTTTCCCCGGGACTCCTCGCTTTCACTTGCTCCCTCTCTCTCTCCCTCTCTCTCTCTCTTTCTTTCTCGTGTGCGTTCAACTTTTGCCGACGAGCTGGAGGAGCGAGAGCAAGAGAGAGAACAGGTTTTAGCGCTGTCCATAAAAAAAGTCTAACAGCCCCTAGCCAAGATTACGCCGAAGAAACGTACGTTTCCCGACACACCGGCAGCTGGAGCTGGATATCGCTTCCGATGCCACCGTCGACCTGGCAACTCTATATATATATCTATATATATATAAATATACAGACACACGTGTGCAGATATACTCGTACACGTGGAGAGGAAACTGCAAGGCCAGATACGTCTCCTGCTCTCTCTCTCTCTCTCTCTCTCTCTCTCTCTCTCTCTCTCTCTCTCTCTCTCTCTCTCTCTCTCTCTCTCTCGTCCCATCCGCGAGCTCCTCGTTGATCCCATTTACGACTGATTAACCCGACCAACGCGAACGAGGAAAGAAGAAAAAGCTCGACGGGGATACCTACATATATATACACACGACAACACGCAGTATATATAGAGGATGCCTTTTTCGCGGTGGAGAGATCTCTCGCTCCGTCTGTGTGTGTGTGTGTGGTGTGTGTGTATTCGTGTCTAGCCTGACTTTTTCCCGCTTCCGCTTTTGTTGTGGTTCTCCTCTGTCTCGGATCTGTTTATTTATTTGTTTCGAGCGCGCCCGCTCGACTACTTGTTTTTTCGGACATTTGTTCAACGGAATTAATTAAACGCGCGCGTATTATATATGGTATATATAAATAAAGGAATACTTTTTATATTGAATAGAAATGAACGCAGTAGACTGCTTTGAGGGATTAAATTTCGCAAAACATAACTGCATAGTCGTTTTCCACAAAGAAGCAGCAGAACAAACATTCAACAGATATATTACTCCTTCTTCGTCTAAGGTTCATTTATACGCACACTCTGTAGCCGATGGTTCATCTTCCAACGGCTCTGCTTTTCCTGCTCGAACGTAATTTTTCGGCTTCGCCCAAGGGATCATTTCGCAGTCTCGCGGTTGGAAAAGGCCCGAGAGAGATCTCCGACGTGTATCGTCACTACTGCTGCGCGACGTGTACAGGAGGCGCCTCCTCCCTATCAATTCGATCCCTAAGGTCGGCTCCGCCGGTCCGAAATCTTCATTAACCAAAGGCGGAGAGCTCGGGATTATCCGAGGATCGGCTAATCTTTCGGAAAAGTAAGAGGGAAAATTGCTGGATTTTTTCGAAAGAGAAAAATATTTCGTGGGAATCCCGCTGACCGAGGAGAAGTTGCGCACGTAAAATTTAAGGTTCTTTTATATGGTATACTGTTTATATGCGTTCTTCTAACTTCGATATCCACTGGCTAGTGTATACTCGATAGAATATAAGCTTGGACAAGTGCGACAAAATTGCATATAGCCTCTGATGTATATTTTACTCGCGACTTTTCCATACGCATACTAAGCGGGGTTAGTCGACCAGGAGTTATTTATCTGATGCTTTATGATAGTACCCTTCAATTATAAACAACGGATATTAAAAGGTTCCTTGGAATATTAATTAAACAGGCTTTGTATGTTAAAGATACGTGTAAATCCTAATGTAGACATATCGACGGATTGCCGGCTTATCGTTTTATTTCTATATATTTATACGTATATAGTTTGTGCAGCATAACACATTTTTAATCACGCTTCGAGATTGAAAAAAGCTCTTATTGCTAAGTGCATACTTGGGGAGAGAAACACAAACACCGAACTCGTCGCTGCATAAAGTGTGTACACAATCGCGAGGTTTGCGGAAGAATATATATATAAAAGTCTGCACGCGGGGGCTCTGAAATCAAAAGCACTGCGCGGGGATATTGGCAGGAGCGCGTCGATATCGAAAGGCGGCCGGGGGTGTCTCGTTTCAATATGACGCCGAGATAAGCGAGCCGAGAGGAGCTTAGAAGCTTTTTAATATATCAAACATATTTCTAGTCAATAATCTTCATTTATCCACAATCCATCATTCGACTGACGTGAAACCGGATGCGTCTCAGTATATCGTCGCTCCCTCTTGTATTCGACGCCCTTAATACTTATTCGAGTGCGCACGGAAGTCGACGCGTGCATGGCGGCGATATAACTCGCTTATATATAGTCGAATCCAAAAGCCTCGATGTTCCATTAAGAAATGTTATTTTTTTAAAAGTTTTTTGTACGATTTTTTTGTAATGTAAATTGTATATATTGATAACTTAATTAACGATTGTAAGTATTGTAAAATAACGCTCAAATGGGAAGTTTGATGCGTCACAAGAATAAAATATTAATTTTGAATAAGTGAACTTCTTTTGAGACTTTCTCAGTTATAGTGTTATAATTATTTGCACCTCCCTTTCCCGTAAAATAAATGTTTTCCAAGGTAAAACTCGAAATATATCCGATCGAACGCCGAGGACAAAAATGTACTAACTTCAATTAAACTAACATTTTACTCGAATATTACCGTAACTGTCTTAATTCATTTACGCGTATCAAGCTCAGGTTTAAAAACAATTTCACCCCACGCGTTTCCGTCGCTTCGAGAATAAAAATCAATTCTCCTCTCCTCGAGGCTAACTAAATATTTTCCCCCGCCGACTGCGCAAAGCCATTGTCGAACGCGATTCGGGCGAGTCTTAAAGAGCCGAAGCTCCGGCGATAAAACTGCGCGACTCGAGCTCGCGCACTGAAAAAACAGCGTCGGACCGAAAATCCATCGAGTCGAGTCCGCTGCAGTGGTAACGCCCAGGTCTGGTCAGCCGGCCCGATCGCCGCCCCGTTCGCTGGAAATGAGCCCTCGAATAAGCAACAGGGATTCGACGGACTTTGCTTGTCGAAGAAGAAGAGCGCATAATAAAAACAGAGAGAGAGAGGGGGGGGGGAGAGAGAGAGAGAACGGAGAAAAAACTGTGGACACGAAGACGGACGTTCCATTAGCGAAAATTAGGATCAGCTATGTAAAACGCAAAGTCGACGACGAATGCAGTGGAGTATATATAGCGAATGATTTTTCAAATGGATTCATCCGGAAATGCAAAGCAGAAGTCAATCGATATATCGAGACGGCGATGGTTTTTTTGTTTGGCATGTTTTATTTATGGCAGGAACATCCGTTTCTATTTTAACTGCTGCAGACGACGAATACTGATTACATCATCCTTTTTTATCGTATTTCAAAAACATGGTAATCTAAATATTAGAATCTCGAAGAAATGCTCGAAACATTTTAAGGTGAACGAAAGGCCCTGAAAGGATCAGTCATAAATTACATTGAGCGGGAAAGCCGGCTGCGCATCGTAAAGCAAAAAAGCAGTCTCTTCTTACGAGTGCATTCTCTTCTACATAATCAATAGACTGCCTTATCAATGCCAGCGTTACTCGTGAAGTACAGAAGAAGAAAAAAAGGAGAAACGTCATCTCGAGATTTTTCCGAAAAGTCATCTCTCCGTAATTTGTTTAAAGTCGAGCTTTTGAAAAGCGCGCGGCGTGACACACGCAAAGAAAGCTCGATATAGGGGGGATAAGAACGCCCGACCAATTTTTAACCCGCCGGCCCCTCTGTTTCGAAACATCAGCGCTCTCCTTCTATATACATCGGAGAAGGAGAAGAAAGCGACCGGGTACACACACACACACACACACACACACACACACACACACACACACACACGAGTGGAGACGGGCTTTTGGCCCAGAGGCAAATTCACGCCGGCGCGGGCGGCGACGAGCCCTCATTTGTTTTCCTGATCTGACAGTCCACGCCGCCGCAGTTTACGGGGCTCCGGCTTTCTCTCTTGGCTTCCTGTCGCACCGGTAATAGAAACGAAGTGATTGGATATCCACGCGTATATGCACCAACACTCGGCTCTCGCGCTGGCGTATGCATTTACATACAGCGTATACACATTGGCTTGGCTCGCGCGCGAGCATGGATTTTCAAACTTTTTTTTATCGTTGATGTATATATATATACCTGGGGATCGAATTTTTTTTATTTTTTCCCGAACGAGAGATGCAGATCGCGGACGAACCTCTCGCTCGTGTTTATAATATTTTGTTACGTTTTATGGAGCTTTCAGCGTTTTACGCTGTTGTTTTTAGCCATCAGAGTTTGTTTGTCCATTGAAACCGAGCGATGAAAGCTGCATACGATCGCGGCTTAAAATAATGCGCGCCTGGTCTCGAATATTGCCAATGACTAGTCCAACAGTGTATACATCTATATATATGCTTTGTTTCGAATCGTTTAAAAATAATTAATATATTCATTTTGACGACGCTCGCCTGTCTGTACAATAGCGAATAAAAATTGACACTCGCTGATCACAACGTTATTTGATTTAGTATGCAGACGCGATTTCTCTTATATTCAAAAAATATATTCTACATGAGAAGTACATATAAAAATATATACTACATGAGTAACCTTGACTCGTATTCATCTATATATATATATATATATATATATATATATATATATATATATATATATATATATATATATATATAGGAAGCCAGGCTTTAATAAATACGATTTCCAATGAAGCTCATTATTCATTGAAAAGAAAGCTGATTATCAAGTGAATCCGCCAGTCGGTGTATATCAATCATGTCCACGGCAAAAATCGATTAGCACCTCGGCTGCTCGTATAATCCCGCGCCGAGCAGTGCGAACACACAGCTCAACAATCGTCGTCACAGTCCAATTATTAATTATCCAATCTTAGCGTCCAAACACACACCCATCCACTCTACGACCCACAATTCTATTTTCCTAATGACACTTGCGCATCACGCGAACCATGTATATATCTACTGGCCTTGCTTCATACTTTCACTCGTCGGGGGCAATTCGGTCTATTTGCGCCCGCGATATTTTACTGTCGCGCTTCTGTCTTTCCGTGAGGCTCTCTAATCAAATCACCGCCAAGTGCTCCGCGCGCGCTCGAAATAATCGATATAGAAATCCGGCCGTGCATTATATGTATATACGGGTGGCGGGCGGGAAAACAAAAAGAACGCAGCTATATAACGCGAGATAGCTCGAGAAAAATGGTTAAAATCTAAGATGGCCCAGCACCGCTAATGGATTGACAAGCCCTAATGCCGCCATTATTCATTTTTCGCCGTGGTTATTATTTTCCCATTTTGGAGGCTCTTTCGGCGCTGCGTGTCTCCTTCTTTTTCTCACCCCTCAGCAGCTATGCTATATATATGTATATATACTCGTATACACACACATAGAGACTACACCGAGAAATTGATTTAGAGGCTGCAATTTATTGGATGACGCTTTTACATTTTAGCGTGTTTTTGCTTTTCATTTATTAACAGTTGATATAGATCTAGTTTGTAATATTGTTAATGATCAATTTTTAAAAACGTTATCTCGGAAGTAGGTTTTTTAAAAATACATGTGATATACATGGGGAAAAGAACATTCAATTAGCGGGTTTACTTGGTTAAAAACCACTGCCAATTCATTGGCACTTTCTCATAATCGGTTGTTGTTGTTATTGTACAACAATTTACATACACCTTTAATCACAGCTACTACATGATCGTTACTGGTGCAGTTTATCTTAAATACGCGAGAAAAAAATGTTCATTCACAAGTTATTATACGAATCACGTATCGACGCTTAAAGGAAAAAACTGCGTATCTCATGAGGTCCTGCAGGATCCGTTTTGAGAACGGCCTATCTGGCTAGCCCTTTCGAGGATAGCCTATCTCGGGATCCACTTCGAAAACGACCTATCTCTGAGCAAACTTGTTGTTAAGAATTTTTTACGTCATTTTTATTCCAGATGCGATTAAATTTCTGCAATTTTGTTTTGGTACTCCTATACATTTTTTCAAAGCGCGCTTTTCTATATCATCGAATTTACACTCGGCTTTTAACTATACCAGTGTGGACTCATTGATCACAAATAATCGAATCCTAACAATTTTTCTCTAGAGATCCGTTTCCACTTCCTTCTCAGTAAAGTCGTCGATATAAAAATAACAAGCCTTTTTCCACCGCACTTATTTGAAAAAGCAAGCACAATCAATCGAAATAGCCCGGTGTCACGTTACAGTAACACTACGTACCTCGAATCGTACTTTTTGTTATTTACCCCAAATACACGTCGAAGTAAGCAAAACTCTTGTTAATAACAACTTTCTTGTCATGCAAAGCATCCGTGTTAATGTTAAAATGACGGTCATGTTGAAGTTTCTTGTAGATTTCAAGTCGTCCCCTCGAGTTTCGTTTAAGCGTTATAAACACTTTTTATTTCAATAAGAACTCGTATCAACCGCATTTTTGTGCTGTACGATTATAAAAATACGTTTTATTTATGATCGAAGAGTGATTTTTTGTTTTGAAAATTAAGAAGCTCTCAACCAATCAGCTTGGTTTCGACATTCTCTTCAAGTAATCAACGGCTAAATGATTGGAATTTTAGGAATTAATCTTTTTTATATTTCATGCGCCCAGATCAATATTACATTACAATACTAGTTGCATAAGTACAGTCCTTTATAGTACGACGTTCGTATAAGCGCCCAATAGCAGCATGGCATCTTAATGCCGTGCTATGGCAGACAATTTATAACACGAGTACCGTATGATATTTTATAACACTGTCTACCATAGATCCTCTGTCACGTCTATCCGTGGTACAAGCAGTGCAGTTAATATGAAGTAGTATATTGTGTACCAAGGGCACAAAGTGGTCATTTTTAGACCGAGAGTTAAGTTCGCAGACCAGTATTGTAACTATACGAGGTTCAAAAGCCCCCTTAGCACCTTAGCCATTGGTGCACACCATATTTTTTGTAATGCATGTATGTATTTTCGAGATTTAACATTTTTTTATTTAATGAATATTAAAATAAATTTTGTCAGTTCCCTAACCCTATGCTTCTAGCGGCAAAAATAAAAACTGGTAAGAAGGAAAAGCGGCCCCGTGAGTTTAAGGACCATGAAGTTACGCCACGCCAAGGACAGGCGACAGAACTTCGACCAATGGCAGATCCAAATATATACTTGGGACACAAATTACGAGAGAAACGTATTCGAAGAAAATACATTGAGTATTTCAATGACGATTCGGAATAGGAGCTCCTAGCCCTGAAAATAAAAACTGATAAGAAGAAGGCGAAGCGGCCCGGTGACTTAAGGACCGTGAAGTTACATCACGCCAAGGAGCGGGCTCCAGAGTTTCAAAACAAGCAAGGTGAATCAAGGAAATCGGGGCAACAATCTTCCGTAACAATTGAGCACAGAGGATACGGTAGGATTGCAGACACCTCAGAACAACTGATAGAAGCTCTTAAGGTGCAGCCTTTTATTGTACCAACATGTCCAATTGAGGAAAATCAGCTACTTACTGAAATCCGTCAAATGTGTGAATGTAGTGGAGTCATAACAACGATGCACCCAGCTTACGCTATACTGCCGATATTTCAAGATGAACCTGCGACGAAAAAAAGAAGAATTTTATTTTATTTTATAAGAATACTTTTTATATTTACTTTGTTTTTATACGAACAGTTTTTATATGTGAAACGGACTAGCTAGTGATTCGGGGGTGAATGTGGACTGTGCTCGAAAAGGAATGAAGGTGGGAGGTACACTTGCAGTAAGTAGAGAGCTGTTTTCACTGAGAATAGCGTGCTATCGAGTTCGCTGTTCACAGTTGTTCCCTAACCCCTTATAGTGATATGGCGAATGCAAGTCCTAAATCACTAGGGGGAAGTCACTTTCACGTGTATCTGGGCTAGTAATAGGGGAGAAAGAGAAAAATCTCTCTCTTGCCATACGTGTGGTTTAGGACCACGTGACCGAAGGCGGTAAGGTGGGGTCGCGAAAGCCCTACCTACAACCTCGATGGAGGAGCTTCCACTTAGGATCAGGAGGTCAAGCAGAGATCCTGTGGTTACTCCCGGGAGGTAGGCGAGGTTTAATATTATAAATAAAAATGGTTGATATACTTATTGAATCTTTTGAATGCTTTGTTTATTTTAAATATTAAAGGGTTATAATTGTTACTAATTTAAAGAGAGGGGATAGGTTTGTCCAGGACTCCTCTGGAAGAGCGTAGCTCGTGGTACAGGGAGCCTAAGGGACCCGAGTGTCTAGCCTGTTCGCGAGTGGCCAGGTAGACTGGTTGGCGAGAACCGAAGTGACAATGTTGCAGGCCACGAAGCTCCTTTTATATTCGCGGCGGCCCCTCTCTCCAATGCTACATGCGCGCGCACTCTCTACTCGCGCTCTAGCAGACTACTTCTTATGCACTACTTACTACTAGCGCTCGCGTGGTAATGTATCGGCGTCGGTACATTATTTGTTTCCGCTCTTGCTGAGACGTATCCGCCGTCTCATATGCACGTAATTATTTATACTTAATGTAAATATTTTGTACTGTAAATTAAAATTGATGCTAATAAGTGGTATATTTAGATCTGTATGTAAAGAAAATTTAGTAGTTCATAATATTTAGTTCTCTTTCTCTCTCTCTCTCTCTCTCTCTCTCTCTCTCTCTCTCTCTCTCTCTCTCTCTCTCTTTCTCTTTCCTGGGCGTCGGGCGTACTCGGAGATATGTTTAATGGGTATGGATGGCCGCCGCCGAATCCCACACTTGATGTTTGAACGCTACGCGCGGTTAGCGGCATAATTGTTCTTACTGCGTCGTAATTGCAATCAAGTTATGTATATAGAAATTCGCGTTTTGTTCTACGCTTTGGGTTATAGGATTTAAAAAGTATATTTTCCACTTTAAAAAGTTGTGTTTTCAAAATATCTACAGCGTTTATGTTTAACCTTTTTTCGTAAATCGTAAAACCGCAAAGTAATATAGGTGATAATGTTTTGTTTGTGGCTATAAATAAATTCTGTGATGTTAACTCGAGTAATAAGCATTTTCGAGATTTTATGACTGTATAAAGTAGTTGTGTTTTTTAAAGATCTACAACTTCGCGCAAAAAATCGCGAGATATACGTGTGCCATCGTCTTTTTTTAACATGTTAAAATCACTCATAACGTTTTTGCATCTTAAAACGACATAGACTTAAAAAAGTTTTTTTGAGTTTGTTCAATGGAAGTCTTCTCTTGAAATTTCAGGCAGATCGATGGAAAATTGCGCGATATATCGCATGTTACACATTTTTCTAACGAAATTCTGATGAAAAGCGATTGTATAATTAGTCATATTCGCAATTAAAAATACAATTTTGCTACCGGATATCGATATAATGGCCTACATTTTGTCCTTTTAAAACCCAATCAAGGGGCGTGGCAGCAAGCCGATGCATATATCGGTACATAGTACCGAAAATCGACTTTAGACGCAACCCGTATCTTTCTATTTCCATTTTTCTTAATTTTCTACAAATAAGAATAAGAGTATTGAGCATTGAGACGTGTTTGTCTGATGATCCAAGCGACCTGATGCCGCAACGTCGGAAGTACTACCTAATAACTTTATGGTTAGTAAAGGCGAGAGGTTGAAGTGACAGACATCTAAATTACTCCAATAAATCATTAGTGACGTCATTAGGAGATAGTCCTTACCTCTCATACAATGGAAAGGTTTATTTTTCTTCCAGGAATTAACAAAGTCATAATATAAACATGCTGGCATGTTGCACATTATTTCGCTAACGGAATTACAAGGTACTGTTGTACCGCATTTGTGCTTGACAATAAATAATAAAAAATTATTTTAAATCAGACCCATTTTCAGCCGTTGCGCGTCCTTAGCCCGCTTCACTAGAGCGACTGACGCTTCGTGAACTATATCGCGCAATAGGAAATTGATTTTCGTCGCTTCGATTTTGACTCGACTCTCTACTCTGCTTCGCATACGCGGATTCCAATAGGTATCGTGCATTCGTTTCCTACAGCCTTGTTCTCGCTTGAAGCTCACTCCTCCGTTCTTGCGCCTGCAAGTGCGAGCTTGAAAAATCGCTTGTCCCCTAAAGCCTCGTATGTATCCCGAAATGTCTCGGTTTATAAAAAAAGGCATGCGCGCGATTGTAAAGACTGCTGCGTAGCGCTTTGCAATCGGCGTAAATGGCGCCGTAAGCGCCGGAGAAACGAACTTCCCCGTCGCTCGTGCTTTTCGAGTGGCTCACAATTGGACGGCGTCGCGCATTCGTGTATATTTGATTGTGACGATTGCATGCGCTCGAACAAATGAACACGCTCGCTTGCTGTTACTGCTTTTTACGCGTTGCTGTTATATATCCGCTCCTTCCTGTGAGCGCGACGAGCTTTTCGCTTGGTAGCCGCGAGAGCTGGGTATAATGGCAACGGCTAAATGCAATGGCAAACTGATCGAGTCGAGAGTGCGTTTGCCATTAACTGTACGTGCGAGTAGGTGCGCTGGATCCTTTTTTAGAGATTATTTGACGCCACGTCAAAGAATATTTGTCCTGCATATAAATTACGCGCAATTAACGATGTAATTCCGGTGATTTATTTGTTTTAGACCGCTGGTAAAGTATACGCGTAAACTACGTCGATTAATTCGATTTTGGCATTTATGCAAAATGCAACTATCGGTTCTAAATGATGCCGCTAAAACGATCTTACATTATTTATCAGTATGCATTTATTTATCAGTAAGAAACAGGTATACAACTTAGTCATTTACGAACCGCCAAATTTTAATAGCCCGTGCGACGTCTACTTAATATTTTATGATCGCCGGGCATTAAATTTAAATAAACCTTCAAGAAAAAAGGAACAAGCACGCAAGTTCGAAAACAATTTATTCATGTTTCATATTCAGTGCCGAAAGAAATTTTCGTAACACTCGAACTAAGTTGAAAGAGGAGCTGCTCCGACTTTTTCGCGCGCATTATCATTCCGCGGAGAAAGTAGAGCAGTCGCTCGCGCGCGGGCAGGCGTTCATTTTGAAATTCTTGAAAAGTCCTCGCGCGAGTCATACCTATATATATACGTATAGCCTATGTAACCCGGCTGGCAGGCATAGCGGCCCGTATTAGATGGTTGGGATAAGGCAGCTTCGCTGCTAATGAATAGGAACTTTCGAAACTCCAATTACAGCGAACTGCCGCGAATCTCGACGACATCGTCGTTGTCCATGTTGTGTATATATATATATATATATAGAGAGAGAGAGAGAGAGAGAGAGAGAGAGACATCGTCCGCATGAGCTCTTCGTCCGATGCTGCCCTGTCCCGTCGCGCGATATATCGAGGTAAACAGACAAAACGTGTCAGGTGGAAAATTGATGGCTAAAAAAAGAGCGATCGCTCGGAAACTTACAAGGGCTTCGATTGATGAATTCGGCAGCTTTGCTTGCCGCACCGCCGCGTTGCCGAGCTTGCTACCCGAGCTTTTTTATGCTAACGCGAAGACGTATTGGCGGTCACAAGTTTCGCTCGCTTTTTCCCGGAGCTAAATTGGATTGACCATCGCGGTATTTGTCATTTTATCTGCTGTCGGTTGTGCTCGTGTGTGCGTTTGTGTGTGTGCGTGTGTGTGTTTGTGTATAATCAAGTGGATACGAGCCTTTAGTCTGGAACTAATGTATAAATATTACGAAAGCTTTTGCGAAAGTCAATATTAATTTAGTCGTGTCTTGATTTCCGGAATGAAACAAAACCTCTAAAAGGTAAAACTTTTATGAATCCTCAATAAAATTTTGGAATATATATTGTATATTGTATTTTCTTTTATTAACCAAAAAGTAATAATGTCGTTACATCAAATACACAATATATAAGTATAATATATAGGTTATATACACACAGATTTGACCAATTCTGACATTCTACAGAGATGCATATCAGTATGCTGTTATAGGATCTATTGTCTAGGATTGTTACTATTTGGCTTCCTATAGAAGATTGTCCCTGTATCGAAAAGTCATGATCGAATGTTATGAAACCAAGATAGACCTTATGTGATTTGTTTATGTGGTACGCATACGTCTAAGTGACGAGTCCACACGTCTTACGACGCGCACTATTCAAATTCTACTAGCACTAATATTTTCAATTTCATCAAAACTTAAGTTAAAATCAAGTGTTTCTAGAAAATGTTCATACGAATGTATGTGTGTGTATACAAATAATTATTTCTACAGATGGAGTGAATAGAAAATTGTAATTATTTTAATCACAAATAGATTTATCTTAAAAAAGTAAATAAATAACGAATTCAATATTATAATATAAAAATAGGAACTATGAATCACTTTGTAGGAAGCTACGTACCAATGAATTGGCAGCGTCTTTTTTCGAATTTATTGTTCTCCTTCGTATTCTATTTTGCATAGTTCTTTCCTAGTATATGGCACAGTAACCTTGGCAGAAGTGTGAACATATGTCTACTAATAATTAACTAATTTGAGCAAATAAGCAAATTATTCATTTACGAATCAGTTCCAACATTGTTAAGTTCAATAGGTGTTTAAATATGACTTCTTAGCTAAAATTAGTATCTACAAAGACGGTGCCTATCGAGTTGCCTATAGATGTTCGGCTCGCCGTCGACGGGGTATAGGAAGTACGCTCCGTAGTTTCCAGCATGTAAGTGTGAAAATCTCTTGGGATCGGTGTCTGGCTGTTCGGGGTCGCCGCGCGATAACGGGTTTTAGGAAGTGCGCTCCGTAGTTTTTGGTCTGCATGCGTCAGAATCGCTTCTAAACGATGTAAAAGTGTGTAGAATCAACAACTATGTTTTCAAAGGTAACTTACTCCAGCTGTTATGACTGGCGGCAAACGACGTCTAAACGAAAAACATTTTTAGACACCGTTTATAGCACGTTCTAACACCTAGACACCAAAATCATCACCAAACACCGTTATCCTCGACTCTGAACATATTGTATAGATACACCGTCTATAAGCAATTCTCACACCTCGGTACTAAAATCTAGGTAGCGCACTTCCTATACTTTGTCATCGGCGGCCGCAAACACATATCATACATATATGTCAAATCCGCGGCCAATTCATTGGCACGGAGTAGATTGCCATTGTTATTGTTATCTGACAAATATTCATTGATATACAAGACTTTGTAAATTTTCTCAAAGTTTTGAGGATCGTATAATGGAAGCCTGAATTCTCAGATAATCACTGTTTGTCAATATAATCAATCACGTTTCTGTGAATGTAGCATCGGCAATACTAAAAAACTAATAAACTGCGAAACGTAAATTAACGCCCGGAAAGGCGAGTGTATCGCATATATAGCTCAACTATAAACCCTAAGCGGCGTACAAAGAAAAACCATTCACTCCGATCAAAAGAGCGTTTGAAAAATGTTTCGCTGCAAAGACGCGCGAAAACGGCCGCTCGAATATAAAAGTCAATAAACTATCTTACCAGTCGGTCTATATACAGAGTCCCTCTTTCACGTAACGTCGGCCGACTCGATTAATATGCATCAGAAAGGTGTATATATATATATATCGGACTAACGATCCTCGGCGGCCTCGGCGGCGCCTTGCAAAAACTCGGCAAAAAGGGGGAAAACTGTGTGTATCCGCGCATATACCGACTGCCGAAGGAAAAACAGCGGATCAATTTTGACGGCATGAAACCGCAATTTGGCCGATGGGGAGAGAGTTCCGCTCGGCCGTTCGTCCGGATCGTTTTCCTGTCCCGGCATTATAGCACCGGAAGGCCGATCCGTATATATAGGGTCGAATTCTCTCTTCTACCCTCTACCCATTGTATATATATATATATACAGTCGCGTTGGCTAAGTGTGGGGTGGAGATAGCGCTGTAATCAGGAATGGTTTTTGCGACTCCCTTCGTAAAACAGGCTCAATCAAGCTCGAGCATCACTGCGCTATAGCTGCAGTGCTGGTCTGCTCTCTCTCTCTCTATATATATATATATATAATACTGTCGATAGGACTTGCTCGTCATATCTTCAAATGTTTTACCATGATATAAATCAACTGAGTCGTTTTATTCGGCTGCTGAAGTGGCCTTTCTCCACTTGCTGTTTTACGGGCGCTTCTCCTCGTGTATTTGTGCTCGCGCGAGAAAGGGCTTCGATTGCGATAGTCATCGTAATTAATGAATTTCGGACGGACGCGCGCGCGCGCGATCGATGTTTATTCATTGACGGCGGGCTGTAATGTGTTATCGAAAGGCTATTAAATGGCGTCCGTTAAATATTTTCACGAAAAAGCTCGAATCAGTAACTATGCTATTATTTTATTAAACGAGGTTAGTATATATTTGTTATAAATTTGTCGTATACTTGTAATAGCTGTAGTTAACTGTTTAAAAACGGTACGTATATAACGCCGATATTATATCCAAATTTTAATTAAACGAATAGTATATGGGAAAATCTACAAAAATATTAATTTATAGACCTCAGTTGTATTTAAAATAAATTGATGCTACATTTCGGGTACCTTTTTCTTCGTGTTCTAATTCGAACAGCAGAAAAATAGTAATCCTGCGATAACGATCTATTTTCGTCACATTGTTTTCGGTTACATTCAAATTATAAGAAAAGTAGCCATTACTACTCAATTTCTCTGGGCACAATAAAAGAAATGTATATATATATATATATATATATATATATATATATATATCAATAGTACGGAAATCAGCTCCCATTTGCGAAAAAGATCATTAAAAATGGTCGCTTAGGTCAAAAGTTGCCTGCGATTGAAGGGAAAATAATAATATTAAGGATGACAAATGACTTTTGTCGCCCCCCTCTCTGGTAGAAAATTGAGCCTATTTCTGGGCAGAATATTAGGTCAAACATTTTTTATGGGATATTTTTAAAAATTGGGTTTTCAGGGCGAGTCCAGAATTTCTATACATATACGTAGTTTTAACATACATTGCACCGAGATTCTGTCCAGAATCTGCTTAATTTTTTACGAGGGCCAGACAATAGATACATAAGTTGTTAAACAATGGCTACTTTTCTTATAATTTGAATGTACCAAGAACAGCATCAAATTTTTTTTCCAACGAAGCTGAATGCTTTATTTCTCATAGGCCGTATAATAGCATTCGGGAATTCCGATTATTTCTTCGAGTATTTATAAAATGTAGGCACATGAAAAAAAAGTCGTGTCGAGTATTTGCACGTGGAATGATCAGCAATTTTTGATGACAGGCATTTGAAAATTATAAAGCAAGCAGCCTGGAAAGAAATTCCCATTTCAGCGACTATTACGAGGACGAACTAATAAAACCATTATGGTACGAGTGCGCCGACAAAGCATCGGCAGAGCGAAAGGAAAAGAATCGTCGCCCGTCGGCTGTATAATGGGGTGATTAAATGTTTCACACGGAAATTCGATTGAGGTGAGGGAAATTCAATCGATCGTGAAAAGCGCGCGTTTCTCCATAAAAGAAAAGGTCATTGAAGTACTTGGAGAGCTTCCCCCCGCAGTCTTTCACTCTGTTTCTCTCTTACTCCTCATTGAAAAGGCACCGAATGAGAATGGAAAATGAATATTTCAAAGGCTTTGGCGCCTCCTGCCCCTTTTAATGAGCGAGAAGAGCCTACCGCCGCCGGGCCCTTGAATCGACTCTTCGACCCTTCACTCGTTATACCGAGTGAGGGCGAGTGTCGCGCACACAATTCACTTTCTCGCTCTTCGCCTCTATATATGTATATATACATGTGGTTCTCCCGCCCCCCCCCCCCTCTCTCTTCATTCAGCCTGTTTCTCAAAGTCTCGAGGAGAGCGAATCGAAGTCCGAGGTTTGTGTGCCCAGCCCTCGAACTTCCGGCTTGATGCCTCGTTAGTTCGCGGAATTAATTCTGCTCGTTGAATTTTAGCAAGAACTGAGGGAGATAGAGACAGAAAGCGAGAGACACTCACCACAACCGGCGCGCCATGGCCTCATCCCTCTGTCCGCTTATATACACATACAGTGTCTCTGTGTGTTGTCGCGCTGCTGCTAGCCTCGTTTAACCGCCAGTTTTGCAGTACCGGCAGAAAATTTGATTTTCATTTTTAATCGTATCCCTGATTCGGGATAATAATGTACTGATGCACACCGTATTATATTGTTGTAACAGCGGCGTAAATTAAATAAATATAAAGAATTATCCATGAAGTAAGTCACATCCAATCGTAGAAACTCGACTGAATGGATATATCTTTAGGATCTATACGGGAAACAAATTATTTTTAAAATATATTACGAATGCAGTGTCATCGTGAACTATAATAATGAAAAGATATTAGACGACAACGTTATTGTTAGCATAATTATTATTTATGATACCTCGTATGTCATATATATATACCTATATATATGAAGTATATTCATAAATCTTCATATATCGGAGCAGTAAAATTAAAAGTTAATGGACCTTGAAAATTATAAAGAAAAAGACGAGGAATTAAATTATGCATATTTGGATATAGCGAGTGAAAAAAAAAAGAAGAAATTGAAAAAAATCAATGCACAAATGCGCGCGCTTAATAAAATCGGAAGCCGCATTAAGCGTCTTAATTCCGGGGGCTTTAGAAGTCTCGGCTCAATCAAGGAGACTAGCTTTCCGCGTCGCGTGACAAACTCAATGGACCGCAGTGAGTGCGAATCGTTATCGGCAGTCAGAAGACTACGTCGGTATCCGTTAAATCCAGCGTAAAACTAGAAGCGCCGGCTTCTTCTCTCGATCCTCCGGCACTTCTCCCACGCACCGCACACACACATAGACTCGCGCGCGAAGAAAGGAGATTGCTAAAAATCACTTTACCACGGGGGCGTTAACGGCCCCTTATTGGTCCTTATTTATTTATCGCTCTCGCGTACTGTCGCCCGATCATTTTCCCTTCTCTCTCACCAGCGCGCTTCCACTTCGTCTCTGTATTATACTTCTTCGGCATCTCGCGGTGCTTGTGTATACAGAGGGATCCTTAACGATCCACTTGAAGGCGCCGGCTCTTACGCCGAGATTGAGTTTTACGAAACAGTTCATTGGTCAGTCGGCAGTTTACGGTAAATCGAATATACCGAGCTCGGCTTTATGCGCTTAAGTGAATTGTTATGGAGGAGGCGGAGGAGGAGGGGGAGGCGAGCCGAAGAAGCTGCTGCTGGCCGTATAAGGAATTCGCGCGCGCGCGCGCGCGACTATTTCGCTTTATCGTCGAATACTCAAATTCAATTCGAGGGAAAGTAGCTTCCGTTGTATCTCGATAAGCGCCCGCATTGCTCGCTCGCTTTTCTCCAAGTAGGCGACGCTATTCAGCTATGACGACTTTCTCGAACCAACTATATATACATCTAACGTACGACGAATCGAACATTCTCAGTCTGATTTCTTACAATATTTGCTCATCTTTCGCGCGCGCCTCGCAACACTTTGCTATATACTTCCTGCGCCGCAGTCTGCATCTTTCTATGGCATATATTAATATTGTGTCTGATTATTTTCGTACGCTACTTTTTCGCGTTTCTACAATATTTGATCGAACATTTTTGAGAGACGAATAACTCGAGCGAGATAGCAATCACATTTCCAAAATGTTTATTATGAGATATATTTGGGAAAAAAATGCATGCCATTTTTACTCATACTTTTTCAAGGTTTTACAAGTCATTGCTCTAATATGCCAAGAGGTTTACAGATGCATCGATGGATTCAATTTTATCATTTGATTAAAGCATGCATATTCATGTCGAAAATCAATTCTGCCAGGATTCCCGAACTTATGCAGCTGAATACATTGCTTTCCCAATGATAAATACGACAGTTATATCTATCTATATATAGCATAAAACTTTGGGATTCCAAATGAAGTGACAAAATACTGGCGCTTGCCGAATAAAAGTTATTTCTCTTCCGCCAAAGTAGTATATACATCGATAACACTCGGAAGTAAAAATTTTGATTACATCGCTGCGAATAATACCGCGGAGGAGTTGAAAAATTTGCCCCATGATTACCGTCAAGCTTTTATTTCGAACGTATTATTTTTACGATCGAAAGCCGTAAAAAGTACCTCACGAGCAGACCAAGTGACACAAAACAAAGTACTAACTTATCTTTCTCTCTCGCTTTATCTGCTTCGCAACCCTTCCACGTTATATGTCCTGTGAGCGCAATAGCGTCTCTCCTTCTCTGCGCCGTCAATATGGGCAGCTAGCAAGTAAAGCCTCGATACATTCGAGAGCGATTTTTACGGTAGCCAGAGCTGCGCGAGGCCGCGTGCGTTGCCTCTTTTCATTTCGAGTTAACTCTTGTGGCACTCCGGGTTTTTGCTCCTCGCGAAATCGCAAATCCCCGGAAAATTTCCTCTCTTTAATCTCCCTTTCGATCGCTCCATACTCTCGTTCTCTCTCGCGCACATCCCATTAACTTTTTTCACTCGCGTCGACCTTTTGCGCGAACCTATACGTATGCGGCAGGCGATTTTTGGCCCTCGCGCGCTCGCACAGATGCCGTCGTAGTATTAGGCTTCGAACACGCTTTACCAGAAGAGCAACGATTTTTATCGCGAATAATGTCCCGGCCTGCAAGCCCATTAAGGAAAGTGCATTCTTACACTGTCAAAATGGATCGAACGCGAAATAGCGTTAATGCACCGACTGTCCCTCTAAAATACAATATACTCATGGCTATACGTTGACGTTAAAAATTAAAGAATCGAATATATACAATATACGATCGAGAGAAAAGTAAACACACTTCTCCAGCACAGCGCGCGTAATCCATTTAATCCAGAGTCGCTCTTCTATATATATAAGTAGAACCGCAAGTGGCGCTTTGTAGCAGAATCCTCGCGCGCGGGGATAAGGCCCGCGCGCGGAAGATATTTATTCGCGTCTGCGGCTGACGCGCGGGGGGAAGCAGTATAGGCTATCGCGGCGCGCGTACTTTAAGATGCGAGCAATTTGCAGTCGAATTGCCGCCGCGAGATTTTCTTCTCGAGGCGGCAAACCCGCCCGAAATACACACACACATACACACACACACATACAATTCTTAACAAGAGTAGACAGATGGATTGAAGTGCGCGAAGCTCTGTATTCAAGTGCCTTTTCAGCGGGCGGGCAACCTCCGCTCTCGAGCTTGATGGCGTCAGCTGTTATGTACTACTGTGTTGTGTGTGGACAATCCCTTAACGGGGGATGAGGAAAGAGGGACACAAAAGATCGGGAGGAGAGAGTAAGATTGCGCGCGCGAGGGAGTTACGCTTGCGGCCGAGATGAAAAGTTGCTGTGTATATATAAAAGCTCGCTGTACGCGGACTGCGAAATGACAAATAAAAAACTCCCGGCGGATATTGGATTATCCGTACGCTGCGCGCACTGGAAAATCAGTTTTACCTGTATTTATATATGAGTTTATGTATATATAGGAAGACTTCGTTGCTCTCTCACGAGGCTAAGTGCTTTTCACTCGATTTTCGGTTAAACTGCCGGAGTAAGAGCATTTTACGTGTCTCGTGTAAAAGTACTTTTTTTCCAATAGACACTGGCGATCTATATACCCTAGTATTGAAAGTAAATAATCTTTTTCTTCAATTTCAAAGATTTTCTTTTATGAAATATCGTTCAATTAAATTACATTCACGCTGTCATATATATATATATATGCACGAATTCCATTAATTTCTGGTTGCAAACATCATTAAATAATGCTGTGCGCAAACGCAATTAGCGCAGATCTGGCATTGTTAATTCACAACTTAATCTCGGAGATATCAAATTTAATTTTGTATTTTCAAAGACCAAACAAAGACGATCTTTAGGCGCAGCGGAGATCAACTTAATTATTACGACAAAAATATTAATTATTTGCAAACTTAGACATTCCACCATATCCATATTCAATTTTCGAGGAGATGGTATCTACGTGTTTAATATAATTTAAATTTTACTTTTAAAAAGTAACATCTGTTACATTATTGAAGTCTATACCGTTCTCTCAAGTTATGACATTTTATATATATGGCTGATTCTCTGTAAGATTAGCCGGCCAAAATTTTTTTCTTTCCAAAACTATTTTTTACATGTTCTATAAATTGTTTCCAGTGTGCCTGTGTACAAATATTTTCTCACTCTTGTACAAATTAGCAGTGTGATTTCTAGAATCTCAAAGTAATTGAAATTTGAGCACAAATACATTACCAATAAAGACTTTAATAATTGGCTCAAATATATATGTATTATATCTTATTTATTGCAATTTATTAAACTTTGATATAATACTTAAATTATACGATAGAAAAAGCCATAAATTAAGTAATACAAACAGTACTCAAAAATTTTGAAGAGCCAGAGGAAAAATTTTCTTGAAATTTCTTTGCTTTCCATTGCTTATAGGTACAGTCAGCACTGAGATTTATTTGGAAAAAGAAGTCTCTATGTTACCTGACTCATGTCTGAATCACCATTATTAAAAATGCTTTGACCGTAGTTGAGACATTCAAGAAGATTTTTCCTCTGGATCTTCAAGATTTTCGAGTACTCTTTGTATGTAATTTAAATCATATTTTAGCATTATTGACTGCTACATTGATTTTTAGCACAGAGGCTTATGATTGTGATATTACGGCACTTTTACAATTACTTTGGGAATAAAAAAAGGTATTTCCAGGATTTTTTTGGTCAGTATCCAGATTATCGAACCTTGTCAAATCCTAATTTCAAGGTTTAAATGGGTTGTAGGGTACATATAACATATTTATATGACTTTGGAAGTATTTTTTATGAAAAGACAAGAAAATTTTACAACAAAAAGTATATATATGTGTTTCATCTCAAAAATGCTTCCCTGAGGAGCTATGAATTAATGAATATTGCCAACAAGTATGAAAATGACTACATTTTTTTTTAAGTGCCCAATTCATTGTAATGGAGTAATTTAAAATTTTGAAAAAATTCAGGCACACTGGGAATACTTTATAGAATATGTAAAAAATAGTTATGGAAAGAAAAAAATTTTGGCCGGCTGATCTTACAGAGAATCACCCATACATATATATATATATATATATATATATATATATATATATTATAGCATGTCAAATAATTATTATGAAAAATCTTATATCAAACTTTGATTTTACCAACCTATAGAACCTCGCTATAAGCCCAAGAATTATGACGCAATAAAACAAAAGTCAACTTGCAATCATAATTACATAAAACTCTGGAACTTGCTTATGCGAGGTAATATCTAGATAACTGAATACTCGCATGCCTACACTAACCTATAATTTCAGGCATGATTATTCAGATAAAAATTTAAACAAGACTTCTTCACGCAAATTACGTCGTTTATACATGTTTTTTTATCTTTCACTATACTATTTTTTGAACAACTTCTATGCGCAGTTGAAAAAACTTAATACCGAATTCCCCTTCAATTATTAATTTCAAAAGAGCCTGCCTCGGCCCTCATCGTCCGCCAGAATAAAATGCTAATAAAACTCCCAAAGTTCAAATGCAGGTTCCAACATATGTATTCTT
Source organism: Muscidifurax raptorellus (assembly GCA_020010945.3). Classification (NCBI taxonomy): domain Eukaryota; kingdom Metazoa; phylum Arthropoda; class Insecta; order Hymenoptera; family Pteromalidae; genus Muscidifurax; species Muscidifurax raptorellus. Next base: position 26,780,147 of record CM052078.1, read on the forward strand.
TAAACACACGAATCTGCATCCGAAATTGAATTTCTCCAGGGCACACAGAGACAAGAGGACACCGCTACATTGCTCAGTATACGTATATAGTATATACGCACAGGCGACGAGCGGAATAGGCTCAAGCTGTAAGCGAGAGAAAAAATAATGTTTCAATTCGGCCCAACACGCGGGGGGCAGTATATAGGCGAGGTTGCTTGCTCTATATATGTAACCGCGTGTATCGGAAAGCGGCCGCCGCGCGATGTGTATTTAACTAGATTTTAACAGACTCGCGCGAGGGACACTGGCCGGCCGTCGGTCGATCAATGTCGACAATTTCGGCCGACGCTCTATCGCCGCGCGCAGCGAAAACGAGACAAGCGAACGCGAGATTAACCGGAATTTGCGCGAGCGATCCGACGAAAATAATGCGAAGAAAAAATGTTTGCGGGACGCAGTGGGGGCAAAAATTAAACGTCGAAGAAACGTACGCGTATATATGGGAAACACATACAAGTATAGAAAATATCGACGAGCGAGGGGCATCGGAGCGATGAATTTTGCTGATACACGCCGAGGCCGGGAATATCGCTCGGGAAAATGTTTAAATTGAAATTAACACACGCGGTCGAAACTCCTCGCGGCGCTCTCTGCTTCTGTTTGTTGTTTTTTAATTATAGTTGTCCTGCGCGAAAGCGCGTGTGTCATGGATTTTCGGCAAAAAATTGTCAGCTGCAAATTGGCCGCTCACTTTTTTACCACTGCGGTTCCCAGTTTTCCCGGAGCTAAAAAAGACTTTGCAAATGTTCGTTCGACCTCTGAAGCGCTTTTTTATAATACACATCCTCATCTACGTGAAAACGTTCGTGTTATAGGATAAATCATTACTCGTATACCAAGCGTGCGGTATTCGTGGCAGTAGGCTTGTATATTATACTTTCTTTCGATGGCGCAATTGTTTGACTTTTAACACTACTTCTGATTATCTGATGCAAAGGAAAACGCGTATAACTTCGAGTGTAAAAACATTTAATCAGCCCCAAATCTATACATGAAGCAGTGTTTTTTTCGTCTAATCAGTTTACCCCCTGTCCATATCGAATTCAGTCCAGCAATTATAGCGACCCCCGTGGCCAGTGGCGTGTCGCACGCACTCGGCTACGCATGCGAACACCAGAAAGTAGTGGAAAAGAATCCATATTACGCCGGCATAATAAACGTGCGTTCAATCGTAAAAACACGTGCAAATCAAAGTTATAAAGGTTTTGAAAAAGAGCTCTCGTCGCGCGGATGAAAACAACTTCGATTCAGCTTGATGGAAGCTCTTTAAATTTTACGTGTGTAAAAAAATGGAGCGATAACAATTTTCCGGGAAGAATCGGTGAAAAATTTTTAAGAACATAATGAAAAGGTGCATAAAAATCATCGTTTCTCAGGCTATCGATATACGACGATAAAGAGCCCAGCTATTTCCACGTAGTAAAAGCATCTTTAAGAGCCGGCATCTGATGATGAACGGCCCAAGATAGCGCGGCGATATAAAATAGTCGAGTCAAAGCGCGGGATATAAGCACGTAGAGCGGGCGAAGCGTCGCCTCTCCTTAGAATTTTCTGCACGGAAGCGCCAAAATTACGATGCTCGTAAAGTCAGCCGCTCCGATTAAACTCCTAATACATCATTGAAATAGCAGTTCGACGAGATGGATGAATATATATTATATACTGGAAGAGGCATAAGGGAGAGGTGTCGAAAAGAGGGAGGATTCCATCGAGTGAAAATCGAAAAGCATACGGAAGGGGATGCAGAGCGATATGGTCAAACACATCGTAACGAGAAGAAGGTTCTCGGGTCTCAATGAAAGTACTTATATGCCGCACGCAGGGCAAAAGGTCAGGCGATAAAAAAATATTGCTCGATAATCGAGAGGCACGCTGCGACGAAGGGCGCGATTATCGGACGAGACTCTATATGGTGATTGATAAAAATACGGGTCGAGCGTATTCGGACCGTCCCACGGGCATGTTAATCCAGATAGCGGCGAGGAACGCATTCGCCTAGTGTCATATATAAAGCGTATATACATACTAGTCGAGAGTACTGTCTATCGATCGATGCGCACGTATATATATATAATGGGAAAATTTATCTGGATCTAAAGGAGATAATTGTTTTTTTTGTTTTGCGTTATCGCATTTTTCAAATACTTTTAAGGTGGTTATATTGGGTATTTTAAATTCTCTTATGGACAATAGATACGGGAGAGAGTGACAAAAACTAACCTTTGTCCAGCAACATGTACTTAATGTCCGAGGGCACTACAGATAATGCACACGTATAGTATATTAAAGTACTTCATAATAGCTTTGTTTAAAAAAAAATCCTGGAAAACGTTATTTTAAATTTTTGTATAGACTTTCATCCAATCAGACATTTTTAACGATACAGGACTCAAATTCATTCATATTTAAAATAAAAGTATAAACTTTTATTTGAAAAGTTTGTATCAGACTTTTTGATAAGTATATAGTATAGTATACAGCTAATCGAATACAATTCATCGACAGCGAATCATTTTTTAATGACCGCCTCCTAGCTTTCAAAATCGACACACGTGTTTTGTTAAGTCTGTCAAAGCGAGAATGACATTTACTGCGGTCTATTTTTCACATTGCAATATTATATTTTTTAAAAAGTGAATGCATTCGACATACATACATACATACATACATACATATAGAAAATAAATTAATAAAAGTTGAAAAATAATCCCATGTGAAATATGAAGACCAACTCTCCTCGTGGAACGTGATATTTATCGCAGTTTGGTGAAAAACAATATAGCAAAACGAGGCATACAAAACGCGACCGGCCTTTTATCGTTCGACTTCTCGCGAGAGCTGCAGTCTTGCGCGCAAAAAAAAACGTACCCGAGAACCGTGTACGCGCACGTACGTAAACTGCCTACATACGTAACGAGACCATGCGCAGTACATATACGGGAGCTGCCGCTGCTGCTGCTGCTGCTGCTGCTGCTGCTGCTGCTGCTGCTGCTGCTGCTGCTGCTGCTGCTGCTGCTGCAGAGCTCGGTAGTCCGATACTACATCTATTAGTCAATCCAGAATGAATATTTGATAGCGAGAGTTATGGCCCGATCAAATTCCATCCCCACTTTTGGAGCCAGCGCGCACGCTGATGCTTACCGGATATTTTATGCGGCCGACGTGCCCGCTCGGCGCTGCAGCTCTTTTCGCGCATGTATATATATACACACACAGACACACATACATTTATATATATATTTTTTTTATTTCTGCTGCAGACCCGGCACCGCAGAGTCAAAACGCGGCGCGTAAGGATATGCTTACACGTGTTTCAAGGAATATCTTGGCTTAGGTCTAAGCTTTCATTTTTGCAAGAGTGAAAAATACGCGGCTCGATTTAAGACTAAATTTTTTTGTTTCTATGAGGAAAACGAATGTTTAGGTGCAGATGGAATGTCGTGCATCGGCTTATACGGCTGGCGAATTCATTTTGTTATCTGGCACAATAGTCGGGCACAAGTGTCGTCGTTCAGCTTCTATTGCTTACAAAATACACTGTGCAGCATTTCTAGATTCGGCTTTTATATTATATGCACAGATATCATGAACGTTATTGCTTAAATGTATTAAAATATCGTTGTTATAGTATGGTCGATTATTGGGGATTCCTCATTGATTCGATATAACATTTCTGACTCGTATATGGATAATTTTTATTATTTAATTTTGCTTATACGCAAAATAGCGCGAGAGCATATATACCATACTAGGGATTAGAAGGATACTGCCAGCTTTAAGATTTTCTGCGTCGATCAGTTTATATGCGCTCGCTCAGCCGCGCGAGTGGCCATAATTATGAATAAGGAGCCAAGCGAGAGCCGCTATTTATCGGCTGAGAGCCGAGTAGGGCATTCCGTGAGAGATTGATCGTTGCTGGTGGTATATTTCCTGCTATCCCTCGCTTGCGCAGCCCTCGTTTTTTCGTCGAGCCTCCAACTTTACGACGATAATGTTTTCGGCCCGCAGCAATAAAGCTGAATATTACAGATTATGAAATATTTATCAATTACTTTACTTACGAGCGCATTATCTTGACCACGCGTCTACGTACATTTTTACGGTCATTACGAGCAATTGCTAGCCTAGAGGCGTAAGAACATTAATAGTTTTACGATTATTGAAGTTTGCAATACGATTTAATATTCATATTGAGTGAGCCAGAATACGACTCACGATAATTGCTATAGAAATCTATTTGTTTAGAAAAATATTTCAATAACTATGCAATTATATATATGGGTGATTCCGCCGTAACTTGCACATTCCGCATCCAAGTCTCTAGAGCATTAATGAGCTACCAAAAAAAATTCCACATGAGTTTTTCTAATGTGATTTGCAACGAAATACTAACGCAGTTTATCTGTCCCGATTTAAAACTAATCGACGAAATATACCCTAAATGTCAGTTCCGTAACATGTCCGCAACACAAATTTTGGTGCATAACCGCACTGTACTAAAAAGAAAGACTATTTAAAACGTTTCTGTATGAAATTTTGCTATAGTAATTATATAAACAAATTTTCGTTTCATTATTTGTCAATAAATGTGATAGTTTATAATATTAAAATAATAAATGATTAAATGAAAAGTTTACTCGAAAACTATCACAGCTAGAGGACTGAAATTTTGCATGTAGGTTTGATTCAACTTAATGAAACAATGAATCAAGTGGTTATTATCTTTAATTAGGCTGTACGAGCAAATAATAGGTGAATTGTCAATTCCGTAACAGCCAATATTCAATATTGCTAATAAAACTATACCTATATTGATGTATACCAATCGCAGAAAAACGTAAAACTACAAATAAAAGGAAGAGTGTCCGAAAAAACATCAGTATTGAAGAAAAATCATGATGCAAGCATCATGAAGAAATTGTTGAGTTATTCTGAATTCGGAAAAAGCATTTATTTTTAAAATTTTTCAATTGCTTTCTTTATAGCCATTTTTTGATTTTCAAAAAACATTATTTTTCTTTTTTTCAATCATTTTACGAGTAATGTTAGAAACTCGTATTGTTACAAACAAATCAGATAAAATGCATTTAAAAGATAATAAAATGACCTATTTTTCCCCATTTGGTCTTCGGGATTGATCGCTTCGTTCGGCAGATAAAATGAAAAAGGAACAAGGAACAATAGATTAGTTTGGAGGAAGCTACGTGCAAATTAATTGGCAGCGGTTTTTTTATTCATAGCCTAATCCATGGATCTACGTGAAATTTTAACAGCTCATAAGTAATGTTATGATGCAGTCATGCATTTTTTCAAGAGATTATATCAATTACTTTTAGAGATATGGGAAGTTTGCAAAAAAAAAGACTTTTTATTAAATATCACAATAACTATAAATGCAAAATTAATTTTTTTTTTGAGCTAGGTATCTTTATAGGCTATCAGTTATTTTTGTATGTAACTACATTTAAACGCATTTAAAACATTCTATTTTATCAAAAAAGTTTTTTTTTAATTTCAAAATTCACAAATTTATTATGTAACGGTTGTGTTTCCCTCGCGCCGGATATTGTCAGCCAGGACCAGGATTCGGAGAGGGAAGTAGGTTAAAAATAACTACGTTCTGGTTTGGTTTAAGTGATTGATATATTTAATTATTAGTATGGCGTCATTCGCCACCTGTAACATAACCAAACAAGAATACGCTCTTTAGAAAGACTTGTCTCTTACAATTAATCCTTAATATCTATCCGGTACGGTGCGGTACTTAATATCTATCCGGTATGGTGCGGTATTTAATATCTATCCGGTACGGTGCGGTACTTAATATCTATCCGGTACGGTGCGGTAACGGTACGGTGTCGCTAATTTACAAACACTCCATCGCTTACATAGGAACCGTGTACGCTCGGTCTGGAGTGCGGTGGTTCGGTTATTCCAATGTCCTGCATGCGTACTGTTAATACTCAGCGAGTACTACTGAGTGATTTAAAACAAAGTGAAGGTTTTTCAAATAAATATAAATCTAAAAATCCACTGATTCTTAATAAGCCTTATTTTATTAAGTATAAAATTCGAAGCGCACAGCTCCGAGCTCGAACTTCGACTGACTGCGTTGCAGCCACCCCCGCAGACCATCAACGCCGCCGCTAGCCGCCGATAGTCGGCCATCGCTGGAAAAACCCGCAGTTTTTCTCACTCTACTTTTAAAAACGCATATACAAAAAACACAATACACAAACATACGACTTTATAATAGAATAAGAGGCTGTCCCTACGTTAATCCTACCCGTTATAAAAATCCGACGCTCGAGTCCCGCCAGCTTGGGCCATGACCACACGCTCGAACCTGTAGCACTGAGTGCCAGATGCTGACATTCGAGAAACAAATCTCTATGCCGATATGCTTTTCTTCCAAAGAAAAGCAATAAATCTGTACGCACTCCTTCAAAACAATGCGCCTTTCTTTCGATTTTCCGACACATGCCTCTCAGGAACTAAACTACGCAGCTTGCTTAAACTAAATTTATAACTTAAAAACACACAAAAAATACAACGCGTTCGCTGTTCCCGCATTCGCCCAAGCCGAAGCCTGTGACGTGGAAAAAACTCTCATTTTGACTCACGAGCAGAAAACCCCCGTCGAGAACAGCGATTACAAAAAACAAGCATTTATTTAGATTTAAATTATAACTAAAATTTTCGAAACGCGGCGCCACTGAGCAAATTTAAAAAACGACCGCGAATCTAATTGATGTCACCCGGGCAAAACGGCTGAACCACGAGACCGACAAGCGAACTGCTCTCTATAGAGAGTCACCCCTTCGCAGGTAGCGCGCACAGTAGCCATCAACGCCCGAGAAAAAGAACAACACTAGTCCTCTTTCTCCACGTGGGCCTCTCGTATAAGCGGTTGTAATCAACCGGGGAGAGGTAACAACGGGCCCAATGTGACTGCTCCTGCGCCTTCGCATCAGGCCTGCCGGCCAACGCAACGACAATCGTTGCGGTCGTACGCCTATCTGTCGAAGTTTGCCGTCTCTGATCCAGTTTATAATTACGTCCAGAACACGTATAGTGACAGTAGCAACGGCGGAATACCCAGGTGTGTGTCTGGTATCACGGAGTCCTCGCAAGAACGTGTGCGCACAATCTTGTGCGGCCTCCGTGCCGGTTCCTGGCTTCCTCCTACCCTGTGTGCACACAGCGGCAGGCGGAACGGGGGAACGTCGGAATGATGTCGGTGTGTGTTTGTCTCTGTTCCACAGGATCTGATTGAGACGTATGCGCACGACTCAATCTGGTACTGTGGCTGTTTCTCACGGTTTCCTTTGCCCTGTGTGCGCAAAGAGGCAAGTGGAACGGCGGAACGGTGGTGGTGTGTGTAGCGGTGTGTGCAGAGTCTGACAGAGACGTGTGCTCACGACTCTGCAAGTCTCTGCCGTCAGTTTCTGGTTCCTATTACCCTGTGTGCGCACAGTGGTAACAGGGACGGAGAAACGGTGGGACGGTGGAAGTAACGGTGTGTGCAGAGTCTGACAGAGACGTGTGCTCACGACTCTGCAAGTCTCTGCCGTCAGTTTCTGGTTCCTATTACCCTGTGTGCGCACAGTGGTAACAGGGACGGAGAAACGGTGGGACGGTGGAAGTAACGGTGTGTGCAGAATCTGACAGAGACGTGTGCTCACGACTCTGCAAGTCTCTGCCGTCAGTTTCTGGTTCCTATTACCCTGTGTGCGCACAGTGGTAACAGGGACGGAGAAACGGTGGGACGGTGGAAGTAACGGTGTGTGCAGAGTCTGACAGAGACGTGTGCTCACGACTCTGCAAGTCTCTGCCGTCAGTTTCTGGTTCCTATTACCCTGTGTGCGCACAGTGGTAACAGGGACGGAGAAACGGTGGGACGGTGGAAGTAACGGTGTGTGCAGAATCTGACAGAGACGTGTGCTCACGACTCTGCAAGTCTCTGCCGTCAGTTTCTGGTTCCTATTACCCTGTGTGCGCACAGTGGTAACAGGGACGGAGAAACGGTGGGACGGTGGAAGTAACGGTGTGTGCAGAGTCTGACAGACACGTGTGCTCACGACTCTGCAAGTCTCTGACGTCAGTTTCTGGTTCCTATTACCCTGTGTGCGCACAGTGGTAACAGGGACGGAGAAACGGTGGGACGGTGGTTGGCGGTACTTTGGTGCCTGTAGTTGCGCCACGTGTGCTCACGTAGGCGCTCCTACAGGTACTTAGTGGGGTCTGAATTACCCTGTGTGCTCACAGCGGTAATCCCGTTAGCGGTGCGGTGTCTCTCGATATCTGCGCCGTTACGTGTGCGCACGAAACGGCCAGATGTCGGTAGTTCTCTTAGCGCTCTCCTAACGTTGTCGTGTGCTCACGGCTACGCTCGGATCGGAAGCTCTAACTGAACTGCCCACTGTGCTGTCGCGGCTGGGCTTATATAGCCCCAGTCGCTGGCGCCAACGCCCTCTGGAGGTGAGTGTGTCGTGTAGTGTGTGTGTATTCGTGTGGTGCTTTTCATGTTCCCTTCGCTGGTGTGTGTGCGGTGATTTGCGCCCGTCGTCGGTTTTACCCGCGGCTGTATTTGCGTTGCTCGAGCACGTGTTGCTGTACATGAGCATTCGGCTTGTGCTCGCGTTGTTTACGTGCGGGTTCGCCCTTCGCTCGCTCATGTGTGTGGCCGTTTTGTATATAATAAGAAAGAAAACTTTAGACCATATTTAGATATTATCGTCTGTATATTTTCGGATATATCACCGTATACATATACACACACATACATCTATATGGACATTTTCTAAAAACATTTGATTCGAACTCATAACACACTAAACATATTTTCTAGATGTATTGACGAAACTGTAAATTTTACTATTAGAAAGTTTCCTCTAGAAGGAAGCAAAAATACTACAACTCTATATAGTGTTGCATTTTTCTTAGTGTATACCTTGACTATCTACCTATCTAAAATGAAATGGTTCTACCGATATCTTCAGTAGAATTCATGTGACTTTCATCGGAACTTTTAGAGGGATTTTTGTAAAAAATCTCGTAAAATTGTTCAAATCTAGATTGTTTCTAGCGACTTTATTGTAATCTTATCGCTGCCAATGGGATATGACTTTTTGTAATAGAATGACGTACGTTTTCGTGAATTATAAAATGACTGTTGTAACTAATTAGAAAAGTCTTGTAAAGAATATAGCTATTTCCCGTACTTCACTTTACTACTTTACAAATACATTGTGCAAACAGAGTGGTGCAGGGAAAAGATTTTCGAGCGAAGATGATGATGATTGAGAATGAGAGAAATGCGAAAGCACCAAGGACCTTATTTTCTGGGTTTCACATATAAATTTTATAATTATTGAAATTTATCACTAAATTTAGTGGAAGATTCGTTAGTTTACATCGACATTATCTTCACTGAAATTTTCATTTATAACCATAAAACATGGATTATTTCTTCTAATTTTTAATTCTTAGAGTATTTCCTAAATATTTACATCTATTTGATATTTTTAAATCGATTTTTTCTTTATAATCGCACATAAAAGACCCCGGACACATCATTCGTTCGTTCGCCGATTATATCTCCTTCCTTGTAAAACTCTGGCAAAACGATTTTATCATAGTCTACATGCTCTTCGATTTTTCCAAGCCACGGACCGCAAAGCTTTGTTCGCCGCGTAGAGAAGCGTAATGCTGACTCCTCTGGTATATGTAATACGTGCACATCGAGAGGGCGAGTTTCATCTGCTTATAAGCGAGCATCGTACCGTGAATCCCTGCGATGGCCAATACCGATTTGCTATACTGTTGGAAATTCGTGAGGACTCCTCAAATATCATTTTTCTCTTCCCGCGCCAGCCTCTGCTGCTGTTTTGCATATCGCTCGGCGGGCGTTATGAATGTAAAAAGATCGCTGCCAAGCCTGGTGTTTTCATCTTTTTCTTATCACTTTTATATTAGAATAATCGATATCTTATCGTCGCCACTCCGTTAACTTACAACACAGCTCTGCTTTTCCTGAGCAGAAAATTTCGTATTCAACGCTTAATGTATAATATTCGGAGGACTTATCGGACTGTGCGTTTATCATAGTCGTGTTACGCAATTTGTTGTCTGAAACAGAATAGTGTACTACATAAATTAAATTTTTGAGCAACTCATAATTTTACGAATTGACTGCAGTTGGTGGTGAGTCTTAAAATTGAGCAGGAAAACGGATACACTTTGAATTATCAAAAAATGCAGTATTAAATAATACATTTAATTGTACCATACATTGAGAAATACTGTAAAAATCATAAAACGATTGTAATACAAATATAGCATATGCCTACAATACATCTCAATTTATTTGTTTACACTCAGTTGGCTTTCTTTGCTCTCTAAATAATACATTTAATTGTACCATACATTGAGAAATACTGTAAAAATCATAAAACGATTGTAATACAAATATAGCATATGCCTACAATACATCTCAATTTATTTGTTTACACTCAGTTGGCTTTCTTTGATTCTTGAGATTGCAATAATACATTGTGCATGGTCCTTTTTGGACCTTTAAAGAGAGCATCAGTCGTGTTTACTAGAGCTCGTATCTTTTAAACTCCACCCATCATGACAGACACTACCCAGTGTAGAAAGGTCTTCTTGCAGAAGCCTACAAAAATTTCCCCTCTTTTGTGAGTGCAAATCATAATTGTGATTTCATAAGAGCTTTCTGAAAAAGAAGGCCATCAGTTATAAAATTTACCTCTAACTCCTAATACCAATGGAAACAATTCTAAAACAATTTGTAAAAGATTACTCAGATTACTACTACTAAGATTACTAAAAGATTACTCAGATTACTACTACTAAGATTACTAAAATATTACTCAGATGATTCAGTTGCCAAAGACAGAACAAGATTTAATTATGCATAAAATAATTAAACCTATCAATATTCTAAACGCATTACAAATTTCAAACAACAGAACCTATACCTGTCGAGCAAATAACTAGTTTCAGAAATTAAAGATAAGTATAAATGTGTTAAAATTAACGGAGTAAAAGTCACAATCCGTTTTTATTTTATCCTCTACAATTTCAACTATTTCATTGTGGCGCTTGATCCACCTGTTCTTTGTTTTAGGGTATTGCTGCAAGATGTGTCCGTGGCTCTTAAGAAGACGGCCCCACCTGGTAGATAAAAGATCATCAAGGGAAAACTTACCGATGCCAGTGAGTTAGCTATTATGAGCGCTAATAGTCGCAATGCAAAGAGTATGCCTAAGCGAAGATAGATAGCGTGCGACTATATAGCATAGGAAAAAGAGCTACGGATATATAAGGAGGGCGCAGCAGAGCAAGAGGCACTTATGAGCTAGCTCACCTACTACGAGCTTTGGATGAAGGGAAGTTCTGCTGCTAAGTCTCCATGCTACCTAATATTCTATGAGCAAAGTGCTCCCGAACAATAGCATGGCGACACTCCCTTCTTCCTTTGGGAGACCCAAGAGGTAAGGAAGGTCAAGCGAAATGATCGAACACACAGAGTTTGTTAGACTTGGTATTTATTTCGGATTGCAGAAGTATACGCGGATGTTGAGAGAGAAAGATGTGAACTGTGTCGTGTCTCTGTACTCTGAAAATAGACACGCAGAATGGTGTAGGGACGCTTCCTTCTCGAAGCGTCGGGTAAGCTGTGAGCCTTTTTATGGCCCTAGATGTTTACCCATACACCCGGTAGCCCCGAATAAATTAGGTTTGCTTTTTCGCGTCGATGTTCAGAACACGAGACTACACCAGAACGGGAGGACGAGACGATATTGGAAAAGTACATGCCAAGGTATAAGTTGAGCAATAAGCTATTTAGTAGCCGTGGTAGTAGCCGATTTGTATATAATAGCCGTTCCGCCGAGCAAAATACTGAGTCCTGCATTAGTCGCGTAAAGAGTGTTTAGAGTAAATGTGGCGCGTGCGAGAATTTTCTGCCGGTTACCAGCCAGTCGACGTTGCACATATGTATATATTCCACGACGATGTTAGTGAAATAAATAGATGAAGTAATCTCATTTTACAAGTTACAATTTTTCCCCGATTTCCTCACGGCCGAACTTCTCAGACAAAGATAGAATCAATTATCCCAGCGGGTATTTGTGGTATTGTTAAAGTGATCATTCCGACCTGGCGCCGCAAATAAATTCGGTCGGGAAAATATTGGAGAGTATTAACTAGGTGGCCGATTAGGCTCGTGGCCCAATCCTGCCGAGAACTCATCCCGTTACACACTCGAGGAGAACAAGCAGACATACGTACTCGGTTCAAGCTTCACACCGCAGAACGATAAAGTTTGGAAGTACGCGTAGCTTGTTCGGAGAGAGAGAGAGAGAGAGAGAGAGAGAGAGAGAGAGAGAGAGAGAGAGAGAGAGAACTGTACGCAATGATTTCCGGAGAGGTACTGTCGTGAGGCCCCCTGGTTTCCCAGCGGAAAGGCTGAGGAAAACCTCCCTCTACTAGGTCTCTTTTGGTGGGGTTTCGAGCGAAGAGTTAGGAGGGGGATGGCGTGCAGAATACGAGCAAATCGTCCTCTACCTGAGAGTGGCTGGGATTTTCCCGAAATATGCCGATGCCGAAAACAAGCGGATTATCGGCCACATTTCGGCTCTCTCCAGACCTACAGATGTAAGGGCTTCGCGATTTCCAAAAAAAGCCTGGCATAAGTAAACAAAATTCAGATTCAGAATTTCCACCTTTCAACATATGTTGCCATATTTAAAAATGATTTTATGTTTTCTCAGACTACCCATTCAGGAATGCATAGAACAAATTAATGTTTTTTACAGAATTTAAGATAAATATAAAAATAAAATTCAATTTTTTATTTTTTTTTACAAATTAAGCAGTATCATTTTCTGTAGTCTAAATTATAAGAGACGGTATTTGAGATCACATCCGTGACTTCTTAGCTTTCCATCAATCGTTATCTCGTAGATATCAGTATTCCGATGAAAATTTAATAAACAAAGTATATATCAAGAATCACTATTATATACCTTGCCGAAATTTCGAAGAGCTTTCACCATTGATTTCATCATCCGGAGTTGGTGAAAGGTTCCGCAGAAAGATATGCTATTTTTGCAACGATCGATGGATTTAGTAAGACATCACTCTTTTCAGTAATTAAAAGAAAATGTTTTTATAGCGAATACAAGTATCACATGTATTAGAAATGAAAATGTAAAGAAAAAAACAATCATGTTGAGTAAATCGTAGCAGAGTAATTTTGAAAATTTTCATTCGACAACCCTAATAGCATGCAGTCGACGTTGTAATAGGGACTTCTTAGACTCTCCCCCCTCTCTCTCCTTCTCTTTCTAATATATAACTCACAGTAGCGCAGCCTGCAGGGTAGCACTCAGGGGAGCTCTCCCTCACTCTGGCGCTCATTAACCGTAAAATCAAGTCTAACAAGGCAAATCCCATCAAAAAGTAAATCTCGGGAGTGAAATGACGAGATGACAGGGAAATCGAATTGAAAGGTATATACAAGCTGCGTTGCGCGAGCTTTGGCTAGTATTCGCGGGGCGAACGGTGGAAGGAATGCCTGGTTAACCGCGCCTAATCAACAAGACCTAGCGCAAGTTTCCGCGCTGGGCGTTCGGATGCTGGGGAAAAAGCGAAGAGGCGATGGGTTATCGCATATACCTATACGCGGCCTCCAGCAGCGCAAGCAGCGAGCGCGCAAGATTAATTGCCTTAATTTCCGAGACATGATTAATCATAATTAACAGGTCGGTTAGCGCGCTCTGCAGAGAGGAAGTATAATATGCGAAAATTGCGAAATTTTAATGCATAAACACTTGCCTCCACGCGCAGAGCTGTTTAGAGGAGGAAAGCGATTTCCTCGGGGAAAGAATGCTCTTTCGCAAATTAAGAGATTGTAATAACGGCCTCCTTAATGTTGCGCGCGCCCAGTAGGGCCGCAGAAATTACTTTGCCGAGCTTTGCACACTGCGCGCGCAGTTATTTATCGTCGCCTCTTATTATTATACCGGCATCCAGGCGCGATGATTTGCTTTTCCCGCGTGCAGCTGCAGCGAACTCGGCCAATTTTGGCAATTATAAAGGACCCGCGACGATAATGGCCTTGGAAATCTGCGGGCGTAAACGCGAGTGCGCAGGACATTGAGCGTACGGATATACCGAGTCGAAATGTAAGACGTGACGGCAACAGACTGTAAAAATTTCACACTTCGCGTTCGCGCGTTCTTTATTATTTTCCGCGCGGAAGAAAAACACTTCTACGCGTATCGTACACCTATTCCTCTCAGCTTTTGAAATTCGCACACGTATTAACCTGATTATAAACGTGGCCTTAATTTTCTTCTTGCTTACGATAAATCAGTTCTGGCGTTTTAAAGCTTTTATATTTAGGTCAGCAGCGTATATAGCTTTGAGGCGAAATTGCAGTTCTAGTTTTGTTGATGGATTAACATAACGAGTTCGCTCAAGCTATCTAAAAACTGGAGCGTACGCTTAATTTCTTCGGATAACTATAAGGTAACAAAACATGAGAACAACGGTTTCTACATAATATTATAGCGAAATAATTTATATTGAAAGAGATTTTATTAGTGCCGAATATGCAGTTGTAAAAAAAACAGTTGTAAAAGCTTATATCGGTTCATTGAAAATGCCATGTACTAGATAATATCGATTCCCGCACCGGGCTCGATAATTAAAACATTATATAAAGCACCTGCATTAATCACATCAGCGCAAGATTGATGACGCGTCGGAAAAAGTATCAATTAAAATCGCGCGTCTGACAAAGTACCAGTTAAAATCCCATCGCCATATCCTCTCGATCAGTATAGACCTCGGCAAAAAAGCACCAGCAGCAGCCTAATAAAAGCAAGTATTAAAGAAAGCCAGCGCTGCCGACACCCTCAACTCGCGGCAAAACAAAGACAGCGCAGCGTGCCGCGTATATTAGAAGGTGGCGCACGCGCTTCGGCTCACTTAGCAGCAGCCTTATATACGGTACAACTACGACGACGACGGCGACGACGACGTCGTCGTCGTGCTGCTCGTCTTGTTCTCGCGCGTATACCTGAGCCACTATAAGGAGTGTCGGCTGCAGAGTGTAATTACCGCTTAATTGACGGCGATTAGTTGCCGCTTGATAGTCGTTAACGTTCAATTACGCCCGCACTGCGCTGCTCGGGGAAAAACGGAGCGCGCCCGCGCAAAGGGGCATGTTCCACCTTCTTCGCACACAGAGCGACGAATGTCCCACGCTAGAGCGTGATTTGTTTTCTCAGTCGGCGCGAAATAGTGCGGGCTGACAAGATGAGATGAGCGAAATTGAAACTCGGGATTTGGCTAGAGTGGATTGAAATATCTTGGAAAATGATTTGTACCCGTTTAAGCTATTGTTGGATTTATACAATAACTTTGTAATGAGACGGGCTCAAAATATGCTCGGAAATTAACCATTTTCTTCAATGTTTTTGATTAATTTATCAATATTCCAACCTGAAAAGAATCCTTGTCATCGACAACTTTAAACACCCAAAACAATGACCTGACAGTGTCTGGCATGATCGATACCGTATAGGGTGTTCCGTTCGATGTAAATTTTCAGGTACCAATTAAACAACTTACAAATGAATTTGTTTCTCTCGTTACTCGGAAATATGAGATGAACTAGCTTTATACGTATACTTATAAAAAGGAATGATTCTTTGCAAAATTTTGTTAGTTGTTTTGAATTATCATACTCATGCGGGTTTTACATGATTTTATTATACTGAAGGAATTCATATACAATGATTATATATAACTGACCCATATTTAAATTCAATCATTTAATTGAGACTCAAATAAAAAATTATTGGATACACAAGGCTCCAGGCGTCAAGTATCCAGAGGAAATCAAAACGATATAGGAGTGGTTGACTTGGTAAAAGTCTAATTTATTAGGAACTTAATCGTAAAAATGCTTTGCATCCTTCGTGCACTTATTAAGAAAAAGATCCTCGGAGAAAAATACTACAAATGAGTACACTAATACGTACACATGCATACCGAAAATATATAGATTATGTTTGCATTAGGAGCCAACATTTTATAATTGCTTTAACGTAAGAACCTACAACCTTTTTTAACGTAAGAAATTGGCTTACTGTAATTAGACAAACTAATGCTTAAACTAATTCATCTATCAGGGATGTTGACGTGACAATATTTAAACCAATCAATACCATAGGATTTTATATTCAATATGAATTTTCAGAGTTCAATAAAAACAACTTGTTTATAAATTGGTTTATCTTATTATATGGAAATATAAAGCCGATTACGAGCTGTATAGGTACTCATAAAATGACATGATTGTTTACAAAGATTATATCAGCTGATTTGTATTATTATAATGTACATCCTCATTCTACTTGACTATCTTATACTGAAAGAATATATACAATCGTTCTAATCTGCCTACAATAGCTATAAAATCAATCATTAAACTGGGACATCAAATCGAAAATTGTTGAATATACGCGGCTCGAAGCGTCAAGTGCCCATAGGAAATCAAAATGATTATACGAGTGGTCGACTCTGTAAAAGCCTAATTTATTGGGTACTTGTTCGTAAAAATGCTTTGCATCCTAAAAAACACAAAATTAATAAGTAAGCATACAAAGTAGATTTAAGTTTAACATTTTTTGAAATTAATGTGTAGTAATTTACCGTAGGACTTTCGATCCAATCATTGTCTGAACAGAACACTGCTATTGGTACCTGAATTTTACTTAAATTATAGTTAGGCGGTTCGGATGTCCCATATACCTTCGAATTGACATCTGTTCCGTAGTCAAAATTACGAAAATCGCCTAAATCCATTTGTTGCAACCAATGAACAAATAATTTTAGAGACGTGCCAGCTGGAAGTTTGCTGACAATGGACGGAGTCAAACCCTTGGAAAATGTTATTTCGTATTAACCTAGTAACTTTACATAATTATTATTGAAATAATGTTTAAAATGACAAACTTTTTTTAATTGAGCGCTATCAAATCCACTAACAAAAAAAAGTATATTGCTGCAGATGATATGTCCTATGAAAAATAGAGGACATACATGATTTGCCATAAAATTGAAGAAGACGTTACGTCCCAGGATTTCGTGGATGCCCAACGTTTTAGCTATCAACTTAGAAATAGAAAAAAATGTTGACAAGCCTATATAAAATTAAATTAGTATAATTATTCATTCTCTGCTTTGCAAGTACCTGAAACTCTTTCCAAAATACAGCAACAACTTTAAGCAACGGCTGTTTAATGTGACCATCATAAACAACAGGAGCTAAGGCAAACATTGCCCTAACATTATTGGCAATTTCGGGTTTTTCAGAAGCCATAACTGCAAAAGATGAACTTCCCATAGAATGTCCAACGTAAAACAACGTCTGATTCGTCATGTTTGTAATGTACGTGATTGCAGCCGGAAGATCATAAACTCCTAACTCATTCCAGCTATACAGGTACATAGGAATACTTAATAAAAATGAACTATACTGAACATAACTTAGCGCAAATACAGAATGTAACATTTGCACAATTTTTTAATGTATCGAATTATTACCTAAAATTCCAAAATTCTGGATCAGATGTAGATAAAACCGTATGCATTTTGGCGTATGTATTACCTCTTGCGTTTCCTAACCACACATCATATCCTCGATCCGAAAGTAATAGAGCTGTTAAATACTTTATGTTATTATAAAAGCTAAAAGCTTGTATGTGTAAAAATCATCATGAATTTGTTGACATATATATAAGGTATTTACCAAGAGATTTGTTTTTTCCTATTTGTAACCAATCTGCTGAGCTTTCAAAAATACCATGTTGTAGAAATACAGGAATTGCACGGGATGGGCCCGGTATACGATAAAACGTTAAAACGTACCCATCATCTGTTGTGATAAAATGGGTTTCTACTGGATAGCCATCTGTCAGTATCATTTCTGCCTAAAACCGCGCTTTTAGTTATTATATATTATGTTTATATATCCAACTATTATAATGACAATTGTTGGTTTATTGGTTTTAATTATTTTTGCCATAAATTTTACTTACCGGTGTTATTTCTGTATTTTTTTTACCAATGATTAATTGCGCATTTGTTATAGTGATCAGCGATGCTATCATCAAAAAAATCTAAAACGTATAGTTGAATGATACATATATATTTTAATAAAATGAACGACCGTGTCACAGTCGAACACTTCTTGATTATTATATTTAATGATAAAAAGAATTATAACATTTGTTACCTGACGTTCCATGATTTTTTATATTTTAAAATAAAAATTTTGTATTATATTAATTTAATTATTAACATGTAAGCCACCAATTTATGTTATAAAAAGGTTAAAAAATAGTAGAAAACTAAAACTACGTTCAAGACACTGACTGGGAATGTTACAATCGAGTAATATATTGACTTACAAATGAATTGTTTACTTGTTATCCTTCATTATAAGTATCATACTTGAACAGGTGTTCATTTCAAGTATAACAGCTATTAAAAAAACAATTATCTACAATTATTAAATATTAAAAACATATTTATAACAAATTACAGTAATATTTTATAATTAAGAATGCATCATTTAACAAAATAACTTTTTTATCAATTTCATTTGTATAATATAGTTAAATTAAATCAATTAAAAAATAATTAAAAGTAATCATTCACGCTTGTAATTTTTATAGTAGTTATGTTTAATGTGTATCATGGAAGAATCTTTTTGGGTAATTTTATATTTATAGGGAGGTTTTATTATAATCCCTAGTCAAGAGATCCGAGATAAAAAATATATTATGAACATGTCATTCGCCACCCGAGTGCAGAGAGTCACACGAGTCAGAACTATACCAACAATATACACTTTTTTCATTTTTTCAACACTTTGTCCTAACAAAAGAACCTACTACTAATTAAAAATATACATTTAAAAAACACGAATTAACAGTTATATCTAATTATAAAATTCTTATTTGTTGGGGATTGTTTCGTTCGATTAAATTTCAGTCGATTAAATATCCCAGTCTAAATTTCACATCCCAATTACACTATGTATACATGCATAAATTTCGATTGAAAAATAAAACAGTTAGGAAATATCGCGTACAACTATATTTATAATTAATTCATTAACTGAACTCAGATCCGTAACATCAGAAACGATATAGCCGATTCACTATAATTACATGACTTCGTAAACAAATGTAGGCAATAAAGTACGAAGACTTCCAATTACCAACGGGTGAGCTTACAAGTGAGAATTCTCATATTATCTTATATATTCGGTTCGCGCACAAGCTAAAGAGAGAGAAAGAGAACTTCTTCAGGAGGCCTTTTCCCGGCGTCCTTTTCTTCAAATTTAGTAAACACAGCACAATGAAACGGCCTCCCTTCATAAAGAAATAAATGAAGTCTCCGGTATAGAGAGGGAAAAAAGCGGAGAAAAGCTGTAAGAAAGAGAAAAGTCAAAGGAAAAATGTGCAGAAC
The DNA here is from genome assembly GCA_020010945.3 of Muscidifurax raptorellus. NCBI lineage: Eukaryota > Metazoa > Arthropoda > Insecta > Hymenoptera > Pteromalidae > Muscidifurax > Muscidifurax raptorellus. The sequence continues at coordinate 26,799,770 of CM052078.1, forward strand.
GGAGTCAGGCGCGCACACACACGCGTGTACATACAGCTCGTATTCGAAGCTTTATCTATATATGTACGTCGAGGTGAAACATTTCACGTCTCGGTGTGATCTGAAGGTATAAATGTTGGCTGGCGCACGAATGTGGTCGTGTAATAACCCTTCGAAATATCTCCCAGCGGGCTTAAGCTTCAGCACCTTCGGCTGCGTGTGCACGGAGAAGACTCGGGCGCGCGCGCGCCTCAGTTATATGAAATCTTTAAGCTCTCTCTCTCTCTCTCTCGCTCTCTCAGCAGCGAAGGCGGCTGCTTTCTTCCGAAGAGACGTATATAACCTCGATCGAAAAGTATTTCTCATTTGGCCTTTCAACGGCTCCGGGATTACCAGCCGCGAGCTATATACGGAATATAGGAAGGGATCCTATATGTGCTTTTTCGCTCGTGTGTACACACCCACAGCCACGGCAACTTTCCTCGTAATAATGAACTTTTTCAAAGGCCGATCGAAATTCATTTCTCCGCCGCACGGCGATTAGCCGGATTTCGACACGAGCGCTAGTGCTTCAAAGGGCAAAACACAGTTGCTTAACTTATTTACCAGGGGCTTCGAGGCGGGGCTTTGCTTTATTGGCTAGCGTGCTGCAATTTCGTTATTGTTCCGGCGAGCTTGCGCAGAGTTCGTTGCGGATTCTCTTAGGAAGCTTTCTCCTCGAGCAGCCTTCTCTGTCAGACGCGCTACGCATGCAGCTTCAATAATTTAAGGACGAATAATTTCCTCGACACGTATTTTCTTATCTACACCTGTGAATATTCCTCAGCTTTGATCAATTTCATCAATTATTCGTTTTCGAAAGTACCGCCATCGCATTGTAATTATTTTCAATCATTCAAGTGTCTGCCAACTCGTAGACGAATTTAAATTTTATCCTCCAATTGTATAGTCGAATCACAATTACGCGTCTAGCTATTCCCAAATTCAAGCTATAAACCGATTGCATTCCTCAGACACAGACTTTGCTTTTATTCATTACCTGAACTATATCAAACTAAATTTCCAAAGAAAAAAAACAAGAAATATCTGCCGCGATATAACAATTAAGCCCCATAAACGACGCGGGCACCGATGCCGGTCTGCGAAGCACGTCTCCCTCGTTCCTTATACTCGTGGCGATGCCGCAATTAACCTCCCGCGCAAAGAAAAGCCCTTTCGTAATATACGTCCGCGTATATATGTATAACCCAGCAGGTACATAAGGGGCTTGCAATTTTTCAGGCCGCGAGAGCGAGCGGCCCGAACTAAGAGGATAAGGTACGATTCCACGGCGTATAACTTTCCTGATTTTTCATATATCGGCTTGTCGTCGTTCGCTATCTCATCGACGGGGAGCCAAAAAGGAGGAGGAAGAGGAGGAGCTGCCGCACGCGATATCGCAAAGAATGGCTCGACGGCGAACGCGCGCGCGCGCGCGAGGAGTATAGAGAGGAAGATTACCGGCTGAAATACCGAAGTGGCTGAGAAGCCGCGGGGCCAAGGACCGGAGAGATCAAACGGCTGGGCTATTGCGCAAAAAATCTCTTAACCAAATCACCTGCAAAAAGAGGAAAAGAACCGAGCGAGCTGGGCCAAAGACAGAGTGTGCGAACAACGCGTGCAACGGAGCGGGGGTACACAGGGTATATAGTGTATATACGTACGGAAGCCGCGAATAAAGGCGCTCTTCGCAAATTTGAGTGCTGCTTCCTGCAGGACTGACCGACGCGATACGTGGCTGAAATATTCCTCGCCGCAAGATCGAGGAGATATAAAGACCGGCGACGGGCTACTCTATATATATAGAGAAGATGGGAGTGGACTTCTTTTTTTTTTCTATCCGCCTATTCGTCGACCTTTCAAAGTGGGATCGTCCTGTACTGCAACTCGGCTTCATGGGAGATCCGATGAAGCTTGATTATATTGTAGATAAGAAGATGTATTATAGCTAGCCCCATAAAGCATGTCTATAAAAAATCGCTTGACAAATTCTTCGCTCGGAGCTCTTAATTCACAAGTAGATTTGCGGTCGGACAATAGAAGGGAATAAAATGCAGCTTTCCCGTCTACCCGAGGTTGTTCGAGGGTCCTTCAATGCCGACTTCGTAGGCCAACGATAGAAACGTTTTCTCGGGACAAATAACTCCGTAAGAGCATTACCGATTACTTACTGGGATTTTCCTACGATTTTTAGAGAGGCTTTGCAATTTATTTCGCCGCAATCTTCAATATTATATTCCGTTATAATATATGTCTGTAAAGTGAGATGAGCTGCGTCGACTAGTGTTTAAATAATAAGACAAACTCTAAATTTGCTACACGTATATAGCTCATATTATTTAAACATAAGATTGAAATTAAACCGCTACCGAGTCATAGATATCAGTTTCATGCACGAGAAATACAAGAATATTTTGTTTTTAATCAATTTGTATTTAAATCACAAATTGGACAAAAAACGAAAAACATGATTTCTAATGTTCTAAGACAATTTTTGTCATAATTAAGTGTTCCAATGGCCTAATGTCGGCGAGAAAGCCTATACGCTTTTTCACCACGTGCCATCCTTCGCTTACCAAGCACTTTTTTCACGATAAACATGTGATAATTGCGAAAGGAGGAAAGCGACTCTGTATAGTAATTTAAAAATACGCAAAAATTGCTAAATGTATGTTTGAAAATAACCAAATGTTTTTTTCCGAAAAATAATAAAAAAATAGCTGTGAAACAGGAATATGAGTTATAGTCGTCAAAATAAAAAAAAATGTTTTTTCGCTCATCGTAAGTGATTTAAACGCCGCAAAACACACTTCTAACAAGTTTTTACGATAACTTAAAAAATTACTCAGCTCGTGTGACAATTTGCACTATAGATATGGGCTATCCATACGTTTTTCCTCCTTACAATTACACGCTTATCATCCGCTCGACAAATGCGGAATCATCATTATTTTTATATAGTTATAGCACTATGAGCATACAAAATCCACTCGGTAATAAAATATCGCTATTCATTTCACTTTACAATCGTCGATTGATGAAACGCCGTATGTTACCTCGCAATATACTCGAGCCTAGCTGCCTATAGGCCACAACGAAAATAGAAATGAAAAAGTCAGCGAAAAACTGTAGCACATGCGACAGACCGCGCGACCAGAACCCGTCAGTCCTTTCAACCTCCACAAAAAGTAAGAACGAAGCCAAATCAAAACGATATTCCACATGGCAAACGTATCAGCGTGTATAAAACGGCAGCGGCGCTATGGATCTCGCAACCGCAGTATCTTCTCTCGCAGGGGTTGGAGGGGTAGCCGAAAAAAAAGAAATAAAATATTTATGAGCCGACGCATATATATATATATGTACGTGTGCGAGTATACAAAGCTACCGGCCAGACGAGATACATATTTATTCGCCTAACGGGCGTGCATTCTTTTGCATAATGAATTTCGCACGCGCCGCTAGCCGTATCGCGCGCCCGTATGGCATTTGGTAAGCCCGAACGTACGGCTCGAGTTTTTTGCAAAAAAGGAGCTCTACGAGCGAATGGCCGCCTCGGATTTACGCGGGTAGACGTAGGCGCTCGCAAATTGGATTTTATTTTTGTAAAAAGACGAGTGTGCGTGAACAGGTGCCTTTGAGGGTCGCATAATGTATTGTCATATTTGATAGCGCGCTTTATACGTACCGTATATACCTATATTCGGTTTTCATTGTTTTTCGTTGGAGATCGTAATACTAAATTGAAGTTTTTTTTTACAAAACACCATTGTTTTCAACCGTTGCAAAACTATCTCAGTTTCTTTCTCCAGTTAATTTTTACCATGTAACTTTTAATCCCAACGCTTTCGTTGAAATAAAATTTTTTACCGTGTTTACACATTTTATTTTCTCCTACATATAGGAAGATTTGCAGTTGTAAAATTTTTTGGTTTATTAAGAACCTTTAGGAACATGCGTGTTTTTATAGCAAATGTCCGTATGTGTCTGTGTGTGCAGTGTGTGTTGTTTTTCATGTAACATAAGGAGACAAAAATCCGTTTTAAAAATATACATTTAGTCAACAGTTTAAACATGACAATAGTATGACAATGAAACAAGGCATCCGTATTTTGTTAACTAAAGAATATTTTAAATTCTGTATTTTTGCTTACAATTATAATTTTCATAACGTGATTAAATTTGTACATTTCTGTATATACATTTTTATACTTATTGGCGGCTACTACAAAATTAAAAAAATTTTTAAATATTTATTTACCTTTACGTAAACGAGCTATAGAGTCCTATATTGTGAAGAAAAACGCGCTGTGTCTTATGACTTTATATCCGGGCTTTATTAAATCAAAATAAAAGGCGAGAAATCGAACATTGTCTCGAACTGCGATCGGCCTCAAAAGTCGCCTTTGAAGGTCCAACAGGAGGTTATGTACGGCAATTCTAGTATCGCGACAATTTACGAGCCAATTCGCCAGAGTGAGCGCATTGACAAGAATCATGTATTCTTTCGATCCGTTATCGGCCCCAGAGACACTACTTCTCTCTGTGCCCGAGGCCACTGGCCCCGAAAGAGTTAACATCTCTCTTTCGTCTCAGGGCATCGGGAATTGTCGTAAATGGACTTTATATTTAAATTTATTATTTGTCAAATATAATTGCATTACCTCTAACTCCTATATACAACAATACGGATAAACGAGTTTGCGACATTGACACATAATGCAATTTATAAACACGTAATGGTAACTTTTTAAATCCTTATCAATTTTCCTGTGAATAAATTACTTTTGATTATGCGAAGGAGCCACAGAATTCACACATATCACGATTTAAAGAGTAAAAGGATATGTTGATCCTTATTAACATTGGGAGGCTATGCTAAAGTCTCTTCAGCCTCGTATTCACGAAGAATAACGCAGAGTTATTACAATAATATGAAAAAATGTGTAACTTTTGTAAAATTTAGTAATTTAGTACATTTTTTATATAACATATATAGTGTATTAACATATTTTAAATTCGAATAATACATTATACATACGGGAACGATAAATTAGTTTGGAGGAAGCTGGTACTAGGAAGCTGCTACTAGTAAAATGCATTAACATATTTTTTGGTCGAATAATACATTATACATATAGGAACGATAAATTAGTTTGGAGGAAACTAGCGCCAATGAATTGGCAGCAATTTTTTGCAATATTGAGTCGCAGTAACGAACAAGATTTCATAGTTAATTAAAATTTCAAATTTTCTGGCACATTGTATCAGACAGAAAAACAGCGCATATGATTATAACAAATAATAAAAACTAAATAATGATAAATTACGTTATTTTAGTAGTTACCCATTTTTATGCAATAATTTTACAAAGATTAAGTTTAACATTTAACACCTATCTCGTGGAACGGCATTTGAATAAAGCTTCAAAATTAAATAGTTTAAATGCCGTTCAGCCGATATTTAACTATACGCTTGAAACTGTATAGGATGATACATAATATTTAATATAATAATATATTAAATATTTAATCAAATTTATACCATCTTTCTTATTCTTTGCTCAAATGTTAAGACATTTACGATTACTATACACATTTTTTAATAATATGCTAGTATCCATGCCGTATGAGAAAATTTTGAAGTAGAAATTTATCTTATCGACTGCTGAAGCTATATCTAACGATCAAAACCTTTCGCTTTATGATTTTCTTCTTTAACGACTTCGGATATAAAAGAATGAAAATAAATATTTGCGAGCAATAATTGTTTTCTGTAAAACAGTTATGAGCTTTTTGAAATATTTTAACCAGGAGGTATAAACAAAAATGAAACATGTCAATTCTTTGAAACTATTATTGTAAGCATTAGAATTATTTAAAAAAAAGTATTGATTTCAATTAAACTTTTTCTGATCATAAACATCGTCATAGTTAATTCGAAAGAGATACGTTGAAAAAAGTAAGGAAACATAAATCAATTATCTTACATGATTAGAGAAGTGAAAAGTCAGACAAAATAACTATAAATTTTGCTGATTTAGCGGCATTTATCAATTTTATGCTAATATACACATATTACTATGGATTGGAAATCGTCTGTTCTATTTTCGATCGCTTTTTATTTTCTTACAGCATGATGTATTACTATAATTTGTATTCGAGCACTGTATATAATAGGAAAGCTTAAAAATAAACATTTAGCACTGAATACCAATGACAACAACACGCAGATTGTCAACTGCTCTGTCCATCAGTTTAATCTAACACAGACCAGTCATATAATATACGTTACACATCTGATGATTTATTTTTACGCGATAATTGCAAGTAAACTGCGTACACTAACGGAGTGATTCATTTTAACCCGTTCTGCGTACATGAATTCCTTGTAATAATTTATTTGTTAAGTTTATTCGAAATATCTAAGACTTTTTCTCCAATCCTTTTTATATATCCCTGTATTATGCAATAATATAACTCATTAGCATAGATAAAAGCACGCAGTAAATCGATATTCAAATTCCAAAATGAGTTTTTCATCTATTCTAACGATACCTATAGATGAAAACAGCATTCCTGTGCAGCACTTTGCTTCGTTCCCTGATGAATATTTTAATTCGTTGCCTAATCCTGTATGATTGGCGTATATATATATATACAGCGTTAGATAATTAGACCGAGTAATGCACATTGATCAGAAAGGTCGTTGCCTTACCTACTGATTCTCCAATAATAAATTCTCCGAAGCTCGCAATATTTCGTCACTACTGTATACATATTTATTATGATTACCCACCGGTTCATCGAACGGAGAAAAGATTGGTGTGCAGAAGATAAAGCAAAGCCGCTTGCGTTTAAACAATACCGCGCCGCGGAAGATGCGAGAAGCACGAGAAGAATTCAAGAGGCATAAAAGCGGAGAAAGGAGCTTTATTTTCCAGAATCCTCGTTCGCATTACGATAGTTTAACCGTATAGTGTTGTCTTATATAAGACAAACTTCATAATATATATTTGCTCATCTCTCTCGTTGATATCAGCGCCGGGCGAGAGAGAAAGACAGAGAGAGAGAGCCAGACGTTCTCCCGTCGCGATAAACTGCACACTGCAATAATCTCAAACTTAACCTACATAGGATGACAGATACCGAGCTGTCCGAGGGTCGTCCAGTAGGTCGTATACACGACTACGAGCTCGGTTTATGAATCCTACGATATAGTTGGCGCATGAAAAAGAGCGGATTCCCGCGCGCAAGCTTCCTGCTATCGTCTCTCTCTCTCTCTCTCTCTCTCTCTTTCTTTCTCTCTCTCGGGGGTGCGAGTGGAAAAATCGCTCTGCTTTCAGTTCGCCTCTGCAAGCTGCAGCTAACTCGATTTGTGCGTATACGTATTTCGAAGGAGCAGGACCGCGGTGACAAGTGAGCGCTTCGTGAAAAGTGAAAGTTTGGCAAGTATGTATCATAATACTGTCGTATAAAGCGAGAAATTAAAAGGATGCCAAGAGCGGCTGCTCGCGCGATGAAGGGCATCCGATATACCTGTAGCGACACAAGTGCGCTTGTCTTTCTATAAATGTATATAAAAGTTTGCAAAAGACGCGGGAATCCAGTATTGCGGAGATGCTGGATAATGTATGCAATATGCTGGCGCTCGACATAGTTTATGAGCGAATGGACGCGATCGAGGTAACTCTGTATTATTATAGAGGTGCTATTCAGATTCTACTGTAGGTCGAAATTTTATTTTCAAATTTGTACATCGAGCTGTTTTAAAATCAAGTTTAGTATATCACACAAGTATTTCCAAAATATCGCTCATAACAGCATACAGACTGTAGTCTGACAATTTCTTTCTTTTAAAAAATTTGCTTCTGAAAAGGCTTATCGATTCTCGCACTGTGAGACATACACAGGGTTTTAATCTCCTATAGTATCACGTGTGCGACATACATTCCACATGACTTCTAACGTCGATCACCCAACTCCCTTGAATGGCATTTTAAAAACTTTCAGTCAAAATATATAGATCTCAAACTTCTTTGATTATTACCCTTCGATACAGATATCAATTCCGTGTATGATTGGTTCTTCAAAAAAAACAATATATGCGTCTCGCAAATATTGACAATCTATGGTTGAACAATTTGATTCAAGCACTATCTGTAAGAAATGTTTTGTTTTTAAACATCAACAATATAATAGCCATAAACGTCGATTCGGCTAACAATCTGAATTGATTAATATGTCATTCTTCAATTTTGGCGCAACACTCCGATATCATTGTAACACGTACATCTTCAATTGATATAATATTTATGAGAATGAGTAAAACAGCTGATAAATTTACATGATTGACCACATTACTCTATAGAAATTTACAGAAGATTAGCATTCTCAACATCATTGTAAAATTCGTCAACTATACCTACTTCGCAGATCGCATATCACTACTGACGCAAACTCATAAATTTGCATATGCTTTTACGGTAAAACGGAGATTTTATACGTATATAAATTTAATCTCTTTATATATTTATAAAAAGGCGTTGTCCTGACTGACCAATTCACGCAACAACGCCCCAGCCAAAATTATTCGATTCGGTTTCAATTTTTTTGTCACTATGGTAAGAAAATGACGCATAATTTTTTTTTCATTTTAGCTATAAGTTTTTCTAATTATAACGTAGATTCATAAAGTTGAATTTGTGGATGAAATGTTTTTGTCCGTGGTTATATTTTAAATGAGGTGTTTATTGAAACTTCTGACTTTTATCTCTATATTAAAATGTGCGTATCCAAACTATAAAGTTAATAAAAAAAATATTGGAAAAAAATTTTAAATCCTATTCATATTACGGCCTTCATTCCTGCTTTTATTTTCGCGTCATATCAAATGTAAATTGATTGTAACTTCTTATTAAATTAGAATCTTTTTTTTTCTCGAAAATTCATGTAGCTATCAGTCAACGTTGATGCTCGATACAGTGCGTGTAAAAATTTTAATGCTTAAGATTCCTTTTGAAAAAAGTAACAATCACAACGCACACACAAATATTTACCGCGAATATACTTACTCTCGGATATTTATTCATAGTGTCAAGTCGACAGTCATTGACGCACTTATACGCGCGCGTCTGTAAGTACCTACACAAACACTCGACGAAACGATTGTATAATCGCAGTATATGTCACGCGAGCAAGCTCTCGCTATAGCTATAAAATTAAGCGATTATAAGTGCGCGAGACAAAGCCCTTTTTTACCGCTGACACTGCGCGCAGCATCGGCATCAGCGTTTATATAGAGCTATATATATATATATACGGTACAGCGATGAGATGAGAACTCGGTAGCCTAGAGAAAAGCGTGCCGCAATAACTCAGCGGGCAAGGTAATAAAATATAGTCCAGGCTAGCGCAGTTCTACGTGCACACACACACACACACACACACACACACACACACACACATAGCGGGTATCCTCGTGATTCCGCCAGGCCGAATAATATATCCTAGACGGCTTCATTTGAATAAATTTAGGAAGGCGCTTTTTTCATGCTCGTAAATTTGGCCGCGCCATCCCCTCCGCGCGTATTCCCGCTCTCCACAGCTGAATTTCGTCATATTCGCCGCCGCCGCCGCCGCCGCCGGTGAATTATATAGGTAGCACTCGTCGCGCGGAGCTACCGCACGAGCGCGTTGTGCGTGACGATAATTTGAACCTTCGAGTGCACCGAACATAAATCTCATCATCATGGCCCAATCGAGATGAAGCTGAAAACAGAGCTCTGCACGATTCGCGCACTCGTCCGTTTTTGCGCTATTCGTCCACGCGCGGATAGTTCTTGTCGCTGTACCCATACCATACTATGTATATGTACACCTATATATATATATATATGTATGCTGGCCGACGGGCGCAGAGTAGCGGAGGAAGAAAAAACAAACAAACCGCACGCGAGCACTTTTTCTCCGCACTCGGTCAGGCTGGGATTTAGTGCCGAAAACGCGTGGCTATAAAATAAGGCCAAATGATGCTTTCGCGAGCGCTCGTTTTTTCGCGTGCGGTTTAATTGGATTGAGGACATAATGCGACGCTCGTCTATAATTTTGCTTGGGGATACTGGGTCCCACGTGAGATCGTGTAACTGCGATGCATATAATATCAATTTTTTGCCCGCGAATGTCATCCACGTGTTCGAAATTCCAATGCGTTTTATTCAGAATGCGGAGACACAGTCTTGAGGTGGAAGCTAACGTAATCACATGTTTAAACTGTATGATTCACAAACGCGTTATGTATCCTAGAACGAGCGCGTATAAACGATTTGGTTGAAATTTTGTTCGCGACTGCGTTTGTTACATATGAGTAATCTGAAAAGTTTTGTGTAAATATTATGACTTTCACTGAAGTAATCACAGTTATAATGGTTATCGCATATCGAGGTAAGGCCTTTCGAAATATCTATTAATATTTTCTAATGACGCACAGATTTATTACTTCTTGATCGTAAAAAGCCGCCGAAAAAAGGTGTAATTAAAATACACACATATTTTATTACTGTGACCGCTTTTACTTAAGTAAGCGCTGATGAACCTTGACACAAACACACACTGGCAGTTGCATATATATATATTTTAATAAAATGTAGTAGGGGACGTATAGAGATAAGAATTAAAATTTCAAGTATTATTTATAATCATTTATTTTGTGTAACTTTAGAACAACAAGCATTTTCAGAAACAAACTTAAAATAAACCTCACTTCACTGAAAGAGAATATGTTAACATAATGCAATTTTTCAAGGAGAAACTATGAATTTTTTAAAATATTCTACAGCACTTTTCCTTTGAATCTTGCGTGATTATAGAAGTATAAAATTTTTTCCGAGTGCAAACGCATAAATATGATCGTCGAGTAAAAATAGAAAAAAATTAGAACACTCTCAGCAAATGTTAAGTGTACACGTCAAAGTCATGAAATCTAAATGATAGAATTCACACCCTGTTTTATCGAACAAATTATTATTAACTAGATTATGTGCATCTCTTTCAGCTATATTTGTTTGTGAAGAATCCCACCAAGAAACTGTCAGTTATAGAGAGTGCAAATACTATAAATTTAATCCGCCAACAGTGATTTGATTCACAACTGATTCATTTTTTATTTTACTACAACAGTAACGATTATGCATGTACAGCCATTTTTTTACTATGATACTCTAAGATAAAAATAATAGACAAGTTTATTCAGCAGGTGTTGATCATATCGATATTATTTATAGAAACTACTCGACTTCCTCTAACCTAATTTTTTATAAGATATAAATATATAACTTTGATCCTGCTCACTTATTCCAGATCGCATTATATTTATTTTTGTCACATGACTTTTATATTCACTTTTAATCACATGACTTTTTTCATTATATATAGCTATAGTATGTAATTATTAAGAGTGGTTGATTACAATGCGCATAGTTTGAAATAAGGCATAATAATAGCATATTTGATCAATTCAATGTGCTAAGCAAACCAGTTATTAAATACTAAAGAAGAGATGACTAATGCGATTATTATCTTTTACAACAAACATATATATCAAACATTGATTTTTGTACAGTCAGAGAAAAACTTGTCAACCAATCTTCTAAACACAAATTAACCAACACAAAATATTTGAATGTTCTAGAAAGCGGCATTTTTTAAACTAAATAGCACAATCGAAAAATGTAATATTAATATACCAAAGCCATGAATGCGCGTGAACAAGAAATACAGTGATCGAGTATTGGGATAGTTCGAGATGTTTCGAGCAACGGAGATCCCCGTGTCCTTCAGGAAAACGTTGAACATCGTTAATATCATATGGACTACGTGACCAAATAATATTTTTACCCTGTATTTTTACCATGTTGTTGATGTTTACATAAACTTTAAAAGCCTAATGTAAGCATTGGGATTTATCCTTAAATGACACAGTTTTGTTTACGTGGAATATTAATTAATAAGCTGTGTTATTTTTGGTGCAACATAATTTATAAGCAAACCAAGAATATAAGTTTCATAGTAATATGTAGACTATAAAAATACGAGTACATACGAGGTATTTTATAATTCACAATTAGCGCGTTACAAAATCTATGTTGTATATTGAACGCTTATATATATGTGTGCGATCCTAAATAAAATCGACCCAATTTTCGTTTTTCAATTAAACTAGTTGTGCTAATCGGTTTATAATAATGTATGACCTATAGAAGGCAAAATATTGTTTTTTAAGAAAATGAAAGTATAGCTACTTAATTAATGATCGATAGGTATAATATCTTATGTTAAATTGAATTACATAAATACTACGCCATCATCGCTATAGTACTTCTACTTCAAGATGTGGTAAGCAATTCTTTTAGGTATATAGGGGAGATACGCCCAGTATGGACACACACGTAGCAACTTTTGATAGCAATCATAAAAATTGCTAATATCCGAAGGCTTGACATTTGATACTTTGTAAAGTATTACTGTTAATTTTTTTCAATTAACCGAATGAAAAGCTAAGCCATACAAGGTCACTTTTCAACTATCGAAAAAAATGCTGCCCCCGGTATGAACCAATTAAAATATATTTTTATTGATAAAAACGAATAATTAGAAGCAAAACTTTTGTTTTTTATTCCAGTGATCACAAGAATTAGTAAAATAATAATTATTGTATTTATCATTGCTTTTGTCTTTATCTTAATATTTGATAATTGCTTGTTTGATAATTGATAATTAATAATATGTTCATCATAATAAAGGTCATAAGTACGTACATCACGTAATGTCTACATAGTGCATCATTATAGTACATCTGACATGAGCTCAGCCTTTACACGAACACATTCTTCGTTGAAGGTTCGAGAACCACTAATGCCCAGTCTTTTGTCTCGAGTAGACATTTTTGCTGGTTGTTTTTCTGTGAACTGGTTTATTATTATAATTATTTCTCTCACCAATTTTTATTTTCTGATCACAGGTTTATATTTCTTTTGATATTGAAACATTTTTTGACTTTAAAATACGGATATATAAGACTATATATAATACTGCCAGTAATTATACATTAGACGCGAAACGTGGGTGCTCTTTAAAACAAAGAAAAATCGTTTTAGATTGTTAAAAAAATAAGGCTCTGAAAAAAATATACAGGTCGAATAAAGATGAGGAAACCGGGAGTGGAGAAAATTACACAATGACGAGCTACATAATTAGAATGGGCAGGTCACGTAGTAAGAATGGACAACGCGTGTTATGAGGGGCAAGCCAAACATAACGCGACCTTTAGGTAGAGCTAGAAGCAGACATGAGGACAACGTCAAAATGGATCTAGTGAAAATAGGACGGGACTTATCACAAGATATGAGACTGTGTGGAAGGCTTGCGTAGATGAGGCGATGAACTTTCAAATTCCAAAGACCATTTTAAAAAATGAAACTTTCTTTCGCTCTTTTTTTCTTCATTTTCCTCTTCCATTTTGCCATAACGAATCCGCAAAAATGTCCGTAGGTATGCTATAAAACACTGTTTCATTTAAATTAGAAGCATTAGTTGGCATCACAATAATATTCAGCTTGGAAAATATACCTTAGCTCGTTCTGGGACAAAAACTTCGTTTAATACGCCTTAAGATTATACAGCGAATCTCTGCGAGATGGTTTGTGTAGTAAAACTCATTGAACTTGCCTGAGATTAAACTGCCAAAAAAAGAAAAATTATTGTTTGACAGCTCTGTAAACGCGAAAACATACCGTACAGTTGCGGACAGGTCATGAATTCATGATTGCAATTTCATATAACTGCGTCAAAGTGCAGTATCACTGATAAATTATGAATTTTTGTAGATTTGGATTCCAATTAACCGCCTGAAATGTGATGCCAGTGAGCCACCGTTGCGCACAAAGTGAATACCTATATACTCATTTTGAATTTTGAATTCTTAATTTATCTTAAAATAATAATTTGATACATCCTGAGTTGCAGTTCATTTAAAAGAATTGGTTTAAGACACCCAGTATATAAGGAAATCAAATATTTCATTCCGACTCTGTGAACAAAACCGGTATACAAATTCCAACTGCGAATGGAACTTATTCGTTTTTCATATCTTGAGTTTTTTAAAACCAGAGTTTTTGAATAAACGCTTTTCGAAATTCATACAATCTTAAAAAATACGTATTGTGTCAGTAAATTTTTAAGTAAAGTATTATTAAAATATTTATAGCGTTAGTTGCTTCCTTCTATAGATCGAATAAGTTTTTTTAGTATGCTTCACGCCTCGATTAAAATTGCAATGCTATATTATTTGAAATGATAACTCTGGTAAATTCACAGGAAAGGATATTTACATAATCATGTGTTAATAAGAAGAAATCAATCACATGTTACTTTTTTATAAATTCATGCAAGTCTGAGTAATATGAAAACTGTCTTTCAAACTTGACTAATTTAAAAATGCAAAACACAAACGCTAATTGTTATTACTAATGTAGACGTCTCTTTATATACCTATGAAGGTCCTTATACCTATAGGCAGCAAATTTCCTATGTTTGTATGAAAATTTACTATATTATTTTATCATTTTATGATACATATGTGTATCAAATCGATCTCGAAACTCGATCGGATAGTTTCATACCGATCTGTTGAGCGTAAACTTTGTCGTCCCAGGCTATTAATGACATTGTTCAGATCGTTGAGATGGTATAATTTAATTTCTCATTCGATTACATGGTTTGGAGCCGATAACTCTTTGAGAAGGAAAAAAATTAGATTTTGAACTTAACATTTTGTGAATGGTTAATTTATTAAGATTCAGAATATAAGCGATGACAGCTGACTGTGGTGGAATTTCCAGCTTTTATTATTATGCTGCTATAAAAACATAACTTGATCATTAAATCATAAAAACACGCCTCATGTTTATTGTTCAATCAATAACAATTTATTTAATATTAAACGATTATATTAACACAGTAGCAAGACTAGTATAGTAAAAATTGCACATCGTTCTGCCGGTAAAAAGTTATCGACGGATACGCGAAATGCCGGTGTAACTCAATACGACAACGGAAACATGTCTGTTCACTCACTGCCGCAAGTCGTGAATGTCAAGATAGGGAATGGAAATAATTTGTGAGATCCATTATAATATTAATTTAGGATCAAATCTTATACACAAATATATAACTGATTTTTAAAGACAATATTTCTAATGTTATTTTTGAAAATCGATTATAATGAGCAATGTTCACATGCAAGCTCAGCCCAGAGGACGTCTTGGTGCTCAGCCCTAGCACGCCGGATTTATCATTCAGACCTGATTCGGCTTTCCGGGTTTCGACCTGAAATGGTATGTAACGGGGCGCCAATACGGGCCGAATCCGGTAAACTGTAACTGGACCATTACCGGAATATACCCTAAAAATGTGTTTTCCATCAAAATTACTGCTGCTCATAACCTCAAAAAAGGCATTTTTTGTTCCTTTTAGTTTATGAATTATAAAACTAATTATCGTGATTTAAATTAACAATAACGATACGAAACGTTCATAAGTGTCCTTTAACTTGCAAAAAATAAAAAGAAGAATCATGCTTCGATTTTCAAAAAGTGTATCTTATTTCTAGACACGGGCCGGATAGTTTTGTTTAGCCACCGGATCCGGACCAAATTTTGGCCGTAACTACGTTTCTAGTCGGGTTATAGCAGGGTTCGAGCGGAAAATAAACTGAAAACTGAGGGGGGTTTTGGCTGCCGATTCTAGCTAGATGTTAATAACTACCAAATATAGTAAAAATTTGCTATACAGTATAGTAAAATTTGATGATTTGAAATTGTATTATACTATATCCTAAAATTTTAAATAAGTTGAGTTTGTCGTTTACTTACAATACGGTATAATTATTTATGAAAATTGTAGAAATGTGTAGTTGATTAGTGATATATTTCTCTCCGTGTGTATACTGCTCGAATTATTTTAATAGTGGAGTTATACTTTTTCAATACTCCAAAGTTTCGTATACATAAATAATTACTTAAAAAAATTCTAATAATACTCATTAAAATATTGGCGATTTTTTTTTCAAATAGGACATGATAATAGGCTTTATTGGAATCAATAAAAATGTAATATCTTTCTGTATGACTAAAATACATTCGACTATACTTATTTATTTATGTAATGTACTAATACATGTAAATACATTTATGTAATAAATGTATGCGTCGTGCATGAGCCTTGAGAATCTTCCATTGTTCTACTAAAGCTTATTTATTGATTTGATCGTTAATATATAATTGTCCTTTTATATAAATACTCTTATGATGCTTTCTTCGCATATCGCACATTAATCTTATGCTCGCGAAATACCAAAATTGGCTGTATAAAAAATTGCAATAATAACGGCAGTTGTCATAGGTCAGTGAAAGATCGTTTAAAACCCCTGCGAAGAACTTTGCGTAAATTAAAAATTATTAAAGAACTAAGAAAATAAGTCTCGTTTGCTGATCCGAAGGTAAAAGATCGGATGAAACCAGTCTAGCAATTTATATATATATAAGATCAGGTATGTAGCCTGCACCATCTCGACTGCACCGCTCTCTCGCGCAGTCATATGCTCAGCAGTCATTGACATCAGCGGCTGAAATTTGCGCAGCCTGCGTCTTGAAAGCTGCGCTTCAACCAACGCAGGTAATGCGCTGCATCGGCGATTTTTGCCTGGATGCAGCGACTTGTAAATCGGTGCTCGCAGTACCAGAGCGTGCATCGCGCCGAGTCAATAACTGGTATATCCGCAGCAGCGCGCTTGAAACTGGTCGATCGTATATAGAAAAATCCCAATGTCGCGGCTCCGAGAGGTGGCGAGGATTTTCAAGGTGGGGGGCAAGGACGAAGCAGCTCTACGTTCGCCGCGCGCAGCGCGCACGTTCGCACGTGTATATATACACGTATGTGTAATATATATTATAAGTATATATATCCGATCTCGGGGAGTGGGAGAAGATCGCGAAAGGACGCGATGTAGGAGGAAAAAGGTCGCGAGTGCGAAGCCCTTACGGGGAACAGGTTTTCGAGAGAAGCGAAAAAATATAAAGAAACCCGCGCGTGTTTTCCACTCGCTTCGATGCTCTCCCACACAGACACGTCCGCGCGCCGATATGCGTGTGTGCGAATATGTGCGAGCGAGCAAGCGAGCAAGCGAGCGGTCTCTATAGCCGGTCGGGCTGTCGCTCTCCCTTGAGAGTCTCACAACGTGATTCACTCGCGAGTAGTTCGCCTCGTCAAGTTCGCGTGGAGAGCAAGCAGCAGAGAAGATGACCTGCGGACAGCGCGTTACTACTCGCCGATTGTTATAGAGCGTAAGTGTTCCCCGGTGACAACGCGCTATATATACATACATCTGGATTTATACGCTGTACGCGGAAGTTTTGATATACAGCTATATACACAGCGCTCGGCTCGCCCCTGGGATCGGTTATTGCTTTTCCGATTTTGTTTATATTATATACTCGGAAGAATACGTTTGCCGCTTGTTGTATACACCGTCGAGCTTTGTCTCAGCGAGTGCTTGACAAACAACAGTGTCTTCTGCGATGCGAGATACGTGTGTGCGCTGACCGAGTGTGTGATGTATCATAATGTAAACGTGCAAGTTCTATAATAGCTTTTCATGCTTTTTTTGCGCATGCAATCGGGAAGATTAAACATAGCGAAGAGTGCTAAAGTTCCGGTGCTTAAGATTTACTCTTTCGGTCAAGTAACGGTGTTTCATTATATATATATAAAGCATCTTCTTCGACTCTCCGCCGAATCCTGCGTTCGCTTATAAATTTCAATTTTATCGAGACTATAGCTATGATTGTGAATATACATTCATCGTTATATAGGTATATATGTAGCTAGATGATGGGCGTTTCTTAGAGACTTAACTTTCTTGTTATAACCGTACGTAAACATCAGTTATTATAAGGAAAGTAACCGCGACTATCGCGAAATATAAAAACTTTTTTAATAACACTTTCGGACGTATAGATGCACTTATATATTAGTTGGTGCGAGTACTTATATATACCGGAGGAAAGAAAAAGACAATTATGAGCGGTCGGGATCATTGAACGCACATATAGTACAGTTGCTCATGCAACCGCACGCGCATGTATTGTGTCGTGCGACAAGTCTCCGTAATTGTTGTTAGGAAT
This sequence comes from Muscidifurax raptorellus, assembly GCA_020010945.3. Taxonomy (NCBI): domain Eukaryota; kingdom Metazoa; phylum Arthropoda; class Insecta; order Hymenoptera; family Pteromalidae; genus Muscidifurax; species Muscidifurax raptorellus. Next base: position 26,818,026 of record CM052078.1, read on the forward strand.
CTATCGACCTTCTTTATTGAATGCTGTCGGCACAGATATAGACACGACCGTTTTGATGCCATTTATCATCGCAGTAATATAGTTCCATATGGGGAAGCTATTTTATGTACTACAGGCATTTGTAATTATTACAATTTTTAAATGCGAATAACTTGTTAGTTTTGAGAAATTATATAGTCGGCTTAGAGGATGTTAAATTCCTTTGCTATACTGCAAAGTAATATACTCTTAAAAAGCTTAAAAAACTTAAAAGGAGCAAGTCGATCAGAGTGCTAATTTATGCAAAACGACGAATTTCGTCATGTCCAGAAAAATGTTGTGATTAAGACTATATTGAAATTCTAAACTTGATAAGAGAATAGTGCTATGCTAATTAACCTCGTAATTGACCGTATGAGAAAAGATGGTATAATTCACATTATTTATTTATTTATTTGAGACATCATCGTTTTGAATCTTGATGTTTGCAATGACCTTAAAAAGCACTTAGTTAATAAAAAAAAGTAATCCTTAATTTAAATGAAAATAGTTTTTATAAATGCTGGTATAGTTAGTAATAAAATTTTACTGTGTCATTTGCATCACTAATATTTATCCTTGTCAGTGCGTTTTATCTTTTAACCGCATTATATATACATATACATTAAAATTTAAAGCTAAGTTTTGTTGCTAAACACTTGGGACTTTATCTAAGTACAATCTGCTACATATTTTTATCAGAACAAATTATTTTATCCTACATAATTAGAAGAGCAAGATGATTCATTTTAAATCTCTTAAAACGTCTTAATGCGACTTCGTATACATCATCGAAGCCTTACACACAGTCAGGAATTTTATCGGTATTATATATCAATTATAATCGAGTCTAAAAATGGTAAATTTTCTAAATATGAGAACTCAATTGTAGCCCAAAAAACAGTGGATCACGAGAAATGTGATATTTGTGACACTGTTTTCTCAGACAATAAAAGTTAATAACATGCCGTTGAATGTTTCTTTTTCTGGTACGTTGTATGCGAAGTTCAATTTAGCATACCCCTTTTTGACGCAACGTATGCTAAACCCGAGTTTCTCGTATTCCACTGATTTTTGTTGTACATTGTATATAACATTAAAATGAAAAGAAAGATTACACAAATGTACTCTTATTTTAAAAATTCACCAATTTCAGTTCAATTTATTTGATTACAATATCGAAAGTTTATCGAACAAATCATAATCGGTTGAACAATCGAAATCAATCTACATTTCGCCTTTCGCCAGAAACGCCTTTTCTACGCCTTTTAAATATTGTTCTCATCAACGTTTATACTTTAACCTTATCAACCTCAGTGAATATTTCTTTTCTGGTAATTTGCTTTAAACAATGCACTCCTATCTAAGCGTTTATTAATAGTAGCTGAAGAAACGGTTTAATGTTACGAGAGATGGCTTCTTCTCTTCGCTATGATTACTTATTAGCACAAGTCGTTTTAATGGCGGCTAAGCAGTACTAAGTGTATTATTTTGTATGTCAATGATCATTTGCCTATTTCTTCCAACCGCATAAGTACGAGGACTTATACATTATGTTTATTTATAGGATTCCTGTAATATAATTAAAACAGTACGGTTTACTGGTAGGGTTAATGTGCAAGACATAGTTTTATCTCGGAGTCATTGTGACGCAATGTGCAACCCATTTTTCAGAGCGGCTGCAGAGCGACGTCGATAAACGATAAGTCTCAGCACTTGATATATTCATTGTATATAATGTATGGGATTCTTGATAGAATGCCACTACTTAAAAGGCTTACGAGTTCATATCCTGACTAACACGAGCAGAAACATGTGCATTGTGAAATTGCATTTTCAATAATTTGCATCTTCATCTTCCTCGGTCGCCCGCAATTTCTTTTTATCGGCGATTTTCAATTATTCTTGACTCAACATAAGAGTAGCGTCGAGTCTCGGAAAAAATCTTCCTCAACGCAAGCGCATCGATAAACAATAATCACATTATGTTAGACATCGCGAGCGAGCCGATCAAAAACAGAAATGAAAAAAAATACACGCGCGGAGATTTTTGTAGTCACGAAAGTGCAGGCTACGATCCGAGCAAAATATGCATGAGAAAACGGTGGAAGGATGGAAAAAAACAAATAAAACTTAGATTATGCAAATACCCTACGCGAATCACGAGCTAAAAAATTGATGGTCGAAATCGAACTTTGAATTTGAATACAATTACACGTGACGAATCTTTATAAATTCACCTACATAATGTATTTTAATTGCGTTTAGTAAAATCTAACGTACGCTATTGCGCATGTTTCATTGCAGCTTCCGTTAAATTATTGTCTAACTAGTAATGTTCGATACTATTGTGCTAAACAGATTCACACGAGCGCAAGGTTCGGAGCCCGAGTGAAGCGCGAGAATGACAATTACACGATTGGAGAATTATCTGTTGCAAATGTATATTGTAATTGGTACTGTTTTTCAATGTGATGGATGATTTAAGAAATTTTCAAAGTGCGTGAAATCGTATTTTACGAACACATGTGTCGAAAAAGAATTTGGAATTTTGGAAAATAATTTACAATTCATGTATTTATATATATATGTGGCTCTAAGACAAAATTGCATAGGTCCTAATTGTATAAAAATTATAGAAGGAATAAGAATCACAGAAATTGCTAAAACGTTGCCCTATGAAGCTAGACTACGCCCAATGCAAGTCCATAAGTCTGTTTCTCAGACTTTGTGCGTGGCATAACGACAAAACTCAATTTTAAAATGACATTTTATATGTTAGTTTTTTATCTAGAAGTTTGTTATGTTGATTTACAATATTATTTTTCAACGCGTTTCCGAACTTTTTAATGCATATTTTGAAAAAGTAATCAACAATCCTTCTAAATCTATAGTGAATATACTAGAAAAAAAATAAGAAAAACGCAATTGTGTCGTTTTGACCTGCAGCCATTGACTTTTCAGACTATAATAACAGACAATTTTGGACTTGTTTTCAAGTCATTCGTTCATTTGCTTGCATCTAGCGTATACTGGACAAAATAAAGATGAACATCAGTATGACATAAGTTCACATTTCCCGGCATAATGTCATAACTTCATACTTTTGCATAATATTGCACAAAATAGAATAAAATGTATATTTTGGCCTTAGAATGCTACCGTGAAAATGCGCGTACTAAATTTGTCTATTAATGACCAGTACATTATTGCTAGCCATCCGATCTATTGTGATTTTTCATATCAGATAAGTTTAAACAATGAAATCATTTTTCTCCAAAACGTGAAAATTGGACCTATATCGTTTTGCCTCAGAGCCATGAATATTTATTTGATTGATATTGTTTTTTAAAAAAGAAAATAAACAAGCAAATTTTAAAAATTTAACTGTTTATTTATAAATACAAGCACCGGATTAAATACAAATTGCCTGTGTTAGCATAGGCTTACATGCTTGGATTTTTATATAATTTCTACTCAGAATCGTGAATTGTATTATAGACTTATCGCGTCAATGCACTAGCTGATTTATGAAAGTTGCAACTGTGGTTGTCATTGTCCATTAAATTCTACTTATAAGATAATGGGTATATACCGAGAGATTTTTTCTACTAAAAAAATTTCACATTATATCTTATGGTTAGCTAAAGAGCACATTTGACTAAATTATCCGCCAAAAAAAGTATGTTCGTATTCTTATGTAATTCTAATGTCATGAAAAATAATGAATAAGTTCGCTGAAATGAATTAATGTGAAATACAAGGTTGTAGAGGAAAAGGGAATGCTCTGTTAGATATTATCGCTGGGTGTGTAATAGAAAATGTTATTCGTCATGTATCGATCTGTCCGAGACAATTATAGTGAGAGGTGAAGAAAAGAAAAAACTACGTCATTTTTTCTTTCTCTACTTTCTATAAATCCTTTGACAAAGGAAAAATATCGTTATTTTCAAAAGTAGAAAATTTACCTGGGTAACCATTTATAATCCACCAGGTCTGCTCCTCCAGACATTGAGTACATGCCCTTGAACAGTGATAATGAAATCACTCATTAGCTAGTTCAAGGAACCAAAAAAAATGTTCTGGTAGGCGTGCCCTCAAAAATGAATTGTCAACTTCTAGGCATGAAGTTGTGTCTACTTGGCCGTGGATGTGCATATCTATAAAATGATTATTAACTTTATGGAATTGCAGAAGCATAACCTTAACTTACTTTAAGAATAGTATGTTGTTATCAAAAAATTTTTTTAAGTAGAAAACATCGCTTCTTTTTACTTGGAACCCGGAAAAGACTTTTAGCAGGGCTCTTTCAAATTATTATATAGAGGCCAATAACAAATTATCACCTAAATACGTAAAGGCTGAGACAAAGGTTACCGAAATTCCCCGACCTCTGTATCAGAAAGATAGCATTGAACTTAACCGGATTATTGGAAACATACTGCTCGCCACGGTTATGACAACTCAGAAAAATCACTCTTTCGTATCTCATCGTGTCAAGGGACGAGCACAAATTCGAAAAATTCAACCGTCGGCACTTTCCATTACCGATTATCTCATCAATCCCTGAACTAAAATTGAGCAAACAAATTACGTCTCAATCAGCGACAGTTGCAAAATTCTTGTCACTAAATGATATTATAATGTAGTTCTACGTTATAGGCCAGTCGTTCAATGCGCACTAAGACTTGAATATTTCTTTTTTTTCACTTTCGAGGTTGCTTGTGAGCTTGTTTATTTATCGGCTTTGTTAAGATTTCCGTGACGCAAAGATAACACTTGATGATGCTCGACTGGACCCAAACTTTTGAATTCTAAAATCACGTCGAGTATGCAGTAAAACTCCAATGAATGAAGGTATACCTATCGAGACTTCATTTACAATGTCCTAGTCTCTCTGATGAAAAAACAATATTTGTCTAGCTATTGATATAGTGACTCGGTCGTTTTATACACTCTGCGATGTTTATTGTGCCAATTTGTCAATGTAAGCTTGAAGGTTCACATAATTAACCCAAACAACTGACGAAGCTGTATAAATTGCCAGCTTGACTCTAGCGTTTGCATTTCAAATAAAGATTATAGTATTGAAGATAACATCAGATCATTATGTTAATTAATACGCCAAGTTGACAGGGCTGACGTAAAACTTATCCTCAATTTATTTAAATGGTTCCTGTTAAAATTAATAGACCACGATAGTCCATAAAGTATGTCTATAGCAGGTGTAAGAGGAAAACTATATTCCATGCGAATTGTAAAATAATTGCAGTACATAAACTAGAATATTTTTATATCTTTTCACAGATCTTATAACTTGATTCGCAACTTTATAGATATGTAAAGTACTTTTTAACAGAATACCGATATATTCTTTTCTGTAAAAATTATAACAGTACTCCGTCCGCCTTTACAAATTGCACGTTTGTTACCGCATATCCTCACTGTTTGCACCGGAACATTGTTTGATAAGCATAAATTTTATACGTATGACGCATGAACCGCGTACTTGCGTGTATGACAAGACCTGTGATCAGACTAGGAAAAAATTCGTTACTTTTTCTCCAGTCGATTCTTTTATTCGTGACTAAAAAAAGCTAGTAATTATTTTCATTTTCATCTGGTGAGATACATTGTACACTTGTTTCAAAAATCAGGACTGCATTGAAAATTGTATTGGCAACCGAGTTGCGGGGTCGTAGAACTAATTGAACGACAAAACTCGATTCGTGATTCTAGTGCAATTATGATTAAAGTATATTACCGAGCAGTTTTATGTTAAAGATGTATATACATGCGTTATGCGGAAAAGGGGGAGAACTCGGTGAAGGCTGTCATTTCCCAGTGACATAACATTCGTTATGCGAGAGTTGAGGACGTGAGCTATGGAATCTTCGTCCGAGCGTGCGCTATCAAGCCTGGAGTAATTATTAAAATTTTACGTTTTATAATGTCCTTGTGCTCTAATCATTCATATGTAGCGTGACTATTTTTTCAATTCGTTCGCAAGTGGATTGCACATTATGAAAATAAAAAAAATAGGGATCCTAGAACTTATAAAAGGGCACTCAACACTTTTTCTAATTGCACATGCAAGATTGAAAATAATACATTGTTTTTTACTATAATTATGCTATTTTTTGCATTATATAGGTTATAGAACAATAATAAACTGAGGTTAAAATAATTTAAGCTTACGGATGTGAAAAAGAACTGTTTATAATCTATAGAACTCAATTTAATTATCAGTATTATTAGTATTCTTCATACTTTACCGTCATAATAATACAAATAGTTTGTTTAATAATAGTGAACTATGTATGAAAGCATCAGAACATTCATTATGGTTTGACGAGTGCATAAGTTAAAATATCAAATTTTGCTTGTTAAATCAGTGTTTGGTCAAATCATGAGTTCAGCCAATTAAAATGATAATATAATAAATATCACTTTAACTGATTTATCAGTTTTTGGCATTTCAAAAAGAATACATATGAATATAACTTTTAATGTATAGTTCAAAAGCTATTCGAAAATTAAAATTTGCTAAAATTAAAAAATACGAGCCAATGCTTAAAAATCTTTTGAATTTCTTGAATAGCTTCTGAACTATAATATTATAAAAGTTATTGATATGTACTATTTTATAAATGCCAAAAGCTGATGAATCAGTTAAAATGATATTTATTATCACTTAAAATATTATCAATTTAATTGGCTGCATTCATAATTTTGCCAAACCGCAATCACAAGGGAAATTTTAAATTTGTATAATGTAGTCGACAAACCCATAGCAATGTTCTAATGAGTTCATATATTATTGTTAAACGAGACATGTTGCACTATTATATACTGGTGAATTATTAACAATTTCTCACATTTATTTGGCTAGATATCATAATAATATATAATGTAATGGATAAAATGAAATATGAAAAGTGAAATTTAGTGTAAGAGTATCGCATAATCCTTGTAGAGATATGGATATAAATATGTAGATATAGTACTTTATTGACAGATTAAGATATTTTAAATGAGAATATTTTTCAGAGACAAACAAATTTATTTAAATAGTGTGCAGGCAATTTTAAATGGAATTATGAGTGCTATATACAACGACCGTATCACTTCGGTGGATAAATATATTTACCCTTCGAATTTAAGATTATTTATAAATTTATATTTTTCAATTATCTTCAAATTGTTTACTATCTAGCCTCGACTTCTACTGCAAACTCCATAGTTTGTCTAAAAAAGCCCACTTTACGTCCGAGGTATGCAATATACTACTTTGATAGTTAATAATTTTATCCAAATTGTGCAGATCTTTCTACACTTCTGGATTACTTTTTTCCACTACACTAGTCTATTGAATAGAAAACTTGAATCATCAGTACAATGAAAATATTAGAAAATTGTTATTCAACTGATAAATTTGCTGATAGAACATTGCCTATCGAGCTGATTAAACTTGCAAATTATGAAAAAAAAATCATTATATGCTAATGAGATATTCAGGAGTACATATCAGAAAGTCAAGCCTGACAGTTTTTAAGAATTAAGATGAATTAACAGAATTATATACGTAAGAAATTGAACTTATGAATACTAGAAAATCATCTTGTGTATCGCTACAAAGACAGGTATAATGACATCTTTTTTTACAAATATTTATTATAAGCACTCTACACGGAGTATCATATTCTTTCCTCATACTTAAGTCAAAAAGTGCTTTGTAATTTGAATCTCTCGAATGAACGTATAGCTAATTATTAAGTAACTTTTGATCTTCTATAACCGAAAAATCTCAATGATCTCGAAGGAATACTCAAACGAATTTGTAAAAACTTTTCGCGATCTTATTATATGTAATATATCAGCGAATCCACGTAAAATGTAGCATCGCATCGATGACTTAATTTGCAGATAAGCCTCAATAATAGTCAGCGCGTATATAAGCGCTATAAAACAAAAAAGTCACACATGAACACAATATAATCGCTGCACATTGACCCGCGTCCCTCCATTGCCTTGACGATTATTTTTTGAAATCAGTCGCTCAAGTCTGATCTTTTTTTATCGGCAGTCTTTCAAATAAGCACAGCAAAATAATACGTCCGCTACTGCGATCGTCACCTTTTGCGCTAATCACAATCGAGCGCACAGTATAAACTGCGCTCGTTCAGCGTATATATATATATATATATATATATATATATATATATATATGTGTGTGTGTGTGTGTATACACACACAGTTGCGCGCGCGCAGTTATGCAGGGGCGAGCGAGAAAGAGCGTTTTGTCGTCGTAAAATCGTTTCCGCAGTTTGCATCGCGAATGACAACGGCCGGTCAGCCAGCCGATGAATTTTGATATTCCGTTCCAGCGACACTTTCACCCTCGTAAATCTCCGGAGATCGCTCGTGAAGTTTGCAAATGCCCGCCAGAAAAGAATTTCCAGCCTCCCCAACTCTAGAAGCTTTTGTTTCCGTTATATATACTTCGATTTTTATATATATATAGATTCCCACGGCGGATGTTGCGGCGAATTTTAAAGTTCGTCGAGCTGTCGCTTTGTTATACATATAACTTTTATATATGGTGGATGAAACAATGATACAAGAAAAACCGCTGTATCTCCTTGGTAAACCAAAAAAATCGAAGCTCCGGTGGTAGTCGTAGAATTTTAGTAATGAATAAAACTTTTACAAAATTCGCAGTTGTAATATTTGACGTTTTCAAAATAAATTACATATTTTAATCACACCGTCAAGGCTGCAGAATTGAATACTTTTTGCTTTTTTCATCAGTTGTCGCACACACACACATACACACATGTACATAATCGAAATCAACTATATATATATATATTGTTGATTTCGATTATTAACGTATAGAGAGAGACTCGTAAATGCCTCGTGATAAGCGACGCGTAAATGCCGCATATTTCGTGAAATTCAATGGAATTTCCGATCGACGGGTCGACGCGCTCAACCCCGTAATTAATCAGCCGGCACGAGAATTTAGGAAATAATTAATCAAGCAAATAAATAAGTATTGTGTATTCGTGTGCATTCGTTTAACGCCAGAAATATTTTTCACGATCCCGCGCCGTAAATGTGGAATAAAGACCACTATATAGACTTCTGGTAATTTCCGATCGTTTGGAAAATTACCAGACAACCCTAATTAGGGGTTGCTTCGCAGCAAGTGGTCGCCAGGTAGCTAAGGCCTCGGTTCCGGCGAGAAAGTACTGCCCACTCAATATATGTATAGAACTTTCAGTAAATTTGAACAGATTCTCGCTCGCCATCATTCTAGAAAACTCGAGACCTTGTACACATATCTAGGGCGTATTTCTTACTCCCATTTCTCCACGTTAAAAATCATAGTTATATACATTTCTCAGCTTTGATACAGTCATCGTATAAATGAAATCATGTGACAGCACTCGAGTTGCAATATTTACGAATTTATAGTATCTCGCGCGGTTCGCTTTTATCAAATACGCAATTCAAGATCCAAGGTTCTGTTGACTGTGTTTGGTCATTGCGTGTTACGTAATCTCGAAATGGCTTGCACCATTTGGAGAATTATCAATCATATTCGAAATCAAAATAAATGTTATGACTTCGTAATCGTGAGTTATGTATACAACAAGCACTCTGAATCAAACGAGTGTACGTAAAAATAGGCGCATTGTCAACAACTCTGAGCTCGTTGAATCTAATGTTTCTGATTCTCGTGTGAAAATTATAACATCTGGGTTATGATATTATCTGTAGCTATAATTATGTCGAGTGATATCAAGTTTTCTGTGCATACCGATTACCCAGTACTATAAAATCGCAACAAAATCTGTACAACTAAAGATTCGCTATGGGAAAAATGCACTGACTCTCGGTGAGAAAAAGGAAAAAAATTTTTTGGGGGTGTACGCCTGCCGAAACACGTTCAGTTCTTTACAACATTCTAAATATGGGAAAAATGGTGAACAAATATTTTTCTAGCCCCTTTATGTTCTCTTCTGGGAAATATAAGAAGGCGGGCGGGTTATTATTGGTTAGCTATAAACATGTTTCTCAATTGCGACAGTTTTTGTACTTTTTTTGTTATTGGGTTATTGGGTTCTCAAACAGGGATTTTATGTAAAATTTTAGAATGCAAGTAGAAGAAAAAAGCCTTTATTTGAGCCCAGGCTCGTTAAAAAAGACTACTTGGTCTAAATTTCAAGAATTTTAAGGAGGCAAAAAATAGCTTGATTGGTCTTATGATTTTGTAAAAAATTGAAAATTTTAACACTCTTGCGATATTTAAAGATAGACAACTGTTTATCTAAACATTATTGCTATCTCGTGGGCACGTATATTTTGCCATCAACCACTTTACGTGCTGTAATGAGAAATTTAACGTAGGAAGATCAGTAACAGCAATTTTGGTACTTAATGTCTAAGGTAGCGGATGAAAAATCGATTTTACTAGGATCAAAGTTCATAAAAAAAATACTTCCTGAGAAACCTTTTGTTAACGATTTTTTTCATATCTTTCCATAAACTTTGATCGTAAAAAAATTGATTTATTGTTCGCTACCTAATCTTCCTACGTTAAATTACCCATCACAGAACTTACAAACTGGTTGATGACAAAATACAGACTTTTGTAAAGAAAAAAAAACCGTGGTCCGGTAGGTGCGGCCAAAAACAAATTTTCTGCATTTTCTAACCTCGCTAGTGCATAGTCCTCGCAGGACTCCCTTAAGCCCCACCTTTTCCCTCTCTTCGGCCAATTGAATTCATCGTCGCAAGTCTGAGTAAAATTTTTCCCCCCTCCTCGTCCCCTCTACTTCGTTGAGAGAGTAGTTTGCTCTTTGCGCTTTGCTCGATACGATCTGACATTTCAGATCTCGGCAAGTGCTTGTATGGTGAACATCTGTACTGAGTTTAGTGGATAGAAGTGAAATCGGTGATATATACTTTATATATCAGACAGTACAATTATTCGGATAGTGGACGGTAAGCGCGCGTATGTGGATTATTTATGTACACGCAGAGTTTTTAAAAATTTAAAAAGAACCAAGCGGACACGTCACTTTGGACTTTGTCGGTGATATTGTGCCGGGCGTTCATCCTATATATAGACACTCACTTTTATTGCATTTATACGTGGACGCATGAAAAAGGACTCGCGCAGCATAACAAAGAAAGCATATATAGTTATGAGAACTGCGCGAGATTTAAAAACTTCCCGCGTCAAAATGCTTCTCTTCTCGCCTTTTTTATGTGTGTGCTAATCCCGCGAAAACCGTTAACAACTGAGTCTGCACAAAGACGAATTTTTTATTTCGAGGAGCCGGTCTACCGGACAAAGATTTTTCGGTTTTTCATATCATTTTGACTTTGAAAAAATACCTAGGTATCAAGGCAAACTAGAATGCAATCCGGTTTGGTGACCACATTAATTAGTAGTATCACTATTCACGAAAATATAGCCATTATTCAACGATATGTAATAAATTTCTGGGAGCCAAACGGAAAATGCACACTTGTTCACGATTTTCGCGGGATTTGCACATGTACATTCGTTCATCGTCTCTCACGCGCGCACGCGCAGGTTTTGCTGTTTTTGCGCGCAGATTCTATGCGGAAGACTTTATCCGGCGTTTGACACTGATATTATACTCATCGGAAAAACTCGCACGAGCAAATAATTAGTGAAAAAAAAGAAAAAATCGTAAAATGTAAATTAATTTGCAAATTGGAAAAAAATCCAAATCCGGCAAAGTTTTCTCGTTGCAGCGAGTCTCACAATCAACTTAATGTTTCGCGCCAACATAGTTTAGAAGTAGATTTTCATCGCAATTATAATTTTTCACTCCGCTCGTGACGCGCGCCGCGCATGAAGCGGAATCCCCGGTTTTTTCCTCCCGCGAATATAATGTCCTGATTGATGGCTCATAATCTCGACTTCTTGCTCAGTAGCCCAGGCAAAAAGCATTTCGCCGGTAAATACTCGTAATATCGTTTATGCGCTTCCTGGCGCGTGCATCGCGAATGTGTGTAATTTGTATGTTTGAAAACGCGACGACTATACACGAGGATTTCAATAATTGTTTTGTAATTCTAGGTCTGCTGCTGACAGGTGAAGAAGACGCGGACCGAGAAGAGAAACAATAACGAGGAAGCCGAGGATGTGCTGCTGAGGAAGCTTAGGTCCAGCGCAACGGCGTCTAAACACGCGCTCTTCGGTTTTATATGATTTTATCGCGTGTGACGGAAGAAAAAGAAGGAGAAGAAGAAAGGAGAAAGAGGGAAGTTTGTTGTGTCCCGTGTGCGTGCAACTCACTTGCGTAATATAGTTCGGCGGCGAGTCGCCAATGCCAAGGACGTCGCTGCATGTACAATCAGCCGCTCGGTATCGAGTAATATCTATATAGGTTCTGTAGAAGAAGACAGACAGAGAGAGTGAGAGAGAGAGAGAGAAAGCTGCAAGTATGCAACACCGCGCGGTACTGGTCAACCTGCCCAAGTCCGAGTCGCTGGACATCGAGTTCAGCAACATCGGCTACTCGGTGTCCATGGGTTTCCGCAAGCCCAAGAAGCAGATCCTCAAGGGAGTCGACGGCTGCTTCAAGTCCGGCGAGCTTACGGCGATAATGGGCCCGTCCGGAGCGGGCAAGTCCTCGCTCTTGAACATCCTCACGGGCTTCCAGAAGAACGGGATCAGCGGCACGCTCAACTTCAAGTCGAAGCATGGCAGCCGCGGCTGGAGCGAGTACAAAAAGGAGTCCTGCTACATCCTACAGGACGACCTGCTCTACCCGCTGTTCACGGTCGAAGAGGTCATGAGGATGGCGGCCGACCTGAAGCTCGGCGACAGCCTGAGCCGCAAGGCCAAGCAGATGGTGATCGACGACGTCCTCGAGGTCCTCGACCTGAGCAAGTCGAAGGACACGCGCTGCGACAGGCTGAGCGGCGGACAGAGGAAGCGGCTCTCGATCGCCCTCGAGCTCGTTGACAACCCGCCGGTCATGTTCCTCGACGAGCCGACCACCGGCCTCGACTACTCCGCCTCGCTCCAGTGCATCGCGATGCTCCAGAGCCTCGCCCGGGGTGGCCGGACTATCATATGCACGATACATCAGCCGAGCGCCACCATCTACGAGATGTTCGACCACGTTTACCTGCTGGCGGAGGGCCGCTGCGTCTACCAGGGCGACGCGAAGAACACCGTCGAATACCTCAGGAAGATCGGGCTGCACTGCCCCAAGTACCACAACCCCGCGGACTATGTGATCGAGGTCGTCTCCAAGGAGTACGGGGACTTGAACGAGCGACTCGCCGTCGCGGCGAGGGACAATTCCTGGCGGGCCACGGCCCCCACCACCAAGAGCATACTCTATCACTCGGACAGCGTGATCAGGTACACCGAGGAGGGCAAGACGACGGTCCTCGTGCGGCCGCCCTCCGAGCTCAGCAAGTTCTTCGTCCTGGTCAATCGCAGCGGTATCCAGCTCTTCCGCGACTGGACGGTCACCCATCTCAAGCTCATGCTCCACGTCCTCGTGGGCATCCTCCTCGGGCTGCTCTACGTCGACTCGGGCGCCAACGGCCACAAGACCATTAGCAACGTCTGCTTCATGCTCGTGAACTCGGTCTACATCTGCTACACGAGCCTGATGCCGGCCGTCCTCAAGTTTCCCTCGGAGCTGCCGGTCATCAGGAAGGAGTCCTTCAACAACTGGTACAAGCTCCGCACCTACTACGCGGCCTTCCTCTTCACCAACATACCGGTCCAGCTGTTCTTCACGAGCGTCTACTCGGCCACGGCCTACTTCATGAGCAGCCAGCCTCCCGAGCTCTACCGCTTCCTCATGTTCCTCGCGGTCGCGATGCTCGTCAGCCTCATAGCCGAGAGCTTCGGGCTGACCCTCGGGACGATCTGCGACCCGGTGAACGGCACCTTCTTCGGCGCCATTACCACCTGCGCCTTCCTCGTCTTCGCCGGCTTCCTGGTCCTCTTCAACCACATGCCTCGCTACATGTACTACATCACCTACACGAGCTACCTGAGGTACGCCTTCGAGGCGATGGTGCACTCGGTCTACGGCTTCGGACGCGAGAACCTCCCCTGCCCCACCATCGACAACGAGATATCCTACTGCCCCTATCGGATACCCGGGGTCGTGCTCAAAGAGCTCGCCATGACCGAAACCAACTACTGGCTCAACCTCGCCGTGCTCTTCGGCCAATTCATCGTGCTCAGGTTCGTCGCTTACGCCACGCTCAAGAGGAAGGTCTCCCGCATCTGAGTAAGTGCATATTACACACGTTACATTCTACGCGCGATAAGGAGATTCGTTTTTGACAAACGCGATCGCTCTGCATTTCAGACTCCGAGTGGTAGACGAGTCAAAATCGACGCAACCGGGGCAGCGGTCAGCCCCCGCTCTTCAGGAATATCTCGAGGAAGGAAGCAGGTTTACACGAGGCCGCGAGTCGCGCACAAAGGAGGAAAAATCGAACGAGATGAAGGACACGATCGAGAACAGGATCCGCGAAAATGCGCAGGAAAGAAAGCAAAATACTGGATTTTTGCTGCTCTACCGTTACGCGCGCGCACACACACACACACGCACGCACACACACACACACACACACACACACACATACGAGCGAGAAAGAGAGAGAGAGGTAGGACGAGTGGAAGATTTTACCATATAGCCAATCTAAAAGTCAATGTCGCGCGACACACCGGCCCCGTACATACACTGCTCTCCGCAGCTTAATTTATTTATCGGCCGACTAATGCGTTTGCGCGAGCATTAGAATGAGAAGAGAACCAAAGTCTCTCGTTATTCTTCTCTTATTTCTTATTTTATTTCTTCAATGACGATTATATAATACACTCGGCAGCCAATTTTTATATTTCATGACGGATATAACTTCTTTTTATCTTTTCGAGCTGGCCGAGTACCTTAGAATATATATACATATATTCACTAAAGTATTATTAGGACTAAAAAGACTATATACGGGAATTTTCGCGCCAGCTGAGATGCAGTGTATTTTTGCGTATATTATACCTCTCTCTCTCTCGCTCGCTCGTTCGCTCTCGCTCTATCTGGCTAGAGCCAAAAGTCTGCTCGGCTCTCCTCTTTAGTATGCAAAAGCCTCATTGTAATGGAGCCGCCAAAATTTTCCCCTATGCGAGAGCGAGAGAGAGGGAAAGAGCCAACGGAATGTGGAATTATGTGATACGTATACAACGTGCGTTGCCTGCGGGATTTAAATCTCCCAACGCGGAATATGTATAGACTATAGTCTCCGTTGTTCTGTCAACTCGTTTTATTTTCGCGATGCCGTACCCAAATCTGCGAGCGCGCGGCCTTGACCCCTTTGCGTGACCGATGGGACCAAAGATAAGCAAGTTTGCGCGTGGTGCGAATATTTTTTTGGCTTTCTCTGCTTTTCTATACATATATGTTCTAATTCACGACGACTATTCCTTTTTATCCGTATATACATATCGTTTGGCTTTTTTGCGATAATCTGACATCATCGAACGGGAAAAAATGTTAGATCGATATATAGCTGCACTAGACCGACTTTTTGCGCGGGATCGATGAGTATCGATTATTTTTTGTTTCCAAAACCCGAGTGTATACTTAGCCACCTTCATTGGAACGTCGTATTTTAATCAAACGAGGCTGTGATGGAAAATGTTGTAATCGATGCAGGAAACTGCGCGGAAAAAATCGCGTAATTATCATTGCAGATATACGAGTGAACTATATATATATATATATATATATATATATATATATATATAATGTGACGTTTGGATTTCTGCGCATCATTCACTTCCTTCTGTGTTAGGATTCAAAAGATATCAGACAACGGCTAGAGGCGCGTATTATATTTAACGCACATCACTTTTTTTACGCGCGAAGAGAATGTATCGCTACCTTGAACGCACGATTTTTTTCTTATTCGGGTAGCTATAAACCGAGCGTGCACTTTGTGCAAAAATAATGTATTACTTTGTTACCTACACACGAGGGAATGTTTACAAAAAGCCTTTTTAAATTCTTGAATAAAAAATTTTTATACAGAAAGTACACTATTCATCGGATTTCTGTTTTCTTTCGAGTCATAATAATTTACGGAATTATTTGCCAATTTTTTACCATCTCAGGCTTCATTAACACGCGGTCGAGCGTCGCGCAGCTAGTCGCAGAAAAAAGCGTCAGATTCCGCGATAAATTTGAATAAAACGCAGCACACAAATTATATGCAGTTATTGCATCGTTCGTTGAAAGGAATCGTCGTCGACCCACCGGTGAACGCAGTTCCGTTACGTTCTTCGCCGAAAATGATCTCAGCATCTTATTAATAAATACAACTGTAATCCAAAATTACGACAGCACCGCGACTGTACACGGAAATAGAAAGATCGCGCTTGTCTTAAAAAAACTGATCTAGCCAAAACAATACGCGGACGCGAGCTTCTCTAGGCGGCAAACAGTTTTATATGCACATTAGTATTCAAAGAAAACTCGTGTGCCAACACCGGTATAGTTGAGGAAATAAATATATAATTCCAATCCTGCGCTGAATAACAAAGTTCGCCGATATAGTTTACACGTCGCAAAGTTCACACAGCAAAAAAACGTGCTCGGTTTGTCAACGGTGCAATGCCGAGTTGACAAATAGATCCGTTAAATGACGTCGAATTACGTAAAGTTCGCATTCACTGTATACGTAAAACCGGCGGGGGGATCTCGTGCACTGCTCGACTGAGACATACGCTGCACATTTGAAATTTAAATGTATCAGTCCCGGAGCGGCGCACGTATGCGATCTCCTCAACTAGGAAGCGTGTGTGCGATCACGAGGCCAATGAAATAGTTGTCTATATAGCGAGGCTGTTTTCTCTACTGCGAAGTCGTTTTCCTGATGCACAGTATAGGCGACGTATTATACCTAATACCCGCCGCTGCACGAGGCGGATAAATGTAACGATTGATGTAAATGTTTCAATTGCACTGCGTGCCGATCGTTAAACTGTGTAAGAAATGCAAAGAGCAACACTTACGTTCAGTGTAATGGATTGCATTCGAATTGCACGTATATGTATACACATACAGATTACAGAGTGCCAATGTAAACAATGTTAACTACTTATGTATTTTTTTTTGTTTACATTGATACTCTTTTCACGTGCGCCGTGTATATGATTTATTGCGATTGTGTGCGATAATATATAGGTATACGTACAAGGGGATACAATGTTTGTCCAGTAGAGTCGTGTTCGTTCGACCGAGATTATATTATACAATTAGGAACGAAAATTTCAATCGCGCTGTCTTTGCGATTTAGATTTCATTTAAAAAGGACTCGGAATCAAATTTTAAATATTGATAACTTTGAATTCTGTCCGTGTATACCTATAGCACAATCGATTATGAACAAAACATTTTTTTTTTCATAATCAAGTTTTTTCTTTATCTTGTTATCGATGGTTGTTGCGAATCAAAGTACTTGATTATTGAATGATTTGGTAAATTAACATTTATAAAACAGGCACTGCGAATGTATATAGATACATAGTCTCTTTTATGTTTGATGCGCGTGATGCGACAGTATAATTTAGTCAAGCAGAGACTCGTTGTATATCTTTTTTTTAATTAAGCATTTAAGCCCTGTTGAGACTTATGCAGCTGTCAATGTTCGTGTGCAATATTGATATACATAAATATAAAATATACAATATTTCGTGTGTTTGTCGTTTTAAACAAAAAGATTACATTTTCCGAGAAATTCACAGACGCATTCGCATACTTTGATACTGAGTTCAGCCATATTGTCGATGTCAAGAAGTAGCTATAGTTTATGCTTGCGTAGTTTTTTTATCTGCCCCAGCCTTTCAGTATCATATAAGCCGCACTGATATATCATGATTTTCCGTAATTTGCACAACCTCTGAGAATTAACGACTAATGGAATTGCTGTTTCATCTGTATTTTCCAATATTTCGGTTGGAGGGTTTATCGTGTTTGAAGGATCTTGAGGAATTTCCTCATTGCTTGTTATGACTGTAGCTTGATTGTTGTCATTGTTCAGTCTTTTCCAGGCGGTTAGGACAGTGTTTGACGATGTGGCTTTCGATTTTGCACATGAAACATTTTAATTGCGCCGTGCTCGGATATATATATAATAAATAATTTTTTCATTGTTAACATCTTATTGAGGGTCGATATAGGTTTGTCGTCTGGAACTTATGACATGAGTAAAATCTTCTTCTGCAAGAGATGCGATACATTTGAAAATATTATTCTTCGCTGTTTGTTAATAAGAGGTATTAATGTTGTCTGTATGTCGACAATTTATATATACTTGAGACATTAGTCAAGTTTTCAATAATATCCTTACTAGACAGGTATAAACAAACTCGGTTATTTGAGATTCTTGTAGCGTACAAGATATCCTTTATGTCCACTATGTTAGCAACTGCACACGTGTAATGAGTTAAAGTTAGTTCATCGATGCAATTAACAATTTTTTAGTCTTTTTGGGACACTTGATTATTGTTCGTAGGAGACATGATTATAAGATTGGGGGCTTGTGAGAACCTGTATAGTGATAGACTGCGGTTTTAGCGTTCACCCAATTCGCGGAGCAAGTGTAAACACACGTGTTGGCACTTCGAAGGCCTCTTGTCTTTGTCCTTTTATTATAGAAAACGTAGCTGTGAAGTGTTGTAATTAAGAAATTGTCTTATTATAGCAAGTGAATGATCTGGTGTATCGTTCGTGACCTATTTCAAACATATGTATATCAGGAAACTTCGACTACTATATTTTACAATGTAAATGCGGCGATATTGATAATAATAACACGTGTACGTATATTATATAAGGTAGAATAATGTATATAACAATAAAAAATTTTGTACTGCAAACAAACAAATGTATATTTTACTGTTATACAATGAGGAATGATGGGGTCGAAAGGGTGCGAAAAATAAAACTTCAAACATCTGGAAAAATGGCACATTTATTATGTTATTAGTGATAATAATATTACTAGTGGTAATTAAACATTTTTTCTTTCTCGATCAAATCATCTTTTCTTTTTGTTTTGTCCGTATCCGTGTGCCGGTTTTTATTTTATGCATTTGTATGAGTGTAAGTAACCTCGTATGTGTGTAAGTTTATCTCGTGTACCGTGCGAGAGAATCGTGATATCAACCCAACCACCACACTATATAGCACATCCAACGATTGTATTTCCAGCCTTTTCCAGTTCTTATACCTATAGGTAAGCATTTCTCGCACGGACCGGATTGGTGGATTGGTCGATCGAACATTTGTTTCTAAAGAACCATCCATTCGCCTCCTTTTCACGCTTATCCGACTCGATTTCACACATCAACGATCATGCACACTCGACATATCGCTCACTCATCCTCTTGCATTCGAGTTTCATTTTTTTTATTTAATTTTCACTTTCACACTCTCTCGCACCCACGCACTTGAACTATCTAAAACTGTCGATGAGCCTAGCTTATAGACTGAGCTTAAGTCCTATTTATAGTCGTTATTATTTTACATGATTACCTTCGCAAGTCTTCGGCACGCAAGTACTTTTACAAAAGTATTTTATCGCCATTAATTCTCGCGCCATATTTGCGAATGCGGTCGCACGCACTCTATACGATCGTCATTAATAGAAATAATCAAATAAATGAATAATAATAATCATAATAATAATAATAATAATCATAATAATAAAAATAATTATGATAATCATAATAATGATCATAATAATAATTATCACGCCGAGTCAACTCGGCCTTCTTTAACGCTTCTACCTCACAATGTACAACTTTTCATCAGCTCTTCATCTCTCTTTCTATTCTCTCTTTCACCCAGTATCGCCTTGCATCGCAGACGAACGGAGGTATACAATTACAATTAATTATTGTTGAACGAGGTCGCAACCGACGTTATTGTCCTTCTCACGCGGAAGTCCTTGAGAGCTGCTTCACAGTTTTCTTTTCCTCGAATGAAATTTTTTTTGATATTTAGACCATTCAACGCAAAAACTGGATTTTGCGAGCAAGCGTTGACGATTCTTTTTATTTATAACATGCTTTTCATTATTTTTTTGTCTTGTGTGATTCTACGTCCTATAAATGCTCGTCGATACAATAACTAGATTTCACCAAAAAGATTTGCGAGCATTTATTCTATTGAATTACTTGATCAAACAAACACATCATAAAAGCCAGATTATTTTCAAACATGGCAGTTTTGCATTTGATGTTAGATCATTTTCAAAAATACAACCATTAAATAGAATATAACATGGCTTTGAGGAATCCTAATCATTTTGTCAAGTAATTACGTCGTAGCCTTGTAATAAATGTCCATAAAAATAAAATTAAACATACATCATAAAACAATGCTCTATATATCTCTACTTAATACGGAAAAATAACAAATAGAAGGAAATTTTACATAAATTTCTGCGCAAGAAACATAAGTACCTACATTTGTTTGCAATGAGTAAATAATATAAAAACAATGCATTCCGGTGAAATCTAGCTAAAGTCATTATGTTATATGCCTTTGTAAAGCGCACACAAAAAGACAAAAAATATGTGACTTGCCGATGGGAGCCGATGCTGGAATCGCCTCGCTTTTGGGTATCAGAGGAACTTCAGCAATACGTTGAATACTTATGATACGAGGTCGCACGACTTCTCGTTCGATATATATATAATACAGCTTTGCCGTCAAGACGTCATTTTGTTTCATTTTTTATTTTTATCGGGATGGATCCAGGTTTATTAGGCGAACGCAAACAATTTGTATTGGCATTTTAATACAACTGCATCGCACTTATCCGGAACAAAAAAACACGAAGGAGAAGGAAATCCTCGGTTTCGAGCATGGCATAAACAATAAGCAACATCACAAACGTTTTTTACTTATCTCTGCTTAAATTCGTAGGACCAAGACTTTATTCGTCCGCGTAAAAGACTTTTTATCTTTATATGAATCTTTCTGACTGACAGTCAAATGTGTGATTCTGTTTGACGCAAGAAAAAGGCATAATACCGAATAATATTTACAACTCATAATTCACGCAAAGTCAAACCTGCTCGTCCTTTCCTCTAACGTAAATTTTTAAGCTTACGCAAGGAAAAATATTTTTGTCACACGAGCAGAAAATACAAAACACGAAGCTTCAAATCATAATGGAACGTTTCGTCTAAATTCTTTGCACTTTTCACGATAACTATACTATTTATGAGATAACACAGTTTTTTAATTACGAAATAAAAAAATTTATTCTATGTACAATTATAATGAATGTAAAGTTTGAATCCTATAATACATTTCTTACGATCTTACAATTTTATTGAGCGATGGACGCACAAAAAACACTAAATAAATGTGCAATGGTTTTCGCCTCCAAAATATCAAAATTATTTATCAAAAACTTTCACTTAACGCGTTTTGGTCATTAAGCTGCACTAAATCATATCATAGATTCACAGATAAAGAAATATTTGAATATTGCTGCAATTCTCATGCCAAATGAGTAATATTTTACGGTTTTTTTTAAGTCCAATTAAAACAATCATCAAAATTCGTCTAAAAATTAACAATATATCACTTTTCTGAAAAATCAAACCACAGAACTCATAAATTGCAAACCCTAATTTGAGCATGTAGCTAACGTCACTTTTTCTTTATATCACAAAAACGATTTCCAAAATAAAAATCTAAATCATAAAAGATCTTGAGCGTTGTATGAAAGAAAATGGCACGTAAAGCAGATACTGCACACGTAATAATGCTTCAGAAGAAAAATATAGCGCGAGCACGGGAATGAAACATTTTTTACTACTAAACATTGTTGAGCACTCTACAGAATGTTAGGCACCGAGTGTTTCTTCAGCAGTTGATAATTATTTTATGATGATTTCTTTGAGCTATATTTTCTTTCAAAAACAAGAATATATTCTTTATCACGAAGGATTTCCTTCTCTTACATAATAACTCTATGATAATAGTGTAATAATAATTAATATCTAGCATTTGATAATAATAAAATAATGATACTCATGATGAGAATAATGATCGGACAATAATAACCGTCTGTGGCATTTTTAATCTTATTTAGATAATCGATTAGGCATGCGTCACTGCTATATATATAATATATACAATTATGCGCAAGATATGTTTGAACTTATTCGATGGTAGTCTTGAATTGTTATTCTTAATAGCTCTTACGAATTCACGACTCTCGCGTTTTTTTGTGAATATCTTCTCTAATTTCCTGTCAATAGATAAGTATCGCGTTAAGTTAACTCGAGAAGAGCTCTGCAGTGTTCCGAGATGTGAGGAAAACGGGAAAGCTCTTGCACGAGGGACGTGTTTGAATTTAAGTCCTGGATGTTAAGCAACTTATTCGCATACAAGTAGTCGGAGAATATCAGCAAAAGAAATCAAACGCTTGGTTTCCTTCTTTAATATAACTGGGCTATTCAGAAACAAATCATCGATAAGTTCCATACGATATGCAAGGTTACTGCGTAGTTAGCTTGTGTGTCCCCGCGAACATGCGAAGTCGGTCAGATATTTCTTAAGCGGGATAAACGCATGACGCTTAAATGCGTTTGTATCTTCACCGCAAAGAATGGGACCGAATTACTTCTTTTAATTATAAATTGGGACACGAGCAAGCTTCGCAAGTCTCATCCGGCCTGCGCTTCACTGCCACCCCTTTTCTTGATTCGCTTAGCGAAACCTTCAGTGTCAATTCCGCCCTTTGCGATCCCTTAGAAAAATACAGTTATTTCCGACGTCCGGATACTCATGTAATCTCTCTATTTTTAAAACTCTACTTTACAATAAGTTTTCTTCCTCTCCAATGTCTCTTCTTTCGAGAACGAAAGAATTATCGGCTCTTTTCGTGACGAAGGACAATTCGCAAATCATAGCGCCTCCTGTTCCTTGGCAGATGACAAAGGGCGGACAAACAAAAGACGGCTGCGAGCAGTTGGAAGGAGGCTGGAGAGCGGATCGGTTTCGCAATGCTCTACGGAATCATGCCGCTGCATAGCCTCTGCTACTGTGGCGGTTGTGCTGTATGTTGATGAGTAGGAGGGCCCTGAAACAAAACAATCCCGTTACTACTTTTTAATGTAGAAAAGATAATTTTCCACGATAATGAATATAGGCATGCAGAAAAAAGTTTTAAGTTTAATGTGATAGAGCAATTAAATGTTATTGATCACGGATATAAATATTTCAAAGCTATGAAAGATTAGGCAATCAAAATAGGTTTTCTGGAAAATATGTACCGAATTACTAGTTTCGTAATTTTACCATCCGTTAAAAAATGCTTTAACTATATCGACCTTTAATTATGAAGCAATAACATTGGGGAATTTTTAAACAAAACTTTTTTCCTGCTGTTAAGCAGTTTTTCAACTTACGGGCATTGCCGGGAAAGGCGCTTGCGTATGCGCATGGGGATGTGGATGTGGATGAGCTATATGCGCTGCAAGATGGCTAGGAAGTTTAGGTCCATCCTCCGCCTTTTCTTCTTCTCTCCTTTTTAAGCACGCTGCCTTTGGATTCAAATTTCGTTCTAAAAAACATAGAATGTATACGTTATGCAGAGATAGATTACAACAAAATTTTAATAATAAAAGGCTGTGACATTAAATTCGCTAAAAAAATTATAATTCGAAAATTATAATTTACCTCTGACTTGCTGTTCCAATGCCATTATGACTTCAACAGCCATATTTAGGATTCCCAGTTTAGTTTGAGGTTTCTCTGACTTCATGTGTGCCATGCACATCCTGCCAAGTTCCTTTAGAGCTTCGTTGATATCCCGGATACGTATCCTAAAATTTTTTTACAATTTTTACATTCGGAGACTACTTATAACTACTTACAACTGATTTAAAAAATTCTACTTCAATGAAATCAAATTCATATCACTTCTACGGAGATGATAGAGAGAGAAGAGGGGTGGAAAGAGAGAAATATAAGATTTGAAGAAAGTTAAATATTTTAAAATAAGTATTACTAAAATATGCCTTGCTATTATGTGATTTTGAATACGGGCCAATTGTCAAGATATGATAATACCAAATCTGCATTATCAAGATTCTTTGTATTGAAATCAAATACATTGTTCTTATTGGCTTGCTTAGACTCTTCCCCTTACCTTTCCCTAGCATTGTTAGCCTGCCGCCTCTCCTTTTCTCGCTGTGCCTTAACATCGGGATCGTCATCTTCATCCTCAGCGCTCGAACAACAGTTGCGCAATAACAATACTCGATTAATTACCTGAGGAACGCTGCTTTACATACTACTTTTCTGTCTCGTAGAATTCATGTAATTTAATTTAGCCATCGGCAAACTATTTATAAAAGAGAAATTACACTTTCATCAGCAAGTGAACAACGATCAAAACTAATCTTTGAATGTTTAAAAATAGTAGAATTACCAATGGCTAACGATTCTAAGAGCAGCATTTCTTATTAAAATTTAAATGCTGTTCGAGCGATCATTCCCGTATTTTGGAAGTTTCTACAAAAAAATTGTTGCCTGAACACTTTGAATATTATCAAATATTAAGTGAACACACGCACAATCTTAGGAAGAAAATGTATTAGGATATCATAGCAGATATTTCAATTTGGATTCTCATAATTGATTGTTGTATTCAAAATCTTTCCAAATAGGCCCATATTCGTTTCACAATAATGCAAGGATATATTTTTAGTGACAATATTTGTATTAGTATTTGAAGTAATGTGTTAATAATTAAAGAAGAATATTTTCTATGGAATAAAGATGGCATTCTTGTTGTTTAGACCTAAAAATAGGAATTTAAATTGGAGGTACACAATAGAAGTATATAATTTTCTGAAAATTATTAATATTGAAACTAGTTGTTTTGCCAAACTTGATTATATTCGATGTTTACCTTAAAAAATTCGATTATTAATTACGAAATTATAGTACGTAAATAAATAAAATAAAGAATATAAAGTTACTAAAATATTACTAATAATCGAAAACTAAAAGCAGTTTATGATTTTTACAATGGTAATTGAAAAGTAAATGTACCTAAAGAAAAATCTGAATAAGAAAGTAATAGAATGAAGCTAAAATTAGACAACTCTCAAGAAGATGCCGTATCCGATTTTTTCGTACGAAGCTAATAATCAGTGAAAAGGCATTCAATGCAGTAAAAATGAAAACGCAATATTAGTAGAAAAAAAAGTTAAAAACAGCATGCCTACAATTTTGCCGGATATCACAGCCGTATTAAAATGAAACTGATTTCGAAGAATGTTTGAGAAAGTCTACAAGTAAGTTTTTCATTCTCATGTCACATTTGCATTCGTTAAACCAGCAGCATTTTAATTGTGACGTCTGAATACGGGCCTTGAGAGTGTAAAGTTATCATAGATTCAAGTGGGATATCTGCCAATCGAAACATACCGTTTGATCTATTTACAGATCAATTGGCTAAAGCTATATTTTAATTAATTTATATCAAGTCAACATCTTCTGCAAATATTTAAGAGCAAATGTCGATGGCAGTTTGAAACAAGGAATTAGAGAAGAATTTTTTCACCAAAATGCAACAAAGTGCGTATTGCGTGTGTTCACTAACCTTTCGCGAACGTTGTTGGCCTGACGACGTTCTTTTTCACGCACTGCTTTAGTGCCAGGATCATCACAGTCTTCATCAGCGCTCGAACAACAAGTTGCAAAACATAGCAAGTTAGTATGGTACGAAGGTATGACATTTCGATTTTTCAAATAGTATAAACACGTCAGTAACTTTATAATAAACTACTAGTGTCACTTACATTAGGTAACATCTTATCTACGTATTAAGTCCATGGAATATTACATTAAATCAAGTTTGCAACGTTCCGATAAGACATTACCTAATATAGTAGTTTTCGATACTAGTGCGAAAAAGATGACGATCGCACGAGTGGAGAATCAGATTTTGCACATTTATCGAACATTGTTTTTCAATAAGTGAGCGAAAAAAGTGATTTTAAAATTTTTCAAAATGGCATAAATCCGCACTCACGTTACGTTTATCCATGACATAAGTAGATTCATCATTATTGAACGGATAGACATGTTAACGGATTTATGCTAGATAGTGATATAATGGTATATTTACGCACAGGCGTATCGAAAAAATAATTTTTCATTGGCAGTTTATGCTTCAAAGTGCAACGTTGTTTATACTTGATGAAATTAATTGATTTTCACACATATAATATACAATAAGCATTGTGATGTACGTTTGAAAATACAAACTTGCAAACGAGTACAAACAATGCATGTGAAAACACTTACTATCGGCGAGATCGTTTTGTTCCCTTTCCTTGTGACGTTGAATTCACCTGAGCTGTACCAATGACTGATGTAGCTAGTTCACTGCTAGAAGGCTTGGTTTCACCACCGCTGCTATCTGGCGGATCTTTCCTTTTCTCTACAGTGATGTATTCTGCGCATTAATGAGAATGTACATGTAGCTTAAAAAAATATAAGAACGACGTCGAAAACAACGAAAGTGCTACCATATGTTTTTTATCTATATATAACGGTATTGTAGAATCGCTAAAGACAACTGAAGCTGATCCAGCGATCCAGTCCTTATTCCCGGCGAGGCTTCAGTTAGTTCTTTTTGTCGCCTCGAAGCCAAAGGAAATCCCGCAGGTGTATCGTACGCGTGCTATCGCGGCCGGCACATTGATAAAAAAGAGGAAAAACAAAGAAGTATAAGGCGCGCGCGCGCGCACTAAAGAGCCGAGCTGTCCGAATAAGGCAGCATTAGATATAAATCACGCGACACCAAGCACGCGGCATTCGAGTATCGGCACCTTTATTATCCCTCCTGGAGTCGCCAAGTGCACGATTCATTATGCCGCCGCGAGAATCCGCGAGTCTCGATGTGCATCGCATTTTCGTATAACGCGTTCCGGCTTCTTTTTCTGCTGCCCTTTGCGTACGCAGTCGCCGCCACTGCTTTTCCGCGAGATACAGAAGTGCGGTTTTCTGTTCGCTTTTTTGACCTTGCCCGTTTATGGCAATCGGCATTCTCGGCTCGGAACTCGGTATAATAATTGTCGCGAGTGCGAAATTGACGCCGGGAGCGTTCGTTTTAAAAGGCGCGCTAGAGAATTTCACTCGCCATAGTGAATAGCGCGCGTAAAGAGCAGGCGTGCGACTCTGCTAATAATCGAAGGCACTGCTGCAGCTCTCCATGGGAACTATTCGAGGCCTCATTTAACTAAAGGCTTTTCGAGCGATTCTTGCGGACCATTCAGACATTCCTACTGACGCGGGCGCTTTGTTCGCGTAACTCGTTACTTTCCGCGAGTGCGACAAATCGAGAAAGTCTCGTCGTTCCCCTTCCATTGGCTGTTTTCGTTCATTGTCCCCGTGAATTTTAACGATATCTCCGAAATCTGCAGGTAGCACTTGCGAGTTGACGTCGTGTCGCAGTGAACTTACTGGCATTCGTGACGGGTAGCCTCTCGATTTTGATGGTTCCGTCGGTGTCGGGCGTTGGCGCTAGGCCCGGGTACGATCCCTGTGGTTGTGACACCGTCACCGTTGGGTGTGGACTCGTCTGTAATGATTAGAAACGCGTTAGCTTTCCGGTGATCAGATTATTTTCTTTAACAATCATTGACATTCACTTACCAAATGGTCCAGCTGCGGTGGGGAGGTGTGAGAGTAAATGGCACCGTGAGGACCGACCGGTCCTAAGTGAAGGCCGGGTTGGCTTTCCGCAATGTTCCTCAGAACATTTATGGCGTCTTCCATGTGATATGGTTCCTCCATCCGCGTTCCCTGTACCAACAGAATACGGAAAAAAACGACACGATTACACACGAGCTTTGAAGAACTTTAAGAATTAGTTATAGAAGAATCAGTGATTATAGCTAAAATCCAAAGAACTGCTCGTATAAATCGATCGTGAGTATAAGATAAGCATCTTTGGATCTTCGCTAAAATATAGGATACAGATTTTTAAGATTATTATTTTAGAAATGCAGGAACAAGTCTTCGCTGCCCAGAGATTCTAGTAGAGCTGAAAGTTAATGTTCTTTGTTAGTTCACGGCATGCGTTTTTATCATACAAAATCTTGTTAGTTACAAAACATGTAGAGCTTTGTTTTTTTATATGTAAGAGAAATATGCGATGGATAAGCGCGCGAAGAGAGTGAAAGCAGGTAGAGGAAAAGTGAAAAATAATAAATGTTAAGTGAGAGAGATTGAGTATAAGGTGTGAGAAAAAAAAATGATAATTTGCGATCCTCACCTTGGAGTGGTCGCGAAGGAAGCCGATGGCATCGTCTACCCCCTGCAGTTCAGGCGCCGGCTTCACACACAACACCAACGCAACAAAACAAAATAAAAACAACCAAGTCAAACACAAGGTACACAACAAACGGTAAAAAAAATTTGTTTACAATAAACTGCAGTAATTGAGATTCGCAATGTGCTGCTCTGGCCCCATGAGTGAATGAACGTGAGTCGTGTGATTAATAAACAATGCTATCAAAAGCTACCTTCTTTACGCGTGGAGTATTTACGCGACAAAAGAAATCGATGCAAGCTCTTTGCTCATTCGCGCGAAGAATGTCGAACATCGATAACATTTCTTATCTGCACGTTAAAATAATAGGTTCGCGAGCGACGCTTGATATAATTATCATCGCCGCTCAAGAGAATGAAAAAACTTTTAACGAGCGATCGATTTAAATGCATAATTAATTGGAGTGCAAGTCGTGTAATGGATTTCCATTGTTCACGAGTGAATGCTCCGCGCGAACGATATAAAATTACTGAATTAGTTAAGCCAAAAAAAAAGAAAAAAACAGAAGTGAGGATGGCAGTCGCACGCAAAACAAAATCCCACAGCAAAATCGAACAAAAAGTTGAAAAATAAGCACTCGTGAGTTGAGGCAACTGAAGAAGTGTACGAAGGTGTTCCCGCACGGGCGTCGCTCTTCGGTAAATTTCGAGGTCGAATCGACGGAGAGCGACGCTCGTGGCCGAGAAGACAGATTAAAAATAAAATGAAGCGAGCGTCGCAGCTGAGAGTACGTGTCAACACGTACCATGTGAATCGCTCCGCGGTTCGGGTCAGCCGCTAGGTGCGGGGATACGGGCGCGGCTCCGGGTGCCCATCCAGGTGCCGATCCGGTTAGCGGCGGCGGCGAACTCACCGGCGTCGAAGGATTACTGCTGTAGCTCGATACCGATTGGTCCGTCGGGTAGATCTGCAAGAAGAAAAAAAAACGCACCGCTCGTATCAAACGGAAAACAAGAGCGTATAACTCGAAAGCGAGTGCCGTGCAGGTTCGCAGAAAAGAAAAGTGCGACTCGAAATCTTCAATTCATCGTCATATCCTCCCATCAGCACTCACCCCAAAGAAAGCTACACTGCTGCTTACCACGGAGGCGAGTGTTTTGCCGAGGGTGTCCTGAGCGGACGGCGGTGGAGGAGGCTGGGGCTGGCTGCTGGGCTGAGCGACGACCTGGCTGGGCTGGCTGACGACAGCGACGGCCGTCGGCGCGCCCGGGCTGTGACTGAACTGAAGAGGACCCGCGGCCGCGGCTGGCGACGGGGCACCTTGCTGCTGCTGCTGCTGCTGCTGTGGTGCTGGCGCGGCTGTACTGCCGCGGAACGTCGACATGGGTGGCAGCGAGGCGGCGGAGGTGACCGCAGAGCCCAGGATCGGCTGGGGCTGCGGCTCGCCGTTTGGCGACATAGACGAGTACGCCTGGAAGGAAAGAAGACGATGATGAATAAAATGAGCACGAGAGCTGGAAACGGTTGCGATATACCGCTCCCGATCAACAGTACACGCGCCGAGATGACGAGGCAGAGAGTATGCGCGTTCGTTGCCCCCCGCCGCGCGGCTGCTGCTGTGGAGAGCGGAAAATCATTCACAGAAAAATAAAAGGAGTAGCTGCGTGTCCAGCAGGGTCGGCAGTGCGCGGGCAGAACTTTATAGACTTTTTTTTTGTTTCTTGTTCCCTCCGAATAAAAATAAGCAGCCGTCGTATTCCAGCGAAAACTCAACATTAATTAACTCTGTTTACTTTACGAGCGGCGTAAAAGGGAAATAAAACAAAATGCCGGCCGGCATAGCAGCAAATGTATGCTTCTCAACTGCAGCCTCGTGTAGTGCCTCTCTTTCTCTCTGTCTCTCGAGTGCAGTGGCCCGACGCGAAGCCACAGGGTGGTCCAAAAAAGAGCAGTAGCGCGAGAGCCAGCTGGTCGAGGAGCGCTCATGGGAGAGAGCTGCACTGCCTCGCTCTCGTTCTACCTCCTCGCAGGCTTCTCGTTTTTGAAAATGTCGAACCCGATACGCGCGGGGACGGCCACGAGTTTTCGGCGCGCTCGATTGGAAATATTATATAGAGGACGATACTCACCATGGGATCGTGGTGTATTTGCATCGGATAGGCCGGCTGGGCTAGGTGAGGCGGCGCGTAACCGCTGTACGGTGGCTGCACGCCACCGCCGCCGCCGGACCATGGGTCGCCTGGACCCGTTCCTGGTGCGTTGCCATCTGCAAGGAAACGTAGCATTATTAGATAATCGAGAGACAAATTATTGTTTCTTGCGTCGTTTAAACTAGCGCGCGAGAATCATTTCAGTTGGCCAACAACAGCAATAAGGCCGGCTTGTGTATTTCCCAACGATATATATTTTGTGCTGCGCCAGAGAGCGAGAAGAGAAGTAAGTCAAACTTTGTATATATATATATCAGAGACACTCGAATGTGTCCTCCAGCGACACGCGAAAGTTTTTCCGGCACAACCTCTCATCTATAATACATCCTGTGTTCTCCCTCTCTCGGCACTTTTCAACTTTTCTCTTCTGGCTGGCGAAAATTTCACGAGGGACTTTTGCCAGTGGCTCGATGAAATATTCCTCGCGACGACGCTCTCTTGTTTTCCACCTATTTTTCGATATATAATCGACGTATTTCGCAAACGAGGAAAGTCTCCGATTATCGCACATATATATTGAAAAATTTAATTGCGAGCACGCTGAGAGGATCAAAGACATCCGCTCCCCAGCAGGCTCGAACTTTTTCCGATTTTCTGAAAAGCGAGACCGTCTCTTTCACTCTCCCCCATCGTGACTTATACATCCCCCGGCCGCTTTCCTTTTTTCGCTCCGGTCTTTTCACCCTCGAGCGGCCGCACAAAGGCATCGCGCGCGAGCTCGATATACGGAAAAGTCGAAAAATACATTATACTCGTGATTTTTCTCTCGTTGGCTTTTTTTCTATCCGCATACACACAGCCGATTCCACGAAGCGGACTACACTCTGCACATCTGCAAGTCGGAGTAGTGGTTGGGAAACCGCGCGCAGACGCGCGAGTGTAAGAAAGACGCAGCATCGGCGATAAATCCGACGAGAGACACGCGGAAGGTGGCAAGTATATAGTTTGGCAATCGGCCGGCGCGCGGCACTCTGGGTAAGCCGATTATCGCTTGTAAAATAAGAGACTCTCGGTGTACCTCCGCCGGAGCTGCTGGCTTTATTGTCTCCCGTATTTCAGCGAATTAGGAAGTTACCCCGCGTTTCTTTGCTCTCTACTCGACGCGCTGCCAGCGAATAATTGCGTCGCGATCAATGAAACATTATATATTATATGTATAAACAAGAAGAAGAACAGCAACTTACCGATATAGTAGGGATCCGCGTAGAGAGCGGCCGCTTTGGGCGACGTGTATCTCGGCGAGTCCTGTCCGAATTCGTCAGACCCATACTGAAACACAGAAAGCAGATGACTATTATTATCAAATATTCCATAGTAGGCTGCGGCGCAGGAGGATCATCCCCTAATAATGCCACTCGAAGCTTCGCACGCGCTATATATACATATACACATACGCAACGATAAAAGATAGGGCGCGTGCCGGCGTTCGCTCACAGCTAACCAGCGAGCGTGTAATGATTGTTTCCGCGCCGGCACGTGCCGTAATCGCCGGCCTGGAATCTCGATTGAGAGAGCCTCGACGATCTGTGTTTGCGCGCACTTTAATTAAGTATTTCCTCCGGAGGTATAGCGCGGCACGCGACAGACTCCCCCGATAGGTGCAGCGCAAACTTTTTCTCTCGCGCACGTGTCTGCGTTTACCTTCCACTCGGGGAGCTTTTATTCGCCGGCTCTGCGGTCTTTAAGACTATTTGCGTCGGGCTTGATCTCTGGCTAATTTTATTAAGCGGAGAGTACAAGCTGGGGGTGTACTTTTTACTGACACCCCGATCGTTATCTTATTGTGTGTAAATAGAGAGGGGTAGGGGTGCAATGCTTTGGATTTAAATTAAAAGTTTCGCAATTCGTATATACTGACGCAATAAAAGTGATGCGGCGAGCGTCGAAATCAGAATGCGGCGCATCTCCAATTAAAAAGCGCGAGCTCGAGCGGCTAATCTAAGCAGCCCATCGCGCGCGTTTTCTCGTTTCATCCGCCGCGGCTGTATACCGACGCTGCTCTCTCTCAACGCATACGCGCGTGACTCATTAAAAGCACAAATCTCGCGATTATATATTTTTTTCTCCGCTGTGCAGGCTTGTTTCCCTCGGCGCGAGATTTATCGCCGTTTAACGAAGAGCTTTTAAAATTTCATTGCTCAACTCGAGCTTGTTAAAAAAAAAAATGCGCGTGTATAACATATAATATTACACAATAACGGTCGATGGTCGCGGTAAGGTGTGCGTGTACCATTTTGCAATTGTTGTCGTAGTCCGCGGGACTGGCGAACAT
This sequence comes from Muscidifurax raptorellus, assembly GCA_020010945.3. NCBI lineage: Eukaryota > Metazoa > Arthropoda > Insecta > Hymenoptera > Pteromalidae > Muscidifurax > Muscidifurax raptorellus. Next base: position 26,850,927 of record CM052078.1, read on the forward strand.
CTCTGCGGGCTCCAGCGGGGCGAACTGGCAACGCTGCTCCGAGAATCGTCGATGCACTTTCGGAGCTGCTGCTACTGCTGAAGTCTATGTGTCACGCTTTACTTTGCATCATCACTGCTCTGAACGCTTCTAATTTATTTTTTCTCTCTCTTTCTACTTCGAAAGGCTCAACTTCACTTCAGAAGGTAATATAACACACTGGCTTTTGTTCACTACACGAAGAAGAGAAAAAGGTACACACAGGGCGGCCTGACTTCCACTGGGTATTATTTTCCGATTCTCCAGAGTTGAAAAGCGCTGCCGCTTGTTCTCCCACTCTCCACTTGTCGCTTTGTACTTTTCCTCGTGCGGTTGCTCGCGCGCTAGTGAGCTGCTACTGCTGCTGCTTGGTCCCTTCTCGTCCTCCGTATTTTTTCCCCTCCCCTTGAGAGAGAGAGAGAGAGAGAGAGAGAGAGAGAGAGAGAGAGAGAGAGAGAGCACACACGACCCTCGGCTGCCGCTTTTCCGAGACGGAGAGTCAAAAGTTTCACGGCGGGAGCGCCGTAAAAACGCCGCCGTCGACGGGGGAGAGCCAAAGTGAGAGTAGGGGTAGTGGCTGGAAGGGCGTCGGTATGGTAGGAGAGCAAACTTCCCTCGCTAACGCGACTAAGATGAGAGCGAGCGGCTAGAAATTTCGGGCAAACTTTTCACCCTCGTCGTTTCTTCGAAAAAGTTCTGTGTCTTCGGGCACCTCCTCAGGAATATATGCGTGATGAACGCCGTCCTCGTGCTCCGATTTTTCTTCGACGCCGCTGTTACTGCAGAGCGACGTCAACTCGCACACTGCGCACGCTTGCGCTCCGTGATATAAAGGCGATATATGGAAAGAGAGAGAGAGAGAGAATCGAAAAGGAGAAGCAGCACACAACACACGAGGTTCCCTAGACGAAACCTAACGCACGACTGGCGCTCACTCTGGCGCGTTATACTACGAGAGACGTCTCTCTCCCTCCCTTCCCCCCTACCGCTATTTCTCTCTTTCGTTTGCTCTTCACGCTTGTATGACGCTCGGTATATAGTGTACGGTAGAGGGGTGCCGACTCCGATAGAGAGAGAGAGAGAGAGAGAGAGAGAGAGAGAGAGAGAGAGACGGAGCGGAAGAGAGAGCGAGGGGAGGGGGATCGCCGCCGCCGCCGCCGCCGCTCGTCGACCAATGAACCGAGCGCGTACGTTTTGCCTGCCGCCAGAACGCGTTCTCTCTTTCTTTCTGTGATGCGGTGCTAGCTGCTACTATACTATACTATACTGTACTATATATACTAGGACCGACACGAGTTATGCGTATTAAGCCGAGGATGAGATGCGCTGCTGTGCGCTCGAAGGAGGGCTGCTGCTGCGATGTGTTTTGTAGGTTCTAAAGTTTTTCTTCCCCGTCGCGTTGCAGCCTGCTGGCTGGAATTTTGAATGCATTATATGGCTTCATTTTGCTTCGTTTGAAATTTTCGATAAACGTAATACGGATTGTTTAATGCACTCTATCGAGGAGGCAAACGCGCCTTTTTATACTCGCAGGAAAGCGGAGCGTGAGCGCGTCTGTTTATCTAGGAGCCTCGAGGGAAAGACGTGAGTTTCTAAAATGTATATATATTGGAAAAAAGTAAGGCCGCCGCCCGAAAGATATCTCCAGCACGTGGTAAAAATAATATACTTACTCTGGAGACGGGAAGCTCGCGCGGGCAACGGAAAAACCAGAGCGTTTTAAAATCGTGAATATTGAGAAGTAAATACGCCATCGGGGAAAATATTTCTTCTCAAAACAGAGCATTGACTTTTCGAATAATCGATATTTTTTCCATTTGTATTTATTCCACCTCCCGCTCTATACGGCGAGCGCATTGCAATAATTTATCGAGATATATTATATATATCGTATATATACAGTCAATTATTGATAACGCGCCGTTTTTTTTTCATCTCTCAAAATTGAAAGCATAAGTATCCGGCCTAATGGGGATGCGCTGCGTTTCAATATGTATATGTATAACCCAGTATATATAACCATTCTCTACCATCATAAAAATTCGTTGAAACTTAATAAAAGCCATATCGGAGGTCGGCGTCAGGGCCGTCAGGTCGAACCGAAACGAGCACATAGCGCATTTAATTCAACGATTTAACGCACATATACATCGATTCCGCATTATAAAAATAAAAATAAACGCAATACTCCCTCGTGCAGCCCCTCGTATTATAACATATGCGCAGGCAGATTAGAGCGCATAAAACCCATGCGCGAATCAATCGCGCGATTTATGAATGAAGAGCGTAGCAGAGAGAGAGAGAGAGAGTGGAAGAAGAAGGCATCGATCGGAGCAGTGGGTGTCGCTGCGGAGAAACTGGTTTGGAAGACACCGACTAATCGGTCGCTGCCTCCGCCTCGTACACATCCCACTTATTAAATCCACACACGCTGCCAGCCGGACTTCTTTTCTCCGCTGCACTTGCCGCCGCGCTTTCTCGAGAGATAATGCTCAGCTAAGTGCGAGATTAATTTTCTTCTTCGCCACCTCGTGTATAAAGTTCGTACAGACTGCGGTCTCGTTACAATGCCCTAATGGAGAGCGAAGATTACATTGCCGATATAACGCGTTGCTATATTCCGAGGTCGAAAAGCCGCACTTCTCCGAGTTATATACGTCCATATATATATATATGTATAAAAGGAGAAAAACTATTATGAAGCTGGCGCACCGTTAAATCAATCTCGCAATAATAGCATGGAGGAAGAAAAAATAATTACACACAGTAGGTATCAGCGGCGACAATAAATAACGAGAGAGGAATGAACGCGACACACTCGCGTATAATGCGCGAGCAGTGTCCGATCTCTTCGTTTGCACACTCGCGCTCAAAGGACTCTCTTCTCGGTCATTAACGTATAAATCTTCAAACTCCTTTTCTACTTCCATATATACATAGAGTGTACACGAGCGGTTGTTCTTTCCTATCACTCGAGAGAGCCGCGCTTTTATCCGTCCATCTCCCTCTCATTGTTTCTGTATATATATATATACACAGAGTATATACTAGCGCTTCGTTAGGCGCAATTTGCGAATCCACAAAAATCGCAAGAGAGCAGGCCCGCGATTAGCCCGGCGCGATAAGCAAAAGGAAACGAGTCGTGCGCTGCAGCCGACATTCTTCGCGAGGCCACGTCTCATTACTCTCGCGGTATATGTGTGTATGCATATAGTACTATATACGTACATACGAGAGAGCGAAACACTTTTGCCCGACGCGATCTACGTTCGTCATTGTTGCGGCGCTTTAACGGTATCGCCATCCTCTTTGGTTGCGCGCGCGTGTGTGTGTCTGTGTGTGCATGTATACCTTGCTCTTATACAGGCTATACACTCTCGTAAAATTTACAATAGTCCCCTTCGAGTATATTATCTATAGCTGTATACCACGCTGATTGAGCGGTATATATAGATGGATCTGGAATCATAAAAATTACCCAAAAGCTTCCGGAAACATCCTTCATCCGTAGCAAATACACTCAAAGCGTTCGTGTGCTTATCAACGCGTGCCGATAAGATATAGAGATACACGAAATGCGTCTGGCTTTCCTTTCACCGTCGGGGCGGCCACGGCGTTCTCTTTTTATTGTGCTTAGCGTCATCATTACGGGAAACAAAATCAGCCGGCTAATCGGCGCAGATAAGCAGCGGCTGCCGATGCGCTGGACCTGTTAACTGCTAATGGATCGTCCGGCGATTCGTTGCTCCGATATAAGACAGACGAGAGATATGTGTATACGTGTGTGCTAAGTCTCGACGCGCCGTATATCGATAAATATTCAGCCGATTGCAGATAAGGCCAATTTAATCCCGTCGCAATCGCGGGTTCGAATAGCTCGGATGCAGCCGAGAGAATTCCAATGCGGTCGTTAAATAAGGCGCGCTCTGATTCTTTACGAATTTTCGTATTGTTGGTACTGCGATAATGAGAGAATATTCTCTATAGAAGTGACATCAAATATCAGCAAGCTAAAAAGCTTAAAAGCTCGCGAAATCGTGCGCAGTAAATCAGAGAGATCTCCTCGAGTTGTATAACCGCTCGCACTAATGCAGTTCTCTCTCTCTCTCTCTCTCTCTCTCTCTCTCTCTCTCTCTCTCTCTCTCTCGTCAGATATATATCTGATGGCGTTTTCGAATTCGGGGATATTAATCTCCGACGTATATAAGAAATAGCAGCCGTTGGCCGGAAAAATTTTATTTCTCGCCGAAAAAAGTCGCTCCTGCACGCTCGCGGAATAATAAAAATGTCCCCGAGGCGTCGTATCAGAAATCTTAATATGTCCGAGGATGTTCCTGCGGTGGCGACCAGAGAGCGATAGAGTCAGCGATTTCCTCTCGGGCCGCCAATATAAATGTTCTACATTGATTTAGCCCCGTGTCCGCGCGGCTCCAATACGAGAGGACCAATGTCTCAATATCTCGCCTCGTCATGGAAATTGAGCGCGGCGAGAGCAGCCTGCAACGTATTATATATATAGGGGGAGAGCAGTCGTATATATATATATACAGAGAGAGAGAGAGAGAGAGAGAGAGAGAGAGAGAGAAAGAGAGCGAAAGGGGACTCGCCGAAATAACCTGAGAAGTGATGGATGTCCTGCGAGCCTTTGTCCAGAGCTGCGTATATACGCTCTTTCTTTTCTATACTCTCGAGGAAATTATATATGGCAAAGGCGCGCGCGATGTCTATCGAGAGAGGATCGAATTTCCCCGGGATTTTCCTTATATTTTCCAAAGGGAGAGTCAAAGAATGCTATACGATGTACCCTTCACCGTAACAGCGGCATATTAATACGAGGATACATCTGTCGAAGCATAGCGTCTTCATTCGTACAAGCGAATAACACTTTAATGATACGACACTACTATACTTCCCGTAGACTACTCGCTTGGAATAACGAAAAAAAAATACCATAACAGTCGTAAATTTTTATTTCCCGCAATAAATAGTCACGCGTTCGAGTAAAACGCACGCAGCCGTTATGCAAATGCGCGACGTTATACACCCGAGTCGTCGGTTCTCATCGAAAGCAATAGAAAAGTATATATATATATATATGTAGCAACACGTGAAGGGAAGTTGTCACAAGCGGGTAGTGGCCTCCAAGCGACGCATCAGTCCTATGTACGCGCGCACAAAAGAAACGGCCGCGACTCTTCCTCTTCATTTATTAATTACCCATGGACAGAGTATATGGAGTTGTCTTGTAGCGCATATATACATAGCCGATACGTCGCACGATTAAACACCACCGCGCGACGCAGGTGTTTTGGAATAGTATTTTATACTGCGGGCGATCAAGTCAAGGAATTTCCTAGCGCGTGTCGTGAAGCCGCAAACTATTGTCGTCCTATGCGTGGGAACGTCGCTCGCCATGCGCTTATGGATTCGCTGTAGCGATTCTTATCGGTTTCACTGGCTTTTTGTAATTATATGGAGAGTTTCGGAGACACGTTTATCCCCCTACCAAGAATCTCCAGCTTCTTTTTAGGATAAAGAAAATTTTAGAAAGCTTCAACGGATTACACTATGTATTGAATCGAGGATGAGATACGATAAATTATGCAACATTGTTTGCCGCAGAGGATAGGAATTATTTTCACTCTCTCGTGGTGAAAATCGATTTTCATCAAGATGAGCTGCCCGTGAAATAAAAGTTCCTCCAGCGGTGGCTCTCCCATGTCGGAGCCAAAAAGGCAGAAGCAGAAAAAACGTCGATGAAGGACATATAAGCGTCGGGGAGATCCGGTAATTGGCGGAGCGTAAATTGCCACTGGCCGTATATAATTCGCGCAGTCGAATCGGCCGGTCATGCGTACACGCGTGTATATACTACTCCCGCGGGACAGGTGCATGCGGGTCTTTTCGATCGTCTCCTTTCACTCGATCGCCGACGACGAGTCTTCATTGTCGATTCGAATTTCCTCTCCGAAGAGAGAATTTTCAAGGCGGATGATGCTGCAGGCGCGTGCCGGTACATCAAACTGCGCATGACCGCGGATCACACGGCACGTGGTAGCGACGCTCTATATATATGCACATACATGCCTATACTGCGTGTTTTATCGGAGACGCGAAGCGATAACGAGTTTTAATTTTGTGCCGCGATTTTCTTCGAGAAGATAAGTCAGCGAAATGTGTAACTTAATAAATCCATCAGAGCGGCGATCGATCCATTAAATAAAACATTTACGTGTACAATATACCGTCCCGATGAATCGGAATAATTCTCGAACGCGCGAACTTTCGCGAGGATTCGAAATAGACGGCGACGAGAACCGATCGCACGGCGTGCGTGAGCTTTGTGGGTCATTATAATTAGACCTTAGATGATATATATAAGCCCACGAGCGAAAGGTTTGTTTGCTCGGAAATGGGATATTTTCCCTCCTGCAGCCCCGGCGTCGGGAGTGAGAAAATCTTTTGTCCCGGCCACTTTATGCCAGGCCCTTTGTCTCGAACTCTCCGCGCTCGCGAGCCCGGCTCGGATAAACTGCCGCCTGGTTACAAACGCGGAGATATTTTTAAATCGCGTGACGTCACCGACCCTCTTAGCGCGAGCGTTCATTTTGGAAGCAGCGCGCGAGTTGAGTGTACGCAGCGTAGCTTGTATACTCGGCAATGTCGTACATCATCGCTAAATAAGTAATTGTTTTTAAATAAATATATAACAGTATTGAAGAGAACAAAAATTGCCTTGTATCTGTATAGATCTATATCTCTATTCGTGTGTATAATTAGAATTCGAAAAGTAAGCTACAGCCGATCAATCGATAAAGCGCTACCGATGGCGCGTATATATATATATATATATATATATATATATATATATATGTATATAGCAAACGTGAGAACAAGCGCACGACACGATTCTCGCTAAGTTAAGTTCCATCCCTGTATACACAGGTATTTCCGAGAGCCCTGGCTTAATTTTCATTCGCCGCCGTCGTCGTTGCTGTCTTTGCCGTGTGGGTTTGTGCAAAGTTCTAGACACTGCACATGCACGGAGACACGTTTATTAGAGCTCCATAGGGGCCAATGGTTTCCCATGGCGCGCTTATACTCTCCTCTATGTCCATTAAGGAAATGCCCGTAGATGGAGGAGGCATGTTCGAGCATCCGCCGTTTCCGGCTCTGCTTATATATAAATATATATATATATATATATATATATATATATATATATATATGTATACGCCTTCTTTTCAACGAACTTCTTGGGACATGAATTAAAAGCAGCTATCCAATTGAGCTGCGCTTTTTATTTTGTTTGCAAATCGAAAATTCTCTGTTGTATTACACGGAGAAAAATGTATGAGTAAATATTACTATACTTTTAATTAATCGGGGGACAAACTTGTCCTATGGGATAATTTTAGTACTTTGCTATCAAAATTTGCTACATATGTATAATTCTGTAATATATTGTTTTAGAGAAAATGCGTTTCAGTATAGTAAAAATATTGAAAACGAATAGTAGTATACATTCGTGTACGTTTTGATACGCAGTATAGTAAAATTTATGGTAAGTTTCAAGCATAATTTCCTCACAATTCACGGACGATGACCGTGACCGCTAATTACTATCGTTAATGACCGTCCTAATTAACTAAGCGCGGCGTGGTGACGAAAAATTTATCCAGCGGCTCGAACACGTGCTCGACACTTTTTCTCGGCTCTCGGTACAGTGCAGTGATTAGGAGGGTCACAAGGATTTTGCTGTCCAGGAGAAGCGGTGCCGAAGACTTTTATCGTCAACTGATCAAAACGTAAGCATTTTCTCAACTATTTTGATGTCCTAGATTTAAGTACATAAACCGCATCAACGACAACAAAAAACTAACCTACAATAACAGGTTAAGTTTGAAAAAATCGTTGAAACAGTGACTCTTTATATCAAGATAAAATTGTGCAATGTGTGGATTTGTTTTATTTGTTAGAAGGTCGGAAATGGATTTCGAGGTAAGAAGTGTCTCATAACGGAGAGTATTTGAGTGTTCGACGGTAATAAAAATACGCGGTATATGTGTATTGGTAATCAGGTAACCCACTCGCATATTAACGTTTCCTTTCTTCCCTTTTTCTATCCAAAATTTATGAAGATGAGTGCGGTAAATTATATAACTTTTAAAATATTAGACTAAAATCATTTTAACTTTTACAGGACATCTTCAACGAAACCGTCGACAAGGAAGTTGAAATCCCGGAGGAGATAGTGGGGAATATAAGAAAAGGAGAAGAAAATCAAATTGAAGAAAGCGAAGTCAGCGAAGGAAATGAAGGCAACGAAGAAAGTAGTGATGCCATAGAGGAAGATGAAGCCGAAGGTGATGAAAACGAGCAGCCAAATATTGTGGTTGCAGTTGGAGTGCAGCCAGTGCAAGCCGAGGTGGAGGTTCCAATAAAAAAGGAAAATCAATGTGTTCAGAACGTCCCCGCTGACCAAAACCATTACATAAGCACCGTATGTTGCTACTATTTATTCATATTCTTTTGTATACAATCGTTCTATAATTACGTAACTTTGTATTTTCAGGGACTTCTTCGTTACCTGAAGAATACAACCAAAGGAAAAGAAATCCTGAAAGCTTACGAGAAAAGTAAGAAATCAAAAGGATTACTACCACGGAATATTCGATCGAAGTTAGTGAGATTAATAATAGAGAGGGAGAAAGATTGGCAGTTCAAAGACATCACTGAGACGCAGAAGCTACACAAATTTACGTAAGTTGTATCTAATTATTATTATATTAAAAAAGCGTGTAATTATTAATTTGTTTTCTCTTAGAATTCCTAGAGAACGGTTTGAAGTGCTAGCGAATGAAATTGCCTACTTATTCCCTGGCGAATCTCCATCCACGTATTACGTGCCTTTTGCTCAAGAAGATAAATCCAGAATCTTAGCCACTGGTAAATTGTGGAACCATTTTAACTACATAAAGGAATGTCTAAGAAATGCAGATCTGTTGGAAAGGCGAAGCAACGAAACTGTCTCTCATGATGTAACAGAAGCAGGTAACGTAAAAAAGTTATCTCACAAATAATAATACTAGTATAAAAAACAAATTTATTTGTTCTTTTTTAGAAGTTGACAAATTGAATTGGTTGCAATTGAACGTAGACCCATGGTCAGACGTCAAAATCAAGTGGAATGATACATTTCATGCAAGACAAAGTCTCTTAAAAGATTTACAGATACACGAGTATTTCGATAAATTTCCATGCCTCAAACTCCAAGCAGGGCATCAACTGGTAATTGTATAAAACATGATTAAGTCTCTCAAATTCATATATATAGAAGTTCTCTCATTTGAACCTCATTGAAATGATAATTTGCATATCCATAGGTATCGAAGACTGACAAAATGGGAATTACATGATCAACCATAATTGAGTACATGAAAGCTGTTTTAATGTGTTGCTCATCTGTTGGCATTTCCAAAAACAGTATTAACATTGACCTTTCTTTCTATTGATAAAGAGCTATTCAAAAAATTCAAAAGTGCTTTAAGCAGTTCTACGTATACTCAATGTTGGTCTTTCTTCAAACCCCTTATTTCATTTTCTCTAATTGCAGCTTTTGAAGTTTGTTTCAGATTTCTGGGAAATACACCCAGACAAATCGTTCATTGGAGCAGAAGCCTGGAATAAAGTAAGACATTGTCTTATCGAACATTTGGATACAGTAAAAATTAGCTGTGTTTTCGATCTCTCACTTGTGCAAACTGTGAAATCTGGTGTATTAACTGAAGGTTTGTAGACTTGAACATTTTTTTTGTTCTACAAATATGTATAATTTATTCTTAATTTTTAATCTTATATTTCTTTTACTGTAGAAAAGCAAAGCTTCCTTACGTTATATTTATTGCCCTATCTAATAGCACCTAAACGAATCTTAAAACGTAAAAATGCTGGTGAAGATTCTGAAAGGCCACATCGATTATCTCTAGAAGAGAGAAGGGAATCGTTTATATTGCACGTTGAGGTAATTGTCTCTGTGCTGTTTTATTTACTCTGCTTTTTAATCCGGGACCTTTTTTCAGACTGCCAACGACATTCAACCAAGACTGAATGATTTGAGAGAACGATTACTAGGAAGCAGGCAAACATTTCAGCCGCTTATTATTGCTGTTGGAGCAATTACAAATATAGAATCACTATACGTCGCTGTTAACAATCAATTGTATTCCGTTAATTCGAGTACAAAGGCAGTCAAGTTGGCATTAGTACTTTTTTTTAGTTTGAATTGTCAATATCCTGCGAATACTACTACAATTTGGACGTTTTTGCAAAAAGTATTTGCGGATATTAATTTGCCAACAGACGTAGTTACTATTCAAACCAATGTTATTTTAGGTCACATTAAGTCAATTCTTAGTTCTTAAGTTTATAATAATGGAAGTAGCTTGTTCTTATTGTAAAATTGCTTTTGACAATTGTTTTTTGTTGTTTGATCATATCGTGACGCTACATAAATTAGAAAATAATTTCAAATGTATTTTTCATGGATGTAACAGGGTTTACTCGCAATATAAATCGTTTAAAAGGCATTTTGTACAAAAGCATGAGGCGTTTAGATCTAATTCCGCAGATGCATCACTATTTCATAAAGATGAATGTGCAAATGAAGGAGACGTTCCATTAACAGATTCAAATTATATCGAGACTGATAAAAATATTTCTAATATTGAGAACTTCGATAGTGATGACGACGAATCAATTATATACGAGGAGTATTCAATTGATCGATCTAATGATATATCTGTTGTAGACAAATCACGTAATGACTATAAAAGTATTATCCACAATGCATGGTTAGAATTTACAGCTAGTTTATATACAAAAAATAATATCCCACGTAAGCACGCTGACTTTATCGTGAAGGAAATCAATACTTTGCTATCTACTGTTTTAGATACCGTTAAAAAAAATGTTTGTTCAATTATAGAAAATATTAATGATATGGAATTAGATAAAGTCAATGTATTTTTTTCTGATATTGCGGCATGCTCAAAAAATTTTGATTCTGAACAAAAGCGATTTACTCAATATGAAGCGCTAGATACTTTTATTCGACCAGAGACTTATAATATTGGAGAACGAATAGAGTACAAAAGAAAAAACAATATTATACAATTAGTGCATGTTCCTGTTAATGCGCAATTTATTAGTTTACGTAAGGTATTTAAACAATTTTTCGAGTTACCTGATATGTTCAGCAAAACTATGTCGTACATAAAAAGTTTAGAATCAAGTAAGGACATAATAACAAATATTATTCAAGCAGAGCATTGGCAGGAAAGATCTAAACATTTTGGCGATAAAATAGTATTCCCATGTATAATATACTATGATGACTATGAAAATAATAATCCGTTGGGTACGCAGAAAGGTGTAGCGAAGTCAGGTGCTGTATACGTACAAATACCTGTTATTCCTATAGAATGCCAATCAAAAATTGAGAACATTTTTTTATTCATACTTTTTAATACTATAGATCGCCAAGTCTTGAAAAACGAAATAATTTTTGCAAAAGCTGTAGAGGAGTTAAACTATTTGAACAACACTGGTATTGAAATTAACTTACCTTCCGGAACTCAAAAAATTTTCTTTGAATTGGCATTGTTTGTTGGGGATAATTTAGGGGTGCATACCATTATAGGAATGAATGAAAGTTTTTTAGCCGAAGTATTTTGCCAGCATTGTCTAATCCGACAAGCAGACAAAGACAAGATTTTTTTCGAAAAAGATTGCGTAATGCGGACGATTGACAATTATGAAAGCTTGTTAAAATTGAATGATCCAAAAACAACAGGATTAAAAGAAAGATGTGTTTTAAATAAGATAATGCACTTTCATTCAACAACAAATATCGCTGTGGATGTTATGCACGATTTATTGGAGGGAATTTGTCGCTATGATGTCGCACTGATTATACATAATTTTATTTTTAATACAAAATTGTTTTCATTGGAAGAATTAAATTTGCGAATTCAAGGCTTCGATTACGGACCAAACTACAATATAAACAAACCGCCGCAATTAACCGAAAGTTCTTTAAAAAAATTTTGTATTATAATGTCATCGTCTGAAATGCTATGCCTGGTGGAAAATTTGAATTTAATAATAGGAAAATTAGTTCCAGTGAATAATAAATATTGGGAAATGTTTTTAACTTTAAGAGAAATTATAATTATAGTATCTAGTACAAGGATTCATCGCGAAACTCATGTTCTTTTAGAGACTACTGTTTTTGAATATTTTGACCAGCTGAAGAATTTATTTCCTGACAAATTTAAACCTAAGCATCATTTTTTGGTGCATTATTCTCGCTGTATGTTGCGATTTGGCCCTTTGTGGAAATTTGCATGCATGCGGTTCGAAAGCAAAAATCAGGAAGCTAAACAAATTTCTAAATCTACGTCGAGTCGTGTTAATATCAATAGGACTATTGCTATCAAGCATCAACTGTTGCTCAACTGCCGATTTCTACTTAAAAAGCCGTTTAGAGACAATTTTGTGCCAACATCATTGAAGAAAATTTCTTTGGCTTCTCTTAAAGATTATAAAAATTATATTCATTTATTGGGAATGTCAGCATCAAATTGCGTAATGCATTCTAAATCAATTGATTTTAATGGAAAACTTATAGAAAAAAACTGTATTCTCATAGTTTTTACGGCATCGGGTGCTGAATTTCACAAGGTACATGAAATAATCTTGAAATACTCAAAGTACGTATTTGTTAGTCAAAAATTGAATGATTGTTATTATAATGAACATTTACAAGCGTACAAAATTTATAATATTCATAATTTCACGTATAATGTATTGAGAGAAGAGGATATTTATAGTTGTGTAATATCTTATGTGATAAAGTTATCAGATGGTTTTTATTATGTAAACAAAACATGGTTGTAATGAGCTGAATTAAAATAAAGTAGTAAATAATGACGTTTTAAACAATTTATTGATAACCTATTATAAATTTTAATAAACATTACACAAAACAATATAAATACATGATTTATATTGTTTTCTTTACAAATTGTAATTTCAATACTTGCCGATTCATATTTTTTCCGGTAGGTGGCTTCACGCATAGTTCACCCGCAAGTGGCAAGATTACTGTGCGATTAGTATATAAGAAAAATAAAAAATCAATGTATTTATATGTTTCTGCGATAGCGATTGCGTTGTTAGATAGCGATGTTTGTAGGTGCGATTAGTTTGCGATATATGTACGTTAGGGTTTAATATAATTGTATACTTATAAGCATTTAAAAGTGTGTGAAAAGTGATTGAGTTACGAAGAAAAAATGTCTTCCACTACCCGATATAAAAGAGCGAACATAAATACTAAATATCAACAGACACCAAACTTTTGTAATTTACATTTATTTTTCAAATTTTAAAAGTCCCTAAAATTTATCGAATAGTGTAATAAAATTTGGCGTGCAGTATAGTAAAATTTGGTTATTTCAAATTTTACTATACTGTGTATTAAAATTTACTACAAATCAAGTTTGTCCCCTCAGTAGTATACAGTATAGTAATTTTTGATGAAAATTATAGTAATATTTACTCATACATTTTTCTCCGTGTATATTGTGCGATTGATTACTCATCGATGAGTCACTGATAGTGAGACAGAGTGACTTTGCTTTAATTTTATACTTTAAATCGTCTATTGATAATTCATCGATTTTCAATTGGACGTTTTCAAGCGAAAGGAAAACGTTCATTGCCGTCCGACATTTTCACATCGCAAAAGTCACTCGCGCGGATATTATAGTTTTCAAAACACACAGGTCGGCGGCGGCAAATTAGTGAGACTGGCTACAATATTTTCGAAACCGGGGCGAGTCGACGTAGTTATGTTTTATCCGTCGATCGGCCGGATGTTACTGCTGCGCCGAGTATCCGCTTTAAGTGACTTTTCCCGAATTCAAGCTGCATCTCGGAAAAAGTTTGGGATCGTCGTTTTGACTTCCGATTATCTGCTGTACCCTCGTAGGACAATGTTTCGCGCTTTATCATTTTTGCGATAAGATTATAACATAAGCTGCTTTCGATGAACTTCTCATCAGAAGTGTGACCATTTAAATATTCATTAAAGACACGCAGTTAACGTTGTACTAGAATAAAATGTAAATGATATATAGGTGTATAAAATTGAATTTTCAATGTCGCGATTCCTGGAGTTTTCCCAGAGCTTTGCGCGTCATTACAGCGTATGACTAAATGGCCTCTTGTCTGTGTATTTTTTCGCTGAGCTGTCAGTGATCTCGGAACAAAGAGATCTCGCTTTCGTGATTTTATAAAGGAAGTTCCGAGTCGCGTAGCAATAAACATTGCAACGGACTCCGACCAACTTAATACGTGCTCTGTTCAACTTATCAAAGTAAACAAGAAAAATGCGCATACTAGCATTCGAGGGCAACTTGATTCAAACTAATATATATTAATTGAAATTATACAGCGGTTTCAGCAAACCACAAAGAAAACAAACTGATACTCAAAAGAAATTTCAGAGGATGCAGGTTTAAATCGTGTCGTATAATATATATATATATATATATATATATATATATATATATATAATGAAAATCCAATCTCCCTCTCATCACAGCAGCAAATTAAATTACCAACTATGATGGACCGGCTTATTATAAAAGTGTAAAATCAATCGGAGTTCGGAGACAGGTGAATGAAACGTAGCGGTCATTCAATTTCAATTATGCTTGCTCGATATACGATAAAGGTAGCGCGATATATATATATAAGCGGCAAATCAGTGCCATGCGAAGCCTGTCAAAAAGCCGCTGCCAATCGAAGCGCTACGGGCTATTTAACGAGTCTCTCTCAATTAGCGGTTAATCGTTCGGCGCGCGCGCGACGGAGAGGAGAGAGGGGTCCGAGAAAAATCGAGACGGCCCAGGATGACGTAAGTCGTATACTGGGCCCAAACGACGATGGGCCAGGTGCGCGCATATGTAATCTCCCCGAGAGAGCGGATATACATGCGAACCGCCAATGTCCCGATCGCTTTTTTTATCCCGTGTGTGTGTGTGCTACTCGTATTTTTTTTCGTTGCTTCTTCCTTTCCCCGCTTTCGATTCCCTGGTGTGCGTATACGTTCGTCTGGAATAATCGATTTCTCGATCTCTAACGCTAATTGATACGGCTGCATGAAGGCAGCAGGCGAGAATTATTTTATTAGTCGATTTTCTCACGGATAACTTTTTTCCCAACGAATATTTTTTTTTCTTTCGTGATGTCAGTCTCGCTTTTACGGGGCATCTGCAAATTAGAGAGATCCTAGTGTATACGCTGCGAGAGCTAGCATAATAAATTGCCGCTTTAAAAACGGGGTAATTAGTCTTGCGTGTGTGTCAGTTAATCGCTGTGGAGGCTACAAAATTGCGCTAATTATTATTATGATGGCGTTAAGAGATGTTATTATTTTTCAAAGGAATCAATTATCTCCGCGACTTATCGTTGATGCAGGAGAGACGCTAAAAGTTTTACACCTAGATAATAACAAGGCATCGACAACAAAACGACGTTAAAATTAAACGATTTTGAAAAAAAGCCAAACGAGTTATATGTATTAGGTCATATTATTATATATCGTTTCATGCTAACGTGAAGATTATTAATATAACTACACGTAAATCAATCGATAAATAATCGATACTATTGTATATTATTATAACGAAAACAACGTGAAAACTGTGATTCGTAAAGGCGCGAAGAATATGCGCAAAAAGACATTCGTCTGGAATTCCTCGCGCGTCCCCCGCAGGGCATCTGCATTATTTATTAGACACACACACAGGAGAGCCTCGTCTATGTGAGACGTATACATAACCGCGACAATTAGCGGCTGATAAGCTACGTGAGCGTTTTGCCGATGCGCTGACGCACACTGTACACTATTACACAGCCGCTATAGCTGATCTCCATTGTGGTCGCGAGAAGCGCTCGACTTTATAAGGGCAAAATGCCTCGCGCCGTCGTTTTTTACGCGTTTTCTCTTGAGACTCAGGAGTTTCAATTTTCACTCTTTCCAATGCATATGAACATTCCGTCAATAGCACCGTTCATTTTTGTAAAGGAGTTCGCGTATAATTATACTTATATATATATATACAACTTTACGGCGGCGGCATCAGTCGGAAAACCGCGTGAGTCGCGGCTCTTGTCCCATTTTAGGAAAAACAATGATTAATAAAATCTATGAGATCCTCAAGGCTTATGGTATATTATAGAGAACCCGCACCGTTCGCTCACACAAGGAGCAAGCATCAGCTCTTAATACGGCAATTCTCTCCAGCGGTACCGCCTACAAAATTGACTCCACTCGGCAATAAAGCTCCTGAAAAGTTTCTTATTCGGCGCGACTCGTAAAAAAAGGAGGATGAAAAATGCGCGGGCGCGGGGGTCAGTAATAAAGCGACGCCGCGCATAATTAGCGTTTAATGCCGCCGTCGACGGGGAGAGAATAATATAGCTGAAATTTTCAAGGCCACGCGTTTTACGTACTTTCGCGCGCGCGATGGATCGTTAAAAACTTTCACGGCACGCGCATAAAATTACTGCATATATATAGCTTCCGCGAAGAGAATCTCGGGAGTCGACGCGCGCCGATAATAAAAGTGCGTCGTCGTGCTGCGGGGATGGTATAATATAACGATCGTATTATGGTGCTTTGATGCGTGGTTAAGAAGATTTTCCGCGAGTCGTCAACTACTGCGCTAGAAATTGCGCAACGCGAGCGAGCTGTATCGGAGTTGTTTGCCCTAATAACTTACAGCAGCAGATAAGTGCCGAAACGCTAGAATTCTCGGATAATTTTAATACAAAAAAAATTGCTCGATTTTTCGCTCTCCTGTCGTACGCGGTAAAAACGCGCGATCACCCCGAGGGCGCGAATGTTTCGCGTTTCGTGCGTCGCCGGGATAAGAAAAAAAAAGAAACGATTATCCATCTATTTCGCGCAGAGACTTTTTTCCTCGGCGAGCGAATTATTTTTCTAGCGCGCCGTGCGAGCAGTCGATTCCAGGTACACACGGGACTTTCGTAATTGTATAATTGGACCGTTTCCTCCTGCCGTCGCGCGGCTAAACGCGAATCATTGCGGCGCGTAATGGTAATAAAATTCTGCGTTTTCTTTTCGTAATTCGATGCAATTTTTTTTCTCCGCGCAGAGCTGTGTTTTGAAATAGTCCGATGAAAAAAAAAAGAAAATCGCGTATATCGGATGGTTTACAATATAATAATGTCGGAGATACAGGGAATAATAAAATTCGCAGCGAAGAGAAGCTTCTGTGATTACTTAATTGATCCAAGACCGCAGCTCAAGAGACCACATGTAAAGGAAACTCGATTATCTCGAGCGGGAAAATGCCCTCGCATTCGCAGGACCTTGCACTCGCACTCGGCCGTCATAAACTACTGACACTTGTTTTTGTGCGTGGAATATTTATGTATTATATGGAATCGGTAAGTAATATAGTAGTAGCTTAATTGGAAAAGTATATTTCTAATCGCATACGTATAACAATTTGCTTTCCCGTCATTATATACGGAAAAATTTCGTTAAAAATCAATGTCGTCTTGTATATAGTGATCATCCTGAAATTATTAAAATCGTCGTTAGAGAACCAGCAATAACTCAAGTAGCACGCGCTCGAGTCGAATTATTAAAATTATGTTCGCCGATCTACGCGCTTATTACACGCACATACCCCCGCGGAGAATAATGTCCTCGAGGTGCGCGAGAGCGCATAATCGAAAATTTTCTTGACAAACCGCTTCCACTTTCGACGAGTATAACGTGCGCCGCTCGTAATTACAAAGTCTTAAAGGGCAAGTTTATCTCTCTCTCTCTCTCTCTCTCACTTGTACAGGTGACGAAAGAAAAAAGCCAAAGGTTTTATTAGTAAAAACCTGTAGCTAGATGCAAAACGAATAATAAAACGCGCTGCTTTGAAGAGCTGAGTATATATAAGGATCTTCTATACAGCCGCTGCTTTCTCCCCTCCTCTTTCTATACCGCGTATATATGTACATGTATATGTAAGTGCTTTCGCGGAGCAAATTGTAAGCCCGGCATCGTACGGCCCTTGGGGCTCCCTGTGCGCGTCCAGGGAAATGAGTCTTCGTGATTATAGTCGGTTCTGTCGCCGATCATGATTATCTCACTGAAATTGCGCGCGACGCACGCGGTAATTTGCGCCTCTGAGGAGGTTATAAGGAACAAAAAGGAGAGTCGTATGTACGTGACTATCGACTGACTTTCAAAGTGTATACTGCTTGTATGCGAAAGTTGCGTTTTTAAATGCGTATTTCTGGCCTCAGCTGTGTCCAGATGCCCAATTACGCATCGATTTTAATTCTCGCTTTCGTATATATATATATATATATTGAACGACGAATGCAGAAAACACTGGGTGGTATACATAACATCCGTGATGCTAGATAGCACGGTACCATGTGTCACCTGGACGAGCTTAGGCTAACGGCGATTGTGCATATATATACCTATAGAGGGCTCTTAATTGACACGATTTCATTGCAGCAAACGGACTCGACCGTTCGTTGCGGTCATCGGTCTCCTTCACGTGTCATGTTTTGTTACGAATTGTCTATATGCTACACTAAGCGGTCGGAAACTTACGTGGTAGGAACCCTCGGGAAGTTTGTAAGAATCGTAACTCACCTGAAACATAAAAGAAAGACAATCGTTAGTTTATACATAAATTAAATACACGATTCAAAGATACATTTTACAGAATAATTGCTGACATAATGGGTAGACTATAAAATCAATTCAATGCTGCACACACATTAAAATCAAATTTAGCGGTGCTCATAACAAAGCGCAGCGCTGATGTGTCGTAAGACTGCATTTTGGCCATCTCATCGAAGCCATCAATTATCATTTGAATGCGGCAATCGCAACCTTTTCACCTTTCAGACTATAGATCAAGATGCACGCTAGCTCGCAAACCGCGAGCTCGATTCCAGAAAGAACATCTTCGTGTCGAGAGAAAGAACACTAATTATGTATATACTGCATAGACGCAGAAAAGTGACTATATCTGCGAAGAACAAGCTGTATATGCGGGTATAAGGCTCGGAAAAATGGACGCATACAAGGAATCGTAATGTGTCGAGGGGAGAAGAAGCTCAATTGATAGTCGCCTTTTATATGCGCACACGCGGTTATATAGATTCTAATGAAGATTTCGTTGGTGGCTGATGTAGTATATGTATTATATAGTATGAAAGCTCATTGTCATTAAATTTGCGCAGTTATGAGATATATATGTGTGTGTATAATTCGAACATTTACGCAGCTTTAATTTCAAGCAAACAAAAGTTCAGAACTCATATACATACAATCTCAAAGTGAAATTTCTCTCTCTCTCTCTCTCTCTCTCTCCCTCTCGCAAACCGTGCAACAAAGTTCGTGTCGCGCGAGAGCCGGCATTGGCGCGTATATATATAGATATATACCTCGCGCTCCGTTTTGCAAAACCGAGAATGCGTAATTTACTTAAATAACGCGGCCGAGGAATTCTCTCTCTCTCTCTCTCTCTCTCTCTCTCTCTCTCTCTCTCTCTCTCTCTCTCTCTCTCTCTCTCTCTCTCTCTCTCTCTCTCTCTCTCTCTCTCTCTCTCGCAGAGAGACATATTATACACCAAGACGACAGGGAGACAGACAGGGAAACAGAGCAGCCGGAAAGGGTTAGGGCTGCAGCAGCAAGCTCAAAAGCATCCTGTGTGTGCAGATCGTGTGGAGCGTCTGAGAGCTAATGCCCGTTTCCGCGGCGAGTTACATTCACGGCGCGTACACACAGGGGTTGCTTCTCTAGTCGCCTCTCTCTCTCGCTCTCTCCGCATCCTCGGCTAATTAGTATGTAGCGCGCCGCGGGAAATTAGGCGGTGGACGCGGTTGCATACGAAAGGGCATACACACGACGAGCTACTCCGTCGTCGTGTGTACCTACGAGCTCTGCTGCTGCCGCTGCTGCTGCACGGTAGTATATACACGAGCGTGTAGCAGTGTAGGCGAAGAAAGCGTCTGCCTGTCTGCTGCGGAATGAAAGGAGGCTTTGCGCTGCAGTGTCTACGCTGTATAATAGTACGAAAAGTGAATATTATATATTGTAATATATATAGTCACACGCTGGTATGATGAAGAAATTACCTGCGCTCGCGTGTTATATATATATATATATATATATATAACAGCAATCACTCGCGGGAAAGGCCGATCGGCCGTGCTTATATCATCATTTTCATTAAGTGCGAACATGTTATACACACACACACACACACACACATATCCGCTGCAGCTCTGAATTGATATACACTATGCATGCGATAGTACGTAGTCGCGATACCGTGAAAATGAATGCGCGAGAGGCGAAACACGCGAGCATCAGGCAAAGTCCGCACGCGCAAACAGAGAAAGGGGGAAAGGAAGGAGCCTCGCAGTCTGCGCTCTCGCGTAGGCACACACATACACGTATATGTATATAGGTATATAACAGAAGCGTGCATTCCGAGAAGCATCCGGCACGGGGTGAATGAAACTCTCGGCGCGGTTCCGAGAAGCCAGGCACTGATCATTAATTATTTATTATCAATACGAGGTCGTGACCGCGTAATTGTTACTCGTTGCAGCGCGCGCGCAGACGGGATGCGACGAAAAAATCGAAGGAAGTGCTCGTCGATAAATATGTAGGAGAGGAGGTGCAGACCGATCATGCCGAGGAAATAAAATTGTTAATTTTCCGGGGACTATGTCGCTTTCCGATCTCTTCTATCGACTGATCAACAATCGGACACCCATCAGTTGTTAATTAAACGTTTTTTTAATACTTGCATCGCGCAGGTATACAGATCCCATAGCGTGTGTCAACGATGAGAAAAAAAAACATTCTTGATAACACCTCGTCCAAGCAGATATCCCGAGAAAGCTAATGACAACGATAAATCAATTCCGCCTCGGGATAAAAATCGCGTATAGATCTCGAAGCGGATGATGGAGAAAAAAAGCAGCGACCGCGCTCGTATAAGTCACTTTCTATTATTTATATTCGCCTTAAAACAAAACCGGTCGCATTCTATCCGCATAAGCGCGCGCGAAGCGATCGGTCAGCGGTGTATAGCGTCGTCGACAAGCGCGTATATAGCGTGTGTAACCTCAATAAAAAGCGCAATGGCAGAAATGTAAACACGATATATAAAGATAGAGCGGCGAACGGCGCTCGCGACCATAAAGATGCGCGTTCGATAAAGCCCGAGGATGCAGCAGTGTATATATATATATATATATATATATATATATATATATACATCGAAGAATAAATAAAAAGCATTCGGTAGCAGCGATGCGTTTGGCTATAGGTTAGCTCTCGTATATGGCGACTTCTGCCATTAGGTCGTCCTAATTACGTGGTCGTGCAATGTTCTCTTCGAGAGAAAGATCGCTAAATCGGACACATCGGTGCGAAGTATCTTGTATTCTCTTTACGAACGTCGAGGAGACTTTTTAACACAGCAGGGAGACAAAAGTTTCGCAGCTTGTATATGCATTGTGCTGCTCGGCTGTGGAGATGCTATACGAACTTTCCAACACGCGTGATTTTTTCCAAGGTTGTTTCGAAATAGCTGGTATATTGACACTTTTTTCTGCGGAAAGTACAATCCGGCAGATAAGCATCGCGCGCACGGGGGAGACGGAATCCACAGCTTGAGCCCACTCGAGAAAGAAGAGGTATACCTGAAAACATCGTGAGAGAGAAAGTCCCCCGTAACTACAGAGATTCCGCGGGGGCAACAAACGCGTTTACACCGAGAGTGAGAACAAAACAATAAGATAGAAGAAAAAAAAAGGAACAATCGCAGAGGGCTTGAGGAGTTTACAACCCCCCTCGTAAAAGACCTGCAGGCCAAAGAAATCTTTTTTTCCTTCGCAGTCGCAGTTCCTCGCTGTGTACAGAGAGAGAGCGTAGTAATAAGATTTGGGACCTGCTCTGAAAAGGAACGTCGCCTCGTTGTCGACGAGCAAACGACTGTGGCAATAAAAGGCAAATGAACGCTCGGACACGTACGGGCACTAAAGCTCGAGGGATGGACAGGGCTAATCGCAGGCTTCTTGCGGTTTCGCGCGTAACCGGTGGCGGTGCTATCCTCGAAGAGCAGGTACACGCATATATACAGAAGCGTATAACCTGCCGTACCTGATGCGACCGCTCACTTGTCCTTCGGTGGAAAATTGTCGTATATAGGCTTTCGCCGATATTTACGAGTCGGAAATTCCCAAACTTTCGGCGAAGGGACGAGACTGGTCGGTGCTGGTACGTCAGGTAAATAATAATAACGCTCGAATAATGCGTTCCATGGAATTCTCACACATTATATCAATTTGGCGATTAATCGATCTCTCGAGCTCTTGCAATACATCCCCTCGAGCTTTCATTCGTATATAATGTATTCCGTGGGCTGCATTTATGAATGAGTATAAGGAACACGATGCTCCTCGGCGTATTTTTCGCGCTTTTTGTTAAACAGCAACATACACTCAGACACGCGCAGCCTGTTACAATGCGCCGAGGAGAGTCTCGTGTTTCCCAACAACAGCGCTCCTCGTTCATGGTTTATTAAGCCTGAATGCGCGCGACGGCAAACACGAGTATACGGAGAAATTCTTCGAGCTTTTTATTGTTCGGCCAAGCTGAATTAGAATATACATAATATGCAAACTGCCGGACTCGAAAGAAATCACTGATAATAATGGCCCTTTTTTCTCTTTCAACTGCTGAATACAACAAGTATTTCGTAACGCACGCGCGCGCGGCATATTATTATTATTATAACCTGCGCACACCGCAGTAGCTTGCAAGAATGCGATATATCAACGCGCGCGCGCACAGAGCGCGAGATTCCGGAACAATGAAACCTGTTTTATTGCGCCCGGACTAAAAGCGCGTATAATGCAGTTATGCCAATATGACTATGCAATCGTCTGTTTTATCCGCGCTCGGAATCTCGACATCGCACGTTGCAGTGTAGATGAAAAAAAATGCCTTATACCCCGCTCTCTTGTCCCGCGCCGTAGTGCTTCCAGTATCCGGGCGGCGATAGACTGCACGGACTGGAGGTGGCCGAGTTCCTCTGCTGTTGGAAGTTCGATGGCGTTTGCTGGAGTCTGTGGAGCGGCGGCGAGGACTTTCTGCTGGCGAATCGCGCGATAGCCGCCTGTAGTTCTGCGTTGCGCTTCGCGTCGATGCCGATGTCACTCAGCTTGAAATTCACCTGGTTCATCTTGAAGTCGGCGTTGTTCTTGAAGCTGCGATGCATCTTGTCTCCGAGTTTCTACTTTCTCGCTGTACAGACGCGCCTTTAAGGCATTTTCACGCAGCGCAGGCGTCAGCTCGGAATCGATCGCCGGCACTTTAATCGCGATCTCGCGGTCGCGTGCCTATGACGATCGATATCGGCCGATCTCTCGCTGCCTTGACACGCTTGTCCGCGCTCGCTCGAACCAGTATATATATATATGCATATAAGAATCCGACCGTGTTCCGTGTGTGTGTGTATATGCGCACTGTATACACTCGATCTACTTCACTTTCAACGTACTGCGCCGAACTGACAGTTCGAAGGAAATAATTCACTCGATACCCGTTCAGCTGGTCGATATTAAAGAGCCTGCGCGAGTCGAGGGCTATTGTTGCTCTCGTGTATACGGGGGCACTGCTGCTCTACTCGCGGGGTCCAGCGCGACTGCACTCCCCACCAGCGGTGAGATAGAGAGAGAGCGAGACTGTGTTGCAGCGCGGTTTCTATTCCCCACCGTCGCGAGACTCTCCCTCCAGACGGGCTTCTTTTGACCCTTTTACACTCATGCTGCTCTTATCGCAACGATTTCCCGATGCCGTTCAACCGATCGAGGTTAGGGTTGAGCGATCGGTGGGCATGACACGCTGCGCTGCTACTGACAATGCCGCACTTTTCTCGGGAGGAGAGACAGGAGCCAATTACGCGCGACTCGCGTTTTGAAATAGTTGGGGATTTTTGAGACGGAGAGCATTGTTTGACGAGCCTCTGCGTGTTGTGCAAGGAATGCATTGCGCTGATGGATCTTATCCGCGTTCGTTAATTATAACGATTTTTTGGTTCAGATCAGTATATTTATGACAATACGTTGCAATTAGCATACAAGCTCATACTTATTATTATATTAAGCGTAGACGCCGTGTGTATATATAATATGTGCGTCGCAGTGCGCGGTTTTAGAAAGGACATTTATCTTCCCGCGTGTATTCGACTTCCTCTTTTGCTCTGCAGCGCAATTTTTCTCTTTATCTCGCTCGAGTGTCCGCGCACTCTTGTCGCTTTGTTCGCATTTTGCTACTCTCCATCGTTACGCTTCCTCTCGCTTCTTATGTATCATCGTGCTGCATATACGCACATTTCGAATCGATACTTGTGCGACAAATATACTATTATATCACAGCCATCATCATCAGCACAATAGTTCGTAACAATGTGACAAGACAAACGATCGACTCATTCACCTCGTCCTTTGCAAAGGACTCCAACAGGCTGTATATACCGTACACGACCCGGTTTAGCAACTCCACGCGGCTGGTCGTCTCCTGCGCGGCTATCGCATCAACAGCAGCGTGGGCCTAGACCTTTCGAGTTATATGCCCTTCTCTTCTCCGCCGTAGAGAGCGACCGCCGCCGAGCGAGACCAACTGGCGACGAAACCCTTTTACGCTGTCGCCGCTGCGCTGATGCAGCTTGCCGTGCGGTTAACGAGCCGAAGAAACTTTTTTGTCATATCGGAATGAAATTGAGAGTACATTGCGCGAGACCGAGTTGGTATTTGCGATTTAATTCGGTTTTCTGAGAACTGCGACGCGGCTTCGGGGAATCATATTACGTGTATATTGCTGCGCCTCATTGTGTCGATGCGCACGCGAGAGCGGGAATCAATGTAGAAGGTATAAATCAATTGGTATATAAAGCGTATATATTATATTTTCAACTAAATTCCACTTTGAATAATGATCGCGCTTGCTGTAACGGAGACGCGATGATTAATTGTTGTTTATCTTGCTGCGCTCCCAGTAGTAGGTTATAGCGATAATGGAGTTATTCACATTTACGCGGAGAGCTGCACACTCCCTGTGAACGTTGTGTAGCTATTTTAGTTTTGTTTTCCATGTGGTGGAAAGCGCGACACACGGTTCGAAAGTAATATTTTTAATTATATATAAAATTAATTATACATATATCTCGATTATGCGGCTCAATGAAAGACAAAAAAAATAGATAATAGAGAAGGGCAGAAGCTTTGATGCGCGGCATCCGGTAGCGCAGTATAAAAGATCTTAAATCCACTCGTAAAACTATAGCTCTGATCCAGAAGCAGCACATAGGTACATATATATAACACAAACAATTCCAGGCTGCATCTCTCATCTTCGTATATATACATATATACGCGTGCGTTATATAGCCCCGGTGACGCCCTGCAAGAGCCCCGCGCGTACGTCGTCGAGAGAAAGGCGAGACCTATAAGTATATAGCTATATGCCTACAGGCGCGCACGCGCGATATATAACTCGCAGAGCTCTCCGCGAAACGAGCGGCTCGTCGCGCATTGTGCAGTCTCTCGTTATGTCTAAACGCACGCGGGGACGGATAAATACGCTCCGCTTCCTCAGCCAATCACTTATATATATACACGCGCGCGGGTTGCGACACACGAGAGAGCGAGTTTACCTTGCGCAGCACTGACACCCCGACGTCGATATTATTACGAGCGTTATTACGCTATAGCCTAGCCAGCAGCTCAGCTCTCGCCTGGCATTTTATCTGATGAATCCACGCGCGTGAATAATATCGAGACGCGGCTCGATATATAGATATAACAACCACAACAACAACAATAATAATAATAGTCGATCTGAGATATATCGGCTGACGCAGGCGATTATCAATCTTGGATTATTTTTCAAAATCCCTGTGCGTTACATTGCATACAATGGGTGATTCCGAAAACGCGAAGCTGACCTGCGTAAAAACTCGTGTATACATATCGGTATGCGGCAGCCACAGCGTTGCGTAATCGTCGTTTTCCGCGTGCGTTGATCGATTGGCTCGTACCTACGTTGCGAAATTACGCTATGGAATCCTTTTGGATTATGTGCAACGTGTAACGTCTCACGTTGAGGGTTTCGTGGAAGATCGCGAAGATGACAAATTGTTAGCGCTTGTTGTTGTGTGTGTGTGTGTGTGTGTGTTCAAGTTGCTTACTTACATTTTCTATATATACAATGAATTTTAGATTATAAGGTAATACCCCCATAGCTGTAGCGGTGAAAAATGCTTGATGTGTATAATATATATACATATATACACACACACACATAAATGTAATGAAGATTCTTTGCGATATATGAGAATTATATTATGTAGGTATACTTAATTATATTCTACATCGATGACTGACCTTGTTTGAGATTTTCATCATCAAAAAAAGGTGCTGTAATGATTGCGTAAGGTATAAACCGAACGGATTCGATCAAAAAAAGGCTCCTAAACGGTTCATCGTGAAATGATTATAGGTTTATTAAAAAGATAATCGGTCCCATTAAAGCCATCCATTGAAAGTCGAGTTCCGTTTGGCTTTAGTCTGTATAGGTAGAGCGCAGCGTGAAATTAATCGACCTCACAAGAAGTTGCGTTTGCCGACGATAAGAATTTTCAATTTGAGATTCCGACTGTCGTCGTGGGTTCCAGGAAGCACATATTTTAATCGCGAATCGAGCGTCCCACGTTATCTCGATTCTATAATCACTCGACTAATCGCTTTTTCTGCAACGCTTGTGTTTTCTTTCGCTTGCGAGGGTCAAGGACCTTCGGCGATTAACTTGGTTGTTAAGGTTTTTCCAGCCGCAATTGACGAGGCTTTTTTCGACGCCCCCTTCGAGGCTTATATACTCGCTACTTTCTTACCCTTTGTGGCTGGCTTCCCAGTAGTACTTCATTATTTATGAAGTTTTTCCGTCTGCTGCTTTTAGATTTCTTCAAGTTGAAGTTAAAGCAGTGAACAAGTACTTGGAAATTTTCATGAAAGAGCTAATGAAAATTAAAAAGCTTGTAGGATTCTTATATACTTTTGCATTCTTTGAGAATTGAAGAACATGTAATATAATATATATAGCTATGAACTATTCTACAAAATTCTTCGTAGATAAGCGCGAGAGAAGCAGCTGAATTAAATACATAGATATATTGATTTTCAACTACTTGCCTACCCGAAATATTTAAATCTATATCTTTGACAAAATTTTCTTGGAAGCTATATATGCTCTATTATATATAGAGCTAGTGAAGGAATAATTGTAAAACTCATTTTTTACACTGCTATCGACTCTGCTTTCCACGTGCGCTATCTATAGGAGAGATAAACTTTCGTTTACGTATTATCGATTCATTTATAGTAAAACTAAATACGGATAAGATAACCGTCACACGAGAATGTTTGAAAAATAGCGAGTTTGTTATATAGATAAAGCGTAAGAATAATTGCATATAGGTGAACTTTGAGGAATAATCGATATATGCAGAATCATTCACGCTCGAGTAAACACAATCACCCTATATTATCTCCTAGAAAATGATTGCAGGATCCAATGCACACGAATCCGATTCAAAACAGCCATCAAGGCATCACGTCCAATAATTCATTCGATCTCTCTAAGCTAAAAACGCCGGTATACAACAGCCGAGGCGATCATCCACCTTCACGAAGATTACTCGGCTTTTCATCGGTTCAGCGTCGACATAGACCTGCCATCTCGCGCGCTTTTAACCGTGTATGTGTATAATGCGACGGTAAGCACCGGGGCTTTGCTTGGATTAGGGCAGATCGTCGCGCGCGCGCGCGCGCGAGATGTGTATGCACTTTTTCATTCGTTACATATTCGCGTCTTTTTTCGTTATACACACACACACACATACGTCGTATACGCATTAGCGTCTCCCCCTCAATTTCCCGTTCTTTGACGGGCGTAACTTTCGCCCGTATAAATATGGAGTTCGAGCGAATTCCCGAAAATAAATCGGCTTTTCGGAAAGCTTTACATCGAGCGGAGGGCGTATATTTGTAGGGGATTTGAGCGTGGGGACGGATGGAGTATATACTGCGTTGCTTCGAATGACCCGAGAGCGGATTCAATAGGGATTCATCTCTTCGTGTATAAGCGTTTGTTTGTTTGTTTGTGCGCATGGGCTAATTCTTACAAATCGTTGCTGAGGATATACGAAAGATGCACGTACGTCTTTGAACGTTAATTCGAATAAAAAAAAATTTGTAACCCAAATGCCATCGAAAAACTTGTTAATCTTGTCCGACTAATATTGTAACGTCCAACTCGTCCAGCCCTGAGTGAGAACACGCGCATGTAGAAAAAGTGGTAGCCCGACAACGCCGACGACGACGACGTGCAACAGGTAGCGCCCAACTGGCCGCATGCTGCTGCACGTACAACCTCCCTTGAGGCACACCGTGACCTATAGCGATTGCTAAGGTTATTATTATAATTTTTTTTTTAATACTAGCTACGTCAGAGTCAGTGTGGCGGCGATAAGGAATAATAGATACAGATTGTAATACTCGAAGCACTTTTTCCCTTCTCATTTTCGCAGCGACTCATCTCGCTTCCACGCAGCTAATAAGTCTGTCGCTCGTGAAGAGCCGCGCGCTCGGGCTTTCAATCACGTATCGTCAGGTGAATCTCAGCTCGCAAGCGCAGCACAATATCGCTCGTCCGAAACGAGCGATTCAGAGATTGTATGATTGAGACTCGCGCTCGGCGTAATATGCTACTACCTCGTATATATATATATATACACCATCACCTGCTTATCTCGCGCGCACCGGCCGTTACGAACTTTTCGCGCGCGCGCGGGGTATATGAATGAACGATGCCTCGTCGGGCCATTTTCATTTAACGATCGCGCGCTGAAAAAGGCACGCTTGTGATTTATGTAAAGTCGTTAGAGAGCTGCATCTTGCGCGTGCGTTTTAGCCGGATGTAATGGGGGAAATAAAATCGCGCGTTGTGCTTCGTTAAGCCATCGTCTTTTTTTGTGTGCAGTCGCCCTATACAATATATACATATGTGTATAGTTACAAAAAATCGGGAATTTGGAAAGCTGAACGGCATTCTTCGCAGCTCGAGCGTTCCCGCGAGACGGGAAAACAGCGTTGTTTTGAAGGACTAATATTCTCGCGGTATACGAGGCGTATAAACGCAGAGGAGACTACGTGCTCCTACGGCTATATGCGGGGGGGGGGGGGGGGCACTCCTCGGCCTGGCGACATACAGGCTGCTCCGGTCGCCGGCTTGGGAGGAAGTGGGAGGGGAGAGAAGCTGGCATATAGGTATCGAGTGCGCGCGTGGAATACCAAACGCTCGCGCGCGCGCGCGCACTGCAAAGCGGCGTGGGCAGTTTTGCTCTCGACATTTTTGCTTTTGCTCGCTCGCTTCCACGTATCCTTAATCATTCCAGCCGACTGTGTAATCTGCGTATTATCGTTTTTCCAGCGCGATATAGCCGAGGAATGCGCGCTCTTTGATCCATCTCGCTCTCGTATTATATAGATGCGTATCTGAAGAATGGTCTGCCTCTTATTCGGTAATATACAAAACGACGACGAGAGCTACACGTGGGACGATTTTCCTCGTTTCTGAAAAGAGAGCAGATCACGTACGCCTGATGGTGTGTAACGAATATAGTTCTAATCGAGAACTACGTATATACAGGTAAAGCCGATAAAAAAAAAGGTATCTATATCGATGGGTGCCCACACGTCTGCGCGGTTGAAAACGCGCACCGTAGTGTGTGCGTATAGAGCTGGAGAGCCCCCACGTATAGCATAACACGCCACCGACGCCGGCGTGTTGCGGAGAGAGGAAAGGAAACGGAGGCTGCGAGCGCGAGGTGAAGGGGTTAGAGCGGGGAACCCGTATATACACGGCGTCGAGCTACCGAGTACGAGAGAAGGAGCGTAAACTGGCCAGACTGCCTGCCGCCGCGCCTTCGAACCCGGTACACACACACACGCACACGCGCGCGCGCACACACCTACATATATCGGTATATGTATATGGGAGAGCGATAGGAGTATAGAGAGAGAGAGAGAGAACAAAGGAGGCGATGCATCGATGCCTGTTGTACCGCCTTCGATGCGTACAGACACTATGTAAAAGAGGAATATCCTTACTCTCTATACTCGGATGATATGCGCAAGAAGCTAAATTCGTTTATTTTTCGGCGCGCGGCCGAGGTACAGACTCGGAAAATCCATTATGAAGAGAAAGGATCGACTTTTCTCTCGTCTCGTCCTCGCAAGGGAGAAAGCTCCGTAGTAGGTATTATATACTGCAGATGCATTATTGTATATAATAGCAAACGGCTTTTCCTCCCGGGTTCACGCCGCTGCTTAATGGAGAAACGTAACAGGGTATTTCACGCGCTTTGATAACGCCGGGAGTACGACGACGACGATGCGGCCTTTGTTTTTTCATTCCGCCTCGTTCAAGTTTCTTCGACTGTGAAATTGCACTTTTTAAAATAATACACGGCCGGCCCCCCATTATGGCTTTAATTATATCGTGTATTATACATGAGACAGGCTTGATTTTAATTGTGCGCAGATGCGGCTGTATATTATATATGCTCGATTGTATAAATACAAAAGTTTGTTCAAAAGTATGTAATAATATATATTCTCTACACTTGGAAAGCTTATCATTCAATATTCCAGCAGAGCATAGAGTATTGAATCTAACGGGTAAAACGAGGAGAGAAAAACACGGCTCAAGTTAAATCGAATTCTCGCGCAGTATCTCGTCCACGGTCGCGCAGCTCTCTCTCTCTCTCTCTCTCTCTCTCTCTCTCTCTCTCTCTCTCTCTTTCTTTCTCTCTCGATCCGACGTCTTTGTCACGGAGCTCCGGAGACAGAGCCGTGCGCTCTGCAGCCCAGGCTCTTTCTCGCGTGACGCGACTCAAAAGAGAAGAAAAGTAGAAAGGGGGAGAGAGAGAGAGAGAGAGAGAGAGAGAGAGAGAGAGAGAGAGAGAGAGAGAGAGAGAGAGAGAGAGAGAGAGAGAGAGAAAAGGAAGACTTGCACGACTCCGACGGATAGACGCAATTTATTCCACCGGCGCGAAGGTCCCAAAATTGTAAATGGAATGGACTTGTAAGGATCGCGATCCCGAGGACGTGGATTAATGGAATTCATGGGGCTGGAGAAAAAAGACGCGAATTCATATCGGCAAGCGATGCAACGCGTATACGAGGTTATCATCGCGGAGAAAACGAAGTAAGTGGGACACGCGTGATTTTATGCTTGTGCATGTCGTTGTAATTGCGCGTTTTAGAAAATTTCGGTGAAGCGAATTTGGAGAGAATAATTGGTCTCGCGATGTATAACGAGGGCGAGTCGCGGTCTATTCATGGGTTAATTAAAATAACCGAGGATATGGAGTATATAAAGAAAGTTGTAAATTCAATTATTCCCGTTCGCTTGCGCGCGTATATAGACTGTGTTTAAGGCGATGTGAAAGTTGTCCAGCTTACGGGACTATAGTTAAAAAAATTGTCTAGTGGGTCTAATCAGTATCGTTTTTGCGTTCTTCAAATTCGTGAAGAAATGAATCTTAAAAGTATACCTATTTAAACACGAAAGCCTGTTTGTACTTTGGGACGATAATTGAAACGAATTATACGCATATAACGGCTCGACAAAAGCTCAACGTGTTCTCGAACTGCCCAAGATACTTGCGCGAGTGCAGCTTCTCGATTATTAATTGGTACACGACTACATTAACCGGTTCATTACAGCCGGGGACAGCACTGCAAGGCCGCGCGAGGAAAGCTATTCGCGCGCGCGCGACATATGTATATATATATTATAACGTGGAAATAACGCGAAGAGAATTTCGCAGGCACTCGGTGTTAGAAAGTCGAATGAATTAAGGCCCGAACCGCCTGAATATTAGTCACTGCCTACGCGCAAATCTATATAGCTGTGTGTATATATATCGCGTGTACGCATATATAGCCCTTGTAAAAAGCTGCTGCCACCGGGAATGCTGCATTAACGTAGCTACCATACCGTTCGAAAACAATCGCGCTTACATAATCGTGCCACGCGATGCGTTTTATATCGGGCGTATAGAGAAAGCCGGAGGCGGTTTTGTTGCTTCGATATTTTTTCTCGACTGGATCTCGGTGCGATGCCGCATTTTTTATTATGTACGTATGCGTACGCGTTGCACCAATTTGTCCGCCGAGTCTTGTTATTTACGATGACGACGGCTTTGGGGGCATGTATAGGTATATGTGTTTACCTCGCTGGAGATCGAGAGTCCGACTAGCGGCGAGATGAAAGTAGATCGGCTACTCACCTGAAACAAAGAGACAAACCATTCCACAATTAGTATTCGGTGAATTTCAATTATAATTAAATTGTCGGTTATATGTATTACGCACTGTTTCATTTCGTTGCATTTTATTGGGCGA
This sequence comes from Muscidifurax raptorellus, assembly GCA_020010945.3. Lineage (NCBI taxonomy): Eukaryota > Metazoa > Arthropoda > Insecta > Hymenoptera > Pteromalidae > Muscidifurax > Muscidifurax raptorellus. The sequence goes on from CM052078.1 coordinate 26,883,615, forward strand.
TATTATTTACATAAGAAAATTATCTGAGGACAAATTGCCATACGGCCATAAAATGCTCGTAGGATATCTCGCGTGGCTTATTCGCGTGAAAGAGCAATAAATCGCGTCGACCGATACTTTTTGTTTTCGCGTCGCTCAATCGAGGAGTTTTCATCATTATATCAACGCAGCCTGGCAAACTTATTGCCAGTTGATTGAAAGAAGCGTACAGTGCGGTTATTTATACTCCGGGATGTATCCCGCGGCTAATGGACTGTACTTTTACTATAAATTTACTCGAGAGAAAAAAGTTTCATTACCTTAAAATTGCTTTATTCAATTTTCTATATTATAGAGACTTTCGAAAGGCTGGATGTATGGAATTTTATTCACTAAGTATTATACGGAAAGAAACGAACATATGCAAATAAAGCCAAACGCTGCAGTCTACCGACGAATACAAAATAAACTCCCGCCACAGGCTCGGGAGCAAGCGAACGCATAGGGAAGAAAAGGCAAAGAGAACAACAACGCTGCAAAGATCTCGGGCAAAAATGCTCGCCCCGCGAGACAAAAGTGCGCGGGCGCGTGCGTCAGTGTATATATATAACGGCGCGCGAGCTTTGTTCCCCCGCGTATAATCTCGCGCGCACGCACTTCCCTCATTGTGTATTATAGCCGCGCGGTCCGCTTCCACGTTCCGTTTGACACTTTTATCAGCGGCTTTTCCACAAAGCGCACGGGGGTGCGGCCTTTCTTTTCTTTCTCTATATGCGGTCTGTTGCTGCGCTGAATATATATATGTATAGCAATACAGCCGCGCGAGTGAATTAAGAACGACGACACGCGGCGAGCTCTGGAATACAAAGGGATCGTGAGCGATGAAAAGGGCAATGTGCTTTTATACACGATATACACATAGCTAAAACACGTTTACACCTCTGATAGATTAATTTACACGACTCGCGAATCCTTTCTCCGCAGCGACTTTCGTGCTCGTCTCGTCACTGATGTATAGCGCATTCCTCTGTATACTTACGCGCGCACGTCGAACTGCTCTCGAGCTTTTTCGCCTCCTGCGTTTTTTCACGCTTACTCGCGCGTGCGCGCGCGCGCAAGAAAGAGATATAGAAGAGCGTCGCCGCCGCAGCGCACAGTTTATCACCGCGCGAGAAGTGCCGGTGAATTATTTCGCCGATAAATATCGGCGCCGTAAATCAGAGCCGCCGCCGCGAGAGAGAAAGAGAGAGAGAGAGAGAGACACGCGTTGTCGCTCGTCGCGCTAAACGCATCGCTCGGGAATTACAAGCTGAAATCTCGCTCTGTCCAGTGTTTATTGCGATAGGCGTAGTGGTGTTGCTCGCAGTTATCGGAAAAATCATTACTGAGCACGCTGCACCTACTTTCAGCCAGTGTCTTTATTATAGACGATAATTTTTGAGGATATAGGATTTCATCACACAAGACTTATCGCTGTACATAATGTATATTGGCATATATATGGAGAGAATTGTAGACTTATAAAAGCCGCAAATAATGCAAAAAGTGTAAAAACTAGTATTTCTATAGATTTAATTTAATAGATATTCATATATCAACTTTATACTCTTGAAATCATTGTGTATAGTAATTTTTATTACTGCGGGCGTATGGATTTTTATTCGAACTTAATCTTTTCGTTTATTTACAATATATAAAGACCACGGGGTCAATATTACGGCTTCAGTCTTAATTAACCACATTAAGGCATACAATATGTATAAGTATATACAATGATTACAGCGCGCACTCATTTGTTTTGCTCGGAGTAGCGGGCAATCAATAAACGGCCATTCATTATTACTCCCGCTGCTGGCGGCGTAATCAGTTAACAACGAAATAATAACGGCGCCTAATGCGGAACATACGCGAGGACGACTGCACACGAGTTATATTGTTTACAATAAATCTGGATATTCGCGCAGAACGAGTTATCGAGAGACTGCCGTATTCCGATGGACCACCGGCACTTGTGTGTATATATAAATATATACTCATAGCTGACGCACTCTCTGATGGACAGATAATGCAGTGCCGCTGGAGAGGGAAAAAGGATAATAGGACGCGCGGCTAGCGATCGGATTAGCCTCACTTTTTTCCTCTCTATAATTTGCGTTTACCGATGCGGCGATTTACTTTTAAGGCGATTATTGCCGGCCGTTTGTGGAACGTCGATAAATTTTGCCGGATAAAAGTATCTTAATCGCTGCGCTGCTGTGTGCCGGGACAAAAGAATGTCATTTCGTCATCGCGACTGCAGCGTTCTTTTTTTTATAAGCACGCGCGCCGACAAGTATAATTATTTACTATAAATTTCGCAAGCGCGGGGCATTCTCGATTCGCTTTATTACGAGCGATAAATTACAGAGGGCCGCGGAAGGATACCTCAGAAGTGGAAAACGCGTCGCTCGGTATATAGAGAAAAGCGTGTCCTCGCGTGAGCGCCGAAGAAAAAAAAGCGATTTTCCTTTCGCGCATAAAGCAGCAAGGCCGCGTTCAATCTTCTTCTTAGATTTGATTTCCTTGAAGTCCCTCATTCGATTCTCCTAAAGCAGAAGGAAAAGGCATTTTTCTCACGCGAGAGTCCCTCTCTATTATTTCCAGAGAGCACGACGGCCTTCCCGGCTTCGATCCGAGACCGTATAGACCGCGCGGAGGAGAGTTTTGAGGCGCGGAACGTCTTATACTGCCCTTCCAGCACACATACACACACACACACACATACTCGTCGTCAGGGTCCCTCGAGAACACTGGGAACGTTGTTTGCTAAATACGCTGTGTATAGGGACTTTACGACTTTGGTTTATGGGCTCTTCCGAGAGCGTGTCTGCTTCTTCTTCTTTTTTGGTCGGAATTTCTTCCTCGAAACATATATATATAAGCCTTTTGATATAATATTCGCGTGTTACCATTTTACGATTGATTCATTATACGGGGCGACTCAAAAACGATATTATACGTCGATCCAGTCGCGTAAAACACATCTCGAGAACTACTTGCACTACGCAGGATTCTTGTTAACCCTGAACGAAGCACCTCGAACGGAACCGCTCGAAGAACACAAAATATATATTACACTCGCGTCTAGAAAAATCTCATCGCGCACGTCCATATACAACTAATAACCATTGCTCGTCGTAGATACTTAAACGTATACACATGTACAATACTAACACACACACACATACACCACAGTGTCTCCTTGTCATCGGCACGCACAGGCTAGTTTTTCCGGGCAGCTCGACGACAGTTCCATTTTCGTCGCGCACTCGCGCGCGAATATGGCTCGCGAAGATCGCGAATGAATCTTTCATCGCACGCGGCGACTGTCTCGACCCTGACTCGTGCGCGCACACACATGTATATAGTACGCATGAGTTTACCAACCGGCAGTAAATCAACCGCAGAGACTGTATAGCGGAACGTCTTTTTCTATACTACCCCCACATCGCCGTCTTGAAATAGAGCCTTTGATTTTTATTTTTTTTTCGTCGCTGCATCGCGGGGTGCTTACGCTGTGGACCACGAACGCACGGATAAACAAGCGCGCATGGGACGTCAATTAAATTTCTTCTGCAGCGTTTACACGATGAAATTTATATAAGGCTGCAGCGGAAAATTGGCAAGTCGAGCGCAGTTTTGTAAACATATATATATAAGGATTCGCTGAGACGTGACTTTTTGTCGGATGAGGTATAGGGGGGGATTAAACGTCGCTTCGCGGAGCGGACGTATACGTTAATGCTGTTTCAATTAGGAGGCTCTGAAAAATTGTGACAAAAACTGTAAGAAGATTATATGGCTCGATAGCTCGCTCGCAGGAGAAACGGGTTCCGTATAAGGTTTAGCCTGCTTTATGAATATAATCCAGTCAATATAGCGCTCATCTCGGCGTGAAATCAATCGTCGAGAAAGAGTGTAATAACGAATATAATAATAACGAAGGCAAAATTGGCTTATACCGCACGAAATTTTTCACGGCAACTTTGTCAATTCCGACCAATAAAAAAAATAAAAAAATGGGAGTGAAGCACGAGAGCGCTCTCGCGAAAGCCGAGTTATCGATTCGTTTTTCGGAGCTCTCCTCGGTGCTTTTCAATAAAGCCGCTAATATCGAAGCGCTCGCCGGTGGCGGCCCCTCTCGCCCGCGCGCGCGGCCAGCGCTATAAATCTTGAAAAGTTGAAGCTACACCGCGACCGGTGACGCACTGCCGGTGGGATTTAATTAAATTGAAGTTGAAAATTAACGCGGGACCGGCGCAACGATGGATTCGGCTCGCTTTCGGCAAAGTTTGTCGGGCGAAAAGTCAGCCAAACTGCATCGCGGCCGCCGCTATTCGAAGCGTCGTCACACTTTTCGGAATTAAAGAAGCGATCTATTTACCAACGGGTAGTTATATAATTAGCGGCAAAAAGTTGATTGATGGTACGGTTGAATTATTCAGGTTAGCGTTTGATCCAACTACAGCACTCGGTGTCTCGTCTCGGACAATTCACCGCAGATACTGCAGCTGTCAACCCACATGAGCGGTTGATTTCAGGACCCCTACGCAATTCATCACGATAATTTTCAACCATTCGTCGCAAACTCGAAACTTCGCTTGAACCAATCGTCCTCCTCGCAGGTATACCGAGGTTACATTAGGCGCTGAGGAGTGGGGCTAGCCGACCGCTATATATACGGATCGAGCAGAAATTTCACCACTTGCGGGAGAGGAGTAGTTGCAAAAATTGCCACTAGAGCGGCGTTACGGTCGGCGCGCGCTGTTCAAATACGCGGAAAGAATTGAAAAAGAAAAACTGTACACCCGCGCACATTTAAAATGTTAGAGATCTAATCTACGAGTGGCTATTACGATATGCAGACACGCACGACAAACATTCTATCGATATCTCATAATAATTCCCTGCTCTCGTATCGATAACTCGATCCATACGCTGCAATCGCGCACAAACACACACATGCGTACACTTATAGACGCGATCAATCTTATACTCAAAGCCGCAATAAACACGCGAGCTGTACACGTTCCGAGCGCCTGTTTGCCAGCCGTTTATAATTATCCGCCCACGCGTCGACGGTAGCGATCGCGAAAAGTGCCATCGTCACCGCGGCAGCGAGACAACACGATAAAGCAGACACACACACACACACACACACATATATATATATGTAGCGGCGGGGGGATGTGATGATGAATAAGACGGCGGCGGCGAGCAAAGTTCTTATCTCTTGAGCCATTGTATTGACTTACGTCGCGTGTGCGACGCGGGCGACGACGGCAGATTCACGCGGTGATGAGCCTGCATTCTGGTTATTAGGCACTTGACTTGGTTTCGAGTGACTATGTATACTGCGACATTGTTGGCGCATTATGTCACCCGCGCGCGCAAAAGGGACTACTGCGCGCTCTTTTCTTCCCTACCCCTCCCCCCTTCATACCGACCCGCTGACTCGACTGTTGCTGTATTTATATACATGCATATAATAATGCGCAGAAGCGTCGGTTGGTGTGGATTATATATACATAGGTATAAAGATATAGATCGAGAGCGAGGTTATTATCGAGAATCCCGATTATCTCAAACTGGCTCGCGCGAGCGTATTTTTTCCTTAACCGGCCAATGGCGAGTGAGCGATACGCCAACCCGATTAAATTAGTCATAGAGAGTTGACGCGCGCGCGCGCCGGAAGAATCGACGTGGATTCGAGCGCGAAAAAAGGACAACGCGGAAATCTGGATTGGCTTGCTGTACGTCATAAGTCAGGACGACGCGTTTTATTCGATTTTAATCAGAGGCTGATTAAATGCCTAATCGAATTGCTCCGTGTGCAAAATTCTCTATATAGCTCGAGGTCGTGTATAATAAACGAATCGATGTATTGAATTTGTCGAAGAAGCAATTTTTGTTATAAGCGAATATGGAGCGCGTTATCGGGGCTACATATGTATGTATATAGCAAATGTATAACGAGATAAATCATAATTCCATCATCCTCTCTCCCGTACGCTTTTTAATCCTCTTGACACATAACAAAGTGGAAAATCAATAGACGCGACGGAGGAAGGGGCAGGCTAGAGCGCGGCGGCACATAATGCCGTGAGTTGATAAAACTTTAAACTGGCTATATAAGCCGTGCCGACCCCTAATGGATTGTGTATAAGGAAGAAAAAGCGTTCTCGCGCGGTGCCGACAATGGACATAATCGCAAGGCAATAATAACGCCGCCGACTGTTTATCAGGCCGATTATATCGCTCTTTCATGTTGAGTTTCCGCAAGGAATCCGAGGGAAAGTGCCTCGAGTTTCATTGTAATTGGGGGCGATTCATAAATTTATCACGAGCTGCTGCTGCTGTATATACTCTCCCCTCCACGGAACAACCATTTATCCTGGGCTCTGTCCATTTTTCTCTTTGATGTGCCATCAAAGCGCGAAAACGCTCCCTTCGGAGGGTAGACCGCCGAGGCTTCCGTTGTTTGGTAACAGATCATATATCTATATATATTATTCCAACACGCTTTTCCGGCCAACCGTATTAATTTTTATTGCTTTGTTTGCGAGAGCTCAGTCAGCTGTCGATGCGAGCACGGTTATAACAGCAACAAATATAAGATAAAAGTGTGGGCAAAATCCTCGGAGAATAATAATAAAAAAAAATTCCAACCGCACTTTCCAAGCTCTCTCGAAAAGTTTTGGGAAAAGCCGCGAGCGCGTCTGCGAATCCTGCAGCTCTCGGGGCGTTCGCGCCACACCTCCACACACGAGAGGCCAACAGGAAAGGGGCTGAATCGCTGCGGTGCAAGTTCGACACATTAAAAATTTAATAACTCGCCGGTCCCCGCCGCTAACCCGATGAGTGTATATATAACACACTCGAGAGGATCGGAATCTTCTAAATCCAGCGAACCCCCGAGCACTTGATGGCCCGCGTGGCTCTCATCGGCCCGTGTTTCGAAGCTTCTTCTTTATGACCTCGGGGGCTTCTTGCTGCTGCTTCGCTTTTTTTGTTTTGTTTTGTTTGGAGCCTGTGCAGTAGCGCTTTTTTTCTCGACTCTTCTCGTCGACGCGCTATACTTTACGAAGATCGCTTTCTTTCTGCCGATATATCGCTGCAGCAGTCGATATCCTCGAGAGAGCGCAAATTCTCTTCCAGCGAGTGAGAGTGGACTTTAATTGACTTTGAAAGCGACGGGGACCGAAAGTTTTTTTTCAGATCATGATGTATGTGGATAGCGTTTTAATGCGACAGCACTTATACTTGTAATATTGCATTTATAAGCGCCGCTAAAAACGCGCTTGTGCATATACATATTCGAAAGAATTATACACATCAGCTTTTTTCGCCAAACTCGTCCGATGTTCCTTTTGACGCTTTCTGTCACTCCCACGCCAGAAGGCTCTCACTCACACACACACACAGTCTGGAGATAAAGATCGCGGTCTCCCGTTAACTTAGAAACTCGCCGAAGGAGGAGGTAATTTTCGCGCGCTCGGCCCTCCGTATAATCTCAAATATAAATTACGAGAAGCACTTAAGCCTCTTTTAAATTAAATTATCGAGATTTATACGCATCCAATTAAAATTTAGCCGGAGGTGCAGGCGTCGCGGCTGTAACAATCCCAGCGTCGACGTCTCTCCCCGCGACGATGCTATTTTTTAATCACCAGTGTAAATCAGCGGTTACGACACTTTTCGCGTAGGCGGCTTAATAAATCTTATATGGAGATTATAACGCATTTCAGAGTGGCATATTCGATTTCTCGATCGGAGAAAAATGTTCGCGCGTGTGCAGTGTAGCTGGTTATCGGATAGCTTTGTTGACAATATAAAGGTATACACTTTTGACATTAAGATCTCGATACTGAAACATGCGATATCTCCTACTCGAGTCTCGAAAATTCCCCGAAACCCAAACAACGAAAGATATTTTCGGAGTAACTCGCTCGTGTCCTGCACGGGCGTGAAATTATCTCCTCCGCCGCTGATCTCACCCGCGCGCGAATAGCCCCGTAAATAGCAATAAAGCCCCGGAGAGCGAGACGGAGAAAAGTCCGTCGAAAGAAAAAGGGCAGTATATAGTTTCGGAAGTCGAAATTACGAGAGGAGCGCCGGCCGATACGAAGGCCAGTCTTTGTTCCGTATCCCCCCTTTTCTCTCTCTCTCTCTCTCTCTCTCTTCTGTGTATAACGACGCGTCGACGGCAATGATTTCACGTATATATAGCGCGGCTCTCCCGAGTGCGGCGGCGTCGCCTTGCGCGCGATAATCTCCGGGCGTCAATAAACGCGCCGGAGATCCGATCGATAAGCTGGCCATACGCGTGGCGGCGGCGCGCGCCTTACGAAGGAGCGGGAAATTATCGACTTTGATTGCGACGAACGTCGATGATAAGCCTTGTATGCTGCTCGTCGTGTGTAATTCAGGTAGATCTCTGTCGTCGATCCAGTTTTTTGTTAGGCGATGTATACTCTCTGGAAATTGTGTTTAATACGACGCGCTGCGCCCGGGATATATATTTAAGCTTGGATGATTAGATAACGTGGTTGAGCGACGTATGATGATAAACGATCGGTGGATTGAATGTTGCAAAAACCATTTGTGTAATGCAATAAATGTTCGATTTATCTTGATGAATTCTGTGCGACTGTGATCTCCTATACACAATACAACAGACGGAGCAATAAAGACCCACATAATGATAATCTTTCTCCGGAGTCGTATAATGTTGTATAACGTTTCTAGCTAATGTTCCGACTTTCATAAATCGCAGATTACAAAGTGTAAGCGTAATCCGCAGTTTACAGGGAAAATCGTATAACTATATATAGTATACAGCGTCGAGCCGATCACTGCTGGCACAGCCCTTATAGAAAGGCGCCGAAAACTGCTCCTCTCCCATAACACACTGCTCTGCATGCTGCCCGTAAAAACGTTAATACCAAAAACGTATTGCGGGCAATGAAGCCCAAAGTTAAGTATGTAAATAAATTCCGAGAAACTCGAGCATTGTTATAGGGTTAGCGAGAGAGAAAGAGCGCGAGCGCAGTTTCGAGTTGTGTGTGCGCGTGCACGTATATACATATACATATAGATATACCTATATGCGCGTCGTCGCGCAACGTCTGTCTCGCTTCTCTCCTCGACTCTCGCATTTATGTGTCTACGCACACGGGCGCTATTTCTGCGCATATATGTATACATGCATATACGAGCTCGCACGCACACTCACAAACACGTACATATATATAGGTATATACACCTATATATGTATAGGGAGACGGAGAGAAGCTTATGGGCGCGCGAGGGGGGAGATTTGGACGTTTTCGGGGGTGCGGAGTTGCTGCTGCTGCTGCTGCTGCCACCCCACGTATATAGTTATATACCTATACGCAGTGCAAGAGAGAAGCCGAGTGAATACCGTGCGCAGGGAGAGAGAGAGCCAGAGAGTGAGCGCGCGAGCGTGTAACGTCCCACTGTCAAGCGACCCTTCCGCGAGAGTGAGAGAGAGAGAGAGAGAGAGAGAGAGAGAGAGAGAGAGAGAGAGAGAGAGAGAGAGAGCGGTGGCGGCGAGGGTTTGCCTTATGATTTGTAGCCACGCTATAATGCCTCAACTACCGTGCGCTGTTTCAACCCTCGGCTCTCTCTCTCTCATTCTGTATATATCTACGCCGCTCTCTGCGCGTCCTTCTCTCTCGCCGCAGCGCTCATTCATTTTCTCGCTCTCTACCCCCTTATTCTCCGTTTCTCTATTTACCTTTCTCTCTCTCTTGCTCGCTTCGCCCTGTATACACGTAGCTATACCTATATACAGTCTCTCTCTCTCTCTCTCTCTCTCTCTCTCTCTCTCGCTCTCTCTCTCTCTCTCTCTCTCGCTCAGCTATATATGGATCCGCACACACGTATACAGCGTGTACCTACACGTATATCCATACGCCACCGCTGCTTGCAACGGATGCATTTGTAGGCAGGCGGCTGAGCATACGTGCAGGATATCGAGCTTGTGATGCTGCTGCTGCTGCTGCTGTTGCTGCTGCTGTGGGGAATTAACCTTCTATATACACGGAGAGACGGAACCTCGAAGACGACGACGGCGAGAGTGACTATACTCTCACGATATATATATTTCGGGGACGTATTAATGTGGCGCGACCGGTGGAAAAGGCTACTTGGCGCGAGGAGCTTTGTATTAACCGCAACGGAGACGCTGTGTACGCGTACGCTTTTGTATATCACGCGAGAAGAGATGAAGTGGAGACGCGGAAGCTACGAGTAGTTCGGGGAACCGCGGTAGCTTTCGACTGCCCCCGCTGTTGAGAGAAATCGCCAAAGATAGTTCTCCTAACGCGGCTAAATATGCGCTGGATTCCGAGAAAAGTTTGTTTCTCTCTCTCTCTCTCTCTTATTTCAGACAATATCGATCGCACTGACTTATTCGTATACATATACATACACACGCTCATCTGAGGATTACTCGTTATAGAATAGTATAATAAACTTGTTTATCTCGTACCTCGGTCGCGAAACATAAAACACGAGCGCCAGAAATGAAGTTGTCAAAAGGCCATACTCGCTTAGATGATAAAGGAGCTATGGCATGGATGTAATTCCATTTTCCTGCGCGCAGATCGCAGGTACACACCCATGCTCTACGCAGATATATACAATAGAGAAAAGCGATCGCGTAGAGATGCATGATTAATTGCAGCGCAGCGGTGGCATATAGGGAAAATTGAAACGTAAAAAAATAAATGGCCGCGCGTAAGGAAAATTAAAAGTCACGCTCACGCTGTACAGGCTACAAATTCTCCTCCGCGCTGGATGAAAAGAAAGCCCGGGGGGCGTATATAGCGCAGAGGAGAAAAAAAGCGATCCATCGAAAGCAAAAACCGAAGGGGGTAAAACGCTTAGCAGCAGCAGCAGCAAATCGGTCATTTCGCCCACAGGATTGAAACCTTAAGAATCGCTCTCTTGCGCGGAGCTAGCGGGGGATTGATGAAGGGCCGAGGGGCTCTCTCGCGTCGTCTCTAAGCATTAAAGCGTTTCAATTATTTGATCGGACGATAGAATTATACGCGTCGGGGCGGATTTGGCGGGGGAGAAAAAGTGAGAGAGAATAATGAGAATGAGAGTGACTGGCTGTGCGGGCGCAGGAGCGAGACGGAAAATAATGAGAGCGCACAAAGGGGAGAAAGAGGTGGAATAGCTCGGAGAGAAAGCAAATGGGAGAATAAAAGTGTTGCAGGCCAGCTTTGCTCGAAAAACCGATGCCCGGAACTAACACCGAGATTATATGCCGGGGGATGAAAATTACCCTGCTTCCAGCCGCCTCGCGGTATTTTCTTTTCGCTGCGCGCATATACGCGCTTCGTACGTGTCCCAATGCTCTTTTTTCACAGCTTCGTCTCTCGTTTTGCCCTCGGAACGACTGGCTAATATAACACACGTTTAATTTGCATTTTCCCGTGGATAGTGTCGCTTCCCCCGAGGACCCCGTAATTATCCGCGCATTAAATTCCTCTCCGAATATCGTTGAATACATCCGCGCGATATTTACAATGTATATACGTTAGGTGAAGAGACTCGTAAAGAAACTCTATTGCGCAGCGGCGCTTGTTTTATATCGAAGGCGCAAAATACTTTTCTTTATCTCATATTCATCTCTCGGCGATTTCCCCGTGAGTTACAGTCAATACTGCGCCACCGCACACACAAGGCGGCGTCGGCAGAGATAGACTTTTGCGGCTCATAAAATACGAAAATAATATATTTATGAAGCCGCGCACGCGAGAAGAGAGAGAGAGAGAGAGAGAGAGAGAGAGAGAGAGAGAGAGAGAGAGAGAGAGAGAGAGAGAGGGAGAGCAGCGCGCGTGTGTTCAGGCTAACGTAAAAATTCAGTGGTGCGCGAATTTACGAGAGAGAGGGAGAAAGAGAGCCCGAGACGCGTGTAAGCGCGAGATAAATATCTTACGCCTGGCTGCCCGCCATCTTTGACCCCGTGTCTGCCTTTACCTATATAGGAATCCACGGACACACTCTGCAGCGAACGAAAAGGAGCGTTAGGATTCGCCGGCTGAGTAAAACGAGGACCACTGTATTACCGCACCTTATATTATAATATACAAAAAAAATGGCTTGAAATCGATTATATATTTTCTCTCGAGGTACACTAGGTTCTATGCATACGCGTTCAAAAGCGCAAAGGCTGCGACGATAATAAACTGTATCCACGTCGCGGCGACAACGAGAGCGCGATAATACGTCACGCTCACCTCCACGCGGGCGCTCGCCTAGTCTGACTTATGCGCTTCCCGACATTTTCAGATATTCAATTACGACCGCGGCGATATTGTGCGCGCTAGCAAAAACCTAATAAATCGCCCTCTCCGCGCGCGCGCTGTATATGCGATATGGCCTCGGTGGCTATATGTATGTATATATATAACCGAGCGACATACGCGCTTTATGTCTCGCGTGTACACAGGACCTCTATCGCGATCTATGCTTTGGAAATGGGACGCGATTTGCAAGGTTCGAGCTTACTAATCCGCGCGGCGATATTTCGAGCGCGTAAGGAAATTGCGTTATGCAGTTATTCGAAAAGTATTCACTTTTTATATATACGCGCAAGAAAAAAATGACTCGCGCGCGATGCTCGAAAAAGCGCCGAGAAAGAAGAAGAAGAAGAAGAAGAAGCTGTATATGCAGAGGAGGATTTAAGTAGCCGAAGGTTCGCGCAAAGTCGGGAATTTCAACCGACACAGGAAGGTACTTAGGGTCTTGCGCGCCTCGACCGGCTCCAATAAAAGCTTGAAGGCTTGCTTCGCTCCTCGCGACTCTCTATATACAGCTATATATGCAGTATACAGTATATACACCAAACTCGGAGGGAAAAAGAGAGAGCCGACTTCCGGCCAGTTCTTCCTGCAACCTCGAAAAAGGATACATCGCGGATGAGGAGGAGGGGGAGAGGAGGATGCCTACATTAAGCGATATATACACTCAGCTTTCTCTCTTATCCTTCTTCGCGCTTCGCACACTCTAATAAATATGTGTCGGAGCTCCTTACTTTTCGGAAGTAGAATACCCTGTTGCTTAAATATTTAACCTCTAAGTGCCTGCAGCTCGCGTTTCGTCGTCTCGTTTACTTCGCTTTTCGCGCGGCTCTATATGGATTTATGATGACGATGAAAATACCGAGACCGAGTGATATCACGTGCTCTTTTTATTATCCTATATATATACTTATAAATATTTGGAAGTTTCAACGGTCCGATGTACTCGGCTTCGACTTTGTACCAGCAAACGTATATATAATAATTGTAAAATCGAAATTTGAATCCTCTCGAAATACCAAATCCTGCCGCAATCATGAGCTAAGAAAACAAAGCCCTTATCGAAAAATATACAAACCCAAACAACCGAGAGTCCCTCCACTGCGCACAGGCGCGCCAAATTATAAACGAAACAAGACAAAGTGCTCGCGGTGAATCACTTGGCGAGCGCGTGTTTACGCTATTTCGAGCCGCGGCTGCGGCGGCGGCCAATTAATTACTGCCTCGCAATTTTATCTCCCGCGCGGGCGCGCGCGGATCAACTACGGGCACAAAAACAGGAGGAAAGGCCGGCAAAAGTCTCTTATCTGCTGCGGAGCGGCAGCCTAATGAATTCGCTGCTGCAACAATGCGCTATAACTCTCATTATCGTTGCTCACCGCCGTCGATAATATATAATCACGACAAACATCGCGTAGTAGCCCACGAAAAATGCGATTATTGTTTGTCGGATGCATGCCGCTAAAAAATCCGTGTATGTATAATATAAAGCAGTGTTAAAAGTAATGCGTATGTAGATCTTTGAGGCGATTTTACAATAAGCACATCGTCAGCAACGAATTGTGAATATAAATAGAATAAACGCAGCCAATATAACAGATAGATATTTCGTTGGCGTTTGAGAACCGAATAAATCACCGCTCGCTCGATTGTTCGAGGCAGCCCATTTGGATCGCCGTATTTTAAACGCACTGCTCTATCGAAATCTGGATCCGTTTCTGCGACAATATAACCGCGTGACTTTTATATATAGAATTACAGAGCGCAAGGGAGATTTAAATAAACGCGAAAAAAAGGAGGGGCCAATAAAAGCAAAAAAGCTCTCTCAGAGGTTATGTCTCGACCCTTTCGATATCTCTCCGGCATACAGCGCGACGAGCGAGTGTATTTTGACGAATGACCCGCGCAGAAGCTACTGTATATATGTATATATATGGGAGCGCGCATAAAAAGTGTCGCGCAGGAAAGGAGAGAGTCGCTCGGAAAAATATAACGACGATTTTTCGAATTGCCCGCGTAATAAAGCTCGCGCGCCCAGTCAGCTCCACGATACGCGCGAGAGCCACACCATATATCTCCGATCGAAAATAGAGCGTGCGAGGGAGAAAAAAGGGAATGCGCGTGCATGCGAGCGACATTATTACCGGTCAAACGCACTCCGGAATATGTAAATCGCCCCGGTGTGTGTGTATATATATATACTCGCTCGCGCGCGGCAAATAAAGCGCCGCCGGGGATTTACATGCGTTTGGATTCGCGAAAAAAGCGTATGTGTGCAGTGCGAGTTGCTGTTGTTGTAGAGTAGTATACGGGGAGAAAAAAAGCTGCTCTCGAGACGAGCGACGCCGACGACGACTGGTTTTAACGGCGCAGAGGAGGAAACCGACCGGACAACGCGTGTATAGTGGTTTATATATACAAAGGGGGGATGCGTGCGCGATTTCGGCGCAGAAACAGGAACGACGAGATATGACTGCCCGGAGTACCGTCAACACCCCTCGAGAGCCGCGTCTGTTATTCAACCGAGCTGCGAAACGCGAGCTGTTGCGGCGCGGTATATCAGGGAAATTAGTTATGCCGGCTTAAATTTTTCCTTTAATATACATTCGCGAAAATTTCGAAATGATCGACGTTTCGTACTCAAATAAACAACGGAGCGAACATGATTTTCATTTCGACGGTCAAAAATCACGAGGGCTGCAGCGGCCGCGTCGAACCCTTTCAATATTACAATTTTCATATTCGCTTAATGAAAAATCTCTCATTATTTATCGACGACCCCTACTTCAACGCATATAAATATACCCGTCGATTTTCACGCACTGTCGATAACTCACTCGCGCGCGATTATCCTCTTCGCTGAATACCCCCCCTGCTCGTATATCTGTATATGCATTATAAATAAAAGCCAGCGAAAATAACACGTATACCGGTTGAATTTCCATGCGATGAGCTTCTTTGGATCGAGAAGAGAGTTTTTGAAAAAAATAGCGGTAAATCCGGAATACACGACTCGATCGCGAGTGCAAAGCGCCCGGATTTTTTCGATATTACACCGTAAATCGAAAGCGGGTAATCATACATTCTGACCGGCGAAATTTCAATTATACAGTGGGCATATCGATCGAATTTTGCAGTAGTGCAACGCGTGAGGTGGATCAGTTGGGTTATGCGTTGTCGAGAGCGGTATATACATGCGCACTATTGCGCGAGAGGTTTTAATCGACGGATCGTGCGAGTAACGTTTATATTCGATTATTCGACAAGTTCCCTAACGCGATTATACTTTGTTCATTTCCCTTTTGATATTTCAACAAACTCGTGCTATATACAATTTATTGGCTAACGGTATTTATAAACTATATGTACATTATGTATATAACTATTTTAGACATCAGTGAAAATACGCCGTGTTGTAATTAATATCGAAATCCGCGAAATCGCATATATAAATATTATAATAAATAATACTCGATTCGCACTCGCGGAAGAAATAAATTCATAATATAATAACGCTTTAGCGCAGCGCGTTTTCCATATTTCGCTCTTTATATACTCTCGTAAAAGTGCCCTTTGCAGGTGAAATTTTCGGTTAAAAAGCTTATAGATGTATAAATAAATTATCGACGGGTCGAGCGAGCGAGTCGTTTAGCCGTAAAAACTCTCGCGGCTATTCCCGATTTTTGCGCGCGCGCGCGCGCGTCCCATTGGCGCGCTTTTGTGTGTAAGGCGATTTCGACGCGCGACCGTCCGAATATTTGCGCGCAGTTTGTTTGCCCTTTTACACGCGGCCGCAGAGAAATTCGCGCTTCAAAAAGCACCGACATATTTGCCCTTTGCTCTTTTATTTCTCAATTACCGATTATATCCATAGTATGCGTGAGGGGAGCGAAAATCAAATGCACAGTTATCACGCGCGTCCGGTTTTTTTGCTCGTTTTCATACACGCGCAGCTTTTTTCGTTTCACGGCTCGGTCTTTATTAAAAATTTTATTTCGACTTGGTGAAACGTGGAAGTTTAAAAAATGGTTGACGATAGAAATATTCTCATAAACCAGATGTGAATCATCTATAGTATTATAGTCGTGTCTCTTGGTTACGTAAACCGTACCACAATAACACGCCTCCAGCCAACGCGGAAAGAGACGGTAAACGATCTTCCCGACGCGGTCGTAACAGCAGCAGCAGCAGCAGCAGACAAGGTGGCGCGTCTCGCTGACCCGCGGCTATCTGTTGGAGTTTCATAAAAAAAGCGAAACGCGGCCATCGCGTTCTGCATGCTGCGCAGAGTCTATGCACCTCGAGGTTATCACCGCTTCGCAGCTCTTATCGCTGACGCCTTTCCTTTCTCCGCGAGACAGACTGTCGCGGAATCCTTTTTCTAAATCGCTCGCGGTATGTATATGCATAATTACACGAGAAGGAATTGAATGCAGCTTTTCAAATTCGACACTGGCACCGCGTTTTCTCGGCTAATCAAACCAGACGTACACGGAAAGAATTTTTCTCACACATATTATACAGAAATCCGGAATAAAAATTATCGTCATATACAGTAAAATTAGGATACCGTGTCACCTTTGTTATGTATGTGTGCATGACGCATTCGCAACTTGATATGGTCCATAAGTAAAAAGTAAATTATAAATCACACCTTTTCAAATCAGGTTTGGGGGTTATATAATGACGGCTCAAATGAAAAATAAATACTTATAAGATCAAAGTAAAAAATTAAAAATATTTCCTCATATAAGCTCAGATTTGCATCGCTGGCGAGTTATATTTCAACAGCGTTAATTTGCTAGTACATAAAGCATGAACTGATCGTTATTGCGGTATCAGTAGTAGCCCGAAACAAGATCGATCAGATTATGGGGTTAAAAGGAGCGTATCATAAAAAACACCTCGTCGCAAGCCTGCGTCGGACGTTTTTCCTTGGCGAACCGGCGCGAGACGCAGCAGCTATACAGCTCCAAGACGTAATGGAGTGAGATAGAGAATCCCGTCGGAGTTCGGCCGACGCGTCCCCGAAGGGACAGGCTGATGCTGCTCGCGGGGGTGCGCCAAGCAAGGAAGCAAGCAAGCCTTCTATCTCTATCTCTCCCCTGGCCTCCTCTGACTGACAAGCAATTATGCGAGGCTGGCCGCCGCTGCCGTCCGTCGCTTCGAAGGCAGGAAATGGCATTTCGCCAGGATAGACTCTCCTACTCTGGCTTTGGCTGCAGCGCGCGGAAGCGACGGCGAAAATAATTTCGCTGGCTAGCCATGAGACGCAGTAATCAGGTATTTCGTTTAAGGCCGCTGATCCTTCAGAGGGTCAGGGTTCATATACTTTACCAATCGTCCTTTTCCGGATAATAATACGGTTGCTGCTGATTTTCTACTCACCTGGAACAGAGAGAAAATTTCGTATGTTAGTTCAATGTGAAATTGTAATAATATATATAAGCTAATATAATATAGTGTATGAGGAATTATGTAAAAAAATCTAAATCTTCAATAAAATTTTGCAGACTGTATTATATACCAATTTACTCGCTATGAAGTCTGTTATAAAGATTTGCATGGAAAAGTGTTGCGTGACAGAAAATCGTTTCGTATTCTTTTATGCATGTGCACAAGTACAAGAAAAAAGCAATGTTCCATCCGTGTATCCCAACAAATTAAATTTTTTACGGAATTCCTCATACACACGTGTTTGAAATCGGCCGTGTATATTTGTTAATTCGCGAGTCGTAAATTAATAATCCAATGTGCTACATTACACTTCCATCAAACGCGCACGGGTCGATCGATGAATCATTGACGTCGTTCCCATAACTTATTCATTCGCGCTCTCGGCTCGTTAACAAGAAAGGAGCTCGATTTCGACGATTTATTCGTCAATTAAAGGCCAGAGTCAGAGCCGCAGCGAGTTTAAAAAGCGATTAAAATAGACCAGATCTCGCGTGGCATATATACATATATACCTACTACCACCACCAAAGTACGCATCGGAGAAATTACGATTTTATTGCGGGAATCGGAAAAGCGAGGTCTTGGTCCATATTCGAGTCCTCTCTCTCTCTCAAGAGAGAAAGAGGCTTCAATAATTCATCGGATGATGCACCACACACATCAGAAAGAAAGAGGTCGGCGCAATTCGCAACGCACAGCAGAAGCAGCGGCTCTAATTGCGGCTGCATTGCAAAGAAGAAGCTCTGAATTGATCCGCGCGCCGACTCGGATGACGCGGGGCCAGGCCAGTATATATTGTAGCAACAATGCTGGGGCGATGATGACATTTAAGACTTGAATGAAGCGAGTGCGCCGACGAAATTGTTGTGCAATGACTTATTCTGTTTAAAGCATCATGTTTAATTTGCTTCCTCTTGGTGCGGTTTTTTTGTTAATTAATTAGTTCGTCAAATGGTTTCAGCAGCCAGCTATATAATCAAATACAGGAAAAGTTTTTGCCAGCTTCTTCTTCGATAACTCGAAAACCACACAGTTTACATTTTCATGTTATACAGCTGCGAGTTTCGTGCGAAACCTGCACATAAGCCCGCGCTTCAAAAGCCCGGTGAAAAAAACGAAGCTAATGAACCCATTGGAGCTTACATCCTTTAAACAAACATCCTCGTCGCAATAACAAGATGCAGCGCGCGAGTATACAACGCGACGCGAACCGCTAATTACCTCGGCGTATATATATACGTCGGCTCGCACGTGCAAGCGCACGCGCCGGACGTGTTTCGCGATGTCCAAGTTGACAGGGCTGTCCCGCGGCACGCATTAATCCTCGCGAAATTTGCCGTTGCAAAATTCGTAACGGGCACGTGTACACATGCAAAGAGAGTGATACCGTGGAAAAATGCTGTTACTGCGGGACTTTTCAAGAGAAAGATAGACAATGTGTATAGCAGTCTCGGGCGTCAGTTAATTAGGAGTATTTATGGTAATCGATGTCAGATGCACTGAGAATTCGGAGGGAGGGATAACGTTTTATTTTAATGAAAGCCAATTGCGTCGAGTGTATCCGTTAGACAATGGCCGCGAATACAAATGACCTTATATGCAAGCGGTATGTGTGCTCGATTTAATTATATATGGTGTGTACTATAATATACCTTGAGAGTTGCAAATGCGCAGCAACAGAACGACCTATTAATACCTCTCGCGACTTCTCGATCGACGACTATTCAAGCAGAAATATGAAAAAGACAATGCACGACTCTGTAAACATGAAAAAAGTCGTGTCGCTTCCCTGTGTACTACTATAGCGGTTCCGCGAGCATATAAGCTCTATTCCGCTGCCATTGTAATCCGGCGTAATCGTATAATCGCCGCGCGGCGCGTGGGCGTGCCAAAGGAGCCGACGTTCTCCCTAAACGGTTATCGCCTCGACACGACGACGCGCCCTTATTCTTCCCCGCGCGCTCGCTCCATTGTAATGTCGTCGGCCGCGCGCGACGTCCGCGGAATTCGAAAGTCCCGCGCGCACACGTTTTAGGAAATTGTTGTTTTTGCGCGCGGCGATATTCCTTCATTTATTGTCGCTGCGCGGCGAGACCGTTAAGGAGAGGGAAAAATCGATAGAAAGCCACGTTTTGTTTTCCCGGTTTATAGAAAGGTAAAAGCCGACCGCGCGATAAATAATTGCCCGCTGATTTATTTATGTTTATTAAGAGCCATTGTGTGTCGCGCGCTGCGTCAGCGCTTTTTCGGATTCTATATACGTGCATATATACGTGCAATGGTGAGTACGTACATATACAGAGGCTAATGTATGTTGATGGCTTTTATTGCCTGCACTCGCGCGCGATCGAGTATAGAGAGTGTTTTATGTAAGCGAGATTCGCCTTTTTTTAAGATGAGAAAACGTTTGCTCCCGATCCTTATTGCGCAATGCTCAGTGAATATTTAAACAATCCATCCGTACTGGTAAAGAGTATTTACAATCTTACTCATATGTTCAATGATTGACCACGAAATATGTTGTCATTATACAAAAATCCATAGTTAAAAAATTATCCAATAATTAGCTAATTTTAGCTAAAATTCGTTAATTTTTCTACCATGGATATCTTGGGAGGAGTTTATGCTAATTATGCTATACATGAATCTGAGCTGCTAAAAAATTATCTCTCTCAAAAGCATCAAGACAAATTTCACATTTGCCGCCCAGAAATAACGCTTCTTCCACCATGACCCTATATTATTGCAACTATATATATTACACACGTTTAACGCTTTAACAAATGCCCGAGAGAGCTCGCAGTGACAATGGCGCAGCGCATTTAGCCGTCTCTGTGTAAACCAGAGCTGCGGAAACTAGAATTCACGCGTGTGAATACATCTGTAAAAGAAGGAGGTGCGCTGAAAAATAAATAAAAACGAGCCTCTGTATTCTCGCTACGCGGAAGCCGTGTACATGCACTCGGGGCTCTATTTCCATTACGCCATTCGGTCTGTCTCTCTCGCGGGGGGGACAATCGCTTTAAGTTTGCACGAGTGCTTTATAATTCGGCCATTAGTCCACGACGGGGGAGATAGTAAATAAGCCCTGCGCTAAATGAATTCAGGTTTCGAATATATACACGGCGCTCGGAGAGATCCTCCAGTGCCACGAAATGAAAAGTTTGAGAAAATCGGCAAAGGAAAAGCTGCTGCGAGAGAAAGGGGCCACGTACATATACGCGAATGTATACAAAGAAAGAAACGCATAACCGCTTCGAGCGTTTGCTTTGCTTTGTAGTATGGTAATACGCGTACGCGCGTGTATGTACTAAATGCACGATCGGAACTGCGCGTGTGTAGCCGCTGCTGTGTAAAGAATATACATAACGGATGGCGCGATTATATACACTGGGAGAAAAGGACAAGTATAAGAGGACGCGCGTGCGAAGATCTGCGATAGGCCGCAGCTTTTTCCACCACGACGTCTATGAGCCATTATTACGAGCAGCTATAGTATATACACGCGCCTGATTCATTGGGTCTTTTCGGATGAGAAACGTACGCCGTTTTTGGATGAGCGCTGCTTTCGTGCTGTTACTTTCTCTTTCGATGCTTTGCGAACATTCGGGGCCGTGAATATGCCGCGACTTGCATCGCTAATGCTAATGATCCCGTGAGAGAAGCCGCTGTTTTTTTTCTGCAACCATCGAGTACAGCGCGTTGCTAAATTCGAGCGACTGCCGATCGACGTGCTTATGTACATAATATATAGACCACGAACAATTCGTCGTTAAGGTGAATAATTTTCTTCTATATGGTATATCGTACGATTGCAGAATTCGTATATAAAATACGCGTACATGTGATGCAATCACCAACAATATGAACGAGTATATATGTACACTATAAATTATAGTTATAAGAAACGCCCCCGACGCATTAAAAAAAATCAGAGGTTGTATTTCCAAAATTTATACTCTCTCGGCTCTGCTGGGTCTACTGGGCAGCCCGCGGCGATTCGTCGAAATATATAACTCTCTCATCGTAATCATCAGCTGCAGTAAAACTCTCTGGCATGTACGAAAAATCCTTCATTCCACGCTTTAACTCCGGCAATAATCGTATAGAAGCTATAGCCGATGCGGAGAGAGAGAGAGAGAGAGAAAAGTCCCGTCATCGATCACGCACAGCTTCTCCTCCCTCGTCGGCAGCTAGAGCGCATTTTCCACCTTTAGCAGCTCTCGCTCGACAATGGCGTGTATCTTCCACGCTCGATCTCCGAATCGATTTTTCGTAGTCCGGCGAACGCTTAGGGTGGCTCACGGCAGACAGGTTCGGGCTCTTGACCGGCGGCTGCAGGTATATATGGGGGTGAAAAAAGCAAGCGAGAGCGAGCTATATAACGACACACACACGCACACAATGGGCCCAGGAGAACATGAGCGCACGTATATACAAGCGCCCCCGATTGAGAACCCCGTGAGCGAGCGAGACGGAGAGAGAGCCGCGCTCCGATTGGTCCCTGGACCACGCACCTGGCGGACAGCTGCTCGCTCTCGCACACAGCCGCGCGCACGCCCACACCGACACGAGCACGCACGCGTGTGTGCGTTGACAGGTCGTTTCCTCGACGCGAGAGTGCGTGCCGCGCTGCTGCTGCTGCAACGGAACTCGGAAGATGCCGAGGGCATTGGGCCCCTGAGCGAGAAGTTTTTTTTTATATACTCGAGAGAGGGAGCACATTCGAAGCTTTTTACATTTTTTAAAATTTTGAGTAAGAGAGAGAGAGAGAGAGAGAGAGAGTTTTTTCCGATTATAATTTCCGCAAGCGGAGCTATCGGGCGGTTTTCTTTGTGCAGGTCAGCCGAAGTGTTTTGGGCTTCTTATAGGCCCATCGTGCCGAGAGAAGTAATTATATGTTTATAGCAGGTTGTAAGTGCCGAGTTAACGGTGCCCGCGCAGTATTTTTTCTCAAAAGTGTCCGAATTCCAATTTCCGCGCCGACGCTTATTCGGCGTAAATTCTCGCGTAATCTCTCGCACCACGAGTGTGTAAATAAAAACTTTCCAAAACCAGCGCCGGCCGCCGGGAGCGTATGTATAGGTGTTGAGAAAAAAATATTTGCTGGTTATTAAATAAAGATACTATACTAAAGTATATAAATACGCACAATCATTATAGGAAATAATCTTAATCCTCCGCGCAACACCCGCCGTCGTAAATTACGCCGAGACCGAATTGCAAAACTTTCGAACGCCTGTATATTCCTATATATTCAAAGATGTAAAATAAACAAGCGTCGGCTAATCAGCATCGGGGCATCTTCCGAAAATCCGAGATCCACTCAAGGCCCCACGAAGCGAAAATAAAATTTCTAGTCCCCCAAGAGAGAGAGAGAGAGAGAGAGAGAGAGAGAGAGAGAGAGAGAGAGAGAGAGAGAGAGAGAGAAAACAGCTGGCCGGGATTAACAGGTATAGGTATAGTAGCGCTCACTCGCGCCCTCCGCACCACCAGCACCAAGACAATGGACCACGTAGACGGACCTGGCAGGTCCTTTGCTCGGATATTGTAAACCTCGTCGGGGGCTTCTCTGCGTCTTTACATTATACACGCGCGCGTGCGGAGGAGGACTGTTGCTAATCTCATTGTTTTACGCACGGAGAACGACGTTTCGTATACCTGATGCGACACTGAGCGGCAGCTCCTTCTCTCCGGATTATGCGTAGGTATACACGCGCGAGGCAGATTTTTCGTTTCTTCTAATATTATGTACGTAATTTCATCGAGAAGATTATTGTTGCGCGTCGGAAATAATATTTCATAATAACAAAACCGCGGCTCGATTTTTCGAAATTCTCGAAACTTTCGTCTGAATAAATAGATACGTGCCTATTAGCATATACGACTGATAAGCCTCCTCGGAGCGGCCCGATAAGCCCCGAGAGCGGTATTGTCATCTCGAAGAAGTTGCTTTTTACCGGCGGCTTCAACGAAATTTTCGAATTCTTCGTGTATATACGTGGTATAGAGAGTATATAATGCCTCAGCAGCGGGTATTTCGAGAGTAAAAACAGGAAACCGCTTCATTCGTCGATAAAAAGATGGCCGGCGCTGACAGTGACAGCAGCGCGATTATATCTCTGATTGTCGAATCGACGAGTCGGGCGCCTCTCGGGTTTATTTTCAACACCTGTGCAAAGAAACGGGAATACACATTTCGTCCGGATATTTAAAGGCGAAATCCCTCGAGCATGAAAGTTTAACTGAAATACATGTACGGACAGCTCGATATAATGCTGCTGCGGCGAGACCCTCGAGAAATCGGGCATATTATATGCGTATAATAACGCGAGAATCAAAAATTTCCATCCTTATGTATATATCTGTCATCGAATCGGCTTTATCGGGTTGCCGTGCAATAATAAAACAATTGTCAAGGTATATTGAAAAAAACGTGACGCAAAGAGGTTTAAGACCATTTCGTTCGACGTGGGCTGACCTCTTTTTTTATCCTCTTTACTCTTCGAGTCTTTTACGACTGATTTAATTTAAATATTCGTCGTTGTGCGAGTTCGCTTCACGTCGAAGAGCTGCGGCTATTTTTGAAATAAAGTTTCAGTTGGAAATGTCACCTGCTCGTGGGAAACCATCACGCGTGTCGTCGTGGAAAAAAAATATTTCGACGGCGGCGTCACTTTTTTTTCTACTCACATATAGCACTACAGACGAAAGTCGAGCTAATCCCAAAGGACAACATAAAAGACTGTATATATATAAAATAGAGCTAAGCGCGAGGTAAAAAAGCGGGAAAAATGTGTAAGAAAAGACAGAAAAGGAGGGAGTAGAAAAGTCGTCTGTTCTCGCGAGCAGGAAATGACCCATTCGCACCGGGGGTGCGTTGCAGCGAATTTCCCTTTTTCGCTTCAAAAAGTCAAGAGCGCCTTTTATTAGTAGAGGTATGAAGATTGCACGGAGTATAAAAGCCAGTCTTATTGAATGAGGAAGAAAGTGGACAAGCTATGAAATTAAATTAAATTAAGTTTTTTTTCCTTCTCGCAGTCGTCAGGTATACTTGCCCGGCGGAACTGAAATTTAATTAACACGCCGAAGTTGTGAAAAAAAATGAGGGAGGGACATTATTTCAGGCCAGCAATATTTCTTTTTCTTCTGAAAAATGTGCCAAGTATGTGTATATATATACATGGAGAAGTGCATTAATTTTTATAGACAGCCGCGAGGACGTGTTAATGTCATCATCGAGAGACGGTGTAAAAATTTCAATCAAGTTATATCGAAGAGGAGAAAAAGAAGCAATGATTATAGTTAACAAGTTCCGCACGAAGTGCAGCTCACGTGCATAAATATACTCTCAACTATTTAATCCCAGAGTTCCGTTTTGCGCTCAGCGTCACGCTTATAATGAAGCTGTAGACGAGACACTAAAACGGTACTGCAGCTCAGAGTTATTGCACATTTCTCACGCGCAGACGTAAGTTAATTATTCCCCGGGCGATAAAGCTTCGGCTTCAATACACTTTGAGAATCAATCTTTTTCATCATCGCGGAACAGCGGACGACGCGGTGCTCGCTCGCGAAGGTGACGACAACGCGATTGCGACTTTTTATATTTTATTCAAGCGCGCGCACTTGCATAAATATTTCCACTAAACGCTCGCGCGCATAGTTGTAGCGTTTCACATTTTTGTTTACACTCTGCCGATCCGAGAGAAAGAGCAATGAGCTCGATCTTTTAATGTTTTTACGATTCATCATAATAATTATAAACCGGATTAAAAATAGCACGGCATAACGAAGCTCGCAATAACGGCGAAAGCTCATTAGAAGCGCGAGCGCGCGCAATCATAAATGAAATCATCGTCGCAAGCAGCGGCTCTATATACCTTAGTGGAGGCAAATTGCTTGACGGCGCGCAAAACGGGTAGCAGCCGGATGGGGGCGCGCGCGCGCGCAAGCGGATCTATAGACGATCTGGAGGTAGGCACGGGCCTGCACGAAATCTGCCTCGGGAAATCGAAACCGCAGTGGTGATGTGCGCTGGTTAAGGAAGGAAGGAAGGAAGGAAGGCAAGAGAGATAACGTATATGCGCGCGCGTGTGTGTGTAACTCGAGACAGCAGCTTATATACGTGCATAAACCCGATGTAGCTGCGCCATAACTGATACTACTGATTTTTGCGGCTGCTATATATATATATGTGTATAGTAAAGCTTTCGTTCGGCAGGTGCATATATATTTGCAACAGCTGCCTTTTTTGTTTACTCGCTCGCACTGTGTCAATCGCTGCACAGCTTGTCGTTTCCTTCGCAGTGGAAACGCGCTTTGAAGTGACATAGTTATTATTTTGTTTTATATCAGTTTGTGCAGCTAGATAAATGTCCAATAAATTTGGATTGAAAGTAAGTCTGAGATATTAAATATTGAGAGATTCGGGTAAAAGTCCTTGACGTCGGATACAGTCGAAGTTATTGAAGGAAATGAGGCTGCAAATAAAGCGTAAAATTTATGCGCGTTCAACTGTACGTTAAAAGTTGATAAACGAGTTCGAGTATAATATTAAAATTTTCTTCGCTTTTTTTACACGGGCCATTGACTCGATAGATGGTTCATGTCACTTTGCCCATTCTCGCAAGATTTTCCACAATAATACGAAATGGGATGCATGTCAAGATCTTCGCGCATATTTTATTCAAAGATCCCAATCCATTGTTGCATCGTCAACTTTGAAATATTGAAAATATACGCGACAGTTACGATTCCCGCTAAATGTAGATCAAGCTCAAAAGGCGATTTACCGGCAGTTTATTATTAATGATTAAGTAAGAAATCCTGCGTTGATATTTTCAACTTATGCGAACCGATAAATCGAAAGGGACAAAGCATGAAATCATCTTCGTGCTCGTAAATCGAGGCTTTTGGATTACACTAATCAAGGAGGCGGGTAAGTTCGTTATAGATATAGCAAAGTCGCGCACGAGTAGAAGCACGTAAAAGATGATCCCTTTCAATGTGTCCCAGAGTATAAAGTCCATCGAGCAAAACAATGGCGATGTTAACGTTCTCTCTCCTCCTATGCTATATGTAATACACCCAAGATACACGAGCCCTGTGTGTGCGCCGAGTGTATACGGGGACAGAGAGACAATAATACCGAGGTACACATACAAGTGCGATCTCTCTCTCTCTCTCTCTCTGGTAACGATTACCGCGCGATAAGAATCGTTTAGAAACGTCGAAGTGAGTTACGTCGATAGCGGCATAAATTGCGCGGACAGCAGTTTTATGCGCGCCTAACGGTATACACGCGTCTTGCAATTAAATTGCCCCCTTCTTCGCGGACTCGTTAATGCATATACGAACCCGTGTATATGTGTGCTCGAAGCATCGCTGCTCTCTCTCTATCTCGTATAGTCTATAGAGAAGCTAAATAAATGAATTTACGCGAAGAATATTCGCGCGGCTTAAATTTTAATTGAGGAAATATGTGCCGTCTTTAATGAGACGCGGTATAATACTTGCGGGGAAAGGTGCTAAAACGCAAATTATAGACTTTCGAGATGAAACGCAATATCGATCTCGCGAAGACGCTTCGCTATACGCAGCGCAGATAACTATTAATAAAGTATTTACAAGGGACAGGATATATCGCCGACGTGACGGGGGCTTTATTTATCTGGCCTGACCTTTCGCCTATATGGCTATTAAATTCGCCGCAATGAAAATTCCACGAATGTATATACCTATAATTGATAATCCTCTCGCTCTTTCTCTCTTCTTTCGAAATTCTCGCCAGTCCGATGACGAAACCTTGCGATTTCTAATTGAAATCAAACGGATCATTTCGCGTGACATAACAAACACACGCGAGATCGTTCAACTTGGGGAGAAAAATCGACCGAGATGTCGTTCAATTTATCAAGCCCCATGAACACGGAAAAAGCGTCGCGCGGCAACAATGGGTTGTTACATTAAAATAGAAAAGCCATTGAACCGATGTAAAGCAGCGCGTGTGTGGGAACGACAAAGGCGAGATCGCGATTCTCAAAGCGGGATAATTAGGGACCGGTGTGTGTGTGTGTGCACATTTGTGTTTGGTGTACGATATCGTTAAACGATGTTCAACATTAAACAATCGCGTGTTGTAATGGGGATAGGCTATTATATATATATATATATATATTTTCCGGATGCGAATTACATCAACGAAACTTTATAGGCGGAAAGTCGCTTATATTCGTGTATATATATGTACAAATTTTTTCTCCTCTTCCTTCGATTCGACGGCGACGACCAGTACGACGACGACTTCTCGCGCGGCGCTGCACTGGCTCGCGAATAACTCGTCGCTGACCCAATTCGATTGACTCGATCTCGCCGCTGCTGCTGCGATACCCAGCAGCGCCACCTTTGCCTATGCGCACTCTAAATTTTTTACGAGAGTGAAATTTTCACCGCGCGACTGATTTACGGCTCGGAGTAAAATTTCCGGCAAGTCCTCTCCCCTTCGAATAGCACATTTATTCACGGCTGTTTGATTTGTGGCAGCCTCTGAATTGCAGATCGTAATTGTGCCCCGACGAAAAATTACATTAGCGATGAGACACCGGCACGTGCATATATACGAACATGTATATATATATATACTCGTATATAATGGATTATACAATGCGTCGTGATTTCACTCGCGCAAAGGAGTCTCGCTCCATTTTCACGAGAGAGTGTATAAGTATACGAGCGTCGTATATAGAGTTTTGTTTGTGTCAGTCGCTCGTAAATCGGCGTCGCGCGGCAAGTTTTCGCGCAAGTTGCTCGCGCGCCAAACGGATTCAGCTCTCGCGCGCGCTACATTATTATGCGCTCGTTTTCAGTTTGTCGCGGAGATTTTTCCAACAAACTTTCCGGGAGAATAAAAATCGCCCCCCTGATTTATCGTGTCGCATTACTTTTCCGATTCTCGGAAGGACTTTGCTAGAAATTTCAACCGATATATTTTCCACAGAACAGTATATATTATGTATCTTCTTCAGAAGTATATACAGTCTGTCCAATGCGAGGAAAGCGATAAACGTCAGTCGCTCGCCGGTATAATTAAAACATCGGAGCCCAGCAGCAGCAGCAGCAGCAGCAGCCGCGGGAGTCGGTAAATAAAAACGACCGCGTCCTCGAGAGTATGAGAGAGACTAAACAGAACCAAGCATAAGGTGGCGCGCTCGACAGCCCAGGGGAGATAAGTACACGTCCCCGTCGACGATTTTCCACGCTGCATATATATAATTCCTTCGGTCGCGTTAAATAAGCGTGCGTGCCGCGCAGCACTATACACTCTCCCTCTCTGACGCGCGCGCGCGCAAGCATCTTGTCTCGCGTCTTCAATAAAAATAGAACGTGCGTGCCTGGGAGTGACACTATCTCGTCTCCCGAGTCTTTACGGCGGCACAGCAGCAAAGGACCCGCTCGCGACGACCGACAAAAGGAAAAGCAGCTCGGAGAGGACGAAAAAACGAAAGAGAGAGAGAGAGAGAAAGAGAGAGCGAGCGATAAAGTGGAGTGTCGGGAGACCCTTAGATTAGGATAGGTTATGTCGACCGAAGCGGCTCACTCTGAAAGAGAGAAAAAGGGAGAGAGAGTGGGAGGAGGCGAACGAGCGCACGCCATATGGCGAAGATCCCTCGGAAAATAAGTGGCAGCGGATATCGGTGCTGCTGGCGAGCGCGAGCCTAGAAAATTCCTCGGCAGGCTTCCAAAGATTCATGGGGTTTCTCTCCTCCTATATAGTCGATCTTCTGTGTGTCTGTGTATACCTACTACTACTACTACTACTACTACTACTACTACTACTACTGCTACACACACACACACACCGAGTCCGTAGCGAAAAACGAGACTACACTACTCGAACCCGACACTGCTTCCTCTCGCTCTGTCTCTCTCTCTCCCTCTCTCTCTCTCTCTCTTTCTCTCTCTCTCAGCTCGTTTCACCGGAGGGAGGTTTTTCTTTTCTCGTCCTTTTCTGACCAGTGGGTTTCTGGAGTAATGGAAGTAGTGGCTGCCGCCGCTACCGGACGATTTAGAGGAAGGCTTTTTTACGTCGCTCGCGTCTGCGTTGTTACCCAATTACCACGCTGCGGGTGTGCGTCGTTAGTTCCCCGGCCGAACGATTGTCTGCCCTCTGGCCTCTGCTTTTACTCACCTAGAACAGAAAGAAAAGAATCGGGTCGTTAGATAAACGCTTTTCAGCAAATTTTCTGCTAAAAATTGATATTATACATTATTATACGTTTATTCGAGGCGTTATCGCAAGTGTCAAATTTCACGTAGACTATGTATATTAATTATAGCTGAGAAGCCATTTTAATGCAACGTGTTCAACTGTTATATAGCAAGAATTCCTATTAAAGTCGAACATTTTCCCGATCCCCAGAGCCGTATACCGTATTATTAGAACCTTATATCTATAATGTAAGACCGGGTGCAGCAGCATTATCAACGGGTTAATTGCGTAATATCTCGTTCGAATTAATAATCCCTCGATAAGCATAATTCAATAAACTTAACGGCTGTTCTCGGGCTGTTAAGCGCTCGAAGGAAACATAAATACCGCGACATATATTTTTCTACTCGCACGCGCCCGCGAATAGTTATATAGTTCGCGGCAGCGATTTTTCACGAATTCATAAATATAAAAGCGTTACGCTGATTTTGTTTTTCCTAATACACGCAAGTATATATATATACACATAAAAACCGCTATACCGCTGCGGTAGCCGCGAAACAAGCGAGAAATCGCAGACTATAAAGGAAATTTCATTAAGAATACAATGCAAAACGGTATTCAGAAGCGCGGGCGACTCGCTCCTTTTTAACAATGACACGACGAGAGCGTGTATATACATTTCAAGTTTTGCGTAACGTGCGCATATACGGAGAGGCTTCGTGGTATAGCGCAAGGAACGGAGAAATTCTGACCATAATGGACTATCGGAATATCGAACTATATGGGCAGCGGGCGCGCGCGCGCGCAACTATTCGTCGCAGCCGGTTGACGCCCACCACACACTCACACACACACGCACTCACACACACAGCATTGTATATACAACGGGGAAAGTCTAGGGAGAGAACCGTAGCTTTATGCAAATTATTACGCGAAATCTTTGTTTGGGCGAGTGCTCTCGTCGGTTGCGTAATCCGCTCGCGCTTTATATCTCTTTATATATATTTTGAGAGCCGGGCGAGAGTCGTGTATATATATATACATGCTTGATACCGGTTTCTCCGCTGCCGGTACATAGGGGGTTTATAATACATACGCTGTCTATTTGTGCACGAGCTTCTCCTCTCGCGCAGGTTTTCAACGCACCTTGCAAGGGGTATTTATACATATAGCTGCAAACGCGTATAATCGTAGAAACTCTCACCGCATTGTATACCCCTTTGGCGATGAAATACCTCTCAAATATTGTCGTTCGATTCGCGCTGGGGAGAAAAATCCTTCCGGCCGAGTCTCCAGCACGTCGTGTGCAGTAGCACATACAAGGCCGCGCAGACATAATAATCGCTGTATATATATATAAATCGGTGGATCGGATAAGGCCAATGAGTATAGCGCTCCTGCGTGCGCGTTATAATGGCCGAGATTGGCCGCGACGTGGGCTCTCGCTTTGAGACGTGCAGACTCGTAGACAAACGCGACAAACGGGCATAACCAGCACGCCTATCCGTGCAAACACGCCCGGGGATAATGGTTACAAGCTTCGGGGATATATTCCGGAGCGACGACGTGTGTCGGATCCTGGGATTCGGCTATTAGGCTCTTGGCTACTCGGCTCCGCTGTATAGCGAGGGAAGTATTGCACACAGCGCGTCATATAACCCCCACCCCCTCAGTATATACATATATGTATATAGAGCCCACGAGTTATGGACGCACCCGACTATACGGCCGTTTGTCTTTTGATAATTTAATGCTGTATGATCCTCTGAATAGTATGGTATTTCCGACTACGATCCATCTACACATTGAAAACGGTTTATCGACGTATTAACGTCTATTATATGCTTTTTAAAAAATAATCCCAGCCGATCAAGCTTACAATTAACGAAAAAATATCTGCGAAATCTCCTGTCCGATCTCTCTCTTTCTCTCCTCCAGCGCTAATTAAACCGGCCGGTGCGCGCAGCTTGCGCGAAATATAAGTAAGTCAAGGTCGCTGCTTCTCTCTCAGTCCTTCTCTCCGTCGCAGCAGCAGCAGCAGCAGCAGCAGCAGTACAAGCGCAGTGCGTGAGCTCGGGGGCCGTTAATGTCCCTTGCCATGTGCATCTGCGCCGCGCGTATACCCGGGAACAAGTACCTGCCATGTCGCCAGCGCGCGCGCACACGCGAGGGGGTACAGTGTCGCTCTCGCTTGCGTCCACATACCTGTATATGTATGTGTGTGTATGGAACAAGCCTCCGATCATATGCCGAGCGTGCAGTGCGCAGTGCGCGTAATGCTGATCCCGCTGCGGTGTGCTCCGGATTACGGGAGAATTTGCCGGGGACACGGCTGTAACTTTGCTCTCTCTCTCTCTCTCTCTCTCTCTCTCTCTCTCTCTCTCTCTCTCTCTCTCTCTCTCTCTCTCTCTCTCTCTCTCTCTCTCTCTCTCTCTCTCTCTCTCTCTCTCTCTCTCTCTCTCTCTCTCTCTCTCTCTCTCTCTCATCTCTCTCTCTCTCTATCTCTCTCTCTCTCTCTCTCTCTCTCTCTCTCTCTCTCTCTCTCTCTCTCTCTCTCTCTCTCTCTCTCTCTCTCTCTCTCTCTCTCTCTCTCTCTCTCTCTCTCTCTCTCTCTCTCTCTCTCTCTCTCTCTCTCTCTCTCTCTCTCTCTCTCTCTCTCTCTCTCTCTCTCTCTCTCTCTCTCTCTCTCTCTCTCTCTCTCTCTCTCTCTCTCTCTCTCTCTCTCTCTCTCTCTCTCTCTCTCTCTCTCTCTCTCTCTCTCTCTCTCTCTCTCTCTCTCTCTCTCTCTCTCTCTCTCTCTCTCTCTCTCTCTCTCTCTCATCTCTCTCTCTCTCTCTCTCTCTCTCTCTCTCTCTCTCTCTCTCTCTCTCTCTCTCTCCTCTCTCTCTCTCCTCTCATCTCTCTCTCTCTCTCTCTCTCTCTCTCTCTCTCTCTCTCTCTCTCTCTCTCTCTCTCTCTCATCTCTCTCTCTCTCTCTCTCTCTCTCTCTCTCTCTCTCTCTCTCTCTCTCTCTCTCTCTCTCTCTCTCTCTCTCTCTCTCTCTCTCTCTCTCTCTCTCTCTCTCATCTCTCTCTCTCTCTCTCTCTCTCTCTCTCTCTCTCTCTCTCTCTCTCTCTCTCTCTCTCTCTCTCTCTCTCTCTCTCTCTCTCTCTCTCTCTCTCTCTCTCTCTCTCTCTCTCTCTCTCTCTCTCTCTCTCTCTCTCACTGTATATGCAGATTCCTACACGACGCTCACCGACTTTCATTGTATATCCTTAATTTTCATATCGTACACCATGATTATGTATATCAACGAATGTGCGGTAAACGCTTATTATTTATTAAATGATATACATACACTTAGAGGCGGATCGATAAATGTGCCGGGGGAATAATGAGCGCGTATTTGTCGAGAGAGAGAGAGAGAGAGGGAGGGAGAGAGAGAAGCTCGAAAAAAACAATCGACTCATATAATAAGAGCGCGCGTTGGCAGCTCGCGTCCCATTTATATCAATTCTATTCATTAGAGCTTTCAAGCCGCCGCCGCCGTGACTATACTGCTGCAGTGGCTCTCATCCGGCCTACTCCTCGGAATTATATATCGAAGCGAACAGCTCGTAATGTAAATAGTGTAGTGCGACGTAAATTAATATACGGACTGACATAATCTCTCTATTATTTCCTCGCAACAAATGGCCGCGCTTCGATTGCGAGATAATAAATCACCCCCGCGTTCCAGGAAAATGGCTCCCGTTGATATGCAGTACTCTTTTTTTCCTATATACTTGTCATTTCGCGCGCATAGCGCGACGAATAATGAAGTAATAACGCGATGGGCATATTTCACATCTCTTTCGCGCCGAGCCGGAAAATTTATCACTTTTATCTTGGAAATATACCGCGTGCGATGACCATTATCCCGATAGAGCTCTAGCGCGTCGTCGTGTCCTGCGTGCAGCGAGTGTATATTATTGCGCATGTGATAGTCAAACACAAGTGTATTATACAGCAGCCGACTGAATTCTATACAACGCGTGTAATACTTTTGCATCGATAGACAAAGGAGAGAACAGTTGCCCCTGTATACTTAATCTATATATATGTATACAGCATACGTTATGCGCATTCTGGAAAAGACAGGGTTACGCAACAGAGTTTGACTATAGTGCGCGGGGGATATCGGAATGTGTAACGAGGGTTGAAATGGACTTTCAGGTAATAAGCACTCGTCAATTTGTTGCTGCTTCAACGGTGCCGTAGCAGCAGCAGCAGCAGCAGCACATAGACAGACAGATAACCGTTTCGACAATTAGAACGAAATTCTATCGGAAGCAGCTTCGGTTATAAGATACGTGTTATGACATCCTCGAGAGTGCGAGTGCCTACTACGTGCGTGTGTACAAGACGTGACTCGAATATTAAATATTAGTCTCTCAAAACATACACATTTGAAAGTCATTCCGAAGCCTAAGTAGAATAGTTTGTTTATCCAGCATCGAGTGTGCGGGCGAAGAAATGATATCTTCCTTTTGTCTTGCTTGACCTCGATATTTCCTTATATACGTTGGATTAAACTGAACATGTATGTACATCACTATATCAAAATCTTATCGTAATTCATCCGTCCTTATATAGAAATTGAATTCGAAAAAGTGTGCACCATTTTTAGCGGCAGCATACAACAGTATATTGTATGATTGAAAAAAGGCGTTAATGGCGCAAACTCCAACATTATCATTCAAAACTTTTTTTAAAGCGTGTGATCAAAGGTTTTTTAATTAAATAGATTGAATTGCGATGCTCGACTTTAAAGGCATTATATAGTAAAGTCAAATTATACCAGCAGTAGTTCTCACACAAAGTTTAGAATTGGGAAGGTCATGAGGCTTTGAAAGCCCGACAATGCGATCGAAGCTTAATTCCGGTTTCATCGCCGCGAAAATTCGCGATAAGGCGCTTTATTATCGACAGCTTCAATTGTAAACGTTGATTGCCAGATATATACACCGCACTGCAGTAAAATGGATTTTATCTTTGTCGGTGTCTGCATCGACGCGATATTTCATCGGTATATAACAATTTAACACATGGTTTTCGCACATTTTATTATAATATATGCATCAAACGATTGAATTAAGCGCAGCTTGCAAACGATCCTTCATTTTTGACTAATTTACAACTAATATCCGCAAATAACTCGTTTGACAAGCTACTGCCGTTTATTTTTTACTCTCGACGTCCGCGATGTAATAAAAAGATACACAACGACGAATATCCAGCAGACGATGGTTAATTAAGGCCCTTACATATACATACACTGCACAGCCAACATCCAGAGAATGTAAATCAGACAAGGATCCTCGATCACGAGCTTCCGGTCGGCACAAAAAACGGCCCCAAACGAGAGAAAACCCCATAGCTAATCTCCCGACGAACAAAGCCCGTGTATTCGATATATAGCCGTGACTTTAATTTTTGGTTCTCCCGTGTAACATCGGCGCGCCAAGTGAGTGAAAAAAAAACGAACGATGGTTAGGCAGACAGGAGTATATATAGAGCATACTCGGGGCGAAGGATAAAAAACAACAAAAGAGTCAAAGAACGATGTGCATAAAGGAGAGAGAGAGAGCTCCGAGCTCACACACAAAATATGAGGCCGGACACTATGGCTGCGCAAGTTTATATGGCCGACCGGATGCGAGGTGGGAGGAGGGCAGACCGGAAATAGCCGCCCTTGCGATCGGCGCTGCGGTGGCCTCCAACCACCAGACTATACGCTGTATTATAGACTTTCGAAAGACCTCGAAGAGAGAGATAGCAACCAGTGCGTTTGTGCAATTAAAAATACTGAGACCGAGACAGAAGATAAGGGTGGAAAGTATTTATACGCGTGTACGATGGGGGTGTTCTGAGCCAACTACGCTCATTACACTGCTCGCTCGTGTATTCTTTTAGCGGAAAGCTTTATTTTTTCTTCTTCCTCTCTGTGGTTTATACAGAGGACGTTTTTGCTGCAAGGGACTCACGCGCCCGCGATTTTGAAAAAGACCGCGTCGTCGCTTTCTCTGAAGCGCGCGGGGAAGTTACTTTGAAGATACAAAGTTGAGCTTCTTTGCAAGTTTTACCAGGACGCGATTTTAAAAAGTTTTACCGAAATCGCGGTTTAGAAGCAGAGACAAGTTTCAGCTACTAGAAAAAAATATGCTAGGTAAATTTCTCGAATTTCAATGTATATAGATAATACGACAAAAGACTATAATATCATTTATTACACGAGGCGCGCGGCTCAAGGTAACATTGATTTTATATATCGATTAATCTTGACTTCTAATCAGCCGCGCGGCTTATCAGTTATTCCGCTTTCGCTACTTTGAATGCGCATTATGATCGAAAAGTCATGACTTAAACACACGCGAAGCCGTTATCGCATATAGTATTGACAATGATAAAAAGAGGCTCGAGTCGATGAAAAATACAAAAACTTGTCTTTTATTATTGCATAAACGCTTATTCTTCGGGCAAAAAGACTGTTTGAAAAAAGCCTCTGAAAGTTCGCAGCAGCGTAATCGTCCACACACACACACGCAGACACGCAAATTATAACCATCCGTCTTCGCGGATCCAGTAATTAAAACACAGAAGCAGCTTATACAGCAGCAGCAGCAGCAGCAGAGCAGGCAGCCGAGAAAAAAAATCAAACAAATCATCGTCCCCTGCCGCAGTAAAACCGGTGCCGTTCAGACGTTCCCCTACTCCTCCTTTCTTCTCCGCGAAGACGCGCACATTCGAGAGCGCGCGCGACTTAAAAAAGCGCGACATACAGCCGAATCTCGACTTTTAGCCTTTCAACTCTGCGGCGAATAATAAAGCGGCAGTAGCAGGAGCAGCAGCAGCAGCCCAATAAAGCGCTCTCGCGCGTATATATATATATATAGTATATATAGAAGCTCCAATTATTTACGGCATAGTGCGGGGTTTAACGATACCTGGAATTACTCAGGAGTAGCGCGCGACGCCGCCGGTGGCGTATATGTGTATATATATGTATATATAGCAGAGGCTATAGAGCCAACACGAGTTACGGCGTCTCGAACGAGCAAGCGAGAGCGCAATTCATCAAATAATGGCCGACAGCTGTCGATCTTCTTATACGCGCCGAGAAATCGCGCGCGCGCGAGCAAGCGAGCTACGACCACCTATAGTTATAACTATAGGCGGAATATGTATATATGCCGCCGCCATTCATCTTCCGTAGGACTCCTGATCCCGCGTGCATGTAATATAATATACATATATAGCGGCAGCAGCAACAATGCGCCCGGAGACCCTTAATTACAAAACTCGGAGAGCAGCGCTGCCTGTCCGTAATAATATCTATTATATACGTCACCTTTCTATTTTTTCTCTCTTTCTCT
This sequence comes from Muscidifurax raptorellus, assembly GCA_020010945.3. Lineage (NCBI taxonomy): Eukaryota > Metazoa > Arthropoda > Insecta > Hymenoptera > Pteromalidae > Muscidifurax > Muscidifurax raptorellus. The sequence continues at coordinate 26,921,036 of CM052078.1, forward strand.
CTCTCACTTGGAAGAATAGGGGAGGACTGCAAATCGCTTGCGTGTTACTGCTGCGGAGATGTTTCGCAACGACGCTGCTGCGGCTGCTGTTGATGGTCTAGCTGGCTATTGAAACGGACTACGGCCTTAGCATTCGTTGGGTTATGAGCCTTTTTTACGCGATAATTTGACACCGACTGCAGCAGCGAGCCTCTAATTGTGCCGCTGCTGCTGCTGCTGCTGCTGCTGTCCGACTTTGAGCCTCCGTTTTACGATTTTGCTTTGGCAGTTTTATATTTCTTACTGCGCGACAGCCAGAGCTGTTTTTTAAACCCCTGAATAATATATACAGAATGTATGTAAATAATTAATTAAAAATCACACATTCCAAGAGCCTGTGCATGTACTAGTCATCGTAGCGGCTCGTTGCATAGAATCCGCGTAAAACGAGATTTTAGTTACCGAAAGCTACGCACTGCGAATTTATTCACATGAGTTCCACAGCCGGAACATCGCTACGCTAGCGGCAGTACTATACCGGCCAGTATATTATAGCACACATAGCTGGCGTACAATTACTCTCAAGTATTTTAATTGTTTACGCGCAAACTTTCTACATGGCATTCGCTGTTCGCATACGTATACGCAGCGACTTTATAGCCCCTTTAAAACGCTGTCTACACCGCGTTTTGTTATTACGCGTCGCCCCGATAACACACAGAAGCGCTTCGATAATTTTTCGCTCCTCGCGCGGTTCTTGTATTATTTTATACATTAACGTCGTGCCCCCGGCGCATTGAGTGAGACCGTATAGGCGGGAGACAGAAGCAGGAGAGCACTAACTCACTCGGCACTTTCTTCCCTCTCGGCGGACCTTGAAAACTCTCGCCGACGCCGTGCGCGCGGCGGAGAAGAAAAAGTCCCCGCGCTCTGTGTGCCCGTAATTTATGCGAAGCTCCGCGTCTCGGGCTTTCCTATATACGTATATACTCGCCCCTAAAAACCAGGGCGCCGAGCGTGTACACACTCACACACACACGCACACACACTTGTGAGCGAGAAATAGCGGTACTCGGGGCCGCTCTGGCTTTTACTTTTTTTTCTTCCTTCTGCGCGAGCTGTATACTCTTTTTCCTTTTCTGCCTTTTCTTTCTTCCTCCTCCTTCGTCGTCTTCCTCGCGCGCGCGCGGCGGCGAACCCTCGCTTATTTACTTGGGCAGAGAGAGAGAGAGAGAGAGAGACGACTCGTTTATTTCTGCCTGTCGCGGGCGCGCGCACCCGGGGAAAAAAGAAGCACATAGTCGCACGAGCTTCTCCGGGAACGTCGCTGCTGCTCTCGTCTCTCTTTTTTCGCTCTGTTACTCGCCCTTTCTGTTACACACTCGAAATTCGCGATTCGTCGTATTAGCCTCTCTCTCTCTCGTTCCCTCTCTCCCCTTCTCTGTGTGACGTGCGAGGATGCGATAAATTTCCGGAAATTACGAGGTTATTTAATTTCTCTCGTTCTCACTGCTCTCGACTTGTTTTCGATATGTGCAAGCAGCATAGTGGAATGATGAATATACCGATGTACGTATCGATAGCAACGCGAGAGACACGAAATCTTGCGCCTAATAAGTATCAATTAGGAGTATCTGAATTCTACTGGATTGATCGATGGGGTTTGAGTGAAAAAAAACAACGTGGTTCATTGTATTTTTTTAATCAGTGTATGATGTATATGAGCGAGGGCTGGAAAAGGCTCGGCTCGATTTAGCGATCATTTAAATTTGTCGGATCGCACGCGTATATATAGCCCACGCGTATAAACGGGCGGTTGTACTTTTCAAGGCGAAATTGGTGAATTACGGTAACGAGCGAACTTGCTTTTGAAAGGAGACTGTACCGGCGCCCAACCGTTTCAAGCTGAATTAACACGCGAAAGTTTGACCGGCGAGCGCGCGCGCTCGCTCTCCGTATAGCAACCAGTGGATCTCAATCTAAACATCAGATGCGCACCGCCGGCTATCATAATTTTTACCAACTTTTTTCTTCTGCTGCTGATTATTATAAAAGCTCCCCAAAATTTGCACTCGCATAGCACGGCGATAAAGCTCAGCTACACACATATAGAGGAATAAGCTCGAAAATTTCCAGCATAAACATAAATGTCGCGCGAGTGCGGCGAGATTACGCGCACGGCGCAAAGATAACATATTAAAATGCAAATTCCCGACCGCACTAAAACTCGTCGATTTGCATTAAAATCGCGTTTGCGTGAGAGAGAGAGCGCGCCGGAAGAAAAGTTTGTTAATTTTTTGCGCGTTCGGGGGTAGATAATTGAGCGCCACTGCTGCAACACGGCTTCTCATAAGCCAGTGTTCATAATATAGTCGCAGCTATATAGAGCATCAGGGGGGGAGGACCCGGCACAGCGAAGTGGACTGTACTGAAATAATGTACAGTAAGGCGCAAAAGGGCTCTCTCTCTCTCCCTCTGTGCTTATAATCGCGCCGGGCTGAGAGAGAGTAACACAGTAGACGAATGCAGTAGCAGCAACGAATCTCTCTTTCTGCTCTATACGGCTAACAATGGTGTGCAAAGGAGATTAACAAACAGAATAAGCTAACGCATAATCGTATTATTTCTAGCTAAGTCGCATTTAAATTAGATAGAAATTCCATTTAACGAAACAATGCCAAGATGATGAGTCACTACCACCGCGGATTTAAATAAACTACCTCTCCTCTCTCTCTCTATCCTACAATATATATATATATATATATATATATATATATATATATATATATACATATATATATATATACAGTTGCTTTATATTATAAAGTCTAATCCGACATTTTTCTCCCTTTCTCTCTCGGTGCTCGCGCGCGCAAGCTTCCTTCTATTCCCTCTCTTTCTCCTCTTTTTTCGCGCAAGTAGCGAGCTCTCGCTTCGCCAACTTTCAAGGAAAGGTACAACGCGCGAATTTCCGCGAGAGATCTTGGAGAATTTGCCCGGCATAGCTATATATGTATGAACGCACTACCTACTGCAGCGCTACAGCCGTAAAAGTGAAATGCATTTGCATTGTCAAGTGGATGAATTGAATTTCGTCGCGTGAAATTTAATTTACCCACAGATTCCCGGCCACTTCTACTTCGTATTTTCAGAGCGCCTCTTTCTCAAAAGCTCCATTGTAATCGACAGGGCAAGTATCGAGTGCACTTTGATGCATATAATAGCGTTAGAAAGAAAAGAGCAGTAATGAGGCCGTTTAATTAGCCATCGCATATATCGACTGGACGTGGACACACACGCACAAGAACAGCGTGTTTATTTACGCGCGATCGAACAGCCAACACCTCGACCAATCAGATTTACATACCACGTGTCTCATTAATACCTAGAAATCCATCAAGCTCACGAGTCCGTGTCATAACCGGCCTACTGCCTTGTATAAGAGCTCGTAACTCCGTTAGATATATAAAAACATGAGCGGCGGCTGACTCCTTTTTCCTCCATAGGCTCGAGCATATTATCTCCAGATCAAAACGCGCGAGCTAACCCAAGCGATATTTCCCTCTCGCGTGTATATCGAATTAATCCATCTCCCGCGATTCGATTGAGCTCCAAGTGCAGCGGCATAAGCGGCCTTCTCTCCATTATACGGACGATCACGCACCTACTACACGCGAATTGCGACGCTTTTCGCCAACGGATCAGAGCGAGAGAGAGAGAGAGAGAGAGAGAGAGAGAGAGAGAGAGAGAGAGGAAGAGAGACAGATGCAGAATCGCGTGCATATGTGGCGGCAGCCATACTTCTGACGTAATGCTGACGTCACGCACGGACAGAGATAGCGCGCGATGAGCCTTTCGGAACGATCGCTTATTGCGCTTCTATGAGAGACATTACATTTTTTGCACTGTGAATTTTACTTTTACTTTTCGAGTTGCTCTGTTTTATCCATTCGTTGTTGTTGGAATAGATTTGAACATATAGTTCCCAGCGGGAATATGTCTCTCAATCAAATTCACATAATGCCTGGTGACAAGCGACAAGTATTAGTACGATTTAATGTCCCATTACGTGCCTGAAGTTTGCAACGTTCCTACCAACGAAAAAAAAAATTTTAGTTTATGCATTTTTTGCAACAGGGAATTGTTATTCTACTTGAAATAAGTCACCATGTACATTTTGGACCTGGTCCAGGTCCAGGAACCCAGTCTGGAGGGCGCTCAAGTCGCGAACACGCCGATATTAACTTTCTCGATTTTTCGTGCGGCACACAAGTCCGTTACCCCTTTTTTTATTACGGATATTTGTTAAACATAATAAGAGGAGCTTACACAAATATTTTCACCTACATCGAAGATAGGGAAAAAATTTGAGAGGGCGCTGAACGTCGCTTGAGAGCCGATTTTGAATTTCTCGATTTTTCGTGCGGCTCAGAAGTCCGTTACCCCTTTTTTTATTACGGATTATTGTTAAACATAATAAGAGGAGCTTACACAAATATTTTCACCTACATCGAAGATAGGGAAAAAATTTGAGAGGGCGCTGAAGGTCGGTCGGGAGCCGATTTTGACTTTCTCGATTTTTCGTGCGGCTCAGAAGTCCGTTACCCCTTTTTTTATTACGGATTATTGTTAACCATAATAAGAGGAGCTTATACAAATATTTTCACCTACATCGAAGATAGGGAAAAAATTTGAGAGGGCGCTGAACGTCGTGCGGCATATCGATTTTAACTTTCTCGATTTTTCGTGCAGCACACAAGTCCGTTACCCCTTTTTTTATTACGGATTATTGTTAAAGAACATAAAAGGAGCTTATACAAATATTTTCACCTACATCGAAGATAGGGAAAAAATTTGAGTGGGAGCCGAAGGTCGCTCGAGAGCCGATTTTGAATTTCTCGATTTTTCGTGCAGCTCAGAAGTCCGTTACCCCTTTTTTTATTACGGATTATTGTTAAACATAATAAGAGGAGCTTACACAAATATTTTCACCCACATCGAAAATAGGGAAAAAATTTGAGAGGGCGCTGAAGGTCGGTCGGGAGCCGATTTTGACTTTCTCGATTTTTCGTGCAGCACAGAGGCCCGTTACCCCTTTTTTTATTACGGATTATTGTTAAAGAACATAAAAGGAGCTTATACAAATATTTTCACCTACATTGAAGATAGGGAAAAAATTTGAGAGTGCGCTGAACGTCGTGCGGCATACCGATTTTGACTTTCTCGATTTTTCGTGCGGCACACAAGTCCGTTACCCCTTTTTTTATTACGGATTATTGTTAAACATAATAAGAGGAGCTTACACAAATATTTTCACCTACATCGAAGATAGGGAAAAAATTTGAGTGGGAGCCGAAGGTCGCCCGAGAGCCGATTTTGAATTTCTCGATTTTTCGTGCGGCTCAGACGTCCGTTACCCCTTTTTTATTACGGATTATTGTTAAACATAATAAGAGGAGCTTACACAAATATTTTCACCCACATCGAAGCTAGGGAAAAAATTTGAGAGGGCGCTGAACGTAGTGCGGCATACCGATTTTGACTTTCTCGATTTTTCGTGCGGCACAACGATTACTTGTTTGACAAGTTTGTTTTTGCTATGATTTAAAAACTATCATAGCTAGAGAGCTAAACTTTTATATGTAAATTGGTTTTGGCATTTTCAAACAATATATGGACTTGTTGTTACCTTAACTGATATAATTTTAATTTTCATATCAGACACCTATATACAAAAATGAACGCTCATGCTCTGGTCTGATATGAAAATTATAATTATATCAGTTAAGGTAACAACAAGTTCATATATTGTTTGAATATGCGAAAACTAATTTACATATAAAATTTTAGCTCTCTAGCTATGATAGTTTTTAAATCAAAGCAAAAACAAAATTCTCAAAAAAGTAATCGTAAAACTAAAAATTTGGTTTTGGCTCTGATTTAAAAACTATTATAGGTAGAGAGCTAAAATTTTATATGTAAATTGGTTTTGGTATGTTCAAACAATATATGAACTTGTTGTTACCTTAACTGATTTGCAACAACTTCCAATAATCTTTTAGCTTCTTTTATCACAGGGATATAGGCTACCCCACACTTGCCGCTCGCGAGCGCACAGGGATAAAGCCGTCCCCACTCCTTCCATCGAGCAGTGCACAGGAATATAGCCGGCCCCTCTTATCGCATCCAGCCGAGGATATTCAAGGAGGTTCCACCAGTAATAAGTCTAACCCCGAGGATTTCGTGAATCGTGCTATACGCTTACGGGCTACGTTAACTTATCAATGGCGTAGGGTTTTAGAATAATGTAATAATGTAATAATAATAATCAGTTTTTTAAATATTTTTCAAGGTTTTCTCAGCGAGATATTGTTATAATAGCTTGAAAGATTGGAAAATGATAGGTAATTACATAATGTATATTTTTAAATATTTTTTTATAAAAATAATTATAATTTTAATTTTATCATATTTATTACATTATTCTAAAATCCCGCGCCATTGATAGGTTAAGGTCGCCCGTAAGCGTATAGCACAATTCACGGAATCATCGGGGTTAGACTTATTACTGGTGGAACCTCCTTGAATATCCTCGGCTGGATGCGATAAGAGGGGCCGGCTATATTCCTGTGCACTGCTCGATGGAAGGAGTGGGGACGGCTTTATCCCTGTGCGCTCGCGAGCGGCAAGTGTGGGGTAGCCTATATCCCTGTGATAAAAGAAGCTAAAAGATTATTGGAAGTTGTTGGAAATCAGTTAAGGTAACAACAAGTTCATATATTGTTTGAACATGCCAAAACCAAATTACATATAAAATTTTAGCTCTCTAGCTATAATAGTTTTTAAATCAGAGCCAAAACCAAATTTTTAGTTATCACTTGTTTTACGATTACTTGTTTGACAATTTTGTTTTTGCTCTGATTTAAAAACTATCATCGCTAGAGAGCTAAAATTTTATTTTTAAATTGGTTTTAGCATGTTCAAACAATATATAAACTTGTTGTTACCTTAACTGTGAAAATTTTGATTTTCATATCAGACCCAGAGCATGAGCGTTGATTTTTGTATATAGGTGTCTGTTATGAAAATTAAAATGATATCAGTTAAAGTAACAACAAGTTCTGAATAGCGATATAAATATAAGACTAGTGTTAAAAAGACGAGGGATCGTCAGAAGGTCAGCAGACCATCAATTGATTAATTTAATACCGATTAGTACAACAAATTAAGCAATAAATTATGTTTCTGAATCGCGATATAAATACAAGACTAGTGTTAAGAAGACTACGGATCGTCAGAAGGTCAGCAGACCATCACTCGATTAATTTAATACTGATTGGTACAAAATATGAAGCAATAAATAATTGTCAATTGTCCATTACTAGAGTAATTTAATAGCAATCAAATTAGAAAAAGGAAAACATTATGTTTATGAAGAGCGCTAAAAAGTCATTGCCTATGAATATTATCGAAATATTAGTAGCCATTTTTGGATAACTAATAAACTTACTACAAAAGTATTGTAGCGTAAACTCGTGTTTAGTAAATCGGTTAACGACTGTGAAGAGTCGGCCTACCTTTTCGGGTGATCCTTTAGAGTGGTTACAATTTAAGGAAGCTTATAAACTATCGGGAGAATTAGGTGGTTATAACGATCGCGAGAACATGTCACGCTTGTTTCAAGCTTTGAAAGGCGAAGCCCGCGAGGTTGTTAGTACGTTGCTAGCCACGTGCCGCGATGCTGAAACCGTCATGCGTACTCTCGAGTTACACTACGGTAATAAAACCACGGTAGCAGAAAAAATCGTAAATGACTTAAAAGGCTTGCCGGCAATTGATTCGGGCAGAGTGACATTGACTCAGTTCGCGACGAAATTTAGAAACGCGATCGTTGCCTTCAAGTCTCTAGATCTGACAGGATATTTACATAGCCCGGAAATATGCAAGCTCGTCGGAAACAAGCTGCCTTCGGCTTTGAAATTCGAGTACAATCGATACGCTCCTACTGTTATGGGATCAACTTCCACGTTAGAAAAACTAAGTGACTTTTTGTATAAGGAGGCAGAACTCGCCGCAGCCGCGGGAATTTTTGATGCTAATCTAAACGAATAGCGATGAGAATGTAAACAGAAAAGATAGACGAAATGTACGAACAGGCGCGGTATACGCAGCGCAAGATGTAAGCGAGCCGAGCGATAACCGGAGAGAAAAACATTATACAAGAGCGCGTGAGTGCATGATTTGTATGAAAGGGAGACATTTTCCATCGGAGTGTGCGACGTTTGCGGAAGATGCACCGAATAAACGCTGGAGCACTGCGAGAAGGCTCCGATTGTGTTTTGGTTGTTTGAAAACCGGCCATACGAAAAGCGCTTGTAGAAATGCAAAATGTGCGGTATGTGCGAGGCTGCATCATACCTTGTTGCATCATAGCCCAACACAAAGGTATGAAAATTCGAATTCCTTTGGTGGACGATCGGGTCCCAACCCACGCAACGCTTCTGAGTGTGTCAATGTTGCGTCTACGTCTCATGACGCACCTCCGCGGATCTGACTAGATAATTCCGTTTTGCTAAAAACATTGCCATTACGCGTGGTCGGCGCGCGACACTGTAAAAACACGTTCGCTCTATTGGACAGTGGGGCTACTGTTAGTTTAATCGATCAAGATCTAGCTCGCGATCTGGGATTGAGAGGGTCGCGAACAGACGTGACGTTAGTCGGGATAAATAATGAAAAAATCTCGATGCCAAATTGTGAAAAGGTAGATTTTGACGTAGTAGGCGCGCTCGGTAAATATCATGTTAAATGTGCGGTAACCGCGAAAAATCTCAAACTCCCGACGCAAACAATCTCCAAAGATCTTGTTAAGACATTGAATATTCAAGAAAACAGTATTAAAGTAGATCCATATTATCAAGCACGGGTTAAAATATTAATAGGCCAAGACAATTGGAGATTGATCGTGACGAGAGATTTTAGAGAAGTCGCCGACACGGATTTAGTGATATCGCGATCGTTACTCGGTTGGGCTTTGCATGGCATGGCGCGTCATATTTCCAAACAAACGCGCACGCCGCTTTGTCTCGCGAACACGTACGCGTCGGCTAATGCGGACGCTCTCGGAGAAACCAAAACCCTCCAAATGGAAGTTGCGCTCGATAATCTAATCAAACAATATTTCGAAATAGAATCTATCGGTGTAAACATAAATGCTAAAAAACGAAGCGGCCAAGAACGCGCTCTGAAAATTCTTCAAAAAACAAGCCGAAAAAGGGGCAAATTTTGGGAAACCGGGCTTTTGTGGAAATTGGACGTTCCGCCGAATGTTGACGGTTATTGGACTGCTCGCGCGCGATTAATGTTGACGGAAAAAAGATTGGATCGGGAAACTACTTATGCGCGTATGTATTACAAGGAAATGCAGCGATTTATAAATCTCGGATATGCCGTAAAAGCAGACTTGTCGATCAAAAGACCGAGGATTTGGTATCTGCCGAACTTTGGTGTACAGAACATGAATAAGCCTAACAAGGTTCGGTTTATACTAGACGCGGGCGCGAAAACTCGGACAAAAAATGAGAAAAGGGAGAACGCTACGAAAGAGGAAAAGCTAAGTCTGAATGATTTATTAGAAGCTGGTCCCGACCTATTAAAATCTTTACTCGGTATATTGATTCGATTCAGACAATACAAAATAGCCGTGAAAGCCGATATCTCCGATATGTTTTTACGCGTTAAAGTGATAGAAAGCGATCGAGGAGCGCAAAGATTTCTGTGGCGAGGGGAAGATAGGCAACGCGAGCCCGATGTTTACGAAATGACAACTTTAATTTTTGGTGCGAAATCGTCGCCTTGTAACGCGATCTATATAAAAAACGTAAACGCTGAGCAGTTCTTGGAAAGCCATACGGACGCAAGTAAAAGCATTATCGACGACAGCTACATGGACGACTTTTTGACTAGTAGAAAAACAGAATGGGAAGCCGTGAAGCTTGTTAGAGACGTTGTTATGATAAATTCGGAGGCCGGATTCGAAATGCGTGGGTGGGCCAGCAATGACACGACGATTTTGCGAGAAACGGCGGAGTGTGTACAATCGACGTACGGCAGGGAGATGCGATTATGCGATCGGGAAGGAGAAAGAGTTTTAGGCTTGTTTTGGGATCTGCAAAAAGATGTTTTACTGTTTAACGTAGAGTTCGCGAAAATTTCCAAATTAATTTTAAATGGCGATAAAAAACCGACGAAAAGAGAAGTCCTTCGTGTTATCATGTCAGTTTTCGATCCTCTCGGTCTCCTCGCGCCTTTCACGTTAAAATCAAAATTGCTTGTGCAAGAAATCTGGCGAAGCGGAGTCAATTGGGACGAGCAAATTCGAGATGAGGAATTCGCGACGTGGTTATCATGGATTGATAAACTGGAAGAAATAAAAGAGTGTCATGTACCACGATGTTTCTCTCCATTAAACGCGCAGGATTCAGTAGCCGAGTTACATGTATTCTGTGACGCGAGCATCACGGCGTACGCCGCGGCTGCTTATTTACGCTTTGCAACCGATAACGATGGAGCTCATGTATCGCTGATAACGTCGAAAAGTAGAGTCGCGCCTTTGAAACCACCGCTATCGATCCCACGACTAGAGCTTCAAGCCGCGCTGCTCGGCGCCCGACTTGCTAAATTCGTGGAAGATGAACTTACTATTAAAATCTCGCGGCGTGTGTTTTGGTCTGATTCAGCGACGGTTATTTGCTGGATTAGATCCGAACCGCGGACGAGACAAATGTTTGTCGCGCATAGATTTGGGGAAATCGCGGAGCTTACGCAAGTCATTGAATGGCGTTGGGTTCCCTCAGCTCAAAATCCTGCCGACGACGCGACGCGCTGTGCGAAAAATACCTTGCGTAGTGACGATCGGTGGTTTTTGGGCCCTGAATTTTTGAATCGCGCAGAAAATCAGTGGCCCGTTGAAAGAACACTTAACAAAGAAGAAAAGGCTTCGATAGATAAATTAGAATTGAGAAAAGCCTCCGCGCTCGTGACAACGACAACGATAACACTAAACGAATTACCGCTCACGACGAGACTGGCGGGATGGCGGGGACTTCTAGTGCATGCGCGAAAGACACGTAAAGTTTTTGACCGCTGGAAAATCTATCGTAGGCCTATAAATATCAAGCGCAAACGGTGTAAACGAGGCAAACGTAAAAGAGTCCTCTGTAAAAGTATCACGGCGGAAAACCTCGAAGAATGCGAAAATTACTGGTACCGTGTGATACAGACGGAGTGTTTCGCGTCCGAGACGCGTGCGTTGGCGAAAGGCAAACAAGTAAATAGAGGTAGTAAATTAGCGAATTTGATGCCTTATTTGGATGAATGCGGTATTATGAGAGCGAGCGGGAGAGCGACTTTGGCACACTCGGACTTTTTTAATAATCGACCAATTATTCTTTAAAGTAAACATTTTGCTACTAGGATGCTTATAGCTGAATACCACCGAAAATATTATCATGGGAATAAAGAGACGGTAATGAACGAGTTGCGTCAAAAATATTATATTGTCGGTCTTAGAAATTGTTTGAGATCACTTATAAGTAAGTGTGTGATATGCCGATTACGTAGAGGCAAGCCACGTCAGCCGTCAATGGGTGCGTTACCAGCTGGTCGTCTCCCATTTCAAGCGAGACCTTTTAGTCACTGCGGTGTTGATTATTTTGGACCGATGGAGGTGAAGATAGGTAGGCGCAAAGAAAAAAGGTGGGGAGTATTGTTCGCCTGCCTCACGATTAGGGCAATTCACCTAGAGCTTGCGCATAGTTTGAGCACGAGTTCTGCGATTATGGCATTGCAGAGATTGGCCGCTCGAAGAGGTGCGCCGTTGATCGTTTACAGCGATAACGGGACTAATTTCCGAGGAGCGAGCAAAGAATTGAAAAATGTGATTAGAGAGATAGACAAGCCAAAATCGCAGAAACAGCTTTGACTAGACCCATAGAATGACGTTTCAATGCCCCTGACGCTCCACATATGAGTGGCGCGTGGGAGAGATTGATTCGTTCCGTTAAGACTTCATTACATGCCATACTGCGTGAGCACGCGCCTAGTGAAGAAGTCTTGATTACAGTCCTCGCAGAAGTTGAACATTCTGTCAACTCACGACCGCTCACGCATGTATCTTTAGATCCGCGAGATAACGAGGCGCTCACTCCCAACCATTTTTTGATAGGATCTTCATCTGGAGAACTCGAATTGGGCCCAATTAAAAGGGCAGCGCGACAGGCGCTCGGGCAGTTGACCTCTGGCCCCGCTACTGCAAAGGTAATCTCCGTTGTAATTTTCTAAGTCCAATAAAGTGACCTTTCTTTGAAAACACCTAAATTTATTTTAACCCAGCTTTAGTCAAATACAAGTATATCGGCTCAATTGACAAATTATTGTATTGTAATAAGGATTAATGATACGACTAGTAGATACGTACAAGTACGTCTAAGAAAGGTTTGCATGGAGTATTATCACATATCATTTCATAAATACAAAGCAGAGATGACAATAGAAATAATACATGCAAACTGTGGGCGAAACGTACAATAAAATGGTTTCACAAATATAAATGTAAATGAATAACAAGTATTTAACAGGAAAAGCTTGACACCTTACTGATGAGCCCAGGAAGCTTTTCCTGTTATAGTAAAACATGATTTTTTGTAACACCTTCAATAAAATTGCCATATCACCCGACGCTAAAGCAAAATACGGTACTTTTGCCTTATGTGATCAATGTCGATAATATTATTTGTATAAGCTCCTCTTATGTTGTTTAACAATAGTTCCTTATAAAAAAGGGGTAACAGACTTCTGTGCCGCACGAAAAATCGAGAAAGTCAAAATCGGCTCCCGACCGACCTTCAGCGCCCTCAAATTTTTTCCCTATCTTTGATGTAGGTGAAAATATTTGTGTAAGCTCCTCTTATGTTCTTTAACAATAATCCGTAATAAAAAAAGGGGTAACGGACTTGTGTCCTGCACGAAAAATCGAGAATGTCAAAATCGGTATGCCGCACGACGTTCAGCGCCCTCTCAAATTTTTTCCCTATCTTCGATGTAGGTGAAAATATTTGTGTAAGCTCCTCTTATTATGTTTAACAATAATCCGTAATAAAAAAAGGGGTAACGGACCTCTGTGCCGCACGAAAAATCGAGAAAGTCAAAATCGGCTCCCGACCGACCTTCAGCGACCTCTCAAATTTTTTCCCTATCTTCGATGTAGGTGAAAATATTTGTGTAAGCTCCTCTTATTATGTTTAACAATAATCCGTAATAAAAAAAGGGGTAACGGAATTCTGAGCCGCACGAGAAATCGAGAAAATCAAAATCGGCTCTCGAGCGACGTTCAGCGCCCTCTCAAATTTTTTCCCTATCTTCGATGTAGGTGAAAATGTTTGTGTAAGCTCCTCTTATGTTCTTTAACAATAATCCGTAATAAAAAAAGGGGTAACGGAATTCTGAGCCGCACGAAAAATCGAGAAAATCAAAATCGGCTCTCGAGCGACGTTCAGCGCCCTCTCAAATTTTTTCCCTATCTTCGATGTAGGTGAAAATGTTTGTGTAAGCTCCTCTTATGTTCTTTAACAATAATCCGTAATAAAAAAAGGGGTAACGGACCTCTGTGCCGCACGAAAAATCGAGAAAGTCAAAATCGGCTCCCGACCGACCTTCAGCGCCCTCTCAAATTTTTTCCCTATCTTCGATGTAGGTGAAAATATTTGTGTAAGCTCCTCTTATTATGTTTAACAATAATCCGTAATAAAAAAAGGGGTAACGGACTTCTGAGCCGCACTAAAAATCGAGAAAATCAAAATCGGCTCTCAAGCGACGTTCAGCGCCCTCTCAAATTTTTTCCCTATCTTTGATGTAGGTGAAAATATTTGTGTAAGCTCCTCTTATGTTCTTTAACAATAATCCGTAATAAAAAAAGGGGTAACGGACTTGTGTCCTGCACGAAAAATCGAGAATGTCAAAATCGGTATGCCGCACGACGTTCAGCGCCCTCTCAAATTTTTTCCCTATCTTCGATGTAGGTGAAAATATTTGTATAAGCTCCTTTTATGTTCTTTAACAATAATCCGTAATAAAAAAAGGGGTAACGGACTTCTGAGCCGCACGAAAAATCGAGAAAGTCAAAATCGGCTCCCGACCGACCTTCAGCGCCCTCTCAAATTTTTTCCCTATCTTCGATGTAGGTGAAAATATTTGTGTAAGCTCCTCTTATTATGTTTAACAATAATCCGTAATAAAAAAAGGGGTAACGGACTTGTGTCCTGCACGAAAAATCGAGAATGTCAAAATCGGTATGCCGCACGACGTTCAGCGCCCTCTCAAATTTTTTCCCTATCTTCGATGTAGGTGAAAATATTTGTATAAGCTCCTTTTATGTTCTTTAACAATAATCCGTAATAAAAAAAGGGGTAACGGACTTCTGAGCCGCACGAAAAATCGAGAAAGTCAAAATCGGCTCCCGACCGACCTTCAGCGCCCTCTCAAATTTTTTCCCTATCTTCGATGTAGGTGAAAATATTTGTGTAAGCTCCTCTTATTATGTTTAACAATAATCCGTAATAAAAAAAGGGGTAACGGACTTCTGAGCCGCACGAAAAATCGAGAAATTCAAAATCGGCTCTCAAGCGACGTTCAGCGCCCTCTCAAATTTTTTCCCTATCTTCGATGTAGGTGAAAATATTTGTGTAAGCTCCTCTTATTATGTTTAACAAATATCCGTAATAAAAAAAGGGGTAACGGACTCCTGTGTCGCATGAAAAATCGAGAAAGTTAAAATCGGCGTGTTCGCGACTTGAGCGCCCTCCAGACTGGGTTCCTGGACCCGGACCAGGACCAAAATGTACATGGTGACTTATTTCAAGTAGAATAACAATTCCCTGTTGCAAAAAATGCATAAACCAAAATTTTTTTTTCGTTGGTAGAAACGTTGCAAACTTCAGGCGCATGTCCCATTAAGTATTCCAGTCCAATCGTAGGAGATTAGCGCTTTTTCTACAATATCATACATACTCCCGGCTATCTGAATATCGTAAATTCCAACTTATCCCGACACTCCTGGTTATTTAATGACCACATTCCAGAGAAATATCGCAGACATAAATAAGCTCAGCACATTGTCATAACAAGTCTGCGTGAAAGTGTCCTTTATTTTTATTCTCCTTATCAGTATGAGGGTATATAACTACAACCGATCAGCGTCCAAAAACCAAGCCATTTCCATCCTCACGATATTTCTCCCATCGTCAACTGTATGAATTTAGTCACACTGCACACAATACGCCGTTCGTTCGGTGGCTGAAAGCATTAAATATGCAAATCCGGCGTCATCCTCCTAGCGCAGCAGCAGAAACAGCATCCGAACACGAGAGAAGATAGGATTATCGATGACAAGTGAGAGAGAAAAACTATTTGCACGAAAGATCTCCTCCATCGCAGATCGCTAAACGCTTTTAGCGACCTTTACGTAACGAACGCGCAAGTATGTAAGATGAATGCGAGCAACGCTGCGCGCGCGTCTAGCCTACGTTCGATATTTCAGAGACTAGACAATGGAAAGCGATACTATAGAGTTCCAGTTAATACTCTCCTGTGTGTGCGACTATGTGCAGCGTACCGCGCGCGGCAAACGACGATCGAAGCAGCACCGGCTCCGTTCGCTTGTTATCCCAAATAAATTATAACACTGGTTTCTCTCGTGCAGTCGGAGCTTTTTTCATTTAAATCTGCCTTATTTATCGATTCGCGCATTAACTCTCCTTTTATCATTATGTAACGCGAGAGCGAGATTCACTCGTCTGAAAAATTCGATGCTGATTATAAAAAGCGGAAAGTTTGTCGTCGCTGAGATTCTCGTTATTGCATAATAAACATAAACGAATGTAAAAAAAGAGCTCTATACTAGAAATTCTGCTAAACGAAAAATAACGATCGACGTCGACGAACGGCTGAATCACAATCGCGCCGAGTAATTTAATAACTCTTATCACCGATGTATTTCCATCAAACCGATTCACGCTTGCGTGATCGTCTAATACGTATCGAACCTGCCTGCGCTCGCTCGCTCGCGTGTTATCTGCGAGACAATTCAATTTTTCATCGAATCTCCCCCTCTCCTGCTGCCGCACGAAAATACCCAAGACTCTCCCGTGGGATATGTTGAGAGAGAGAGAAAACGGGGCACGCGTATATAACGCTCTCCTATTATACTACTGCCCCGGCCAGACAACAAAGGCCAACACGCAGCATCATTACACCCGCGTAACAGGCTGCTTACAAATTTCTACGTTTTTCGGATGGCTTCTACTGCTTCGCTCTACTATATCATTGTTATATATGTATATATATATATTGGATTACGAGAATATATTTTTAAAAAACATCAGCCATCAGGGGGGGGGAGAGAGATACGAGACCTTTTTTCTTGTTTGCCTTATTCTAATTCATTTGCATTTGAGACTCTCCATTACACGTGCAGTTGATAAATGCTACGTTATATATATATATATATATTATGCGACTGATTCACTGTACTTTTAAAAGTTCGTCTCTTTTAAGCGAGTGCAAACTTTTCGAGTTATCGAAAAAGTGGAGGCTACCTGCATATGAAAAACTTTTTTCGAGATGAAAAATTTCTTTTTTCTCAATCGATTAATTTTCATCGAATATATCCGAGGAAAACTTTGTTTTCGAAACGCGTGTTGATCTGCAGTATATATAGGAATAATATATATAGAGAGAGAGGCTGAACGTTAACTGCTATTATCGAATAAATGTTCGAATCGTGCATTGCGCATTGAAACATCGCGTATATACAATAAAATGTAAAATCCAATTGCGATTGCCGACAGCACAATGTGATCTAAATTGCTATATACGAATTTAATTTGACTGCACGCTCAGCAAACGAGAGCTATCATAAAATAATTCTGACATTAACATACAAAGGCAAGGGTGATTAAAATGCTATTTAATCATGATCAATTCCGCAACGCAGCAACTATTCATCTTATTGTCTTATAACCTATGATAAAAAACAGCAAAACCGGAGAGTATACGTACATAGGATATTAGAAGTAGATAAATAAACGTCACACGTGCGATCGGAAATAAGAGAGTGTGTATACGCGCACGAAAACAAGCTAGAATATGTGTCGCGTGCATGTAGATATATGTATATACCTGTGGTTGACCGCCAACAATGGACTGATAAGCCGAATGGAAGACATGGCCGATCTGCGTGAGGCCCTCGTCCTCCATCTGGAACATGATGTCCGCGCCGGGCGATCCGTTGTTATTGAGATTGTTGTTGTTGATCAGAAGCTTCTCGGTGTTGTCGACGTCGCGCATTATCGTGCCCGGTTGCATGATCCAACACACCCTCGCTCTCGTCCTTCTATCTCTCTCACTATACGGGCTGGTCTATGTACGTATATATACAGGATATAGCGCTGCTGCTGCTGCTGCTGCTACGGTACAGTCGCGCACCTTCTTACGGATACTTATATCAATACTTCTGGATACAAGACGATCTCGCGGCGAATATCAAATCGCGCGGCCGGCCAGCAGCAGCGAGGCCGCGCCTCTCGTCATCTTAGCTTTGCTCCGGAGTCGCACGAGCTACACATGCGGAGTACTGAGTATAGCCGTGTATCGGGGAATATAAGTACGCGCAGATAACTGTTTATGGGTACATCAGCAAAAAATCTCAGCGCCTCTCATCACGTGCGCGCACTCTTTTACGTCGCCTAGTATGTATATATATCTGCGTAATATCACTCGCGGCGTTTTTACTCCCCCGAAAAATTTCCGACACTGTATTATTTTACTCGAGGTGGCGGCGGCGGCGGCGGCTCTTTGTTAGAAAAGCCGGCGGCGCTTCAGCTCTTCCGGTCCTTAAAACGCTCGCACTTTCACGCACTTCCCTCCACCCTGCACGACTCTCGCTTTACGCGCGTGTGTGTCAGTGTCTGCAGCAGCTCCGAAATGTCGACGAACTCGCGCTAGGCTTTGGAGGTTAGGGAGCAGCTGCGGCAGCCTCCCATCGGAACGAACGAACGAACGCACACACAGACACACATACACACACACAGAGAGAGAATCGAGACGAAGCTTCCTTCGGCAGTAGCTAGGATACTGTGTCCGATAGTAATACTGTATATTGCAATAGCGCGCACACGCACGGGACGATCAATTCGCATAAACAAATGAGAATTGCACGCGCTCGGCACGGAGAATCAACGGAGCGGCGACCTGTACCCCTGGCTCTCGTTGGATGAACGCGACGCGACTGACGCTCCGCGACGAAGGGGAGCGCTGCGCCCCTCCCCACTACCCTACCGTAGCTCCCTCTCTCTTCTTCCCTCCCCGCCGGCGCCGTTCTCCTACAGCAGCTTTTGCGCGCTCCCACTTTCGCGCGCAGCGCCCCGACAACGCGAGAAACTCCCTCCGCTCTTTTGGCAACCCAGAGAGCGAACGAGCGAGCGAGAGAGAGAGAGAGAGCGCTACTGCTGCTCCCGTTTTCTTCTTTCTTTCTCTCCGAGCACTGTACGATTTTTCTCCGCGCTTGGCTCTCGCGCATTGTGCCGCTCTTTCATTCGCGCGAGCGCTCTGTTTATCTGCTGCCGCTTTTTGCGCGAGGCCGCCGCCGCCGCCGCCTTTCTTTCGCCGTGTGTATACATATACAGAGAAGCACAGTTTTTGCGGCTTCTTGTGCGAGAGCTTAGTTTTAGTATATATATATAGAGGGGATCGATGGGGGTAAACTGCGATTTTCGAGGATTCGCGGGAATTTCTTTCTCTCTCTCGCTCGGTCGCTGCTTTGTGGCTTCCTCAAAGGAACATCCGCGCAGCAGTGGGAGCTTTGAACCTCATTGACATTAAGTGAAAAAGGACCATCTGTTGCACGGTGCATCGTACGGCAAATCAGGTGCTTCCGTTTTTTAAGCCTCGCGGAGAAATATCGCAATGCCTTGCCTCGATCGACAGCACTAGCCGATCTTGCACTTGCCCCGATAGCTCTCAGTCGATGTTATCAGCAGGGCTTTCCGTGTTTCTCTCTCTCTCTCTCTCCCTCTCTCTCTCGACCTAACGAAACTCCTTCAAAATTCGCACAAGGGGGAACCCCACAGCTGCGCCGGTGTGTACGGAGATCGCAAGGGGGCGTCCTCGCCGTCCACACACTTTGCGCTTGCGGCTTCTTCTTCTTCTTTCGTGTAAGTATATACTGTGCATGCGGAAAACATCGGTCCACTTGTTGAGTCAAAAATCTCTCCGGGGAAAACGGAAGGAGAGGAGCACGGAACGGAAGCCGCGGAGCGTTTTGTGTATACACATTATACTCTCTGGGAATCCCGGCACGCGGTTTATGTATATATACGAGGGATTTTGCCGGGCTGGCATTTCACGGGGACTCTGACCGGAATTCGGAGATCTGCCTTCCGGAAGGAGTTTCTTACATATATATTTCACTCGAGGGAATTCGTTTGATGTATTATAATGTGGGTCGTCGTGGCGCGAGCTTGCTTTTCAAGAGCAGCGTTTCCTTGTGTGCGCGTGTGTGACTGCACGCGCGCTATTGGGGTCATCGGGTATCTTATCGACTGCGTTATCGATCGGTTCGAATTAGCGGGTGGGCGGTCTCTGAATGTTTGGGGCGTTATGTAATTAGAAGCCAGATCTCTATCTGCGTAATCAAAATAACAAAAATTTACAATGATAGAGATCGCGCGCGGCGTCAGAGCGAGTATGTATAAACGTATATATATATTTTTCAAACTCACTCCGTTATAATACTCCGTTGGTTAAAGATATGGTACACTTGCTGCTCTCTCTCTCTCTCTCCCTCTCTCTCTCTCTCTCTCTCTCTCTCTCTCTCTCTCTTTATCTTTGTGACTTACCAGAAACAAACGAAAAAAAATCTAATTTACCACTTGCGGAGTAACTCAGTCAAGCATCCATAAAACTGCAATGATTAAACGAAACACAATCTATTTCAATCTTCCGAGCAATAACTAAAGCCCATCGCGCGTCCCGGCCTATCTCGCAAGATCTAGCGGCAAAGGAGAAGACAAACGGTCCAGTTCAGGGGTACATCACGCACTCAGCTCTTCTTCTCAAGAGGTCAGAGCCGACGAGATTCAATAAATTCGTCAGAGCCACCGCATCAGGAGCAATTAGCCACGGAAGCTGTGTGCTACATGCCGCCGCGGTCCCAAACTCTTTTGCGAAAGTAGACCCGAAAGCCATATAACCGCCCGCCAGCCGGAGAGCGGAGTAAAAATTAAGGCTATATAGTAGCAGCAGTCCCGAAGTATAGGTCTAGAATCCTGAAGGACGAACGGGATATGTGAAGCTCTTTTCTCTCTCTCTCTCTCTTTCTCTCTGCGAACGTAAACGTTCGCAGCGATGGCCGGACAGGTATACGACTCGACCAATTTCACGGGGAAGCTCTTCCGGCCTCTCTCTCCAATGTATATAAGTATATACATACGTTCCTGCGCGCGAAGAGTAAGGAGGTGGAGAAGAAGCTGCAGCGGCGGCTTGCTCAGCCTCATTAGCGATAATGATGATGACGATGCCCGTGACTATTACCATTTCTTTGTCGCATTCTTCTTCTCGCTGCGCCTGTAGCAGCGCGTGCTCGTCTTTACGCTCTTTAGAGCGCAATGCGGAATTACACAGAGATCGACCGGGAGAGAGAGAGAGAGAGAGAGAGAGAGAGAGAGAGAGAGAGAGAGCTGCACTAGCCTCGACGTCGGCCGGTCTTTGTCTGCTGCGGTGACTGGAGCGTATATATCGGCGAGTGTATGCGAGTTTATGGATTATCGCCGCGGGCCGAATTAACGTCCCTCCAGGGACTCCATACGGATCACTATGTGTCTATGTACACGTACATGCAGTGGACCGCTGCTACAGTGCTGGAGACGCGTCTTATTGAGAGCTCGGCCGATGGAATTACATTTGGAGTCGTATGCGTGTACGTGTTGCTGGGATATAGCTCTCGCTCGGCGTCTTCATGTGGACACACTTGATCTGCGTATGTATGTTTACCGGGACTAGTCGTGTTGGCAGCAGCAGCAGCTGATATGCATATTTATTAGCTTTTGAGATTCTATACCGAGCTTTGGGGAGCTCATCATTTTTGGGGGGAATTATTGTTTAGTCGGGAAACAGGAGTCGAGGTGTCGATATATTGTTTGAAATGGCGTACGTGATCGAAGTGCGGGCTCTCGATTGTGTGAAAAGTTATAGTGTTGGGATGAGAGATATAACTAGAATGCTGTTATCGAATATGGGCGTATTGATCAAGTATTCGTGCGGTATCATTTAAACTACTTTGCATCGATAGGCGCAAAAGTGTTTTTTTCATTCTCACTCAACTATTATATTACGGTGGTCAAATTACTTACATCCTGCGTTCACTTTTTCATCGCATTCCGTAGAATGACTGAACGAAAAAGCATGAGTGTCGATGAACAACGTATCATGATAACTGATCCCCAAATTCGAATGCGTGCAGCAAGTCGTTTAAATATAGCATAATGAACCATCATTTATGAAATTACATAAACGTCTCAAATCGCACTCAATTCACCTCTCAGTTGTAATTTTGAATTTGTATAGCAGCGAGCAAAAATTTCGAAAGTTTTTGCCTCGGTGTATAAATTTTAAACACCGAGTGAAGCAAATTTTTTGTCGACCGCAAACAGGACTCGAGAGAGCGTTTTAATTTCCAGTCCAAGTCGAAGTTCCGAGTGAAGTATATATAAGCTTGTAATATTTCTAAACGCTGAGAGGTGAACGAACATGTGTATATGGATAAGTCCATAAAAAACGTTCAGTTGGCGGGCTCACCTGATTAGGAAAAAATTAATTGCTATACATACACTCGGTGGTAGTTGATTCTGGTAGGACGTTTTAAAACTAACCACTGAGGATGCACCATTTCAAAAACGTTTTTCCAGAGTTTACTACCATCGAGTGTACATCTCTGGGAGCTTTTTCTTCATGTTCGGCATTTTTTATAAACATTAAAATTATTCGAAAAGTGCCATTGTGTAATGGCATTTACACAATTCGTGCAAAAATGAAAAATGTATATTAATAGGATCATAGTACGGGGAAAGAGGTTCAATTTGATTGATAAAAATTGTCCATTGGGTCAAGAGGTGTCTGCGACTAAAAAAAAAGAAGAAAGTATGAAATTCACAAAAATATTTCACGAAATTTTTTGAAGTCGAGTAATTGTCCCTAAAACTATGACCGCTTTTTTCCATCGTAGATAATTTTCGTGTTTCGTGTTCTTTTTACATACCTTCATTTTCCATTTGCCCCTGGGTCAATAAATATAAGTTTTTGGGTAGTTTACGAATAATTTGAATGGTCCACAAAAATGTGTGCCGAAGCAGAATAACAATTTTTTTTAACAGGAGGGTCCGCTAACTGAATGTTTTTTCTGTATTTCTCCATATACATAGAACCCACACGAGATTTTATTAATAGCCCAAAGAGCATATCGCTGTAATGAGCAGAAGTGAAATTTATTAATTCACATGAACGCATCTCTTAATTGCCGCATCAGAGAGCGTTTCTGCCCAGCAGAAAATAGATTAGAATGGCAGTGCAAACATTGCGTCTCCGCGCTTGCGATGCATCGGCTATACTCGGAAGTTCGAGAGTAATTTTAGTGTCGTATCCAGCGCGCGACTTGCCGGGGGGGTTTATAATTACCTAACCTAACCCAATCTAACCCACTTGGCGAGAGCGGCGAGCGAGTTCCAGTTTTTCAAGTGCGGACGAGAGGCCCGGCTATATAGTGTTCGGATTCGCGTCGAGCAAAAAGCTTGTATTGCCCCTTTTGTCGCGTATACATAACTATTTATTTTGTCGTTCATCCACGCGTATACATATAGCCGAGGCTTCTTCGCCTCTATAAAAACACTCTTCTATCCGATAATTTATTATATTCAAGTCGAAGCCACGAGATTAAATAAAGCGCGCGGACGAGATTATGTGGAAACTTGAAAATCGGCGCGCGGGAGACGTTAAACGATTAATCGTCTCGTAAACGCTCGAGCTCGCGGCGAACTTGAGCGAGGAACGCGCGCGCGCGTGTGTACAAGAGCGGAGCGCCGGAAACGGATAGGCGATCGACTACGATTAAAAGTTTAACTGGTGTTTACTCAAGGCTAAATTAACTTAACCGTCGCGGCGGAGGATGTTTGCGGCCGGGGTAGTACGAAAGCATGACTTTAATGGGTTATTATAGCCCCTTTCATGCGCGCGATTTTCTTTTTCTCTTTCTCTCCCTCTCTGTATCGTTCATTCTGCGCGAGTTCGTTAGCTTGAAACGTATTTTCTCTTTGATTGGATAAATATCTATTGGAAATGGGTATTAATTGAATGACAAAACTGCATTTACTCCAAATAATATTACTCTCATTTATTCAACACGTATAACGAAGGTTCACGTCTGATTAGTACGTCTGCTCTCTCTAGAAGCTCATGTGAGACTAAAAGACTTGACAAAGGGCATAGAGGCCTACGACGCTTACGCACATATATATATACTATACTTTCTTTCTATACTCAAATTCCAGATAAGAGCTCTGGACCTATATAAGCAAGTCGAGTCATTTTTGTATAGCATGACATGGAGTCAAACTGCCTATGCAGTTGACTATATTTTAATAGCGATATTCCAACACGCCCCCTCAAAAATGTAATCGACTTTTAACAATTCAATCTTATATATATATATATACACAAACATTAACAAAATTTGAATCTAAATAAATCAGACGATCACCTTCCTTATACTTTCTGGGAGAATATACATATGGTCCAACATTCGTTGCAGGGATTAGGAAAAACCCAGTAAAACCTAATCAGACCATTTATGATGTTCTAAAAACCATCATATTAATCGTATCATTAACATATATATACCACTCTGAATAATTTTTCTACTTTTCATATGAAGTAGCTACATACAATCAGTATACATTTGTTTGTTGTGTTACATAAATTATAAAATCATAACCAATAATACTTTTTTAAAAAAAATGTTTAAATATCATATACTTAACTGTTATTAACAGTAGCATCAATATATATGTTCCAAATTCTTACTTGTAATAACATTATACTTTTCTTACTGTTTTGAACAGATACTTAAATTTCCACTAATTCATTTTAATATTTACTGTATAATTATTTACAGTTTAGCATACCATTTTTTTATAGAACATAATCCTTTTCATTATATTCATCATTTTAACTTTACTCACAATTACTTTAGTGAATTTATATTTAAATTTAATATTTTTATTCATCGTTATTTTATCAGATATTTGCTTTCAAATCAATTTAGATACTTCTATTTTCTTACAGTATATCAGTTTTTAACGAACCTGATTCGATACAATAACTTTCATATATCAATTTTCTACACTGAAAAATGCTCATTAATTCATATGTAAATAAATTCTAATTCTTTTTACTCGATTTAAAATATTCAGAATTATGTCACAAAAAAAATCAGAAATCATTTTGATTGTATAATGTGCATCAAAAACACAATTTTATTAATAATCTTCAAGCTTTAAAACTACTTAATCTTTGAATTTTTTTTAAACCATCACTTTCAACATTTTCTTCAAAATCTTTATCTATCTATCAATTTCATATTGATTTTATAATATTCTTAAAAGCATTTTTCGAACATTGCAGATACACTTGCTATTTGAAATTATTAACCTTAACCTTTAATACTTTCATAATTCAACTTTTAATAATATAAACATTAACAAAATCTTTCCATTATTTTCATGTCTTTTCATCAAGTTGTATAAATTTTATAAATAAATATATTTTTCAAATACTGTAATCACAAGTAACAGTTTCTTTCTCATATAATTTATTTCACAGAACTAATTATAATCTCTCAATTAACCAATGCATACTATTATGAACCAAATCAGATTATTTTATATATTATAAGAATGAATCACTTTGATCTCCAAAAAAAACTTTCTTAGTATTCACTTTAATCAAATAAACAATATTGCAATATTTTCTTTTCATATAAACTCTACAAACCCAAATAAGTTTTAATAACTTCATTCAATTTATTGCAATTTTTGACATATGTTTAAGATATTTTCATTTATAAATTCAACAATTGATTTCATAATAGCTTTCAATAAAGTATGTATTTACTATAATTACAAATTATTTCATTGTCTTAACTTTCTTATGAATTCAAGAGCTTTCAAATATATTTTTCAATTTATACCACATTTATGGTAAACAACTTTTATTATCCTGTATAAAATTGCTCTTTTCAAATTTCAATTCATTAGACAATTTCAGTTTTCTTTGTATTTCATATGTAACAAGCATACCATGTAAATTCTACTGATATCAATGTAAAATCAAACATTATAATGCATTTATGATATCATGAATTTTAAAATTCATTTAAATTTGCCTTTATACATTTTGCAATAACTTTAAATCAAATGTACTTCATTTCTGACTTATTATTGTCAGCAAATACTACTACTATTGTAGTTCAAAATGCTTAGAATTTTCAAATTCAACAACTGTAATAATTTCAATTGCAATTCTTATCACCTTAAGCCTTTCAAGCTTATCATTTTATATACAAATTTCATTTTTACAATTAATTCTTTCCATGTTCAAACTTTAAACACTTGTATTCTCATTAAGCATACTCCTTTTCGAGCTCCTTTTAGAACCAATTATTTCATATACACATTTCGAACATGTATATTCACATTGTGTACATTCCTTGTAGAACCAATTATTTCATATATACATTTGAAACATGTATTTTCACATTGTGTAGATTCCTTTTATTTCATTTTGAGACTTGTTACGCAATTTGGTATTTAAGGTAAACAATCATTCTACATCTCTATTAATATTTTAATCAACCAAGGTAACCAACCTTACAGTCTTTTTGTGATGCTCATATTACTCCAAGTACTTGAAATACTTTTGCTCAACACTGTCAGTTATTGAACTGTATAGTAAGCTCTAAATAACATAACAACGGAACTTTGAGACCCTTTTTCCTCCAGGTATAACAGAGCCAACAAATAAGACAAATTAACACATTGTGTTCATTGGTTTCCATCAATTTGTCCATCTTTCAGGACCATGATCCTCGTCAGGATCAACCCATTTATATCACTTGTCCAATCTTTCAGGACCAACCAGTTCAAATTGCCATTTATTTCAAATTATCTGCTTATGATACAGATTTCTTTTGCTACTGAGTTTCACTCATAGCCTGATGCATCAGTTCCATTTTTATTACCAATTCTTTCCAGTCTTATCATCGATCTGGATTTGATTCAATATATCTTCCACTGATATACTTATTACTGATTTTGACTCACAGTCAGAAATATCAGTTTAACTTCAAATATTAATAGAGATTTCACAACTACTATTTCTTTTATTTATTAAAAAAAATGTATATACATTTTGTTCATACTCAATTATATATTTATATCTGTTTTACACTCAATTAAATATTTCATTTAACCAATTTTTCAGTAACTAACAATTTGAAAAATAGTTTTCTACCTTTTTTAGTTTTAAATTTCTCAATACAAACAAATCAATAGAATTTACTTATGTCTAATTTACATTAAAACTCTTGGCATTACCAAAGTTATATAATGAAATATAATTACAAACAAAAATAAATTAAACAAACTGAGATTAATAAAAACTTTAGCTTTTAGATTAGACTAGAATTTGAACAATTTTAAAATATACGTTGTTTTTTTTTTTATCAATATTTTAATCAGTACTTTAAACTATACCACTATAGTTCTTGGGACTGTAACCTTATGCCTTTACGTATACAAGTCTTTCATTACATACCATGCACACTCTTACTTCCCTTTTATATGGAGGCGAGTTTTCGGCTGTTGATTTCTCCGTTCAAACCACTTCATCGTACGACCGATGAGAACAATGGAGCCATGTGGTTGAAGGATTTATGTCCAGCATGTGTAGTCAATACTCATAGGAATGCTTTCTTTCCTGCACTGCAGTTTCCAAAATTACATTCCTTGTTAGACATTTAAATATATTATCAAAACTTCACTCTGAAACAAATTATTTTTGTTAACCTCATAATAATTTCACTTAATAATTTTAAATCTTCACCGTTAATTAGAAACAAAAATAATTTTCTTATCTTTTCAAATCATCAAATTATTGATGATTTTTATTCAAGAATAAATGTCGACACTTTCAACTATTATATTTGTGTAATTCCCAATTCTTTTTGTTGCTTGAATTCCTCTTATTGTTAGTATATATCATCCAAACAGACAGGTTTCTTTTTCAAATCATCCTTTGTTTCTTTCTTTGTACATACTTGCTTCCAACAATAATTTTGACACATTAACTATCTTTTTAATATTTAAATCTTATCAATGATTTTCCTTCGTTTTTTTTTTTTTTAATTAACTATTTGTGTTGTACAATTTGTTATACAATTTGTCTTTATCTAATAATTTGAACACATTTGCAGTTTCTTTTCAATACTCAAATCACCTATGATTTGCTTTGTTTGAAATTCACGTGCCTTCAATAAATAACAACTTTTAATTTACTTCTGTAATATCACACTTTTTATAACCTCTTATTTAAATGCAGTCCATACTAAAAAACACTTTTTCAAACAAAGATTCAAACTTTAAACAACACATTTAAATAACACTTTTTTTATTCTTATAACACAGTGAAATTATTAAATAATTTAATCACGTTATCTGGGCCCATAACCTATTGGAAATGGGTATTAATTGAATGACAAAACTGCATTTACTCCAAATAATATTACTCTCATTTATTCAACACGTATAACGAAGGTTCACGTCTGATTAGTACGTCTGCTCTCTCTAGAAGCTCATGTGAGACTAAAAGACTTGACAAAGGGCATAGAGGCCTACGACGCTTACGCACATATATATATACTATACTTTCTTTCTATACTCAAATTCCAGATAAGAGCTCTGGACCTATATAAGCAAGTCGAGTCATTTTTGTATAGCATGACATGGAGTCAAACTGCCTATGCAGTTGACTATATTTTAATAGCGATATTCCAACAATATCCGTTCTATTTTTACAACGCGCATATACGTTTTTTGCTAGGGTTTGAAATTCAGTATAGTGTAACGCGTCACGATTCTTTTTTTTCCCTATATAGTCGAGCGATCTTTCCGCGTACGACAAAGAGTCAATACAGAGATAACACGCGCGCGCGAGAGTTGAAATTCCATATGCATGAAATCAATGATTCTGTTATTGAAATTTCAAATTTTTCAATCGGCAAAATTTCCTGTTTTTAACATTTACTTTTCGACACACATATATATATATATATATATATATATATATATATATATATATATATATATATATATATATATGTGTGTGTGTATATATTTGTATGTATGTATAAGCGTTCGAGAGCTAGCCAGTAAGTAAATAATAGAACAGTGGCAAAGTTAAACAAATAAAAGCTCATAAATTCCAGCCGAGAGCAAGAAGCATCGGAGATCCGCACTTGGCACGTTGTAAATACAAGTTGTGCAATTTCGCCGTAAAGTCAAGGGAGAAAGAGCAGGATGGGCTAACCTCTGTCGCCAAAATAATCACGCACGTAGTTTCTTTCTCTCTCTCTCTTCTGGAGATTTACAAACCTGGCAGTCCGAGCAAATCGCTCGTCCGCCCGCCGAGAAGGATTTACGAGCCGAGAGATCGACAGCTCTCCTCTCTGGCGGTCATTAACTTTGCGCGCGCGCTAAACGAAGAGCGCAGTATCCAGATGCGAGCGAGATAACACGCCTCCTCGGCGGTCAGGTGAAAACTGTGGGGGCGGCGCAATGAGCGCTGGTGCCGGACACTAAAATCATCAAGAGCTTTCGAGATTTACAACGAGTGCAGCTTAGCGTGCGTACACCGAAAAGGGGCCTTATATATACAGAGGAGCACAATGCCTCCACCAGTACCTGTATAATACAGTTATATATATATATATATATATTTGTATACTCGCCGGTGTGTGTACCTGCAGCGCAGTACTACCTTATTCCCCTCGTGATATTATTGCACTTGCGCGCTCACATCCTCGGGCTGCGCTTTCTTTCTTCATCCACGTCGCGCGCGGAGCAGTTGATGATTTCGCTGAATGGAGCTAGGAGGTCTTGCATATATATATATAGGAAAAACTCGCGACAAAGAAGGGAGAAGGGCCCCCTCTCTTTTTTTCTTATGCTCCCAGCCGATTTATACAGAAAGACAGTTCGCGTCAGGGTGAGATTGGAGAGAAGAAAAAAATTGTCTCGGGCGGATGAGAAACAAGTCTTCGATATATTCAGAGGACTATTGAAAGCAGCAGCAACCTCGCGACGTGTTCATTGTGCGAGTATACGTATTATATAGGAGGGAATGATTTATTTCGGGACCGATCAATATTTGCGCGGCGCGTGTGCACTCATCTTCCCGTCGTAGGTATATGGAACGAGAAAATTTTAGTGTCTCTTTCCAAGATTTTACGGATAGGCGCGCTCGTGCGTTTATATTGTACACACTATATTATGTACCTGTATTTTTCGCACATTTGATTTACATACTTCTGAAAAAAAATAATTATCGAAGCAAGTGTCTTCATGACTCCATCATATTATTATCATGCAGGCATAATGTAGCATCGAAAAAAACCTGCCCGTCTATAGTCGACAAAGAAAGCGAAAACCTCATTTCAATCCAGCGACAATTAAATAGCACTTATATACATCATTCTGTGCGCGAGCCTTCTAAATAAGTGAATAACAATGGGTCAATGCCGGCGAGACTCTCTTCGGGTTTGTATACCGCACGCACAGAGCAACAGAAAGGGAGAGAGAGGAGAGACGGCGACGCATTAGCATATACGTATATAGAGAGGCATTGCGAATCTTTGAAGCGCAAAGCCGCATATAATATCAAAAGGGAGCTGCCTGACTCCTCGGGGACGCGCACAAGATCGATCGGGCTTCTTGTTCTCTGTTCTCCCATTAGCTCACCCCAGAGAGCGAGAGAAACGAGAGAAAGCCAGGCTAGACGACGACGACAACGGTCAATGGACAAGAAAACCAACTCCCATGCGTCATATTTACTGATTTTCTGTATTGTACGCGATTATGTTCCGAACGGCTCGTTCATCATTCGCTATAGCTCCGCGCGACCGCGAGAGCTCTCCTTTCGATGCCGCCGCATTGAGGAAGATTTATTCCATCGCTCGCGAGAATCTCGTATAAAATATAGAATACGATGTTTTACGATCTTTTTCATGCCTGCGGTTCTCGCGATGTCACGTTCGATCGAGAAGATTTTTCGAAGCAGTTTTAATGCGGAGCAGTAGATGAATGATATTATACACGTGTTTTTTATATACTGGATTATCGACGACGCGTATATACAACAGATCATATCCGAACCTTGAAAGAAATATTTAACATTGGATATACGTTAAAAATAAAATTTCGACTCTATAAACTCCATACCGCAACATCTAATGTCGCGTAGAGACTTCCAGAGCCGCTCAGAACCCTCCAAAAATAGATCCGGGAAAATCCTTGAGCCGCGAAGAGATATATACGTTGAAGAGGCGCCTCCTCCTCCGCACGCGTCGCGTATAGTCGATGACCCGATTTCGATGCGTTATACACGTCGGCGAAGATGACCGGCTCGCAAGCGCGTATATTATTAATCGAGCTTCCGATGCTGCTTCGTCTGTACGCAATAACTGCACAAGCACACTTTATCGCCTGTGTGCACGTTATTGCGCCAGGCGAGAATTACAAAAGTATTGGTATCTTACAGAAAGATAACGTTGACTCCAGGGTGGCGTTGTGTCATCAGTTGAGAAAAATAGCGTTACATATAGCTTTTTGAAATTTCAAACAGTATCTTTTCAAATATTTGTATATGAAAGCAGGACCTATACAGGACCAGTCAGCTGTGAATAATTCGAGTAAAAAATGTTTATTTTCGCGCAATAATAGCTACGAGGAAGATTGATAAGCGCGCGGTTCTAATATAGCATGAACATTGTTATTCGCGTATATGTATAAAGGCTTGGATAATCAAGGCCAAGTCTATTTTCATATACGCTCTCGCTAGCGTGTAACAGATTGCCGTACAGA
This sequence comes from Muscidifurax raptorellus, assembly GCA_020010945.3. Taxonomy (NCBI): domain Eukaryota; kingdom Metazoa; phylum Arthropoda; class Insecta; order Hymenoptera; family Pteromalidae; genus Muscidifurax; species Muscidifurax raptorellus. The sequence continues at coordinate 26,952,313 of CM052078.1, forward strand.
AATTCACAAGAACCCGTGAGATACACATTTTTCTCAACTTCAAAACTGTACAAGGCAAACGCTCGAGCAGACTCGCGTATATACGATATATCCAGCAGCGGCGGAGCAAAAAAAAGCGAAGCTTCGTAACGACGCGCGAGTCGTTTCGTCATTCGACTAACTCACGGATAATTAGGTAACCTCGCTCGACCAACTGTGTAAACTCGAGCGCGAAGAAGACGACGACGACGGTGAAGAAGCAACGCGCAGCGGCGGTAGAAAAAGCCGAGCGCGCAGGTATAGTATTCAATACATATACACACACAGAGACAGACACGGTGCCGATCTCTCGCAAAAGACCGAGCTAAGCGATCCGAGGGGGCAACCAGGTTCGCGCAACACACGTGTATTATACGCGTATATACGTATATAGCAGACATGCGGCGGAAGAAGAAAAGCGTAAGAGAGAAATCGAAAAAGACGCCGACGCTGAAGCTTAGAGTCGTTGACCCGAACTTTATCCACAACATATATGCGCCGCTTGCTGCGCTGCCGATGCCTTTGTCGCGGCGGATGGAAAAAAGATGCTGTGAGATATACTTAATATGCGTATTTAGCCGCTGGCGACGCCTTGACGATCCAATAAAAAGCCGCACGATGTGTGCGTTGACTGTATGTATACACTTTGCATATGTGCGTATATACGTCCGAGCTGAGAATAAGTTTACACGCGCAAAAAATGCCGGAGCGGAGTGTCGTCACGGCTTTTATGACGAGCGATGTGGGTCGCGTATATATCCGACAGCTCCGGCTTTGAAAATACGTAATGAACGATTAGCCCAAAAGTTTGTTATAAATATTTAAAATAAACCGTATATCTCGTACTATATACCGAGTGTGGAGCGGACCAAGGTAAAGCACAGTCAATGTATCCGCAGCCATCCGGAGAAATTCGGTAATCCTCTTCTAATTTCTAAGACAAAGAGAAAAGCAGGCGTCGCTCTCCGGCGGAGCAGCGAAGAGGCAAAGCAAAGGCAAGATATCCTGCTATAGGTGGCGCACTTTGTCGGACCTTCGAGTGCGAGCGAACGAGAGACGAGGTCGACTATAACTATATATGGGGGGGGGGGGGGGAGAGGTCGGTTTCCACCCTGGAACACATTAACTGCAGGGCGGCGGCGGCAGTGGGAGGGGAAAACGGCGAGCTACTTCACTGGCGTAACTAAATCGAAAGGGAAAACGCGACCGAGAGGGAGAAGAAGGAAGAGGAGAGCCGCGCGTTTAACCCTGGGAACGCTTAATCTGCCCTGCCGATCTCGCTTCGCGAAGAGCCGGCTTATACGTGCGCGAGAGCCTGTATTTTCATTCGATCTGCTCTTTCTCTCTCTTACTTACTTACTTACTTACTTACTTACTTACTTACGTACTTACTTAGTCGACTATGCCGGGGCGAAAAAGACGGAAGAGATTCAATTTCTCCGGTCTAATTGTTTTCCGGATGTGAATATGACTGGCAGGATTTTGGAATGAAATAGCATCTCTTTGTTTCCAGAGCTTCGTCGATTTTTCATCGAAGATAGATATATACTCTCGCACCTGGACGAGCTAGTTTGAGAAATCATCGCGTGTGCATAGTTTGATTTTAAAAATCTCCATTCGAGCAGTTAATATTATATACACTGCGTAAGGAGACTGAGGCCGATGCTGGCGATCGGGAATACAAGAGAGCAGGTGGTAGCATAATTTTTGACATCCAACACCAACCTTGATTTAAGGTCGTTCGAGTACAGCCGCCCCTCTTTCGATCGCGGCGGTACATTATAAAACTCGCTCGCTCTCGAAAAGTGCTTAACAGCGCGCCGTTATTAATGCCAATTAAAGAATCGCCTTAATATACGAGACGCAACGCGCATAAAATACTAATTGAATTTCGGCCGTTCGAACGATCTTTTATAGCACAACTACGTACTATACGCTTCCTTGTATATTTTGCCCCCGCGGAAGAAAAATGAAGCATTTAAAAGAGCGAAAAGATAAGGAAGGAAGCGAGAGCGCCGCCGCGATGTATCGCTCGCGAGATGCATCTCCCAAATACGGAGTCCTCCTTTCGCTTCCATTTTAGGCTGACGCTCGATACTGTTCGATACTCGCGTACGTGCGCGTATATATGTACATCTCCTTCTCCCTCCCTGACTGAGAAGTCGTTTGCGCGCTCGCTTGCACTTTGTGTGCCGCGGGTACACAAAGCGCGTTTGTCGATGCAGTTAGCCGCCGCCGTGGAGGAGAGCAAAGCTCCTGCTGCTGCTGCACACTCCGGATTTGTTAGCCGACGATCTATATTTGGCCGTATAGTAAGCGCGTCAATCCAGCAGCGCTAACTCGCGGCTTTCAGATGCACCTCAATTGAAGGAGTTTGCCGGAGTTAATCGAGAGAAGTATAGCTGTATATATACTCCACTGGCGGCTTCCTTTTTTCCTTCTCGTAACGCAACTCGCTGTGTCTATACGGGTGTACTAATTTTCGGACTTCTGCTACGGTATCTACGCTGTATATCTTCAAACACGGCGGTGTATATATCGAGGAGAGCTAATAGTTACCTCGGAGCATATACGTTTTTGGGAGTAATATATATTTAAGAAAAAGATTACGTTTTTCACACACATCAGCGCGGCAAAGCAATTTAGGCTTTTCATCGTTTCTTTCCAGGAAGCAGAGATCGCGCGATGATCATAGAGCTCGCGAGCGATTCGCTCAATTATCCATCTTCGATTCTCAACGAGAGTATATGTAATATAGTATAGAGCCGATATTCGAAATACGGAAATTCATCATAATCCCCCCAGCACATCTAAACAAAGGAAAGCAGCTCATGATTGACCTGTTCTCCGGCCCACCCTCCAAAAAGCGATACAATCATTCTCCACTATATATAATACACATCCGTACACAAGGACAATCGAGGTCGGTAATTAAGAATTTCCCAATCGAATGATGTAGCACCGGCTCTCTCGGATGCTGCGTGACGCCGTTATACGCGTCTTTCGCAATACGAGCCAATCGCGTGCGCCTTCGTGAAATTTGTTGCTGTATACATCAGGGGGCGGTCCGCAGGTAGATATATATATATATATATATATAATCGAAAAGCGCGTGTACGCAGGTAAACGTCGAAAAATCGATGATTAATTTGCTGGGATATAGATGCCGATTTTACGTGTCTGCGAGAGAAAGAGAAAGATACGTGAAAAGCCCGGCTTATTGTGGGCTGTTAATTATACTGCGGGAATTCAGTTGTATCTAATAGACATCACGAGCGTGTGTTCTCTCGGATTAATTAAGACTTTTTCCTCGCTTGCCCGTGGGGTATTATCATCATCATCTGCACGAGAGCTAGATGTATATACGCGTGCTCGTCGCGATTATTGCCATTTATTAATTTTCGTATTTATTTTTCCGCAGTGATGCGTGTTTATACATACACACACGATGGAATTTAATATTTTTTTACCCGCGCGAGCCTCTCGAGTCGGATCTCTATCGCGTAACGCGATAATTTCTCGAGAGTAAAAAATTGTTATTTACGATTACATTTATCCCGCAGTTCGCGCGCATAAGACTATCTGTAAAATATAAGCAGAGCGCAATTTGAGACACGTATTCAAACTGTCCGCATCAAAGGCTTATAAAACGATTGTTATATATATATGTATACACGCAAAAAGTAGCAGAGCATGCAGAACCCCTCCTTGCATCGCCCGATCATCGCGAGAAGATCCAAATTGAATAGGCTCGAACAATGGAGCGCCGCGCGCTCGCGTCGCCCCCCTCCGGGTAAGAGCCAAATCACTTAATTTATACATCCATCGCGTATAATCACGCCGCATAACTGACGCGAATTAAAGAAAGAAAAAAAAGACAGCATCAGGGTGAAAAGAAGAGCGGAAAGCGACATATTCATCCCTCACCCCCGGCGGAGCAAGAGAGACAAACTGTTTGCACGTCTCGTCAAGCATCGCTCGAGTGTTGGGCTAAGCTAATTTCAAAAAGCCTCCGGTCGTCGTCGCTTCGTCGTCGTCGTCGTCGTCGTCGTGATGCGGTGCGCCGGCACTGGGGGGGGTTGAAAGCTGCGGAAATCCGCACGTAGTTACGCCACTGCGAGCAAGCACGAGAGAGAGAGAGAGAGAGAGGGGGCGCGTGCAGTTATACTGGGGTGGCTTCTGCTTCGCTACAGGGGGATGCTTTAGGGTGAGATTTAGTACCGACCTCCGCCGCTTAGTCTACCTACCCTATGTACTCAGAGCTCGCCTATATACCTATATATCTCCGGCTCACTCATACTCTTCGAAGCTGTGCCGAGAGAGCGAGAGAGAAACGTACAGTAATGCGAATGGGAGAAAGACGGAGAGAGAGAGAGAGAGAGAGAGAGTAAAGCAGCTTGCGCGCGGAGAGCAGACACGCAAGCGTGACGAGGTTATTTGCGGAAATAAATGTTGAATATTTAATTTATAAAGATTCTAATGTTTTTCTTTTCTCCCAATGAAAATGTGCTGGTTAAATAACTTGGTTGGACAACCCCACCCAGTCGTTTTCACGCGCGTTAATAGAAAAAGCACATAAACCGCGCGCGTGTATACACATGACACGCGCGCTAGACGCATATATTCAGTGTATATAATACCTTCGAAGAAACTAGCTACCAAAATACGCACACGTCTACTATACGATATTATAAACTTGCCGCTTTCTTGAAAAGTGTTTAAAAACCGACTACACCGACACGCAGCAGCAGCAGCACAAAACGAGCCCGAACTTACTAAAGAAATAATTCAAGCACGATTCCGCGCGACTCTTCCCGGAACGACCGTCTCTTTTTGTCCGCGCGCTGTTTAACGGCTCTCTGTAGCTTTTCAAAATAATCCAAGGGTTACAATGAACGAGATCTACCTCTTGCTTCGTTGAACGCCGACTACTCGATGCCCTACCTCGTATAATGGAATTTTTTTGCCGCGACTATATCCACTACGACGCAACTGAATATTGTATTAAAGAGTAAAAAAATAATATCTAAACACGAGGAAGGGTTGAGTGGCCAAATGGATTTTTAAAGAGAAAACGAAAGGAAGAAAGTGTCCGATAAACAAAATAAACTATTCCCGGGGGTTAGCTAAAGCTAGAGCGCGAGTGTATATAGGGAAAAAAGAGCAAGAGAGAGAGAGAGAGAGAGAGAGAGAGAAGTAGACGCCAGGGTGATTTCGCCACGCTCAAGAAGAGGGTCAGGGGAGGAGCAGAGTCAAGTAAACTCGAGAATGGCGGCTCCTTTCATCCCGCGCCCGCAGAGAGCCGCGACTTCAAAAGGCACTGGGAAATCCTCGAAAAGTGTGTTCTGCTCTGCTCCGCCATATGCCGCGCACCAACTAGACGACTTCTTTCTCTCTCTCTCTCTCTTGCTCTCTCTCCCATTCGCCGATAATAAAATTCTAATCGCGGTGTCGGCAGCGGCGCGTTTAAAGGATCGGCCTACCGCCGCGACGAGGCGTCTGTTTCTCGTATATTCTCCGTGATGTATTATCGAGAGGAGGTACCCCATTACAAAAAAAGAAAAAGAGTGGAGATTACGTCTCGTCGTTGTTTTCTTTATTCGAAATGCAATTTACAGGCGCGACATGTCCATATAGTCGTCGGGGCCAACGCATCAGGGATCAAAGCGACGCGCAGCCCTTTCGAGCGCACAACCCTTCCGCGATGTCAGTCCGATAAATTCTGTTTACTTTGTATTAAGACGAGTGCAGTGCGTGCAGGCCATGCGAAAAATCCCTTGATCAGGTTTGATTTGCAAATACCCTTGAAAAACGGGGTGGTCTTACAGGCGATTAGGAATCGCGAATTGCAGGGAAGATGCACGCGCATTCGTCTATGTAAATAATCGCGTTGTGTATATGGGGAAACTTGTTTTATTTATTTTATCGTCGCAACTCATCTTAATCTGGACCGATGAAACGAAAATCCTTTATATAGAACGGCCTATAGAATAAAACTTTAGTAGTATATATTCTGAAAATTTGCCCCGAAACTAGTATATACCCAGTATATAGATAAGTCTGATTTTCAAGATTTTGTGCCAAGTACGTATCATAAGGCCATGTTAAAACAATCATATATGTCAGTGGCTCGCTCTAGGACTTATAAATATTTTTTTCGTCCCCTTTCTACACATTTTAAAGGTTATTTCCAAAATACATGGCATGATCTTTCCGATTTCCGTTTCTAACTCTGAAAAAATCATTTTATGATAATTTTAATGTAAAACGTAATTAGAGTAAGATTGTATAACTTGTGTGATAATCGGTTACTTGTTTTGTAAACGGGACGCTCAGATTAGTTAAGTCTATACAGTACCCGACACAACCGCATAACTCGATACTTTTGCGAGTTTCCACGAAGCAGCAATAATCATTGATCAGCATATGGATATCATTAAACCCCTTTGCCTCGAAAACACGAAAACTGGACTTATCTCATTTTACCTGTCAACCACAGATATACGAACGCAGACAACAGCGTGTAACAGTTCATAGAATAAAGTGACACTCCGATCGAAATCCAGGAGCGAAATCGCGCGTAAAACTAGCAGTGCAAGTTCAAAGAGCTTTTTAAGACCACGACAAAAGAGGGTTGAATCAATAAAGCTCGAGCGCGGCTCAATCGTCGCGTCCACCCTCTTGGCAGTAGCGGTGTATACATATAGCGTTATATATCCTGTGCCGGCAACATCCCTTAAGTACACACTGAAATAGATAATGTAAGCTCTCTCACTCGCTCGCTCGCGTGTATAAGGTCTGTTTGCTTTGGAGCCCGGTCTGTACACACGCCGCCGCCGCCGCGGCTTTCCCGATGAATTTTCGAGCGCGTGTATATATACATACGGCTTCATCGTCGCGCTCCATTTCCAGCTCGGCTCTTCTCGTCGACGTAATCGTCCGCGCATCGCGGGGGATTTAGTCTTTTCCACACAGGCCGCACGCAGCTCTGTATACGTATATACTTGTTTGCGTGTTGTATGTATATACATACTCCCAGAGCTCGGCGTTATTCAACGAGCGATCAGTGCCCGCGACATCTCGGCTCGTCCGCGTGATGGAAATCTTGATTGACTATTCGACGTGTACACGTGTACACGTCCGCTGGAGTAGTCTATTATTTTTTATAACGTCGGCCGAGCGCTGCAGCGGCTTCAAGGCTATAAAACTGGACCAGGACGCTGGCATGCTGCAGCGTTGACATCAGTGGACTCAGCAGCGCGTCGTTTAATTGTCGTCAGGATACCTATACAGCTATATATGATCGGTTTTTTTTCGTCGCCGCACTGCCGCTGCTGCTGCTGATGCGTTTTTATCTTGCCACTGGTATATACGAGCAGTTAAGTGCTTGTCAAAGTTCACAGATTGCTGCGCGGAAGCGAGTGGCACACTGCGCATATACTGTTTGCAGAATGTATATATATATGTATAAAAGATTTTAAATTGCGAGTTTAAGTAAACACACACAGTTGATTTTACATCCGTTTAGCATCGCGCGATGGAACTAAGTGCAGCGGAGAGAAAATTTCCATTCGTCAATTATGTAGACGCAAGAAAGCGCGGCGGGCAGAAATTCAAATATATATATATAATATACGCATCCTATAAAGCTTGCAGTGCAAACAGCTTACAAGGCGGAAATCGTAAAAGGATGCGTCGTGCAGTGCAGACCATTTCACGCAGTCGACTTTCTTAACCGCTTGCTCGCATAATTTTTCACTTAAAATTCCTGCCCCTGACAGATTTCGACCGCTCGAATTTCCTCGATACGCCCCGTTTGCTCCGGACGAAGAGACTATATATATAGAACTATTACATGGACTCCGAGGAGGCCATATATAGCGCAAAGCGAGAATTGCATCAGCAGCCGAGGGGAGCTTCGCGGCGCTAATCGATATAAGGGATAAAAGTGCGAGATCCGAAATTTCACAGGCCGCCGGGCCGCAAATGAAGCGACGCGCGCCAGCTACCATACTCGTTCGCGATGTAGCGGTCCACCCTTTAACTACGTAGACCCCCGGCAAGTCATCCCCTATACTATACTCCGAGATACAAACAGCTCCCGAAAGTGGAGAGATATCCGCGTGTATATAGCGTGAAAGAGAGAGAGAGAGAGAGAGAGAGAGAGAGAGAGAGAGAGAGAGAGAGAGAGAGCTCCATTTCACGAGCGAATGCTTGCGAACGAGCCCGCGCGAGGCAGCGGTTATACCTATATACTCTCCACCCTCGATTAATATACAGGCAGGCATGTTCGAAATCCCTCTCCTCGAATATATCTCGCGATCGAGCACAGTATGTGTGTGCGTGTATATATATACGTATATAACAGAGCGAGGGGCTGTACGGCCTCCTGCACATTCGAGTGTCAGGTACGCGAATGCGATTCGCTACGCGGCTAATATATAGCGGGAGAGAGAGAGGGAGCTGTTTACATGTGTCCTCCTCCCGCCGCGCCGGACAGTTAGTTCTCTAGGCCCCGCGGCTGTTTGTTTCGCGCTGCAGATGCATGCGATGTGTGCGTGGCAGCGCGTGAATTCTACGGCGTCGCTGCTCTCGCGAGGGGGTACTTCGTAAATTCGAATCCCAGAATTTTTTCCCCCGAATTTATCTGTCTGCGGGATGATAAGTTCGAGCTGCGTTATACATTGTTCTATTATACGCACCGTCTCTTAAAATGTCATTCGAAGCGTCATTGTTGGAAGAAAAACACAAATAAACGTTGCGCAATAATAAGCGAACCAAAATACCATTTCCAACGCGCGTTTGTCCGGAAAGCGGATAAAAATGATTACGCAACGTTATGCGGACCGCCGCGCACAAGGAGCTTATATACGAGACCAAATGTGAAAAGCACACAAAGCCACGTGCCGCCCGCATTGTTATGCCTTTTTTCGGAGGACTTTTTTTCTCTGTGAAAATCACAATATCTACTCGAGTGTCGATTATGCGCGCTGAGCAAGATCAACACTCGGACAGACGTGTGCGCGACGACGATTTTCTCTACTATCGCTGCTGCGGATTTACATAAGACCGCGTGAATCATATCGCATATGCGCGTGTGCGAAATTCGTTGTTTTATTAGCTCAACCGCGGTGATTCAGAGCTGTGAGAGGCTTTTTTCGGGACAGCGCGGCTTTTTATGGGAAATTCTTCTCGGAAGTGTTGTTACATATGCTCCCCCTGTGATTAGTCCGAGTTGTGTCATCTAATAACAAGTGGGAGGGTATTATGTGGCATTTGCTGGTAGTGTGTTTTCGTTCTTTTTCAATAGCCCTCGCCATAGTGTGGGAATTTACTTTTCAGCTTTTTCGTAGATAGAAAATAATAATGTAGATCAACATTCTGTAAGTAAGATAAGTCCGCTTTTCGAGTTTTTGAGTAAAAAGATTTGCTAAAAAATTAACCAATTAAATGGTTAGCTCGCTAACACGCTGCTGACGTGTTGGCAAAACCTCTGGTGAAACATAGGCCGCTAGTATTTATACGAATACGAGTCTTGCGCATGACATGCGGACGGCGCTCAAGACATATGCTCTCATAATCCCGAATTATAACCTATACACGAGTATTTAATTCACTGATTACAAGGTTAATCCATTGTTTTTGCTGTAAATGAAGTTTATCAGACGTTTTTAGGTCAAAAGATACTAAAATCTGTAACGATCGAAAATAACTGGAGTTTTGGACAACCGATATTGAAAGTGTTGATCAAACATTAAAGAATTGGCAAAGCGATAGCGAATAATTTGTGTACATTTTTATATTCGGAATCAACTAGGCAAACTCTAATATATACAGTTATATCGTTATGCCGGGAGTTGCGGACTTGTCTAATACCGCTGCTGTCGTTTATTTGGAGTACATTCTTTAATTTAATGAAGAATAGACTGTATCTTAAATTGAGCACCATATAATTAATACAATAACCGCTGTATAAAACGTAAACAAGCGATACTCGCCATTAGCTAATATCATATCCCACATGGTTTCATGCCAAATTCGAACTCCAAACATAATGTTTCGTAACGTATAATAATCAGTATACCAGAATTCTTTTAATTTTAAGATGTATACACTACGGGTCAGTAAATCACAAATGTCATATAGCTCACCTATACTCTAAAACAGTAATACGGCGAACGACAATGAACAATAGGCTTTTTCGTACTCGGAAAACCCCATTTCGCTCGTAGTTGCACAATGTACATAATATGTACTATTAAATATTCAGTTACATAGAATCAATGAAGAATAGAATTAGCAGCAACGTCATATCATGTTCACGCAAAAAGAACCTATTTGAACATACAAAATCATAGGTTTTGCAGCTTTTCAAAAAATTGACTAATTGCGTTTCATCTCAAAACCGCGGAAATCAATTTTTTTTGCAAAAATTTCTTTTAGCCGCATCGATCTTTTGTTTTGCTCAAGCATCTTCCATTAGCCGCAGCAGATAGCACTTACTGCATCATGCGCAGCAGCGTGATCTGAAAAGCAGATGCATTAAACTTTTCAATAACGTTGGCACAATGAACGCCTCGATGAACGCTCCTCTCGAAGAGATAATCCGAGGCAAAAAAACGGAGAAAAAATCACGCAACGCACCCTCCCAACGTATATATATATAACGTAATCCAGCTCGAATCACCAACCAGAGTATAGAGATGAGTAGTTTACATAAACGAGCGAGCGGACCACTTGAGTGGCTTGCGAAGGGCGAAAGACACGCCAGCCATGCAAAGAATCCGAGAAACTCGGGCACACGTTCATCCCTCGCCCTTCGATCCCTGAATTCTAGGCCGAATCTACATGTCCCTCTCCCTCTCTCTCTCTCTCTCTCTCTCTCGTGCGCGATGTGCATTATTTTCGCAAATCTCCCAGCCTACTGAGAGAGATTATATAATATCGTATTCATACGCGCGAAGCACGAAATAATGAGTTTTCAATCCGTCCGGGCCGAACAATGTACATACGTATATAATTCGTCTGCTACGAGGGAAGGAATAATACAGAGGCAGAAAAGGGTTGAAGAAGGGGGTGTAATAAGCAGTGACACAACAATGCTTGATCGGGCGAAAAGCTGCCGCTGGATATACATACACTATACGATACACAAGTGTACCTGCGAACATAAAGCAACAGCCGCGGGAGAGAAAGAAAGAAGTATACATATATATATATATATATATTATATATGTATAATGTATATAGAGAAGAGCTGGCGAGTCTCTTTTTATTATCGGCGATTCATATGTTAATTGGCTTAAGGCTCGTCGGCGTCGTTAATCCCCAATGAAAGCAATATCCCCGTGAACATCGCGAAGTACCCTCTCGAGTCCCTCGTCTCTCACACGAATATGTACACACACACAGACAGACGGTCACGTGATCTTTGCGCGCGCGGGGGAGAGCAACGCGCGCGCGCGCGCAGCTATACTGCTCCGTGCACAGCCGAGTGGAAATGGCCGCACTCGAGAATTCGAGCCGGTTTAAGGTAATAGATTAATTGTATCGTGGTTTAAGCGGTATAATGTGCGAAGTAGGGTGAAAGAGAGCGAGCGAGATCGTCAAAGCATAGAAATTCAATGATCCATGGAATGGGCCGTATGCCGTACGGCACAGCGCCCATTGTCGGCTCTCGCTCGCTCGCTCTCTCTCTCTCTCTCTCTCGCGACGACGTTGAAAATTGCTTTTCGACCAATATCTCTCCCCGCAGTCGTTTGTTTGCTGCGGGCTACATGGCGAACCGATCTTCGGCCGCAACTTGTATTGCTCGCTCTGTAGTGGGACCAACTGTCATTTGTTTTGCTTAGCGCACCGCATTGTTTGGCCTGCAGCGTGCGAGCGTATAAGTGCGTTATGTTTGCGGGAAATCAGCGTTTTATCGATGTCAAATGAACAAAAGCCCTGGGAAAAGTATTATTTGAATTGAGTTTTTATTGTGAATAAATTTAACATCCTCGAGTGATGAGCATCGATTGTCCATCGGGAAATTTGATTTCGATACATATACAAATACTAATTACTTAACGGCCAATTATTCGAATGCGAATTTATAATATGAACTGGCCTTGTGTTTATATATTTACTATACACAAGAGCAGTATTAGTTCGACACTCGGAAAGAGATGAATTCACGAGAAATCTATTGCCGCAGGTCTGAGTGTTGAAGTACGTTGAATCGTATGTAATTTCTCGGCAAATCAAACACCGATAATTGTTTTACTGTTATTTCGGAATGTAATATATTTTTGCAGTATTAGACATCACGATGAATCAAGCCCATGCTCTCTCCAAAGTCCAAGTTATCGAGTTCAAGTATAACTGGAGCATCGAAAACTTCAGCTTTTTATCTAAACAGCCAGGATTCACAATGACATCGTTACCCTTCGCCATCCCCGGAACTGGAACCAATTGGTGCTTGAAACTCTGTCCGGGAGGCATAAACGCCGAGTGCGAGGAGCACATCTCGGTGTTCCTCAAATTATTGAAATCAGAGACAGCAGAGGTCATGGCAAAGTTCAAACTGTACCTCGAGAAAAACAACAATTCCGTCGGCGATAGTCTGGAGACTGGCATCTACAATTTCTCGCAGGAGGAGTATGGCTTTTCAAAAGTCATCAAACGCGACGTTCTCATGCAGAAGGAGAACGGCCTGCTTCTGGGTGACAAACTTACGATCATCTGCGAGATCGCGTTGAACGTGGGTGTGATCGATAGTTTCGACAATGAAGTTTCGCCCATTGATGTGGACAAGTGTCAAGTCAAGTTTATCAACGACATTTACGATATCTATCTAAAGAGGATACTGAGTGACGTTAAGCTAGTGGTTCTGGGCAAGGAATTTTTCGCCCATAAAATAATTCTGGCGGCGAGAAGCCGGATCTTCGCCGACATCTTCATTAGCAATCCGATGAAGAATGAATTCGAAGTAGACGACATAGACAGCGACGTGATGGAGGAGGTCTTGCGATATTTGTATTCCGGAAAAGTTCTTGTGAGTAACTTCCATTCGGTAAAGAATGTGCTGAAAGTCGCGGTTGAGTATCAATTTTACAATTACAATTTGGAAAAAATTTGCGAGGCCTTGCTGATCAATCAGCTGGATACTTTCAATGTTACGGACCTATACATCTTTGCCGATGACTACGATCTCTACAATTTGCAGCAGGCTGCAATCAGATACATAATCGGCAATTCTGCGGAAGTAACGAGAACGCCGGGATACAAGGACATGGTAACGTCCCATCCAGAATTACTTTCGCGACTGTTTTGCGCAGTGGTGCCTCAGAATAAGCTTGTTCCGTTAAATTAAATGCCTTAAAATATTCTGTGATATTTGTGTCGGTTGTGTGTTGTATATTAAGAAAATTTTACGAATTTCAATCTTGAAGTGCGGTCAACTTTCCTGGTACAATGTGATGTTTTATGAAAACAAAAGCTACTATACTCATATCTTGAATAAATTCGTGTCACCCTAACAAAATTCTTCATTCCACAAACCCAGCGTCACAGCAGTGGTCGTCTCGACGACGTTCTCGCTGATTTTTGTGCACACACAGAAAAATAAGCGGACAAGTTAGTCAGCGTAACTTGTTTACGGACTGCCGCTAATTGCGCGTACGCGAAAGTCCGGTCGACGACGCAATGTAGCCCTTATCAAAGTCGCAATGCAGCAAAGGCATAGCACTGTCTTATCGGCCGCGTCGATCTCTCGCCGGCTGGTGGCTTGATTAAAGCCCCGGAGCAGCGGCGACGCGTAATTTTTCTTCCTTTCGTGTATATTTATGCGCGCTCGCAATTAGAGGAGGCTCGCGCGAATTATTCCGATGGCAATTATATGAGCTCGACCCAATTACGCGCTATCGCACCGGGGCGACTGCAGGAGCCTCAGTTGCGATGCGTTATTTGTTGCGCTAATCCCGAGGCATCGACGCGCGTTGGGAGTACTTAATATACAATTCGGCCGAAACAATATTCGCAGAGGAGGATTAGTCGAGGGTGCAACGGATAAACCTTCTGTTTTGCGCGTTGAATTTCAGCGAGCGTTCTATCATATGGATTCGTTGCGCGTATCGGCTTTCCAATCGACAATTCATTTATACCGGTTTACTCAATGATTTTTACTAAAAAAATTCAATGAACTATGGCAAATGCTTAGACACTTATTTTCGAATAGACAAAAAGACCACCAGTACAGTGTATACACCTACCAGACGTGCGAAAACTCCCGCTTATATGCATCGATAAACAATGCGCAACTAGGCGCAGAGTCTTCGAGTACATGTCCACAAGGTAACGAGAAAATGAGCGGTGACAAGCAAATAGCAGTGTGCGAACACAGAGCTGTGGCGCGTGTCGGGCCCGTATATAGCTATATATATATTTAAAGAGAGAGAGAGAGAGAGAGGTGGGGAAAAGCACACGGCGCGTCGGTTCATATGTACAGGGCAAATAAGAAGGCAAACAAGAGTGGGTGGCAGCGCAGCGCCGGAGAAGCGAAAGAAGTGGACACAGAGAGCGAGAGAGTATAGAGTGCATGCGCGCGCGCGATCTGGCTTGGCAATGAGCGCTCGCTCGCTCGCGCGCAGACTGTGTACTAACGACAGCAACAGGTGTCCGTCAACGAACGAATTGCCGCTCGCCCGCGTCTCTAGGTGAGCGCACGCGATTCCCTGCCGCGGTGTAATTGATTTGTCGTCGACGAGAGCCGAAAGCAAACGACGACGACGGAGCGAGACATCGCTCTGCTGCAGGTCGTTGGCGAGTCTGATGCTGGCACTGATGCCGGGCACTCGCACACTTTGACGCGGTGCTCCTGCGAATGGAATATTTTGGTCGGGTTAATTCTGATATTTTCTGCATTTTTTGGGGTTCTATTTGCCTTTTTTTCAATATACAATCACGCATAAATTAAACCTACTTAAACTGATAATTATTCAAAATGATCGCTGTTTATTAGAAAAAAGAGCCTAGCCATTATGGATATTAAGAAGACCAAGACGTTACATCACAATCCGGGCTTATAAATAAATATAATAATGTTAAAATTTCATGAGTTCAAATTACTACACTTTAATATTTTCCAAACCGTTCTTTAAGGATATAGGAGCTAGTCAATTGCGATTGAAGATGAAACATATTATGCATATAAAATAAATACAGCATGAATTGAATATTATACTATACACTCGCATGCCCTTGAAAACTTGAAACGTTAAAAGTCTACAACGAATGCCGACACCACAACAATTTCTTCCAGCCAATAACAATAAAGCAATAACGATCGTTTTATGTACCTACGGAGAAAGTAACAATGAAGTATAACTCAATTAAGACCTCAGCTTCGAGGGCTCATTGCCGATACATTCCAAAGTAAAAGCATCGTCCGGCAAAAAATCACAATGAAGGGTAAAGACGCTTTTTTGCGGCAGTTGACCGTGCGAGACAAAAGGATCCCGATGATTAATGGTTGTCTCGTCGATTCCCGAAAATTACATAAAAGAGCGACAAGAGTCCCTTTCGTTACAGCGGCGAATACGCGCCAACGTCGCACTTTTACGACGTCGCGGCTTCCTTTATATATATATATATATGTATACGGGTTACACGTAGCGCGTAGGGAGGGAGAGAGAAAGAGAGGCACCTTTCATTAGCGGGCCAATGCGAAAAGTGTGCGATTAAATAAATAATACGCTTCTCTGGGCTCCGGTGCGTACCTTCCGCGTGCTTTTAATGTAACAAAGAAAGAAGGGACTCTGCGTGAAAAGATGCCCGGGCTAATTCTCGGTTTCGAATCGCCGTATGTCCCTCGCGACTTTTGAAAGCCAGAATTCTCTTTTTTCTTTTTCTTATATACACGTGAATTTATATAAATATAAACTTGTCTCGATTAGCGCGTGCATAGCTCACAGATATATATACTAGAAAACAACGTACAGTTCTCTACTTCTTTTCTGCCCAGCTAAAACTAACATTTTTAAAACCCTCCGTATATCTTTTCTTACCCACAGGACAAAAAAAGCTACTCTTGCAAACGAGCCCGAACGAGACCACCGACATCCATAGAACACACGAGAGAAAATTACGTATTCAGAAACTAGTTCACCGCAACGCGTTCTCTTCTCACCTCTCGCCCCTATATATATAGCATAGTCGCGTGCAGCAACCGGCTACCGAACCTACAACGACGCGAGCTCGTCTACACACTAACACTAAAAATCGAAAAGTACATAGCAGCGAAGCCAACCTATTCAACGATCATATACTTCCCAAACTAGTTAGAGAAAGATATCTTGCGAAAAGCTATTCGCGCGGAGAGACCGCATACTGCCAAAGAAAAGGAGATCGACCGCACGTACATATATACAGCTCATGCAGCCGTTGCGCGCATATCAAGCGAGAAGAGAGAAAGAGAGAGAGAGAGAGAGAGAGAGAGAGAGAGAGAGAGAGAGAGAGAAGCGAAGCAACAGGAAAAGATAGACTGACGCGTGCGCGAATCGACAAAGAAGACGAAGCTAAAAGAAGAAAAAAAGGGCCGGCGAGAACACTGGCCCCGATCTCTTTCGCGAGCAGGTTGCAGCAGGCCGCCGTGCATTGTGTTTAGCAGCAGCTTTTCTCTCCCTCCCGCTCATTCTCTCGTCGCATTGTCCGAATCTCGCGATCGCGGTCCATCCGGACGTTCGTCTTGCCGCGGTAGGCCCCGTCTCGGAAATTCCTGGAGGCCACGAATTAGTGTGAAACGGGTCCGGAGAGGGAGTCACGGTCTGCCGACCGCAGCACGCGACACCATATGGTCCCTCGGCGATACGAGCCGTGACCCCCATATAGACACAAGAGCACGCGAGCGCTATATCTATACTTATATATACCGAGAGGATTCACTCGTGTGTAATATGCACTGCAGCTCTGGACGCTGCTCGATAGCGCTGTGAGAGAGAATTCGAGGTTAGCGTTTCTTTTTTCAAAAGCAGAGAAAATCCTGGCCTGTAATGATAAGCGCTGCTGCTGCTGCTGCTGCTGCTGCTTCGGACAGACCAGCCGAACTTTTGTGCGCGGCCGCGTGTTTAATGCGATGTTTGGCGCCTGCGGTTTTGCATTGTTTGGAAGAGAGAGAGAGAGAGAGAGAGAGAGAGGGGCGGAGGGGTTGTGAACTATGCCGCGAGTAGCCGCTTGGCTATGCTGAATTATTTATTTCGCCGGGTTCGCGCTGCACAGGTATTTTACGAGGAACAATGTTGCAGCTCGCCCGACGTAATGCTGGCATTCTTCTGATTTGCGAAAATTTGCTCGCGGATGGTATTAAAATACTCCGATCGCCAGGTGATACGTACTATAAATTGTTGTTGCGCTTATATAATTTTAAAGAAAAATTAACTTGAAATATGAGGGAGGACGAGGACGATCCGTCAATTTCCAAGACCAAGTGCTGCGTAATTAAGGGAAGACAGAGGTTCTGGTCAAAGTATCCCGGCGGGCCATTATTTAGAACGAGTTAATGTCCTCAGACCATTAACCTAGCGCGCGCGCAAATACCCCGAATTTCGGTGCCAACGTTTTCGACTTTTCTTCGAGGTTACCCTCGAAATTGCTGGCAATTATGGCTTCGTAATTCTTCCGTAATCACAGAGAGTTCTAAGTTCGATTCAACAGGAGAAATACGAGCTTGTAATTGGATACTTTGCCCACATATGTAGTACCGTTAAGGGCTCGCCGAAAGGGCTTTACAAAGGTTTCGTGCCGAGAAGAAAAATCATTATCGAGCCTTACGCACATCTTTTCAGCCTTTTCTCTCGCTCGAAATCCCGTTGCTTTATTATTTTTTGGGTTACTGTCTTGTCGGAGCTAAATTTTTATACGTGTATTTCTGTAGATTATGACAAATTTCCGATGGAAATTAAAAATATCTACAAATAACATTTTTATTTGTATGTGCATCGTCGATGGTGGGTTTATTCATTTTGAAAAATATTTAATAATATTTAGAATTGTTTAAATTTATCCAGTATAAATTAATCGGTTTTACGAACATGTATTATACTGGAATTTAAATAATGCAAAGTATGTATTTGGTTTATGAACATTTCCTGGTAATAAATTAACAAAAACGAAGCATTTTTTATCAAAATCAATTTCAATAGCTTATTAAAAGTATCAATACCTTAGGAAAAAAATTGAACTGTCATTGTTATAAGTCTTAAATTGAGCAACAGTTAACCAATATATCATTAAAGTTTGACCAGAGTTTTTAAGAGACTACAATCGTATTTTCCTGATTAGAAATGTATTAAACTTAAAAATTTTAAATACTAAATATAACTCCTGGTAGAAACGTTACTCTATTTACTGGCATGCTCTTAGGTTACCAATCTAAGAACTCGGTTGCTTCAGTTCCTGGTATTTTTAATACTGACAATTTTGAATCTTGCATTACAAAAACTAGTTGAATTACCGATACTTTTGTAAAAGTATACTTCCTTCCTATATAAAAATTAGACTTCTCTCTCTCTCTCTCTCTCTCTCTCTCTCTCTCTCTCTCTCTCTATCAGGATAATCTCTTCAAATCGTGTAAAATGTAGAACAAATTTTCAAACATAAATATTTCAAAATAAATGTCCCAATAGTCACATTTATTGAAAGAACATATTGGAAATGTGTTGAGATATTTCTAGCCAGAAATATTATTTTTGAAAAATGTCCGCATGGATTTGTATGTGTGTATGTGGGAATGGGGGGGGGGGGTGGACGCGTATCTCTGAACTTCCACTGGGTGGATTTTAATATAACATGTCCCATGTAAAAAACTATTCTGAACTATCTCATACATGTCTGAAATTCGTAGTAACATTTCACCCAAATCTTATTAAAATCTCATTATAGATCTCATATGTTGGGAATTTGTAATGAGATATCATATATTTTTACCATTATTTTTCTTTTGATGTGGGGCACAATAACCTTATTTTATTATTAAATTTTTAAGTTGATATGCAACTTTTAGTACATAAGGAGAAAGGAAGTTACGTGTTAAAAAGTTGGCAGCGGTTTTTTGTTTGTTCATCTTTCATTCTCAATGATTTTTTTCCTAAGTTAGGGACCCCGATTACACATTTTGAAAGTAATAATTCTTTATAAATCATTTGTCTTACACTATATACATTTTTAACAGAATCTTCGCGTCAAGAGCTTTGCAATGCGCAAATGAATACGGCGTAACACCGATTTTTCGAAGCAATGAATCTTTCTAAAATTGTAACTGTTGTAAATCTTTGTTACTAATCGTGAAACGGATAGAACTACTTTAATACGATTATACATTTTACTATTACAAATTTTCATCAAGTATATAAGAATGACAAACGAAATTGAGAATTGTCATAGATGCAGAAGAGCAATATACTCAATATTAAAATTATAAACGTCTGCATCATTGGAGTAAAAATATTATACTTAGTTGAATCGAGTAAAACTTGTCATGTATAAGACTCATGTTTACGGTGCGAAATCACTATCATAAATGTATAATGGATCACGAGGCTATCATTCGCTATCAATCACATGGCGATCCAACCAAAAAAGAAAATAAAAAAGAAAAACTACCGAAACAACTAGTAATAAATCATGAACGCCCGGCGATTTAACAAATCGACGTATCGGCCTCGACAGTATACCTCGTTAGCATATTCCATAAAGTACGCAATGTTTTGATTCGCGTAGCGTGATGCATCGATGCGAGGGACTGGCATCATTGTAACAAGTTCTCAGCCTCGACCAAGCGTGTGAATAAGCTCGAGAGAGAAGAAAAAAGGGACATCGAGATCTGCTTCTGACGGCTAGTGGGAAAAGGTTCGTCGGTACCTATATACTGTATACACGTAAGTAAGGGTCGGCGCGCGACGACATATCGCACGCGTCCGCCCGAGGGAGAAGCATCAAATCACATTCGGAGGCTGCCGCGACGATATGGGCCCCTCGGCGCCGACGTCGTGTCCTAATAGAAATGTAATCGCCTCCATAGACGCCTGAATAAATTATATCGAGCTGTGGTCTTGGGAAAGGTCCGTCATTTAACGCGCGCGATCATCTCCGGCGTCAAGAAAAAAATGCGCTGCGAGCAAACTGTACGAGCATTTGCTTTGATCAATTTATCAGGCTGGCTTGGAAATTTATGCGGGAAAGCTGAGCGGCTCTGAATATTTCAGCCGAAGTCGTCGGAATTATTGAGTCGAGCCTCGTTAATGGAATGCAAATAAATTAAATCCGCGGATAGGTACAGCAGGGGCTTGTTGTCGAATCGGCTGATCGATATAACGACACGGCGTTGACTTTGTTCTCTGTGATGCTTTACAACAACAACGCGCGCGGAAAGCAAATTAATACGTTCGGGGTGAATCATCAGTACTATTTAGCGGTCCACGCCGGAATCACTCGAGTAATAATAGACTGAATGATTTGCCACAAATTCAGCCGAGAGTGACTTGCGCGATCTGGCCTGTATTATATACCCCACGTATCTATAATGGATTTCCTCACTCGTACAGAAAAGACGATTAGCGATTTTGGATGTGCGTGGAAGCACGTCAGATTGAAAAAAAATCGAGCATAATCATAAACTCGCGTGTACAAGAGAAAACTTGCATTTCAGCATCCGTATACAATGGAGCAAAAAACTACTTGCTCAGATATACTCA
Organism: Muscidifurax raptorellus; assembly: GCA_020010945.3. Classification (NCBI taxonomy): domain Eukaryota; kingdom Metazoa; phylum Arthropoda; class Insecta; order Hymenoptera; family Pteromalidae; genus Muscidifurax; species Muscidifurax raptorellus. The sequence continues at coordinate 26,973,060 of CM052078.1, forward strand.
TCACACGCACACACAAAACGCCCCGAGAATCCGGTATAAATAATACAAAGTCGCCGGGACACGGGGATTTGTTTATCAAAAGAGGATAGAACTCACCGGACGTGCCGCGCTCGCGCAGACCGAAGTGTCCGTCGCGCGTTATTGTCGCTCGACTTAGTCCTGCCTGTTTGCTTTGTAATCACGGAAATTCGCGCAAGCTTTCATTGATTCCGGCGGTTGCGGCGAGCGAGAAAACGAGGGGTTGCCGCGCGCGATCGTACGACCCTCCACTCGCTCTCTCCCTGTTTACTCGGTAATTACGGAAACGTGTGCGCGCTAGACTACTGGAATTGCCGACGGGTTAGTAGCGGCTATTGCTGCGGGGAATCGAGACGTATTGCTCTACTGCGTAGTTACATATATATATATATATAATCGAAACTAAACAGCCTTTTGCTTCTTCATAATATTGCCAAAGTCTCGATTTCTATATATAAGTAATCGCGTTATACAGTTTGGGATGAGGTGATTTCGTTTGGCGATGTTGACGAAGCTTTTTTGTATGAATCGTTTACGAAACGGGGATGACTTATTCGAATAGAACCTTTCATGCATATGGATGAAAATTTACCAAAAGCAATATTTATGGCAGACGTAAAAAAAATGGGTCGGCGAGCTCGGTAAAAAATTCTCTAAAATATTTCAGCCTATATATACCGCGACAAAAAGTTTGATACGTGCACGGGGCTCCAAAGGCAACCTAATTTATTTCCCTCCTCCGAGCGCGCGTGCCAACACAACCCTCTCGACGAGAGTTCCTCAACCAAAACGAGGAAATCCCCGGCGAGAAAAAAACATTCCGTAACGCGCACGCCCGAGTACTTTCTTTATCCTACTATACTACCCCTCGGGCAATTTGCAACGTATAGAAATCGTCGTCGTCGGGGACAGCGTCGGCTCAATTATCGCATCCGGCGATCGGCCATTACCACCCTCCGACATCTGTTCCGAGTGTGAGCTACTCGCCTCGACATTTCCGCTGAAAAACTCGGACAGTCTCTCAGTCGCATGACGAAACACGGATCACGCGCCGGAATGATCTATCAGCCATCAGTCGAGAGAAAAAGGAATATCCGCTTTTTCAGTTTACGCGCGGCCATCTTTTCTCTTTCTCTTTCGGAGATGAGTGAAAAAAAACCTGCCAGGCCACACGCACGCGCGCGCACTCTCAGTGCAAAAGGGGGAGGCCGAAGGGCGTAGTTGTTGCCCTTCTTCGCACCCTAACTAGCTATGGGGTGAGCCGAAGACAAAGGAAGCCGCCGTGCTGGGGGTGGCGGCGGCCCACGGGGAAAATAAGGCCAGCGTGTCTTCTCGCAGTAGTCAACAATTCCCGCTGTTTTATCGCCTCGGCCCCGTGTCGTACATTTTCAGCGCCGGCGGCGGGGGGGAACTTGTTGGCCGAGCGAGAGCTCATGCACTCGACACGAGGAGTTCGATGTTCGTATCAACGTCGTTTTGGGGACTGTCTGCAGTGTGTAATGTGCCCTTGAATCGGCTGCCGTTGTTCCCCGAATGTCTTTCGACGGTCGACGCGTCGTCGGCGACGAATTAGAGGGAGAAGCTTTTTAGTGGCGATGTGGGACCACTTCCAGAGCTTTAGGATCGAATTAAATATTGACGCGGAAATCATGAGAGTGGAGGAGTACATAACACACAGCTTCGGCTCTGCAGGGGTGGGATGTTCGAGGTGATTGCTTTACGAGGTATCCGTCGAGTGGTCCTACTAATGTTAAATGGGATTTGAGTTCTTAATTTTTCTTTTAATTCAAATGATTTGCTTTTCAAATTTTCCATCGCGTACACCTGCAATCGTGCAATAATGGAATAACGGGGAGAAAAATAGCCCCATTGACCTCTGATTTTCCCGTTAATATATATAACTTCGCTGATCGAAACAAACATAATTAATTGCGTTTTTAACGAATAGAAAATTATTCAGCGAACAGTGAAAACGATTTGCAATTACAGAAACGCTTGGTCGGTCAGAAAGAAATTCATATACCGTTCAAATTCACATTATTCACCGCGTTTAATTAGGGTAAATAATTACTCGCCGGCTATAACCGAAATAATGAATGATCATCAATTTGCGCGCGCGCGCGCGTACAAAACAAACCGGCCGGAGTCAGTAGAAAATGTGTATAAAAAAAGAAGGAAATCAGTATAACAACAGAAATTTGATCGAGTTCGCTCTTGGTGTGGAAACAATTCATTTTAGCGGTGCTGCCAGCGAACACGATATATCTAATTGGCAGAGCTCGTTTAAACGTACAAGCGACTCGTCCAGTTGTGTCACTCGAAACTTTAAACAAAACTAACCAGCGTCGCCTGAACGACTGTTTTCCCATTTTACGGTTCTCCGCTTACCGCTTCTGCGCGTTAAAGAGAGACAGCGTGCGCTATGCTCACTAAATTACAAACCGCGCGCTAGCTCGCGATCCGCGCGAACGAATGTATAACTATGAACTCGTTAACGTCTATCTAAACCGAGCAAGTTAATCACGCAATTACGCCGCGACATCAATTTCCCCGCGCAAAACATGCCATCGAGCCAAGCGCTTCTACATAACCTGTCCTCCGAACCATCAAAATCGTATCAGCTTTTGGCTTAATATGCAGCTTCGTCTAAAAGCACGAGCGCGCGCGTAAACTGTTTATGTATAATAACAAACGTTTGCGTTATTTTCAATCGAAGCGTTTCTTAAATCAAAAACTAACGATCCACACACACTTTAATCTCAAAATGTTATTCTATTTTTAAAATGCACGCACTTGTGCACATCCGCTAGACTTACGTAGCCCTATTACATTCTCACGTCGTATAACGAACCTCGTGGAGTAAAAAACTTGAACTTGAAAACGAGTCTACGTCGGCTCGCTATAACCGTTAAAAATATCGGGACTAGCTCGAACTATGAGAGGGCAGAAAAAAAGGAAAACGTGACCCGGCGAAGGCAGAGAGGGAAAAAAAGACCCACTACACGAGCGGGGATTAGAAGCGGGTGCCAGGAAGAGCCAAGCGGAAGGGAAAATTTAGACGCATGGGAAAACGAGCCGCGTTTCAGGCCGCATCGCTTTAGACTCCGTCGCGACGTCGTCATTCGTGTTCTCGCGAAGACGATGACGACGAGCAGTGAATCACTGGACACTCGGCTGGATATATCTACGCGCGGAATCTCGGATGACTTCACAAGAGCAGAATTGTGCAACGCGAGAGGACGATTAAAATCAAGCAATCAAGAGCTGTACATAGAAGCTGCGTTTCTTCGGAAAGCGCCACAACTATGTATATACTCTTTGATATCGGGCAGAGATTGACAAATCCAATGCTCATCGTGAATTGGTACAAAGACGGAGAGTAAGCGGAATTCTCACCCAATGTTGTGACGTGACGACCTCTCCATCGGCTGCCTCGAGGTTCTGCTGTAAGCAAAAAAAGCGTCCACATTAATCCTCCAGCGCTGAATATAACAGCAGCTCGTTCATATGATTCCGAGCGATCTGATCTCATTTATTGCGCGCGACATCAGCTCGCGGAAGTCCGCGCGGCGAATAAAAGTGAAAATGAGAGACCCACGACCGCGCGGTGGACCGGCGGGCGACGACTTTTGCCCGAGTCTCTTTTTGCCGGCTCTCGTTATTTATCGCGCACGCGGTGAAAGCACGTGGCAATTGCGCAAAACACGCATATATATATATAACGCACGCACATCGCGCGATTGCCGCGGCCGCCGGCAGACGGGAACGAAACGTACGACTATATACGGGGGAGTGTGGCGTGTGGAGAGGGGGTCGTAATAACGATAATCACAATAATCGATGCTCGCCGGTTAACGTCACTGCCATGCCTACGGAAATTCGAGCCCGCTATAATTTGAATCGCAATTACTTGGCCGCGCATCGAATGAGTATATATACATATATAAGAGCGCACGCGTTGTTTTAAATGCACCCGGCGCGACTATGTAATTTTAAAAGTGATTTCTTTTTCGCTCAACTTTGTTGTAGAGACTTTCGTGTACGAGTACTCTTAATATGCCCGGGACGATAACGAGAGTTTACTCGTTGTACGTGTAGGTAAGGGAACGAGAGGGATGAGATATACGAATTTTTTGTTGCTATATATATATATATATATATATATATATATATATGTATAATGGTATAAATAATTAAAACTGTGCTTTTATTGCTTTCCTTGTTAAAATTTCATTATATTCATAAAAAAAAACATTTACCAGGTGTAGATACACTGTAATGATAATCAGTCGAATTGCAAGAAAATAAATAATTTCAACGACCAGCTTTCACACATGTGTACTTAAGTAAATTTAAAACATTGATTCTCTTAATTTGACTTTTTCATGAAAATATATATGCAGTAAAGTTAAACTTACGTCCTTCTTCCTCTTAACGTTGGCGGCTGCACCTAAAAAATGTCATAAAAAATTAAAGCAGTTGGCTGATTACTGCGAGAAATCCTTATCATTTTTCGAGTAATAAGCAAAGGAGATAAACCGCTGCTCGACGTTCATCAAGGTATCAATCCGGTCACTTAATTATAACTTTATAAGTAATTGATCCTTCATATCCAGGAGTATACATAATCAGGATAAATGTTCACAACCGGTAAAAAAAAAGGTAATTAAAAGTCTCGAGAAGTTGATGCCAAGCGAAAATAATCAAGATGTAGCTACAAGGAACTTACGGTGTGTCTTAATTAAGTTTAAAATCTTCACCAAACGATACGTTAAGAAGGTGCAAGTAAGCAAGTATTTACGCGAGTCGATAACGATTCCCGATACGCGTTGAAAAATGCGCGCCCGACATCGAAAAACTTTCGAAAGACATATCCGCCCCACTTTTAGTCCACATTGATAAGCATCGAGCAGTCGCTCAGCTAATATAACAAGTTAATCTAATCAGTAGATCTACAATCGTCCTCTCACCGGTCGTCGGATTCTGGAGCCTGGCACCGTTGCCGTTGACAGGGGTGGTGGGACTCGCAGTCGCGTTTCCGCTCACCGAGACCGTAATCGGCGCCGGCACCCTGCTGCCGAACGGAAAGTAAGGCGAATCGGGCGGATAGGTGGCGCCCTCTATGCCGGCCGTCGTCGTGCCGGTGGCGCCACCTCTTCCGCCATCCCCACCACCACCAGGCCCTGGGCCTGGGCCGAAGCCAGCGCTACCTACGATCCCGGGACCGCTACCACCATACGTCTGCAACAGAGCAAAAGAAAGCATTATTAATATAAGAAAGCGATACGACTGCAACTGCTGCAGCTATGTAGTATAGATACTTTGACAGAGGGGAAAAGGGTGAGAGTCCGAGGTAATGCTCCCCCCGAGAGGCAGGACGAGTCGTGAGAGTTTGCTCGTGTGATGTTTCAAACTGCAGTGTGAGAGAGAGATTTTACGGGGGTGTGTTTAAATTAAATTTGAAGCGGCCTGGATGTGTTTTACGAGAGGGTGATGCTGGAGATATGTTTGGCCTGAAAGATCATTTTTATTAGATTTGGGACTTTACTATTGGCTTGCTGGTTTGGTAGTAATGGAGGTGTTACGCGACTTTATACAATTAACATTACGAATAATACAATATTGCTGACAGCCTTTTTTCTATCGATAATTTTCATTTCATTATCAATACGAGCAAAATTAAATTAATCGATTTGCAGATAATTTCGACAACTTGATGTTATTCGACTCATGTGCTATATAGCGAGTCGGCGCACAAATAATACATTTGTCTGTTTGATTTATTGTTCGATAAACACGAACTTCTCAATGCGCAATCAAGTGCCAGAGTCTATAATATTCGATAACATCTTGCAAATGTGATTTTCAAGCAACGATTACTTCAACGTTATTTAAAAACTCTGCATCAGAAACGTATTCTCACAAGCGTTATGCAAAGTTCGATAATACCGATAACGCGAAGCTTATAGTATATCTTGTATACAAGACACGAGAGGTGTGCGTATAATGTTCTTCTCAAAAGCATGACTATATAGACGTACCAACAGAAATAGAGTTATGAGATATTCCGCCGTTAATCAATGACTGCGGAAATCGATAATACATATAATACCTTATCAGCCACAATACGACAGCTACCGATTAGATACCACTCGGGCATTAACGAAAAATTAGGACAGAGGTTCGCACCTATATCCTTTAAAAGTTATCGCATTCAGTTCGTGCGAGAAAGTGATCGTACAGCACATAGTCGCAAATGTCCTCGGCAGGAGAGCGGAAGAGGGAGAGAGAGAGAGGGGGGAGAAGGCATGAATAATGAATAACTATTCGATAATAAGTAGTTTCGGTTGGATTATAAATCTCTCGCCATTCTCTTACCATCGGTAGATGTATCGGATAAATTCGCAATTGACTTATGAGATTTGTTGTATTTTTGCACGAGCACCTCCTATACATATATACCCGCCTGGCCTTGTACTTTCAGAATAATTTATCAAGAAGAAAATCGTATACACTACGAGCTTTATCGTAATCTTGAGTCGAAATGTCGCAATAAATACGGTAAAAGTTCGTTATCTGCGAATCTCCTTGTGTGTTCCTTTATGCATTTTATACACTTTATGCATTTTACTGTTTAATGTATTTTTGTCGCGGTATATACAAAAATATGAGATATTAGTAATGTCTACCGTTTGGTAGTTAGGTATTAGACTTTACTATAGATATAACGAATATAACAAATAGGCAAGAATTACCGTTCAAAAATTTGTTAAATAATACTCCATGGTATAATAAACTTTATAATCTCATCGCGGTAAGATACATTATGGAACAAGGGGAGGGAGGCAAAATGAGGTTATTTAGCAAGAGTTAGAGCCGAGGGCGCTAAAGGCAAAGCTGAAGGCCCCTTTAGCGTCCGAAACGCTGAGTGCTACAAAATCATCACCCAACCTTCTTGTCACACGTCGTATATTTTTTGACAAGTGCAAGTATAAAGATCCATTTTTATTCCTATAAGTGGAGTGGAAAGTTATGTATTTTAAGACGATCATTTTCAAAAATTTTTAAAACAAACTTTCGAAGTGCCAGTGTAGTACGACACACTTTTGTCAAACATACTAAAAATAGACATTTTGCTTTATAGATGTGAATAAAAAAGGGCATATTACATGCACATATTATTAAAAAATGTATTACTTATAACGAATACTAAATTTTACTGAGGCTGCACTTTGTTTCAAGACTACAGCAAAATTTACGCTGATATTTACAGCAAAATATTTTCAGTGTTCTTATTGATCGCAGATAAATTTAATGAATTTGTTTTCATTAGTTCAACGATTTTGTCGGAGAGACAAATGTGACTACGAAAATTGAGTTAAATTATTGTAAATGCACTTGAAATTACAAACGTGAAACGCGAATCAAGGAAGATAAAATAAAATTCAAAGCAGATATGCGGGTTTAAGGTCAGCTTGTCACAGGTATTTCCTGTACCATCATCATATAGATTTTTTTTGTGCATTAAGATATAATTCGATGGTAATTTGTTAAAATAAATTTTTTGCATCGAACCCGCTGAATATCTGGAAAATACTCGTACACTCTGATAAACTTCTTTACGTCGTATACAATTAATAATTGATTCCGGTTTAATTAAGGCAACAATAACGTATAGCAAGCACTTGGAATCACTTCTGGGAATTCTCGAAAAGAAGGACGTTCCCGACGATGCGTTGAGAAGCTACGGTAGCCTCGAGAAGATAATAGCCGCTCACAGCAGCAGTACACGCAGATCTTCGCGAAAAAAAAGCGGTGAGATGATAGATGTACGATCAGTCCAATTTGTAGCCCCGCGTGTGCGAGTGTATAATAGCATATAATACATATATACATATAGACGGCGTTGGTACGGTCAAGAAGCTGGCGCTGAGCCAAGCCTCTCTTCCACCCTGGCTACCCCTTTCGCGCGCTATAAATACCTCGCGGCTCGAGATCGAGATTTTCGCTCCGCTGAATTCCGCTCGATACTCGGAAGCCGCCAGGATATCTCGAAAGAAAGTAATAAACTCGGTCGGAATAAATCGGGGGAATTCAGAGACTTCGCTTGCATTCCACTTTCTTAAGTGAATATATAACTCGAATTTATTATGTACGCGAGCGTGGCGATATTATATATATAAAAGAGCCTCAATTTGCCTCGCGCATAACTCTCGGCGGATGTCGTGTTGGACTGTTGGAGTTTTCTGCGTAGAAGAGATGTGCGTGTGTGTATGTTGCTATTTCTGAAACGGAGGATCAGTTCGAACTGCGGATGTTTGTTTATACCAACTACTATTTATCACACTGACGACACATAGTAAATTATATCTGTTTCTGTTACTTAGCTGCGAAGTAGATCGTCCAGTTACTGCTACCACTGTTCATCCACTAACACTTTTACAATTCTCAAAATAAAACTCTCTTGGTAAAAAACGTAAATTGAATTTGTTAGCCAAAAGATACTCGAGCCTTCAATTATATGAGTACCGTTTGCTTACGTGAATAAAACGATTTAATTACAGTTGTAGCAGTGCTCGGAACAGTAATTATTCAAAACATCTAGTTTTTTTTGTTTATGTAACTGTCAAGAATCTTGTTGTTTAACGTTTTGTGAAAATGGGACTAAAAAACACGTTTCTTTTGAAAAATTATTTTTGCAGTGCTAATATATAGTATACGGCGTGGGTGTGAGGTTACGCACGTGCTCGCACTTACATTTTAACCAACATATATTCTTGTTTATATCTATATATATATATATATATATATATATATATATATATATATATATATATATATATATATATATATATATATATATATATATATATACACGGCATCGCCATGGATGAGGGAGGACATAAGCGATATTAAACCTAGCGTTACGCTGGTTCTCAACCTCTCTCTGACAAAGCGAACGCGGGCGAAAACTTTTGTTCAATAAATTTTTCCTCGGCGATTCAAAGCTCTCATTCCGAGAGAGTGAGTGCGATTTTCCAATAACGCGGTGTATTTTGTTTTTTAAATTTGCATCACATATACTTAACGACAAATAAATAATACAGCGAACTTTTATATTACGAAGGGCGAGGCTCCGTCAGGATGAGACCCTCATCCCCCCGCGGCGAAAATATTGCTCGGGGGGCAAACTTTTCTTGCGCGAGCGAGCAAGAGAACGAGAGAGAAGAGCCCCACGGCCGAGTCAGATTGAGGTTGGAGAGAGATAAACATTTTCTCAAATTAACTTGTGGCGAATGCCGCAGCATATTGCGGATATAGCAATTACTTAATGCAGCCGATAAATCAATTTTCGCGGCTCGTATACAGCGAAGGGCAAACATTATTTTACACCAGCGCGTTTACAAGATCGAGGAGCGAAATTGCCGATGGTCGCGTGTGGATTAAAAAAGTTTTTCCTCTCTCTAGACTCACCATTCCGTTGTCGATCGTCGGGCCATACTGCGACTGAAATGCTGGCTTTTCTGGAACAGATAAAACAAGTCCAAATAAATATTTTGTTCTTTTCGTTCCAAGTCCTTGAAAAAAAAACTACTCAACATTTTTCATTAATCTTGCACCGCGAGTGCGAGGCTATACAAATACATCAGGTATAGAAAGATAATTTCTGTAAATCATCGCGTCGCCGACTAGAAATGTATCCGGGGAAAAAGGGAAACGAAGCACCAGTACGGGATGTGTATCGCTCGCAAAGCGCGCGCGCACGCGAAGGAATCTCCGAGCGCGTACATACGCGCGGGCCGAATTGATACAAAATTAATGCCGGCATAAAACGGCGATACGTCTTTATAAATCAAAAGCTGTTTTGTTTCTCGACTGGCTCCCTCCCTCCCCCACCCCTCTCTCTCTCTCTCTCTCTCTCTCTCTCTGTCTCTCTACGCAGCGCACACTGAATACACAATGTCTTTGGAGCTCCGAGCGAAAAACCGGGAGAGAAAGAGAGCGACACACTGCATGGAGGCATCGCGTGAGACTTCGTTTCATATTAATGTCGACCACGTTTGCCGGGTACAAGACGCTAGGCGTGCTCGATCGAAGCTTACACACACATAGACACACAGAACTCGGCTGCGAGAACGAATTTATGGGGGTTATGTGATCGGGGATTGGCTCTGTGGCTTTCGAGCGTCCGAAGAGTTCGTCGACAAGAGAATCGAGACATTGATATTTTATGTATACGCGCGCATAAATCAAATTTATACTTTATATATCCTTTTGCGTAATCGTCATGCAGCCTCTTCGTATATACACAAACTACATATACATAATACAATCAAACCCGAGATTATCACGAGGAGGAAAGGAGCTTTTCGTTATGTTATAATAATACAGCTACTATATAATACTCGTAATAATAGATATACCGTCAGAAAAGTATATGCGATTCCGTATAATTTACGCCCGGCGAAGCGCGCGCACATTAGCATCACGCACCAGGCGCGTATATATATATATATATATATATATATATATATAGGTTCGTCGTCCAATAAGTTTCCGGTGCGCTCGCTCGCAGCTATCCGGCGATCAAGCATCGCGCTGCCGACTGCTACATCCACGCTCTCGCGCATATACGAGCAATCGCATAATTGCTCGACAGATAATTTCCCGACGGGCTGCTAGTACAACGCGTCCGCCGCGACGACCCTTATATATTGTCTAAAGAGCCCACCTATAGGTATATATCGAAGTCGTGCTGTGTGTGTGTGTCCAGTGTCGTTCGACTACTACGTCGCCGGGGCGGAGTCGCCGGCCCCGAGATAACTATGAATCCTAACAGTTTCGGCTTGCTCGTGACATGTTTGCCGAAGCGTGCGCCGCGAGGCTCTCTCACTCGCTAGCTAGCAATATCATGCATCAAAGGACAGGACAGCGGCCCACCACGTCATCCTCAGAGCGAGAGTCCGCTCGACCGTTATGACGTGGCGTATAACCTCGACGATTCCGCGAGAGAGCCGGCTCTCTCCGATGACCGAGAGGGAGTGCGAGTCTGTATGTATTGTGTATATTATATATATATATATATATATATATATATATATATACAGCGCTACTCGCTGCTCCGCGCGTGTGTATCTACGCCCCCGCGAATTAGGCGAACCGCACGCGCGTCGCCTGTGGTGCGCGCGGATCATCGGTCATATTAGCTGCGCGATCCCGTACGGCTAAGTAAACTTTTGAGACGCGACAAAGGGCCGTCTATATCCGTCTTGCACTCATTTTCAGCGAAGAACGCGGGCTAATGTCGAAAAGATACAAAATATACATATCTCCCGCACATATATGTCGGCATCTTTACTCCGCTCGCATCCTGCATATATATACTCGTTATAATAGACGTTCCCGGAAAAGAGCTGCAAAGACGAGGAGATAATCATTCCACTCTATAGATTCTGAAGCATCATCGAGAGAGATCTGGCGATAACCTAAATTTACGCGAACCGCCGCTGCGCGCAGCCAATATGCTAATCGAGCCGTGTTCTATACGCTCGCGCGCAGCTCGTGCAGAAAACGAGGCGATCCTCTCGTCGATGGGGAATTTGTTGCACATTACGTTATACACACCGACCGAACACACGCGCAACCACAGCTGATACTATCTATACAGATTTCGGCCGAGCAGGTATTAATTCGGCATTACACACTGTGTCGCTCTCGTATTACACGCGTCGCGTTATACTTCTCCTCTGGCTTTCACCTCGTTTAAATTATTCCCCTGTTTATGCGCTCGTTTCGTTCGAGCTTTTATTGAATCTCGCCGGTGTTTAAACTTTTAGATTGCTGCCGCCGCCGCTGCAACAGGTTGCGCGGAGTAATTGCTCTATCGATAGACTTTCAATAATTATGAAGACTGCTGCGGAACGAAGTCGCGTTTGGTTTATTAATTCGTCGAGCGAGCCGTTAACTCTATTACGAGTAATTCCGCTTGAACAAAGTTCATCGTATATACATATACACGTTTAATCGCTCCTTTTTCTCTCTTACGCATTATGAACAAATCCCAACAACCGACTCTGTCAATTTCAAGTCAAAAGCGAGAAAATTCACACACACCCCACGCATCTCGCCCAGTCGCAGCTGCAGCGAGTGCAACGAATGCGTTTTGTCGAGGGAGAGAGAGGCTTAAAATATGCTTTCTCTCTATCTCTCCCTCGGCGTTGTATTTTACTCGGTTTACCACTCTCAGGTAATCACCGAGCGAGCGCGCGGGGATATTAACACCTATATACATATATATATATAGCGGTCAGCACACCGCCACCGCTGACAGCATGGCGCATCACCGAGGGAGGATATGCAGGGACAGTTTGCGAATGGACCGAAATTTTGCGCGTGTCACTCGTGTATCGAGTTGCGCTGCCTATATTCAATATAAGCTGGATCTTCTACGCGCGAGTTATTCAAGCCCCGGGCGTCTGGACTTTGACCCTATATGTATACACTTTGAGACTGGCTGCAGGCTGCTAATGGGAAGATTTTTCGGCAGGTGCTGGGGGATTATTTTTTTTAGAATGACATTCTTTGGACCTGGCTGCATCGACGGTTGCTCACATAAATATCAATATATTTATATGTTGGCGTTTAAACAGCTGTTGTATTTATAATTCAGTTCACTACAAAACTGTGTTAGATAAATTTTCTGTTGAATCGAACCCAATATTCCGCTCATAAGTGCGACAACAGCCCCTTCCAGATTATAATACAATGTAATATAATGTACGCGTGCTCTACATCTTTGAGACGCCATATTATTAATAGCGAGCAATACCTGAAACTCGTTCAATAATTAAATCCTCCCGATCGACTCGATAAGAGCAATTCAATTAAGACCAGATCGACGAGGCTTATACTCGCGGCGATTTTTCAGTAAAACCGAGCATTTCCATATTCCAGCTATTCAGTATATATGCGAGCGTACGATCACTGTAAAATCGCTCTTGGATGAAAAATTCCGTCGATCAAGATATGTCGCGGAGCGCGAAGAGAGATAAAACGCGTTTCTTCGCGGTCTCCCGCGCGACGGGGACGACCAGTTTACCTTCGCCCGAAAATCATTCATTATATTGATATCTGCGCGCGGCGATCGTCGCCTCGTTAATCCGCGCGACCATCTGCCGCCGCTATACTTATGGGGGCCTCACTCGATGGGGAAATCGAGTTTTTTTTGTCGCCGAGTTACCAAAAACCTGCAGCGCGCCGAGTATTATTCCTTTTCACGTGCGCGCCCGCTTTATATGTGTTTTTGTATAAGCTTCGGTGTGGTCCGACGCTTATATGTCAACGCTGTATGTTAATGTGTATGATTTAAATGCCTGAAAGTACGCGCATTAAGTCAAAGTATATGCAAATTTTCACTGGGGAGCTTAATGAAAAAATTGTACATTCGACAGAGCGAATGCGTGTAATTTTTCTTGAAAATAATCCATTAACAATATCAGTATCGACTCAATTAAAATGACTTTATTTCAAGCTGCATATACGCGGTTAACTTCGAAATCGCGAAATCCAATGATTATTATATTTTGGAAAATTGCACGTATGTGCGCGTACACGAGAGCCCAATAAATTTACATTCATTAACAGCTTTATGCTTTTTGAATTTATCATTGCATCTGCGGGTTATCATTTAATCCCGGAGAAATCCAGCTGATATAAACGAATAATAAAATTTGCATAATATATTAAAGCAGCGTCAATGTTCGACTGCAGCACTCGGTGCATGGAAACCGAGACGGAAACTGTCCGTAGCCCATTGTTCGCGCGACTCCCGGAGAAAAAGAGAAGAAAAAACGTAAGTTCTTCAATGGCAAGGGTGCCAGAAGAAGAGGAAGAAGAAGAAGAAGAAGAAGAAGAAGAAGAAGAAGTCAGTAACCCATTGAAAGGAGAGTGCGCGCACTTCTGTTCTCCGGGACGCTAAATTGTTTTAAATTGATTTAGTAGCATTGAACTCTTTGGGCGAAAGGAGATACTCTCCTCTGCACTGCCGAGCTCAATGTTCGCTCGCCGCGCACAGCACAGCCGGAGTGTGGTTGGTTATACGCGTCGGTGTGCACGGTGCCACGCGACCGAGAGAGGGCTGTTCGTGCCATGCTTTACAGGTAACATACGACGGCAAAAAAAGGACGCGGACCGGTCGTACTTTATGAGCAGCCGCGAGGGAGCGAGTAGTGTACAAGTTCTTCTTTGCTCGCGAAACAGAAGAGAGCCGGCAAAGGAAAGGGTCGATGCGGGGAGAATAAAAAAGTCCCACCTTCCCCTTCGGGGCCCTTATGATCCGCGAGCAACCCCAGTCCCCGAGACAGAGAGGGAAATGAGGCGAACTGCAGCGCGGCTCACGGGGAGCGAAAGAATAGAGCTAACACATATATAGGTGTGTGCACGTATTATGCGCACGCAGAAAGAGAGAGTATGGCTCTCAGGTAGCCTTTGGTGCTCGAGTAACCTTAAGCCTCGACGTCCCACGTACCGGGTGTATCCAGCGCACGCAAATATCCGACGACGCGATCGTATCGTCTATGTATAACGAAGGGAGCCTGATGATGCTGCTGCTGCTGCTGCTGCGGCTGCAGAGATGCACCCCGGCACGCGAATTCCGAAGCTGCAAGGTGTGCGTCCCAAAAGGGCCAGTCATTGTCGCGCGGCTCTTTCTTCTTTTTTCTCATATTATTCCCAGCGAGAGGCCGCAAATATTTGTCGAGAGCTGCGAGTAGAATAGAAAAGTCGCACGCGAGCTTTCTGCGCCTTGGTGCGAAATTTCAGAGGTATATAACGATAGGATCTTTTTCGAAAAAGGAGATGCGATCGCGTTGGTCGCTCCTATATATGCGCATATACAATCATATATATAATACACTGTGTAGAAAGGAGAATTTCGAAGAATAGCGTAATAATGACCGCTTCTGATTTTTAGTATAAGCATTCATAAAAGTAACCGTACCGAAAGGAAATAATGGTGATCTGCAACGCGATGGTGTACGGAGAGCACCATATGCATCGATTGAAAAATTATATAAAATTTCGAAGAAGGCTTAATCCCCCCGGAGAGTACAGAACGTTCGAATGAAGAACACCCGTTGGTTAGCGTAATAAGGCCTCGCTATAAGCATAATGCGTGCACCGCGGGCAGCAGCAGCGATCGAAGGTTTACGAACCCCGACGGCCGGTCCGAAATAAGGCCCATCAGACCGGGGATAATCAGGCGAACGTGCACTCCACATCTCTCGACGTTATAGATCCCCCTTTGGTTCCGAATCCCCTGTGCCCCCGCTTTCGGAGCTGCGGGCCCAGTGAAACAACACCGTACCGTAAGGCCCAAGCGAGCTGGAGGGGGGAGTGCACCTACGTAGTATAAGCGCGGGCAGGTAGTATAGATGTAGGTATACACACACACGCGTGCATGATTTTCGGCTGGCCACGCTCCAGCTGCCCCCACCAGCGACTCGCGCCGTGCGCCTGCTCGCTCGACCGTGGGCCTTTTTGGAGGCCTCACTCACGCGCGCGCGAGCCACGAGAAATTCAGGGGGTGGAGGGACAAAGGACGAGCATCGGACGATGCCGACCAACGGAAAAGAGAGAGAAATGGAAAAAGAACAGATCTCCTAGTTCCTTTTCTCTTTTCGATTCTTTGATCGTCGGGATTCCTGACTCTGCGATGGATCGTACTCGGAAAATGTGGGCATGCTCTATTGTTTAAAATTTATGCCACTTTACGTACACTTCGTATTTCCGCAATACGAGCTGGATTAAAGAGCCTCAAGGAGTGTGTACCCGCATGGCATAACACATCTTCATGCTTATGTATACTTGTGCACGGCACTTTTTTCACTACTGTAGTCGGATCGAGTGGAACGTTCCTTTGAACAACATCCGATCATTGCCGAACAATGTCAGGCAAAGAAAGAGAAATAGAGAGGGAGAGAGTGAGACATTGAAAACGGCAAAGACAACCTGAATCATGAGTTGATGTACACAGGACGGTAAAAGATAAATATTATTCTAGTCAAAGTTAAAATATTGACGAGGCAAGAAGCTCAAAATCCCAGGACAAAGTACGAGAAAAAATGGTCCTAAAAAAATAAAGGACGAGCTCGGCAGAAGTTCGCCGGATATCACTTTTCGTTCTTTCTCTTCCCGTTGGTAGTAGTCTATACGGTAAAAGGCTAGCAAGTATGAGCAAATGCGCGGTGTATAGTAAACAGCGATCGAGAAATTTTCTATGCTCCCCCTCGGGTGAAAAATCGGACCTCGTCGCCCTGTAGCATCATAGCACCTCGGAGCCTGTGCCTGAAAAGGTTCGCTTATGCGGTCGTCCAAGTTAATGCCTCAGCTTCCTCCCTCTTTCTCATCCCCTCCTACTTACTCTACGTAGCGAGTCTCTCGCTCGCTTGCTGTCGATCGCGCGCGCGCGCCAGGAAAGCTTATTTAAAATCCCTCGGGATTTGAGAAGTGCAGAGAGTCGTATAGGTATACGTATATATATACCTATGGTGCGGGATGACGAGAAGAAAGAGCGAGAGAGAGAGATACTGCATTGGAGAAGAGAAAAAACCACGGGGCGTAGATTGTGGGAAGATACTGGCAAAGGACGAGCGAGCGAAAGCAGCGAGAGAGGATGGAGAATGAGAGATACATATATTGAGAGCCGAGGCTGCGATACACTGCAGAGACGAGAAAGAGAGAGAGAGAGAGAGAGAGAGAGAGAGAGAGAGAGAGAGAGAGAGAGAGAGAGAGAGAGAGAGAATGACGGAGACGGGAGGCTTTTGAAACTTTGGATCCTCGAGTGCAATGTGGCGCGAAGCGGTCCTGAGACTTCGGATCTTGATACAAAAGATGGAAATTCGATGGAAGCGAAGCGAGAAAGTGAGAATAAGCGAGGGAGAATTTTAAAGGAATAGAAGCCCCGGCAAGCAAGAGAAATGTCTCGCGTTTCCTCTCGATTCTTCTCCTCTATCCTCTATCGTGCTAAGTGCATCCTTCTTGTTTCCTAGATAATTTATGTGCGAGAGATTGCCGGGGGCGACAAACATTAAGCGCGCAACGCAGGAGCAAGGTCAGACACGCAATTCAGACTAACTCATCTATTCGATGGGAACGTTTTGGACAACAAAAATTCGGTTTCCGACCTCTCTTATACTTCGCGATCGACCAACATTTTTATGCGAAAATCACACTATTTATATAATATGTATGAATTATACCTATAGTAGCCCAGCAGAATATTTTAGCATGCATTGTGCACGACAAGACGAAGAATGCGAAATGCTCCAAAGTGGTCCACCTTACGCCATTAATCGTATTTTGCTTGGTTATTGTTTCGAATTCAGAACGCTTTCTTAAATGTATTCAGATTTTTTCTCAATATTAGGGCTCTAGCGACTTTGTAAAATATGGATATTCCATAGAAATCACAATACGAAATTGGCCAATATTATTTGAGAAGGACAATTATAATAATTTTTGAATGTCATATATAAAACCGTCTGCTTAAAAATGCAATTTCATAAATATTGTTTTTAAATCTACAGCGTGGTTTCGAAGGAAATGATTTTTATTTGATTTTAAAAAGTAAACTTACGAAAGCTTGTTTTTATAATATCAACGCTTCAAACTCACAGGTGCACTTTACACCTGCAGACCTCGTAATTAATAAAAATTGCGTAACCTATATACTGCGGTAATAACGTCAAGTTCAAAACAAACCCTTTACGTTATTCGAATGCACAAAATTGTTGATTCACGCAGTTGAGCAAATAATTTACTTACGTAGCCTATACAGTGAAATAAAAGTTGTGACTACAAAGACAAAACAATTACAAGCTTTAGTTAAAATAATTGAAAAATATTACATTTGTTATTAGGACTAGATAATTCTATAAAAACGAAACAGCAATAACGCAGTATGATATACGACCGTGAAAGAAACTTCGATTGCAATATCGAATTCATGCAGATCCAATCAACAAACGCCCATGTAACATCCATCTGGCTCCTGCAGTTTTCGCTGCTGGACTTTCGCAAAACGAGAACGGCTGCAACTGCGGCGGCTGAAGTCATCATTGACGTACCGGGGCGCAAAAAAAGTGGCACGTGCCGCCTGGGATATCTCTCTGTCTTGGTATAAACAACTACTTATACCATCAGGACTTACTCTCTTGTTGGTCCCCGAAAAAGGAAAAAGAACGGGGCTATTGATGTTGCCGTCGAAGATGACGGACGCCCCTCGGAAGAAAGCGAGAGATAAAGTTAATTTCGGTAGCAAGACTCGGACGTTGCGTATGTATATGCATACCACTGCAGTGTGAAAAACACGAGGCAGTGTAACCGGTGCAGCTTTTTTGCGGCTGTTAAAGTTAACGGATTTTCTTGCATGTTTCTCGACTTTTTGTTACTTCACTGGTTGCAGTCATTATCAAATTTGCTCGTCTTTAAGGCTTCAACTTTCGTGAATTGCTGTACTGCGCTTGTGAGTTTCTTTCGACGCAGGTGTTAAAATAACACAGATTTATGTACTTGCTTACAAATTACACCGAACTCACTTTAAGACTGTGCGAGTTTATTACTGATGTGCGAGTATCAATACAGAAACATCATATTTATAGAGTAGGCTGTGTACAATAAAATAAATTCGAAGATATTTTATTTTGGAGCAATGATGTGCACGATGGTGCAAAATTGGATCTTCTCGTTATGGCAGATCAAATTACATAGCGTGGATGTTTTGAGAAAGATTTTTTTTTAGATAAAAATCTGATGGGGCACCTCCTAAAACTTTCACGTTCATCTTATATAGCAATAGAAGTTTGGATTGTTTAGTGAATTACAGAAACTGTATCATATTAAAGCATCTTGAAAATCCTTCGAGTCAGCAAAAGTTCCACCGTTCCCACAGCCTTCGAGAAGCGAAATCGCACATCCATCAAGAAAAGAAAAATGTGAAACTTCACTCCTAAAAATTAGGGAGAGCCGGACCTCTTGATGGCAGGCGCGTACATATATTCGATGAGGAATGAGTGCGAGAGAAACAAGACGGAATAAGGAGGGAGAAAATGATCGTTTCCGTGACTTTCGATTTAAGGGAGCGATTATATATGCCGAGCCGCAGTGTGAGTGCACTTTCCAGCAGCAGCGGCCCTCGGGGTACCTGAAACACCTCGCGTCGCAAGCCTTTCGGCTCACACATACACGAACGCACACGAGGAAGCAGCCAGCGAGAATAGCAGGCCCGACGTGTAAGTATATAAAGGGGAGAGAGAGAGAGCGCGCGCTCGCACGAGGGACAAGGACAGCGCCAGGCTAGCAGAAAAAAGCCCGAGAGAGAGGGAGAGAGAGAGAAAGAAAAAGAGGAGAAGAAAAGGCAAGGGAAAAAAGATCCCGTCCGTTGCACCGTATACACGTTCGGTAGTAAAACGGAACGCGAAGGTGTATTTTGTATGCGGAGAGGAGAAGGCTGGCTGCCACGCGACCGAGGGCCCACTGGTGGGGGAAGCGCGCGCGCGCTGTGCCGTGTAAAAGGCCCGGACGACGGGGGGAGAGCAAGAGAGAGAGAGAGAGAGAGAGAGAGAGAGAGAGAGAGACGAGACGGACGCGCGCGGCCCGAGGCTGTGGCGGCGGCGGCAGCGACGGGGAGGGAGGCAAGGGGGAGAGTGGCTACAGCAGCTGTCGCTGCCGGTGCCCCCCTTCGCGTTACACTAGAAGGGGCCCACCGGAGAACAGTGGCGCAGGCACCGAGGGCCACCACACCCAGTGGAGCTCAACTTTTTTATCCAAGAGCGTCTGGTGCGTGCTACAGGTCGTCGTTGTTCGATGATTTTTCCACTGGCTGAAGCGATTTTTTTGTTTCGGAAAATCCATAATTGAATGTTATTGCTCTCTAAACTTTAGAAAGTGAAATTTTATTTGAAAATGTGTTAATTATACAGATGTGATAAATAGTTGTACACTTTGCACTGAAAACCAGTGTATATAGACTATTTGGACTTTAGAGAGTGGTGCTGCTAATATTCAGGATATAAAATTATAAAAAGTAAAAATGTATATGAATAATGTACTACTGTTCATGTTTGAATTTATACACATTAAAATGATACTTTGATTTGATTTTAAATTTTTAAAATTATGTATACTATCCTAAATGTACGAAAAATTATTTAGCGAAGAATTAAAAAATTCGTAGTAAATATACAATCTAAAGCCATAAATAGCCGTCAAAGAGCATTTAGAGGGGCAATGTAACTGTTTAGCAGTATACCCCAGGAGTCAAGAGAAGCGCGCACCTGCTTAGGCGAAAGACCTATACGAGAGGACGCCGAGAAAAAATTAATAAAAAACGAGTTGAATCGTAAAAGCATATAAAGCCGGCGCTGTCTCGTTTATCTTCAATCTTTTATTGCCTCCGGGGCAGTTCGCGAAATCAGCCAAAACATTCCGGCGAACGATTTTTCGTGCATGTTATACTCATCGCTACAATACACAACCTACCTCATCCTCCGGGCCGACGAGTATAAAAATAATTTGCCCCTGTAGCTTCTGGCTACTACTAGTGAACGCATCGATAATCTGTAGCTCGTAGATCAAATTTGATCGTTATAATGCATTTTAATTCGAACACAACGAAAATGTTATCCCGCAGGGTATGTCGAAAATTGGTTGAAATAGCCCAACCCTAATATACGACCGGTACATTATTGTTACATCGCCAAAAATCCGCATACATCCGGAGAAAAAAAGTTAAGCCGAATCAGCAGCTAAATTTTTGCGCGCGCAGATGTGCCGAAATTGATATAACAGGTACTATACCTTAGCGCGCTTATCTCGCGAAACGACCTTATTTCGAGCGCATCGGCGGCCTCTCGAAAGTCTCGTGCGATGGGTGCCGCGAAAATCCGACGAAGCCGTAAAAAGGCGAAGGAGCCGTAAAAGCCAAGGCCCGATCGCGGCGCGTATCTTCAAAGGAGCACGTCACGGGAGCGGAGAGCGCGAATCGCGAAGGTGAGTGTACAAGCGAGAGAGAGAGAGAGAAAAAGAGGAGCCGTAGCAGCAGCCGTGAGAGTAAAGTCGTCGCGCTGCCGGCGCGCGCCGGGTACATAAGCAAAGCGAACGCGCGTGCCGCGGCACGTGTCGCGCACGTGTCCAGTTTCTCCCACCCGCAATACTCCACCTTCGCCTTCTTCTCTTCTGCCTATCTTTCCCTCTATCTGCTCTGTGCGATCCGTGTGTCGTATATCCTCTTGCGGACCAGGGCCGCGACGACGAGCCACAGGGTTACGGTATATACTCTATATCATGACGAAGGTACAGCATTTGCTCTCCGATTTCGCTCGTTCTTCTGCATACATATATATAAAAGGCCGGAATGTGCAGCTCAACAGGTGAGAGTCTGCGAGAGCACGGGTACGGCTTCTTTCGCGGCACACATTTTTCCCTGCGAGTGCCCTGTTGCTGCGAAAGCTATCCTTCGTCATGTGGAGAGTCTCGAGGTAGATCGACGGCTGCCTTTTGCTCACCGACATTTTTCGAGAAGCAAAACAAATAAGAAAACGATGAGCACTCTAGATTGGTTGATCAAAATCTTGTAGCAGCAACCGCGCATTATTGTTGGGAAAAATCGCGGTTTTTATTTCGATGATACGCGTGTTTCGCTGTCCGAATGTAAATATTGTACGTTTATCTGATTGATTCGCTGTGGAGAATGACACTTGAATCGATTGGCGATTCATTCTGTTTAATTGCATGCTGAAGAGATTCGATTGCAGCGTGCAAGCGCAGTAGACTTTAATTTTGTATCAATCGATGTGAACACAATGAATTTTGACCGTTTGAAAATAACATCTATAAAATATTCAATTAGAATGTTCCACCTACAATTTTATATTGCTCTTGGCACTGAAAGAGCGAACCGACTGGAAGACAACGTTGTATTTACAGATCTTACAAGAATAACTTGTAAGAAATATTTAAAAATAGCAAGTGTCAAACAGGGAGGGCACGAGTGTCTCCGATACTCAAAAATAAAGCGGAGAAATTCTGCGGACAGCCATCAGGTGTTTGCTCGAGATGATCCTTAGGCTATCGTCCTCCCAAGTTGCGCGCGCGCGCGCGTGACTTCGGGTTCAATCACCTGTTATTAATTGTCGCGGAGCGTGTGGATGGCTCTCGCGCACATGCGTCGCTTGACGTCAGGCACGAAAACAGTACCACCTGCCAAAAAATCAAAACCCCTCGCCGCTCGGTGCTCGTGTCTCTCCACACACATATGTTCTCGCATACGCACATTCTGCGGGGCCGCACGCACGCCGCCGCCGCGCAACCTGGACCCCGAAAGAAAGAGAGGGAGCAACGGCTCACAATGAACGCGCGCATACGGTTGGCGCCGGCTACGAAGCATCGGCTCGCTCTCTTTCTGCACACTCGCACCTATACACCTATATATCTATATATATATATATATATATATATGTATACACGTACGCTCATGCGAGCGTAGTAGAAGAGGGAGAGAGTGCGCGGCGCGTGCACATGCGGGCTGCAGACTTTGAGCGAAATCTGGCCAGATGTCTATTTCGAACGTGCGCAGGTCGCGTCTATATACGCGCTAATATAAGGGCGACGCTATACCGCTAGTGCTGCCGTTGCTGCTCTCTGGTCTCTTTACAGGTGGTGTTTTTGCCGTCTGCGGCATCTGCGTGTGTTTATGTACAGAGCCAGCCCTCGCACGTTTTATCGTGACGGCAGCACACCTCACGCGACCTGTCGATGGGAGGTCAAGTTCTTTGGCCTTTTTGGGAACTGACATTTGCCTCGCGTGGGATTGTTTGCTTGTGCGATTTCCATACTTCTTTTTTCATTTCCCCTTTAATCAGGAATTGTTTTTAGAAGAACTATATCTCGAATATTTTTGTGTGTATAATCGCTCTGAAAAATGCAACTTCTTGATAGCCGAAAATGATTCCAAAAATAGCGTCGGCGAGCAGCGAGTTATTTCGAGCCGAACATCAAAGTGAACAGCCTGCAGCAGCGCGCGCTGGGTTTCTCGTTCCTACGCCACTGGGCCGAACGAGATACGAGGATATGGCTCTCTGCGAAGGGTGCAAGGTTTCAGTCAGTTTTACAAGGCGACAGGAACGTCTACGAAGATCGGGGGATTCTCATGAAAAGAGATTCGTTTAAAGCTCATCAGAATGTCTTCAGCTTATGCGAGCGTATAAATAAGACTTCGTCGAAGGAGACCGAGAAAACTTTATAGCGGCACGCGACCGATCCTTTTTTTCTTCTTCGAGATCTCTCACCTATAGAGTCAACCTGCGTTTCCTCGAATTTCATTTTATTTCCGTTTTAACGACGCGGAAGAATTTTCTGAAACTTCAGCGTTGTCTTTGAGAATGTAAAATACAATATGTTTCAAAGTCCCACTATACCATGTACTCAAATGCGCATTGAACGACGATCTTCGCATCATCAAGGATTTTTATTTCAAGAAATTGCTCGTTTGAAATAGCGAACAAGGCTACGAAACTCTCAAACAAGTATACGAGTTTTGCATGCGTAAAATGTATTCGTATGAACATAATGAACTGCTACACAGAGCTACTGTAGTATAATTGTTGTTGATAAGTGTATACGCGTCAGCGACGAAATCGAAAGGAAGTAATATGCTAGTTACATAATGTTATCTGTGAATATATGCCAAAGCTACTCAATAGAAAATTACACGACGTTTAGCACCTGTATGACAGGTAGTATAGGAAATGTTAAATGGTCTCGATAATATATTTATGGAAGCTGTAAAAATATTTTTAAATGGCATAATATAAATCACTTACGCAAAGTAAATACGCCTAGTCTTGCATGCAGGGCTCGACTGAAATATGCATGAAAAGTTAACGCATTCAAAATAATACAGTCCCTTTATTCAAATTGCTCGAAAATCGAAATTCCGCAGATTTAGATTTTATTATTTGTTTTCTGATACGCATGAAAATATCAAAAACCGATCCACGCGCATGACTAAACCGAGCCATTTCCATTTTTACATCGTGAAGCCCTTGCAGCTGCAAAATTCTCGTAAAAGTCATAAAAAATTAGAATACTCCGCACTATCGTCCGTGTAAATCAAAAGTTGACGCGCGCCACGTTTCTAATATCGAATAAAAATTAGCTCCAAATGCATGAAATTCCCATAAATTATCCCGCGTACCCTCTTCACGTACAGCCACGAAAAAAAACATACAGACGCGCGAACGAAGGCAAGGGACGGAACTTTAAAAGTCAGCTGACAATTCATATTTTCGAGAATAAAAATCCAAAAGTATAGGCGCAGGGCTGCTGGCCGCGCGCCTATACACCAAAAAACTTCTCCTGTATATAAGTATATAGACGCCCCTCCGTGTGGACTCGTTCGAAAAGTGTGAGCTCTCTCTCTCTCTCTCTCTCTTGCTCTCGTGCATGTCTGTATAGCTACACGTAAACGTAGGTACGTGCGTGCGCGAGGAGAATAGGGTGATTCGAGAAAGAGGATCCTATACATGTGCAGTGCGTCTCTGTCTCTCTCTTTTACACTGCTCTAAGCGAGACAGAGCGAACGTAGTAGGGGTCGGTATTGCCGGAGAAAGGGATCCGGCAAAGGGGAGGCGAGAGAGAGAGCCAGAGAGAGAAAGAGAGAGAAGGGGGACTTGTGTGGAAAACGAGAGAGAGAGAGATGTTGGGAGTCGGTGGAGAGGGGTCTAGGGGGGCGAAAGGGGGTGGAAGCAGATGCTCATCGGACCTCGCTCTCTCTATCTCTCTCTCTCGCTCTGTATATATAGTTATATACGAACGTATATATAATACATACACTCGTGTGTGTACGCACTTAACCGAGAAAGAGAGAGAGAGAGAGAGAGAGATGCACGCGCGAGGGTATGCGTGAGTGGGTTCATATACGGGGCCGGACTTGGCCTTACTTAAGAAATATAACGAGAGAAACGAGTCCCGGCTGCTGCAGCAGCAGTCGAAAATACACGCTTTGCTCAGGCAACCAACGACGACTCGCGGCTATACCATTGGGCAAAAGTAATGTGCGCGAGCAGTTGTTCTTATGCGCGCACGAAATTCGCGAACCTTCGATTGCCGGAATTGTAGGCTTCCTCAGTGCGGGCTGTTTGTATATTATAATACGCTCTCCCGGCACATTTATACTTCCGCCAGAAAGTCAATTTCGTAAAGTCAGCTGGAGGCCCGCGTGTTTTTTTCCGAAATGTTTAAAGACCTGCTTGGCATATCGAGATCGTGTGAGATCGTTTAAACAACGCGCATGTAAATATTGTCCGCGCGGCATTTATACAGCTTTATGCAGCTAATATCCGCGCGCGTTACGGCCTTTCTGTGACGAATCGCGTGACTGCAGTTATATCAGTTAAATTACTACTCCACAGTTCACATCCGTCTAGATTGGGAAATTTTGCAATTTTGCAGCCACTAAAGCTAGGAAATTGCGGCTGTACAATAGTTGAATACTCGATACAATTTTATTAATGATTTGCGCGCGCGTTCTGCGGTTCATATAATATAGACTTTCCGCGTTTCGTTCGAGCGCGCCGAGCCAACTCTGAATAATAATATTGTATTATACACTTTTATGATTATCAGTCAGTCGTAAAATTATCAAATTAAAGTCACGTAGCTAATTACCGTAGCCTTTCTCCTTTGAATCACAATTGAATTGCGCTGCAGGTATAAAAAAGAAAAAAAAACAATGAACATAATTATAACGAAGATTCGAAAACAACGTTCAACTCGAACTGTACATAGCGTAAAATATGACATCGTAAAGCGTAACGAGTATATATACATGCTAATCAAGTATGAAATTAAAGGCATCCATCAATATAAGGGCACTCGAAAATAAATCAACACAATTAATCTCCTCACAGGCGCGCGCGCACAAGAAGATAAACCGGCGCGCGCATTACTGCGTGCACGGACTCTCGATCTCAATTAATCTTTTTGCTGCGCCTCCGAAAATTACTGCATTTTTCGCCCACCGGCACACAATGGCCAATTTCAATCGGCTCTCGAATTTCCATCTCTCGGCAGGAAAACGTGGTTCAATCTGCTCTTGCGTGAGAAAGAGAGAGAGAAAAAAATGGGAGCAAAGAGGAACACACCGATGATGCAGCAGCGAAGAATCGCAGCAGCTGATCATGCACCTGCGTGTGCGTAGCGGTACGCGTACTTTCTGCGGCGCAGTGATTAAGCTGCGCGTACATGAAATCCAAGTAAATTAACTTTAGGCGTTGCCCGGTTCGATGAAACGCTTTTTTCGCCCGCGAGCTTTTTATCTCCTCGCTTTCGGGCCGGAGGAGAAGAATGAATACGAACGGCTGCTACTGCTGCTCGTTGTTTACAATTGGCTTTAAAAGCTGAAAAACTGTTCAATTATATTCGCGAGTATCGATTCGCTCGTAATTCATGGCTACTGCAGCAACGTTTTGACTCTCTTGATTTTAATTAAGACTTTTAGCAAAATTGTTTTTCGACCTTACGCATTATATACGTACACTTTGCAGTTTCACTTCTGTCTCTCTCTCTCTCTCTCTCTCTCTCTCTCTCTCTCTCTCTCTCTCTCTCTCTCTCTCTCTCTCTCTCTCTCTCTCTGCACAAGCTGCGCACGGTACAAAGCGCTCTCGAGACGCAAATAACTCGATCTCGCGATTAAATATTTATAAGGGCACCGGCATAAGGATATATAAATTTTCCTACTCGCTCGAGTCGGAATAGCAGAAATTCCAGAAGTCGAGCGCATCAGGCCTCGATTCATTATAACCACGAGCCGCATAAGGTATAAATTAATAAGCCGCGCGTATATACGTTAGTATAAATGCGCAGCGGAATCGAATTTTACGGCGCAAGGAGGAAAATATTCTCTCTCGCGCGCAAGAGAGAAAAAGGCAGCTGGAGGTATGGGCACCCTCGCGCACGTATCGGACGTTAAGTATGTGGGTTTTCGACATGAGCCATTATGATTCCGAGTGCGTGCGAGCGAGCGAGAGAGAGAGAGAGAGAGGCGCCGTGAGTATATATGTATATGCGGCAGCAAGGAGAGCGAGCGAGAGAGCGAGAGGCAGGTGCATCGCGGTGACACTCCCTCTCGGTATGTGTGCGCGCCCGTGTAATTCCCGAGGAGGGAAAGAGAAAGCCGGAGGGACGACGGCGAAGGACCGCTCGGCGGCCGACCTAAGTCCGAGACAAGAGTATTATGTCTGCTGGACCTCGTTTGTATAACACGGCCAACTTCTTCGGCATTCGCGCTCGCTTGTGTTTTTTACTCTTTTTTGTGAGCAATTTTCACAAGCTATATGACTTTTTTTGGGTCGGCAAATTACAAGTATAAATAACCAAAGCATTTTTTCGATGTCATTGTCTGTCATTGTCGGCTACTTGAATTGACTGGAGTTGAGCTTTCAAGAGAGAGATAGAGAGAGAGTCTAAAAGCCTCTTCTTTCGTTCGTCTACGGAACGTCGAGTGGACTATTTCCGGACTTGTTACTACTACGTCGAGCACCCTGACACACACTCTCTCTCTCT
The DNA here is from genome assembly GCA_020010945.3 of Muscidifurax raptorellus. Lineage (NCBI taxonomy): Eukaryota > Metazoa > Arthropoda > Insecta > Hymenoptera > Pteromalidae > Muscidifurax > Muscidifurax raptorellus. The sequence continues at coordinate 27,000,699 of CM052078.1, forward strand.
CTCTACCGTCTCTCAAAGATGATGTTTACGTTATTTTGTCTTTTTACTATTTCAAAAGCATCCTCCTTTCGTTCTCGCTGCGCACTTTGCAAAGAACAAAGACTTGGTCGAGAGACACAACGAGCACCTATGTAGTATCTGTATATAAAATTGACATGCGACAATATTGCAAAGCACCGCAAAATTTGAATGCGCTCTTTTCATTCAGTCAATCATATGATACAAAATAACGATCGACCTTGAAAAAGCTCTCCTTTCTCAGAGAGCTTTCATCGACACACCCTCGCAAGCTCGCTGCAAGGTTAAAGCTTGTTAGGTTAGGTGTCTCTCCTTAACCTCGGCCAAGGGCTCATTTCCTGCATCAAAATAAGCCCCCCCCCCCCCCCCGAGCACACGGCACGAGTAAACAGTGATCACGCGTCCTCGAAAATAGTCAAACTCCCGCAAACAACAGCAACGATCGATCTCCGCTTGAACAAAAGCTATTCCTTCGATAATATACAGAGAGCGGCTGGCATCCCAAGACGCGCGCGGCCCTCCGCAGCTTTCCCTCATCGATTCCGCCGAAATTCGCCACCGTGGAAGTAGTAGGTAGGCATGTATGTAGAGGAAGAAGAACGTGTGTGTTTCTCCGCCTCGGAAAAGCTTTGTGTGCAGCACAGCGCAAGCCCGTCTCCTTCGCTGCTGCTGATCTCCGCGGGGAGAGCCCGATGCAGGGGCAGCACCGTCCACCACATTGACAAGCGGACCAAAACACACACAGACGGTCCATCCGCGCGCGCGAGAGAGCAAAAAATACACACTCGCCTATCTCCCTCTCTCTCGCTCTCTTTCGATGTGCGCACAGCCTGCGATTAATCCACTTTTGACACTCACTCGCGCGATTTTCCAACACCGATGAGAACGTGCTTCAAGACAAGACCTCTGGACGACGAGACCCTCGAGGTTCGCGCGCGAGAGAGAGAGAGAGAGAGAGAGAGAGATGATACCTACACTCGCGGGGCAGAATCTCGCGAAACGCCGCAAGAAGCGCGCGCTGTTCGCGGCGTTTTTCAGGCTCGAGCCGGCCCGAGTTGCGGCAAGTGGCGCCCAGCAAATCACAACTAAGATATTAAGGATTGCACTTGTTCGACTCACCGGGCTGCTTGTTGGCGATCTTATTGAAGCAGTTTTGAAAAACCTCGTAGAGATGCATCGGCTCGTCGTCGCTAGCCGCCATGTTTCCGAACGAACGTCCGTAAGACAGCGCCGGCTTCGCGCGAACACCGCCTAGCGGAGCTAGCGTACAGCGTTATATAGGTACTTACATACGCGGATCGAGATGATCCGCGAGAGTCGTCAGAGAAGAGAGCGCCGAGCGCGGAGCGGTCCAGGGAACGCGTCGGATAGGGCGGGTTCCGGCTTTACCGTCGCCGTCGCGGACGGCCTCGCGACATCTGTCGGCCGATCACCGTAAATGCGCTGGAATATCAAAAGCGGGAAGTTTGAACGCGTTTCCTTTTTTAAATAAAGCAGTATGTCGATGGCAGTGTGATGATTAATTAAGTAAAGGGTAAATTGATCACTGACAACGAATTTAATGTGTTTTTTTTTCAATTTATTGTTTCGTTTGGTAACAAAAAATGGTCTAGGCAAATGTTATTTTAGTACAATTTGTTGTTCCATCTAGTTGGAAGCTGTTAAACAAATTATACGATATAATCGATATGTGTGTATAACACGAGACTTTTGCCGATATCCAATAGTGTTAGTAAAAGTTAAGAGCAGCGCAGCAACTGTATATTCACTAAGTATTCAATTTTTCAAGTAGTTATTGGTTATTTACATCATTATAATATATGTAAAAAAGTATAAAATATTTGCGATTGCGTTGTTTTACACATAATTAAAGTACATTTACTATTTTTTACGTAACTTTACTGATATTTCAATCATTTTCGGGCTACATTTCTAGGCCATTAGTGAATGTTTTAAAAGAAAATGAGAGAAAAAATCTACATTTCAATAACTTGTATAATAATTTAAGGCTTTGCTTGAAAACTATAGTATTATAGATTTCAATCATATAAACCACTAAAGAATTCAAATATCTTGAAACTGCATATGCAATTAAAGTATATTAAGAATTGTGTAAGTGTCTGTGTTACTTTTTCTGAATTAAAATGACAACCTAAATAAACTAATAGAATAGTACATTTATAATAACGAACATGACTAAGAACACACTATAATGACTAACAATTTTAACATGACAAATCCATTCATATAAACAGTTAAAAATTTGATTCATAAAAATTTTACATGCCACACTTTTATTCATTTAGTACAAGCAGTACCGTAAGCTATATTGAAAACTTTACTACACTGTTAAGAAGTATATTTCATAGAAAACTAGTGTAAATACAAAGTTTGATCGAAATTTTAAAAAATAGCATATAAAAAGTCTTTGATGCTAATTTTCTGCAGTCTCAAGTTCTTTACTAAACTTCAAAGTTAAAAAAGTAGGTGTCATGTTTGTTAAATATTAAGTAAAAATTACTGATTCATAATTCATAAAATTTTCAATAACAAAATTATTGCAAAATTTTTGTCAACATGTGATTGCGGTAACTGTAACGTTACAATAACCTCAGGCTTTTTTGTAGTATTTAAAGAATCATTCAAATGCTGGCAAAATCAGAGTTCTGCGGAACTGGATGAGAAATATCCTCATATTCTTGTCGGCCAAGGCCTGAAAAAAAAAATTAATTAATGATTTACTCTAAAACGTTCAAAGGTTATTTTATAATTCAATTACCCATCGCAGGGCTTGCAAACATTCTAGAAAGGCTCCCACCTCTAGATTGTCCAATTCGAACTAAGTACATAATTGTCAGTATTCGTACAACCATATTTATTATCACCATGCTAGCGCTAAACTTCTGAAATGAACCTAAAAAACATAATAAAAATCAGGTTGTATAATACAATGTATTTTTAAACAAATAAGAAGATATTGCATATAACTTACTGCCACTAAAGGGCGAACTGACTGATAGATTTATAAAATCAAAGAACTCTGCTGCCACACTGATGAATAATGCCTGTAATACAAGGCACTATAATATAAAATATTTGTTCAAGTTCTATTTAATAGAGATGGTTAAATTTGAACTTACAAACTGAATTGGCTCATCGGATTCCGTGTTATGAATTGCCCATAATATACAGATGAAAAACAAGGTATTGTAAAATACCATAGATTGGGAAAACCATCCTTCTATAGCCCTACAAGAAAAAAATTACAAACTTTTACCATCGTTATTCCTGTTTGGAAATTTAATATTTTTAATTATTTATATATTTACCAGGTGACAAGTATAAAGTGTATGGCAAAAATAGCCTGAAATAAAATGAAAATAATTCAAATTGAAGTTGTGTTATAGTGGTTCATCTATAATTATTCATCTTATTTTACAAACTATATTTCTGAATATATTAATTGATAGTCAAAGTACAAGGGGGATTATAAAATGTTACAGTGGTTGAGTTACATAAATATTTTTCTCTGAAACTAGTCAGGCAGGTTGTAATGTAACACCGCATGATCTATCCGAGATTATTATGGCCTGACAATGAGTAAATATATGTATGCATGTATCTACACTATATAATGAGAGGTGCTGGCCGATGATTAGAAATAAAACTGAGAAAGTAGAGGATAATTTTAGGTCCAAACAAATTCACATCGAGTTTTACATTAAAATTTCCATTGTTACGAACTCAAACGTCTGAAGCAAGCGTGAATAATAATCCAAAAATAGAATAATCCAGCATTGTTTGGTAGGTGTAGTTAGAGATAAAATTGTGCGAAAGATTACCTTCAAAGGAAACTGCGATATATTCGAGATTTCCCTCATCCTGGATAGGAACTGCACTCGGCTCAGGTTCGCAATGTTGAATGTTTATGAAAATCGGCGAAAAATAACTGGAACTTGGAATATAAATGTCAAAACAAATGATTGTGCTTCTGCTCTGCTCTCTGCGAGCGCTTGTCGTCGTCTTGCGTGATGGCCACCTCCTGCCGGTGCTGCCCCCTGCTCGGGAAATAATCCAATTATAATTACGATAATACTCTGGATAATGCAGATTAGGCATGTCATATGTGAAAGACGAGAGACTTTCTTTGCTACGCGCATATAAGCGAGTACGATTACTTTGATAAAAAGTTGTATTCGTTCGTGCACACTGTAATGCCACATATATTATTTATTAAATGATGACTATTGTGTGTTATTTGTGTATATAGCTATATGTCGAGCGATTTTATTAAGGAAAAGGAAAAAAATTGCGACGATAGAATTTTGAAAATGTGTAAAATCAATAAATTTACGTAGGGCGCAAACGAACATATATTATATTGATTATGGAGATTATGCCAAAGGTCGATAAGATATAATTTTAGGCCGTATATCAATATTGACAACAGCGTCATTTTGTTCTTATCTTGCTAAAGCTGATGGTTACTTTCAACAGAGGGCATCAGGTCACTTTTGACAAATGTTCAAACTTCCCGCGTGCATGGCGCGCATGCGCTCTCCGTACCTCGTTACTCCGTACATTAAAATGATGAGATTTTCTCCTATTCAGGAATAGTCATATAAAAAATCTCGATAAAATCCACAGAGTTCGCGAATACTTACTCGTATCGAGAAGAAACGAAGCAGCCCGCATAGTGCAGCACTTTCGTCATTCAAATTTCAGTAGAGGCGCTACGTGCGGCAAAAGATGGCCGCGACTCTACCAACAGATGATCGCAGGTAGCAGCGCCGCGGCAGCGGGTTCTCCACAGCTCCGAACACGCGAAAATCTGTAAAGTCTGCACCGCCTGTAATACTTACATGCGAGTCTGCTCCAATAAGCAAAGAAGAGCGATCACACACACATCGTGTACATCGTAACATCGATGCGTCGTCGTCAATCGTCGTCCTTGAAATCGGCCTTGAAATCTCCCGCTCTCCCGTTCAAGGAGAAGAAAAAAAGGAGTCGCGTCGTGAAAAACATAACCCCTACAACATCGAGTCTATCGCATCGGCAAGAGTGAGTGAGTGAGTGCGTGCGTTTGCGGGTATACGAGAGCGAGCGAGCCGAGTGCATAGAACACCGAGAGCTAGAACGAGTGAGAGAAAGAGAGAAGGGAAGTGAGAGAGAGAGAGATAAAGAGCGGAGAGCAGCGGCGCGCGCGCCTCCGACTATTCTCTCTCTCGGGCAGTATGTGATATCAATCCCGACGGTACAACGTCGTGTGTACGCGCGCGCTCTGTTCTCTCCGTGCAGGCCACTGTGTATGTAGGTACACACAAGCATTCGCCGACTACTCCCGTCTCTCTATATAGCAGAGAGGGCCTCATCTTGCCGCTCTTGTTGCACAAACCTGCCGAATAGTAGCAGACAAGAAGCTGTATCGACACGCGCACACACGCAGATAGTCTGCACAACGAAGATGTGGAGGTTCGAGGCTGCTCTTCTCTGCTGCCTGTGCTTGGCGACGATGCTCCTGCCGCCCTCCACGCTCGCAGGTACGTGCGCTGTCTTCTCCCTCGTATCTATACATACGTATATATCTATAGGCATCATCAGAGAAGTTATTTACTGCGCCGTCGAATTCGTCCTCCTGCCGCGGTCTTTGTTGTTTTGTCCGGCGAGTAAGTAAGTAAGCACCTATATAGGTAGCCGGGCTTGTTTACGCGCAGCTGTCTTTCTGGCGGCCTGCGTGTGACAGTAGCCCATGATGGTCCGTATACCTATAGGTACTGTGTACTTACTTAGTTCGACGTCTCTCTCTCTCTCTCTCTCTTTCTCTTTCGGGACTCAACTTTGTCTCGGTGTCTATGCTTATTACACCAGTTGCTGCTGTGGCACTCTGATCCGATATAATTATACCTACTACTACTACTCGTGTATACGCGAATTTCGAGTTTTTCCAGTTTTTATGTGCTCTCGAGAGATGGCCACCTATAGTGTGTTGTGTGTATACGTTTCGCCCGGAAAGGACGGGCGTCGGTGCAACTGGTGCCGCTGCCTACGCTATATAAAAATGCGGTTTGCTCTCTCGTCCGTTGATTTTCTCTCTCTCTCTCTCTCTCGACGCGACCGACGTTTATCGCCGGGTCTGTCTCGACTCGTACTTCCTCTCGGTCTTGGCCTTTATCGCCAGTCTCTTCTTTTTTCATGTACTTATACGACCAGCTCCTTCTCTCTCTCTCTTTCTCTTTCGCTTCGAGTGTGTATTTCGAGCTCCGCCGCCCGAGGGATGGACGTGTGCGGTTGTTTTGCTCTAGCGCAGCTGACGCTCTCGATGCTCTCAATGAGTTAATCTCTGGCTTATTATGTTGTTGTTTTCGCCTTGCAAAACAGGCTATATACTCTATTGCAGCGGTGTCTGGCTCCCTCTCTTTCTCTCTATTGCTCGAATATACTACTCCTATATACTTTGCAAATCATATTTTATTCATGGCTCTCGCGCGCGCGCGCGCAGCTTCCTTCCTCTTTTCCTCGTTCATTCATCAGTTTTATCTCCTGCCCGTTCGCGGCTTTACGATCGACTACCTACCCCTTTTTTCCATTTTCCATCTCTCTTTCTCTGTCTCTCTCTCTCCTCTTTTTTCCTCCATAAATATTTATGTCCGCGGCTTTAACGCCCGACTCGAGAGCGCCTATCGCGCGCAAGCGTTATTCTAATTCGGCCCGTTGTAGCTCCGAAATGCACTTTGTTGCTCGCGCTCAACAAGTGTTGACGTCGCTGCTGTTACGAACGTTGGCTCGTGATATATTTTTTTAAATTAACCGACTTCCATGATAGTGCGACGAGCGTTTATGTGCGTATAGTATACTCGTGCGCGATAAGTATATATCGTATACTGTAGCCAATGGAAATTTACTAACTATATATGCATCGGTATTTCATTGTTTGTATATGGAAAATAGCCGAGATCTTCGCCTCGTGTTCACGTTATTTCTTCTTCGCGATCACCGTAACAGTCATCGTGAATCACTGTCGATAAGTACTAATGGTAATCTCTCTTGCAGAAGAAAAAAACGCTCATCGAGAGAGATAGTAAGTGTAGCGCGGCGAGTCGAACAAAAACTCGATTCACGTGTATCATAATAAGTATAGGCATGTATGTATGCGCGTCGAAAATAGCAATACTATTTATCATCAACTATACGCGATTTACTTCGTCTATAAAACTATTATAAGTATTCCACGCGTCGTGAGCGCGATAAACTTTGGCAAATAAAGAAGCGACTTCCTATGCTTAGCTTAAACGAGTATTAGACACAGAAGTGTTATATTTTTAACCGTTTTCCACTGGCGATAAGCACGTACGATTCGCTCCCCTGCTTCTGCGTCGTGCGCGGCGCAGCCCCTTTCTCTCTTTCGCTTTCGACGATTGCCTCGAATTAAGCTCCGAGCTCGCTCACGTATGCGCGTACATGTATATACTTATACGAGTGTAAAATTGCCTGCGCATCAGGGTGACCCCAACTGACGACAATGGCCCACTTCCGGTTTGTCATTCCGCGGCCGAGCTTTTTTCCTTCGCTGCCGCATCAAAATGTGGACGTACTTTTGCGTATGGAAGTGTGTCACTCGCGTCGCGAAAACAATGACGGAGGAACAATGCCTCCCAGCTTTGGCCTTTTTAACGCCTTCTCGCGTCTGCGCTGCGGGGGCTTTATTATCAGATGATAAAGATCCTCGCGCGCTCGGCTTTTAATCCGGCGCGTATCGTTTTATCATATCGGTCGCTACACGGTGATCTTGACGTTTTTTTTCCTCGAGGAAGTGTGCGCAGCGCAGTTATCGTTTTTTATCGCTCTCTGCGTCCGCGCGGAGGGCGATTGAAACTCTGTTATCCAAGAGGACGACAAAAGGACACATCTGCAGTATAACAGTAAAGTCTAATGATACAAACACGCCCTCCTCTCTTTTTCTTCGGCCTATTATCTATCGATTTTTACGAGCGCGCGCGTTTCTCGGCAACAACCGCTGCCGCGGCGACGAGTGGATTACACGGCATTAGCATAATTATTCGCAGACTGTGCGAACATTTTATTACGTATAACAGAGAGCAGAAACAAGCTTGCAAAATAAACGCTCGCGGCCTCGGGATGCGCGAGTAAAATTAAATTTTGTGCGTTGCTTGTATATATTACAATCGTCGAAAATTAGAGGTATTATTTTCGATCTGTTATTTTTTATCATTTTGATATATTAGCCCTCTTGAATAAGTTGCACAAATTAATTATCGAAAATTCAGACTCGAAAGGTTCATTATGATATATGGTATGCAATTTTATAGATAACGACGACGATGCGATGGGTATATAAATAACGGGCGAGCGTGATCTATCTGAGAAAAGAAATCGAATTAAAAATTTATTCCAATATAATGCAAATATTACTGAAGATCTGAAAGGGTAATGGCCATCAGGACTGCAAAGGAGAGTGTAGTTTGAATTCGGTTAAGAGAGAGCGTTCGGAAATTCTAATATATGTAAAGCGGAGTAAAAAATTCTTTGGCCGCGCGGATGTGACAACTTTAGCATATCTTGCGGCAGAGGATCTTGCTGCCGAGGCTAGAACAAAAACCGAACATGATTGGTCTTCGGCGGTACGGATAAAACTGGTATAGAGCGAGTCGAGTTGCCATGTTAATGATAAAAGTATTACCTATTCTCTTATCTCTGCGCGTCGGAGCAAACATACGCGCACATGCGCTCGATTCGTCGTCGTCGCTATATATACATTACGCGTTTAAATAGCGCTATATTATCAACCAGTGCCAAACGGCCATGAATTATTCATCCTCTACGCGTAGTAAATGTACTACATGTCCATTCTGCTTTACATATTTCATATTCTTTGTTTTACACTGTATTATATATGTACATACACACACTAGTGGTTCGCCTTGCCTTTGAGAAATTGTGGGACGCATTTTCTGCAGCTTATTTATATAGGTTTGATTACATATTTTAGTCTTACATAAACTTATACGAGCGATATCGAGGAACAGGATTGATTTTTTTTGGGATACTTTATACAGTTTTATTATTTCACGTTGTACGATGCATATAACCGCTTTTAGACGAATAATTACTTTGTGATACATATATATATATATATACACATACCTGATTTTTTAAATATTTTACTAAAGCATGCATATTATACTTCTAATTGAAATGGATTAAAGTCTCGCGGATAAAATTCATTATCAGTAATCACATGCATTAATATTTTGAGTTCGTGCGTTCTACAACGTATAGCAAGATTGATCTTGTAAATCCGATTAATTTGAACAAATGTACACCTGCAAAAAGTTTTGTGAATTGTAGTACCAAATTGTTAAACCTTTATAATCCAAAAGCACGTACAGCGAGTAGGATTATGAAAAAATGGAGAAAAATAAAATCTGAACTGCGATCATCTTGACACAGTAATTCTATACACGAGCTAGCGTATAGACGGGCAAAAAGTTATCGTTGAAACATGTCATTCGTCCGCATAGACGGCCGCGCGACTGACCGCGTTTTCGCGTACACTGTATATACGTATATACTCTCGGAATTCACCTCAGCGGTGGTAAACTGGTAACGCGCCATACAGCATAGCCGCGGACTGTATGTCAGAGTAACGCCCGCAATCTCGCTCGTATAAACTTTTTATTTTCCCCGCGAGTGAAAATACGCGCACCTTTTTCTCCTCTACCTCCTCCTGAGAGAGATACTCACTCTTATTCCTGGACGGAAAGTACAGTCGTATTTTTTCATTCGGGATTTGCTGCTCGTATAAAACCGAGAGGAGATTGATTATTTCAAACAATGTTTTCATTCAGAGTGTTATTAGATTTCATATATATATCCCTAAGGGAGAAAGTGAACGATACGTGTTAATCTAATGGAAGCGTTTTCGTCGAAAATCAATATTAAAATATTATTAAAAGTATCTATAATCTTTCTCATTATAAAAGAAAATTGAATTTTTTTTTCAACAATGTAATGATGTCAATATACAGTTTCGATTTAAAAATTAGTCAATAACTAGCTAATCGTTCATTTTTCTACCAGGGATTTTACGTTCGATTACGTTTGTCAATCAAGTCTTATTTCTTGTAATTTTGTTAAATAGAAGCTCTTCGATACTGATCTCTTGGTTATCGACCAGCTAAAATAAAGTTAGCTATCAAACTAATTTTAAGAGCGGGTAATACCGGTTAAGTGGGGATTTGATAAAAGATACGTTGATTGTAGTTTACTAGTTCCATCAGTACTACTCTCATTTAGAATATATTAGCTTGAATTTGTCGGAATGCAATTCAATGATTATATACTCTACACTACGTGTTTAGGACGACAAATCCATCCAGATATAACCGCGTACTTTTAGAAACACCAAATACTTTATCAGCCATAGTTTTTTTTTCAATTTTATCTACCACACTTATCTGACTCATATAGCAGCAGCAGCAGCAGCAGCAGCGGCGGCATCGAGCAGTGTCCGTCTATATATCTCCCACGTTATATATCTATTTGTCGATGGATGCTGAGCGCACACTCATTTGACGCGATAAAACCCGTAAAAGAAAAGAAAGAACCAAAATATATTTGTGCTTTATATCATCCCAGAGCTACAAACGGGTGTGTGCACTATATATATACGTATATGCAGGAGATATATCACGGAGGCGCGTAAGCGCGATAACTCGGTACCGCCTTTTTCATTGACTTCCTGGAAGCCTCGTGAACGAGCGCATTGTTTCGTTTTCTGCGTTGTCGAGTCGTTGGCGATCTCTTCTCCGCTTTTAGATCCAGAAGCAACGACGATGGCGACGACGACGATGATAATGATGATGATGATGATGATGATGAAACGCGAGGGGAAAGAACATCAGCCTCGTGGTACATCGCTCCGCATCAGGGAATGCAAGGACGCGTAAACGGATAAAAAAGGGTATATAGGCGAGTTGGGGAGTGAGGCCGCGTGCGTATATGTATATACGTCAAGGATTACGATCGCTGTCTTTGGGATCGAGCGTGACCACGTGGTAGCAATACACACCGACTGTTTTAAGGCTGTGCATCTGGGCTTAGAGAGTGCGGAGTTTCCTTCGATTGATTTCTTTTTCATTGAATCCATCATTTTGCGATCGATTGGTTGAATGACGTCCTTGAGCATTATACGAACGAGTGTAAACATTGCGATAACGATATACACGGGGATTACATGAGTAGCGTTATAATGTAAATTTAATTAAGAAAAGTTCTTTATGCAACAAAGTTTGTCTTCTTATCGCCAAGATGTATCAGTAGCTTGAGCGAAATGAGCAACTTATATTATGTATATGTACAAAAGCACTGTATACTTTTGCGAACGCAAAATCAACAGTTTTGAGATAGTACAACGTGGAGGCTGGTAAAATATTTAATATTTATATTTTCTTTGAATCTAGAGAGAACGTGTTTTTATTATTTTCCCATAAATGCAGTGAATCAACATATTCATATTTTAAATTTAAATTTCCGGAGATATTCAGATGTATAAATCAATATATTTTTAGATATATAGGCTATATATGTGACGACTAAAATAGAATCTTGTATATACGCAAAATGTACAGATTAAATGATTCCACAATCGTATATAGGCATGACCAATTGACCATATACTGAACCCTTACATCACGACTCAAGCTTGTCAAAACAAAATCGCTCAGAGCAGCGGTGGCATAAACGTTACAAATATAAGTATATTTTTTATGGTTACAAAGGTCAGTGTAGTTGATATATCTCTGTTGGTTTACATGTCACTCAAATCGCTCCCATCCTTATAACTTTGCCTCAATTGAAATCGAGCATTCTAAGATCAAAGGCTTCCCGTAGCGCCCAATAAATTAAGCCGAAATTTACTTCAATATAAAACGATTACTACATTTCAAAATAAAAATCATTCGTGCCCCTGTAAAATGAAAAAGAAATAAAACGAGATGCCGAAGATAATGCGATAAATTATGTTTATTTTTTACAGACGTTTAATGACATGCAAATAATTATGCCGCAATTGAAGACTGAACACAAATGAAAAGTGTAAATCTTACTTCGCAATTCTAAAACGTTTACATTTTTCAAATCTTCGCTGCTCTATAATTTAATCACGCCTACTAAAATTACCGGCAGCAATTATATATATTACAGTCAACCGATTCGCGGTGTAACTTCCTTCTTCCCAGTAATTAATCATCAATTCTAATAATACCGGTTTTTTGTGCTACTTCTTTGTTTCCCCAGAGACGTCACGCTGCTAATATAAAAAAAAAGACACAGAGTCGAGCACACGCGCAAAACGATAGAGAAAAACTGGCTTAACCGGTAATTAGAACTGCATCTATCATCGCTACTCGGACGCGCCAAGAGCTCGAATATAATGAATAAAAAAGAGTAGAGCTCGAAGTTTCGCAACTGGCAGGCGAAAGTCGCGCAAACTCCTCCGCTCACAACGCGAACGGAGCAAGTGACGGGAGAGACTAGAGTATTGCATGTTATCTCGCAGCTGCGCCGAATAAAGCATTTCGGCATCGAGCCAGGGAAACTGTGAGCGCATGACCCGATGTGCCATGGTTCATTCTCGGACAAGCGAGAATTCGCGAATAGCTGGTTTTAGAAAATATTTGGCGCTACTTTGCTTTCTTTTTCTTGGAAATAGAATTTTGCTGTTGTCGGTCGCGGTTCTTCGAAGATTTCTTTTGTCTCGATTCTGTGAAGATTCTTATTCCTACAGACGGGAAATGCGTGTAACGTAATTTGTGTTAAGTCATTAGGAGTTTATTCACGTATAAATCTTGAAAGTACTCTACGATTTTATTTATTTATTTTCTTGGTAATATGATAAGCGGGGATTAATGATTCCCGCGGATTATAAAACTGATATATGAGCAAACAATCTTTGGTAAACCACTCAGCATGATGTCTGTGTATGAAATAGTAAAATACGTTATTATTTGATATTTTTTTGTCTGGTATTCTAGCATGTATATATGCTTATGTTATTGATTTTTGGAGTTGAGTGAACGCGACGCGATCAAAAGTTCAATCTATCGATTAGGGATATCCCCGTATCGTCGATCAGGTATTAATATTAGTAATGTATTCTCCGTATTTTTTCAATTTTATTTTATTAACACGAAATTTTTGTAGGGGTTTTAAAACAGAAAATTATGCCCCAAAGATATATTTTTTATTTTGCAATAAAATTTAACAGATAAAATGATATCTATATAGCTGCGCAATAGAACGATATGAAACCTGATAGATGTTTACGTGTAAAGGCTTTCATATTCTTGAGAATTGGTGTGCATATGCTATCAAAATCGATAAAATCTTCATCAGTTTTTCAGTAATTTAGAATGTTAGAAAGTTAACAGTCCACGATGCAAAGAAAATTTCATGACAATGATGATTACGTTACGTTGAAAAAATAAATAACCAAATGTAGTATATACAGTACAAACGAAAAGAGTAATCATTCATCATATATTACAGAATAGTCACATCCTGGTGCAAGGATATGCCGGCGGGATAAAATTTATTTACCCGCATATATAATGCATCAATTCAAAACCAGAGTAATAGACAGAATGCATTCTTAATCAAATATAAGGCTCAACACGATCGTCAAGAGCGAGTATATAAGCCCAATGCATATACTGCGTAGAGAAGAATCTTATGAAATTAATACCCCAGCGTGTTCTCCTAAATCAAAAGTACCTTCCTTAATTCGCTTGACTCATCTCTCTCTCTCTCTTTCTCGACGCCGGGACTGATCCATGCCGTACATTCTGTTTGATAAATCGAGGCAGCTCTTCTCAATTAACTGATTCAGCCAATCGTGGCCCTCGCTTTTATCTCCGGCCATCATAGTCCTCTCGCTATATAACTATGAGTATAGTTACGAACAAAAATAATGCTCTCCCTCTTCTTCGTTTTTTCTTTCGCCGCCTCCGCCGTTTTAAATCTCTCTCCTCTGCCTCCTATTAAAACCTTTTTCGAATTAAGTATATAGCAGCTGCTTTCCTTTTTTCTTCTCGCGTTTTTACGGCCATTTCTCTCCTTCATCGGTAAGTGATTGATGCGCTCGCAGATATATCTATATACGCAGCCTTGCAAATCGCGAGAAGGCAAGCGAGCCTGATCATCTCTTTGCTGTATAGCTCTTTGAACGTCGGTCTAACACTATGTACTCGTCACGCTACCTATTCTTTTTATAATGCCTCGCATATCGGATCGACATGAGGCAATTGATGTTCTGATGCGGCATAATGGTTTTTACTCATGTGTGACCCAGAAAGCTGTATATCGCTCGTCGTTATGAACCAAAAGAAAAACATAAAGAATATTTTATATAGAGTAGCTGTATATACATGCACAGCTTGGCATAACTCTGGTGATAATTTGCATTTTTTTCGCGCAGGCAGCCAAAGCAAGTACGGCCAGGAATGCAGCACGGATACCTTGGATGGATCGCCCTGCGGAGAATTCGAAAGATGCCAGCAAGAAAGCAGAGGCGGTGCTAAATGCACGTGCAACATAGGATTCGAGTACGTCAACGATAGATGCACCAAGACTGCGACTACGCCAGCTCCTACGCCCGTCGTGGAGGAACGCGGCGCCGGCGAACCTCTGGTCGATGAGAAAGGTAAGAGAACATTCTCCACTCGTTACGTGGATGCAGAAAAGATTAACGATACCACGCGGTATACACGACGAATAGAGCTAGACGTAAGAGTCAGCCTATAGGCTGTAATTTTCCCGTGGCAATTTTCTCCCTCCCTCCCTCCCTCCCTCCCTCTCTCTCTCTATTACGAAATAATCCTGCGATGATCATTCACTCACTCGCCGACGCTCTTTCTCTTTTTGCATTTTTCCAGGCGGCAGTTCCGTGGCGGCGATCCTCCTGGTGCCGACCTGTCTCCTTATAATCGGCGTCCTGGGCTACTTCGGCGCGCGGCGATACAAGTGGCTGCAGCGGTTTCGGCAGTTCCGCCAGAATCGCTACGGCAGTGTCCTCGTCACGAGGGACGACACCGACGACGACGACCCTCCGCTCGCGTAGAACTATCGTGTGCACTACATCGAGAACGTGAACTGACTCCGCGGCCAGCTCAGTCCCTGTGCGTCTCCTATATGCCATTGTTCAGTGAGCAACGAACTTGCAAAAGTCGCGCGGATATCATTGTCGTATATATGAGTGAGCTGCCGGGCCGGAGCAGATTTCTGCCGAGGATCGAGAATCGATGTTAAGTGCGTGCGCACCTGTACCGACCGTCGGGAAGGCGGAGGCGGCGGAGAGGAGGACGACCAAGCCAGGAAGATGAAGCCTGGCTGCGGAACTACTCGTCGGTTGGATTTTTCATAGTCAGACGAGCGAGAGCGAGAGTTTGTGTATAGCAAAAAGGCCAAATGTGAAGGAGTTTCTGTGCGAGTGCCGTAGTTTCCTTGGCCGAGGCGATGATGCATCGTGTAGAGTAGTTTTTTAGAATTTTAAAATGGGAAGAAATTTTATTCGGCAACGAAGAGTGTGCGGGTGGAGTGCGAAATTCATTATTTTCGAGTGTTACAGTTTTATGGGGGGGAAATTTTAAGAAGCGCGTCGCCGCCGAGTTGGTGATTTGTATAAATGTTGTAAAGGAGGAAACTATAGCTCGCATAGTCACTCGCACTATATTTATGTACATCGATAGTGGATTATTATATAGACGAAAAGAAGAAAAGGGACTATAGAAACTGCATTTAACACAACTGTACGAAAAACAAGGCGATGAAGACATCTTTTTTATATATATATAATTAACGATTAAACGGGTCAGTAGCTTCATATAATGTTCTATACGTTAATTAGGATGTAATAATGTGGTAATTGAATCTTTAAATACTCTTGATATGGTGCCCAAGACCACTGACAAATTACACGTATCCAATTTTTTTATAGAATGTAAGAGTACGGTTTCGATTCTTTCGCAAGGAATGCGAGACGTGTTATGTGATTGCCGATACGGTTGGTACAATTAAGTTACAAAGAAATTTTGTACGCTGATAAGTATCTGTGATTTACTTGAAAATCTTCGACTTCGAGTTTCAAGTGAAGCACATTATTAAAGTTTAATATTATTTTTTTATATATTCATTGCCTTAAAAAGAGTTGTTTGGATTCAGTTACAATTATCCAGATAGCATTGACTTGCAATTGTTTTTGTTGTTCGTTAAGTTGACATTAGTTGTAACATGTTAACTCGTAGACAAATACATTCATAGGCCGATAGACGTCTTCGTTCAATTGCAAATTTTTAAGTCAGGTTTCGCAAAGCAACGTATTTAAGCTTTCTTTTCTATGCCAAATTTAATGTTAAAAACTTTATTGTACATGTCTAACGTTTTATATAATAATTAACACTTGTGTAAATAATTTGTTTTACTGTACAATTTCGAGCGCATTCTTGCCATATCACAGATTCGTTTAATTAGCCTAGCTAACTCGAGATAAAAGTTTATTTATGAAAGACTGATTAACTCCCGTAATCAGTCTTCTAAAGTAATACGCTAATAATTGTCTTCTACATTTTGTATTTTGTGTACAGAAAACTTTATCCGCTGAAGAAAAGTCATCGCTTGCATGACGTGAAACTACGAAGATCCATAACTTTGCGAATAGCGAAATCAACTAGTTTCAATGAGCGGCATAATTTTCCGGATTTAGTATGCGTAAAGTGCAACTTTGAAAATGTGCACGATGCGGCAGTTGAAGCGCTCCCACAGTTACACTTTACGCTCGCTAAATCAACATTTTTTTTTAACTTAATTGTTAACAAAACTGTATAATGTGTTAAATGGATTCTTCCTAAAGGCCAAAGAGAGTAGTTTTCACATTCGCAATATAAACAAGTAAATATTTATGTCTCAACTAAGTTGCATAATATATGTTGCCTTTACACTTCCAATGAAGTGCGATTCTACTAAAATATAAACGTTGGAAGATTTTTATATTGATTTAGAGGACCAGATTTTACATGAATCACGATAACAAGTACGAAATTTTTTATAAGCAACTTAATAATATCAGCTAAGTCCGACCGTTATCGCCGATATTTGATATTTCAACTTATTTATAATTACTCAACATTTTAACATTGAAATTCACATTTGACTGAACACCATTGCTGTCGATGCCTTTTGTAATGCTTCGGTAACATACAATATATATCATTTTTTTTAAAGTGTATTGAAAAGGTCGATATATAAATCAGTATGACATATCTAATTGTTTTTTTTCTAATATCACGCATCTTCAAATTTTGAACTGATTGATGCAGTATTGTTTTTTAAAAATACGATTAAAGTTCTGTTCAATATTTTTCAACTATTTGATTGTATGTAATCGTTGCATTACGTTTTCATATACTTTACTGTGATGTATAGTACATTTTGATTAGAAAATTAGGAATAAGCAATTCGCCTAGCAAAAAATATAATATTTGATTGTTTTTACAACTATCAAGTGGTGCGATTAAAATGAATTAAATTTTGGAGTGATTTTTTATTTCGATAATATAAAGTGCCATCGATTAAGAATTTAAGGAATGTATTACATTGTCAAAACCTTTATCTTCTAAAGCATCTATACGAATTTTACAAATTTGTTGAATTCGCTTTTATATACTTTTATAACTTAAAAGCAATAGTTTTAAAAATTTTTTATTAACGATGAATCAATTTTATTTTTTTGTATATTATGCACCTTTGAATTACGCTTTGAAAAACTGATATTTTTTAAATATAACCATTAAAAACAGCTTCTTTTATTTTAGCTATATACTACATGAGTTTCAGTTGAGAGATTAATTTGTCGTTGTGTAATTTATTTCAATTGTAAAATAAAATTCTTTCAAAACGTTCTCATTATTAGTTAATTTTGTTCTTTAAATTTTCACCACTAAACATATTTTACACGTTGAAATATTTTTAAATGTTAGTTTAACCTACTGTTATTCTGTACATGAAAATTTTACTACCAAGTATAATTTGAATTTGCCGCTGTCCTTAACAACGTGAAGCGAGATGCAAATCACCATATTACCTGGCGTTCACTTCATTCTGTACCTTTCCTTTTGGAGAGATGTAAAATACAGTGATCAGGTTGATTTCCGGCCATAACGGCCAGTCGATCGAGATTTGCAAAGTTTGTTTTGACAGTTTCGGAAGCGCGGGAGACTAAATTATTAACCTTCATGCCTTGGCATTATACAGATAATATTGTAATAAGCGTTTATACTGTGATATATATTGAAGTGATAATGAAATCTTTGAAACTGAAAATCAAGGCAAAACATAATGTAATCGCCGCACAGTCGCCGATCATAAGATCTAGCTGGTTCAGAGGTTAGTTTGATTTTCTTTAAATATTTTTATTTTATGATATTTGACCATCGCAATAAATAGTATACTTATCCATATCGAAATTAGTTAATAAAAAATATTAATTCTCTCCTATTTTCAAATCGTTTCTTACACGTTCGATTATAGCAATTAATTGTTTTAATTTACAACGCAACAATGCTAACGTTTTTTTAAACCCTAACTTATTTCTATAAATCAATATGCATAAATAAATAGGTTATTAGGAGGATCGACGAAATTATTTTCAACTAGATTATACAGAATACCACTGAAGGGGTTTACTACAAAATAATACAAAACGCACAGTATTTTATAATATAATATTATATTGACATAATTTACAGTAAGTTCGAAACAAAAATTGCACGCATCTCGATAAATTCAACGTTACACATAATCGCCGAGCCTTCTATGCTGCCCGTTGAGATTCGAAATAGTTAATGGCTCACGTGCTTCAGATGCAAATAAAAATAATTTACTTCAGAAACGTCGTTGGTTTCGCCGCATTTTCTCCTGTATATATACAGTTTTATAAAAAAATTAAATTTTTCTTAATCTTAAATTTAACATTACAATTACTTTATTTAACCAAGTTGAAAAAGCAAATAAACTTAAGTATTGCACAAACGCATACATAAAAGATAATCTACAGTTGCAAAATATCAAATAGGTTCACGTAATCTACGTTACTGTAAGTCAAGTAAACAAACAAACTCAACTATAGATTTCTTGAATTTTTACATGCGGAAAGCGAAGAAAATTTGATTATTAAACCTGCATTTGAGAAATAGGATTATTCATTTTTAGATTACGAGATCTCCAAAATGCAGTGTTTTTCTGTCGAAAGTACACTCTGTCACGTGAATTTTTCCATTAAACTTGCAAGTTGCAACTAATAATATATTTTATAAGATAACAATTGCAAAGTATTCTACCTTTTTTATTTATATAAAAAATTGTTTTTTTAAATCGCTACAATTTATAATATCTCGTATTCCAATAAATTCTGCACCATTACGAATTACAAATCGTTAATAAGATCTGCTTATTACGAATATGTATATATATATATATTTTAGTGAGTATATTATCAGATTGCTGTATCACGAATATCTAGGCAGTAAATAAATTCCTAAAATAATAAATGTAAATTTCTCATCCTGCCGTAAGCATATGCCGGACCTTTTGCCTTTCAGTACTTTAAATTTAAATTTATATCCGACAGATTTTCGTAACAGCTCCCAAGCTCGCACATCTCACGCATATTTCATGTATGTATAAAAGAATCCTTATTTTCGTCGATCGTACATATATATAATATCCTCGTCTAACGTATACAAAACACAATGTACTTCGGAGAAGACTGTATAATTTACAATTTAAATTTTTGTATAAGTTGGTGCACATAAACAATATCGATTCAAACTCGAATTTTAAACGCCGACGACGAGTTCCGCTCAGCCTTTTCTTTAAGGTCTTCAATCATACTTGACAAAAAATGCAGACAATTAAAGATCTTACAAAACTCGGCCGAAATTTCAGTGCCGAGTTGGCAAATTATGCTTTTCGCCGAAAAGAACGATCGATCGGAAATCGTTAGACTCATAGAAAATGTGTCACGGCTGCTGTTGAGTGTCGACTCTCAGAATCCCGTGTAGTCGCCCCAGTGTCCTCTCTGCTGTCTGTACTGAGTCCCACTGATCTGAATGGTTTCCGGCGTTCTAAAGTAGACCGTCTTTCCCCTGTCGTTGTTCCTCGCAAGCTCTGTCGACTGTTGGCCGAACTGGGCGCTGGGCACAAAAGCACTTTGTTGCTGATGTTGCTGTTGTGCCTGTTGAGCTTGTTGTTGAGCATGTTGTTGGGCCTGCTGGCGCTGCTGCTGTTTCTGCTGTTGGTGTTGCTGGGCGTTCTGTGGTCTCGAGAACTTGTAAGTATTCTCGGATGGCTGGAGGATCGCGTCCCGTCCCAACTGCCGATGCAGCGGCAGCACGAAGCCACTGGGAATGCTCGGCTCCGGACTCAAATTTGGAGCCAGAGCTTCGTTCAGGGTGACGTCGTATTCGCTCTCGGGTATATCCTGAAGGTTGTGGTGCGTGACCTCGTTGATCTTCTGCCTGACTTTGAAGTTGCCGTTGAAAGCTAGCTGTTCCTGCTCGTCGTCGGTCTTGTAGGACGAGCTGTAGAGATTCGAGTTGTCGTTTTGCTGATGACGGATGTTGCCCTGGTTGTTAGCTTCATTGTTCCGTTCCTGCTGCACACCGTAATCGGCCGACCAGTTGGGTGTCGATTTCTGAGTCACGGGCACATCCTGGATCTCCGGTCTTCTCTTGGGGATTTCCGGATCCGGTCGGCGCAAACCCGGTCTGGTGACGGGGGCGTCATAGTTGTCGTCCCCCTGCTGATGTTGTTGCTGTTTCTGGACCAGTTCAGGTTGTTGAATATTCTTGTAGCCGCTGTTGTAATTGTGCTTGTTGTCGTAGTGCTGGCGCTCCTGCTTGGGGCCGTCCTCGTAGGACAAAGTGGTGGTCTGCAATTTGATGTAGTGCTTTATGGGATTCTCTCTGGGCGAAGCGCGAGCTTTAGATCCGACGTACGATAGACCTCGGGGATTGGGGTTGCCACCTCGGGACGGCAAAAACGGTCGCTTGATCACCCTGACCGTAGGCCTGGGCGGTGGTACCGGAACTATGGCTGGCTCCTCGACGTCGTCGTAGTACTCGGCAGGGTAGTCGTCTAGGGCAGGCTCTTCTTCCTTCTCGTGGCTTTGACTTGACTCCGGCGCTTGAGTCGGTTTCCAGTACTTGTCCTTCTCGGCGCTGCTCTCCTGACGATACTGCTTGTGCGGCTCCGTCTTGGGCTGCACAGTCACGTAGCTGTACTTCTGCGCTCGGTCCTCCGTCTGAGGATTCGAGGTCTCTCTCTGGGGTTCCTCGGTTGTGCTGGTGGTGGTGGAGGTGGTGCTCGTTGTCGTGGTCGTCGTGCTGCTGCTACTCGTGGTCGGTTTCTCGCTAGTGGTACGATCGTATATGTTGCTGATGGGCTTCTTAGGCGCTTCTGTGACTTCCGGAAGATCTTTCGGTCTCGGCGGAGCGCGTGGGCGCTCGCTTTCTCGGTCGCGACCGTGGTAGATGGATGGCCTGTCCGACTTGTCGGGGTCCTGGCTTCTCAACCGATCGCGATCCACGTGCCGGTCCTTACTGCGATCTAGGGAACGATCGCGGCCGCGCTCGCGGTCTCTTTCGTAAAATCGATCCCTAGATCTCTCCGGATGCTTGCGTGGGCGCACGTCGTCCTCCTCGTCGCGATATCTGGATCTGGAATAACGAGCTGCGCGTTAGTACGAGCATTACGAAATGTTTGGTGAAAGGTGAACTCTCAAGCTTTGATCTTGTCGATGCAATGTGTACATTTTAACACTTCCACTCCACTGCTTCGTGTGAAGATTCTCGTCTCACGGACAAATTTTATAGAAGGATGCTTATTATAATAGCAGCTACAAGGCAGAATCGATAGATAATAAAAGAGATAAGGAAGTAAGTTAATCAACATTCTAGTCCTTACTGTTTTATAGATCGGAATATTTTACGAAAGCTTTTTAGTCACTTTTTCAAAAGAATACTTTCATATTATATATTATATTATAGGAATAGTATCACGTACTATACAAACATTTGTTCTTTTAAGCATAATAAGCACAGCAGTGACGAGGACCACCCGTCATTTCGTTATATGCCAGCTGTATTAATATGTCACGACACAGCGGAAGAATAATATTCGTGTAAGTATTAGAGGCGTATAAAATGGATTAGGCGGTAATGTAGATGAGTGTGTTAGGGATAGAATACACAGAAGGATAAATGCAGATGATGGATAGTTGTTCGGAGGATAGCCGTGTACGGCTGTGTACGTTACCTTACCTGAAGGGACGATCGCGATATCTTTTATCGGTAAAATCTCTGTCTCTTAAAGGCCTGCCTCTCATCATCCAGCGAGGCCTCACTTCTTCCATCTCGTCGTCGTAGTAGTAATCCTCGTCCAAAGTGTCAGCGATGACAGGTCTCCTGCGGGCTTCCTCCATGCTGTCGACAATTGGTCTTCTGCGCTCCTCCAAGCTGTCGATCATAGGCCTTCGACGGGGTTCTTCGATGCTGTCGGCGATCATCGGTCTCCTGCGAGACTCCTCTACGCTATCGGGCATGGGTCTTCTGCTTCTAGGCTCTTCTGGATCGTCGACGGCCGCGACTGGTCTCCTGCGGGGCTCCTCTGCGATATCGGACATGGGTCTTCGGATTCGCGGCTCTTCCAGATCATCGAGGGCTGGTCTTCTGCGGGGCTCGTCCATGTCGTCGACTGCCGGTCGTCTGCGTGACTCTTCTGAAATTTGCAAAATTTTATGTGGAAGTACGGATGCTTTCGGAGATACGACGAACAAATGCAAATATTAATATTACCAATTGGAGCGCGAGTTGTCGTGCTGGTGTATTTGTCCTGTTCGTGTAGAGGCACGGGTCTGCGGAATTTCGGAGGAGCTCTTGGTCTTGCATATACCGAGGAAGGTGGGGCCGCAGGCTTGACTAATCCTTCGGTGTTGGATACCGATCCGGATTCCTTTTCATCGTAGTCGTCTTTGAACCTTCGAAAATGCATTCGAACGCATTTAAATAATAGTCTCGATGAGTTACTTCAGCTTGTGTAAACAAAGAAATATTACTCAATCGTGCTACCGCGTGTGTATCTCTCGAGAATGACGAAATTGTAGCAAAAGATACAAACTCTTGGATCTTAAATTATTCTGTATATTCTATAGGCAAGTCTTACCACACCCGACTCGATCTACTTGAACAATATTCAACGAATATACTCCCAACGACCAAATCATTCATATTTATCATACCTCTTATCCGAGTATCGTCTGTCCTCGCCGTCCCTGACCCGGTCCTCCACGTCTCTGGTCCTCGACGGATCCTGGTCCCTGACTCTGGGCCTCACGGGCTCATCGTCGATCGGGTCCCTCGCTCTAGCGGGATCTCTCCTGTTGGCCCTCATGGGCAATCTGTCCCTGCCCCTGAAGTCGCGATGACGGTACTCGATGTCCCTGTCGCGGTCCCTCCTGTACTTCCTGTCCTCGTAGTCATCGTAATCCCGGCGATTGTAGCCTCTGGGACGGGTCCTGTCGTAGTCGTCGTCGTAGTACTCGTCGTCGTAGTAGTCGTAAGCCGGGCGTCTGACTGGGGGTCTTCTTCGACGGGGAAGCAGATCTCGATCCCGACTCGGTCCACGATCACCCTTGTCGACGCTCGGTTGGGTCGTCGTCGTCGTGGTGGTGGTGGTCGAGGTCGTCGAGGTGGACGTTGTGGTCGAGTCAGCGGCCTTGTACAGGGCATCGTTGCGATGCCAGTACTTCTTGGAATTCGCGCAGTCGACCTCCGATACGAAATGGCAGATGAAGGTCTTCTGGTCGAAGGCCGTGAAGTTGGCGCAGAGGAAGTCGTAACGCGTTCCGTAAAGGCAGTGATGGTAGACCTATGTGAAGAAGATTCAAGTGTTGATTAGCTATAGTCCTCGTGCTATTATTCGACCTCTTTATTGTTCTTTGCGAAAGCGAAGAGAACGCGGTCGAAATTTAATGAATGCAATTCGAAAGCACACATTTGTGTATCGGAACGAGTGTAACTTAGATCCATTTTTTAATCCTCTTGCTACCAAATGTGTTGTTTATAAATATAAAAATCAACGAACCTACTCTTAAAAAAATAAATTTTACAGTCGAAAAATGAATTTCCTCGCTGTAAGCCACTAAAATTGCTAGCTGCCACAAGTACCGAATCATCGCATATACCCTCGAGAGCGTTAAAGTGAAAACACGGCGTGCGCGCGTAACGGCAGCTCTCAGAGTAAACAACGACGAAAAAAGTCTCGATCTCCCAGCTCGAGTGTTATGCTAAACTACCGCGCACTCTACCCGCTCCTCGATCCGGAAGTATATTCATATTCTCTCTCGAGTTCAAAAATGCACGTCGCGTATATACGCACACACACACACACAGCAGCTTATAATATCTTTCTTGCACAAAAAGGCAATTTTCATCCTGTGTGTGTGTGTATTATACGCGTGTGTATACGTCGGCTACATTTCGAGTGAGTCTTTTGGACCCATATAATACCCGATGATCGTTTCGACACGCGAGCGTGCAAGTTTCACCTCGCGCGTCTATATAGTGCACGACACGGCGAGGCATTGCGATATGTACGTAACGACAAATATATTATATAGAAGCATGGGTTGCTTTGTGTTGCTGCGGCTACATTGCTACACTTTTGTGTGCGCAGTCGTGCGCGTGGATTTTTAATATCAATGTTGGAAGCGAAATGCTCGGACTTTTGAGATTCGTGCATGTATATAGAATCGATTCTTATTATACCCCGGCTCTCTTTCCAATTCGTCGGATTATCTAATCCAGTATAATCGCTGCGCGTGTAAAACGAGAAAAATCAATTTTACATAACCGAACGCAACCACACCACTGTTTATATACAAAAATCTCGGAGCACTTTTCCATAGCGTATATACAATCATCGCTATAAATCAAGCTGGCCAGTCGGTGGCGGCGGCCGACGATATATATAAATACAATATACACACACACTATATATATATATATATATATACGTATGCTGGAGAGCTGACCGCGACCATACTCGCTTTCACGCCCGTGTCGCCTCTTGCAGCAGCAGCGGCGGGAGGAAAATGTGTTTCTGCATAAACGGCGCGCAGCTCGCGACGTAATTGCCGCTGTACAGCAGGCTTGCTATAATAGTCCGCGTGTGTGTATATATGTACATAGGATGTACAGTGCTTCGTAATGATATCGCTCCGCTCGCGGCACTATCTCGGCGAATCATCTAGAAACCGAGAGTACATCTTCCGAGCATCGAACGCGCGCAGCTCTCTGCGGCGAACCTCTGAATATTTTACCTCCTCTATTCCATACAGTGATGTGTATATATAATGTACACAGCTATACGGCAGGCTTATAGATTACAAGCGCGAGTGTCGGCTTGATGCATGTGTGGTCGTTTCTGTCATGTCGCCCGCGATGCTGCATGGCTTTAGACTCGAGGACTTTAGAGATCGTGCCGCGCGCCGCGATGATAGCTGCTTTTCTTTTCGTCTTATTTTCTATTATGATTATACACGCGCCGTGTGATTCGTATCAATTTGTCAGACATGTGCCGGCGTTGTCTGGGAGCGGATTTTTCAGAGGTGCGTTATAGCGCGTTTGTAATAATAGACAGGTGTGTAACTGCGCCTTTCCAGCGGGAAATGATTTAATAGGAATAATCTTTGCTCGGACACGGCAGCTTGTCGAGGGAGTATTATTATACGAGTGGATTTGAATAACGATTTGGGATGTGGAATGAGCCTTAATAATAGGCTCGAGAATGTAGTGCGATGAAAAAATATATAATCTACCGCGCGCGCGCGGAAAAAAAGGATCGTTATAATCAAAAGTTTTCACTCGAAGCGTCCGTCGTGATCGTTAGAATTTTCTCCTAATTATACTGTCTTGTATACAAATACTATAGACGAAAAAGATATAGCCGTGTGTGTATATACAAAAATGCGCAGGAATATGAGTATCATTACAAGCAAAAAGTTACGTAACGCGTGATTTGAAATTTTTGACAGACACCGTAATTGCGGGTGTTTGATAATTTATGCGCGTAGTTAAATTTATAAAAATGTCACTTTAACGCGAAACACAGATTTTCTCGGATCTTACGTTACTAATTTCGAACGGAGAAAAACTGTTCGTGTATATATGCTGTCGCATCAACGGGTGATATGATACAAGGCTCGCGTCTGCGGTCATGAACCTTCGTCCTATTTCGACGTGACACGAATTAACGACGAGGTAAAATTTAACGCTTTGCCTGTTATTTATAACTATTTTCCTCTTTAAACCCGCGATTAAATTTATTGTATGCTCATTAGCGTCCACCTTCAAACAACGACCGAGAATATACACGTATATACGCGCGGTAAAAGTTTATTCATTCGATAGTTCGTTTATGGCCCATTGTACCGTGTTATTATTAAGACTATAGTTTCACCTTGAGAAACATCGAGAATAACGGATGGATGAAAAATAGCTGGAGATAATAGTATTTAAACAAAAATTCAAGTTCGCGAATGCGATCTATGTATAGATATAGGATTAGGAGAAACCCACTTATTTCGTCCACTGACGCCTTTCAAGATTTGCATGACAATGGCCAGTAAGTAGTGGACCGCTTGGCTGATCATCTCCAGCCAGCACAACTTGTATATAGACAAGGAAGGATCGAACGCGATTCCTGTCGGAAGTGCCTTTCTCGATGCGAAGCGGCGTATTCGATGTGTAACAAAGCACGAATTTCAGATGGTGCATTAGAGACGTTCTTCTTTTCCTAAGCGAGCCTTAAATTTCTAAAAATTTCACTCGCGCATATAACCAACCCGTCATTTTCTCCATTCGCGTGTCGCGCGCATATCTGTCGGATGTGTATTCGCGTTACGAAATATACACAGTTGTCGACTTTTCAGACGAATTAGCGAACTTTATTGTAACAGTCGCTGACAGCCGAGCTAACAGCTGTTTACCCAGACGGAAAATCGTTATGAAACTGCTACAGCGCAGCCGTCGCGGTGAGCGGATGTTCATTTAAAATCATTTATATTGGAAAATTGAGACTGGCTTGATGGCTGTATTGTATAACTGCAGGACGAGCTGCCTCTTGTTGCTTCAGGAGCAATCGAGATTTCAATTTCGAAGCTCAGACTTCGATCGAATATTCGAGTTGCGAAAAGGTGGATTATTGTTTTTCGATAACATAAGCTGGTTTTGCAATTCGACTTTCATTGTGTTCTGGCAATGCTTATCAGAATCTGCTTCTCCCGATCGAAACTTTCACAATTAGAAACAATGCAAATTCATATTTGCGACATTATTCGCAAGGAAGACACGATAATACAGCTTGAATAATTCATGCGCAGACTCTTAAAAGAAGATAAACTTCGTTTTGAATCGCTATGCGGTTGTTGTCTAGTATTAAGCTGTAACGGAGTTATCCAGTCGCGATATACGATCGGTTTCTCTTCGCTCCTCCTCTTGAGCGTCTTGAAGTTTCTGCTTCTCGCGGCGATGACATGCCACAATGCGATCATCGAAAGGGAAACCAGCGAGACTTTCGATTCTGCCGAGTAAAAGTGTACTGAATCGATTTACTTTTTTAGGTGCTATAACGATCTCACCTTCGATACGCGTCGCTGGAGAATCTATCCGAAATCTGAACATCTCAGCTATTAGTTTACCCTTTCACACGCTCGTATTTCGACGTTTTTAACGACTTGGCAGTATTAATCTAGTTAACGATTGTAACCCCGCTGTGTTTTATTGGGCATAATGTCGCGTTCAGCTGGAATTTACGATCGTTTTTTTTTTGCCAGCATGTGCATT
The DNA here is from genome assembly GCA_020010945.3 of Muscidifurax raptorellus. NCBI lineage: Eukaryota > Metazoa > Arthropoda > Insecta > Hymenoptera > Pteromalidae > Muscidifurax > Muscidifurax raptorellus. The sequence goes on from CM052078.1 coordinate 27,028,691, forward strand.
CGTGCTTTTGGTCAACGCCGAGAGCTTAACTCGACTGATTATCATTCTTATGGCATCTCCTAATCTATAAATAATTAAAATTGTAGTTTGAAGTTGGATTATCTATTAAAAATCTTTTAAACATTTACTTGAAGGTATATCGCAATTGTTTATTCAAACCTTACGCGAGTCGTTAGACATGAATGAAGTAATACAAATGCACCTGCAAAACAGCGATGTTCAAGCTGCGCATTTCATCGACGCGCAATAAATTAATTTACCACGAGCCTCGACGTTTTATTAGACTTGACCTAATAAGGTTCGACTTCTTCTTAATTGCGATGAAAAACCGCGCGTCTGTCGTCGACACAGATGCCGATTCCTTGCGAGCATAGATCTCGCCGTACGTTTTATCATGCGCCTTTGAGAGGCACCGCTACGTGTTGCATTTCTCATCAGATTTCGCGCTAGAAAGAAGAATCGCTGTTGATTATACAAATGAGCATTGCCGAGTTGTGTACACTTCGCCGATCGCGTAACACTCTGTGGATCGTTAGAAAATTTACTGTTTTTGTCGTTTGAAATTTTAATGATCAGCGGGCTCTTGCATAATTCACATGAGTTTTCTGAATCGACAAGTACTCTCGAGCAGTGGGATGAGGATATTTTTATTGTGTTCCGCAATTGGAAGTGTAGTCGCTGCTATTGCGAGCTCGATTGCGATAGAAGAGAGAAGAGTCGGATCGTGGGTAACGAAGGAGAGAAGCGAAGCTGGCCCTAAGGCATCGTGATCTGATTTGTGATTATTGAATAGCGGCGAGGTATAATACAAATACTTTGTGTAATGAGGACGTCTCTTGAAAAACTAGTGTAGCTGTGAGCACTCGAGTACAGAAGATCGTTCTGATAATGACTATTCTTAAAGAGAAACTTTAAGAGATCGGTATGTCTTAATGACTTATTTATAAAATGACAAGCACGATCACGCCAATCAATTATCATTCGTTAAGTTTGTAAGTTGGAAGCTTTGTATTCACTTTTTGCCGCTCTTTAATAGTTTACGCGTACTTTGGAATTGATTCCACTATACATAAGAATGTTGTTCATCAAGAAAGCAGTACGAGTTGCTGTCTTATAATTTAGTTCTGTTCGCGCTCAGTAAGTATACGACGGAAAGTTCAGTCATGAAAAAGTTGTATTCCGAGAACAGCCGCACTGAGATCAAGAATCTAACTTTACCTACAAATTCGATATTTAGTTGTTATCCGCACGTAAGCGAGAGCGGAAGTGACGAACAACTTAACTACACCGCGTTCAGGTAAAAAGTTGGTTCTACAAAAACTTTTTTATCCCGTAGACTCACTTGAGTTCCTTTATGACTGTGGCATTAATCGAGTTTGAATGAATATTGACCTTACAATAGAAAAATCTATATATGCCGCTTTTGAAAGTAGGATCGAGAGTGATGTGCCAGCTTTTGAGTTTGAGGAGTCCATTATAGTTGTTGGAGCACATCATGAGAAGGTGATCCTTTGATCAGATATGCGTTACTGAAAGCGTTGACTACATGCAAAGCATTGCTCTTTCTCCATTTCATCATGCTCGGACTGAGTGAATAATTATTACCAAAAAAATGTAAATAACATATCGTACACAGCTTCCTACTCATATACATACAGTTATTCAACTACGCAAAGCACATATAACTTTGATTCCAGGAGTAAAACTTTCTACGCACATGAATATATACAATGTCGGAGGAAGCCGCACAGCGCATGTGTCCACAAGAAATATCCACGCGGTTGTACCCATAAATAAATTTTCAAGCTTGCGCAAGATTATGATAATAATCGAGTATAAATCACGCGGCGGCAGTAGCGTAACGTGTCTGCCCCTAACTTATAAACTAGAAGCTGAAGCCGGTGAGTGCTTTGAATTACCTGACATTTATGGGGTACGCTTGCGTAAAATCCGTCGTGAAGACCGTCACATTTGAAATCGATGTCTTCGGGCATGCTGGCGTAGAATGGATATTCGCTCAGGTTGTAACCATTCAGCTCTCGTGGCAGATTCGGGTCCCAGATGTAGTCGATTTGAGGGATACCCGTGAGCGTGTGGCCCGTCGTCGCATTTGCGTCGGTCGATGCCGTTGTCGTCGCCTGAAAGATAAGACGAAAGCTGGTTATTGATGCGCACGTATTGGAATTGAATGAATGAATTTGAAGGATAAGCGTCTGTTTAATTTGAAGAAATTATTGTGGTCTTGTTTATATTTTTAATACCGGGTCAAGGTATCGTTATTTCGACGCATGTCGCAGCTTAACATTTTTGCGTAAGAATAGCATCGAGTTTAGAAAAATCACGCGTTTAAGTGATATTTAACTATATGTATGTAATTATCATGGCCTTTATTCAGCTAGTGCAAATGTATGCAAATATCTTAAAAGTTATAACTAAACGAGCCCGAGCTTCAAAATATCCTAAATATAGATACCTGATGGAATAGAGCACAACGTTTCACTATGTTCGTATGTGCACATTGAGCATATATAAAATTAACAATTACACTTTTTAACGCGGCTTCCTACTACCTTGTTATTAAGTGCCGAACATGCATTTGCATTTCTTACATCTTACTTGGTAATCATGTAAATTTCAAAAAACCGATGCTTAAACGGCACGCATATACGACTGAGCTAGGCGCTCGAGCCATTGCAACAAGAGCTATAGTGTCCGCAAAAGAAATGAAACAGGTCTGTCGGCGTAAGACGATATGGGCACTTCCATAAAATTATCGCATAACTGGAGTGCATGAAAAGCTCATAAACGCAGTTACGTATATAGGTATATATATCGACTGACTTTGCAACACGGGCTCGTTGTACGGGCCGATCCGACAAAAAATCAGTTCCATTGTATTCAATGATTCGCGGCAAAAAACAAAACATCATATAGCGTTGTTATACGTACCTATCGATCAAATACAAATTACTATACCGATCTCGATCGATGCAAAAGCGCGCGCGAGGCGAATAAAAAATCGCAGTTAAGTGTACACGAACACCTTTGGAAGTTAACGACACCTACTCGCGCGGCGGAGTTGCGTCAGAAACGAGCATAATTCGCCCGGTCAACCTTCGACGAGGAGCTCCTAATCGCGATTTTACGGTCTTCCCTTCTAAACACAGCAAAAAGCGCCGGCGTTGAGCAAGATATTTACGCGGATTCGCACTATACTGCATCTACGCGGCTGTCGCGACTTTTTACATTCTCATATATATATACGCCGGCACTTGGAAAGTATAGCGAGAAAACAAGGTGATAAGAAAAGTTTGCGCGCGATCTACCTTGGGGAGTATAAGAAAGTCCGGCGAGGAAACTTGACTCGCCCTCATATTTCATTTTCCCGAGACTTTCGGAACGAAGTTTGTTTCAGGTGTGAAATATCTTTCGGCGCTGCTGCAGACGTCTAGATATTTCTTGGGCCGCGCGTTTTCCGAGCCCCTCGTGCTCTACAAAGCGAGTTATATATTGGGGCTTTAACAATGCGATTACGCGCATCGTTTGTGGGAAAAATAATTTCACTTGAGCACACATACATATCCGAATGCGATTTTAATTTTACGTTTAAAGCGCATAACACTTTGAGCTATAATTATCCCACAAAGTTCATATTCCCACGATTAGTGCACGCGATCGTATGCGTTCATAAATCGGTACTGCCCACGCGCTATTCCACGTATGAAACAAAGCGTCGCCTATATAATTATCAGCGTTGCAATCACGCGTTCGACCTGACTCCGAGGACGGAAGAATCGATCTCTTCAAAGGATTTTCCTACTTTACAGCACCGAGCGCTAAACGTCATCAATTAAGCAGACGTGCGGTAGGCGGATTCGCTGGCTGCGCCCATGCATATTCAGGAGTAGCTGTGGGAAAATCAGCCTGACGCCACCCACTATACTGCAGCGATCTCAGAATGTCAAGGTTTCTTTCGAGTGTCATCTTTCTTGGCGGAAAGTCACTGATCTCTGCGTCATACTTTTCGAAATAACGAAGGCGGCTATACTCGCGATAAAATTTGCATGAATAATGTATACACATAGGAGTATTTTTGTACGATGCTGTCGAAAGATAAGAAAAAAAGAAATTACCTCGACTTCATCATCTGCGCTTTCAGCGGCGGCAGGTTCTTCGGTGGTTGTTGTTGTCGTCGACGACGTTGCTATCTTGAACTTCGGTCTCGTAGCCTTGAGAGCATCCGAGACTGCTACCGCTACCAGGAGTCCTGTAATCGGAAAGTTTAATTACCACGATTGACAACAGCTTAGATAAAGCTGGAATGAATTAACATTCCATGCATAATCAGAGTAGTATATGGAGTTTTAGGGCTGTATATCCAGTTTCCTCGATAAATTCCATTCTACCGAACGCGGAAGTTTTTATTAAAATTAAGCTGAACCATATAACGCTTAATTTTTCGCTTCATTAGCGTCAGCGCGAATGAAGTACCCACGTTGTTAAAGATAAACAGCAAAATTGTAATTTGGTAATCCGTGAATTGCGAAAAGTCGTGCTTGCAAGAAGACGCTGAAGAAGAAGAAGCGTCAGCGTTGCAAAACCGGAGCAGTAGCATCTGGAAGAGTCTATAGCGAGAAAACTGCGGCGTGATGCAATTTTTTCATCTCTCCCACTCTCTTTCTTTCGTGAAGGCTTATAAAATGCATTCAGGTTGGGTAATTGCTTTGAACCGGATCAAGGCCGTCTATCAACCGTTTCCTCTCTCTCTTTCGATACACGTCAGATCTAAAAAGATATATTGCACACAGAAACCGCCGCTTTTTGTGGCAGCTTAAACGATGAGCCCTTTACCTGGCTCATCCAGTTAATTATCTAGAAAGTCGTTTGGTTGTAGAAACTGTCTCTTTGATTGTCATTGAAACGTTGCGGTTAACTGATGAACTGCGAAATCAAAAGATTGTATATACTTATGTATATGTATTTACTTGACCGATTAAAATTTGACGAGTGACAGTGTGATTGGTCGGAGGAAAAATAAATAATTTATGGTACTGGTTCGTACAAATAGAAAGTATATACATCTGAATTACTGTGATACACAGTACTCGGATATAATTATTCTTCGTTTAAATTATTTCGTCTCGATACCGTCACTCACAGAGCCGCCAAGCAGTGCACCGCGAAGGAAACAATATAACACAAGACAAATGACGCGTTAACACGGGATCTCTCCCATAAATCGCCGTCTCGATCGCTTATATACCAAAGGCAGCAGCACGACTCAATAAACTTACAACGAATAGCGCAGTTGTCACCGCTGTACTCGGATCCACCTGCAGCAGCTCTACTCGCGAGATAAAATCTCTCGGCTGCTCTCACAATCGCTCCGGCGGTTAAAGACAGCAGCGAATAAGGCAAGTTCAAAAGCACCGCTTTGCTATTACAAAATCGATCTACCGGAAATTGACGGACGGTGGGCGCGTGACTTTTGGCTATATATGCTTATATACGCGGCGCGAAAGGAAAAATTGCCATCGACGCCCATTGAATATGACGCGGGACTTTGCGTCGGCGAAAGAAAAGGGTTATGTACACAATGCACGTTTATAGTCTGGCTCATACATGCGGAGGATATTTCGACACGGTTCGGCAAACAAAAAAAATTCCATCTCCTTTGGGATTTTTTTTCGGTGCATTGTTTTCGTCTTGGATTTCGTCCGGCGAATTTCGCGGTTATTATTGCGGTACGTTGCGCCAACAGCTGGTTGAATGCTATCGTTCTGTCGATCAACTGTTCTCTTGTATCGGTTAATTTGATCTTATATTCGCCGTATTAGGATGTTTTTTTTGCTTGCTGATGATTATCGAAAAGAGCCAATTAATTAGAATGAGAAGTAATAGCCGCTTCTTGCATATATTATATGGCTGTGTAAAACTGCGTTGTCAGTGTACAAATCAATAGTAAATTCAGCTACTCGTGGTAAATTCAGCAATTCTTAAGATCGGTATTGACTTTCTATCGAGCGGAACAAAAGCTGTACCACAAAAATCTGCGGCTATATATAGATGGCCAGATCTCGAGCCGTTAATTTACCGTTCAATTCAAGTAAATAACGCCTCACCGCATCAATATAGCATCACCGACAAAAACAAACCAAGCCAGCATTATAAATCATTTTCTGAATTGCAAGCTCTCATAATACCGATCTCGTTATCAGTACACGATCCCGCGCGATGTATAGCGCACATTCACTTCGCACGTTGCGTTCCCATAGCCATACGGATTTTTTCTCGACGTTATGGTGGCAACGAAATCATAAACTCGTATATAACGAAGAATAAAGCCTAGCGCGAGAGTTACAACACCAACCCTTATGATTCCGGCCGTAAAAAGATAGCCGGAGCGGCGCGAGATAAACAGCCAGAAACTTGCGGCTGAGAAGCGGATGGAATTACACACTGATATATAAACCAGTCGTTAGCGTGTTTTCGCACGAGATCTGTGTATATACACTACAGAGCGAAAGGATCTCTCTTGCAAAAGCGTATCCCCCTGTCAGAAATCGGAATAAATCGGTGCGCTTCCGTGACTTCGATCGCAGCGCTGATTATTCTGTGGAAATCGCATTCGGTTGCGAGATGGTGACAACCTCTCGGTCGATGATCCTCGCGCATTTGAATAAAATTCGATTGTATTCCAAGTGGCAGTAAAGAAGGCTTCAACGTATTTTTTCGCCGTCTCTCGGATGTGCGTCACACGGCGACGTGAGTTCGGCTGCCCTTTATGTATGTGACTGCTGCAGGTCTTTATTGAGACAGCATAAGTATATATACGTGCCTCTTTGTATTCCGTACTGTGCGAGCTTTATAACGTCTTACGGGATTCTCGTCGATATATATCGTATATGAAGAGGTTATTGGAAGATTGTTCGAGAAGCGTTATGACATCTTAACGCCTTTACGGCTTTCTTTTAAAGAATTGCAATGGTTTTGCGCGGCGTGATACTTTTCGGTTTTCTTATATAGTGGACGTTTTTCGCGTTTTGTTTATTACGAGCGGGAAAAAAATTTAAGCAGATTAGAGTGCACGCTGTAACAGTAAGAGGACGTGTAACAGTACGCTGACCTAATTTGTTTGTAATACCGTAAGTGTAGCTTACTTTCGGTTACATAGTTTTTGAAGACTTATAACATTCTTATTGCGAAGAACTGGGACGTAGAAATTGTTTATAAAGAATAATCGAAGTTTGGAATATTCCTGTGTGAGAAACATTCGAGAAGTTAAAGTTGTAAAAAAAAGAAACTTTTCGAAGAAAAGAGGAACATTGTGAATCTACATTCCTTTCTATAAAAAGAAAGTGCAAAATACTGGAATACGCGATCTCGTTTGAAGTAAAAAATTACAAAAAAGTATTTTGATTTTAAAACTTATAAATCCGTTTGTGTGTACTTACAGAAAATATTTACAAACAAAGTAAATGTATTTTTAACTTACCGTACAGAGTAAGTAGAAGCCATCTCCTCTCCCGCATATTGGCTCTCCTGTAACAAAAATAAAATAAAAATTATATTTCACACTAATTATGACAAGACGTGAAGCTGTTGTTTAATCTAATAAAGTCATAAATATGATCAAGCACGGAATTTCGTAGTTATACCGAGTGTAAATGTAACCCCAATATAAATGTCGAGTCATAAAGTAGCTGATATCTCATGACCTTACGGACGCGAAGCTTCTTCCAATGATGTTATTACTTTCACGTTCGATCGAATCCAATAATTTTCTAATCCCCAGAAGTGCTTGATGAAGACGATCGTTATATAGTTCACTGGCCTTACTCTACCATCAGCACGTCGATTTCTCCGATGGGAAAAGCATTCCGAACCTCATAATTTCTCAAAATAAAAATCAGTTGCGATGAATAACGAAAGTTACGTTGTATACGTTCTATTTGCTCGCTGCAACTGGAAATTCACATAGTTTTACTAACTGGGATTTCAAATTTTAAAGTGACAACGAAGCAAAATTTATATTCTAAAATAGTTGACGAGTCACATCGCAGAAATGTGACATATATTAGAGTTGTATACTCGTCGGAAAATTGTTCGTTCAAGCATACCGTTGAATGCTCATTAAGAGTTTTAGAGGTAATTTAAGAAAAATTGTGTGGGTTTTAAAAAGTATACCAACAATGCGTTTCATTATTGCACGGTCCAATGAGAAAAGTAATAATAGATCGCATGAAAAAGTGTATAGACAGTCTCGACGATTACGGTATGCCATCGTCGATTAATGCTTGACAAGACACACCCCACAATTTCTATTGTTCCTCTTCTCTAAGGTTAGCATCGTTTGAAGCAATTACTACACAACTTCAAGAAACATTGTTTTCAATTTTTTAATAATTTTTGTTCTTTTCAGTAGTTTTGTAATATCTTTGCAGACGATATTCATTCACTAACTACAGATAAATCTTTAATAAAGTAATTAGTAGACACTGCGCACTATACTTATGTATAAAAAATGATTTCTTATCGTACATATAAAACCTTCTTAAATTAAAGATTCTACTACAATAATTAGTTAAAATTTTGTTTAGCTCTATAGTGTAAAATGAAGAAGTATTCGAATTATATGAACGTCTATATACATCTCGGTTATTCCGAACAACAGGTTTGACAATTCTAATATACTCATCGCAATATCATTCCTTTCCGCTACTTTCAAAAACTCGCGTAGCTTCCTGGTACACATAAACTCTTATAACATCGCACATGTAAATCCTTTTCATTCCACGTGCAGTTCATCGAATCATTACGAAACCTGTGTGTATATATATGGAATCAATAATGCAGTGTATGTAATTTCGTTTTCCACATCCTTATAATATAAAGTAACTCGCATAACAGTAGTGCAAAATACGCATTCCGGGTTCAGTAACGAATTCCTCCCCGAAAGAAATGCATCCGCGATGCTCCCACGCGGGTTCTTTTTTAAAGCAGCCGATTTTTAGGCTGTCCTCGATGCATCGGCCCGAAAAATACACCTTTGGAAAAAAGAGCGCGACAACCAAAGGCGGATAAAAATCCGAAGCGATCGACTCGTTTCGAATTCCGGAATAACCGAAAAGCCTGCGCGGTGTACGATATATGTATATACGCATGGCGCCTCTGCGAAAACACATACGTATAGGTATATATATGTACGTGCATACGTGCCGCATGAATATCAACGACATACCGCGAGGATTCGAAAGTTGCGGGCGAACTCGTACGGAATCCGCCTCGCGAATGCGCGTATACAGGGTGATCGCCAACTATACTTGTCGCCGGGAAAATGTAGTTTCGAGTTGATATTTCAACGGATTCGCCTCTGCTTTGAATCAAGTTTCTAGGATTGCGTTGTAAATTTCGAACACATCTGCACAACATTGAATTCACGAAAAAGTCGATGACTATAACGACGTAAATTCTATATATATGTGCATTAGAGAAGAAAAAAAGGAGAATCGAAAAACGAGAAAGTACCTCTCAAGCATCGTTCAATTTTCTCCTCTGCTCGTCAGTCTTCACGCGATGCGATTGCCTCGAGCGCGCACACCCTGTACAACGCGCGTATGTATACATCGCTCGCGCTCCTATACGTTACTGGAGCATGGCCTGGAGCTCTATACACGTACACGTTTATATCCTCGTGCTTTTGCCGTCGCATATCTGTATACATGTGGTGCACGTACATATATATACATACAAGCTCGATCGCGAGCATATGGCAACGGATAGAGGAGTATATGTAGTAGGCACTTTCTCTGTGCTGTCACCACTGCTAACCATATAATGCGAGGATAATGTGGGCGTTATATAAAAGCTCGATCACGTAATGCCGGGCGCGACTTTGACGCGCGAGAAGCTGCGTCCGCAGCGTGCAAATGTATTAGCAGCGTCGATTTTAAGACTCGCTCAGACAACGTCGATTTCTGGCAGGATTGATCGGGGTGATGCTTCTCCGCAGGAACGATTGATGTCCGCTGCCGATCCTCGACGAGAATTCGTATATTTATACTGTCTTTTGCAGGGAGCAGCGAACTGAGATAAACGATGCGGCGGATTGGGGATCGGGTGTATTGGAACTTGGCTTCGGTTCTTTTCCCACGCACGTATTTCAGATAGTCGAGTATTTTTTCGGACTATAAATACCCTGTTGTAGTGGAATGAATGCCTGGATTCGGTTAAAATTTTGCAAATTCTACAAGTAGTATTGAGAGATTTGCAGGTTTTTTTTTTTTGAAAAAAAAAGTTTATGGCACGCTATTGAGTGTAAAGCTATAACTATATAAAGAATGATCTTTCACTAGCTCAGTCGTTGTCGGGCATATATATATATAGGCTCTAATGTATAACTATCGGATTAATTAAAATTTACATCTCGCTACAATCCCTCTATACACTGATCGATACACATACGATAACTTAATTATAACTTTCCATTCTATATACTTCTCGTGCTCGCTCTGCGATGACTTAATTACTTCCGCTCTTGAAATTCTAGATTCGGTGGTATAATCATGTAATCGGTTCGTGAACAGCTGTAAACGTGTAGCAGTGAAAGTATATAACCTTGCGATTGAATATTTCGTGTCGGTTTAAAAAAAAAGACTCCAACATTCTGCATAATAAGGAGGAAATTTCAACTTTCATTCGGTGTGCATAATATGCGAATAGTCTTTTTTCCGCATTAGCTGCAATCTTTGTCTTATAGCCACTTCCATCGTGTCATAGATTTTATTTTTCCGGATTTTGTTAGGTACTGCGTCAGTTTATGCATTATATACAGTAAGTAATTTTTTGCGTCTGAATCAAAGATACGCAAACGTCGGAAATTCCGTGTGCTTTTTTGCAATAAAGTTTACACGATATCTCGATTCCGCTAAACATATATAGACCTCTGAGCTGATTAAGAAAAATGCATTTCATGTAAGAATGCCGAGCCTCATCGTGCTCTAATTCACACCAGATTCCGACGCTGATATCGTGCAAAAGTAACATTAACGCCTTGGATGTGCTATATACTTTACTGGGAAACTACAATTTCGCCTATGGTCATTACTTTTTATATTTATAATTTTACCTACTTACGCGTTTAGGGTGTTGCGCACGAGGTCTAGATTCCTTCTGGGTATGTGTATGAAGTGTATGCAGACAAAAAGCACGATTTATCTCCCAAGTCGCATTAAACAAGGATGTTTGCAATGAGATAATATTCGTTGCAGTCGTAACAGGCTTCAAGAGGAAGATTTCATTTAAATAAGTTGTTCGGATATACTTCTCAAGCTACACAGAAAGGCCTTTTATTAACGAGCAAAAAACTTTTACTGGTTCTAGAAGCCATCTAATTTCTCCATCAACAAGGACACTATCGGCAAAATAGAGTACTAAAATGACGCTCTAACAAGAAGCTAAAGAAAATTGATGAACCCACGATCGTTGCGTGTCTGCAAAGCAATTCGACTTTTTCAAACTCGAAGTGAAAGTTTTTCCATCAATCAGTCTCTCGCGGTAGAATTTTCGTGCCGATCGTCATTTGCCGCTAAAAAATCGCATTACGCATAAGCTGGCGCCATTGGGGAAGACGTTATTCATTCAGCCAAGCCCAGAAGTGAAAAATCAGCCGACAAGCTGCAGGAAGCGCGCCTGCATCGTGTGTAATATAATTGAGCACTCTATGCATATATACTATCGCCGATTGCTACTATTGCCGGTACGCGTGCGCGCCTATTGCCGGCTTTCGATCGGCACGTACACACACGCGCACACATATATTTACAGACGACTCTCTCGTCTCGTTGCATTATGGCATAGCGTATGCGTTACGTTGCGTTACGACACAAAGTTAACGGTCACCTGCGACCGCTAAAGGTCACCGGAAGTCACCGCGCGAGTATGTACAGCCAACAGATTTCCATTGCGACATCTAGGAATCGATATGTGCTCGGGTAACGAGATATTCTCCGTGTATCGCAACACTTTGTATTCGCGTTCGTTTGTCGCTTAACGAGCTGCAGCTTTGATCGGCGCGCGGTGCTTCTTTCCTCTGCGCTGCCATTATCTCGTATACCGATGTTCTCCAGAAGCCACACGGGGTTATGTATATCTCATTGATTTAATCGTTCATTCGCCAGCGGAGAACTTTCTAAAGAAGATAAAACGCTTTGAATTATTTGTTTTACGTGAATTGTCATTATAGGAGGCTCTTCTTTTTTCCCTCGGGTTTACCATTGATGGGGAATCAATTTGGGTGCTAATGATGTCTAATTGTCAATGATTACGTGTCTAGCGAATGTTTTTACGGTAAAAGTCAAGCTCGACGCGAATCATGAGAGTAGAAAATTTAGGAAAGATTTTGTATACGCGAAGATTGGGGAAAGTTGAGAGAAATTGCGTTGAAACTTGAAAAAAAAAATATATATATATAGTTCATTGTCACTGAATACGTAGTAAGACTCGTTGAAATTAGAGAAACATTAATTTTTCATACGAAGTAAAACTTGGATTCTAATAAACATTTTTATTCGAAAGCATAATTGTGCTCCATAAATGTATACACGTCAAAAGAGAAAGAAAATAAAATCAGTGTGACGATTTCTTATTTTTTATTATACAAGATATCTAAAGCTTTGGTACCGATCGGTATGCAGGAGTAAATCGTGATCGGCTTTACATTATTGCAAATTATTTCGTTAAGTTACACAATATCTCGATAGAATGTCCAAAACAGCTATATACAATAATTTACCACTACTACTGCGTGTATCGCCGTTCAAATTAACTCGATTTAACGACTGCACTGATAATACCGACGCATGTCAACGGGAAGGAGTTTTACGGTTTCGCGGAATATAAAAGCAACGATTTCTCAACGAAAAAATTGCACACCATCAGTGCAGATTTTCTATGTGCTGCGAACGTTATAATAATTCATAAACTCCGCACGGCTTCCTGCTTCTTTCTCCAGTTTTTGTTCCGTTGTATAAGAAATGCACTGCACGTACCCGCGTATATGCACGTGGTGTTCATATTTTATGTATTATATATGTATATACAGAACAAATTTAGTATTCGGTCAAAAACCAGAACGGATGTAAAGTTGACGCTCTACTTGTATATATGCTTACGGCACTTATTACCGCTAAAAATCGATACAGACACGAGGTTGTATAAACTATTGTATAAAATGAGCCGCAAGTCGCCGTTAGAAAATCTAACAATATTTCACCGCACGAATTCGTATATATACTTCACGTCTAATAGTGTTGTTCTCGGTCACTTTATACGCCATTTGGCCACAGTCAACGTTGGTACTCGGCTCAACTAGCATCCATCACAGTAAATAAACATTTCACTTTGTTATACATTATTCACCATTGTTCTCGGCACAACGAGCGCAGACGGTATATAAATATATATGCTACCTATTCTCCTAGTCCGCTCGTACTTACAAGTGCACAATGTCCTTTAAAGGGCAACAATCCCGTGGTGTATATACCTATATAGGAATCGGCCGGTGCATAAACATAAGAACCGATCGCCCGAGGCCAGCCATTGGCCGGTCCCTCTCTCTCTCTCTCTCTCTCTCTCTCTCTCTCTCTCTCTCTCTCTCTCTCAGTCTGTAAGTACATAAAACGTCCTCGATCTCTTGCCGTTCCCTCATGCGTCCAGTCCACCGGACAAAGTCTCGACAATGCGCAGGCGTGGTTACGTACTCTTATATATTATATTTCTGCGCGTGACTCGATAGCCTTCAAACCTGCACGACGTCGGGGCGGCTTTCATTTCCTCGAGCCGTTTCCATTTTATTTAGGCGTATATGTATATATATATATATATATATATAGCCGCGGGAAAACTCGCCGACGAGCTTACAGTGGGAAGATGCGCTGTAATTGGATGTGTATATATATATACGTACGTACACGCGGAGAAACGCGTGAGTTATACGAGCGCTTCTTCTTCTCGATGCGACTGCGTGAGTATACCATAGGCTTTCGTAACTGCATCGCTTTTTGTCCGCGACGTGCAGCGATGATGACGACGGAATGCGTGGTTTTTGTCGATCGATGCGGGATTACTCTCGAGCTTTTTTCTCGGGCTCTTATGACGTAATGACGTAATGATTATGGTCTACGCTTTGGCTTTTTTGTGGCGGAGGTCGTCGCTCGGGACCGATGCATATATTGTACACTGCCTTTGCTTTCCATGTATATATAGCGAAGGGTTATACTCTACGGTAATCGCTGTAATTATGCTGGAAAATCAATTTGTCAAATTGGGCTGATGACGGATAATGCATGTGATTTACGAGCTCGCTTTCAATGGACCGGAATATTAAACCAACTTTTAACAATTGGTCGTATTAATAATAAATAAAAACCTGCTCTTTGTTGCATAATTATAGTTCTCCGGGTTTTTATGATATTCTAACCCGACCCACGAAAAAAATTCGATGCGAGTAAAACTGGTATTGTATGGCTGCATGGTATACTAGAAAAAATTGAAGGAACGACTTCTCTATCGTATGAGGGCAACGCCGCGCCGCCACGGAAATTTTTATGCTCCCTCTTAATTAAATGAACACGCGTTACAAGTTCAGTGTAATTAAACTACGCTATACATATATATACTCGATATACCGTTTGTGTTACTAGTTTTTTCGACACGGCGAGAATGACTTTAAATGCGTATTATATATATATAGTATTGTGAAATACTATTGATTACACCTATGCGTGTCATGCACTTTCATTGCTCGTTCCTTCTCGTGTGTCTGCAGTGTGCATGTATAGGGTCGTGGAAACAAGTTTTTCACTCGTTGACATCAGAATATCCCCTTTGTGCCTCGCTGAATTCGTGTCGTCGATAGAAATAATTCATACTCGGGACGAGATTTATAGCTCATTCTACTATAACGTTCTCGCTTCCACTTCGCAATAGACGCTTGTTTTTGATATTTTTAAAAAACCAGTTATTATAATATGCCGATCTTAGTACCAAACGCAGAAAAAGAAACCTCTATGAAATTCGATAATAGCGCGTATACAAGCAAGTCAAATTTCTATATTTTCTTATAGCCACACACGAATCACTCTCGCCGATCTTCAGAAATCGAGTGGAAAGAAGGCAGCGATCCGGTCTACCGGTCGCACGCGAGATCGATCGCGACAAATGATTTCTCGCGTGGAAAGTGTGCCTACCGTGGTCTTTCTCTCGAAATGATCGTCGCCGAGCGACGTTAAAGTGTAATACTGTATAGGCCAGAGGAGACAGTCGCGCCGCAGCGCAGCAGTTGTCTTCGGACATTTGCTTAACGAGCGGCTGCCCGGCCGAGGTAGAAAGTGTCCGATTGTGCTCGTACGTGAGCATCTGTCTGCTTGTGTCTGTGTATGTGTGGGTATACTTACATATGTGCATATATACATCGGTAAAGATCGCTACTGCCGATTATTATCTCAGCCGGGGATCTCTCGCCGATTGTTTTTTTTCTTTGCGTATACGTGTGTTTAAGCAGTGGGGGAGAGGGTAGAGGCGCGATCGGAAAGAAGAAAATGACCGAATCGCTATATACCGAGAGGCTTTGTTTTGCCGCGGTGAGAGGAGCGGAAGAGCCGTTTTTATGCTTCGCCTTTTCTCGGATAAAGCCGACGGGGACTGAAGGACTAATCGCCGCGGGGGGAACGAAGTTTAAGTTTCTATAATAGAGACGCGATAGACCGATCGTTGCGCGCGCACCTGGGATTACACATTTTTTGCGCGCTACTGCTGTGGCTTTTCGATGATCGGCGAGACTTGGTTGGTTTGGCTCGGATTTGAGCCTGAATTCTCACTTCTCTAGTTTCAAGGCGAGACTTTATAGTGCATAGGTGTAGGAACTAAATTACTGCAATAAAATAATGTGTATAATTGATGTCGTTGCCTTTGGAATTCATGCGATTGAACGACTGTTGATATAAATAACCGAGAGTCGTAAAGTGTGCTTTCTTCGAAAATTTAACGAGCAGCGAGATAATTCTCATAAGTGGTTTAATGTCGTGTGTGTTTGGTAAGACGCGTATACACTTTCAAACGCTACGAAATCTTTAAATCTGAAAAATGCATTGAAAAAGGAGTTGAAATAGAGTATAAAACTTCTATGTAAGCATAAAATAATTCCCTCGAGTTAGCAGACGTATTTTCCCTCGATAAATCGCGAGAGCCGAAGAGATAAAACTATCACTTCCACGAAAGAAATTTAAATCCCCGCAAAAATACCGCCCAAACAGCAACCACCCATATACTGACGTCAAGCTTGACCACGGAGTAGCAGCTCGAAACGCACTCGATATAATTTATGTCCGTTCCAAACTTTCGAAACATCATCGCCGCCAAAGCATCAGCTCGCGCCGTCCTCGTGGTGAATAAAAAAATGCCAGAATATAAGAGAGAGAGAGAAGAAATATCCATCCTCTAATTGCTTCTTGCGAAATCCCTTGTTTTCTCCGTGAATTTCGCGAAGACGAATGTACGCACACACATACACACACATAATACTCAGATGTGGATCGGCGTAATGCCGAATGCATGGCTTTTCGTGTCAAGGTGCTTGTCGGCGAGTTGCTCTTTCTTACAGTGTGTTATATAGAAGAAAAGCGATGCGCGCACACACTCGCGTAAAACATCGTCTCCGTAATTCGGTCGCCAAGCGGCGTGAAGGATCAGCAGCGGCGCGTGCCGGAAACCGCGTCACGCTGGTAACGCGCGAGTCGCGTGCCGTCACCTGCTCACGGATGCTTTCCTGAAAATCGCGGCTAATCGCGGTGTTTGCAGAGTTTTCGTTGTAATCGATTCCGCGAGTGCAGTGTTTTTATTGGAAGAAGTATTGGTTTGTTGGTGGAGCTGTGGTTTCTATTGTGACAAGTGGATTGAAGTCGAGCTGTGCTACGTCATTGTAAAACTGAGTTATTATCGTGATTGCCACGTTAATTTTAAGTCTGTTGGAATTTTTATTGATTAATTGATATATCTTCTTTGTATTTGGGTCGCTGAATTTATAGTTTACAAGATTTTATGTAGCTGCTCTTCGTTCGTTTACGATTTATGCGAGTCTGTACTATACATTAACGATACTGTTTACGGCTGTGCCACTATATACATATTTACACTCAATGAATTGAAACATTTTGAATGTTTTTTCTCACTGTTACGCTTCGTTAAATTAAATGAAATTTTAAATAAACTTGAAATGGGTTGTATTATGCAGTAGTACGTTCTTAATCTCACCGGCGTAGGAGACACCGCATTGGAACCATTGCTATATTGCCGGTTTTCACGCGTGTACGTGCAGTTTTTTCACTCGATATCGAAAGTACATCTTATAAATTTTGAAAATCCAATTAGTAGCACCCAACTCAAGTATAACTCGTTTGAAATCGACTCTCCAATTGTGTGTAGAGAGTATACCTCACAATTTTTTTGATGTTTCTAGGAAACAGTGTAAAAGTTTTCGTCGTATAGATTCTTCGGAATAATAATTCCCGGGTACACATGCAAAGCGGAGAAAATCGATGACAAATGAGTTACGAATGAACGCTCAGAAGCAGCATAGATATCACATTTCATGCTTTCGTGACTTTGAACTCGATAACATAATGCGGAAAAAGTCGACGAAAGAAAGTTGCGCGCTTCATAAATATAACGCACTATTATACACCTCTGTTCCATCAGCGCCATATATATATGTATACAGCAAGGATTCTTTCGTTCGAGCCTACATACATCGACAGTAAGCGCGAGTGTCTCCACCCTCTATATGAATTATTGATAATTCATTATATATACCTGCATTTCAGATCGCACATAGACGATGCACTGCGACGAGAAACGGAGTGACCGTGACCGTTCTCGCGGCTATATAACGAGAGCTCCGCTACATATACTGGCGCCGTAAATTTCCTTTAATTAGTCGGAAAAGCTATAGTCGGCAGTCCTTTAATGGGTTTGTTCAACCGGGAATCGCCGTTGCTGTTCTGAAAAATCCGCGTTTGTGCGCGTAAGTATATATGTATAGAAACACGCCTTCGTTTTGCGCATGCCCGAGAAAACCTGTATTCTCGCGCGCGACGCGACTCTCTCGCGAGAAGGAAAATTCATCGGAGCGTTAAGCGTGCGTTTCATCTTATTGGTTTATTGTGTAAGGTATATATGCGCCGAGGCGGGAAAAGCGGTGGTTTTCTTCTTTTTCGAGCTTACCACTTTTTTTGCAACGACGACGACGACGATGATGGCTCGTTTTAAGCGCGGAGAAAAGCGATCTTTACGCTGCCTATAATTGATGCTTTTACGCGCGTAGTTTTCTTTTATAATTGTATATATGCGTTAGAGCCGCACGGCGTATTATTATTCGGTGAAAATCAAAGTACTCATAATTGGCCGTAAATAAGTTGCGCGGTATATATATATATATATATATATATATATATATATATATATATCCAGGTTAATTCTGAAAGAGCTTTCAGTCCGCGCGTCGATTGGATAGTTTCAATTGTCGATTAATATAATAATAAGCGACCGATCGAATTTCTCGAAAACCGCGTATGCAAATTCAACGTGTTCAACGAACTCCTAATAGTTTCTCTCAAAAGCCCGATCTAATTCAATCTCGCGCGGGTGCGTTACCCGCGACTGGTGCAAAAAAACGGCCAACAAGCTAACAATCATTTCCCGAAAGCGGCTATAAATTGATCCTTCCATACGTACGCACGCACTGTCGTAATATGTATGCCTATGAAAATGCTTTTACAGTCGGCTATATACTATACAACTCGCCGCTTCCTAGTCTACGCATGTATATAGATACATATATACATAGGAAAATTGCTCGGTTAGCTCGTGTAAATTGGAGTAGCCTCGCCCGTTATACGGTCGAACGTGAGAAATTACAAGCCCAGCGTATTATGGAAAGCTGAACACTCGGAAGTTCGGCCGCTAGCGATGTTTATTGGGCTCGTGTCATTAGCGGCGATTTTCTCGCGCGCGGCGAATTATCCACGGTGTAATATTCGAAGAAAGTATACGTCTCGGGTATTTATATAGTTGCGCGGATAAAGCACGCGTATACTGTATATTACAATATTTTAAGCATCGTTTCGATGATTCTCGATGCTTATATGCATTTTATTACGCTTATTACGTATTATACATGTAGTGTCTTTGGTGGGATGTATCTTATTGATTGTCATTTAACGGAGTGCGCGCACATCCTGATGCGCGTGTTTTAAAGACTCGCGTTTGTAAAAACAGGAAGCCGATTTGAGGAATGTTACAAAAGATTTTTAAAATGCACGGTTAATGGACCGTTTAAAAATTGTGATTCAAACGTCGTATATTTCCTTGTTTCATGAGGGATGATGATTACATTGCCAAAGTATATGC
The DNA here is from genome assembly GCA_020010945.3 of Muscidifurax raptorellus. Taxonomy (NCBI): domain Eukaryota; kingdom Metazoa; phylum Arthropoda; class Insecta; order Hymenoptera; family Pteromalidae; genus Muscidifurax; species Muscidifurax raptorellus. Next base: position 27,048,155 of record CM052078.1, read on the forward strand.
AGTTTTGATAATATTCAGCAATGAATTTTCCGCAGATCGGATTCTTGCAAAATATACCTATATTTATATCGTAAGTGAAATCATTCGATGTACCGACTCTCCGCTGCATGAATATAGACACGTCGTTCTTCAATGAGTTTTTCAGCTGAGATTTTCAGTGCAAAACAGCGAAGGCTTGAATAATTTCGAAGCTAAAGGAGAAGTCCACAGCTTTGTTAAACGATGATATGACCACGTATATATATATGCAATCGTGTCGATTATCAGTTCGAATTTTCGCGTTAAATATCTTCGGACAACAATGAAAGTTGTATTCACTTGCAGCTGAAGCTGATTAGACAGGTATGTCTATTGTTTGTTATATGGGAAATTATTTGAAAACAGCCGATACTTATGTTTTTACGAGGCATTGTTTTTTTTCATCGTTGTGTTAAAAAAAATACAATCACATCGATTTTCCGAAATATCGAGTAAGAACGGAACTATACTAATTGCATAATTATAAGTGTATTGTTGGGCTGTCGAGGAAAAGCCGATGTATGCAGTGTAACCCGCGCGATAAGATCGCGCATGCGCGAAAGAGCCGCATATTCCACGACTCTCCGAGTAAGACGTCGGTTGGAACGTTTCCTGGCGGTTTTATGTGTTTTTGAGGATTGCCCAGAGAAAGAGAGAAAGAGAGAGAGAATTGTTGAAATCCTTGATCGCACGGTAGATACACAATTGTGCGAGTGCGGAAGTCCTTTGGAAGTCAGGGCCTTCGAGTGTGGGCTGTAATCCGATCGAGTGTGGAAAAGGCGAGAAAGTGAGTTTCTGTGAATTAATTAAAAAAAAGACGACCGGCTCTGTACTGTAATAAATTAATTCCGCTTGCGATTATCGATAAAACGTTTGGCACACTCTGCTTTATGACTTCCTCGCGAGATTCCGTGTCAATCGGTTCGCTATTCCTATACAGGTATTTATATCGTCGAGATAAACATTGTTGAGCACGTGTGTCGTGATGTAACTATACACTGAAATATAATTTTGATGTTATCGCTCGTATTCCAGAAATGATGTAAATTTTTCTCAGTTTCATTGATATTCCATCCTCGTGTGCGTTTGCTGCTCGCGTACATACCAGCGGAGAATTGAAAATAATTGTGTAATTTCCGACTGCGTGTTCCCGCAATTGGTTTCTGTTGGTAAAAATTGTACACTGCAGATAACCGGATTTTTTTTTCATTATTAAAGGAGAATGAAAGCGTACACCTATTTCAATCTATTTTGATCGATATCTCGAGCCGTCGAAAGGAACAGAGAAAGTCGTTAGTTTCGCGATAAACTTGGCTAGATTTCGCAAGGATTAGACGCCGTGATATACACACACATTATATATAACCCCGCATCGATCCGATCAGCAGTTGTAATACTCGGCGAAACAAAATTATTTATATATATTCGGAAAAAATGTTTGTCTATTATAAAGAATAACATTTATAACCTCTCGATCAAAGTACACAAACGATCGGGTTCGCTCGTTACTTCTCCACCCAACTTTTTTCCCATATCAAATCTTTCTCTTTGTTAATTTCCAATCCAAAAGAACTGTCAATCAAAAAGTCACGCGCACACAATTTTCCACTCACGCCGTGCATTACGCATATATATATCTCAAGCATTCACAGCGGATAGCAACCGTATAACGGAAGTGTCCACTCTCGGCAAAAAGCCCAATAAGTAAAGTACAAGCGATCGTTGGCTATTATACACGTGTGCAGTGCACATGCAGGCGCTAAATGCATAAAGGAAGTCGTCGCTGCAGCCGCGAGCTCTGATTTCTCGAGCTATCCATGTCTACTGCAACAGATTCGCTTTCGAGCCGAGCCGCGCGACGAAAGTGAATGTGAACGCATTAGAATACATTACGAGACCGACGGGGGGACCTGTCGCAGCCGCAGCCGCCGCACACTGTCGAGGTTAAGGAAAAATATGCGCGATTGCGCATTTATTCTGACACCAGCGGAGCCTTGTGTTGAAACACAACGGATCACTTGTGGCGCACGGCTTCGTCGATATGGCTTGCACGATTACGTTTGCCTTCTTTATTGCCGGCATTTTTTTTTGCTATATCGCTCTGTACCTATATAATGTATAGTCTCATTCTCTCGCGGATAGAGAATAGAGTACGGTGGTTTATCCGCAAGTTCGTGTGTACAGTTTTGCCGTGTGTCGCTGATCAGTATATTTAACTAACGTTGAGCATTCGACGTTTGAGCTGCTATTGTTTTTCGGGGAATTCAGCTGCGCAACGAGAGGATCGATGTCCGCTACTGTACACTTTTCATTCGTGAAAATCGTTGAGAAACGCGCGCGCGCATATTAACGCGTAGAAAGTGCAGGAATGAAAAATCAACGCTATTGATCACACCTGCGCAGACGCACTCGCGAAATTATGTAATTAAATAGTAATTATTTCGCTCTATACACGCCTGGAATATGAAAGTAGAATTTTTAATTTTCCATACACAAAACCGAAGATTTGCGTTGGTTATGCAAGGCATATCATTACTCAACGCTGCGCGGGTCAACGTTTTGCGCGCGTTGGATCGATCTGTGGTCAATTATATATACGAGGCTGATGTTTTCTTACACGAATTATCGGTTTATCTTGTCGTTTCTCGACGATGAATATTACGGGATGTTTGATTTTCAGCAGGTACACATACATACTTTGAAGTGGCTATTTATGAATATTTTTCGATGGGAAGATTGATGATGAATTATGTAAACTTTTATTATTATAATGACCGTTTGAAAGTGCTAAAACTTTTGTGAAAACATGTTTACTGCTCGCACCTCTTTGAATCCTGAGTATTACATAAATGCGTCTTTTATTTGTTAAATTTCGGTTGCGTGTTAACGATAAATTAGCTTGACTGATTTTGATCAATTTAACTAATTTTTAGTCAATTAGTAAAATCTTGACGAGACTTTTATTAATCGGGCTAAAAGAATTTGTAGGAGCTATCTATAAAAATGCCTAATTTTAAAGATATACGCTGAATGGGGCCACTTTCAAAAATCGCTAAAAACGATTGTTTAGCTGTAACTCAAATTATAAGCATTCTATAAAAAAAAGTTGAATGGAAAAGTTGTGGATCTTTGAAAAATACAACTTTTCTCTGTTAGTACCTAAACGTAAAAATGTTTTCAACATGAATGAACAACACAAAATCGTTTTTTATGGCAATAAATCAATTTTTTTACTATGAAAATTAATGTAAATTCATTTTACGTGAAAATGGTGAATGTAAAAGTTGCAAATATTTTAAAAATATAATTTTTTCACTGTGGCAAATGTATAATTTTAAATACTTTATCCCACATAGCATAGTCTAAATAGCGATTTTTGATGCACATATAACTTGACAACAATTACGGCGCAACAGACGCAATCTTGTCCAATATTTTTTAATGTGCTTTTATTGTTAAAAACTTATAATTTTATTTTAAATTTTACCATGAAGTCACTCGTATAAGAATCAACACTTATTTACTAGTATCGTGGTATAGTTATGCACTTTAGTTCAAATTTAAGCCAAGTATAAAGCTAAAACAAATAACTGATTCTTAATATCTTAACTGATAAAATGATTATTCCTATTTGTTTTACCTAGTTGTATACCGAGTTGACTCTGCATTTAGTACGCGATTTCTATTCGGGATCGTCTCTTCACTCTTTTAAAAATAAAAAAGAACGTAAAAACGATATAATCGAGACCCAGCTTAATGAGCACAGATGTAGGATAATCTAGCGTTCGCAGTTCATGAAAATTTACATAATGTCTTTCAAGTGAAAACCACTCAATCTCTGAATTTTAAACGGCCATTACCAACCTCCTTCTATAGGCCTATCAATACACTTCAAAAGATCGCCCGCAACTTTTTATATCCATGCACAAATAATTTATTCGATTTCTTTACTTTTACTTTTTTTACAACAAAATCAAAATAGTCATAAATTCACAGCATTCAGCAAGCTAAATTTCAAGCTACCCGAAAAGTTCGACTGTTTATTCACACATCGGTACTGAGAAGTGACGCAATCGTCCTGAATCAGTTCTTCGTTCGCGTATATAAGAACGACCGAAAGCGCGATTCGCAATAACAGACGCTGCCGGAAGCACAAACGGCAGGAGAGCTCGAGAACGAAAGTGTCGGAAGGTCCTGACGTTAATGAGCCGCTGAAATTCGTCCGGCGTTCGTCTTGAAAGTCCGAGAGCTCCTGTTTGATATCCGCGGCACAGCGAGAAATCGACCACCCGTGATGTTTCTCAATATGTCCATATCTATATGTATACGTATACGCGTGGCCCACCAATTTTTCCCATCGATTTCGCTGGAAACTCGAAAGCTCTCGACTTCCGACTTCTGTCTATCGGTTTACCGACGAGTGAGGCGCATCTAATTAGGGATTATGTATATTTAGCCGCCGCTGCTATCTTCATCTCTTCGAGAGGAAACTCTTGATCGCGGCTATATACGTGTATATGTATATGATACTTTACTCATGTAAATTGGACATCCTCACTTTCGTTCATTGATCACGAGTTTTGCTCGGTCGTTTATCATTTACGGCATCAGATGACAAGTTCAGCGTCTGTCGCAGTGTTTGTACATGCATTTTGATTTGTGTTTTCAAAATCGGAAGTGAAAACACTTTCATTTTTTTTAAAGCCCATCATGTTAGTTATTTTATTCTTCAATTTTTACGCTCCACTATATAAACATACTACTTTCTTTCGCTGTAACATAGAATCATTCCGATCCTCGTGTTTTCTCGGAGTCTAACTAATAGCACCTGCGTTAACCCGAAGCGATTTCCTATATATACGCTACATCGATCTATAACGACATCGTTTATGTAAACATCGATTAATTAGTGTAAAAATGCTTGCCACACGTGGATAATTAACCCGCCGGGATGGCAAAATTTTGAAACCCGGTCATCGGCTTCCAGAGAAATTGACCAACGGCAATTGATTTACGAAACCCGTCGCGACAACGCCCCGAGGAAATTCAAAAACTCGACGGAATAACGCACGAGTCGAGAGTATAAAAAAAAAGCGCGCGACCAAAAAAGGAATAAGACGAAAATTATCCTATTGCGAAATCGATTTCTATGCGCGTCCTTGGATATTCCATTCGAAAGTCCTGTGTGCGAGTGCGAGACAGTCTGAAAGCGGTGAAACAAAGAGGCTCGTAGCATTTCGAAATTTGTGCGCATTCGCTCGTTACGTTTTCAATTTTTCTGTACATATAGCTGCTCCCGATATGTTTCCGGCGATCATCGTCAAAAGCCGCTCGGGAAAATGGAACACAAGGAGTCAAGGATGCGCCGCCGGCGAAAGTTGTCAAGCGCGTTCGGAATCAAGCTTCGATTATAAATACGCGCATATGTGACATTGATATTGCTGTATCGGATCACCGCGTTCTGCTCGATGTAATTTTAAGCAGAAATCGTGATTCCTGGAAAGAGCAGAAACCTAACTCGCGCCAAGCTTCTAGAATATTATTGACGCAGCAGCTCTGAATACGCAGCTTCTACTCGAAAAAAGTTCAAAGTCATCGCACACGCGTAAAAGTGCCTTGGAAGCAAGATGGACTTGCTCGAAAATTTCGTGCGTATATTGTTTATAAATGTATGCGCTTAGAAGAAGGTGGAGGTGTGTCCGATGTATTTATGGTTAAACGCGGGAGAGTCGGAGAAAGAGAGCGACTTGCTCGATTATCTATATATATTGAGAGTGTTACTTTACGCGCTCGAAAGAGTATTTATTCATACTTTCGCTTACGCGGGCATCTGTTTAATTAATGCCGGTGGGATCTATATATCTGAAAACTTCATTTATCTGTATATACCGCGTGTATAGCTGCGCGAATTTTAATTAAACTGGTCTATACGGATTTTATGTTGGCACGAGATAACTTGATTGTTTCGTGCGCTTTTTCATATTATACAGTACGCACGGCTGTTTCGTCTATTATACTGGAGTCTGGCTGGCTTGTTTGAATTTCCATCAACTTCACGGCTCGACAAGTTTTTTAATTTTACAAATGTAACGGCCGCGAGTTCGCCTGCGCGTTTTCAAATTACAAACGGAGTGTAAATCCATGACTTTCGTTTTCCCTGGCCTACTAAAGCTCGCGAGAGAACTTGAGAGCCTCGAAAAATCACCAAATCTATATAATACACAGCATCGATTCAATTCAGCTGTAACTTTCGTTTTCATCCTCGACGGAAAGAAAAACCAGATTCGAGTGATTAGGGACGGAATCGGCGTATCAAAACCGTCATTAGCCGTAACATCGAATCAATTTGTTCCCCATTCTTCTTTAACTTTTTGATCGCCCGCTACTTTCGTTTTCTCGGACGATCGCACGCAGGTGAAAAAAGCCGAGCACACTGTCGATTCAATTTAACGCGTTGCCTTTTTTTATTAGAAAGCTACTACTATGCTCAGCTATACAGAAGAAATCCACAGTTTACCGATTCGTCACACTCTTTCGAAATCAGCCATACAGCGACAAGTTACCGAAAACTCGCGGGAAAACACACGAGCGTGAGCACTAACCTTTCTCTCTCTCAACACCTCCGGGTTGCTTCGCGTTAATCCCTCATGTAAAAGCACCCAAGTCGGCTTTTCACGTCGAGTGCGCGCACTTTATCACACCTGTTCCTTTGTGGCTCAGCTTCTTCCTTCTTCCTTTATTTCTTTTGCCCAGCTGCACCGAATATAACACTGGCGGTGGCACTATCTTTGATAAGAAGAGAAAAAGTGACGGCGCGAAAAGAAACGCGGGACTTTCGCGGGAAACTTTCAAGGCTGCAGCGCGCTCCGAAAAAAGGAGAGCAGATCCGCGCGGCTGTAGCGGCGGATAATAATAAAGAAGGGTCGCTCGTCTTTATCTCTCTGTCTGCTGTAAATATACCGCGGGACGTAACTCCGCTGCGGCAACTGTCTATGTATATCGCTTCTCTTTGGGGAGAGAGAGCGCGCGCGCACTATGCGTATAATATACACTGACGACGAGAGATGACGGAAAGAAAGAGAGAGAGAAAGAGGAGCAGACTGTAGCGCGTGTTTGCCCGGCCTAAGACTGGCGAGGCTGTGGAAGTGAAAAACACCAGGAGTAGCGTGTACGACTTCGTCGTCTGGTGAGCTTTCTACGACGGCGGCGGTGATCTGGCGGGGCCTTCTCGAGCGGGGGCCCTACTGGTGGGGGTAAAATGGCCCATTGGCGTAGCGCGCGGCCGTCGCGAGGGGAGGGGGAGAAGAGCGGTGCGCGCAGGTGCTGCTGCAGCGGTCTTTTCGTTTAAGGAACGAGCTCGAGAGGCAGATTGCGAGCTGATCGAGAGTGAGAGAGAGGGAAAGGAAGAGGGACAGTGGCGCCGATAGTGCAACGGGCCCCGGCGAAAGGCGAGAGGCCAGCTGTGCGATGACGCGTGTGTGGTACGTGTCTGGGCAGCGATGGGTCTATCGGGGCTTGCAGCCCGGTACCTTTTGCGAAATTTTCAATTCATCCTGTGGATGGTGAATTTCAAAAGGTAGCGCTGTGTAATTTGCTTTTTTTTTATTCGAGAAAATATTTTCTTTGGGTATGGTTGATGGCGTGTGTAGGATTACGTCGATATTGAATGTATAACAATGTTGGGTTATCTTAGTTTACATTTGTTCCCCACTTTAAGCATTTATAAAAAGAAAGTTCAGTTTTAATATTTTCGATTCCAATAAATCAAGAAAAAGTTAACAAAATTTAGTTTTTTTATCTCAGAAGATTGTTTATCAAACCGTTCGATGTACACAAAAATTGCAGTACGTTCATGAATCACTTGTTCGGCGGAGAGAGTATACCGGTTGTCTGACCATATCCTGTCCTTACTCTACTTACCCGAGTTGGGAATGATTTACTTGTCAAATGCACTCTAATTTAAAGTTCTTATAAGCAGTATAAAGAGACAGTGTAATAGATCATTTTTGAAGATACATTTGATATGTACTCATTACAGTAGATGTGGAAGAATGTTACAACCAATTCTGTCGCATGGAAAAATCCAAGCCCTGAGTGTGTAGATTGGATTTCATAACGCCATGGCTGGGTTATACTAACTAGCTTAAAACGATTGCCTATTAATTCATGCATTTACTTTTCGATTATTAATATCCTCATATTTCATACGAATAATTCAAAGAAGCCATTTTCAAAATTTATTACAGCAGTATCGGATGAAAAAAAATAACTCGGATTTCACACTTCGAAAAAAAAAATATTGATACTTCTTAACTTATTCAGAAAACAGTCATAAAAAATCAGTTATTTCAAAACACCTTTTATTTTTCTCGTCTCGAATACGCTGTATAACCATTCGTCATATATGCTTATTTAATGTATGCAATTGAACGCGGGAACGTGCAAGTATTAAAAAAGATACTTCTTTTCCATCGACACGTTCTGGTAATACGTATGCCTATAACGTAACCGTATAAGTGTGTGCGGCGAATATCTGAGCGGTTTGCAAAACGTTTCAAGGGATGCTCGAGTACTTTTCCTCTTTTGGCAGTACGTGAACCTTGCTGTTATAACCAGGTGTCCATTGTATAGAAAATCTTCGCTGCCGTTAAGTTCACTGTTAGTAGCTCAAAGTTGAATAATTTTGTTGGTATACTTTACTGAAATTACTGTAATTGAAGAGAATTACCGAAAAGTGAAAACAATTTTTATTAGTGCATAACGCAATGCTGCAGTAACCGTTGTACGTTCGTAATGAAAAGTATTTTTTAAGTATCAATGTTATTTCTGAGTGTAGCAAATTCATCGTAGACTTAGAGTATACAATAAAAACATTTTTACACCATCCTGTTAATAACGTGCGTAAAAATATCCAGAATGTGATACCCAACTGGTCTTCCAAGAATAATATTTCATTAGCCGAAAAGAATTTATTTACAAGTTACGTTATCGAGAAAAGAAAGTATGGGTCAATCGCAGATGCCGCACAGATCTTGTTATACATGTACTGTGAAAGTGGGCCATTTTTTGATACAGTAATATGTTTAATCATTTGGGCTAGGTCGCACTTTCACGCCGTTTCGCGGATTCTTTCCGTATGCTTTGGGACCAATGTTCCTGCACCAACGCTAAATTTTGTATACGACTGTAATTGTGGGTGATACGCGACGAGGCGTAGATTTCCAGGCTTATGCAACATTGCAGAACTGTTTTTTTCCGAATTGTTCTCGTTTCTTGGAAGCAATTACGTTTGATCTGGCTAACTTAATAAATTCATTGTAATTATATATCATGACATTGTCATTGTTATAGAAAACGTTCCTAATATATTATCGGCTCCAGAATGCATGTGATTATTTTGCAGATGTTATAACAATAAGTGAATAAACAACACTCGATTACATTCTATAATAAGCTCGCATCAAACCTTCAGAACAATCGCTTCTCGCTGAATGATAGCACGCAGTCGAGCACAATATCGCGATGAAGTTTCTTCACTACTTGCTCCCGGTATGATATATAAAAAGAATCAGCGATTGATATTCTTTTGTTAACCGGAGAAAATAAAAATGTCAGGCCTCACATCGAGCCGTGAACAGAGCTATATATGCAGTGCGGTCTAGGCTCTTTATTAGAAAGTCAAAAAGGCCTCCACAGACTCATCATCAGCGACGATTCGCCTCTTGGCACTTACAACATTACGCGAGAATATATATATATTTATGCGGCACGCGCTGTATACGTCCTAAATACATCCATCTCGTTTCGTTAATCAGGCTCGCTGATGAGCATCGAGACGCCTACGCGCGCAGGGATTCTTAGAAGATCTATCGCATAGAGTGAAAGTAGAACGCGTGGAATCTGTTTGACACAAAGCACAAGTCGGCGCCGACGTTACCGTAACAATCGCGCGAGCATAATGCTCCGTGTGTAGCTGATGTGTGTGAGTGACAGAATCGGAATTACTTTTATCTCTTGGCTGGAATTCGCGCTTTTTTCACACCGAGGGCGACTTTACAATGACTGATTTGCATGCGGGTAGTCATGCCTTGCATCGACGCGTATAATGACGAGTGAGACAGCGGGGCTTATTACGCGGAGGGCGATTCGCTGAAAAGGCTTGTAAAAGGAGAACGTTAAACTCTACGCGAGGAGAGCAGCGTTGAGAATTCTTGCGAAGCGTATAGTGTGCCGTTTTTATGCGGTGAAATATATAACTGGTTTTGTTTTTATGGTAAAAAAATTGTCATCCTTTCAGAAGATTTGTATGATGAGCAAAATTCGAAAGTAGAAATAATATTTCCAAATTTTGAATTTTTTGGAGTTGTTCACTTCATTATCATCGATTGGCTCGCGGTTCAGGCTAGTCGATGGGTTTTTTTTTCGATAAATTCACGTAATCAAATTACGTTTTACAGGATAGAACATATTAACCTGAAAATCAAGTTTCGCAGGCTAATTTATGATTATCCTCCGTTAGACGAGAAACGCATTTAATTTTTAAAGCTGCAATAATTTTATATGTATATTAAAAAAAGAAGATAAATAATCGAGTCAAGTTAAACGTGGAACTGAACATTCCACGTGATATACAAGATCATTGCACCGTTGGCTCATAAATATTTAGGATTTACAGACGCGTTGTACATAGTATTTAAAAATAGACTTATTCTTAATATTAATGCCTATTTCATCCCTATACAGCTGTCTACATAAATATTCCAAAAAGCATTTTTTTTTCTTAAAATACATTACTAAGAAAATGTATGTATCTACGTAGCATGTCTATAAAAGCAAGAGTAATAGGATTTCGAAACAGACGGCACTAGGTAAATTGAATAATTGCAAATTAAATATTCCGTTTTAATAGAAGACTAAGGATGTTTTAAGACTAGCGAGAAAAAAGAAGTTTATTCGTGATAAAAACTTCCAAGTTCGCCACGAAAATACTTCTTCTCGTTGCCTCATTACTTTCAACGCGTATGTAACGCACCACTTGCTTAATTGTTCGAAGTGAAGTAACTTAGTGTGGAAAAAATGCAGATAAGATCGGAAAAATACACGAGAGCAACAGCAGCAGCAGCAGCAGCAGCGAAGCTTTCCGTCGAAAACGAATGCAAGAAAATTAATATAATGGCCCATTATGGCCCGGCAAGTATTATACCTACAGCGAGCAATCTTTCGCAAGCGCATAGTCTTACAGTCGCTTTTGCCGTCCCACGTGTATATATGTTATGCACTACTGTGAAAGTATATGCACTTGCGTGCGCAGGTATACTATGCTACCTGTAACACTGCTGCATTAATGGATGCCGCAGGTTTGAAGCTGTATTGCTGCGCAGCATTGTTTACGCTCGTAGATATGAAAACTGATGTTTTTGCCTTGAACTCCGCTCGAGAAAAATGTGGCTTTCGTCACCGCTTATGTGTCTCTTAATTAATATATAAATTCATTAGGTTGAAGAAATAGGTGCTTTGGGTTGTTGCGAGATCGCGCGTCGTTTTATTAACAATGAGAAACGAGTTAATTGCTGCTTGATAAAGGCCAAGTGTGAAAATCATATTGACGTTTTCACACTGAGACTCTCACAGCTGTCATTAGTCGAGAATCCATAAGTCATTTCTATTGTGCGCATTAAATTTCAATAAAACAAAGAAATGCCGCCGAGGCATCAATTAACAATCCAACTGCGTTTTGCATATGCAGCCAGTTTGATAAATCTCTATATTGTCTTGAGTGCACAATAATATCATGAGCAATATAATCGGGCTTTTAATTTTCCATTACTTTCTTACAAGCTGTGACAACAATGTATTATTCAAATTTCAGCTGCTATCATTATTTTGAATCTGAGCATAGTGCACAACGAGAGAATATTGTATATTCGCTTCTTATTCAAATATTTTTAAGAGTAATAAAGTCTCTATCACAATGACGCACGCCTGGCCAATGCAGGATTGTTCGCGAAAGGAAAAAAGTTCGATTCCCAAAAGATGCATCCTCGAATTAGCAGTGGGTAAAACCGTTCCCTCGGAAACCAGCTTATCCGCTAAAAATATCTCTTTGTGCGCGAGGAGTTGCAGTTAATTCTGCGAAGAACCGATCGCGAATAATAAGTAGGCACGCGTGCGGTAGCTTCGACTCTTTTATCTCAAAGTTCAGCGACTCCAGCGGCTTGGAAACCTTTTAAGGACGCCGAGTCCCTTATCTTTTTTCGCTTATTTTCCCGCGCACGCAGCTTGCTCTTTCACCGGTTTCCATCCAAGGCTACGCGCGCGCTTCTTCTGCCTTCTTCGACTCTTCGAAAAATCGCCGTCCCCATCTCTCTCTTTCTTTTTCCTCGGGTTTTTCTCCGGCCTCTCGGCTTTGTGTGTGTGTGTGTGTGTGTGTGTGTGTGTGTGTGTGTGTGTGTGTGTGTGTGTGTGTGTGTGTGTGTGTGGCTGTATACACGTGTGTTAATGCAAAAGTTCAACTCGTGCGCCTGACCGGTGATTTATGAAACGAGCTGACTTGTTGTCCGTGCTGGCGCATCGGTGAAATTATACCAGCAGCCTGTTTCATTTTTTCATCTTCTCCTTGACGATCGTCTAGAATCGTATAGTTCTGTGTGTACCAGTTGTTCGGATCGGCTGAACCGTTTAATTGGCTGAGGGATAATAGTGAATAAGGAGCTTTGGAAACTTTGTCTTGCGGCTTGTCGATGAACAATGATTGACGATCCGAAATCGGAATACGGTAGTTATGGAGTGTACTGGTCTGGAAACTGTATCGAACTTCGACATATGGATGTTTGCATTTTTAACGGACCTCGTCATATTTCGACTGAATTTAAAGGTTAGATTGACAAAACCGGTCGTTTCTTCCAGTCTCAGGAGGAAAATAAAAATAAATTTACAAGCGTGATAAGTCGCTAATTCACGAAGCCGATCCTATGAATTTTTTATATCACTCGTGGTCACCCATAAAACTTCGGCGAATAACAAGCGTATAACTTTCATCGAAATCTTATATTTTTACCTCATCCATAATCATTGGTGTCGCATAATGATTTGTCCCAAATAGAAAAATCAGCTTCCATCTTATTTCGGTAAACGTGGTCCATTAAGTCGGAGTGTTACACAATCGAATGAGATTTAGCGAGAATCGCGAGTATACATCGGTGCGTTTATAACGAGGCGGTGTATAAGGTTGTAAATTGTTTTCCTGACGTAACGCGCAGCAAGAGTCCTATGCACGCGCAGCAGACGAAAAAAAAATGGAGCAGGAAACTGAGTGGCGAGAGAGGTGCAGACTTTCTAAGGATGTTTCTCGTTCGCGTAGAATTTGCTTATTGTTCGGCCGCTGTACGAAAGGCGGAAACGAGTGTCCTCTGCGCTCGCTAGCCGAGGCTGCCGAGGAAACGAGCATTGTCATTCCAAAAGTCCGAGGACGTGCATCCTATCGCCGCGCGACTGTAAATTAGGTTTCTCCTCTCTATGATGGCTATATGTGCGTACGCGCGAGCGGGTAGCTCTCTTCTTCTCCGTACGTCGGCTCGTTAACATACATTTTCCTCTTATTTTCACGCGTATGCTATATACGCACTCTTTGTTTAACTTTGAATATAATTATAGAGATGGAAATTGGAGTGCTGCAAGCGTGTGTGATTAGAACTGGTGGAATAATGAAATTTTTCTTTTTTTTGCGAGTTATTGTAAACGCGGGCAAACATCGAACGATGCCGTGTTATTAGTCCGCTGTCAACTCGTTCATTTTCAGTGAAAGCATAACGATGTTTTGCTTTTTTGCTCCAACCAATGTTTTAAATTTATTTAAAATATAATAAAGAAGATGTGCATTTGTAATGGGCAATTGATGGGTACCGCATCAGTGTGCAGCTTCGCTACATAGGCGAAAATATCGCGTGTAATTCAACAGGGATTTTTTTGTGCATGTCATTTTTATACGTAGTGTGATTTTTATCAATGTACAATACGTGAAAAATATATTCAATTACGAAAGTCTCGAGAGTAAGTAGGCCACAGACAAAAAATTCATGTAGAGGTACAGTAAATTTAAGGAAATAATTAATTTGGAACATAACTGTACAAAGTCCTCGTTTTATCAATATTGTTACTTTATCCTGGTGAACGTGTTTGTAACGTTTTAAAGAAAATATAAAACATATGGAAAATAATATACCCATTGTATATATAGAAGCGATAAATTAGTTAAATAAATGACTTTGGTTAATAAGTGAAATGCTGTAAGAAATTGCATCAAGAGCTATTCGGTTACCGCCCTTATGCCAAAAAAGGAGAGCAGCCAAACTAAACTTTTTAAGCGTTAAAATTTTACGACGAAAGAAGTTCATACGAGATCTTATACTTGCGTTCTATTCCTCACCGAGTACGCGCAGTATTGTCCGTCGACACTAAACGTCGAGCAACTACATAAACAAATCCAAAGCGCACATAAACGCAACAATAACATCTGTACTCACGGTAATCAAGACACCATAGCGCGCCTCCTTTTTGCGCAAACACGCGAGCGTCGTAAGAAAAGACACGAGAGCTCGAGGAGCCCTAATACTCTAATTGAGATATTTCTCATGGAGCGCGGTATGTATGTATATATATATGTATGCATGTATGTGTATAAAGCACACGCGTTCACATCCGCATATGTGCGCATATAACATACGCGTAAAACGGCTATAATATAAACGGCGAGACACCGCAGAAGGAGTTCGAGCAATCTACGTTTCGTTCGCGCGGAAAAAAAAGAAGGAACGCGGCTACGCCTGCCTCGCGGGTGCGCTGGTCAGCCGATCGCGAACGAACGCTCACTTTCTATTGCCCAATCGTGCCAAGAAATTGCCAAGGAGCTTGGCTCGCTCGACTGTACGGCCGGTGACTATCGGCTATATAACAGCGACGAAAACCCGAGCATTAATTTATGCGCTAAAAATAAATTATCGGCCCGCGGCTGATTTTATGTATACAAGCGGTGAAACGCGCCCGGTGCCATAAGCGTGCGTGTATCTTCGGGATGCTATCTGCTGTCAATTTCTAGAGGATGACAGTATGTATGCGAAGAGTTTAGGACATCGCGATGCTGATTAATTTGGAATTTTTAAGGGGGATTATGGTCGATTGAGCTGATGACTGATAGATATAGATATATAGCAGTGTTCATTTGTTTTTCTTTAAAAATCCGAATGTGTGGGTTTTAACACACAGGTCTGGTGAGAGAAGTAAAAAGTAAAAGCGATGTACTAGATTTAAATATATTATTAAATTTATTAGTAGCTCAAGTTGTGCAAGTAAATTTAATAGTAAGCTAGAGCATTCGACTTGCAGAACGCAAATAAAAACAAATTGTACGTGTTATTTATTTTCCATATATACTGTATATACGTTTATACATGCATGAGATAATTATTTAAATCTATAATTAACGATAACAATAATGAATTTCTGATTTCTATTTTGAAAAAAATCTGATTTCACTTTTATGTAAACAAAGATACTTTTCGTTTTATATTTTGCTGGCTTACCTGAAGTTGATAATATGAAAGGCTTGGGGACTTACTGTCGGTCGGTAACTGTAGAAAATGGGCCTTATCGGATAAAGACTGATTAATCAATGAAATCGATTGTATTATGAAAATAAAAGACCTTATTGAAATACATTCTTTATTGCTAAAAAACGAATTACATCTATAAAGGAAATTGTTTAAATTCTATTTCCTCTCGCATCTCTGTAGAGGTCGTCGTTGATTCCATAAAAACGTGGTGAATCATTGCAGTCAACCTGATTAGAATGATGTTGTCGTTAAGTTTAATATATTATCGGTAAATAGTATTGTGGAATAGATATTTACCTTAAACCACCAATCACAGACACGCGTCGTTTGACTGAATACAGTTCCATTCGGGCAAAGAAAGCTAAATTGTCTTCCTCCAGGTAAACACCAATGCCAGACCTTACAACAAAAAATACAATTTTTTAATCAGCTAACATTTTTTTAACTTTGTGAATTGTATTGATCATTTGAAATAAAACAGTAGAAGACGGAACAGTCGAGTTACCTGACATCTAGCATCAGGATCCGCGTAGTAACCTGGGAGTCTACCTCTGCAGGTAAAAGACAATCCGAACGGTACAGAGTTGTATATCGGGTAGTCTACTCCAGGCGTATATCCATCGACTTGCTAGAATATTCAAAATTTGAAAATGCTAGTACGGAGACTGTTATTCAACTTTTAATGAAGTAAAATATTAAATTATTAATTTGATTGCAGTTGATATCTCTCTGAATCTAAAAGAGTAAAAAATCACTCATTTTTAGTCATAATTGAGTCACTCTTTGTAAAGTTGACTTAATTTTGTCTCTAATTCGAGTGATTTTTTGCTCTTTCAGATGTAGAGTGATATTTCTAAATGAAATTCGAAACAAGAGTATAAAACAAACTTAAAAAATATTAATAATAAAGTCTACTGCATGCACTATGTAATTATGGCATTTATGAAAAATATTGAACCAACTAATCCGTTATCTTTAAAGTTTGAATTGTATTAATCTTTTAAGCTAACATTTTATAATTGAATAATGTATAGAGGCTATATATGTGTCAATAAATTGGCAGCATTTTCCTTTTATTCATTCAATATTTCTGTGACTATAATTTACAGTAAGAGGATCCAAAAGTCAATTAAATAGCCTATCAATTCTACAAAATAGTAGACGAAAATATAATTAATTTACTTGTAGCAATTAATAAAAGCAAAAATACGAAAAACCAAGAGTTAGTTATTTTCAGTATCTGTCATTTTCCAAAGTTTCATATTATTATAACAACTTGAAACTTTGGAAAATAATAGAAAATTACATAACGGAGAGCATCTAACTCTTGGTTTTTCGTAATTTTGCTTTTATTAATTTTCATAAGTAAATTAATTGTTTTTTTGTCTGCTATTTTGTGGCATGAAATTTGAATTTTGAATTGACTTTTGGACCCCCTTAAATAAGTATCTGCATACTTATGATTTTTACAATTAAATTTTGTTATTAAGTATAATCTAGAATGTTTCAATCGTGAGTAGTGTTATCATTTTAATCTCTTATAATGATCCACAATGAACTCTTAACAGTCTAGGATCAAGCTATTCATCGCATATTACGACATACCAATTGAAATGCAAGTCAATTTGTATACCCACACGATGATATACAACCGGAAGCGAAGCAGTTTGTGCTTAAAAGAGTGTGTGAATCACAAAATGCTTTTGTATTTCCGATTTTTTCATGGATGAGATGCAACAAAAAGAATAAACTGCATATATTAACACATACAAAGTCTTTGTGATTTTTTGAAAAGTGTAATGCAATCGTAATTGAAGTTGCGTGGTTCAACTTGTATGTTGTAACTCTATAGGTATTTTTGCATTTCACATAAAAGTATAATATAAAAAGAATAATTCAACCATTTACGAAATAGTTTTTTTTTACACTGTTTCTCATTCTCCAGAAGTTTTGTTTCTCTTGTAAATGCATAATTAGCACGTATTTTTAATCTATCTTTTGCTAATTATTTGCATGTGTCAATAATGATGAATCTTATGAAGAATCAATGTACAAACACGAGAAAGACAGACGATGACGGGGTAACGAATAGTCGAAAAGAATGGACTTTCACAGGCGAAAAGAAACGCAGTTTTACATAGTAGCCACGTGTAATTCGTGTGTAGACAATGGAAGGATATGCATTTGCCGTTTATCTCGATCTGTATTTCAATTAAAAGCCGATGCCGATTACTTCTGATCGGCGCGCGCTCGTTTGACGTCTGTCTGATCGCGGCTCTCGCCGGGAGGGAGATCGAAACAATCGGCCGGCTTCTTTATTTCGTTGATGTCAATCAATTTTCACGGCCGTGGCTTCCGGTGAAAATGAATGGCGGCGTCTAGTCAGTTGCGCGATAGGATGCTGCAACCTTCACACTTGTTGAATTTAATTGTTTGGGCTTCTATAATAAACGAGCCCTCGCGTGTGCTCTTTCTTTCTTATCTCTTTCTCTCATCCTCTTTCTCTCTCTCTCTCTCTCTCTGGTATATACGCTTTTTCCGCCCTCGCGACATACGTCTGGCTATTTCGTAGCGACAAAAATCTCAATTGCGCTCAACAAAAGGTATCGCTGTGTGCCATTATATATGGGTATATGCACCGCTTGCTATTTCGTTCAAAAGTTTTTTTTTGTTCGCCGTTGCGTAATAAACGATCGGGAGATTATAGAATATATACTGCGTACTTTTTTCTGCGGTGAGTGACGCAACGATCAAAATGTTATATTGGGGATACTATACGGACGGAAAAAAAGCATTGTTGATATGGAAAAATGTGCGCAGGCGCGTCGATATAATGAAATATTCATGTGGGATATCATATAATTTTTCCCGATTGGTCAATGTTTCCGCTGCTATTTTGGCTTTGTGTACATGATCCTTTATATACTTAGCAGCAAATGCGACTAGTTTTCATCATTGCAAATATTAATACTATCAAGAAATATCTTTTGATCTCAGCAAAAGATATCCGAATACGAAACAACCTGGAAGGAATTGATTCCGTGAGATCTCCGTGTAAACTAGTTCGTTCGCATGATGAGTTAATTAATTACCCTGCACGTACGTGTGCGAGTGCCAGAGAGGAAAATCTGTGAAAAATACTCGAAGCGCGTTCTCACTTGTCATTGTTGCGCGGCAAGCCGTGAGAAGTTACTATAGCTATGAAAATAATGCGGCTCACGAGTAGTCTCGAGCATAAAGAAGAGAGCAGCCGTGGGTTTCGTAAAGCATTTCGCTCATCGGTCCATCTTTCGTGTAATCATTCGTTGCATAAGGCGATCGCTAAATTTCTTACGATGGGAAAGAAGTAGGGTAATGATTGGTTTTGCATTATGTTCCAGCGCATCTTCGACTTTATGGGTAGAAAGTGTCGTATAAGTGTTCTGCTATACAGTCATTTTATGGCCGAAAACTGGATCAACTACGGATCTTTTAATTTTTAACGAGGGAAACGCAATATTGTAATGTTACATTTTTATTATTATACCTACCGCCATCGTTCGGTATAGGAGCAGTAGTCCTATAATGAGAATAACGCTGGCCAGATAAAACCTCGAAATCATCTGAAAATTCACACGTATACTTTTCATGATTATTGTGTATAAGAAATATCGGGCGATATATTTTAATTTTTTATGGGAAGTTATAGTGATTTTGACAAAATATCGGTCCGATTTAATTACTCGAACAAAGCGATTTCATAAATTAAAATATCTATAGAAGTAATGAATATTTTTTGAATTTTTAATTTCCAATTATATTAGATGAATTATTAACAAGGCTTCTTACTACTCATTCGACAGAGGAAGTACAATTGGAAGCAAAATGTTTTATTTTTTTACAAATTTGAAATTCATTCTATATAGTTTCCCGCTTTTCATGCTCGCGCCTTATAAAAAATTTGCAAGTAAAAAAGTACAACCAACTCACACACCTTGATTTTGCTCCGCAGATTCCAAAACACCTTAATCAACCAGTATCCTTGCTGATCGCATTCATTTAGTCCGAAAACTTCCGAAGCACAAACAAAACTTTTCTCAACTCGAGCGAATAACCGACTATCTCTACCCGTATAAACTCGCAGCTTAGGACGTGCACCGAACGAAAGTAAATCCGGCAATAACCGAAGCGAATCTCGCACGCACTTTCAGTCTCTAACGAACGCGGGTGAAAAGTGCTTTGAGGATGCGCAGCGCGGTGGTGGTGAATATATACACGGCGTTAGAGATGGACGGCTCCAGGGGAGTTGCTCTCCGATGAGAGCCCCCCTTTCCTGGGGCTCCCACGCATCCAGCAACTCCCTACCCCAGCATAGAGCAGCGCACATCGGCTCGTCTAGTGCGCAAGCGCATCCTCGCGTTGCTGCTACATGTGAAGGTGCGAGAAAACGGGCCGCAATCGAGAAGGAAAGGAGAAGAAGATGAACCAACCGCGCTACGTTGTTCCCAAAGACAATAATGGGAGGGGGGTCAATTATGCAACGACCCCCTCGCGAGAGAGGTACATCCTTCGGAACACCGCATCGCCCCGCTGACTTTATCTGCACTTCGAATTAATGATGTATTATGATTTTGACGCCAATCTGGAAAAAGGGCCCTATGCTAATTCAGCGGCCATACTTTATCCCTATACGAGCTGTATCTCTCTTTCTTGCGCGTTTTCGTAATTACCATAATAATGAGGAGCATCGCACATTCACACCTCTGACGCAATCTCGAGCGCACAATGCAGATCAGGCGTCTGGATTACGCAGAGGCGTTTCATCTGGATCTCGACCGCAGGTGTTGGAACATCTTCTTTTGCTATGTAACGGACGTTTCCATAGGTGTTACGTTTATTTATCGAGCAGTTTTGTCGATTTCTTTTCTCTCCCCCGAGTGGCTTGGACGAACTTACGTAAACAGCTTATAAGGTGTAAGGGGATCGAGTGCGGTCAGCCGTGGAAGAGGATCGGATTTTGTTTACCCGATGCACGAAGAAAGTTACATGATTCGGGAAAATATAGCTCAACGTGTGGTTTATTTGTCCTGATCAATTAAATGATGATACTTGGCCTCGTCCTCATATTGTTTACCGATTGCGAAAGGTCTGATTGTATATTGTAGGATCTTATTATAGTATACGGTTTGACATGGATAATTGAAGGACCGATCAACTTCGTTGGTTCTGATGTGCATCGGTTGTATAATACTTATGAAGGATATAGGTAAACCAGATTTAAAATAGATGTTCAGAATAACTTTCCTTTTTATTTTGTGTGCAGAAAAGTCGTCTTGAAGAAATTGGTGCCACGCTGATGTCATCGAGATAGGCGATCTCAAATATAATTAGCACCGTGTAAAAAACCACTGCAACATTCAGAAATGTGCATCTAATTACTATCCGCATATACTCTTCGAGCCCCCACATGATGAATTTGAAAAAAAAATGCTTTTGAGACTCGTAAACTTCTCACGTATCACCCATCTAACAGAAACTAAATTAATTTTTTCCAAGTGTCCATTAAAGTAGCGTTTCCTTTTTTCTTTCTGTGTAACTGCGCATACAAAGAAATTTATTTGTTACGGCGAATTTCCTAGTTGCGCGTTTCGACACAGTCGTGTGCGCTTATCGGCAGCGCGGGAGCTTGATTTACCTACGGCATCTCTTTGTTTTTCTCGCGCCGCAGCCCACGGGATTGACTGCAGCGAATCAGAAGCTCAACAGGCAGATAATATATGCGTACTCCTCGATCATATATATACCGTCTTCGCTCGTTCCGAAGGAAAACGGAGTAGAGATGCTATTACGCGAGTACACAATATGTTTTCTGGCCACTCGATCAGATACTTTTTTTTCTCTGCTGCTTCAAAAAAACCGGAAATCATTGTCAGCGGGTTCTTCCGAAATAATTTCTGCTCTTTATCTGGCACTAGCCATCCAAGGTGAGAATCGTTCTAGCATGTATGAGTCAGCCTATCAAGAGTTCAATGAGCAACTATGCGAATATATGAAAAAGTATTTGACGATAAGAAAGTAAATATATTGTGCGTTTCCGCATGGAGGATATAACTAAGCTTAATAAGAATTTTTAATTATAAAAAACATATGGGACGAACAAAATTGGTTTTAAAGTATCAAAACTTATACTTTTTTTATGTTGTATCTGCACAGGTAGCTCCAATGTGGATGGCTACAACCCCTCGATTTTTCGTGTTTTGCGTAACAAGTGCAAAATAATTGCCCGTTGTCTGCGGCCACAGCTGACGTTCAAATAACATACTATCAACGAGGTGATGCTATCTCTAATGATAATAACTTACTTGGCGGACCTTGTCTTAGATGGTCGGAAGTAATCAAAAATACGATGAAAATAATTTGTCCATTGTTTACATAACGATTTACAACGCTTGCAGCGAAATCTTGACTTATACGTTAAATAAAACATATTTAAAGTGTAAACATAATTCGCACACCGCGTATAAGATTAACAAACGTATCTTATTTATTCTACTCTTTTTTTACAATCTATAAATTACTTAAGTGATTTTTAAATTACTTTTTAAGTACTATATAATAATTAAGATAAGTGACATAATGAAATTTAAATCTTTTCATTCTCGTATAATGAATTCATCGTGAAATTTTGAAGACAAATAAAAACTGAAAAGAAAAAACGGGTGAGCACCATCGCAATACTGCAATCCTTTCGTAGTTTTCCTAGTTCTGTCGTATAAATAACGGGGAAAGTGAAATATCTTGGGAAACGTTTGAGATTCAAAGCATCTGTCGACGACAAAATTAAGACCGTACCTATAATTATACTCATTATATTAAGATGAGATTACAAAAAAGACTGTTTTATTGTCTAATATCTCATAGCCACGTGCAGTTCGTTTCTTGCGTCTGATTTGAATTCTTGTGTTACGAAAGTGCGTTGAACAAAAATAATAACACGTTTTAAACGAAAGTATAATATTTATTATTATTCAAAATTAATTATGCATGCGTTCTGTATTTAATTAGGGCACTTTATTTTCACTTACACTATTAGATTTGGGTAATGATTAGCGAGAGATTGCAAATAGAACGATGCTCATAACAACGTTTCACTATACTTTTCTTTTAATATTCACTCTAAAAGTTTCTTCGATGCAACGTAAGCATATAGAGCTTCGCAGTGTCTTAGATTATTATAATTTTTTACGCGCGTAAAGCCGGTAAGTGTGAAGAGGTACATGAGAAATGAGGCGAAACTGCAGTACAGGCTCTCACGATACATTTTAATTAAATATATACTATTCTTGTATATATGGTACATTTAAAAAAATGTTCCATATTTGCGTATTTCCGGAGCATTTTTTGTGCGCTTTCGTAACGTAACTGTATCTCGATTTCCGAGCATCTTCTTCCTGATTTGTTGACTTTCCGACTGTAAAGATGCGTAGGAAAGTTTTCTCACGTGATTACGCGTATATGCATTGCTCTTATGAGGCAGTCATTATAAGTTTATTTGGATTTGGGTATCAAAACAATAAGGAGGAAATCAGGTTTCGTAATGAGTTATCAGTTATCATATTTATGGGCTATTCGTGTATTAGATGTTAATTAAGATAATAGAATTAATGTATTGTACACATTTATTGCTATCAGAATAGGGCAGTATGGGATCAAATTCGAGAGCAGTAAAATTACTACAAAGAAGTTGCAAGTTTACTCTAAAACAAGCTTTATCAATGAGTAGTATCAATAATATTAAAATTAAATCTTTATTTAATAGTTCTGCTACCGTTTATTTAATTTTCTATAAACGCGTAGATTATCTTGTTTTTTTCTTGTGCTTATTTATATATTTAGTATAGAGTAATATTTTACGTTATTTAATGAGCGCTAATAACCCCTTGTGCGACCCTTTGACTTACTTTAATATTTCTACATAAAGTATAGGAAATTCTCTCAAGAACTTACATTTAGCTTCACTTACATAGATCTTTATTTATCACTGAAATCACTTCCCCGTACAAATATGTTTATACGGAATTCCATAATATCATCGTCGAAAGGAATGTATCAACATAATCGCTTATGAGCAGTTTACTACGTTTACATTCATTACAGTCTTTAGTGCAGATACATGAGTATCCCAACTTATATACTGAAAGTTGGATCATTAACTATTAACTATTCTCATAAAGTACGCATATATCCGCTAAGCCTTGCAGATTTTGAAATTAATACTTGCACTCAAGTGCATACGTGTAACAAGATCGAAAATTTTTTTTATATTTTGCTCTTGAGTATATAGAATATATTTTAACGAATTCTGGTATATTAAATGCGATACAAAATATATGAACTTTTACATCTAAAATATTTTGTGCATTCTATATATAGATGAAATTCTAGAAAGTGGTTTTATATACACCAAAAAGATGCCCTAAAGTATAGTGATCGTCTGGTGAAAGTTACTAGGACGGCAGACGCAGCTAAATATATCGCTGCTATAAATAAGAGAATAGAGGACAATAAATTTTTCTACATTCGCAACGGAGTTCAATTTCATAATGAAGTCATCACTAATACTGAAATATAAAGCAAGCGAACGTTTGCTGCTCCAATACCATCTGCCGCAGTAACGCACATGTCCTTGATTCGCCACTATATTGGCTTGTGGTTCGATTGAACTCGATACGGATCATCTTCCCACAATAAGCAATTATCCTCACATTCGGTAAAGCAACGAACACAGCCTCGTTAAAAAAACGAAAAACACCCAGAAATTACCATTAACGACCTCATTTCCTACACCTTCCGTTTCCCCTCTCCCTATCGCAGGCAGTCTCTTATAATTTGCAACGTCGCACTTGCAGTCGACTCGTCCGCATATATATATATATATATATAGCCAGTAATTATAACGGCCGGAAGCGTCCGCGGAGTGGACTAGAACCCCAGCCAGGCCGAAATCAGTTGGCACTTTGTATTCGTCTCCCCCCACGTACCGGTCGAGTCCGTTACGCGTTCTTTTCTGCGCGTTGCCACGGGACCACAATAGACACATCAAAGGTGGAGGAGGATACCTATACGTTATATACCTGTTGCGACGAGCAAAAAAGACGGAAGTCGCGTGTCCCCCGCAACGAGACCTCGACATTGTGATGGCCAGCGGCGGTTTGCGTGCGAACGCCTATGTTATTTCGGTGCGATTCACTTGCGATGGAGCAGGATTCCTGCTGATTATATGCGATGTTTATGTGTGTGGATACGAGTTGGAAGTTGGTGTGACTGGTGTACATACGCGTTTCACAACATCGACGTTCACTCGAGTCTGCATCGACTCACACCTTGTCGCGTCGACTGCGTGTATGTATGTACATACATATATACTGATGAGATTCTTGCCTATATTGTTTAAGGTTGACTTACACTAGCGAAAAATCACTTCTTTCTATTTTGAATTTTATCACGGAGAAGCAAAGGATTGACAAAAAATTGCGCACCCAGAAGTGTATATACCTTTGAATTTGATTTCATAAATCTTTTGCAGAATTGCTCATGTATATACGACATTGAATATGCTGATTAAGAGAGTCGCTGAAATCGAAGTGTACCATCGAGAAAGCAGGCTAGAAAATCATACTGACCCCAAGACTCCTATATATACACTTTCATTTAGAACGCACAACACACGTACATGCGCTACCAGTATATTATTTGATCAAGTTATGATAATGGACACGAAGAACGCGATACCTCGTGATTTTTGCAATTCGTCAGCGTTTTAAATTTAATACCACTACTATATACCGATCGCGTACTGTACATCATGATAGGCTAAATTTTGAAAGATTGCGTCGAGCTACTCCTGAAGTATATCATCAAGATAGTCGTCTATAACGTTGGAACAATGCACAGCCCATTTCGTAAGCTTTGAGTATGCTCCGTGATTTCAAGTTTTTTTTTCTTACCTATACGTTGCTTATGAATATGTGATATTAAGTGCCGATTTTCCTGAATACCTTTTTCGAAAAATATCATCGAAGCTTTCATTTTAAATGTTATCTTCACGCGAAGGCGACTCCAATTATCACCTACCTTGCACTCAAGCATCTTCAACTGAAAATTCAATTCCAATCTGCATAATTTCCCGCAGCGAGTGCGCACGTGAAATAACAAAAACCGCGCTGTATAATTACGGCATAATATATCGCAACGCTAGCAGTAGCCGCGGCACTTGTACATATATATATATATATATATATATATATATATGATACGAGCACTCGCGCCTATAAAAATCGAACATAATTCCGCGGCCGAGAAATCAGCTCTATAGGCAATTGCTGTGGCAACAACAACAACAACGACTAGTGCCCATCGGACCTTAAACCGGCTCTCTCACTTTATATATATATATATATATATATATATATATATACACTAGCAAGCGGGCACTTGCGCACACAGACACGTGTACGGGCACAGACACATGCACGGCCTCCCGCGGCTTTTATCAGTAGAACGTGGCGCGGTCCGAGAGAGCGCGCGCGTCCCACATTTCCTTTCAGTGCGCGCTCGGGACGCATTCCAACAAGTGTGTGTCTCTGAGCGAGCAGCGCGGCTATATGCGAGTTATCGCGCGCCCTTATTCGCTGTTTTTTTATCGGGGGGCGCGAAATCGCTCCCTGACAATAAGAGGAATCGCACTTCGTTCGACGCGGCTGCGCAGTGTTGGTTTTCGTTTTTCGGACGATCGGTGATTCGCTGCTGAACTGATTTTTACATATATACTGCCGACGAGAGTGGATGACTGCTTGAGGTTTGACCTTATTTTCTTGCTTTGTTTTTTCGTTTCTCAGCGGAGTGTCGCGATTGATTAATTTATTTTGTATATGGTGGGCTTGATTTTCGGTATGAACGTGTTCTTTTTCTTCTGCTCGGATCTGTGTTGTTATTGACAACGTCAACGCAAATCGACAAGGCGTTTTGATTATTTGGGTTACAATAATATCGCAAGACGTGACGAACCGGTGGTTTAATGTGAATTTCGAAATTGAGATATGCTTCGCCGCGGTAATTAATGTGAAAATTTGCATTTCGCCACTCGTTTCAATTAATTTTACGTAGCTGAATAAATTGCTGTTCGTATCAATTTTTTTATTATATATACGTATACGTAAAATAATGATCTAGCTACACCTCTAGCGAGTACAGTTAAGTCCAGCAACAGCAGATAAAATCTGACTTCCCATCATAAATAACAACATTTACATCCTCGAATCCGAAACGCCTCACTGATAACTCACGTATATAGCCGAGCATCCTCGACTCGCTAACTGGGAATCCGATCTAGAATCTCCCGAGCAAAATGAGAAATATAAAGCGTTTTAAAGCCGATGTTGAATTATTTCAATAACACGCTGCACAGCTCAATAAAATTCTCATTCTCCTGTATATACATATATATATATGACCGAGATCCACAGGCATTTCCGCGTGCATTCCACCGTTCCAATTAGTCGGATTAGAAGAATAAAGAAACGCCGAGCCTAAAAATCCCAAGCATCGCGGAATATCCCGCTTTAAAATTCCTTGCGCGCGCGCGCGTACTCGCAAACCTGAGCGGCAATTTTTATCATCGACAGCGGGCAAATGCAAAGCACAGCCATCACCGCGGCTTCGTTGCGGTTCTGAATCGTCAGATTTCTGCCGACGGCTGCGCGCGCGCCGGAGAATCAAATGCCCGCGCGTCGGAGAGTCATTGCACCTGCCGCGCGCGAGCTAATCTACTCTCTCTCTCTCTCTCTCTCTCTCCATTCTCGCTATATACTATATACCGCAGAAGAAAAGAAGCCAGAAGACCGGCAGCTTTTTGCTCTATGTATTCATGTATATATACCTGCCGGCGTTGCCGCTGCTGTTTGCGGAAGAACGGAATCCACGCGCGGCAGGTGTTGAAGCCGCAGGTATATTATACATATATATATATATATATATATATATATATATATATATATATATATATATATATAACGACTGCTCGGCGAATATCACTTGTAACTCGATTACGTTTCCTCGCTGCGAGCCAGGAAGATAAGGCGCGCGCGTGGCGCCAACTTGAAGAGGAATTATTACGACGACGTGTGTCGAGCCACACGCTTCATGCTGCGTCTTTTTTTTGCTCTTTAGTCGCTTTGCGCGGATTTGCGAGAAAGTTCGTCTGCCGACAGTGTGTCGAGGTGTTTTTTATACACGACGGTTGTGGCTGGTTGCGCGATCGGTACGCATTGGAAATTTTGTCATGTATATATGTGTGCGTGTGTATGTGCGCGAGTTGTTTATTGCTTGTCGCAACGTAGAGTCTCAACGTTAAAAGCGATGTCAATTTTGAAATGTGCGCGTGACGCTCTTTTCTCGGGAATCGCTTTTCTCGTATCGATGTTTTTGTTCTTCACGAATGCAACGATCGGCCGATGATAAACAACGGTTATTGTTGATATCTTTTCGAGATCGAAGGCACCTGTGCAATGATTCATTAAATTTGTTATTACGCGCTAACGAGTACCAGATTTAATCGAAGAGTGACGTAATAGTTACATTTAATCAATTAATAACCGTAGGTATATACGTTTCGTAAATCACAGTATAAAAAAATGACGACTATCTCGTAAAAGTAGATATAACGCGTGCTAAATATAAAAAACTTGAGTCATTATTTATGTAGCAGCGTTTGTATATTTATCTATCAGCAAGTAGCCGTAAGATTTGAATTATTAAGATAAGCGCGGTGAAATACGGATCACGTATTTCTACCTTGTGCTCTTATCAATTTCTTATCTTACGCTCTATCCGAATTATTCACCACCGTCTTGAATTTTTTTCTTCACCGACAAAATTTCGCATAGTTTGCGTATAGTTTCGCGCGCCTACCTTATTAACTAGTTTCTTTATCTAAAATAAATTTTGCTGTTAATTATCATTTCAAATAACATTTATTTGGACTAAAAAATTCAGTTTTCTCGTGAAAACCACGCAAAAGCAAAGAATACAAAAATTAGTATATTCAATGGCAGAACTCTTCCTGCGCAACAGGTACACTATGTATAATATATATACAGGACACTTATCAATAACAGAGGGGAACTTTCATCGCATCGCGAAACGCCGATCTGAATAAGCCCGGAAGCGCGGAGAAAGTACTTTTTAAAAAAAGGGACCGTTCGTCGATGTTAAAAACTTTTGTCGGTTTCTCGACGTGAGCCCTATGCATACGCGTTACATGCTCGCGCAGGGCTGCTCCGTAAACGGCGGATGCTCACGCATCGTTAAAGCCCGTTCGTGTCACGAGCACAACGGTTTCCGTTGTCGGATCCGGAGAGACAGAGAGAGGAGAATTCACTGCCTGTAATTGCTCCTTCGTTGCGCCCCGCGTATGTATATAGCACCGCAGTGCGCACGAAATGAAACGCTGTGGAATCATATGCTCTCTTGGCGCTAGCCTGCGCACCGCCGAGTATAAATTAAATGTCGGACAATGGTAAAAGCAACGTCGCACGCTCGCTGAGCACTGGCTACTTTTTTTCTCCTCCTCCCTTTTTGTTTATTTGATTTTCCTTGGGCGATTTATTTCCCTTTCTATCGCGAGGGACATTATTGTTTAATCGGCTGCTACTCTGCGACTATATATAATATACTGATTGTCATAGCGATGTGCTAGCCTGTTTTAACTTTCGTCGATAAGCATGGATAATAGTGGTTTTATGACGTATTTTATTGCGTTGCATTTATAGGTGCAGATTGCATTTTTTGCTGTGTAATTAATAATTAGATATACCTTGGGATGTAGTTTAATTAATACGCGCATACATTTTTATTTTATAATAGAGCTAGATTACAATCGTAGCTATCTATGGAAGCAGTGGCTCGTGGCTGCGACATTGTTATACTGCAGTTTTATGCATTTTCGAGAATCTGTAATGTAAATTTTATCCAATTATTACTGTATAATATTCATAATTTATATATTTGACAATAAATAAAAACCCGTTACAGTAATCTATTAATCGTCCAGTGCAGTTTGCGATAGGAGTAAAATTAAGAAAATTTTCTCGACCAGAAGGTGTAACGGAAATCTCGTAAGACCGCAATAACAAGCGGCGAGTGTTCATAGCTCTGATTTTGCTCTTTCGTGCGCCGTTATACCGCTATATTTAAAATCTCTTTATCAAGATTTGACAACGATAACAAACACGCTGTTCTAAAATAACGTTTCTTCCCTCTATTCCACCATAGATGTGACTCTCTGCCAAAACTTTGCAAACATTTGCATAATATTTTCAATCATGGTAGTCAGCCAATTAAGACGTAATTTCAAAGTAAACATTAATTACGTCTGACCACCCGGTGTATAGCCACGTTTTCTATCCCATCGCTTACCGCAAACGAGTCTGTAGCTCCGACAGGTGGACTATACTGCTGACAACAGCTTATATGTAATACCTATATAGGGTGGAATATTTAATTAGCGTCGGGTGAGACTTTTTTTCACGTACGCGTATGTCAATTGCCGTGTATATATACTTAGATATGTATATATTATTACTTAGATTACTTAAGCACGTACCGTATTTTGTTGTAATTAATTGACAAATCCTAATAGACGTTACCTTATTCATAGTAGATCCATTTGCTGACTGAAATACGAAACTGTTACGACGGTAATCGATTAACGCATAAAATACCGCGTGTTTTTTGTGTTATTTATTTTGCAAAATTTATTGCGGAAATGAAAGTTGCTGCAATCGTTATACTTTTCTTAATTATTCTACCGCGCGTATCTTGTAAATTCTAAACAAAAGTCGATACATATTTTATTTTCAGTCTCTATACATTGATATGTAAATAATGCTCATACTCGCGGGACGTTTTCATTCGCGCATTATATACTTATGTCGAAATCAGAAATCCCACGCAATAGCCGCACTTCCGATAAGGATTCAATAAATATGACGAAAAGAGAATAATAGTCGCGCAATTCTCGTGCGTAAAAAAGAAGCAATCCCTGAAACTCGTGTGAAAGTGTTGTTGCGTTGCGAGATAGAAAAAAAGCCTGAAACCAGGCACCTGTAACGCCCGAGCTGTGTACATTAATGAGAATCCCTCCCTACCTGTAGCTATCGGTCACCTGACTCACTTCCTGCTGGTTCAAGAGCCCCTTGAATATTTAAATACTTCATCTGCCGCCTCTATATAACTGAACTAGTATGCAGCATAAACGTATTCTTGTCGCGTTTAACGTAAATCTGACTACAATATTTTAATGATACTGTCTTATATTGTAGCGAGTATTACATGTGATCAAATTAATATCAAGTAGAAAATATCTCAATGTATTTTTTTTCAAGATTTTGTACTTAATTTACAAAAATTAAAAATTAATTTGCGTAAATATAAATTGTACATTTCCGTAGATTTCTGTACATATAATTATTTAAAAGTTTAAGAACTCAATAATATCTACGGAAATATACATATTATTGAAAAAAATAGTAATTTCTTACAAAATAAATATGTCAAAAATATTAAAAAAAACAAATTAATTTATTAGTTTTCATTTGGCTGTAAAAGTTTTGAGAAATAAGTAAAACAAGTTCTTTGTTTGTTAGACTATATTAGTTCTATTTTCTCTAAGTATATGGAGCAATTTAAAGTATAAGAAACAAAGTTTAAGAACTCAATAATATCTACGGAAATATACATATTATTGAAAAAAATAGTAATTTCTTACAAAATAAATATGTCAAAAATATTAAAAAAAACAAATTAATTTATTAGTTTTCGTTTGGCTGTAAAAGTTTTGAGAAATAAGTAAAACAAGTTCTTTGTTTGTTAGACTATATTAGTTCTATTTTCTCTAAGTATATGGAGCAATTTTATCCCTATAATCGTCCCCATACTGGTATATAATGTTTATAATATACAGATATTATCATATTGTATTATTACGATTTTGTTAAAAGGATTTAACTCTTTAGTTTAAAAAAATGAGATTATATGCACAAAACAAAAGTGACCGTTATCGTTGATTAAAAAATGCTTGTTCGAGGTATAGACATTTTAACGACAAGTTTCATTGTTACCCAAAGAATAAAGGTTCCTAACAAATAAAGTTATCAGCGTTTTAGACATTAGATGAATTCTTTTATCCATATATAGGTGTTTTTAAAAAATTAAACAGTCTCTTATACAATTTTTTTACATTCGTTGTGTTATAAAGTGTACAAACTTCATGCATTCAAATATAAATGAATCGTCGAAAAGATGAGCGCATTTTTTTATCGTTAATTCTATTTTATATAACGTAAAATTCTTAGCTATATAAAGTGATTTCTTATTTCAACAAGTTTAAATGCCTATAACCGGTATTAAAAGACAAACTTTTCTTATTTTAAAAACAGACTGAATACAAGTATAATGGCATTTAAATTTAAAAATGCCGTCTGCAGCGTTCTGGTCGTTGCCACCTTATTTTACTGTTTTCGGCCCTTTGAGGGTGCACACTTCGGCTAATACACAAGAACGAAAACGGATCAGTCAGGTGCAAGGTGCAGCACGTGCTGCTGCCCGACAGCTGTTTTCCGGTTTGAGGCGAGACGTTAAGAAACTTTTTTTTTCTCTTTATCCTTTTCTAATTTCGCGGTTCGATGCTCTCAATGGTAGTAGTAACGACCTTAGCCTAAACAACGCAGTCTTGAAAAAATCTCGAAATTTGCAAAACTCCATTCCTTATGGTATTGTTATTTACTTATACATTTCCGCCGGGAGCGTGTCGGTGAATGCTAATAAGTGTATAATTAACTCGTACGATTTAAATCGAAATCAAAATTGTTTCCGTCGAATATTGTCTGTGGTTTTGAACAACGTTCACAGCAAAAGCGTTCAATTTACAAAGTTCGATTTACAAAGTATAATGAAATTGCTTCGCATGCGCTTGGCGCAGTAAAATCCAACGACAAGTGGTTTTTTTCTTGACAGCTGGATAAGAATCTGGTTGAATTACCCGTGAATGCCACTCTATATGCACCCCCATATACATGCAAAGCTATTATAGTAAATCTAATTGAATTTCAATTAGGTAAAATTATTTCGATTAAATCTTTTCCTCCATAATACGTTCATTTGCTGCTAAATAGTCAGTATTTTTTGTTTGACTTTTAGATTTCTATAGGAAACTTCGACTTGGAAAAAATTACCCATTTAATCGATCTGGGTTCGATGGAACAATAAAATTAGAATTTTTTTGTAAACTGTATTAAATTATGTTGAAGATATGTTTATTCATACTGTAATAAACGTAACTTAAAATAAAAAGTTTCCGCATAACGAAACGAGGAAAATTCTCACGCGTATTTATGCCGTTTCCTGGTGCCATAATTTGATTGCTTTTCAATTAAAATTATTTCTCGTGATTATACATATAAATTTATATTGCAATATATTATATCTTTGTCTTGCAAGAATTCAATCTCGTACATGTGAACGGGTTTACTGCTCTTCATTCATTATAAAGATACATTATATATGTAACAGGATTGTGGATTTTTAAATTAAATACATTCATCTTCTTCTCGAGCGCTCACCCTCTTCGCTGTTCACGTATAAAAGCGTTACAACGTAGAAAAAAATCAATATATTTTTCCGTTGCATATATACGGAATTACCACTGAATTGCGTCGTTGTAGATGTTATTGTTGTGAAAACAGAACACTGTTCGACACACTCCTTCGAAGAAGTGCGTACGCGCGCGTAACATTAAAAAGCCAAGAATTACAAAAGTTCACCCTTCGCAGCGAAACGCGCAACCATAAGTATACACGAGTCGTCAACCCTTCATTAAAGACACATGGCACCCCTCAAAGACAAAGCATCGCGCTTGCCGTTCGCCATAAGGAATCAATCGTATCCTTACCCCCCGTAATAACCCCGAGAAATAACATCAATTACCCGCGCTCCCTTCAAGAAATCAACCACCCCACACACTTCCACCGTCCAAATTGCAGAACACGCTTGATAATACGAATGAAAAAAAACAATGGCACTCGAATTTCAGGTCCCATGGAGGAGGCGCGGACTCCCGGTGGCGCATCACCTGCGGCGACGGTTGCCGGCGTCTTGGAGAACGCGCTGGACACCCCCGTGGAGGCGCCGGCCGAGGGCGTGGCGAGGAGGGAGAATTCACCGGAAACAGGAAGCGGCGGCGGCGGCGGCGGCGGCAGCAGCGCCGCCGTAGCCGGCAGCGAGCCGCTGCTAGATCGGCAGTCGAGGAGCCATGAGCCAGTCGGCCGCGACGCGCCGAACATACCGAACGTCGTCGAGTATCACTTGAAGGTGAAGCCGCAACAGGTACACAGGGACCAGCAGCAGCAGCAGCTAGCAGACACCAACACCGCAGCTGTGAGTATACGTATATCGTTAGATCTGTATCCTGGCCTCGCGCGCCCGCTCCTTTTTCCTTTTGCCCGAAGAACGGACGTGGTTTGCCTTTTCCTTCTCGCGTGTTGAGAGCTGATATTTTCTTTGGTCTTATGTTGCTTTTATTTTCGAGCAAGGAGGGATGACTTTTTACTGTTTTTATTCTGCGAGAGATGTGGTACCACATCTCTCGTGTAAAAACATTATGTAACTTTTCTCAATGTTCTTTGGAGATTTAAGTGAACAACATCTCTGTTCTGCTCGCACTGATTCTCGTTCTTATACCTTATGTATTATCATGTTTAACACTCGTGACGTAATCGCGTTAATATATTCTAACTGCCCGCTCAGTTATATTTTTAAGATATAGAATAAGTAAACAAATAAATGTCTGTTGTCATTTTAAATTTTATTTTCATTTTCTCTTTTTTAAATATCGATATAATTCTTCTTGCGCAGTTATACGAGATAAGGTCATCTTTTTTGCATACATTACGATGTATTTTATCATATGTTAAAACGCGAATAGCACTGTCAATATAATAACTTCAGTAGTTCATTTGCAAAGAACAATAGTTTCCACTCACAAACTGATAGCAAAGAAGTAAAAACTTGCTTTGTTTGTACTTCTCATAGATTTTACATAATAAAGCCGAAGGTTGTTCAAAAAGGTCTAAGGAATTTGTGACAAGTTATAAGTTATAATATTGCTTATTTTTTTTTTGACTAATAAGCAGCACACGAATTCGCAAGATGAATTTAAACTAAACGATATATCCTATAGTTTTTTTATATTATTTCATTCGCTTCTATTTGGCAATTAAAGGCTCGTAGCAATGAACAGCTTTTATATTTGTATAAAATTTTAATTATCATATCTGTACTTCGATGTTATGAGCCTTTGCTAGGTTTATGACATCCTTCGTCTTCGGTTCGTTTCTTTCTCATATTTGAAATCTTACGTTCGTGGTATCTTTCCTGCGGATTTTATGACTTACCTACTACAGTGACACTTGCCGTCAAGATTTTCTCAGCTATGGTTGCGCGGTTCTTACGTTCGATTTAACGGCGCAGGATTTACAACTTGTACTTCGCTAAAATATACAGATTGATTTTTTTAATGTCGTTTCGAACTTAGTGCTATTATGACTTTCATGAGAACAATAATATTGTACAAACATTGATATATTTATAAAATTGGTTTTACAATAATAATACAGATGAAATGCAATATTTGGTTAAAATTAATCAAAGAATGTACAGTAATTAAATAACGTTTGATATTTAATGTGGGAAGTTTGAAAATGGTATTTTGATTTTGTATTAAAAAAAGGCATATCGCACAACGACAATTTCAGAGT
The DNA here is from genome assembly GCA_020010945.3 of Muscidifurax raptorellus. Classification (NCBI taxonomy): domain Eukaryota; kingdom Metazoa; phylum Arthropoda; class Insecta; order Hymenoptera; family Pteromalidae; genus Muscidifurax; species Muscidifurax raptorellus. The sequence goes on from CM052078.1 coordinate 27,083,631, forward strand.
GACAAATAATTACAAATGTTTGTTTCTTTTATCACACTGTCTACAATCTCACGATTTAGTGTATTGAGACATTTTCTCAGCGCACTGCTATCGTCTACATTTTCTCACGTTCAAAAAGATAATCGGCCAAATGACAGAACAAATCACTAAAAGTAATTTAAAACGCTTACAAATAATGATTATCATCGAAAATAAAACTGATAATTGCAATCTTGTTTAACATTTTCTACGAGTGTCTTCCTAACCCGCAATCTAATAGCATCTCGATAACTCCGCTTGACTCTGAATCCCCCACAGATGTCGACGCTCGGTTCGACCGCAAATGTGTAAGAAAAAAAGGTTCATCTCTCTCTCTCTCTCTCTCTCTTTATCTTCCGCACCTTTCACTCCGCCTAGAAACACACACAATATAGCTTCGCGTCATCTCTAACCGTCACCTTCCGATTTCCAGCTGAAAGCAACCGGCCTGGACATGAAAAAGGATCGGCAGCAAGCGCAGACCTTGACCGAAGAGCAGCGTCGCGAGCTCACTCTGCGGCTCTCGAAGCTCTCGGTGGACAGCAATGTGTTCGAGGGCTCGAGCGACCTGCCCCAGGTCTTCCAGGTGAAGTACCTGGGCTCGCACGACGCCCGTGGACTCTGGGGCATCAAGCACACGCGCAATCCCGTCGACAACATGGTGGCAGCCGCGAAATCTTTGCCCTCGGGAACGTTCTTGCCGTTCATCAAGCTCGTCATCAGCGAGGACGGAATTGGCCTACTACCACTTGGTAAGAAAAGGGGCGACTCCATCTCAAGGATCTACCCGATCGAGAGCATCTCGTACGGAGTGCAGGATCTCGTCTACACGAGGGTGTTCTCGATGATCGTCGTCAGAGAGACCGAGAACTTCCGCAGGATGTCGCCGTTCGAGTGTCATGGCTTCGTCTGCGAGTCCAAGCATCATGCCAGGCAGATGACCTACGCCCTGGCCGCCGCCTTTCAAATCTACTCTCAGCATGTCAAAGGTCGAAGCATCGATCCGGCCAAGAGCTGGAGCAAGGGCTTCGCTATCGAACTCAAGAATCCCAACGAGCTCGAGGCGGATTACACGCTTCATCCTGAAGATTGACGCATCGTTTGTTGTTTTCTGATTGACTAGAGGCGGTTCATTTTGTTGATTACATGCGTAAGAAATTTAGGATAGAAGCCGTTTGTTCAACAATTCTGTGGTGAATTGTACAACTGTAGGTTGAGACTCGTATACTTATAGGTATAGACATTGTATTAATGATATTTACAAAAATTCTGGTCACGTAAGGGTAGTCAAATAATATTCTATGCAATAGTTCAAACTAAATCATTTTCAAAGTTTTTTTACGATTTCGCTTAGTTTTGTCAATAATTTTGCAATTCTTAATAATTTATCATTCATAGACTACTACAACAATATCTGAGTATTTTGACGTCGTGAATAAATCAGCATTGCTCTTGAAAAAATAAATATGTTTTGTACAATTGTAATTTGTTTAGACAACACAGGGTATGTTTGATTTGAAAACAAGCTATAGCAGCTTTTTCCACATTGAATCACGGATTAATTTCAGATCAATTACATTTTTACTGTACTGGCATTATTTCAAATATCTAAAAATCCTAAAGTGACTTCATAATAGTTGTTTAAGTTCATAAGTATTGCGTACTTAAATTATTTATTTAGAATATATAAAATAGTATATATTATATTTGTACATAAAAATATACTACATGATGTCACGGTAAATGATTGATTAGTTTAAACAAATATAAATAAATAATGGTATGTTACAAATAACCGTTTAATTATACATTCATAGCACTAAAAATGTATGTAGAAGCGCGCAAAGATAAAAATTTCATTGCATCAAATTTCTTAGAAGCCATATACTACTTCTGCTATTCCGCAAATCGACTATTAAAAAGTAATCGCGTAAACGATTTGTATGTATATATGAAAAAGATCCTTTAGATATTTATATCAAAATTATTAAAATTTTAGGTCTTTATATGTGAAATTAGGAGAAGAAAAAATTATTATATAATTAATTTATATTAATTATACGTACAAGGCTTATTCGCACCTACTGCAATCGGTATAAAATTGTAGACATTGCAAAAGTTTCAAGTTTTTCTTTGTTTAATGAGTCATACAATCACTTCGAATGTGTAACGTCCAGTACTCCGATCTGTTTTGCTTTATTTAACAAACAAATAGAAAACTTGTATTCTTTCTTCTTTCTTTGTTTTCGTGTTTGAAAAGAATCAAATTTCATTGCTCATATGAAAACCTGTTATCTTAAGCAGTGTTGTCAGTAAAAAAGTATCTTAATGGGATGGAAAGGAAGAGGCAATACAATAAGCGTACTTATATTTTGTCTATCGTTTTGTATTGACGTGCAGGAAAAGCGAAACAGCACTGAAGCATATTTCTTCAGTTGTAAACAGATGGCTAGCTATCCAAAGATACCGACTAGAAAGTGACAAGTGATTTACAGCTTGCTGCGATTCCTTTTTACTTGCGATTTTTCAATTTTTCTTGTTTCTTTGACTCCATATAAATATGAAAATGTTTTTCGAAGTAAGATTGTACATAGCGGAAAAATATATTCTTGTATGTTATTTTTAAATTCTAAACTTGCGTGCATTTTGTAAATATTCTTCAATTTTTCCAGATTTTACGATTATAATACTGGATTTTGATGAGTTTATTATAAACAACAATTATATTTAAAGCAGTGAAATATTCGTACGAAATTAACATTTGTAAAAATATAAAGAAATTATACACTTATTTTAGTTTGTGTGCATATTAGTTTATAAAATAGAGTATGTTTCCGGTTTTATATTATTATTAATCTACATTTAATTTAATATCTTACTTGTTTTATTTTGACAAGTAGACAACCAATATCAATACATATCATTGATTTTAATTTAATACTTATTGCTTGCTTAATTGCCTACGGTCTATCATTTTTTCTATATTTTATAATGTAAAATAAATCGATTGAAAGATGTATCCAGGCATGGGACAATCGTGTAACTCTATAATTAGCATTTGATCTCTATACTGTGCTTGCGCTTTTTGTCCTTTATATACCGCTTTAGGTTTTATTGCTTGTGAGTCTTTTAATTATTACGTATTACAACTGTCTTACACTTTACGAGCATCATTTGTAAAAAGTTGAAACATTATAACTTAGGTATTAAACAAATTTTAATCGATGTATAAGAGTATTCAAAATTATAAAGATGGATATATTAGAAAATCCTAAAATAATTTAATATAAGAAGTTTTTATGTATTCTATATATATAAGATTGTTTATAGAATATTTTTAATAAATTGTTATTGTTACATATATGTATTCTGATTATCCATGTGAATTCAAATTTATCCAACTATATAGTGGTTTCATATTTCAATGCCTATAACGGTGCGAGTAACAGCAAATTTTCTGTAAGCTAGTAAAATCTTATAAACTAGTGAGGCAATAATAATTATTATTCATATCAATTGTTGTCAAAAGATAAAAATCATTTATTTAAGTTATTTAATGTCGGAAAGGCTTTCAAATTATAATTCATTAAGTCGTACAGTTCTGCATATGAAATAATAGTATATTTTCAGACCGGACGACCGAAAAAAATGTTTGAAATTACAAGAATTGAACAAATTTTAAAAAACTTGAACCTCCTTATATTAGTAAGAAACCCAAACATCTGTACACGAGTTACAAGAAAAAAAAATGGTTTGCACCAATAGCTAAGCGAGCTTTCTTTACCTCGTGCAGTGGTTGCAGTACTTGTCTTTGGATCATATTATATCATGTTACAACGCACATTATCGCGTTAATGAATGTTCTAAAAGATTTATTTCACACAATTTTAGGATTATTATTTAGATAAGAGCAATCGAACGTGCAGTTTTATTTATATCATCCTTTTAACAGACTTTTCAAACTGCATTTTTTAATACATAAAGCGTAGCAGGGTAGTACAGTACTTAAAATGGTCTGAAATATTGACTTTTTTATTAAAAGCTTACTTGGTTAACAAGTTCATGTAATCACATTCAACAATAAAATACAGCGCAATTAAGATCGCATGAGAAAATCATTGTCGACGCTTCTTGTTCTGGGTCTGACTCGGTGGCCTCTGCGTAAATTGTGTAGTTTGATAATCCGGTGTATAGGTCGGATAAGTCGTTGGTCTCGTAGGCCTCTGGGTCGGATAAGTGCTCGAGCCATGCTGTCCCGTCGTAGGTCTCGTCGGCCTCGTAGGCCTCTGACTTGGATACGAAGTCGGCTCGATTTCGTTGCCATTGGAGTCGGTGACCGTCTCCTCCGAGTTCTCGTCCACTTTGCCGAACGCCTCATTCAGACTGTAATATTTTTCGGACTCTTCGCATGGTATCGAGCTTTCGGTTCGGGTGCAGACGAATGTAGCCTACAAATGGTCAATGAAATGTAAAACCAAAAGATGAGCCAAATAGACGGTAAAATATCGTAGGGTATAATGTCAAGTTTATTTAACAGGTTATTTTAAACACTACGATTCAATAAAAGTTTAAAATAAAATATGAATTTTGCAGCTATGGTCTGACAAAATATTCTTACTTGATTAAAAACTGTTTCAGCTGGGCAGATGAAACTGAATCGAATTGGATTCCTAGCTGTAGGTACACAAATGTGAAAGATCTGACAATCGTTATCGATGTCCGCATAATAACCGTAGATTCGATTATCGCAAGAAAAAGTATCCACTATATTCTCCCTGATTGACGTAGCATTATTCGGCAGTTCCAATCCGGCTGACTTCTTCTGAGTCAAACGACAAAATTCGATTAAAAAATATATTTTAATTTTGATGAAACTTGCTTAAACTTCAATGTCTCATTTAAAAGCTAGTTAATAAGAAAAAATAAAAAGATGCAAACAAATCTCCGCATCACTTGAAAGAATGCCAGTAGTATTAAATTAGACTTCCATGTATAATCACTTTCACATATCGCTGATTTGTTTACACTCAAAAAACCAATTGATTCTCTATGAAAACGTGTATTGCACCGGTACATAGGCTACCTTGAAAGTAGGCACGGGTCTCCGTTGCGCCAGAGTACCGGCAACCACGACGCTCAGGAGCACAGCAAGGGTAAGCCTCGTTCTCGACATTGAGATGAATACCTTCAAATTTTCTATCTATCTCTGGTCGTTTTATCGCTACACTCTATTGGAAAGATTATTTCAGCGTCTGTTTCACCTATTATATATATATAGGGCTTATGATCGAGTCGCTGCTCGGATGGAGACTGCAGGAGCGCAGCTCCCGGAGGCGTTATATAGCGAACTCACGTAAGGATCTTGTGAATATTGTATGAATGGGCGATTCTTAGTAGCCAGGAGGATCAGTAATTCCATCACGTTTGGTCTGCCAATGACCATCCACAGACGCAGCCGTCTTTCTCGGCATCATCCTCGTGAAGGTCCCGATGCAAATGCGCCGCGCGGCGGGCTTGACGGATGGCGGAGCTCATCTCTTGACTATCTCCGCTGCTGCACCGTCATCGAATACCGAAATTCACTGGCAGCCGCCTGCGCAGACTACAGCTGCGGATCTAATGCTGATGCATAATTTTAAAATGCTGCTGCTGCTCTACTCTCTAAACTTTGAATAGTTAAAAGTTTACTATTCAAAGTTTAGAGATTCAAAAAAGTTTCAAATTTCTATATAATGCGTTGAATATTCACTATTTATGAAGTGCAGTAGATATTTGATAATGTTTCACGTGTTCACTCTTGGCTCAGTGAATATTCGCAAAAGTATGAAGAACTTACATAGCTTCTTCCTAGAGGAAGCTTTGTAACAGTACAATTTTTAGTCTTGATAAAACTTTATAGAAACTAGTTTTTCCCGTAAGATTTTTCAGATCGACTGTTATCACATCAATTGATCAATTGTTATAATAAAACATTTGTTTAATTTAAATATTTATAAAACTAAATTATTTAATGTTTTTAAAAAATCATGACAATAATAAACCATAATATGCACTAGTTGTAAACATTTGAAACCATTTCAATGACTAGTATATAAGTTATAATATAAAAACTAAAAAAAATTGTTGCAGGTGTAAAAAAGCATTATGTTAAATTTTTTGGAAAAGAGAGATATTTTCATTTTATTTTAAAATATATTAAAGTCATATTAAAGTCATTCTGTTCATAAGTTTCTGCGAGAAATTTTATCTAACATGCTTTTTTAAATGTTTGCTTCTTCCTAGATGAAGCTTTATAATAGTTCAATTTTTCAGTGTGGAAAAATTCAGAGAGTGTACACTCATTAGAGAGGGGGTAACAATTAATTGTCAGAGTAATAAATATTAAATTTTGATATTCTATTACGTAAAAAAATAAAATAGTATAATCTCAAATGTTAATCAGTGGCTATAGACAAGCCGATTTCCCGATTTATTAATGTTTACTTCCACATCAAAAGCGCTAGATGGATTACAGTTTCTATGTGCTATAATAGCGAAGTATATCACTTTCTGTCATAAGTATTACCGTATCTCGGCTTATCATGTAGCGTCTATAAAGATAAAAACTTTCATCATTTTACTGTTGAGTCTAGCGGGAGGTTCGGTATGAAACGAATATTTTATTACCTGTAATTTTTTTATGTTTGTCAACATTTTAAATTGTAAGCTTTTATTTTATTTTATTTTACTCCGTTCGTGGATGCCAACCAATTCATTTTTAAATTACAATACTCCCTTAGAAAATTAGAATATTCATTTGAGCATTTAATCAAGTATTAATATAGGTATGTCCCATTTCTTTTAATGATATAATTTATGTACTATCTTCGTCAATAAAATATGGTGTGCACAAAGGGCTACGTGGGCCTTTTGGCCAAAAAACCCCATTATGACCTCGATACACAATATAATATTGCAAACACCAAAAAAGTGTTTATACTTAATAATGCATATACGGATTCTAGGTAAATTCGCTATACAGAATCTACCGATATTAGTAAAATCTAGAAATCAAATCTGGATCTACCGATAAACCTGGAATCATTCCTTTCTAGGGATGATATTCTAATATATATGTATTAATACAAATGTATTTTTACTCTTACAAGCTTTTTCTATGAAGAATCAATAAAAGGAAAAAACTATTTCTCTAAATTATTTTAAGTTCTTTAGTAATTTAATAGTTTTATACACTGTGAAAAAGTTTATATTAAATCTTTGATTATTGAAAAAAATTCAATTATAATATTGGTAGAAAACGTACGTAAATACCATATTATTTTGAATAATACATGGATTAACAAGCTCTGAAAAACAATATATTTTCAAGTCGCGTTGAAGGATAATAACGTCGTACAGCAAATGAAGATAAAATTTTACAAACCTAATAAATCGCAGTCTATATAGTATTGAGATTCGCAGCCATGCGAATACGGAAGGTTTATTAAGGAAAACTTTATCTTGGTGCTAAATATCGTACATGTCCAAACTGTAAGTTTAGTTCGGAATAAAACTAAAAATAAATTTGGAATCGATGATTAATAAAGTCAAGCAATATTTAGTTAAATATATGAGTTTACTTTTAAGAATGCGCCTATTAATAAATTATTTACGGTTAATTTTTTATTACATGCATTTTGTGTATGCTCTTGCCACTAAATTATTCTTGAGTTGGAATAGTAATACAATCTCCTTTAGTTCGAGTTTGAGTCTGAATTAAATTATTGTTATGTTGAATAATTATTTTTCATGCAAACATTATTAATGTCCACCTTAAGTGGCGTTATGCATGCATGAAGTATGCAAATTACAAAATATTTCATTTTTTCGGCTAAGAAATTGATACCGCAATATATTTAAAAAAAAGCGAAACTGCGAGCAGAGAAATTTCAGGACAAGATGAATCAAGAAATTTCAAATTCTAGCGGACGTAGAATTTTTATATTAGCAAAGGAGTAGCCGAAAAGAAGAAAGAATAGAATTGGTTAGGTTAGCTACATTCTCTTGATTTGCGAGAAGAAATTATTCGTCGAGGAACTAAGGAACATATCGAGAATCCGTCTCGCACGTGCGGGAGTGTCTCGAAGAGGAGCGGGTGCTTCTTTCCGCTTCTGAAGGCCACATGTAAATCGTTCACTGCAAATCATCGATGTCAGTCGAGCCTGGATTCGCGAATTGTTTACTAAAGAAACAAATGCACTCGGCTTTCGCGAGCTTTACAAGTTTCCAAAATGAAAAGAGACGAAGAGGAGTCGCGTGTGTGTGCGGTCGTGTACAGACAACGCGCGCACGTTTTAAGTGCTCGGCATCTTAAGTATATATACGAATTCCAAAGACGGCGGGAAGATGGAGATCGACTTTAAATTCGTTACAGCGACGAAAATGCCATTTCGACAAATGCTCAACGAAGCAAATTAGTGAGGGAGCGTAGTAAAAATAAAATTCTGGGGGGATCCTTCACTCGTTCGCGGCAGTCCTCTAATTTAAATCGTCGATTACTCACAACCCAGGAATTATGTTCACCTGCGGCTACCGTAGAATAAAACATGCAGTTCTCTAAATAGAAAAATCTTTTTTATAGCTAGAAATAAGACTTAGATTATGGTGAAATCTAATCTAAATAAATATTATTCAATTAGTATAATAATTATTCCATCTAAAGTTCAATGTTAGTTATAGTAGCTTGAATAATGAAATTTTGCAAAAGGTTCTCTATATTTTCCTGTATTAAAAAAGTCATACCTTTGGTTATAAAAAATTGAATACTCGAGTATGATTGGTAGCAATAATAGGCGATCGTAATTGATTGCCCATGTTTGCAGATTTATGAACTATGAATTTTTAAATGTATTATAATTTAATTATATTGGTGAATATTATTATATGTAACCGACCCTCGGGTCTTATAAAAGAGCAGCCTGCCCGTCTATTGATGAAATAAAGAAATAAAGAAATAAAGACATGTATCATATCCCCATTTTCATTATCCTTTTTTAAAAATCTTATTATATCAATTTTGTATCTGTAATTTTACTCTGCCCTTTACTGTTCACACAAGAAACTAAAAAGGTATCGGAAAAACTACATTATCTAGATATTCTTGAACCGTTCCTGCAACATACGATATTTTATATATTGGTTCCGCTGTATAACAATTGTATGAAGGGCCATTGGTATCTCAAAAAAAGTTGGGTTGGGTAAAAAACTTGATTTTTATAATTATCATATGATCCCCGTAAATGACTAATGAGTTGGCGCATTATCTTGTTGGTAAGTAAGCTGTTCTTTTTCAAGATTTTCGGGATTAAAAAAATTTGGCAGATCTTTCTGCAACAAAATGTAGATATGCTTCTCCAAATAGACTCTAGGTAAAATTATTGGATCAACCTAAACATAAATAATCTAGTAATCAAACTCAAACGTAAATTGAAAAACCACTTTGAAAAGCTACTTCTGCATTAGTAGCGTGTGAATTCCCCTGTATCCACGCGTCTTATTATGACAGTTGAAAACACTGCTTCCAATAAAAATGCACTCACCGGTCAATAAGATTCGTTATGCATCATCCGGATCAACCTCTACTTAATTCATCATATAGTTGCAAAAATGTATTCTTCTAGGGTAATCACTAACTTCAAGTTTCTGAACTTTACTACAGCGAAAGGGATGCAGATTATCACTTTTTGGAATTCTATGTACGGTAGAGTGAGATACTCTAAGTTGCCGGTTTATCATTTCGCAACTTGCAGTATTATTAGAGCGCATGGTGACTGAGACTGATAAGAACTATGTACTTTGTAAATTTCAAAGATTGTGTATATTCTAGGAAATCATACTGAAAATAAATGGTTATCTAAGGCAGACGATAACTGGAGTAAAAATTTTGTCTTCTACTTTACAAATTTTAATAATAAAAATTACTACTAACATATTCAAAAAACTTATTACTGTAAACATGTCCGCTGTTATTATTATATATTATAAAAATATTTTCTCAAGATATAACTTTTCTGAGATCATATTTTCGAGCATATTTTTAGCGTGCCATCCGGTGAAAAAGTTTTCCGCTTTTGCTGTTTCGCCAAATCTTGTTGACACTTCTGTTCTAGAGAATTCTTGTTCAAATTTGAAATCTCAGTAATATAAAATAAGTAACTAGCAAGTGCTCAAAAAGTTTTTTTTTAATTTATTATGCATAGTATAGATATGACACAGAGGAAAAGAGCCATAGGACTATCTTATAAAATGATTCTCCCAAACGTTAATTCATTCAAGTTCTTACTTGACCGTTATCTTCTCTAAACGTGTACCTAGAATCTATTTACTCTATGGGATTACTCAAGGCTCCGGTATGCAACATAACGATTAACGTATAGATCAGAGCTTCGGGGGCACAGCAGTCAACACTACCATATGGCAGGGTGAGGCAGAGTTGAATCTGATTTTCACCTTGATACGACAATGACGACAACGGCGGCGCAATTGTTGTGGGATCTCCGTTCCCCGTAGATTCTCTCAAGTCTCGAATCGTCTCCTAAGGTTTATGTATTCCTCGGAGCAATCGCAGCTCGGAATGAAAATACTCGCGACGCGAATCGCTAACGAGCCCTATAGAAGGAGAGTTGCTTTTAAACCGATTGTCTCCTCTATCCCCTAGATGAGCTACTTGAGGCGAGCGACACGGCGTCTTTATCGCAAATTATGCAATTCCATCGGCCCACCGTTTGCTTATTGCCGGTTAATGCTTATTATCACAAGTAGGCGAGTCTAACATTTAAATATATTGCTACTATAAATACAATTTTATAGGCGGATGGATTTATCCTGGGAATAACTCTTGTAAGGGTTCAACTTATGTTAATGTTGCTAACATGAGACTTGAATTATTATTCTTATGCAGCATCATCTTTTTATCGAATCGGGTATCGGGTATAGTTGTTCGGAAGGAAATACGGAAAATGTTTGAAATTATTTTCTTTCATATTTTAGTTTAATAAATACAATCGCTACAATAAATTATTAAATAAGTTACATATGCTGTATTAAATAAATAATGTATAATTTAAAAATTTATATGGCATTAGTGACAAAATTTTTGTAAACATCTGATGGACATTATCATATGTTTTTACAGCAATCGTTAGCCAAATGCCTTCATTTTCAAATGGATAATATTTAGAGGTACACATCTTTTAAGTCGGTATATATTATTGTTAATTAGCCTTAGCATCTCGGCAGGTATGCGAACACTACTTTGGTATTCAATAAATAGAAGTAGCTAAGAATCTACCTTTTATAATAATTTTGCATTACAAATAGGAGATTCGCGATGTTTGATGAAGTTTTTGTATTAAAAAATCAAACTTTTACGAAAAGTTCCCTTGAAAACGAAATAGATACTTAAAAGAAAGCAATTTCTAATATCAACATTCTATACTCGAATACAACATACATTTGACATCCGTACTGATAAATTTTTCAAAATTTCACAAAATATCTAACAACATTCCGCAGATCTGTACAAAATTGATAATTTTTCCAATGACAAAACCACGGACAAATTGTGTGTTCTGTAGCAGAGTCTCTCTGCAAACTCGTCATAATACATTCGTACAGTCGGTCTACAGAGATTTCAATGCACGAACTCGAAAATTTCGTCCAGTCTTGTCGTCAGAGTAGAACGACGCAACGAACGAACTTCGATCGAAGCCGATCAGTGTTCGGGCGCGTAAGCGTTGTAGGCGAGTTTCTGAGGAGCTTCGTCCGAAGACCTACCCCAGATGCCATGATCGTCGTCGTGGTCATAGTGGTGCTGGTGCTGGGCGTGTTCGTAGTAGATTACTTTGGACGGCCTGTAGCTCTTCTTCAAGTCGAGCCAGAAGCGAGCAGCGTTGATGATCAGACTGAGGATCGCTATGACGAAGAACTTGACCTGGAAATGCGTGGAGAGCAGCTGCAGGAGAAGACCAATCTTGGACTTGATGAGCATGCCGATCATCAGAAGCTTCTGGAGGTGCTTCTTCTTCTTCTTGCCAAACTTCTTCTTACGCGATTCTTCTGAAAAAGAAAGACAATAATTAATTGACGCTTAAACTAATATTGAATTCATTCGATGATCATTTTTCTTAAAGGAAAAGTTGTTTACCGATCAACACAAGATAAATTTCAAATTACACGTGTATAGAGCTAAAGGTTATTTACGCGGCAGTTGTTGGAAAGTAATTACGCGTGAGCATTGCGTCTGCTCCATCTAATGCTATATGTAGGGCTAGTCAGCGACATTTACTTCTCGTGAAAGGTATATAGAGGCACGGCAAGAAAGGTCAAAAACGCGCCGACGCGTGCTGTCTTGTGAGAAAAACAATTAGTGCGCGCAGAGCACGACCTACTCGGACAATGCCCTCCGTTACGTGTATACTAATCTAGTGCAGTTAATGGAGTTTATTTCTTTATAGCATGGGTATTATGAATCACTTTAAAATTAAATTCAAAGGAGGGCATGGAACTTTCGTTGCAACAAAATTGACTATAAAACCAAATTCGTCTCTCAGAGGTGTTATGGAATACCAAGTAGCAGATGAGATTCTTTACGGCCATTGTAATTGAATAATGCATAGGTCGAGCCGAGATTTCCTGTGATAAACCTTCTGTTATCTTTAGAACGTGCATATATATGCTAAGTCGCATGTTAATTTGGACAACCGTTTTGGAATTATATTTGATGCCCTATATGTGTGCATCGTTTTCCCTTATTCAGATTCAGATGTGTCAGAATACTGTTTTCCTCCCAAAAACGTTTCCTTTTATACGCTATTTGATGATATTCCACTTTCATTTTTGAACATAGCGCCATCATACAGGTATTTATTTATCACATTTTTTTATCGCTATGATAAAACATGCAAGCTAGAACTGACGCTTCGATAGTTTAAAGACACTTCAAGAACAAGTAACGTATACGAATATTTGTACACGAATGACAATAACACCCAAATAAAAAATAAATTATGCGCAATAAAAAAAGTATATCCTCTAGAACGCTCTGGACTTTCACTGGTTAATTTACATCTAGAAGCGCGATGAATTCCACTCCCAGATTCTGACTCAAAAACTTGTCTCCACGATTATCTCGTCTTCCGTTAGACGCGTCCCTTGCTCACCGCGCGCTCACGATCAAAGTGAAAGTCCTCGTCGCGGCATCTTCGTAATCCACATATCCCGCAGAGATGACCGGATGAATATTCATTTCTCTCTCGTATACGCGCTCGTTGCGAATCCGTTATACCGAAGCTTCATTCATGAGTTTTGCGAGACTCGCAAATTACACGCGCGGAAAACGACAATGCTTATTGTCGATGGATTCGGGGTTCTTCTATACATTTTGAATATAGCTCGCCGCGATTTCACGCGAATGAGATTCTATATACATATAGTACTAGGTCACTGTCGCCCGATTTTCACAATCAATTCGACCATGTCAGCAAAAGCTTTGTCCGCGCTCTTTGATCGGGAGACTCTTCTCGCGAAAAACTCGAATAGAAAGTATATTTTCATCCCAAAGCATGCAATTTAGCTTGAGCAATCAAGAAAGTTCATCGGAGAGAAGCTTAGCATTGAAAAGTTGGCGAGTCATAGAGGGTACTTGCTTCATACCCGCTGTAAACATCGTAAGAATGAGCTCAAGTGCGTATATATACGGAAGCAGAAGATATGACTCCGAACGAACGACTTTTCAGCGAAGGGGCGATGTGATATGCGCCTCGAGCGACGCTCGAAACGAGCGAAAAGAGAAGTCGGTAAATTATTTCCTTCTCGCCGAACAGATGCTTCTCTTTATAATAATCTTCCAGTTCTCTCTCGCGCGTACGTTTTATAATGCGTCGCGAGCTGACCTTGAAATCCATTTTTCCACTTCGAAAGCTCGAGTAATTTTACTCTCACACGCTGTGGCTCGTTATATACGCGCCAGTATCCACGTGCAACACTGAAAATAAGCTACTGGCATTGTTTTCTCCCTCTGTGATGTCTATGAGTATAATAATCGAACATCAATTCAACGAATAGATTATTACTACTGTTTTTAATATAATGTGATAAATTTCAGTGATTCGACGGGGAGAAGTCAATTACGGGCGGTTGAGCGTTAGCTATTGGAATTGAACGGTAGTTTCCCATTACGGAAATTATACATACTGTCGATAATTAATAGCTTCTTTGTGATTTCACGATTACGGCACTATTTGAATATAAGTACGACGTTTAATACATTGAGTCGGCTGCGCGGGATCATCGGCTGTAAAAAATGATTCTCCTATGATGGAACAATAGTTTTGTATGTGTGCCTGGGAGAGTGAATTATGACTCGGTGTATCTTCTGATCTGGGCTCACTTTTCATAAGTCAGATTCTTTGGAAATCACATTCCGGTGTGAACGATCGAAGGATCTCCGTTGGAGTCTTCGTGAACTTGTAATTAATAAATCTGCTCGGGCAAATAAAGAAATATTTTTATTGCGCAAAATCGGCTACTCTTTTGTAGCTCGAGTGGCATTTATGCTACAGGTATATATATATATATTAGCGAAATAATCATTAATGTCAATATCAATAATTTCAGTGAACGTCTTCACGCGTAAAAACTTTCTTTCGACATCTGTCTCGGTCTTTTTTTATTTTTCCTCAAATTCGTACTTTCACAGCGACGTTCTAACCGAAAACGCCTCACTCGTATCTATTAATCCAACTAACTTATTCCAAACACACGAGTTAGCCGGTTCGAGCATTGTATGGACCACTTCATAAATTTCATTATAATTTGATGCCACGCGACGACGAACTGTTAATGAGTGACTCAGGCGGCATTCCACTCGCCACCCGTGAATCAGAATAATAAAAGAGAGAAAACAGGAAAAAGAATACGGACCCGCGGCTATGACCCATATTCCTCGTGAAAATCAAGAAATTCTCGAAAAAACCGCTCGCGCGGATGCTATACGGACGAACGCAGTACACCCCTGGCCTGTTTTCTGGCCTACTGTGGTAGATCGACGCGCGTTTGTACTTTCGCGCGCAGTCGTTAAGTGCCATTAAGACGCACTTCAAGCCTGAAGAGGCTGCTGTTTTGAACGTCGAATATGCAGGAGGAATAGCTGACGAGGAGAAATTTTTCAATTTACTTGTAAATTGCACTTTTTCGCGCTGATAAATGATAACGGCGGTGAGCGCGCTTGGGGGTGCGCGGCGAAAGTGATGAACTAGAAATTTTGAAACTTGAATAAAAATACGATTTTATCCGGCGTGAAAATAGAAAGGATCGGAATGTTGATTCTTTTCATTATAGAAATTGCATGTTTTATACGCCTACGACGAATTTACGCCTGATGGCGTAGGAGAGGCAAAACGCTTTTCAATTTGCACGTCATGCGAGAAACGATTCTCTGCCGATATTTCACCCTAAAATTACGATCCTATGAATATAAATCGCGGATTTAATGCTTAAGCTGGACGATCGGAAGCCGCGCGGACGCGTGTTAAATTGATTAACGGTATGCACGCGCGCGTCCGCTAATTAATTTAACAATGCAGGTGCCAGAAAATTACATTATTTTTCGGTCGGTCGTATATATAGAAAAATGCGCGGCGCGCGCGCGCACATACAAATCGCACTCATCAATTCGGGAACGCATAGTCCGCGTGGGATTGACCGTTAGGTATACGATTTATCGTGACGTCGCCCGGTTAAATGTATATGACCGGTGACATATAAACACAATTCGTATATCGACGACGACGAGGCGGATGAGGCTCGTTGAGGCAGTCGCGCCAAATTCGACTCGTTGCACGAGTTTTTATATTCCGTTAGCAATTTGCCTATACAGTTCGTATTTGACTGCGTGTGTAACAATGTCGTGTATCGGACTTCGCGTCGTTGCACTTGAAAAATCAGACTACTATATGGCCATCCTGTTTTATTTTTATATATGATTGCGTAAAGTGGATGTGTGCTCTGTCGTTTAATTTTTTCAGCTTACTACTTCGCTCATTCTTTATTTTAAAATATATATTTACACGCTAAACAAGTAATAGTGATTAACTCAATTGTCTCAATCAGTAAGTATATACTATATGTACGTAATTCAATGTTTACACGGCATGTGAAAACATATAGAAACATATAATTATAGTAAGATACCAAGCTAATATTATCTTTTTAATTTTATCCCAATTTACGGCATAATTCTAGTAGCAACAATGACAAGCCTATAATTAAAATAAACACCGCGACTTCTCGCGACGAGATTATTCTCTTCACTTAATAAGCGTGAGTGCAATGAAACGAGGCGAGATGCAGACCTCCTGATAATCCAAAAAATCCTTATCTGATGAGGCACGATATTCGTTTCTAAGTACAACGACGCATCCAGTGTCCCTTGAAAGTAAACAGAATGACGGCTTCACCGTAAAAATAACAGTTGTTCCATTGACGCGTGAGCCCGAGCTTATTAAGATGACTAATTAAGCTGGAGAAGCTATCCGACAGTCCGATGCAGCGTGAGAGCGCAATAGCATATATACACACACAGACTGCACACATCGCGCTGATTGCCTCGTTACCGTAGCGCAACCGACTTTATTCTTTCTTAATCACTGGCTTATTTCGACTGTGCACCACATATCCTTTTCGTGAATAACAACGCAATTACGCGACACTTGGTTCCGATCTATTCTCCGGATAATTGAAAGGGATGGCTGTAAAAAGCGTTGTAAAAAGCCGATGTGGGTTAACGTCGTATCGTTTCCGATTTCGAGTCAAGTCCGCGCCGAAGTATATATACTATATACATACTCAACGCGGAAATTCTCATTTTTAACGAGCGGCTCTAAAACAGTATATTAAAACTCGCGCGCTTGTAGCGAAGTTAACGATACTTTTAGCGGGTTAAATTAGAGGTTGGCATAGGCGAATGTCAAGTCAGCGAGCGGTTTAGCGTCGACGCGTTTAAAGCGCACGGGCAGCCGTTTTGATTTTACGATCGAGGCGCGCACGCGTAAGTACGTAAGCGCAAGAGCGTACGATTTTCGAAAAATTTTCATTCATAAAATCCACATACCAACAGCGGCACCCTCGTCCTCGGCTGCACCCTCGTCGTCCTCCGGGCCGAAGATCGCTTGGATGCCATCGGCCAATAGACTTCCGCTCTCCTCGATGACCTTGCTCATGGGTACCTCACTGGCCCTTCCGGTGACCTGCAGCTCGATCCTGTCGATTTCCGCGGCCATCCTCTGCCTGGCGCAGCTCGCGCTGTTGGCCTCGAAGACGCAGTTCAGGATACTCGTGTCCTCCTCCTTGCGCTCGTCGGCGAAGCTTCCCTGGAGCAGAAGCAGCCCGAGGAGCGCGCACGCGATCGTCCGAGTCATGTTGCTTTCGTGCTTTGTGATCTACGTCTGATGTGAGTCCGCTGGCCCGGTATATAGCAGTGTCCGTGGAGAGGCGCGCACACACCGCGAAACCGCGAGCGACCGACGCACGAGCAGCTCTGCCCTCTTTTTTTATATACGACTTTCCTCTCTCTCTTTCTCTCTCTCTCTCTCTCGTTCTTTGGCTCAGGTGCGTGAGTCAAGGAACCAGTCGTCGAGGTGGTTGTAGTGAGCTCGCGTGGTCGAAACACCGGAGATATATGCGGGCCCCCAGTGCCGGGCTTCCGGCCAATCGGCTGCCCGGCTTTTTTCCCCACCACCGTCGCGGGGATGCGTACAGCGGGCCCACTTTTCTTTTTTTTTCCTCTCTCTCTCTCTTTCTCTCGCTCTTGCTCTTTCCTCCTGACGATGCACGCCGAAGAGGAGGAAGCGCCGCGATGCTGCCCTTAGAGAGTAGATGCGGGGGAATTTATTGGCAGGCTTATTACGATGGCAAATTGATGCTGTCTGAGGAGCGCCTCTGCTGCAGGCTTGTTAAGCGCTGGTGTGAAAGTTGAGAGCTCTTCGCTTGCTCTCGTTGTAAATTTTACGGGGAGTGTTGTTGATCATGCCGACGCGCGCACGTGCTTTGTCTCGAGCCTTGACCTTATTGCATATATATATACACTGCCGGATCGAGGTGTGTGGTATCGCTTTGCGGTGGAGGCTATTCTTTTTTCAAGGGATGCGCCAACGCTTTTTTAAATACAAAATATATGCTTCCATTTTAGAGATGTCTTCTCGTAGGTAATTTACATTCAGCTGTGCGACTTAAAGAATCAAATGGTTAGTGCGTAAGAAAAGTTAATTTTAGGGAAAGCTCCCGGAATGCCAGTGGATATAGTGAAATACGATAATCTATATCCAAGTAGATACATTTCGCTCCAGTCAGACATGTATTTTATGGCAAAAACTTTCTTCGTCCATGAATTCTGCTACAGTAAATATAAAGTATACCGTATAATATATTGTAATTACAAAACCTACACTTTCCTCGAATAATTACTAAAAAATTACAAATTATTAACTTTTTGCACGGATTGTTCAATAAGAACCATAAATATCAGGAAGCTTTTTATATGCGTATCTTTGAGTGTCATTGTAGTAGCGTAACGTGTAGCATACTTGGGGCATCGATATATGCGACCGTAACTGCATACTTGCACGTGTGTAAAAGCCCATAACTCATAAAGCACATAAACTTGTCTCAGATTTTCTGACAATCAGAAATACTTTCCAAATCATAATATATACCTAAAAGGATAAAAATAATATGCAAACGATCAGTGCTCTACCTGCAAGCCATCGTTTATATAAGTTCCCATGCAAAATTGCAAACTAGACAATTTCACGCGTCAATAAACTATACGATACGTGTCACTCATGACAATTTTACATCGCTAAAAACAATTGAAATGCTTTCTTTTGGTTACCTATAGTAATGACTATTCTGATAATGGTTTTTTCTAAATTTTTATATAAAGTAAGCGTTTAAATACAATTCTGTTAAAGCCTGATGGAGTAGGCGTATGGAGAGAAAATTCAATGGATCTTCGTCTTATCGTACTGCATTTCTCATAGCTATGTGACTGTGCGAATAAATATCAAGATGGGAGTGAAGAAGAATGAAAACGTGGTTTGACTGCTTGACTCACGTAGGAATGTTAAAATAGAGTGCAAATATATCTACGAGTCTGTTTTATCCTGTTTTGCCTGTTCTTATCACGATGGCATGACTTGTAACGCTTGATCTTAAACGCACCGATAAAAAGTTAAAAGATTATTCAATTATTCGGTATTATAAATCGAGTAAAGGATATTGTTGAAATATAAAAGTTATTTATATATATGAAACCCAAAATGATGTCCGAATATGTAGACAATATTTATTTAGATTTTATAATAATAAGGAAGAATAATTATTATAATATTCTATCTTTCCTCAAATGCAAATAGAATCTATAAATACACACCTAAAGTATTTGATACTTTCACTTCACAAACACTGTTATTCGAAGAAAATGTCATGCGGAATTGAATCATCAAGACTTTATTGGTTGATTAGCATCGGAATGATGAAGAGGTAGTATTGTTAGAATTATTTTCATAAAAATGTCCTACTTTAAGACGTTCAAACGTATTTGAAGGGGCAGTCTAAATATTTTGATAGTACTTAGGACGCGCGTAGAATACTAATGCTGAGTTTCATTCATAAAATGGACTTATATCTTTGTGTGTCTTAAAATCAGCAAAATACCTACATGAGCATTAATAATAGTCATTGTAAATATTGAATGTGCGTCACTTGATTCAAATTAAAATTTTTATGTCAATCATTATATTGTTTTATTTTATAATATAATGTATTCTTCATAATTATAATGTTTTTTTTATAATTATATTGTTTTTTGCATAAGAGGTAAATTTTTTGGAATAAAAGAAAGCTTCTGCATTGTTAAACATATTGTAAAATGTTCGATTTTGCTAAAACGTTATAGAAACGTGTTTTGAGATGTTTGGAGTTCGAATGACGTGTTTTTAGAAAATATCCATATGGGTGGCTGGGTGTGTGTACGTATACGGTCATAATTCTGAAACTACGTGCTTTTTTATGTAATAAAATTTGAGAAAATAGGATTAAGATTTTCATGTATATTCTTATGGATGCATGTTATAATATATATTTAAAATATAAAACTGTTCCCATTTCCACATATATACTGTGATATTGATGAGTCTTTTTGGGATGATAATAAAAGTATAAGTACCTTTAGAGAAATTTCACTCGTTACCTGGATTCTTTCTGACATCTGGTCAGTAAAAACATTGTATATGTATATGTATAGCGCAGTATACTCAAGTCAAGTATCATCTTTGATTGCCACCTTCTGCTTAAAACTAACAACATGAGAATAGTGCTATTTTTTAGTGTCACCGATATTGAATGCGACTTTCTAATGTGAAAAAAAACACATATTGAAAAAAGAGCGTTCTTATTGTAAAAGTATATGTTTCTATTTTGATAGAATTTTTACTCAATGAAGTCCGAATAATTGGTCTAATCATTAAAAAGTTTGTCCCTCGTTTTATTCTTGAACATGTCTTTAAGTTTGCGCTCCAACGATTAAATGTATTAACACCTCGCCTTTTAATTTTAATGTAATAATAAACCGCCTTACTTAAATCACAGCAAGCATTTCCTCGTGTACTACTTGTTGAAAACTGGATTTTTTTAGGACAAATCGACAAATTTAAGATTTGAACGGAGTTCCAATTTTAGGCCGCGCGTGCTTACTAAGCGAATCTCTAATGCCACTATCAAGGATATTTATACAGTTGAACTTGAGTTTTGAGCTGAAATTTTAATGTTTTGCGTACCGCATTATTGGAGATACTTTCGAGAGAGCATTAAATATGGGAAAAGATCTTATTATTTCTACAATGCAACTTACAAAACAATGATGGAAAGAAGCTTTGATACATGTAAAGGAGAAACCGACTAGATGGATAATTACAAAAATTGTCATTATTATTTTCAAAAATATAGTATAAATGTCTCAGAATTAGTTTCCGTTTTCACTTTAAGATATACATTTGAAATTCACGTTATAGTAAGTACTGGTTACTTTTTCCAATCATGTTCATTTTTACGTCTTTACAGTTTAACTACAATCAAAATAAAATAATACATATTTAGTTACACTAAGATTTGATGATATAATATGTAGTATACTTAGTATGAAAAAGTGCAACAAAATGAAAAAGATGAAGTTGGTTCTAAAATAATACCGTTGTGGTAAAATTGAACGATTCAATCAGGTGCTTGGGATAACAATTACTTCCTGAACCAATTGAAATAATGTCCTCTGTAAGGCACCTTCTCGGTCGTGGTTACGTTTTCGTCACTCTCGGCGTTTTCATTATCGATAGTTTCTTCTTGCCGTGGAACCAATGTTATATTCGGCTGATAACCAAATTCATTAGATATGTACTTGACGTGTGTGTCTATGCCCTCCTTAAATTTTGCATTGTACTCGCCGTCCTTTCTACCGTCGCGAAATCCGTCCTCCCAATGGCCGTGAGAAGTAATTGTATAGTTAAATCGGTAGAACAAATCGTTTGCCATTTTCTCCAGTACCTCGTCGCTCGTCAATTCTTCCCTTTCATTTTCAGGACCGTCGTTCTCTAAGACCTTTTTTGCGGCATCCACCATGTCACGAATAATCTCGTTTGTCGTGTTGTTGATCGACGGGTTCAGCTCCTTTCCTGATCGATTTGAGAGGCCAGATAATTTCTTTTCTTTGCGGGAAAATTTACCTTCGGTATTGTCTACGATTGGAAAAATGGAAATGCTTAGGACACAATTTACATAATTTGAAATTGGGTTTAACCTGAATGTTAATTGCTCTGATTGTGGAAGCAAGTTAAATTATAAGAGTAAATTTGCTTTCATAACATAATGATTAACATTTTCTCACGAAATTTATTCTGAGTGGAGGTCAATGAAAGTAGTGTATTGAAATTTATTGCAAATAATTTTTTCTTTGAATCATATTTTTTAATGAATTTAAATTACATGCAGTTTTTGCGAAAATATATTTAATATTTTTTACGTCTTCAGCTACTTTTAGAATAATCTTACCTGTTTCCACTGTATCAGCTTTATTTAGCACTTTCATCATCTCCTTCATAGCAAGATCTAATTTTTTCTCCAAACGGACTTCGATTTTCTTTGGAATAGTCGTACTTTCCGCTTTCACAAAAGAGGATGTTTCTTGTCTTTCTAATTCAGGAATCTCACATGACGCACAAGATTTTACAAGAGCTTCAGCTAGCATCTTTGCTTGTTCTGGTTTGTCTTTAAAAATTTCCTCAGCATCTTTTACTTTTCGAGTAAAATATAAAACGTTTATTTTTCGCAACAAAAATAAAACTTTTTAATCAAAATTTCAGAAGTACTTACAACTAGTTATTTTTCTATGCCTCATTTTTGTTATAATAAAGTCACCAGTTTTATCTGTTGCATATGCAGTTTCGTGATAAATGCCATCTGCCGTTATAAATCCATATTCACCAGTAATCAAACCATCATCGTCTAAAAAATGGAACCACGGATAGATTAATTGTCAAATAATTACAGATATCGTTGATAGATGGTAAAACTATGTAAGTTTATGTAAACATGAGAGTCTATGTAAAAATGAAATATATTCTTAAGGTACGTGAATTCTACCAAATTGTCTATAACTTTTAAAAGTTTTTTTTTATAAAAAGTTAAAATTAAGTTTTTTACAATAATACAATACAATACGGTACAAATATTTTAGTTGGATCTAGCTGAAATTGAATTCATAAAATATTTTTGAAGCTTAATTTTAACCATTTATTTGCAATGTTTCGACTAAGATAGTATGAACATTGCTTAAAATTTACAAACCTTCCTCTTTTCTATAACAAATCAAAAAGGTATCTACCTTAAAAATATATTGTTAAATTATAATAAATATAATAAATAATATAATAAAATATTATAAAGTAAGCTTTTATAAAGAAAGTATTTTATATAATCATATTTTTATAATTAAGGTAGGAGAAGCAATAAATTTTATTATTATTTACAATTTTAATTTGAAAAGAAAGTATACTATGTACTAAATTGCAGTCAGTAAAAGTTTTAGAGGATAAAATTTACAGCATAATGCAAGAAATTCGATTGAACGTTCGTAAATAATCAACTTTTAAAAACTTGTAATTTAATCTTACATATGTCAAAAAGGGATTGTCGATGAAAAATCATTAAGATTGGAAAATGGATTATTCGTACCTTTTTTCTCCGATCGATGTTGAAAATCAACAATATTAAACGTAAACTCGTAAGGTCTGATTTCGTTCTCTGTCACATTTTGTGCATCCGTAGAAAAGCAAGTATTTATTATAAAACACCACAAACAAACTGATTTCACGTAAATCATCTGAAAATGTAAGAAATAAATGTAAAATTAACACAAGTACTGGCTATGCTATTGCTGCACATCCGCGAGAACTCACTGTAAGATGCGAAAATGTCGCGAGGAAAATTCGCAGTGTCGAAGAGCGCGAGCTAGACCGTCAGCTATCCCGTGCGAAGTTCTACAGTGATGTAACTCACGAAAGGCAGCCGTCTTATTCAATAATGGTTGATATAAGAGAAACCTCCCTCCGCTGGTCAATGCTTTCACATATATTCCCCACATCCAATCTATTGTTTATGAGGGCCACTGATATATTTCTCAATGTGTTGGATGCATTCACTAGTAAACAGCGATGCTAATTAAAATCATTACCGTTTTTAACATTTTTAAAATATTTTTCATAAGGTTTTTATTGTTATTTTTCGATTACTAGAAACATTACAAAGTACGTTAATAATTTTCTTCTTTGTTACTAAATTTGGTAACCGACAATTACTATTAAACGTTTTAATGTAGAATAACATTTTTTAATGGTAACTATTGTTTTTAAACATATTTTGCATGGAAACTCACTTTCGGATCAAACTTTTATATGAAAAAATAGTGGCATTCAATTATTCGTATAGGGCACAGATAATTGATTGTATTAAAAGTTATTCTTGAGTTTTTCTTTTAAAACAGGAAGGTCTCACTTGTTTTTATTAATTGACAATTGACATTTTCAAGTAAAGTTTATATAAAATGTTAAGATATCGCTAAAATGCACTTAAATATTTGGTACTTTTATAGTAGTAGAAACTAAAAATGTTTCATATCGCTCGTTCGATAGGTATGCGTAAACAAAGAACTTAGGTTAATATTGATGCTATGAAATAAATTGTTTTCGACAATAGAATTTCGAGATTCTAAAGTAGTCCGTACGTGTCAGGATCTAAATGATGAAGGATCGATACATTGTGTCATGTTTAAATTGCACTGAAAGAGACGATTTGCATAGAACAAAGAAATGATAATTAAATGATTCGGTATGAGATACCATTACCTATTATTAATTAGATAATCGTTATCGTAATTAATATATGATTGCACATCTTGTTAAATGTTTTCTCTTGTTCTTTTCATGAACAAAGACGATTGGTTTCTAATTTTTATAACTTCTCACACTGTTCTTTTGTCAAGCGCATAATAGAGAGTGCAAACTAGGAGGTCATCTAAAAATGACCCGTGACGTGCGCACCAAGCGCAAACAAAATTATAATTGCATCGAACTTTTATAAATATTTAAGCATAAACGAGCGAGTAAGTGAAAGTGCTGCCAACTATGCCGATGAAGAAGTGTCATTATTTGACGTATACATTTTTGTAGTTAAAATAACAAGAAAGCAATGTACAGTTTTTCCATAAGCATTATAATATATTCCATTTAATTGAATCCTGTTATTTAATACTCTTCCTTCTATACTTACCTCTCTGTGAAAAAGTTTGTTTTCACGAACATTATCTAAACACACCGCGTAAACGCAAATAAATTTCTTGCATTTCCTCATGCAAAATATTTATTATGCAAGAAAAATTATTCGGTTAGTCATGGTGTGCAGATGTTAGCTAAGGAGCATTATACTTTTGCAATTGAAACTCGAGTAAACAAGAATGATTTTTCTTTAGAATTCAGCAACAACGCTGCCATAAAGCTGGGATAGTATAGCCAAAAATATCTCCGCTATTTGCGAGCGATTCTCATTTTTAAGTGCATTTAAATCACTGTCTCTATTTAGTAACGAATGCATTGCAATAAGCTCTTCGAGCAATCACAAGCATTTATGCTTCTCAGATGGTTGCAAATTCGAACGGTTGGTATTTTTCTAATTGTAAGCAGTAATTTAAAAAAATTATATGAACACGGGTATATCAGGATTAAAATTTTAGGAGTTATATACCTAGCGATGCCAGTGTTCAACTTGTAATGGCGGTAGGCTAGTGAACGATTATTTCCAACTATAAAAATACACAATTTGACGCAACGTATTGCTAATCGATACAAATATAATATTAACATTCGTTGGTATCTTCTATTTGGCAAGCTGCAATTGAAAAATGTTGACTTGCCTTGTATCTCTTGAAATTAGAAAAATCGCATTTATGAATGAAGACAATTAGCGTGCATAGCACTTATTTTAATTAAAGTTAAAAAAAATAATATTATGTAGACGTCTTCGTATGTAGCATATATACTATACAACAGTGCAGAAGTGGAGTAGGTCGTAACTGGTCAGCCGCATTTTGTTTTTACGCATATAGATTTATTATTCAAAGTTGTAGCATTCGATAATTTTATAACGAGAGGAAGCTTTTTCTTTTTTTCCCGAATACAATTCCATACTCTACTTCGCGTACCGTATTTTCCCTAAGAGACAAAAAAAGAGTATTGCACCCTGATCTTTGTGCTTATCTCCATTATATTATATATATTTTTCCGATAAACACTTGTAAGCGATTCAAGGATAAACTTTATTCCGACGCAGAATCACAACAAAACCTTCATAACACACACACTCAGATCAATGCATTGTGTATCAGCCGCAATAGAATGATTAGTTTCACTTTCATTAGTGCTTATATACAATACAACTTTGCGAAGCGTCGCGAACAACAGTTAATAAATCAGCGATCGGAGCAGCCCTTGGGAAAATCTCACTGTAATAAGGAAAAGAATGCGAAAACTTCCTCCATTAGCAACAGCGAGCCTGCAAGTGTGCAGCCTCTATCTCTTTGATCCTCCGATCCAATAAATAACTTATAATATTGATTTCATAAAGCCGCACACTTCCTACGCTTTCTTTTCAACGAGCGCGGCATTCATCGAAGGTGGGCGAAGCTTGGGAATATGTCTTTCGTATATATAGCCATAAAAAGCGTGCCTATAAAGGCCGTAAGAAATAGCACAGTGCACCTTTTTTCCAATATGTATACTCGGCTCTGTCTTCGGTTCTTATTCTATTATAAGGACTATACGGCTATGCCTACACACAGACACATGGACGGAGTACAGTCGACGAACATACTTATATCGCTCGAGAGGGCGAAGCCGCGGAGCTCTGCACGGCAAATGAGACCGAGAAAAAAAGGTAAGGCATGAGCCGTAATAAATATAGAGTCACGTACGTATACGCGGCTCTCGTATATACATACATATGCGCTGCGGCTATATGGGCACATTGTGCGCGCCTTAATGTCAATAAAGTTAGATTCGAGATATGTGCAAAAACAGCGCGACTTGTCTTCTGTTCGCGCGCGTACACGATCCTTGCGCAGATATAGACGAGCGATAGGTCGCGCTACTCGTGAAGGGGCTTCTCTGCTGCTGCTGCTGTTTGTTAAGCTTCGAGCGCTGCATGTATCACTGTTTGGCGCGCGAGGCGCTGTTTCATTTGTCGAACTTGAGGGGACCCGTGGTGTCGGTTGCGTAACGTTTGCTTTCTGTAAATTTGTTTCGCATCTATATATAGATGCCTGTGTAGATATATATTTACTATGTGCCCGCATAGCGATGATCTTCGGGAAATTCTTTGCAGAAGAAGTAGTGTGAAGTACAATTAGATTGCGCGGGCTGATGGTATATTACAGGCTAAACGGCGCTATTTATTTTGAAATACTGGCGAACGCTGGAATTTCTGTTGCCGTGTGTGTTTAACCGTGTTTTCGCTGCACTCGGAACGCTATTTTTCATTCTCGCGAACCGGTCGATGCTTGGAGATCGTAAAATGTATGTACTTTTTTAGTATATATATATACTTATATCCTCGAGCACGTAAAAAATAAATAATCCTCTTTTGGAAAATTCAACCGCTTCGGCTTTCTAAAAACAGCGAGTTTTAACGTTCTTTTTGCGCTTATACGAGTATTCGCAGGACAAAACGATCAGTTGTTCGGCGGATTTCTAGGTCTTTGGAATAAACGATCGCCTGATGCATATAGCGGGAGCTTTTATCTTCGGGCGTATATATTTATAGATTCTCTCATCGATGCCGGACACGTTTCTCTCGGCTTACACGAGCCTCGCAAATATTTTGGGAACTTTCGATCCGAACACCATATGTCCGTGCGGTAATTAAGCCGTTACGCGCGTTGGATAATATTATGCACTAGTGTATAGCTGGTTTAGAAAACGGACATCAATTTGCTTTGTATTCCTAGCGGAGGATCGATTGGTTTTGTTCGGTTTCCGAATACTAAAATTCATGGCGAGCGACAGGTGGGTTTCTGGTACACGGACGCCAAATGCATACGTTGCGATCAAAGCGGACACATACGATATAGCTTACGTTTTTCGGAAACTCCGACGGTGTTGTATACGCCTGAGTGAGTTGTGTGCGGCACGACTGATGGTGAAAAGGGTACGATAACGTATAAAATATTCTCGACGAGCATTGTCTGCATTTATTACCGAGTTCATTGCAAAAATCGAGAGAGACATTCTCGCACGTTGCGCAGGTGCCGATACATATTTATATATAGCCAGAGGGTTTATTACACCGAGAACGTGTCATTATTAAAGGCCTGTTGCATCAACGCTGTAAAAGAGTTCGCGTATAGTCTAATATCGACGTCGCTGCGAACTTAAATAATAATATATGTATATTAAATTTTAATACTTCATTGTTCTTCGACTCAGTCTATATATGTACACATATATAAAGAGCGCCGCACGATTTTGGTTCGAAAGAAGGTGAATTCGATGACGCAGTCGCGCACGAAATTCCCTCAAAATAATCTCTCGCTAATAAGCAATGATCTAAGCGCCCATATACGGGATTAGCATAAAAAGCCGTTAAAATCCATGCCGTAAAGTACACGAGCTTTCGCATACCAGAGATTCGTCGGATTAACCGATCGCAATTTCCGATAGGGCGACACTTTCGAGTCGAGCTCTGTATATAAAAGCATATTCGAAAATTCCTCTACACGTAAATCAAACATGACACACACACACACATACATACGCGAGCAAGCGCGCCTCGTCGCGAATAACAATAGCGTGGAATCCCTTCGCGCATAGCGTCACGTCCACACACGCGGAAAAGAGGCGCGAAAATCTCGGATTGCTATTATCATTATTATTATTACTGCTATACGATCGTCGCGTTGCGAGATTTAGCAACCGATGACTGATGATCCGAAGCACAGCTTCATCAATCATCGTGTTTATATGCTCTTCGAGAGTAATATAAAAGAGTACATATTCTGTGTATATATATACACGCGATACAGAAGCTCCTCCGAACGCAGGTGGGATTAATTTCGATTTCAACAAGGCTCTCTCGCGCTCGCGGCTGAATTTAACGAGAGAGAAACCAAAGCCGCGCGCTTTTGGGGCCTCCCCTGGGCCCGTCTCACACACACACGCGGTATCTGGACCAATATGCCGTTACGAGTCGAAGTAGGCCACAGTCGCGCGCGCCGCGACGATGGTATCCCGATATAGCCGCGCGCGGCCCATAAAACGTCCAATAACTCAACGGACTATGCGAAAGATTGTTGGAGGGGAAACAACGTTTTTTTCGATTATTGTATTATGAGCTTTTGACCGTTTAAGGCAGCTATGGGTGGCTAAGATACACTTACCTGTCAGTCACGCGAGCCGCCGTGTGATGATGCGTGTGAAGCAGAAAATCGTTTAATAAGGAAAGGCATAGAGGAGAGAGAGAGAGGTCTTTATTGCAATTTCCTCGTGAAAGCTATTAGGTATTTACGACTATATGGCCTCTCGTATCGACGATAAATTTTTCTTTTTCAATGCGTTTTATCGGGATGGCGTTGAATTCATTTATTTTCACGCTTTGCAGTTTTGCAACTATGTTTGATATACCTTATCTCGATTGCGGTGTGGGAAATCTAATGGATCTTTATTGGATTAAACGTTTAGTGAAACGTTTTATGCGTACAACATTTGGTAGCGATGTTAGAAAACTAGGTTTACACCTGAGACAAGATTGGTAAAGTAGTCTTATCGATATTTTTTAATAGATACTTTGTTTAATGCCTTTTTTTACAAGTATAAAGTGGCAACATTATTTTAAATTATAGGCGAACATAGGCTTGATATATACAATGTAATCATGATTTCACCAGATATGATGCATAATGTATACTGCACCACTAATAACGTGTAATTTCTAGCGCTGGTAAGCATATTTAGCGGAAACTACCTATGACCATATAATGAAGATTTATCGACGACTACTTTATCGGCAACAGGTACTCCTGCCGTGCTCATGCAACAATATAAATGGTGAGGCTCATATTTATACCAGTTTTGTAGATACATTCGAAATAAATCTCTGATATAATAGGATTAGTGATGTTTGATAAGAAAAAAAAACTTTAAAACTTTAATATTTTAATGAAATCTATACAGTATGATATAGATACTATTCATATAAATATAAAGAATGATCAACAAATAAGTAAATAAATAAATATTGTGATTCTTACATTTATAAATATATTTTAACACTTATAAATACTTTTTTGCATGTTACAATAAAATATCAGTCTAATATTAATAGGATGAAAAATTAGTAAAATGCTGTTTTCTCTTTCACTCTAAAATTCAGTCTCTCTTATTATCATAGTAATACTTTCAATTCTAGTCATATTCCGTAAATTTATTTAAAGAATAAAATGTTTCATCTCAAAAATAAATAATTTGTATTAAGACATAGTTAATGGCTAGAAACATACTATGCTACTTTGCATATTTTAAGCTGTATAATTAATCTTCGTTTCACAATGCTGAGCGGTATATATTGCATCAAAGATTGAGCTTGTAATGCTTTTGATTATTTTTTTCAAAATTGTTCAACTAATAAAATTTAAAACTTTTGCATCGCAGCTTTTTAGCTTTAAAATGTCAATCTTTTACGCTAAATGGTCTACAAACTACGAAAACAAAGTACCAAAAATCTTACTTAATTCATCCAAGCAGGCCCTTTACCCAGCCAACCTGGTTTATTATCTTCGGGATCTTCAAAGGGATGATAATAGTGTTCGTGAAAATCACTCGGTTGCGGTGATGGTAAAATAACTATTTTTTGACGGGTCATGGCCGATTGTGTCATAAATAAAACTCTCAAAAACAGTATAAATATAGCGACTTTGGCAATAAGAAGACTTTTTAATAACGACGCTTTCACAGATGCTACGGCCATTGGTATTTGCAGCAGCTGAAAAATTATAAATATAAAAATTAAAAAGTAGAACAATAATAATATCGATTCATAAATATTTAATATATAATTTCAAGTTTATTACTACTATTCATTATTAAACTGTTAAAACAGAGTTCTATGGTTCTGAACTATATAATTACTTCTCATACATGCTAATTGTGCAAGAAAAGAAGAAATAGTTACCTGCATGCCTATTGGTATCATCGCCATAAACGTTCCAATTCTCTGCATAATTGTTTGCCGTTTTTCTCTCTTCAACGCTCGGCCTTTCATTGTTTCACCTAGATAGTCGTTAAAGAAAGTTAACGGTTAGCACGATTTCAATTGTAAACTGTAAGAATATCAGAGATAACTGACTGTTGTAGAAAAAATGTCGATACAGCTTTTTTTACATAATATCGTAAATAACTCGAGTTTCTTCAAACAAGTAAAAGTAAATAAAATATAAGTAGCTATCAACAGTTATGGAGAATCGAAGCCACCGAACTGTAAGAGTTGTTCGAAAAACTCACTTTCTTCCATGGTATAATATAAAGCCATTCTTGTTTGTAGACTATTTTTATTGTATTTTTGTGGCCGTTCTAGCTGTTACGGAGACTAAAGATTGAATCTCGCATTTTTAGACACTGAAAACTATATCAGTGGGTCAGGCTGTTACAACAAAAACAATCTGTTATAGGAAATAGCTTCTCTTACTTTTACTACTATTTTGATCCGATAAAACAATTATTAAAATATCTTAAGAAATCATGACGATTCTCGTCAAATATGAGTCATGCTTAGATTTTCCAAAAAAAAACCTCGACTTCCTCGACGAATGATCATAGCCAAGAGAAATTGCACTACTGTTCAGATCGACACATTTCTTCCATATGCCCAGACAATGAGCAACAGAATGCAAAACAACGAGAATCCATTAATCCAAAACAATGGAGAACGATAGTCTCGCCGCTCACCGTAAGCGTTTGAATATCTGACGATCAGCTCGTTGTTATCGTAATTGACCTTGAGCCCGGTAATCCGTTCGAGCCATCCATCTCGAGTGGTCGACCTCTTGAAATCCTCACGGATGGCTTGTTTCGAGGCATTTCTTTTACTTTCCTCGTTGTCATCGGCATCGTTGCGGCTACAGGGCGACGTCTCGATACCGAGACTCAGCAGCCAGACGATGACGCAGCACAACACGAATCTCGCGCCATTCATAATGATGCGCGGCAGCTCCCGATTGTAAATCACGGCCCGCGGGTTATAGAAATCGGCCTCCGCGCCCGCGGAATTTAAACCGGAAATATCATGCGCGCAGCGTGTCACTTCCACTTTTGTCAGAGCCGACGTGTTAGCATAGCTTCCGCGCGGTGTGATCGTGTGAACGAGAGAAGTGGCTCCTTCGAGCCTGATCTCCAAACACTTTTTGCTGCCGGCTCTCGAGTGTCTTCGGACTGTTTGCCCACTCGTCCGTGGCGCCGAAAACAGTAGCAGTTTATAGAGACACACACTCGTCCGAGGTTTTTCCGAGTCGCGAGAGCAAAAAGCGTGGACCCAGTCCGAGCGGCGAGAAGGACTGCGGACGGCTCAGGATCCGCGAAGCCACCTGCAGTATAGCGAGTAGGCGAGATTCTCCTTTTTTCCGGTGCAGCTGCGTAGCCCCACTACTAAGCCCCTAACTGGGTCTCTCCTTCTCGAGAGCGCGCTTATAGCCGAGCGAGATTACAATTTATTTCACATACCGATATATAGAGAAAGAGAGAAAGAGAGCCGCGTCGGCTCCGGCTATATAGAGGCTTCTGGGATGGCTAGCCAAGCTTGAAAAGCCGAGCGTCCGCGCTCTGTATTGCTCCCTCGTGAGTATATATATAAGGTATAGTAGGACTGCCCCATTATCTTGCGTAACCGCCACTTCGGTTCAACTCTTCCGTGTCTCTCTCTCTTTCTCTCTCTATGCACGGGTGACACACACCGTTCATTGATGCGCCTTCGAATCCTCTCTTCTTCACTCGACAGATGCGCTGGTTTTCTAGTATAGGAGATCTGGCACGCAAGATTCACATCACGAGAGAGGAGATTTCGCCAGCGAGATTAGAGAAGCTTCTGCGATGCCTTATTGAGACGGACGGACTCGCTATGCCGTGACATCTATCCTTCTCTATGACCATTTGTTTATAATAAGTACGACGGCACTCCGGTATCCATTAATTACGGAGTCTTGTATTGGGAACGAATTGCACGCGTTTGCAGGCGGCCGAAACGCGATTATAACAATTAGCATTTCTCTTTTTAGTATATAATATATGTATATTACTCGCGCGCCGTGAAACGAGTCCAGTTACGCTCATACGCGCGTCAGTAGCTGTATTTTGTTCGCGTGCATTTTTAATAGTATACGAGCTACTTGTGAGGTTTTCCGCCGCTGTTGTCTTGTTGATATACAATTCTGTTGCGGCTACTTGTAATTTGATTCAGAACTACGCAAACGCAAGTGATGTATTGACTTTCGTTTTTTGTGAAGTTGTCAAGTCAAAGTTGAACTTTTTAAAGAATTTTAATATAAAATGCATTACAATAAATACAATTCGAAATAAATAATGAGTTATGGTCAAGTATACAATTATAGATTAATAATAAATAACTTTGACGCAGCATATAAAGTTTATGAATTACTGTTTCTATTTTATATGCCCGGCGATATTAGTCTATGTATACAACATTCTTACTCTTGTACACAATACGTTGGTATATCAGCGCTCTGTTATAAATTAAAATAAATAGGGAAATATATAGTAAACTAAAAATTAAACTGCCTCCCGTAATACAGGAATTGGCAACACCTAGAATATTAAGTGGAACTGATGCTAATAATTGCCTTTAAGAAAGTACTTCGAGAAAGCCGT
The DNA here is from genome assembly GCA_020010945.3 of Muscidifurax raptorellus. Taxonomy (NCBI): domain Eukaryota; kingdom Metazoa; phylum Arthropoda; class Insecta; order Hymenoptera; family Pteromalidae; genus Muscidifurax; species Muscidifurax raptorellus. The sequence continues at coordinate 27,117,212 of CM052078.1, forward strand.
TAAATTGCTCTCTTATTTAATTGTACGTATATCCCGATGTATCTTAAATAACGCATTTTCTTTTATTTTTTATTTTTATGTGTTTTATATTGAAAAAGTGTGTTAAAAAATGAAATGTACTTTGGTAACTATCTATATGTGACTACTACTAATGCGCTTTTTAGCCAATGATGAAACAAACATTAAAAATAAATTATATTTATACCGATTTCAATTAACGATGAGTTGGTCATGAGAATTGTGGTCCTGATATTGCATTTCATTAAATGAAAAAAGAATATGGATCTAAATATGGAATAGATCAATAGTTCGTTCAATAAAAAGTTACAGGTCCTTTTCAATTTCATGACCATTTTGCGTGTTATTACAATTACACAGATTATTACGACGCTAAATTATAATGTAAAAAATCTCTTTTGGTAATAGCAAAAACTACTATCTGTAATACTGCATCATTAAAAACAAAATAATGATGATACGATGCGTCTTCAGCTGAAGTAACTGTATACATTCTTTTATATCAACGTTCACGCTAGACACTCGGAATTGCAAAGTATCGGATGCATATACAAAACTATTGTATGCAAAACACAACAGTTCCGGAGTGTATATCAAATCGGCCTTTATGTATATATAGTCAATTAGCAATGGTCTTACACGAACTCTAAACTTTTTTTGCTGCTTACGGAATACGGTCAAGTTCATCGCGTTCTCGTGTGAAGGAATGTACAACTTTTTAACTGATATGGCGTAGTATGACTGCACACCAAGATCTTATCTTGTTTCACTTTCGTCGGTACTTGTAACTAAATTGTCGTTTTTTCTAATTATAAATCTTAATATGCGCGACACATCTAAGCGACGATGTATCGCGGCGACGTTCTCACTTTTAGAAAATAAAACTACCGATTTGACCTGTTTTAAATTTGTAATCGCAAAGAGTGAGAGTTGATTATAGTGTCGTATCATTACGTGTTCTCGACAGGTTTGAATTTAAAAAAAAACTGGAACTATGATAGGATAACTAATTTGCTCAGGCTATTGAATCGATTTTTAAATTAATCCAATATGAACCATTTTCCCTCCCGTCCGTGATAGATATTACAGGTTCTTTCTTACCGTTACGTACTACAGATTATTTCTATTGACTATCCGATACGATATACTTTTGTCTCATATAGAGTATATAGCCACAATAACGGTTTCTCACACAAAATCAGCGCCAGCTCTCAATTATGAGACTCAGCTTTTAAATCTGTTAATTTGCTACGACGTTACACGCTTCCCGACGAATGAATCAACAAGAACCTGGACGTGAGCCATAATCGATCACAGATCATCATTGGCGCTAATCCGTTCTCCGTCGATCATCGATCGTATCGTACCCCGTGCACTCGATGCCTTTATAACAACGAAAATCAACAAAAGTACTCGCAAACCTTGTACAACAAATAAAAAACAAATGAGCGCAGTCCAACAAATAAAGCAGTGGACGATACCATCGAAGATCAAAGTGGCGCATTTGTATCTCTACAATCTTATAAAAATCCCTGAATAGCTTCTCTTCGATTCCCAATCACGCAGGTGATGGTTTCCGCTTTCGCGGATCCGGTCCGATCATCCTTTATAATAGTAGCTTTCATCGCTGGGTGGTGGTCCGGCGACGGCTGGTTCCCAGCCACTGTAGGCCTGTGCCGGTCCGTGAGCCTCGTAACCGCCGCTGTTGTGCAGGTGCACGTGGACCGGCTGCGGTGGTGTCCAGGCTGCGTGTGACTGATGGCTGTAGCTTTGACTGTGCCAAGCATACAGCTTGCCGAAGATGGTGCTCAGCTTGAGTACGAGCAGGATCAGACCTATGGGTTGAAACGAAACCGGCTTTAGATGCCATTCTGTGGTTTACGGAAGTATGGGCTATTATGTTCTGTGGTCGCCGGGTAACGGGGACTTTGGAAAATACCGATTTTTATGAGGACGCGTAAAGATACTTGCGTAATTTATGAGAAGCTTCTGATTTATGGACGGATGTAAATTGAATCTTTATAAATGTTATATCAGTAAACATTGCTTGTATATTGCATTACTGCTAAAAGTAAAAACGCGTTCCGAGAACTGAAGAAAGATATTTGAAAAGTGAGTTGTAAGAGTTGAGGAAAACGCGTGTAAAATTATGTACTGGTCACTTCTCAAGACGAATAATGTACGCGGTACTTTGTAAGTAGAAGCCTTTCTTTTGGCAATTCCACCCAGGAGATGTTGGCTAATTAGGAGTAGACTCTTAAGGGCCTCTATATAGGTGTGTAGCTAGAAAATCTTGATCTAGGATCGCGATTACAGAGATCTGAGAATCGAGATCCAGGTTGAGAAATTGTGACGACACGTGGATAGTGAAAAAAAACATTCGTACTTTGCGTAATAGTTGAAGCGAAATAAATACTGAATAGAGCTATATATGCGCTGGAAAATTGATCGATAGACTTATTTTTCTATTTTTGTGTGCACTGTATTTAAGAAAATTATGGCTAATTATACACTGCAGATACGTGTTATTTTCTTGTGAAATCTCGAGCCATAAATGTGAAACGAACAATCACTTGCTGACTCTTTTGTTAATAAAATATTAACGAGTAACGACCGCAAGCATATCATTGCGAATATTACAAGAGTAGCAAAAAATTCATTTTTAGCGAAAGTGACTGAACTGGGGTGAGACCCAACGCGTGCAAAAGTATAAGTTTCCTCGTTCCTTGAGAGGGAAAAAGTAGGTTTAGTGCAGAGGATCGGAAAAAAAGAAAGCAGCAACATGCCTTTCCCATACCAAGTTTTTATTCCATTTTTTCACTAGCGTTAATTCTGTAATATTTTTTTACCGAGAAACGAGATCAGAGCTCACAGCCGGTCACATCAAAGTTTCTCCGTATAGCGGCTCGTCTGCAGCAGCGTGCATTTGAATACCGAAAACGGTAGTCTATATGTATATATATATTGAACGTACGCGTATAAGGAAAAAGGCGACAGAGGAGAAAATATGAAGAATCGCGCGTGAGGGACAGAAAGTAAGCCATTCACGTCCTTGTTTAGTATGCAAATAACGACTGAGCCCATAGAAATGGAGAGGCGTATGAGCAGGTCCCGTTAATCTCTCTTTCGCGCGCTTGCGAGCATAAGTGCTCAAGGTATATATAAGCAGCGCGAGAAGAGCGAATTTTTTTCGCACTTACCGATCAACAGGCCCTTCAAGGAAATGACTGTTAGAACCGCCATCATCGTCATCATCACGCCCATTTTATATATCATAGGCATCATCATAAACTGGATCCTTTTATGGCCGAACGTCCTTCCTTCTCGTAACGACTTTCCTGCAATAGGATGATTCAATTAGTGCGAGTTAAGTATATGGATACTTCGGATAACGTTGCATTTAGAAACGGTAGTCTTTTTACTATTTAAACAATGGGGGAAATACGAAAGAAAATATTATCTTTATCTAGCCACACTTTGATCAGGTTTCTGCAAGATTAATACACAATTCAAATATGAAAATAAATTACGGCTACAGCTTTCCTCGAATATAAGTAGGTCATTTATCGAAGATACGTCTTATAGACATTTTATACTCTCTTTGATCTGATGAAATAATAAATTCTTGTATTATTTATTTTCGTTATAATTGAAAGTTGTGAATCAATGATATTTTAAATATTTATATATAGAAAATGGAAGATTTTAAAATCGTAAAAGTTTCATACATACTTAATGTGCTTACAGCTCCGGATACGCTTACATTATTTCATTCATTAGACACGCTCCAAATGGTCACACCGTGTTTGTGTATAAAGATGTATATTCCGAGCACACTGCAAGTGTTTTCTCGGACTTTTAAGGCGATAATTTGAAACTCCAATAAAGTGATATCAATATAAACTGTTGCATTATTACGTGCATTGTAATAATGAATCAAGCTAATTAGGTTGCTGTTAAATAACCGTTGTGATTTATTTATTCGATTAACACAACGCTAAGGACGACGCTTACGATTGTGAGGAATTACGATTACGCATTTTGTACTTGTATAAATAAAAGAATCATTTACAGACCGTTATAAAGACAACGTTATATCTCAAACTACATAGTATAAGCATAGAGTCAACGTAAATACAACTTCCTCGATTATAACGAGCTTTTTTTCCACACAGCCCTGACAATGAAAAAACTCCGTCACAATTTTCTACAATCAACTAAAATTCGACCTATCATTAGCGTCGTAATAAACCGCTCTGTCCAAGCCCAGCCGAGTTTACGGCATTACAGGTAAATTGATATTTTTTCTTTCCTCGAGATACCGTATAATACACAGCGCCCAAAGCAACTCGTCCCACAGTCACATGTATCGACCTTTTCGAAAATCAAGTTCAACGCTCTTAGCCTATACGCTCGATCCTCTAATTTTCTCTGCTCACATGAGAGACAGGTGTTGCGTGCCGCGCTAAATCTATCCTCCCGAGAGAAGCGTATACATATAATAAAATCACGGGCGTAACGACTTTCCGTTCGCAAGAACCCACACTGCGCCGGAACATAGCTCCCGGATCCTTTGTAATTTCGCGTATTTTTTTGCCGTCTGTCTCTGCAGCGGCGTATACCTTCCTCTGCTGGCGCATAACGGTTGGCGAACTTCTAACGATTGGGTCGACAATGCTGGCCCAAATACCAGCTGCTTACCACAGGCCGGCTATTGGTCATGATTCGAGCGGCGCATCGTGCATCCGATCCTTCGACAATGCAGTCGAGGAAGAAGCCACCGGTGCTTGTGTGTGTGTGCATGTATAATAATGCCGGTGAAAATCCAGGCGCAAAAATCCGAGAGAGCCGAGCTCGGGCGCGCACGTGACGCCTACGGGATGTGTTATACTCTCGAGTGGGTTAGTGCCTGACGCCCGAGTACAGTATACATATGCAGACGTTGACGGTTATTGCGATTTCTTTTCGGGTTCTATTCGTATGCGCGCCTTGTATTTCTCGGCTGTAAACGTACTTTCTGTGCGTATATCGCGTGGCTTTGTTTTTCGCAAATTAGTAGTGGGAGGTACCTGTTATGTTAATTCGTCTGGAATCTGTTCTACTTAAATCTGGGAAATGAGTTTTTGATTTTTAAGCGTGCTTTAGGCACGCGATGATTGTCGGAAAGAGATTTGGTCTAATAATTTGTGGCAGAAAGTATTCTTTACTGCTTTGTAACTTGCGGTTTCGAATGGAGGAATTACCGATCGATTAGCTCGAAATGTCCGACCTTTTGCGTAGTCATATTATTGGGCTATAAATGTCGCATATTTTGCGCAACTTTCTCCGAGTTATAAGTAGGTCGAAATATGTTGAACTGAGAGTTTTTTTGACACTCTGTAGCAAAGATGTGATATATGACACACATCGCGGTTTGAAACAATACCTGATTCATCTTCTTGACGTTTATTGTATAGATCGTTCTTCGAATCAGACTCACAATATTTCTAAAAGGCTTAAAAAATAAGTTTGCGTCATGGTGACTGTATGATTATTTATGAATCTTATAGCTATAAAACTAAAGCTTCTGAGTGGAGAGTCACCATTTTTGTTGGTTAACGTGTTAATCGCATGGTAGTGTTTTCGACTAAAACAATAATTTATCTATAATCACGATCACGTGCTCAATTATTTATTGAAGAATATGTTCTTGTAAAAAAATAGTCGTTAACCTTTCATTATTGTAAGTAAATTCAATATTGTTTTTAAGATCTGTGCAATTTTTCATAGAATATAATAACGGTTATCGAATGCTTGACACACAACACTTTATTTGAATAAACTGATGCATTAAGCTGTAAGAGTCACTTAAGTTTATGCATTGTCATGGTATTTTATTGACGCATTTAAAGAAATGTCACGCGACAGACTCAACATATATTTTAATATCCTATAAGTGGCAGCAAATGTTTGTATTAGTATTTAAAAGCAAACATACAAAGCAGATGCAGAAACCACCATGATTCGAGCCATCGTAATCAAGTATACGATCAGCTGATTTGAATTTTTAAATTCACTCCCGACGATCAAACTATAAATACACCCGCCGAATGCGACTGGATAAACAGAATTCAATTTCCATAAATACTCCGACCAGCCAAAAAATCTGATTAGTCAAGACCATTTAGACGGAGAATAAGAATCGAAAAAATGCATGGAAATAAGTTCTGCATAAATAGCAAGCGTATAATACTGACCTTCGGAACTGGCGAAAATATCATCGAGAAAACTCCGCACTCCGACGATATCCGAGTCCAGCGCACGGCTGTCCTTCGGCTGATCCTCGCACAGGGCGACTCCGGTCAACAACACCAGCGCGAGCAAGAGAGGCCTCAGCGGCCGGCACTGGCCATACCGGTTCATTTCGGCTCTCCTCCAGCTATATATCCGCCGCCGCGTCTTCTTCTCTTTATCCTCGGCCCGTCTTTAGTGGGCACCTCTGAGAGACTCGGCCGGGCGTCCGTTTCGTGTAGCGGTCGAATTTGAACTTGCGCTCCTGCTGTCCGCCAGCGTCCGGCTAGCCGCGCGGGCCTTTCAAACGCGCACGGCCGGCGCGCAGGTCTCCATTCGTATGCGCGAGCAGCAACATCGTTGTTGGAAAGTTGTACCTTGAGTCTACGGCTCGTTGCGTGGTTAATTACGAGGGGGAACGCGAGCTTCTTGCGGACGCGTCGAGGCGCGCGCACTGGCGGTGTATTCATTATTTAGCAATGACTCGCGGGCTTTTTAAAATTACCAAGGTGCTGCGCGGGGAACGGAGCTTTTGAATTTCAATGCATATTTGCGGAAATGTTTTTTTTTCTTTTAGGCGGTGCATGTAGGCCGTATTTGTTACGCGCGTGTATGTGGAAAATACATGCGGGAATATAGTATAAATATTCACTAGGTGGGTGTAAAATATTTTTGATTTTTTAGTATCGTTTTGACAATACATTTTCTTTTTTATGATTCTTTCATGGAATAAATATCAATGGATCTAGATATTTTTCTCTATTAACCACGGAAAATAAATATATTGTATTAATCAAAATTTCGCGGATATTATATAGTTTATACAGAAGGATGAATCCGCTTTTCTGATTGATTTATTACTTTCAAAACATTCCGACAGTCAACGCCAGCAATCTGTTTTGAATACCTATAGGTATTCTGCGTTCATACTCGACGTTGTACTTTCACGATCATTGAGTATTCCTAGAATTTTAATTGCAGCATACATATTTGGCCCAATTTTAACATTCTATATTGATATAGTTAAAAAATGCCCTCTCTTTTAGCCCCCTGTTTTTCGATAGGGAAATGAATTGTCATTTAACATATTGAATATTTAGTTTTTAATGATCATAATGGAAGTCAAATATAGATATTAATACCAAAAACAGATTACATAGTTATAAAAAATATTCATTTAAAGTTTTAAAAGCGAATCTAATTTTGGTGTTATTATATCCAGAAAATAAATTACAATGGATAAAAAGTTAAACAAAGTAGCAAACTGATAACCGTAATTCCGTAGTTTGGTTCCAATAAGAAAGTTATTTACTGCCTAGTTACTTAAGCAGTTTCAGGTTAGTGATATAAATAAAAAAGTTATAAAAACGCTTAGAAAGTGGTTGTCTGCAAGTTTGGCATCATTCAATCGTCAAAATCGTAAAAGAACATCAACCAATAATAATGCTCAATTCCAAAGATTTTTTAAAAATTCAAAATGTTTTGTAAATAAGCTGCAATGTACTAGCAGACTTATAGACACTGCGGGTAAGTATTCTTACACCACATACCTACAGGATATCTTGTATAGGATATTTCGTATGTTGTTTGCGTATTTTCGTGCATGCAAAACTTGCAGGTTTTCCTGAATTTAAATAAATGTTGCCAGAGCACTCCTGCAGGATGTAGTACTATACAAAAATCATATAAATAAAACATAATAAAATAATGATTATTGCTCATTTTTTATTAAATATTACAAGTAAAGTAAATCATATCTTAAAGATGGATACTTTCACGTGTCGAAAAAAATTATTAGATTAAATTATTCTATGAAAGTTGTGATGCAAGGTGAGTAGATATACGACCTAGAAGCTGGCCAGTCTTTTTTGTTTTTAATCCACATTCAACCAAGGCACATTTTTTTGTTCCTCGCAAATTAAAGTGGTTCAAAAATAATCGTATAACTATTATTAAAAAATCATAATTTTTGCTCAAACTATAAGTTCTGTCCTTTAGGTCCCATCGGTACCCACCCTTTCCCCATCCTGGAATTTCTTGGGGAACAAAATGACCCTGATTCCGAAATCCAAATAAAAATAAAAATGGCGTTCGCACAGGATTTAAAACGTTTTACGTTCGCCTTTTTCTGTAAACAACACCTGCGCATCGTGTATCAATTTTTTAAACATAATTTTTTCTACGTCCAAAATAATTCCTTTTTAAAATATAATTTACCTAAAAGAGAATATCATTATAACATTATTAAAGAAAGTACTTATTATTTCTCGATTTGTTTAGTAGAGCTTATGAATTAATATCTGAATTAGTAAAATAAAAAATACTTCTTTCCAGTTTTGGACATACTGGCTACATCGCGAAAATTAGAAGCCTAATTTAAAAAACCTGATGGAAAACAATTTATGTGGCTGCAAAAACTGCAAAATTGGTCTACTACAACGATTTATTATTACTGAATCCGGTTTTACAATATAGCAATTCATTATCGACAATGCCTAAAACGTAATAAAGCTAATAAGAATAACAATTGAGAATACATACCGATAATGGTAACATTAGCCCGACCAACTCAATATATGCACACTTCACCGTAAACATCAACCTGACCACCGAACTCTTTCTTTGCAAATAAGAGTTGGGTACACCATCAAAATTACGGTAACAGCAGCCGCATGCTAGAAAAATTCCAAAATTTGTGGTGACTTATTAGTGGTATCTTAATCATCACTGAGAGAAGTATTTCTTTACTATAAAGAAATCATTCGTTAATCGTTAATACACGAACTTAACACACTAGAGAAGTTTAATTGCAATTTCTAGTATACACAACTAACTAAAAATGTAAACAAAAGTATTCTTCATATTAATACATACGTTAAATGCAGTTCTAAAGTTAATAAATTAAAAATGCCGATTCTAACCTCTTTTGATCACACATAACTATTTCTCAAATATAAACTTCACGGCTGCATTCAAATTATGTAATAATGTTAACAATACTTTTGTTTACATTTTTAGTTAGTTGTGCATACTGGAAATTGTAATTTAAGGTCAAAAATAGTATATTAAGTTGGCGTATGAACTATTAACAAATGATTTCTTTATAGTAAAGAAATACTTCTCTCAAGTGGCACAGTTCTCAATACTTCGGTCTGGGTATAGAATAATAATTGTACGGGAGCTTATCGGGACTAGGCCTCGAGGCTCCGATTACAATGGATATGCCTCTGCACTTTCGACATTTTTACTTTTTCGCGAATTCATCCGTGGTCCCAGTGTATTTCTGAATTATTTACTTTTTTCTATCTTTAACTTATTGTTAGGCCCCAGTCAACAACCCAGTAGATGAAGTTTATATCTTTTATTTTCGAGTTCAGTAGTTGTCTCGTAAAGGAATTAGTACTTTTGAGCATTCATTTTAGTCGATAGAAATTTGACTATCTTGTTATGACGCTTAATTCATCTATTTTTGGTCTTTGGGCACCCGCAGGAGCTATCTCAATGCTTTGTTTTAGTTGGACAATCGTAGAATTTATTCGAATAATTTAATCTAATTTATTTTTCAGCAATAAATATTTTAAATCTACTAAAGAATTATTGCTGGTTTTTATTTTTTGATCGATAAATATGACTAACAATCATAATATTAGAATAATATTTTTCTTATTATAACAACATATTAAGTTAGAAAAAGTTATAAACCTGTAAACCACATTATTAATTAATTTTAAAAATTACAATAGTTAGCTTTTAAGTACTTTTCAAGTTAGGAATAATTTGGAATCGCGATCGAAAAATCGAACATGAAATAAAAGTTATGTAGATAAAACAGGTCGTAAGTCACTACTTACCACTGATGATAAGTATACACACTTGTTCATGAATCCGGTAGAATAATCTCTTTTTAGTCGTGGGTATAAAGATTGTATTCGAAGTTTCACTATTTTTTATTATTCTACTATAGAATGTAAAACTGTATTTAGGTAAACAAAAATGTTTATAAATTTTAGATAAGAAAATTGATAAGCATTGAACATGGGAGTTAAATACTTTTGTTACATATTTATCTTAAAATTAGTGAAATCCTTAGAATTAAAAATAATCATTTCGATATACTTTGTAGACAGTTTAAAAATAAATAGCAACAATAAATATTTAATATCTTTTCAGAAAAAGAATCAATAAATATAATATATTCTACAATACTATAACTTTTTTGAGAACATAGCAACTTGTAAACTTGTACCTTCACTGGTAAGATAAACTTGGAAATAAAAATATAGAACCAGTTTACGATGAAAGAAAATGTCTTTTTAAAATGAAAAGAAATTTAAAAAAAACATTATTGAACGTTACATCTTAGGAATATTTATAAAAAGAGTCGTAAAGAAACAATTCTGAGAAAAAGATGATTTAAGAATCTCTTTTATAGTGTAAAAATATTTTTAAGTAATATGATATTTTAAACAACGTCTTTTTAAAAAACTTGTATCATTATAATAAGCAGTCGAATCGTAAGTTAAATAACAAAAAGAAATATAAGTCATTAAAGCTGCTCATCTTCGGTCATCGGCCCGAGCAAGACTTTACCCGACCCTGACCCTAACCCATACTGCAGACAGTCAGTAAAGAAAGAGCTGAAGGTAGGTACAGGTTTACTGCGTCGTCTTCGCGTAGCGAATGTGCATGCAACAGAGGTAAGAGAGGGAAAGAGGAAAGGAGAGATATATGAAAGAGAAAGAGGGAGTTACGGACGGGCACTTGACCATCTTGAAAAATAAAACACGCATAGAGGCGAGGATTCCTCGAGTCGTCTCTTGGCGATTCTCGGCCTTACACGATGCTCAAGGTCTAAAAATTCATCCCTTAAAAAAGACGCATTCGCGATAGCGAATCGGCTCCAACCGCCGTGCTTTTTCTTCTTCTTCTTCTCAGCTTGTATTCAAGAAAAGCCTGGCAACAAGCAAGGTAGTTGGCGAATGTGAGGATCACTTCGGCTTTAATCTTCTCTGCACCGTCCTGTAGCTGGCAATAATAAAAGATAAGGATGCATTTTAATTTGAAACACAAGGATAATAATTCAAATTCGTATAAAATTAAATCTATTACAAAGTGTTCCACTCTTCTCGTAACGTTTTATTTTTAATTAATAAAATAAGATTAATTTAAACTAATACGAAATTAATAAAATAATGTAATAATATTTTTAGTTGTTAAAATTATCTAACGATTAGCTAAAAGTTTGCGAACGGTTTTGAAGGCGCCAGTACTGCTCATGCATACATTTCGAAGTCTGGCTTAATTTATTTTTATCTTTTTGGATTTATCATTCGATTCCGCAGCAGCGAAGGAACTTGGATATTATAAACAGGTTTCAAGGCGATGATGTTTTTAATCAACCATAGCGTAATATTTTAACTGTTAAATAATTATAAGAATGCGTTTTTTTTTCATTTATAATAGTACGGACACTTATATTCCAGGAATAATCTGATAGTTCCATGAAGTTTTAATTTCTCTTGAAACGTCTAATAATACGTCATATACCTATGGCTGCACTGCAAATAAATAAATAATTAACTGATTAATAACATGCAAGACTTTTTCTTTGTACATAATACCACGAGTTTGTACTAACTACGCGCCCGTTATATTCCTGAGCGAGTCTGTAATAGTTACCCCAAGGATCTCGGCGATGGCAGAAGAAAAATACGGATGCCTTCGCATGGCGCGTTCGAGAACAAGTCCTGGCTGGGGGCATATGCGTGCGACTCGTCCGGTCAGTTCTTACGATGGTATGGGTACATCTACACAGAGGAGTTTGCGGACCGCGTGCAGGATATAGAAAACCAGCGGCAGCTAGGCAGAGCTCAACATTCGCTTCGCGACCGTGACCATGAAAGTACTCGTCTCTCGTCGACCGTTCTTACCTAGGCTAGACGCTTGTTTGGTCCTTTGTTGCTGTTTAATTTTCCTCGGTTCGCGCATATGCGAGTCGCGTTCAGTTGCCGATGATAGTGGTGCTACGAAAGTTGAAGAAGCGCACGAGGGCTTGAAAAGTATTTTGGCACAGGCCGGTCGCGTCGATGAAGAATTAAAGAGCGTGGACGAAGTCGACGTGGTAAACGAGAAAAGACTTCGACGGGTCACAGAAACTCTCGGTAAGTCTGACAAAGAACACGAAGATGCGAAAGTGAAAGACGTAACAGTTAGTCGCGTATCGGCGCCCGATAGAAAGATTCGAGTCGATGAGACGACGAAGGAACATTTGACGGGCAAGAAAGCCCTTAAAAATCCCTTTAGACGAGTGAAGAGAGGTGATCATATAGCAAACGAGAAAATTGATGATGCCATTGTCAAGTCTGTAGAAGATAAAGTCAAACTAGAAAGCAATGACGACGTGGGACAAAGTAAAAGAGTTGACATTGAAGGAATTAGAAGATTGGACGTTGATGTCGAGGAAGAGGAAAAAAAGGAAACCCATGAGGTATCAAATGTTAACTTGAGAAGTGCTATCGCCGGAGATCTTGAAAAATCAGCCGTAGGGGAAGCAAACATTCCTGAAAAAGTTGAAAGTATTGGCGTAAAAAATACTGAACAGGGTCAATCTGAAGAAATTAAAGAAGAGTCGAATGACTCGGTCATTGCTTCTGCGGACGCTTTGGCGAATGAAGCTACAGTCGCAGAGAATCCGATCGGTGACAGTGTAAAGGAAATCGGACTAGCTGGTCCCATCCAAGATCAGTCAGAAGGTATTTTATCGGATCAACAAAATGTAGTTGATAAAAATCAAAATTTTGAACTTTTTAGACGTTCCCAAACGTTTTCGAGACTTCAGTTTTTAAAAGATCAAGCCATAGAATTACAATCGAAAATTCGAAATACCACATTCGTGAAACATTTAAAAGAACAAGTTTCAGACGTACTTCCAGATATTCCAAAGTTTACTGAAAATCAATTTTTAGAAATGCTAAACACTATCATAACCAAAAAGAACATACAAAAATCGACTGATTTTAATGCAGATGCATTCAAAGACAGTGGATTGAATGAAAATCAAATTGAAGTAATAAAATGTGCACAACAGTTAGTAGCGCAAAAGGAGAGACAGTCATTCTTTGACAATATGTCGGACTGCATACGCGGATTAAATGTAATTAATTGCATGCGTATTTTTATATATCCAATCATTGTCGAAAATATGCCTGAAGCTGTCACACAAGTTCTACCGAATTTTCCAATCGTTATAAACGTAGCAGACATATTCCAAGGTAACCGCGATAAAATAAAATCAGCGAGACAAGTACCGGTAATAGGTCTTTTTACGAATTCCATTGATCCTGAAGCAACTATTTTGGATATTTTAATGGAAGGGTTATCGAAAAATCCACCCAATGACGACCTGCCGTCGTTCATCGAAGCTAAAAATGAAACTTTCTCAAAACTTCTTACATGTAATAGAATGAAACTTTTGCAAACGACAGAGAAATTTTTACCAGAGTATGCAAGAGATAGCTATTCTGATGAGATGCTTTCATGCATTCGGCGATTTGAGTATTTTAGTTGCGTAAAGTATTTTTCTTGGCCTGCTATTAAACAATACTATGCCGCATTACCAGAATTTCCCTTAAGTGATTCTTTCTTATCGTCTTTAATTTATCCGAACTATCCTCTCATTCCTTATCCAGGATACGAAAGTGGATTTGGTCATTTACCTGAAGTTATAGAATCAGGTCCGAAACGGCGTACACCAGAAATACTTTTTTCTGATGTCTTTCGGAAAGCTTTGAGCCAATATCCGCGAATCACAACACCGCCAACGCCGATTCAAATGCATTTACTTATCAAGAGCCCAGCAATAAATCAAGATCAAATAGAATCAATATACTTAGCTGAGCAACTTCTACCTGTAAAGATGCGAGCTGAGTATGTTTTAAGAACTATTCGATGTATACAACAATTCGACTACTACAATTGTATGAAATATACTACTTTGCCATTAGTTAGGCAGTTTAATCCTTTTGATTTTTCGGGCATTCAAGATTTTATTAGTAATTTGGGGCTTCCCGAACCACCACAATTTCCTAATCTTTTAGATCTCATACAACAATTTTATGCAGGATTTCCTCAATTTCAATTGCCAGAATTCCCGAGTTTTCCAGACTTTTCGAACTTATTTCCCCTCGGACAAGGAACAACAACAACTACTACTACTACGACTGCCAAACCAACCAATGACGGTGCACTTACTGTGGACAGGGTATCGTCCAAAAGTGCAATAAAATCCGACTTTATTTTGGAAAGCAAAATATATAATATTTTAAAAACTGTAAGAAATTCCATGGGACCAACGCCATCATCCCCAGATTCGTATACCAATAGTAAAGTATTTCTGCTTCCACTCATGACTGATGACCAATCGAAAATTTTTTCCTTAGCGGAGGGTATTCTTCCTCCCATAGCACGTGAGCATTTAATAACTAATACTTACTTTTGTTTGAATGATAAAAATGAATTTAGTAAATGTGCGAAAACAGTGATGTGGCCATTTATTAAGGGTCATGTAAGCGGTCTTCCAGAATTTCCTTCTCGAGACGATAACACGGAATTCCCGCAAACAATTAGTGCAAAAGTACCGTTTATGCCAGCTGAAAATAGAGATAATTTCTTTATTATGAGAGAAATAGAGAAATTTTTTTTTGAAGGCCGCGAGGATGCTATAGGCTATATAATAAGATCTATACAATTGTCTGCTCCCGGATCTCTCAACATGCAAGTAATATTAGATATGTTGCGATCCATTCAATTTAACACATCTGATTTCTTGAAGATGCAGTTAATTCAATATTCAAGAGTTCCAGAATTGGCATCACTTACAGACAATCAAGAAAACATTGTTCATGCAGTAGAAAGCATCATACCCGAAGAAAACAGAGCCAAGTTCAGCAGTGATATGATTGCCTGTGCTCAAAAAAACAAGTTCGCTATGTGCTCACGGAATGTAATATTCCCAGCTATATATCCATATTTTCAGCGATCACTTTTCTCTCCCTATTATAATACTTTGCAAGACAAGTCTGATTTTTCGAAAGGCAACAAATTTGATATGAGTAAAATTATTCCAGTCAGCGTAGAAACTAAAGTAAATACTGGAAAGCAAGCTGAAAATATTATTATGACAACTGACAGAAATATCATGCCAATTTATTCTTCTAATCCTGAATCAATTATTTTCAGCATGCTAAGAAAAGTACAGATAAATGCTGAATCTCTTCCAGACTTTCCGAAATTGTCCATAGCTTATACACCAGAATTTAAGCAAGCGTTTAGTGTTAGACAAGCACATATTTTGACAGTGGCTGAAGGTATTTTGCCAGAAGAACATCGCAAGGGACTTTTAGAAAACATGTTTGTCTGTAATCAAAAAGATTCATTTCTCAATTGCGCACGAGATGTATTGTACCCTACACTGGCAAAAACATATCCGGAGTTCTCCTCCTTCCCAGATTTTAAAAACGATCTAAATAGATCGAATATGCTATCCGTGATTGATAGTTTGAATACGCCTTCTACTTCTCCAAGGGCATACGATTTAAAAAGAACACTTCCATCTATGGACACCATATACAAATTTGTTCCTGAGGACAAAGCTAATGGACTTCGAGTATTGATTGATCGATTACCAGATACTTTATACTACGATTTATACATAAAAATGGCCCAGTGTTCTCAATATTCTGACACTATATCTTGTGGACACGATATTATTTATCCTACTTTGAAAAAGTATTACGATGCTCCTGGTTTCAATATAGATAATTACTATCCGATTACAACATTGCCTCCTTCCCCAGTCATGGTATATCAACGTCCACCATATGACTATGAAATTTTGTGTGAAAATATGGGCTTCACGTGTACTTTAATACCTTTTGGAACACGCTATGCAGGTGGCTATGCAAACTCGAACATTTCACCAAATAGCTTGGCAAGTTCTTATATGCCTTTTGGAAGACTATCAGATGGCAGCCGAATTTTTAAACACACTGAAGATATTTGGAATACAAATATTACACCTTCAGTACGTGAACGCTGTTCGCTTAAAAACAAGATAATGTTTCGCTTGTATGCTATGAATTTAAACCAATCTTTTCTAAATGCCCACTAAACATACAGCTATTATTTTTATTTTAGACTTTTATTAATTCTGGATGTAAGCATACAATTATTAAGCATATAATGAGACATTTTCTTAGCCCGATAAAATGCTTTGCTTTAATTTTTGTAAATATAATTATTATAAATTCAAATATTTTTTTTCAGGAGCTGATAAAACCAACATTCCGGCGTACGCAGCCCAATCATCCACAGATTATTTGAATAGCAAATCTAAATTTTTCTCTAAAAAACAACAGAAAATTAGTCTGCAAGATATTATATATGCTATAAAGTTATTAAAAAGAAATAAACGCAATGTCGATGATCTTCTTGATTCATATCCAGACGTTGTACCAAAAGACAAAAAAAATTCTGTTCCGAGACGAATCCCTCCGAAGTTAACGTTCCCAAATATATCGGAAACTGAATTACTTCAAATTCTTATACACATTTCAAAATTGAAACATAATGAACGGGTGTCTGAAAACATGGTTCCGGGTGAATATTTTGTAGATACTTTAAATGGTACTGAAAAGGCGTTAATAACGAAAGATCAATATGAAATTCTGAAGCTTATTCAAGGTTTGAACTCTGAAACAGCAAAAGCGAGTTTTATGTCACGTTTGATACAATGTATCCGCAGTTTGAGTTTCATTCGCTGTGTAGGAATATTTGTTTGGCCGATGATTGCTAGCAATTTACCGTCGTTACCATTTACTCTTCCAGCAAATCGAGATAGTCGTACGGCTACAGAGACACAAATTGAACAACTTTTTGGAATGTCGGCATCTGACTTGGAATCTGAACTTTTAACTCGCAGGGAACAGATTGAGTCAAATTTCATCCAATTATACAAGACTCTAACTGAAGACAAGTTTGAAGCGAACGTAGGACCTTTAAAGATCAAAGGACACGGAGATGGTGAGTTAGCAGTGACATTTTCTGGATTTCGGGAAGGAAGGTTTTCGAGATTAAAAGATAACAAAAATTTACCAAGTATTTTGACTATAATAAGCGAAGTAATCGAGGAAGTTTTTGATACAAGACCCAATAAAACAAAAAATCGTAAAGATAATAACTCAAAGAAAGATAAAAGAAGTCGCAGTTTACACAGTTTTGAGGAATCCAATATTGGAAAATACTTGCACGATTCTAGCGAAGAGAATTCTAAACGATCTGTAAAAGACGACCAAGTAATAAATATGTTATTAGAAAGGATGAAATCCAGTGTTACAGATGTCGGAAATGACGACATAAAAAATTATTACAACATAGAAGATGCATACCGAGCATTCCAAGTACTCTTCGGTCCGAAAATCTCTGGAAGAATATCTAATCAGTTGAAGACTATCGAGACTGAAAATGTCAACCATTTTGAAGAATTACAATTGGTCGAAAAACTAAAGTTAGTGCCGCTCAAAACACAGTTAAGTAATGAAGCACCGCAACTGAAAAATCGTTCGTCCAAAGGACGGGCATTGTATCAACTTGATAGCAACGATAACGAGTATAGCGATGGGGATAAATCTGATATTGCTAAAGAAAAGGTGTTCAAACTCAAAACATACTTAGCTGATTATATTACAAAGTATTTGAATTTAAATAAAAAAAAGTTTCAGTCCGAAGTTATATTACGATTGCCTAGATTGAATGACTTAACTACAAACAGAAAACTGACAAATACATTTGACTCAATTAGCAGAGGTATGAAATCGAAGATAAGACAAGCACTTCCTGCAGCGGGACTCGCCGTATCATTTCTTGTACAAGTAGCATTAGCTCATGCAAAAGCAGCAGCATCAGTCGCTGCAATATTAAGTAACATGGCATTAGGTTCAGCAATGCTTGGCATGTTTCGTGATATGGTATTCGGTTCTAATAATCAACAAAGAGTAAAATATATTTATGACACTAGCAAGTATGACGCAGGTATTTCTTGGCCTTCGCCGGGTTCAGATCCGACTATTAGTTTCACACCACCATCGATACGTCCAATTTAGATTCATCGCAATTTTATTAACGAAATAGATATTTACTTGAATATATACGCAAATATTATACAAAATTATATCTTTTAATGACATAAATACAAACGTTTTAAATTATAATCGTACGTTGCAAGTATATTAGCAATGTCATAAAACTTTAGAATTTCGGGTTGTTTAATTTACACTATGATAACTCAAGCTGAGGGAATTGAGACTGATCCATTTTATGACTAATTACACACAAAACGTAGAATGTAGAAATGGTTTGAAAATTAATGTTGTGATGATTTAATTAAACAGGGTAGTAAATTTGCCGTGCATTTTAACAATTGTTCCATTTAATTGCAATTAATTACAAAACGGTGGGGGTATCATATTTAAAATATTCCAAGCTCGATTTTAAGCTTAAGACAACGTATCCTTATTGTATTTAGATAAAATATTTTACAAATAAATAATTGGTTAAATTTGGTGTAAGTATCATGTATCACCAGAAAGCACAGTAATATGTCGTTTGAATTTTGACATTAAAAATAAAAATTCTTCAAGTCTCCATTAATGATAAATTAATTGAGTAACTGTAACGAATAATTTTAGATATACACGTTAACAATATAAGAATAAACGTACATCGACCGTATGATTGTTGTATTCGTCTATATATATATATGTGTAATCGTAATCTGCGTATTAAATAAAATTTGGAGATAAGTTTACGTATCATTGTTATACTTCTTTTAACATTCATTTAGGCGCTACATATGCGCATAATTAATATGATACCAACATATTCAGAGAAATTCTTGTATTGGATTTAATGTAAAAAATATATAATTGATAAAAGATACAATATAGATAACAGTTTTCTATACGCTTCAAATAATATGCGTAATGCCATCTGTCATAGATTCTTAGAACTTTTAGTATTTGATAACTATTAAATTTATAAGCACAAATGAAAACAAAAATTTGAAAACTTATCATCGAATAATGATTTAACATTTATAAAATTTAAAATTATAAAATCAAATGTATGATCTTATAATAACGGTAGATATATTGACCATTGATATTATTTATGCACTTTGAATTGCTAATCCAATTGACGAAAGATGACTTCTTTATTAAATGACGTATTAAATAAAAAGATGGCTATGCTAACAAATCAATATATAATTATACTTCATTTTTGCACGTATAAAAGAGTGCATTAACGCTTACTGCAATGGTACAAAGGATAAAGCATTCGTCGATAAGCCTAACCATCGTTACCAGCCAACAGCAATTCCCTATATACCAAAAGCTAGTCGGTACCGATCTGCTCAACACCATAGACCGACAGATGCCGCTACCGATTTCAGATCGGCGTTCTCCAGCTCAAGGTATAGTACACGACACTGGGACTTTCACCGCAGCGTCTCATCGGGCTTTCTTCACCATCTGTCCCACGATTCCGCGTCTCTGAAAAAGTCAGACTCTCCTCGCGTGTCTTCGTCTAACGATTCGTCGTGCCCGCACAGCAGTGGGGGATCAGCAGACAGTCCGATGCGCGTTTCCCAAGAGCCGATCGCTCTTGCGGAAATAGACGAGAATTTTGTGAAAGAGCGGTAAGACTCCATAGTAAGGGGCACGAAAATGGGACGTCGGCGCGCTCGCCGTGTCTATACACGCTTCCAATGAGAAGGTTTGAGTTTGATAGTCGAGCGCTGCCGCGACTGCGCTGACAGCCGAGCGCCGCGTGAGACCTTTCTCTTTTGCCTTCGGCTTTTCGCGGCCAGTCAGTATCGGGCCTCAGTTTCAGCGCCAGCTTCGTCCCGAAACCAGCCTCGAATAATGTCCTGAACTGCTGACTGCGCTCTCGGCGACTGGTCTCTACCGCGAGGTCGACGATTGCTCGTTTTTTTACTTTTGAGGGAACGTATCGAGTATGCGTCTGCAAAGCACACTCTAATACAGGTTGGTGCGATTTTTTCTTTTTTCGCGCGCAAACTTGTTTCTGTGTTTGTTTTATGCGAAACGTGTGCAAGTTTCGCGTTTTATTGCGAATATAAAATCATCTGAAATGGATATAACCAATTTTTTCCAGTTTCTACAAATATCTTTTGTGAATATAAGTATGCTGATCTTTTATCCCGGACAAAAATAGACACATTGAAGCAGTTTGTGCTACAGCTATATTGACTTTCTATTTAAATTTATGTAATAAAAGATTACATAAAAAAGTATATTTCCACTCCACTGACAATAATAAACACTATAGAAACTCATATTTTTTATAAACAACTACGGATAAAAAGTTACTCAACTAATTTAGCTCAGTTTAGTCCTATAATTACAAAATATAAGCACGCGTATGTAGTGGGAACGAATATAATTATGATAAAATATGAACTTTCGCCATTGTTTATAGTATAAATTTTCCGACATTAACAAGTGTAAAATGTATCTCAGTAGTGCAAGCTGGTGTATGCACCTGCATTCATAAAGCATACGCGTGCCATGTCCAATTACGTTGCAAGGCTGGGGGGAGTTCAACGGGCGCGTAGACGATGATGGCTCATTGTATGGAGACGTGCATTTCTTTGCCACTAGTTTCGAAACTCAAATTTCTCAGACTTCCTAACGCTCATATTCAATGAGCATTTTTTAAATAAAAAAGTTACGAAATGTCGTATACGCTTGTTAGCCACAAAACTATAATATGGTCACCATCCGTTTGAAATAATTGGCTGTGATTATCGAGTATGTTTGTTATTGAAAGTTGGCAGTGCGTAATGTTTTGTTTTCTCAAGGTGGTTTCCTCTCGTTGTTCCATTTAAAATAACCCTGATGTCTTGTGTGATATACGATTGTATTAGATAGAATATAAAAATTTGACGAATTATTGTGCAAGTATTATATTATTTTTCATTTAATAATTTTTATAGCATCACACAGGAGACATATCTATTTTGATAATATTAAGTAAAAAGTGCAGTTATAATTTTAAATGCAAAATATAATTCAGTTCCTTTGCAGCATAAGTAACTGGCAAGAACTCACATAACTTGTATAATTTATGCTCTAAAAACTACAATCCTTTCCAGTAGCGTAAGCTAAGGAGTAAAATATCTTGGGTTTATTTCTAGGTGTTAGTCGTTTGTTATATTCTTTATGGTTAATCTAAATAGAGCATTGTTTAAACCATATTCGATCACACCTATCCCAGAACAGTTTTTCCTATAAAAAACTATCCGATAATTATATATATTTTTATAGTATAAAAACTATTCAATGAAATGAAAATATCTAAATTCAGAAACGATGTCGTAGTTGCATATTGTATTATACAATTTCAGATAGATCTCAATATCTTCTTCTATTCACATAGTCAAACTCATGATGTAAACATCACTTATACTCTACTTCTAAAGTCATGTGCCGCAGACACACCTAGTTTTTGTTTTACATCTAGTTGAAACTAAGCCCAAATGTACTTACATCTGTTCTGAGATTCACCTTACGACAAACTTATTGCATCGCTTTGTGGAATCTATTGATGAAATTCACATCCTATTTACGTTACATCGTGTGATCGAATTCCCGATCGAAAACAATCGATAATTTTTATACACGTGGAACGAAATTTTGCAATCGCGATCGGATGCAACCTCCTATGGTTAAGTAGTTTTATGCTTCTGAAATAAGTATACAGCTTCAAACTGAAGCGTTGTTTTTTGGATCATGATTTACTAAAATAACCCATATACTTGACATAATCTATGAAACAGCATACATTTTCCATTTACAATGAAGCTATTTCAAGTTATATAGTTTAAACAAGAAACAGCGATTTTCTAATTTGCATCTTAATGACTGAGATTTTCATTATTATATGCCTATTACGTTAACAACCAAAAACATCGTCCGCCAGAGCCCAATTAAACTTCAACTTTGGACAAATGAAAGCCACGACAATCGTCTCATTAGAACGTGCAAAAACAAAGACAATACATTGAATCCAAATCAGAGACATCAGGAAATTTCGCTCATTATGACAGTCTCAATCCGCCGATAGCTAATAAAGACAAAACAAGTGCGTGCAGAACAATGCGATTTTTTTTGTCGTTGTCCAAAGGTTCACCTTTCCCGGATGTTGAAATACCTCGAGCAGAACCAGACTCTCTGCGCGCGTGCATTGACATACGTTTATGCCTGTTGCATAAAAGCCGTCCTCGACAGGGGCAGAACTAGAGCGCTGCTGTGCCTTTCTTTTCTCGGGGAATCATTTTTTTCTTTTCATTAAAAATTGGCGCACTCGCGTGAACTACGCCGTACCATTTTCTCAACTGAGGCCCTCGAGTATAATATATATACGTGTACGCTTTTCTCACTGTGCGACAATGCGCGGGTAATAAGCCAGCGTTGGATTAAATTTCTCTATTAATACACGGCAGCGCACGCTGTTGAAGGGGTACGCGTGTGTTTGTACTTGAAAGGCGCATTTTCATTTTCACATGGTCGTTCATTTGCGGTTAATGTATGACGAGCGTAAACTAGCAACTTTGTTGTCCCGAGCGTGACATGGTTTGTTTTCTCGAGTCTTCTTAAATCTTTGTCTACTCACTTGATCAGTGATTTGTTCTTCTATGTTTTATGCGTTAAAATAATAAAGAAAAAGCTTTGATCGGATCTAAAATTTCTCTTCGTAGTGGCAATTTTTCTGAAAATCAGCAATTCGAATAGAAGAGTTTCATGGATATAAGCAACAACTTTAAGTACGAATTTAAGCAATCTATTGCAAACTTGCGTGTGATCATAGTTTCACTTTATTGCGCTAATTTTTTGCACTTCGGCGATATTTGTTACACACTTTATGCATTAGAAGAGTCAGGTTCGTAAAGGGTTTACCCGTACACACCAAAACAAAAACACTTATATGTGTCTTATCATTACGTGGAAAATTAATATGCATCCGTAATAGCTGTGGGAATATTTCACTGTTGAAAACGCAGTTATTTTGTAATTGAGCTCTATAAAAGATAACGCATTAAATATAAAACTTGTTGAATAGCGTGCTACTTTCCATTTTATTATAGTATTTATACGGTTGTTTCATTTTATTTCCACTGTACAGTTTGTTATAATGATAAATGTATAATTATGGTGATAAACCACATTCATATTATAGTTAATCAATAATTCCTACAAGGTATAATTGACAAATCATTTATTCATGTAAAACTCACGGAACTGTCATTGAAAATCTTGATTTCTAAAGAAAAATCACCGGCTAAAAGCACTACAAGACGAGATCCGACGCATTAAGGCGTCCCGAATGACACGATGTATTCCACTTCCTTGTCGCGATAAGCGTTACATCAGAGACTACCCTACATAAAGGTCTCGCGGGAATAACTCGCGCGCGGATCGTCTTACAAATCTGCATTTACTCGTGTGGCGATATATCGGCGGTGAATCTGTGCGCTCTTTCTCCCGATGTTTTAGCCTGCCTTCGTCCCATTAGCCGTCGCTGCACCTGCGCTCTCACTTCCAAGTGTATATAGGAAAATCGACTTGTTTGAAAAATAAACAAGAGCGGCTTGTCATCTCGCGGCATCGAGAGTTGGCAGAATGAGTTAACGCGGGACGCGCGTAGTAACGGCTGGCCGAAGAAGAAGAAGAAGAAGATATTAAACTTGCAAACTAGACTGGCTTGCTCCGCATCTTGTCAATCCGCCTAAGTGCCGGCTCGTCGAGTCCGCGCCTTGGATTCTATAATATACTCGCGAATGCGATGCGTTTGTTTGTTTGTTTACTTTTTTCTTGTCTTTTTGCTTTTGTGTGAGAAAGTAGCCTGCAAGTTTTTTACGGATTTGTCTGGGGTCAACAAAACTCGGTGGATTATGATTATAGAGGCAGGGTTGTGGGGCTACGTTTATTTTCAGGGGGTTGAGTTGATAAAAAGGATTTTTAACTTTGTTTGGAGTAAATTAAAATATTTATAATCAAGCGGTGGTTATATCTTTGTAATAAGCATAAGAAATAAATATATACCTTTTAGATATTCGGTCTTTTATATAATACTAATGATTTTGTATTACAGCATGGACGATATAAAATTGAATTGTCAATTTCACAGTTATTTATACATAATAAACTTTTTATATAAATACATAAATTGTAGATACTTTAAAACTTTATTCTACGGTGATATAATTTTGTAAAAAATATCACATTTTAGTGAAATAAAATAATAGCTTGAATCATATAGGAATAAATTAACTGCCGAGTGCTAATTCTAGTTTTGAATAATCCACTGGCATATAAAAGGAATTTTCGACTGACCGGGCGTTTTTTGTAGCTTGAAAGAATGGGTATATACGCGTGGTTACGCATCTGGATCATTATTTGCGCACCGATGACTTCACTCTGTTTAGATTCCAATCGAGTTGCCTTTTTTGTATTGACTGCGGCAGAGGAGTCGATGACCCTAAAAATTTAAGTATTACGTGAGAGAATTTCAACGATCAACATTTAGATTCTTCTTCTTATCTTATTGTGTAAAAAAAAATTTCGATTTATAACAAAAAAATGTAATTACAGTGCAACAATTTTTGCAAAAAATAAAGTTATAAGCTGGAAAAGCGTGATTTCCTATTTAACATCCCATTAATTTTCATAGAATACGTGCTCCGATAGAAATCTGCGCTTAACATTTCGCTGTATAGGCTCAACTGTCTCATCTAGTTACGTGCAAAATAGCATGGAACTACTTTCCTAGATTCAAAATAAGACCAAAAGAACTATCATTACCCGAGTTTTTCGAAGATCGACACAATTTGAGAGAAATTTAGAAAATAATACAAATTCTGTTGATGCCAGAAAATTCATCCGTATACCGGCAATCAGTTGCAATATATAATTATACCGCTTCGAATGAATGAACTTTCCTTCGATATACCTATATAATAAAATATAATAAAAATCGTTACTCATTATATACGTACATACACAACTGCTTATGAAATTGTCGACTTCGCAAATGATCTCTATATTATATACTAACGCACCAAACGTTGCCGTTTCCTCGGCATCGCAGGATCTTGCGAAGCCCTCGCAATTACGCCGATTTTCATAATGTCAAAATCCCGACATTATTCACACGCAACTCAGTCATAGATGCGGACAGCCAGCTTTCCCCCTAACATCAATGTTCACCGCTCGTGAAAAATTGAATGTCTTCGATCGGTTAGAAACCGGCAATGATCGAACCGCAAAATATATAGACGAATATCAAAACCTCCTAGTATACAATCAGCCGTATAGAATAATCAGCTCCTGTGACAGTTCCTCGTAACGGCTGTGGCCATTGAAAGTTCGGAATAATCGTCGGTCTCGCGCGAGAGCGTCCACTGTACCACGCACGAGCGGCTCTCATACAGTGGGAGATCGTTCGCGAGAAGAATCGGAGGAGTCGTAGTCATGAAGCTGAGGAGTAGGTCGCGAGTGAAGCTCGCTAGAGCGTCTTTGACAATGAGCTAGAAAACGAGAGATGCCGCGGAGAGAGATGGGCGCCTACACCACCGGGACTGCCCATAAGGATCCTGCGGTATAGGCGTAGGCAGCGCGAGAGATGAGTGTGTGCACACCAAGGACGTTTACGATGATGATTATCCCCTGAGTTGTTGATCGACCAAGCGAATAAATTACTCGTTTCTCTTTTGAGCTGGAGGAGGCACAGGAGAAAAAATAATTGAAGCTGGATCGGAACGGATGAGAGGATTTCATGGGGAATATAGCTTGGGAGAGCTCTCGCTGATTTGATACTTGGAAAGAATCGTTATTGGCTCGATGAATTTTCTTTTTCCAATCGCTAGTTTTATTGTACAGATAGTGCGCGGTTTTACTAGTAGATTTATTCTGTCTGTGATCGACGGATTTTTATCGAATAGACGCATAACGTTTATTAATCTTTTTAAAAAATTTTAATATTTTTTGTAATGATATAGTTAAGGCAGATTATATCGAAAAGCTGTCATGCTTGAATGTAAGATGACTTCAGAATTTCTAGTTTACCAGTGGTACCGTTATTTTGACCGTCATCGTTTTAAACTTGGTCGTCTATGAAAGTTTAAAAATAAAACTGATATAACGGCCAACTCAAAAGAACTGAACACACATACATAATTACATCATTACCCTCTATTAATATCATATTCATTTTGGAGAGAACAAAAGAGAAATAGTAGATGTAAATGAGTATCTTAAATGTTTTCAGAAAAATGTTGCTCCTAACACTACTTTTGGGATGCGTCCTCTCAGCTTTTGGGGGCTACATCCCACCAGGGCCGAGGTACAATTGCCCAAAAGAAACTGCATACATTCACCCGTGCATATGTACTCGTGGCACTGATCAAGGTCTTCATGTAGAATGTGAGAACACGAATTTAGCGACTCTGAGTCTCGCTTTCCTTAACCTTGGCAACGAGAGAATGCCAATCGAAGAGCTCACAATTTACAAATGCAAAATAGGTACGTAAAGTATAATATAATCAATTGCAATAAGTAAATAGTCTTCTTTGTTTGGAATGTTTATAACCAAAGAAAGGAAGTAAAATTTGCTTGCTACTCTGTGATATGCAAAATATCTATAGCGATTTAAAAGAAAGCGTATGATGTATTACGAAAACTGTATTCTGTAAGCTATTCAGATATGTTGGTTATTCAACTAATAATTTTACGCATTATATTTGAAAATAAGTTATAAAATTGCAAATCTGATCAATTCTCTACTAAATTAAGTCACTTGATTCCATTATAATTTAGCGTATATAACGAACCGTTGTACGTTTTCGATTGCGCAAGGAAATCCTTAAACTATCTATTATATGATAACGATTCTTTTTTCTTTCCAGCACGATTTTATGGGCCTGCTCTTTATCCACTGAATGTTCGTATCCTGAAGTTTATAGATACCCCATTAAAATTCATCGAGGAGCATAGTTTCCTCGGCGTAAATCGAACGTTGCAGGAACTTCATGTTATCGGCAGTTCGCTGGAAAAGTTTCCCAAAGAAGCAGTGCAGATTTTAGGAAATCTCACAGCTTTATATATCAGAGGACATAAAATGGATGAATTGCCAAGTAATATTTTTGTAGAAAGTCTGGCTGCGTCCAAGATTGAGCGACTCGAAATTAGCAATGGTAATGTGTATTATTTTACTTTCTGCAATAGAATATTTAGAAAAGTAGAAAGTTCTAGTAATAAGTGCCATTACCATTGAAATATTTTTCTGATTTTTCAGGTACACTAACTTCACTGGCAATTGAAACCTTGGCACCACTGAAGAAATTGAAATGGCTTGCTTTGCATGGAAACCAAATAAAGGATTTGAAAAAAAGCCAATTCAAAGGATTGAGAGATGTTGAATCGTTAGATCTATCGCATAATTTGATTGACAAGATTGACTCATCTCACCTTGGAGACCTCACGAAAATGGGATGGTGCAATTTGTCTCACAATGCGATTGCCGATTTGAAAAGGTAAAACTCATTTTGTATATTGTATTGTTGTGATTATATTTGTAATTTTCAATTTGGCATGGCAAATATTGAACACAAGATATATGTGAAATACTTTTTTCAGAGGTGTATTTGCGAGGAATTCGTT
Source organism: Muscidifurax raptorellus (assembly GCA_020010945.3). NCBI lineage: Eukaryota > Metazoa > Arthropoda > Insecta > Hymenoptera > Pteromalidae > Muscidifurax > Muscidifurax raptorellus. The sequence goes on from CM052078.1 coordinate 27,145,297, forward strand.
ATTGAAAGTTCTGAATTTGAATAGCAATAAAATAAGGAAACTCGATTCTAATACGTTCCGAGGTATGCGACTCATGAGGCGCTTGTATTTGAGGGACAACAGAATTAATGACGTAGGTCGTGGAACCTTTGGAACTATGACTAGAATTGGTACAATCGATCTCGGCAAAAACATGATAAAGAAAGTCGACTATCAAATGTTTTATCAACTTCAATATGCCGATGTAAATATTTCCCTTGTCATAATCTGTTAATTAAATTGAAATAATATTGTAGGATCATAGAGGTACATGGTTATTTATTTTTCAGACGATAGATGTCTCGGAAAATCAAGTAACTTTAGTAGAAAAATTGGCCTTTAAAGATCTATATTCAGCTACCGTCAACCTTTCGCACAATGCAATAACAAAAATAGAGAGTGGTGCTTTTGAAAATTGTGCCAATATCGTAATATTAGATCTCAGTCATAACAAAATAGAAAATATTTCAAAAACTGCATTTGATTCTACTACTTATGCTACAACACTGCAACTAAGCTTCAATTATCTGACTGCGTTGAACCAGGTAATGTGGTATTTTATTTATTTGAAAGATTTTTCGCCTATACGTGATTTAATATTTTCTAATAAACTGTTACTTGATCGCAGGTTCCTTTACAAAACATGACAGGCCTAAAAGTTCTTAACGTTTCCCACAACACCATCAGGACAATTCCACGTCAAACATTTCCAAAGCTTTATGAACTCCATACAATCGATCTATCTTATAATAATTTATCGGATATTTATAATGCAATATTCCAAACATTATTCAGTTTACGTACTCTGAATTTGTCGCACAATGCACTTGATAAAATCAAACCATCAACATTTGGTCCTCTGCCGACCTTGCTAGATTTGGATTTGAGTTATAATAAATTAAATGACATTTCTCGTGGAAGTTTGACAAGATTGGCAAGTTGCAGGTACATTTTATCATTTTTTTATTATGAGCGTAAAATGATAAATTATAACTCAATTTTACCATTTTCAGAACTCTATCTGTGAAACACAATGAACTGACGAAAATGTTCCTTGTACCAATATCCTTAGGACATTTAGACTTTTCGGACAATTTGTTAGAAGAAATACCCAGTACCGATGTTTGGCCATCGATGAATGCTTTGCTTTCCCTTGACTTGTCGAACAATCGTTTACGTGATAATCTTAGTAGTGGTAGTTTTCAGAGCTTACTTACATTGAGAACTTTAAATCTCCAAAATAATGGCCTTACTAAACCTCCTTGGGAAGCTCTTAGCTCACTTACCAGTTTGCAGTATGTTTACATGCAGGTACATTGAATATATTTATCGGTTTAATCTTGGATTTAAAGGTAGGACGACAAGCTGAAAAAGTAATTTTTTTTCAGGATAATAATTTAACTACATTGAATAAAGCAGCTTTTGGTAGGCTGCCAATAGTATTTGAATTAAACCTCGCCAGCAACCAAATTAGCAATATAACTGAACGTGCTTTTGAAGGATTACTTCAGCTGTTAACATTAAATTTGACGAATAATCAAATTACACATATTCCGAACGGAGCTTTTAGAGGACTTGTGTCACTACGTAATCTTGATCTTTCACACAATCAACTAGAAAAACTGGACAATAAAACAAATGGTTTATTGGATGATTGTTTATCACTAGAAAATGTTAATTTAAGTCACAACAAGATCGCATTCATAACACCCAAAACTTTGCCGCATGATCCTTGGATTCCTTACAAAATAAAGGAGGTTGATTTGTCATACAACAGTTTGTCAGCTTTAAACTTTGACTTTACTTTGGGAACGAGAAAGGTCGTTTTTATGAATTTGAGTCATAATAACATCGTTGATATTCGAAGATGTAAGTTTTATCTATTTAAAATAGAAAGCTCGTGATATTAAAACCTATTCGATTTCTAATTAAAAACTCTGTTTAGATGTCCTAGGAAATATGACATCCCTACAAACATTGGATTTGTCATATAACGACTTAAACGATTTATCTGAACAAGAAGTGTTCCAGCCACCGAACAATTTGACCAACTTAATATTGCATCATAATCGTTTTAATCACCTTCCTTGGAACAAAATAGTATCCATGCGCAACTTGAAGCATTTAGATTTAGAATACAATGATTTTAGCAATATTGATGACAATCTAATGAAGATTTTGTATAATGGAACGAGAGTTACATATACAGGTAAAAAGAGTATTAACACTTATAAATTCAATTTCGTCGTTTAAATTATAAATTATAATTAAAGATGCACTCTAGATTTAATAATACATTATAAATTGACTGCATTTTTATTCAGGTAATCCATTGCATTGTGATTGTTACGTGCGTCCTTTACGAAGGTGGCTCGACACGTTCACCGAGATTCCCGAGGATTGGCGGAGCGTAGAATGCACCAGTCCCAGTTACGTAGCTGATATGCATCTGCCGGAGGTCTCGGAGGTGCTGATGAGCTGCAGCGATAAGGAAATCCTGGAGGACCCGAAATATGACATCTCTCCTGATGTCAAGTACAGGGATCTGGAATAGTAAGCTCCTTTCTCTGAAACAATAACATTTTTCCGGGGAGATGAGATCTCACTTTAATGTTGAATTCATGCATAATATTGCGCTAGAGTAAAGGACTTTATGATACATTGTATGCATGTTCATGCAAATAAGAGTGCGTTAGATTTCGTTGTATAACTAAATGCCTGCTTAGAATATTTAAATTTTGCCACAACTTTTAATGATTGCAAAAAGCAACAATAGCAGCGTGTACCGTTATTTTTATCATGGTTCTCACTGAATTCCTTAGGTATTTTATACTGTAACATGATAAAATCAATTTTATCACTCAAGATCAAAAATCAATTAAATTTTCAGCGACAGCGAGGAAAACATTTGGAAAGTAACCTGGTACGTGCCGACGCGGGAGGACACCGGCGACTTTTACCTGGTGGTGCGCGAGCCAGGAGGCAGAAAGAATGTTTTGGAGAAGGACATCGTTTACAAGGAGAGATCCTTCAAGATAAGGGACCTGCCGGATCCTCACGCAAAATATGAACTCTGTATACTCGCGAGAGATTCCGTGGGAAATGTTAAACATTTCCGAAGCTCGCAATGCAGAATTTTAGATAAGCATGCTTTCAGCTCGAGTAGCAGACAATCGACTATTAACATTCTATTCGTTCTTGCTCCCATCGTTTTCATGACCTTCTGGTAAAAAGTGAAAATAATTGTAATATCATCCTCGTCTGTGCGCGACTATCTTTTATTTTAACGAGACCTGATGAGAGGGTAGAAGATTTTTTTTTACTCCGTATACGTATAACGCTAAAGCATCACGCATATTAGTGATTTATATTATAATTGACGAGATATCGGCTGTAACTATTTGTAGTAATGGAGAATTGTTAATTATTTGCAATGTTTATTGTGTAAATGACGTTGAGCGTCGTTTATTTATTTGTAAAGATACGCGAGACACTATTTTGTATATACATATATTATAAACTTCAATTGAACTCGATATTCGCGTTCTCTTGTGCGTTGTTGGTTTTATACTGCTAATGAAATTTATAACTATTTTTACATGTTTACACTAAGTTATCGAGTGCTGACATCAGTCGGTACTCATTCGTTTAATGCTGTAAAATAAAATAAATCATCTTACATGAAGTTCGCACACGTTTCATCATTTTCAAAATTTGTATAATTTAAAAACGAATCGTACATGAAATATAGAGAAAATTTAAAACTAAAAGTACTTCCCACTTCATTAGTGTTATACTGTAATCACATCGGAGCTCGAGGCCATTATAAATCTACGCTGGTTGATAGAAGAAACCGTCGTATATGGATAAGCCGCAGAATAACAAAGGTTCCATTACATATCCCACGGGCCTAATTTCGCGATGTCGTCTCGGTCAATAAACTGCTCTGGAGCTTCTTCTCGCAAAAATTCTCAAGGAAGTCAAGCAACGCTGTCCTGATGCAGCTGCACCGTAAGTGAGATTATTTCATTATTCCACTCGGGCCTTATAATTAGGAGAATCTCGCGCCGAAGGGAAAAAAGTCCCTAATGAGGCTGGTACTTTTCGCGCGGGCAGGATTTCTGGTGACGCCTTGTTTACCTTGATTGCTCGTGAAAAATTTCATCCATAAAGCCAACCTCTTCTCCAACAATGAAGTAGTTAGTGTAAGGTACGAAATACTTGAATCCGCATCAAAATATCTTATAACCTTAAAGGCGGATAATGACCAGGTGAGTAATTTATCTAAAATCGGCTGCGAAATATCAAAAAGATATTGAACCTAACTTTCTCCATGACTCTTTTTATAACTAAAATATGGATAAGCCAATGATTTGAAACAATTTTTCCAACATTGAATAATTCAAATATCATATATATTCTGCACTCTCTCGCGTTAGAAATCGAAAGCCCAGTCTCCACGACAAAGGAAAACTTCAGCTTTGAACTCGGAAGAAGGTTATGCAGTTTTAATACAGCAGATCGTTATGAAATAGCTCGTCGAGCACTTTCACTGCTAGTCGACCCAATCGCTGCTCCAGGTGGCACACGAACACAGCGATATAATGCCGCAGCAGCAGCGCGAACTGTATATACGCGAGCTCACGCGAACGCGAGCGAAGATCGGCGAAGATAAATTACGTTCATTCGCCGAGCACGATCGTAATTCTTTGTGAGAGAAGTTGCGGAGTGCTCTCTTGCGCGCAAAAAGCGGCTCGTATTTCGTTAATTAGCCTCGCTTTTTGCAGAAACATAATCATTCGGCAAGAGGCCGATGTATTTGAAAGGCTGCATTTGGATGTGTAGGTTTTTACGGATGTTGAGCATTGTGGATGGGCATATGTGGACAATTATATGCTAATTTCAAAAGTCTTAACATCAAATAGGCATTGGGATGGTTATCGCGCGTAAGTGAGTCACAAAATTGCGTTGGCGTTGAGTTCTCGTTTAGGATCTGAAAGAGTGATACGTTATGACGCTTCGCTGCTTTTTTGGCTTGGCTCGGGAATCTGCCCACAGAGCTAATTTCTGATTCATGTTTGTCTTTGTTCCTCTCAACGTTCGTCTGATGGCTCGAGTTCATTTACCTTACTTTCATATATTCGTAAACATTTAAGTTTTAAGCATGTTCTTTTTATTATTTTCGAAAAAAAGCTTTATAATACTGTTTATAGGCATTATCAAAAGAATTAAGCTTGTGATTTAAAGAGAAGCACGATAACGATTTGAAGTACACGATATTAGGTACATAATGTTAGATGCGAATACTAATAAACAAATATGCTTTGACGCTATTCAGCTTGAACTGATTTTATTGGAATAATTATATCAGCCCGTGTATACTATGTTCCAATCCCACGCAGACCCCATTTTATGCTTTGTTGCCATGCAATATAGCTACTGCCTTAAGCGTTTATAATTTCCAACCTTGCTCAACCTGTCGAACGATTCAAAAAAGATGGTCCAGGAGCAAAGCAATACAAGACGTATGCATTGAAATATATTGACTTGGGCATTGAAATTATTGTTAAAAAAGGAATGCTTTAACCTCGGCGATTTTTTTCCCTTTCAAACCGCTTATTTAAATGTAACAAGTAATTTGAGTGTTCATATAGCTTATACTTCATTAAAAAGGATATATTTATAATGATTTTTGAAAATTCAACTTTTTTTGTAAACTAGCCTTTTTTGAGAACTTTTTATAGTATTCCTGACTTTGTAATGCGTCCATACATCATTTATCACTATTAAAGCGCCTCAATATATTTCAAGATTCTCTAACAGATTGTAAAATTGTAACTATAAATCAGCAGTTCCACGAAGTATGTATAACACAGACCTATACGTATGAGATGAGGTGATCGCATACATGCAGACAATTTTCAAAAAATGCTGACAGCGATAACTTTGTCGGGCTACTAGATCGACGACAGGCAATTTATTCCAAAAATAAAGTAAATTACTCGTGCCTGGATAATGAATGAAGACATAAAAGTAATACTAACCAAGTCATGAAATGTTTTATACGAATGTAAATAATAGTGATGGATAAATAAAAACACCGATTACTACAGCAAATATCTCACGAACCCAATTTCTATATTTTCTCAGCCCAATTGTTCAACAATCTCCCTCCAAATCCACGGCCTAATAACACGCGTCTCCTGCACACAAGTGTGCATATAAGACAGAGCGCAAACTAATTGCGAATCCGATTTCCGTGAGCAGCAATTTTCGTGTATAAGAGGACAGCTACGACGAGAGACAGAAACCAAGAGAAAAAAAATCCGACGACTAACAATAAGTTCAGCATAGGGCGCCCACACTACCTCACACCGTCCCTCTCTCGCTGCTGCTGGATGTGCATGCATGTGTGTGTGTGTGATTTTCTCATCCTTGTGTCTTTTGTTGGGGCCCGTCGTTAAGGCCCCACTCACGTCGTTGCGGTGTTGGTCCCTCTCTCTCTATACGTGCTGCTGCTGCTGCTGCTGCTCACCGTACTCTCCCACCTCAGTGTCTCGCGTGACTCCGCACAAGAAGCACCTCTCCGCTGGCAACTTTCCTTCGTTCGACCGAAAATTCGGAAGCGTTGAACGATCGGCGCGAGTGCGCGAGTCATGAGACTGCTGCATCGCCGTCAGGGCTGAGTAAACAACGCAGTGGTGCGACGTTTTAATTCTGCGACAGCTGCATCGCAATAGGTGCAAAAGAGAGAGACAGAGATAGAGAAAGAACATGGGGACCCTGCACATCATTCTCCTCGGGATCTGTCTCGCCGGGACGACGGTGCACGCGAACGGTAAGCACATGCATGATATGCGAGCGAGACGCGTAATGCAGTTTACGACCGGCGAACCAACGCGTGTGTGAGTATATATATGCTACTTCCTGCCGAGGGAGATGCGAGTGACGAGTAGCGTGTAATGGAGTGCACAGGTTTAGTGACGGGACGATGAGGTTTCTACTTTTGAATTTCAGCTGCATCAGCTTCTTTTCTATAATTCTGTTCTATAACGGGGGTCAGCTGACGAGAAATCGCCGCCACTGGCGTCATTGTCGAATGTGTATATTTTGTATCTCGGTAACCGGTATAATGACGCGGCGGTGCAGCTAAAAAAGTCCATAAAAGAAAACACCGACGACGACGAGGAGAAGGAGAAAGACGTGGAAAGAGACGCACCGATAGGACCTTGGAAGCTGGTTGGTTGCGCCGCCGGTGCGTTGGTGGATCGTTGCGTAAAAGCCGCGGCTTGTGCAACTATATATTCAAGCGTGTGTGTGTGTGCATGATTGCTCAGCGCGATTTCTTCCTTTTTTACAGCGGATAATTCGGCACGGTAGCTCCGGGGCGATTTCGAGTATCTAGACGAGCTCGACGGAGGTGGAAAGGAGTAGAGAAAAAAAGACATGAAATTCATATATACAGCTCGCGCACGTACCGGACGCATACGCAATTTATTGCGCGGGGGAAATAATGTATGATTACGGCGGCGAGAAGCCTATATATATCGTTTATGCGGAATTCATTAATAAATATTTCTTTTAATGCGCTGTGGGGATTAATCTTATTTTAGCCGAGTCAAGGTTATGAGGCATTCGTGCTGCTGCTTCTTGGAAAGATGCTTGGAATCGATACGTTTGTTTAAGACAAAAGTGGGAAGGATAATTCCATATGTACATACATCCAGTTTTCTGCGTAGAAGAGTAATATACCAGTTAACTAATGATATCAAATGATAGGTATCATTTTTCATTTAGAAATTTTTCGTACAAAAATAAGGTATCAATAAAACGTCGATTTTATCTCCGCGTATATATATATAGTTTATGTAAGAGTTAGCACTGCGGGCATTGAACTCACCATTCGAGCGTTCATAATCCAGCTGAATTGTAGAGCGTAAGAAGTAAAGGCGTTTTTCTAAACCCCGAAGCTTTCCATTCTAATTTTCAGGCTCTGCACAATAGCCTTTGTCGTGAATATCATCAGTACATAAAGCTAAGAGCCTCTATAGATCCATCTTCCTTTGAGCTAGTGACCGCATTTTTCTCGCTCGAGCATTTCGTCGAGAGTCGATTCGTCAAGCGTCATTTCTCAGCAGTAAACTTCTCAGCACGTTTCTGTTGTGTATAACTCAGCTGTAAGCACAATTGAATAGTTCTATATAATAATAATAAAATGGTAAAGATGGCCTTTGCACAAAAAAAAAATTCTCTTGAATTTTCAAAAAAAAAGTTTTGAATTTCGTACGTTATCCCCTGTAAAGTATTATTAATGCTGCAAAATTATATCCCGTGATTAATTCGATTGTAACGAAGTAAAATGTTTCGCCGCAACTTAAAGCCTCCATATAGCATCACGCGTATTTTAAAATTCTAAATATAATTCATGACCTCACGCGCTGCTGCAGCTTATCCGGATATGCTCAGCGTAAATTGAACGCGGCAACAAATTTCAAAGCTGCTTATGCCGCGTATTAATACAATAAATTAGCTGAAAGTTAATTCGTCTCGACGAATGAAATCAGTGAAATCAAAACAGCTTATACTTAAATTATTCGAGTGTCTCGGAATCAGTCGCTTATGTACATACTCGACTCGTCTTTCTGCTAAAGCTCATATACTCATCAGCGAAAACACAGTCATCAGTCAATTTTCTACAAGTAGTGGCATTGCTGCACACTATTCGCGAAGCCACACACGCTCTGCGCTTTTCGCATCTTCGTTTTCCTTTCGACGCGGGAAGTCGCGCGTGAGCGCGGGAAAATAAAATTAATTAGAGAACCTCGCGGCAAATGACACCGGTAATCGTACCATTACACGTGTTTACGCTCGCAGGGAAATACATAATTTTACACCCTTATCGCGAGCCCTTTCCGCCAAAAGCTCTATATATGCAACTAGGATGATTTAATTGCAAAATTCCTGCATGAGTTAGGCGCTGCATTTCTCACATTCGTCATATCGCGCAGTAGTCCGTGTTATGCATTTGCAATCAGCTCGACGCTCAACTGTCCCTTGTAGATATATAAATACTATAACGCAGTGGTTTCTCGCGGAATTCACGGGCAAAAACTCGACCGATGAATCGCTCCGTTTATCCGTTAATGGGCCGCAATTTTAAGTCGGTTAGCAGCAGCTCTCTCGCGGGTTGAAGGGGTTAAAGAGAAAAGAAAGGTAACGAAGCCACGGAATGAGTGCTAAGGCCGTATCGCGGAATTTACCATGATACTCCGATTTACATTCCATCTGCCAGTGTGTCGTCGGATAAGCAGATGAGAAGTTGAATCAGATTAGGGATTTGGGATACGCGAAGGAGTGATTTGTCACGAGGAGGAATGCTGGGCGGAGTGAAGGTCCTCGTGAAGGTCTTTTTGGAGATGTTTTATCTGATTTGTGTAGGTCTTTCATCTTTGTGGGTGTGGAATGTCTTTGCTGTATACAGCTTAATGTGTAGAAGTGCATCGTCAAACTGAATTCCTTCGTGTAAAGGATTTTTAAAAATTGAAATGTTTATTGCTTTACTTCCATGCTTTGGTAATTAATCATCCGTATATTTTCAAAAAAAATGTTAACATGCCTCGAGGTATGCATAGCTCATGAACGTCTTCATTGAATGCTTATAATTATGAATAACTAGATAATTTACACGCTCAAAACGAAGCATTATGAACGTTTCCAGCAAAAAGCTCACCAAGTATTGATCTTACGTAATCGACTCGGCAAAGGGGTGTTTCGCACTTCAAGCCGAAGTTACGAACATGAGGTATGGATCGCTGAACGAGTGAAGCACGTACCCACAGTGATTATATCGGCTGTACACGTTAAACTTTAATTTGCGCCATGATTTATGCTCTGAAATATATATTATGTACATCGGCGTTTCAAACACGCATGAAATGCATTACCTATTCCTAAGCGAATATATATATATAGTCTCGTTATAGGGATTAATAAAAAATTCAAACGAATTTCATATATAAGTAGCTCAAATAAGGTTCATTTATATTCTAGACGAGTCAACAAATTTGTTTAAATCCATATACTATACAGCAAATAAAGCCCATTGGATTATACCGTGAAATCGCTGAAAGAAAAATAGGTTAATGAAAAACCGAGCGAGGTAAAGTCTCAGAATATGTACCTAGATAGCGTATAGTGGGAGTAGACGACAAGAAAAAGAAGAAGAAGCTGGAGATATACGTAGCAAAACGAATGGGGTAATAAGAATCTCTATTCACTTTCTATATGCGCGCTCGACTTAACCGATCAAGATCTAATTATGCTGATCGATGCTATGTTTGCGCGATTGATATTGCGAGGCACTTAGTAATTGAGCGAAATTCGAGAAGAAAAAGAAGCCATGCACTATACCATATACATACCGCCTGTCCTCGCGTGCGAGCGCGTAACGCATCGAATTTATCATCGACTTTTTTTATTCGCCGCAACGAGCCATTGAATTCCGCGGGCGGTTTATCGACTCAGAGTTGCAAGTGTGTGTGCGTCTCGTATTTATTAATTGGCCGTCGCGATAAATTCTGTCATCTCGCATCGCTCACAATAGCTACTGGGTGCAAATAGAGCCCGCAATTATACAAATGCGTAAGTACTACATAACGATCGTACAAAGTTTTCAATGTGAGCGAAAATTATTTTAAATTTTCATTTTGTCGTGGGTAGTATACCGCTCTACGATGAAAAGTTAATGACTTATAAGACCTTGGCTTGGATCACCTTTTCAAAGCTGCGTTTATTGTCGTTTCTCGTGCGCGTGTGAAGAAAAAATTATTCCAACCTAATACCGATGGTTTAGAAAAGGAGGTTTATCTGCGTTTAATCAGCGGGGCCATAAAGCACACCCCCTTTCGAGATCTCCGCATATTTTAACCGCATCTTCTTTCAAGCAAGCTCTTCTTAACGAAGGTATTAGATAGCCCTTTATATACACGACAACTAATTAACCGTATTCGTCTATTTCTATGTATGTATGTGTGTGTATATATATATATATAATCACGCAGGTATAACCCCGAGGCCTGATTATCTCTCGTTGTATTTACGTAGACGCGCGTGCGACCGAGGGCCGTCGTCTTGGGGAAAAAAGAACCTCGTCGAGCGGGGGCAATCGTTATCTCCGCGGTGAAAACCGTACAGCCACACGCTCCTGCTTCGCCAGGCGCCAAAAAGGAGCACCGCAACTGAATAATCGCTCTCGAAGCAGGGAATAGCCATACGGACATATATATATAGAGAAAATAAGGCAGCTCCCTCTATCGGGAAATCCACATCGGGGAGTTGTCGTCCGTAGCCGAACATGATATCTCGATTCCTCTGTTAATCCTATCTATACAGGCTGGAACTCTTTCTACGCTCTGTGTGTGTGTGTATATGGGAAAAGAGCCGGTCGAGAGGAGCGTGTTTTCAATTAAGCCTATCGCTTCCCTCTCCGCGTGCGCAGCGCGTATATATCCTGGAAACCGCACGATATTCCACGCGAAAGCGAAAACGCAACATAAATAGTCCCGGGGCAGCTCGGATGGACGTATGGTACCCAGGCGGGGCTCATCGTCTTCATTTCGCGATGGACTGAGTGAGAGGCAAGAACACACGTGGCTCCGATGGTCGCGAGCTCTAGGCGGAGTCTCGCCGCACTCTATCTTATTTCTGCTTTTCTCTACCTTTCTGCACTCTATAGCTATATTATATACACATAGACAGTTCGTGCGGCATCACGTTTTCCTGCAGTGGCTCGCCGTCGTGTCTTTCATAAATATATATCCAGTACCGATGCTGCGCCGTGTGTACCGGAACGAAGCTTCTCACCGGGGACTTTTTCCAGGAAATCGAGGAATTTTGCTCTACGTACAGGAGAGATATTGCGTTATTTATACACGCCGCCGAGGTGTAGAACTCTCGGCTGGAATATTATTATATTCCGCGGTCGATGATGATGATGATGATGATGTTGGCTGCTGCTGTTGTTGCCGATGATGATGGCTATGAGAAATCTCGCGGGGTAATTGTCAAATAAATTGCTTTTCGCGATAACTTTATGGATTGTATAAAGCTTCCGAGATATTCGAGAGGCGGATAAGAAAAACGGATATTCAATATTTTTTGTGTATGATCCATTTTGCTCGATAACCATAGCATCGAAATGTCTTCCGTCTGATCACAGTCGATGCAAAATTATAAACAAGTCGATTTTTACGAACTTCCTTAAATTTCACGCAAGAATCTCGATGTTGCATTCTCAGTACTGGATGTTGAGACGAGGTTCCACAGAAGGATAGATAACCTTGTACATAATAAGGGCTGAGCATAAAATGGAATGCGCCAATCTTATTACGATGCGAAGTGCGTGACGCGCGATTCATTGCGCGGAATAATAATAAGAACAGCGAAAATCCATTGCTATATGCGATTTTCGAGTTTTATCGCGTTTAAGCTATCGTCGGAAAATGAAATCGGCGTTTTTTTCTTGATTCGGCCTATATTATCCTGATCCTGTTGTGCTAAAAATAAGGTCCCAGGCGTGAAAATGAGTCAGCTAATGCATAACTTTCTAAAAAAATATCTATACTACACATTAATATCACTTGCGTAATGGAACTGGTTTGCCGTATAATCACGCGCGAAAGTAACACATTCAGCCATAAAATCTTGCATTAGAACGGCACTCATATCATTACACACAGCGTGAGCTTAAATAAAACGTGTTATATCAGAACAACTTGTCATCGGAGTCAAATCGAATGTCGCAAAACTATACCGCACGGCAACAAACGCTCGTGCGCAACAATGCCTCCGCGTGAGAACGCAAAAATGTCCCTTACCCGCTGCATCGGCGAACGTCGCGGAAGCCCGCACCGCGCAAACGTGTTATGGTAATCGCGTCGAGCGTTTATCTGCTCCCCAATTCATCGAAAATCAATAAGGACACGAGGCGGAATACAAAACCTCGCTCGCTCCGCAATTCGCCAAAGCTTATTCTCTTCCGGGGCGCCGCAACTCTTATTCTTCTTCCTGCATCGTTCCTGTGCAGGCCCTTAAATCGTCGGCGAGGACGAGCGCAGATGGAATCTCTCGCTCGCGCGCGGTTACGTCAGACGCCGCGCCGCGCGAACAAAAGCTGTGCTGCTGCATCTCTCTCTTTCTTCTGCGCAAACCGGTTGCAGACTATGTATGTGTGTATATATAGCAGTCCTCCTTCGTCCCTTTGCCCTTTGAGAAATGAAAAAGCTGCAAGTATGGTTAATGTATATAGTTAGTCCAGAAAGAGAAAGCTCGGGCTGAAAACAATCGAGGTACTTTTTTAACAGAACGCGCGCACACGGCCGTTTATTGCCTTATCGGATCAGCCCCGTGTGACTATCGAGTGAGCGGGAGAAGAAAAAAGCAGCGCCGCTTCTGGGGCAAGCACGCGGCTATTGTCCTCCTTTCCCTATTCTCGCGCTTTTTTTCGACTCGCTAATGCCGGCTGTGTATAGAAAGTGTCGGTGTACTACGGCGCGCTTTTCTGTATTGTTTCATTACGCCGCACGCTGTGCTTATGTATGTAGGTATATATACTGCGTGTATATTACAGCGGGTTTACCATTGCAGTTTACAAGATCGGGTGAGGTTCGAACGGCTTGATAAGCGTTCGAAATAGTTGTTACTTCGAAGTAAAAGTTATACTTTGAACTCATAGACTATACACACAAGAGCTTGATTGCGGGTAATCGTTAATGAAATGGCAATTTTCACGTCAATTAAAATATATCCCTCGTCACTTTGACTTGCACTTCATCGAGTATAGCCTGAAACTAGGTAGTTTTGCGCGGCGAAGTAGCTATAGAATCTCAATTATTTTAACTACATACTATAGCCGAGGAAAGGCTCAGTGTAAAAACTCGTTTTCCTGCAAACTGAAAGTACACTTTTTACTCCTTCAAACCCTGAGCTACACACGTGTTGTACGTCTACAGGTATATATAATCCAATAGCTGTTCTTCATTCCAGAGCCTATATACATCGCTCCTTTTATTCCTACAAAAATTACGCGTAAACATATAGGTGCACGTCATATATGACATAGAATTTGCAGGCAATCACTCGAAATCGATTGCATTACGCGGCAGGAGAAAATTGACACGAGCGATCGTCGCGCAATAAGGTCATAACGGATACGTTCGGAATATGCGCGAGACAAAAAGGAGTCGCGCAACGATGAATGAAATACCTTTCCGCAGTGATATCCCGCCGTATGATGTTCTCTCTTTTTGCGTCGCCGCGAATTCGATACTTTTGTTATGTCGCGTAGCGAAACTCGTATATATATATAAAAGATCCCGTTTGGGACGTGTGCGGAATGATTTAGAAATTTCCAGGGAAACCGAAGATAAGAAACTAGCTTTTCATTGAACGCGTATAGGAAATGCTTCTTGTGAGCGCACATGCCGCGCGATCTAATGTAAGTGGATTCTCTCGTCGAGTCGCTCGCTTTTGTCTATAAATAACGCTCGCGATTTTTCCGTTGATTACTATAGCTCATCTCGATTTCGTCGATCGATCGCGTCTGTATATATAAAATATGTCTCAATCCCGGCAATCACTAAAAATAAAGACATACAATTACAATTAAGCCAGCTGCCGTCCTCCGAAACGCAGCTGAAAAATTCAGACGAGTGTAATTAACGATCGTCGCGCGGCAAAACACGATTACTCTCGCCTATACAGGTATACGCGAATACATACCGGTCGCGGGATTAATCGATCGCGCGCGCGCGCTCCCGGATCCTCTCGCAGGAAGCGTCGGTCTCGGCTTAAAAGTGACATAAGACGTAGGCAGCATCGCGCGTCCTCCCTATTTTGTCCTCGGTTCTCGCGAAGTCGAGAAAAAAAAGAGAGAGACGATTTAAAGGACGACGACGAGGGAGAGAGGATCTCGCCCGACATGGCGATGCTCGGAATTCCTCGCCGCGAGTATTGCCACTACTGTGTGTGTGTGTGAGCTTCTCTCGGGAGGACTTTCAGCTACCCGTCGGAATCTTTCTCTCGCGCTCGCTGCCTTTCGTGACCTTTTCTGCGCTGCGCTGCGACGCCGTGGCTTTTTCTCTCGGTTCTATCTTTATCTTCCTGTCTTTAAAAGCTCGACGCTTATATATACATGCGTGTCTATCTTTCATTTTGCAGAGCTGCTGTGTGTACGGTAAATTCGTGTTAACGTCGATTTTCGTCCGCCCGACGGTATAATTAATCAGTGCGATCAATCTTCATCAGGCCCGAGGTTCCAAGCGTTCGTTATATGTATATGCGACGTGCACGGTAGGGACGGGTTTGTTATTGTACGGTAATGAATTACCGAGTCGCGAGTATTGTGCTTGCGTGTGTGTAGACTTAATCGTATGCAGGCGAGATATATGTTAATTATAGTATAAGGGAGAAATTTAATTTTACCGATTCTTTGCGGTAAATTTATCGTAGTCCGCCAGTTATTGATCGATTCGAGCGGCGGAGAGTAATTGATGAAATTGTTGCGTACATTTGTATAGGCAAGATTGACAAATTGTTGGAGGAAATAAACAATTTTAATACTAATCCATCCGTCAGAAGCTCGAGCCATAAGTATAAAAGAAAGAAAAACAAGCAAACTTGCTTATCTACCTTACCATACCTGCCAGACTCATTCTACTTAATAAATGTAGATAGATGCATTATCAACGTTGAGTATAGTCAACCGTGAACTATAAATCACTCAATTTGTATGTCCACTCGGAAAAAAGAGCGTAAAAAAACTTTAGCTAACATTCGGCTTGCAACATTATCATATTCTTTGCGCAAAATTCATTCATCTCTCTCTCTCTCTCTCTCTCTCTCTCTCTCTCTCTCTCTCTGTCTCTCTCTGCCTCTAACAACGAATCCCCCGTTGAATCCCCACGTCCCCCGACGTTTTGCGCCAGTCTCATTATCTCGGCTATTCGAATTTCCACGCGCGCCCGTTTTTGCATAATAAATCTTCATCTCGTTCTCAACTTCAATTCTCTTTAGCTTCCTCCACGCGGCTTTCTCTCTTTCAATTCATACGTCTCTCCCGAGCGCCTTTATATTTCTATACCTTTCTCTTTTTGCCAACTCCATCTTGGGTCCGTCCGTTCCATCTCATTCTTACTTTCCATCTCATTAGCTGCCCCTCCGGCTTTTTATTTTTCTCTCCATGTCGGCGCACGTCCGCCGATGCTTATTGCGAGTCACACTCCCGTTCGCTTTTCCATATGGTCGCCGGCGATGGTAATGTGCGAGATTGCGAAAGGCGGGTGCGGTTCTCTCTGCGCCGAGAGTGTGGTACCAGCAGCTTCAAATAAGGCGGACGGCGTATAGTCTCGCGCGATTCTCTATAAGTATACCGTGTTGGGATGCTACTGTGCTATGAGCGCGGCGCATGAGCGCAGAGGTCGTAGAAAATTACGCAAAGCTGCGCAGAATGTGGGTTTTCGTCTATTGTATATATGTATTGTATGCTTTGTTGTTTCCCAGGCTCTTGTATATATATAGTCTGCATGTTTGAAAGTTCGCGAAGTGAATGCTGCGAAAATATTGTTAAGACATATTAATTTTCAAGATGTTTATTTATACGAGTAGGCTTGCAAATTTATGTAGCCGCTTATTCAAATTGTTCCGAAATCATATCTTCAAATCTATGATAATTTCTTAGCTACTGTATTATATTCTTCGCGATATAGAGCAGCTGCATGTGTAGTGAATTGCCTTCGTTATACTGCAGACTGCAGTGCTCACGCAACGAAGTAAAATATTGCAATTCCCCGAAGTGATTATTTAAAACGTATACTCGTATATTCGGGTATAGATACAAATGAAACAACTTTCTCATTGTTAAACAACGATTATAAATGGATAAATAACAGAAGCAGACGTACACAGAGCGTAAGAAAACAAACAACCATATGCATCGCTTGCGAGACAAACACATATAGTAACAACGAGCGTATATCTCTCGCGCCTTGTAATCGGCTTGTCACGCTCGGTGAAATGTGATAGTGATGTTTTTGCCACGAGTCCCATCAGGGATCGAATTACTATAGAAAAACAAGGCGACGGCAAGCCAAATGCAAAACTGCAGCAGCAGCAGCAGCACGGGGTTACCGATTTCCCTCTCGCGCGTATAGAGGCATACGGTAGTAAAGCTGCCGCTCGTCGCAAACCGCAATTCATCGATCCAATCCAGCTCATTCGTTCCGATCGATCCTGTTATAAAGACTTAAGCTCAGTTGCGTTTCGCCCATTCAGTGATTTTGCTGCTTTCATCCTTGTAATTGACACCGCATAGCTGTAGCTATATACGAGACACTGGCATCAGTTTTTTCAATGTTTGCCGGACTCGTAAACAGAAGCTCGTTTGGAAGCAGTTCCAAGATCAGTTATTCTTCTGGAAGATCCGTTCGCTATTGATACAGCGTATTTCAACTGTACACCTTTGCGAATAAACGTCATCGTAGATATCGATTTTAATGACTCACCTCTTGTGGGACCACCCAAAACCGCAAGTACGTACGCGCGCGTTCTATATTTTCCCGCAGCTTACCGATCTCTCATGAAGTATGCACACTTATGGCTCGGAGAGTTATAGTACCTTACTGGCCCAACAATTACACATACGCGCGTTCTTCGCCTCGATCTGTTTCGACGCCGCCGATGACGTGGAGTGTTATTACCGGTAATTACTTTCTCCACGCGAATCGATCACTCGCACACGTCTGCTTATACTTTCGTCTCGCGCACAAAAGGTCCGTCTCTGCGTGCGTCTGCGTGCCGGGAGATCGTTATTATGCCAAGGGATATCCCTTCGTTTGCAGATTAGCGAACAAAATTCTAGTGCGCGATGGTTTTTCGAAAAAAAATTTCAACTTCCCAGGCGCTATGCAGGACTTGTTTGCGAAAGGCGTTTCGTTTCTTTTGCCAGAGACGCGTGCGTGTAAGCTAGCATTTATATCGGCGTTATTGCGAAGCGTCTATATATACACGCGGTAATAAATACTCGCCTATCACAATATCCAGACCTAATTGTGCTGTAACAGCCTGCGCTCCCGGAGCATTAATTATACGAGTGGATTTCATTACGATTATTAGTCGTAGTCCTTGCGTATTTATAGACTGCGCGCAATATAAGTGTATGGATTGCACGCATTCAAAAAAAATAAACTAGATATATACGCGAACAATATAATATGTAAGACAGCGCTAATTTCCAGCTCTCCTCATAAAGCAAACACAGCACAGCAGAACAATGGCAACAAACAGCCGACACTTTTCGATAACCCGTCCTTCCGAATAATTCACCTCAAGCTCGCGTTGTCTCGGTCGGATCTCATTCGGACCTATAGCCGTGTATATATAGCAGCAGCAACTTCCTCCGATATATGCCGGTTCGGAATACATTTTCCGGAGGATACTCACGCCAATCTGATTCCCTCGCTAATTGTTTCCTCGAGCGCGTGCGTTTCAGCCTCGCAAGTGAGTCCTCATATCCAGTCTCAGAACCATAGAAAAAAATATATATATATGTATGCAAGTATAGCCGCGCGGTGAGCTCGGCCAATTTGCACGGAGCGCGAGCTCGGCGAATTGTGTGCAGATATATATGTATCAGTGAGCCGGTACGTTATATTCATTGCCTTTTGTGAAATATCATTTTCTGAATAGTCTGGCCTTCGCCTGCGCGAGGATATTATTACGTTCATAGTTGGAGGTTCTCGAGGTGAAGATGAGTCAGTTTAGGATGGCTGACCGCGCTTGAGAGACTCGGAATGTTTCATGTATGCGGGAGAAAATTGCAGAAATGAGCTTTTAATACTTTGCTCAACTGGTCGCAAAGGAAATTTTAAAGATCGCTGATGCGGTCGTTATATAGGAAGAGCTAGGGTATAACTTGTATATTTTCATTATCTTTTTGCAATCTAATTTTATAATTTCTTTCTGTTTCAGGTGAGTTGCGGGAAAATGTGTTTTTGCATCGCTATACGTATGTGCGTTCGTAAGTTTCTATGTTATATATACACGACAGGTTGATTCTCGATCCAATTCAGCGCATGTCGTCCGTGCGCAGACTCTGTTCGTGATTACAAAGCATATGCACACCTCGGGCTAGCACTGCCTGGAGGAAATAATCTTAGGAACATTCTTGCATAAACTACTAGGAATATTAGCGTTAAAGACATGTTAATCGAAGTATAAAAGACGTGTACTACGAGTACGTCGGTCTATAATTTCCATAAATGTATCCATGTATACATAATCCAAATTCGTATATTATTCGTGAAAAACGCATCGATCTCCGTAAACACAGGCTTGCATTTATATCATTTCCTCGTAGAACACATTGTAACCCAACGACACATAAACATAATTATTTTCGTGCAAACTCCATTACCCGTCCGATCCGAGAAATCATTATATATATAAGTCGATGCGAAAAATAACGCTTGTTATAGATGGAAACATTCTTTCGACTGCAGCCGGTTATAGTTGCGCCCTGCGTTTTTTGGCAAAAAGACTCCGGGGAATGTTGACCGTGTATATAGCCGTGGTACAAGAGAGAAAGAGAGGTCAGGATAAGTGGTTTTGGAGAACCCGGTTCGACAAGTTGTCGGTACGAAGAATGATGAGCCACGAGAGAACAACAAGCGAAAGACCATTCAGCCGCCGAAACCTGAATCATAAGTCTCGAGGGGGACTGTAATAATAATATCGGCGAAATTTCGGCTTACGGTATTACGTCGCTCTATGTATGCGCGAGGCGGCTTTTAATGATTGACGTGTTACCTACGGCTAATAATTTATTTATAAGATAGAGGTTCGCGCGCGAGCGCGTCGATCATATTCAAATTTTTAACGGGACTACGTTTTATTGTTCGGCTATTAAAAGACTCGCGAGCGCCGCTCGAATAATCAAGATTTTGCTTGGCCGATACTAATGAGAGAATAAGTGCGTGTTTAAGTTAATTATAGTTATTATAGTAGGCTCACCGTGTGTTTCGTGGACGGCGATGTTGTAGAGACTCGCGGATGATTTTTTTTATTTTGAAAAATATCGAGCGCAATTAGGAGGATACGCGCGTTGCATCGGTTCCCATTATAATCTCATTTGAAGCTGGAAATCTGGTTCTGACGAGCCGTATATTTCGGTGTTTTGCTCATCGTTCTGGCTTTCGATTAATAGATAACGAGAGAGCGATCGAACGGTAATTTCCGATTACCTTGTAACCCGATACATACAGCGGAAATTATTGAATGTTAAAATACTGCATATAACGTTTCAGCTATTAACGGTTCCGATTTTCGATTGTTATCGTTATACAAGACTCAATCTAGCTTTGGAAAAATTATAAAGCAGTCCAAAAAGAATCGCAATCAAAATATCATCACACGTGTGTTGTAAACTATTTATCAAAACAACACTCGTCTATATACTTTTTCGATATTGCTATAAATTGAATTGATTCCGAAGTACAAAATTTCCATCGCCTATCCGATCGATCGCTTAAAACGCCGCGTAACACAAGTAACGTTCACACGATCTCGATAGCAGCAAAAAAAAAGTCCGGCGCCGCTTTTTATTTATCAATCTCGTGCACTCAAAGCTCGAGCTCACAACGGTACCTCGAGTGGTAATTACGATTACGATTGCATTTCAATTACCCGCGCTCGGCGCCCGACTTGGCGATACATATACCGATACCCGTAGCCAGACATCAGAGCTAACGCTATATATATGTCTACGCGTTTTGTAGCGACGACCGTTAACACGGAAACTTCCACGTTTGTTCGTCCAGCTGTTGGCTATATCTCGTTTATTAAAATTCTTAAATCGGTGATGTTTCTCTCTTTATCGCCGCGCAAGAAAAATATGTTAATTCGTCCGCGTATATAATACCCAAAAGTTAGCGATAATAACCCTTTTGCTTGCGGAGAAAGGTCAGACTGCATCATTGATTTCTTCGCTCTTATTTTTTCATCTCGAGCTCTGTTAAAACAAAAACGAGCGACAAGAGTAATGACGGTGCCCCGCAGTAAAAGCTCTCGCGGATACAAAGTTTATTTCGTAGGACGAACTTTACGACGACCGGGAATGTCCATGTTTTTTTTTGGCGCGCACGAGGGGTGAAAATTGGCTTGGAGATGAGAAGGAGAGGGAGAAAAATTTATCGGCACTTCTCGCAGTCACGTCTCGAGCGAGCTGCTGCTATATAGCCGTCCAAGGCCTGTGCAAATAATCCGAGAGCTTCTTAACGCTGTCGTACTAATTCATGGTGGAATCCTGGGGCTTTGTGCTGTTTTTTTATTTCGACGTAGACGCTGCTCGGCAATGTTTACCGTTGTTCCGCTCTTTTGTCTGCGAGACTGATAAATGGACCATCGATTTTACTAATGGTTGCGATATCCAAATAAATATTAAGCAAACGGAACGTCTTGTTGTTATTTTTTGAATATATACAGCTGATTTATTCATTTCATTTTAAAAACGGATATTTCAGGTTAATGATATTCAGGTATATATATATATAAGGGTTCATGTAGTATATACATATACGGGCATATATAGATGAGCGTTAATGTATATAGTGATTTTAATAACGCTAATGTATCTCAAAGCTTCCTCTTATTTGCTATAAATCAAATTTCAATTAAAATTATATTAGTCCGTGATCATCGTATAAGAAAAATGACTTCGAATATCGAATATGCATAACGCATCGTCGTCATTGGAAATTAATTTCTATGCGATGCGAATAAACTATAATCATGCTTGACTCATCGAAGTTAATATTATTATTATTATTATTATTGTAAGCTTTATAAAGTAGACGAGATTAATTTTCAATTAATTTCATGGTATACATTCTATATTCCAAATAAAAATAAATTTACTCATTAGTTAAGTTTCACTTTCGACATATTTTGTTAAAAAAAAAACAATATTGATTTTCCTAGTGACAATCGGTATTAAAATTAATTTGGACGAATTCACGCTTGGAAATATAATACAATTTACGTTCAACGTTGTGAAAGTCATAAATAAACTTAATGACCTCATCCCTTTAAGGTAGTAACGCAAACCTGAGAAGTAAGCCCTTTTAAGCCTTTGTAAACAATGATTGGATGTCTATAAAATGTAGCAACTTCGCAACAAAATGTTAGTGTAGCGCGCCGTTTAAATTGTGTATTTAGGTATATATGTGTATGCAAACTGATTTGACATGATTAAATAAATAAATAATAATTTATTAACAGTAAAATATTTTACTCCACACTAGTCAAATGCAAGACTCGCTCGTTTGACTAAGTGAGTGTCTGCGTTACTACCTTAAATCCGAAACTGTACGTCATAGGCTAAGAAAATAATACTCATTATACTAAATTTTTCCCACCATAAAAACCGATAAAAAAAATTGCCAGCCTTTTCCGCGAACAAACGAGTCGTGTATACCGTAGAAACATTCAAAATCCCCTTTCCTTAACCGTCAGGGTGCAAAAACAAGTGGAAGAAGCTGAAGAAAAAGGCGAGCCCCTGGCAAAAAAATGAGCAGAGAAGAAACGACCACAACGCGTCCCATAAAGCAGCAGCTCGTTGCGCGCGGAATAAATCGGGCACTGCGGCACAAAGCTCGCAGAACAATTACCGTATATGCGGAATCGGAATTCGAAATGAAGAGGACTGCCGCGGAAGCTATCGATCGTGCGCCGCATGCCAACGTTCACTCTCTCTCTCCCGCGAGAGAAGCCGTATATACCAACAGAAATGCCGATGCGCGAGAGCCGTTTAACTTTTGACTCGGCTGTAGTATATATATATATATGTGCGCTGCTGCTTCGAGCTAATTTGAAGAAGTTGTACGAGGCGCTCTCGTGTGTAATTGCGTGCCGTTGCGGATTCGAGCGAGCGGGAAGAACAAGGCTTTCCATGTTTATCGGAGAACGATTAGTCCTTCCTTTTGATCGAGTGTAATTGTCGGTGCGAATCGGCCTGTTTTATACGCTCGAAGGGCGGTGCTATTGCTTGTACCACTGACAAATCGATGCTTGATGATGAGATCGGATGTAGATCGTTGGAGATTCAAGTGATATTTTCAAAATCGCGATGGTCTGTAAAATCGATACTCGCAATCAAGTTCTCTGGAGATCGGCACGTACTACACCCTGTCCTTGAGTCCCGCATGCGACCATCCATTAAAATTGATCGGAGCGCGAGAGCTATCGTCGTGTAGTCGTTAATTTTAAACTGATATTTAAAATGCGCGGAGTCTCGGTATAATCACCAATTTTTTCTCCACAAAAAGTACAAAAAAATGAACCTGTGTCAATCGGCATTCGATTACTGATCAATCATTCCGGTATCCGAAGCGTGAAATAAACTACATGCAGTGTTTGCTTTTAAAGTGTATCGTTTATCACGCTATACGATCGGCCCTTTACGAGACACTCAAAAATCATTTCATGCTTAACAAATTGTTTAACAAGTAAACACATACTTCCTCGGCTCATTCGAAGAATGCTGAATATATAAACTATATATGCAAAGCACGCTCGAAGGCTCACGGAGCATAGAACGCATTATGGCTGAATATTAAAGTCGCTCAAGCATCAGCGCACCACTTTATACAGCTCACTGAACACTGATATTGGGCTTTTAAAACTCAGCATAACACGCTTCATACATACAGCGATGGCTCTTTAACCGGGGTACACGCGGCGTGTAAGTATATAAGTGACTTGCACTTTCGCGGGTGATTTCATATTATGCATCTGGAACACTCTCTCATTCATCCGTGCCAGATTTTTTTTATCCATCCGAACATTGAAATCAGCTTATCATTTTTCGCCCCCCCCCCCCCCCCCCCCGAAGCTACGGGCAATTAAAAAACCTCAGCGCGAATCACGATCAGAATCGGGCTTTGCATGCACGAAACGTGAGCTCGAAATAGAGGAAGCGAAAGAGAAAATCCAAATAAAGCCAAGAGTGCCCATAGGGCTGGTTTTAAAAGTGAGCGGAATCTCCGAACAAAAGAGAAGAAGAAAGAAAAACACGAGCAACCATTGCTCGCGTTTCCTCCTTCGGGCTCCTACACACGTGCAACTACTTCTTCCGGCTGCCTTGGGGGGCTGCGGTGAACGCGCTTCCTCGGGAGTATGTATATATATATATATATATATATATATAAATTGTATATATATTATAGCTATATATAGCGAGTCGCGTGCAACGTATCTGTGTAGAGCGGCGTGCGATTCTACGAAAATGAACAGCGTATGCATATAAGTCTTTTAATGACGCTCGCGCGGATATACGTGTCGCGCTGTGTGGATTATACGTATTAAGCGGATGCCGACGCGACTGAAGCTGTAAACGGATTCGTTAGTGCGCGCCAGTGAGGATGTACTTGATGGAAGGACGTTGGGGGAATTTATATGTTTATGCATAATAAAGGAGGCGATCGGGCTTTTACGCTGGAAGTATAATAATTATATACTTCAATTTTTAAATTACAAAGTGTTTTTCTTCTTATATACACCCCGGAACAATTAATCATCTCGAGCGATGTCGTCTCCGGATTATTGACTCGCAGCCATTATTAAGTTGACACAAATACAACCTCGCAAGCTCGATCCTTTCTCCATAACTCATCGCGACAGTGTACAAGAGCCTTCTCTTATCCCTCCTATATATATGCACCAAACGAAATCGACATCTATTCACCGCAGCAACAAAGCAACAGCGACAAATCGTTTGCGTCCTCGGCAGAGACATTGTAACTCATAACTATACACACACACACACACACATTGTAAACCAACCAGCATATCGATATCTCGTGGAAATCCGTACACTGCGCGCATATACACAGCGAAGCCACACAGAGCCGAGAGAGAAACTTCTATCCCAATGCGATCTTGCGGCGCGAGTCTCTTTCTCGCAGCTTGATAAGGCCTACTCCCAAGCCGCCCCTAACGAGTGCGCTCCGATGGATGATCAGTGATTTACCGCCGGCGCAGCACTTGCAATCCACGCGGGCGCAAGAGAGCTGCCGCCGCATCACCGTTATGAGCTTCCTCTATTTCTTCTTTTATCTTTGACGCAACCTGTCTCACTCGCGCGCGCGCATCGATTAAGAAACTTTCGATACTGTTATAGGCGCTGCAGCTGCTGATAATACGCGCTGCGTTTCGATGCGAAAATTGCGTTGAGGGACATTGCGCTGCTTTATACAGTTATGTATAGATAGGCGGTATAGGCTACTGATGTGTGCTTCGTATAGCTGGTTGTAAAGCTCCTCGAGCTGATGCAAATTTTCAATTGTGTTATACTATGATAGGTGCCGCGGGTATGCAAATATACGAGTATAGGTGGCATGTCGAGATAAGCGAGACATGCGGAATATTTTAAAAGTGCTTTTGTGCTATTTTATCATCAACGTATAACACGGAGACTATACAAAGATCGATGAGCTGCGACGATCGATACATAGCGACTATAGAGATTGCCAAATAAAAGCACAAATATAAATTGTCCTCGATACAGTCGTCTCGGTTCAACCCGTGGTATTATTAATTAATCGACCAGTTCCTTTTGTGACTTATATACATTAAACCAAAAAGAAAGCCAACGTGTCTCGCTAATCGTTTGGTAATTGCTCGGTGGGTTGTGATCTATCTGCTTGGCTTGCGATTAGGGCGTGAATGTGTATCGGTTGCGCGCGCGGCGCCGCGAGCCTTTTTCCTATATCGGAGATATGCGGTCGGTATATATATAGTGTTTAATCGGCCGAAGGTGCTCGCGCATTTTGTGCGAGTCTGCGCGGGGAAATTGAATAATTAAGGCTGTTTGTTTTGGGCGATTTGCTACGAGCAGCAGGAAGAGTTTTCTGATAAATCGACGAGAGCCGAATGCAGCGCTAAAGTGTTGCGCTGGAAATTGGTTTTCATTTTTTTAGCTAATTGAATTATACGAGATCGTTAGTCTGGAGAGATGTATCAGTGTTATGAGGGAAATTTGAAAAATTCAATTTCACGCTAGAATGTTATGAACAGAAGGAAAATCAATTTAACGACGTTTATATATGTGAGATATTTTGAAGCTTCATTCAAAAGCCGTTCGATCGTCAAGATATAATAAGAATTTTTCACATAGTGAAAAATTCTTCATATAGCTTAAATTTCATTCACAAAAGTTCGATTAAAAATATCTGATTTCATATTGTATATGCACACCAGGTATGCAAAAAAAAAAGTTTTGTAACTTTCACAGTGTACTAGGTGTTTATTCGGTAATTTTCTTATCTTTCTCATTCAAATTGAATTCTCATGCCGCAATTATATAGCAATTCTATTGTGCTGTAGCTGGCCTAAAACAAGAACAAATCGTAGCACAGTAGAATATATTCGCAATATATAGCGAGTTCATTAATCGCTATGATTTAGCATTTCACGACCGGCATCACTGCAATTTAATCCAGATTTTCACTTAGCCGCAAGTACCGGCTTTTTGCTTTACAAAACTCCTGCAAAATTATAACACGAATATTTGAAGTCACGATACGCGACTAAGCGACAATGACACGCCATTCCCTCGCATACCAGCATAGACACGAGAAAAAAGAAGCGAAACAGCCTTCAACATGCCCTTAAGCATCGGCTATATATATATATATATATATATATATATATATATATATATATATATATATACGAGGAGAGCTGAGAGATCTCTCGCGCGCGCCGGGTGACGACGAGCGATCGAAAGCTTATCACGATGGTCGCGTGCTGCTCAGAACGGTGCCTCCTCTTCTCTGCTGCCGAGGGTCTGTGACCCCTTCCTCGCGCTTCAACGTAGGATCGAGAAAGCCGCTCGCGGAGAGAGAAGCACGCTTAAACTTGCTAATGAAAGCGTGCACCCCGCCGATTCTGTGTAAGAGCAGTCGCGTTATGTTACTTTCGCGCTATACGCGTTGCTGTACCGGTAGTTCGTGTATCCAACGCTTTGCGCTGATGTCGAGCCTTCTTTTTGGAATGTTTGTCGCGGAGGGCGTGAAAAGGGCTTGTCGACCACCCTCCGCTTGATCAGACGGCTTTCTTTGCTTGAAATCTTTATGAGTATTGAATACTCATTTTTATTTGGCTGACAAAAGTTTTTGGCCTTTTCGCATTATACGTATTTTGAAACAATATCATTAATATTAATACAAACAATTACGTGCAAATACAGAATGTAATTAATTTAATGAGCATTTAATTTTGGGATAATTACACCAATAATTACTGTAAATAATGTAGCTAAATTGTATAATACTATTTGTAAGTTATACATAATACTATTCTTACAAAATCTGTAGTCAACACACAACCAAAAGATTCATAGATATCATCGCGATCGCAGCATCCAGCCGATATACAGTAATCTTTACGCTTACATTCGGGGAGAGGCGTTATTCGCTCCCGAGTATATTACACAAGGCGCGAGAATGCAGGAAGTCGTGCGGTTGACGCGCGCGAGCAACACTATACAGAGTGTTCGCCGTTGCTCTCGCCGTGCGCGAGAATTACATATGTATGGGGTCCGAAGACGCGAAACGGGAATTTCCTCGCGGCCGATCTTTTCCTCGGATATATGGCGATTCGAAATTTTTGGGCTAAAGGGGCGCCTACGACATTCTTTAATCTTTGGCAACGCTACTTGTGAGATCACCCCTTTTGTTTACTCAAGCCATGTATTTATATTCTCGAGGATTATTATCTTGCGATTTCTCTCTCTTTGAGATATATATACGATTCTATAACCGTATATAAGACGTCTTGTTCGCGCATATACGTATATATACTTATAAAAACGGAAATAACTGCGGCATAATGCGGATTTTTGAAATATACAAGCGCGCGCGGGTTTTTGTTTTTTGAGCGGCCCTCTTTCTGAAATATTTGCTCAACCCGATAAGATAAGCAATTTGTTCGCGCGTACGGGTATATTGCGCAGAAATATGCGCTACATCGCCAGGGGAACAAATCACGCTGTGCTTTTTAATAAGCGATGCATGTGCAGTGTAAGGGTGAAACTAATTTCGATGTGCCAGCGAGTTATAACGATTCGCAATACCCTTTCGTATATATATGTATATTTACTGCGTTTGCTTATCTGCGTGATGAACGAATTGCCATTTTAAGCGGTATTCTGCAAAGTATTCAAGCTGCAGCCAATGCTATAGCACGTATGTACGAATGTGTATATAGCGTCATTTTTTCTTGGATTCAATTTATATATTCATTTGCTCGATGATTTAAGGAAAAAGCAGTCGATAGCAAGAAACCCGTAAAATATACGTCTGATATCTTGATACTATATACCGACATTATTCCCTTTAATAGGGTTATCGTCAACAAGCAAATGTAGCATCAAAACAATTTAAAGTACACTCCGCGTAGACGATTCAACAGACGCAGTTGACTGACAGCTACGGAAAAGAAGCTTTGTCTTCCTCACTTTACGATTGCCGTACGTTGATTATACACGCTTAGGATGCCGCGCGGTATATTAAAATTATCGGTCAAAGGAACAGCGTATAATATAATAGACCTGCCCCCAGGGCCAGGACCTTCTCGTAAACGCATATCGTGCGAAGTTACTCTGGCTTTGTTTTAAGTATGATTTAGCTGACTGCGTGAATAATTTATTTCCCTGCGCGCAATCATAACAGCGGGGAATATGCACAATTTCCGCGGCATTAGTGGCTCGTTTCAATATAAAGTCACAGCCCCATTCTCAGGTGGTTTACAGTAAAGCGACCGTTAATATTGCGTGGGACATGCGCTCGTATCGAATCAGTATAAAAATTACTCAATTTTATTGTTACGCTCCACAAAGCCTGTACAGCTGATCATTATATATAAGCAGATAAGATTGAAAGAGCTGCGCGTGTTTGATGCGCCAGGGCTTATCGGTACGGAAAGCCATTATGCGCTACTGGTTTGGTATCGCTGAAAAATAAAGCTGTGCCACTGTCATTCGTACGACTTAGGAATATCAGAATGGTGCGGCGTGGAGCTTTTTACGATGTGGCCGAGGCTTCAGGGATAATGTTTGTAATATCGTTATGTATTATATCATATAGATACATTTATTTTTATCATTTTTTCATAACTGGTATTGTTTTTAATTTCAAAGCGTCTTTTACTTTTATTATCATGATTCAAAATAACGTATCGCATCATCTTCATTTATCAAAAGCTCGATCCGCAATCGTTGGGAATTTCGAAAAAGATCCAACCCAGCGATACAACTCTCTCTCTCATCTCATACCGCTCCGCGAAAATTTCGCAAAACTATTCCAGCCGCAATCTTCGTATCGTCGTCCTTTTCTACCCCGCCTATATAACACAAGAGCAGCCACTTCTCTTTCTCTCGCGCGTAGGAACGTGAAATTTACGAGCCCTCGCGCACAATCGCGCTTGCGCACACAAAACGTTATCCCTCATCGCCTCCCTCTCTTTCCCGCGCGAAGAAAAGCGTATACGGCTCGAGGAAGAAAAAAAATGCAATCTTCGGCATCGCGCGCGCCAAAGGTGAAGCACGCAGGTTCAAGGCGATCGTCGCGCGCGAGCGCGCGTATCTCCTTAAATCGCGAAATAACCGCGGCTGCACCGAGAAAAGTACAAAGGGGAGGTATGGGCTGCTGTAGGCGGCTAAAAATCGCGGAATGAATAGCGCGCCTGAAAGCTTTTTGATTTACGACTTTTTTGTGGATTGTTCGCCGCTTTGAAGCTTTTCCTCGCGGCTTATTAATATTAAACAATGAATTACAATATATACGCATACACAGATGTATAGCGTTCCGGTGTATATATATAGTGCCTGACGAGTTGGGATTTTCCATTTCGTATGTATTTGAATTTACGCGCCGAGCTTTTTTACGGCATGCGCGCGCACGCAATTAGAAGTTGAAGCGAGATTTATAGGAAGATTACATTTCCGACGCGGAATTATATTCGCTGCTTCTTCGTGCGCGCGATGCAATAATAACGTATTTTACAACGCAGTTAGAGGCATATATAGTAGGCGCATATTACAGTATTATACTTATCGCGAGATATACTCGCAATAATCTCTCATTCGGCGAGTATACATCGAGCGAAGAATTTGTACGCGCTGAGGAAAATAGAAGAGCTATGAAAAGCATCGAAAAAACAAAGGAGAAGCTTTCAAGGCGAGCATACCGAACAAGGGCTCTGATGCGCGCTCGTCCGTCAAAGAAGACGAAGAAGAAGAAGAAGAAGAAGAAGAAGTCATCTCTGATATACGTATAGCGGAATGTCGATGCGCACAAAGCGGAAGATTGCGCCTCCGGCAGCCCGGCGATACTACATCGGAGGAAGAAGAAGAGCGTACAATTAAACGTCCGTCACATGCACACAGCACCGACATTGTCCGCGCTTCGTGTCATCGGTCTTGTTCGTCGCGGCGAATAGCGCGCCTATGTATCTGTGTGTATACGTATGGAAGGAAGAAGGGACGCGGCGATACGGCAATAAAATCTGAAATTCAGTGGCGATAAATCTCCGCCACGGGGTAACGTTTCATTCGGAGAAATTGTTGCCTTGCTCGACGCGGCGGCGAAGAAGCTTCGTAATACGGGAACGCGATTAGCTTTGATATTTCAATGATGTCGCCGCCGCGTTGTATATTAGATGTGTTATATTGCTTATACCTGGGATGGGTGTAATGTACACGTGCTTTATAGCTTTCATTCTTATGTATGCTTATACGTAAAGAATCACAATTAGCTATACTTCTTTTCCCTCAACCCTCCATAAATCACAAAAATCATATTCTAGAAGGTATGTTACGAAGGAAAATCTTCAAGCCGCAGTCCAGCGACAATAAGTCAGCTCTTCAAATTACAATGATTCCCCGAAAAAAATACAAGCCTCGTGGATAATAACATCGCGAGGGGTGATCCCCAGCGCACTGCCCGTCGTTAACGTCTCTCTACTCGCTCTAGCTGCATATACCCTCTGCAACAGTATATTTCACGCAGGTTGCGCTCAAGGCCGCGATGGCGTTTACGAGTTTATATCCGGCGCACGAGCTTTACACGCTCTCGTTCGCTGCTTCCTTTTTTCGAGAGCCTCTTTCTGCGCAGTCTTTTACGTTCTCAGCAGCAACTGCTTTGGACGACAAGTGCACTGCGAGTTTTAGACTATAACTGAAATATAAATGGGAATCGGAGTTTATCTATACTTCGTTCCGAGCTATAAATCCTCCTTCGAGCGCATGTTTAACTGAGCTTATTTCGCCTCTTTTGTTTCAGTGCAAAGCAAAGTGCGATGCTCCGAGGAGACGATGGAGGTTGATATCGTCAGGACCACACCGCAGGCTCTGATCTACCTTCAGCAGCTGAAGAATTATCCAGGTAATGTATTTCATCAAACTGCGACGGAGCTCGGACCGATGTGTAATCTGTTATTCGTTTCTTTCGCGAACGGATGTTTGCATAATGCGGAGCTCAAGGAACAAAGCCGACACGAGGGAATGATACGCATACGTCGGAGACGGGGTTTCAATAAATTTCGTGTACTTAAAATATACGCTGGAATAAACGAAGTAACTGATCCGAGTTTTGTTTAATGGCGGATTAGAACTGGAAAAGGTATATGTAATATAGGTATTTATTACACCTGTGCGTACAAAAAACAGGGAGCATTTGTTCGCGCATACGCGCATCAGGGGTAATTTAAAAGTTGTTAGTCGTTGTGGAATGAGTATAGACGATATCATATCCGTATAATCATTATATACAGCTCATGTACGACTAGTGTTTTCTTTTCGGTAAATTGAAATAACTTTACCGAAGTGCGTATACATTTATCCCGCGACGAATCGAGCCCAACGAAATCGCAGGAACGTAATAATAAGCCACCGATTATACGGTTATTATACATAATATACTCCCGTGACTCACTTACGCAGCTGGTCTAATGAGCATATAACAAAGACATAATGCGCGGCTCTCCCGCGTTTCGCTTTCAGAGCCGGCATCTCTTTTTACAGCACCGCCGCCTCGTTTTCAAGATACCGCCGCGCCGCGTCCTGCTATTAATTGCTTTAGGGCCAGTGCGCCGCTCATTGAATCCGATAATTGCGGCGCGCGAGAGGCAGCCGTATAATCGTTCGCTGCAGCTCGGCGGAGTATTATACCTCGTCTAGAGCCGGAGCTGTTCGAGCTTCTTTTGCGAAACTGCAGCCGCGAAGGAGAAAAATCGGCGAGGAGGTCGTGGACGCGAGATAAGTATCGCGAGCGATGTGCGACCTTTTCTTGTGCTCGTGCGCAACTTCGCGTGTATAGTTGCTTGGCTTGAGGAAGTAACGTTTTTGTTTTTGAAGAAGTTGAGGTATTTTTGGGTCGTGAAGTCGAAACTTTTGTATCGTTTGTATATGTAACGTTATACGCTTATATTGAAAATCAATTTACGCGTGTATTATATCTTGAACACTTTATGAAATTATAGTTAAGCAACTGTACGACGCTATACAATTAACTTCTCAGAAAAATCCTTGATGACCAAAGTTGTAAAGCTGCGATCAACATCAGATTTATATTATCATCGCGCCGCAAAAGACTCATCCCGCCAGAAGCAATATAATGTAGCTATTATGTTCGTCGAATCGATTAAAAAACGTTTTTTATACGTATCCGATCGAAAAAATCTTTTATCAAAATAATAAATTGCTACTCAGCGCTTCGAGACCGCACGGCTATATATTATATACGCGAACATTGTCCTCGTCTCATCAATCTTGAGCGTCATGCTCCTCCATTCGACGCATACGAAGTATATTTCAATATAGCCATGGGCTATATAACGCATACGAAACTACTGTTAAGCGTGAATCATCGGCCGGTCTCCTTCCACAAAATATTAATCGCTCACGTTAGATTTCACTCCAGCAATTAACTCCGGTAACGGCACTCGATGATCTTTCCCCGCAAAAGCCCGGGGAAAATTCAAAAAGTGGGCTCGGGTCACAGCGCACAGTGTTTTACGCCCGGCAGTAATTCTTATTAGACAAATTTTATGGCACATCGTGACGCCGCGACCGACAAAAAAATCAAAGCCATTCCCATGGAGCTATAGCGCGCGGGCGAGTGGGAAAAATTCGCGCGTGTATATATAGCCCCTGGGCTTTTTGCGCCGAGCACGGCGCGAATTACGAGCTGAAAAAAGGGATTGACGGGGAAAAATGTGGGTTGCAGAGCTCGTTTGTAAAAGAGAGAGGGAGAGAGAACGAGGTCTTCGGTGATGAGGCGGTTGGCGGCAAAAAGCTGTTGATTTTCGCGGTGAGCGATGCATTATTTGTCCACGGGGTTGTATGGGAGTTTCAAAGCTTTTATGTGCTTTTGTAATATGAGTTATTATGCGAGATGGGTAGAATTTTCAAATTTATTCTGCAGTGACGAATTACAGGAATCCTAATAGAGTCCGTAACTGTTATATGCTTTTAAATACTCCTGTGCGATTAGCAGTAATACTTGTTAAAAACAGTTATATGATAATTCACTAATCAATTACTTCGCGCACTGGGTCAACTACGCTGATAGAATGAAATAACTCTGTCGCGAGAGTGTAATATAAGCGTCTCTCAGGCTAATAAATATTTATCAATTAAACGCGACTTCAATCCGCTCATCACGAAGGCTCTCGCGAAAATGATCCGTGTGTGAAATGGCTCGCGGTGCCGTATACGTCCGCTGCTGGGTCCGAAAAAATGGTCAATCGAAATAATTAAATGCTCGATCTTTGAGTAATGAAACATCAAGCCGCGTGACGCGTAACGGTCCGGGGATTCAATTAAAAGCCCTCCCCTTGCCCCCTCTTCCGCCAAAAGATCCTTAACACAGACAGAGCGCAAGAGAGCCGCGAGCCGATTCCTCATTAGAGGGCCCATAGATACGAGGCGGCGGCAGACACATCATAAATATAAATGCACCGCATGACTTTTCCATTTGCAGACGAGGCGTGCAAGCCGAAACTCGGCAACGGTATAGCCACGTTCAGATTGTCGCTGCTGGAGAAGGACATGTCTCGCTGCGGGGTCATGAGAATCACCAATAAGCTCACGGTGAGTCCTCTACATATACATATGCACACATGGAGTAGCGCAGGGCGAGCTTACACGTTTCCTTCATAAATTCACCAATGAAAATTCATGCTTCGAATATTATATATATGCCGCTGCAGTTTATTGTTATATATTATCGCACATACACATCCAAGCTCAAGCTCGTTCTTCTGCATACACAGGGTCAGAAGATGTACTATCACCGGATAATAGTCGAGGAGCCGTCGGACAGCAGCAAGCACACTTTCACGGTCAAGTGCAGCATCACCGAGGTGATCGTCCACGAGCCGAAACTCACGAGCAGCAGCAACCACACGGCGGTGCGCAGGAGCGTCTTACCGGAAGACTTTGAAGCCGACGCGTGAGTCACCGCACATCCTTTTTGTCTCTCCTCTTTCCTGTCTTTTCATGCGCTCGCGCTGGCGTCTGGCTTATATTGATACTCGCCGCATTAGCATACATGACGCGGTGTATATTATCCGGAGGAACTTACAGTGTATAACGCGGAGAATAATTTTATGAATCGACTTGTGTGTGTGTGTGCGCGCGCTGAAAATGCGAAAAGAGGGAAAATCTTGCAGAGGCGTTACACGCGTCGGGAGTTGAGGAAAAATTGCTTTAATGTGGCTTTGCATAAATTCTGCCCTGTGGTCGTAAATTACGCATTTGCATGGAGCTGTATGTAGAGAGAGAGAGAGAGAGAGAGAGAAAGAGAGAGGATCGGCTGGTGTTTAATTGGTTATTTGAAATACAGTAGGTCATTTAGGCGATAAAAGCGGGGGGAAAAGCCTGAAGATTGGAATCTTTGGATGCTGCAACGTGTTTGAATACTGCTGATTTTTTGCTGAATTGAGTTAGCTCGATAGTGATTTCTTGATTTATTGATACTTTGAGAAATATCCGTTCGGTGTATACATGTGTATTTAAGCGGCTGTAATTACCGAATACTTTAAATTATCGTAGCTTTGATGATTTACTGTATTAAAAGTACGAATTATTAGATAGCGTATAGGGAAAAATTTGAATATAATAAGGCGATGGATCGTTTCGTGAATGCATTCGTAACAAACTAATTGTCTTGAACCTTGTACGACAATTATCTGCTCAACTATTAATATTTAGCAGAGTAATGCACCGTCTTATATTTATAGATCGTAGATTCAGATCTTCTGGCTCGAAAGCACTAATCGTTCCTGGCTAGAATCTACCCTTGATCTCGTGTGATAATTACGGTTCATAATGCGGCGTGACAAAAGATAAAGGGAACGAAAAGCCGGTTCTTTAATAACTACCCGTCATTATAACTGCATTATTTTCATTGTATTTTATTTAGTTTATAATGAATTCGAAGATTTCATATTCACAGCACATCCGACTGGTTGTGCTTCTCAAAATGTGTTATATAGCGCAGATCTATAAGGCACATCATGATATAATAAAGTGAAATCTTGATGCGCGCGTATATGTAAACCCACGGTTACCACTCTGCAATTGTTATACTCATGCTTTTGAATCACAGTGCTTCGTTATAAAACCATAATCAGTGTTGAATAGCATTACTAAGATAAAAAAATCTCTCTCATTTTATCTCTCATATATACTTGTTGGGGTAAGAATTCATGTATGCTATAAACACGCGGGTAAAGTATTTACGATATAAGTATACGCGTCTGGCCAACAATATTTCGGCACTTTTTCGTGGTGCTTAGTACGACTAACATATGAAATCTGCTTCTTTATTTCGTCTATCGCTCCAATTTCTTTTGCCGGTGTTTTTATAAATATTATATAACCTAAAATAAAATATGTACGTAAAAATGATGGAACACTCGTCACAATATAGTATACTATACGTGCAAAAAACCATCCATAAGAAAAACTATTATATTTAAAAAATACAGACATAAGCGAGCGTATAATTATTTAAAGGACGAGCAGTCGGTAACACTGCATAATAAACAGCCTAACATTTCATTCATAAAGCGGGACTAAAAATACTCGCGGGTATGTAATCAGTGAATGTGAAAAAGTAATAATACACACATACAGACAAAGGTCGGTGCGCGGAAGGAAAAAAAAGCAACGGGGAAAAGGAGAAAAATGCCGGGGAAGAGAAAATCAGCGGCAGAAGAAGGACGCTTACGCAAACACAGAGTCCGGGCAAAAACAATAAGAGGCAATCATTAGAAACGGATCTTCGCGTTAAAGTAGACATTAGGCTAAGTGTGCATATACGAGTAGCAGCTACTCGTTCTCGCTATTTTTACGCCCTTCGTCGGCTCTATAATCACGTCACCCGGAAGTCAAACGGAACCACGCAAGAAACGAACGGCTCCGCGCGTGCAAATTTCCGCAGATGTGTATATATACATAGGTGAACAGAGAAGCTACTTGGACTCCGCGATGAAAAGTGAGGATTTTGACACTGAACTCCCCGCACGAGAGCCAGAAGTCAACACTTTTACGAGCTGACCTTGGGCTGAAATAGCGGAGGTTATAATATACGCGCAACTGATGTTGTGAGTGTCCGATGACCTCGCTTGAGCATCAGACAATGGAAGTGGTAAAGGTCGTTCTTCAATTTTTTCGCTTAAATTTTTCACAGATACGGTATTTTTCGATTTTCATCCTATTCAATTCCTCTCTCATACAATAGTAATCTCTTAAATTTGAAGCTCCGATGCATCGCAATAGAAATGAAAGTTCTTAATCTCGCCGCTGCCCAAGCGTAACGTAACGCGCGCTCATGAATCTCAGCCGTCGTGTCGCACGCAGGTCGCTTGTGGAGAATTCCCTTCTAAGCAAGACTTTTTTCCCGTCAGCTTTTTCATGCGCTTTTTAATTTACGGTCTCCTCTTTCCTACACGTATATATATATATAGGTAATACAGAAGCTGCAGACACACATGCACAAGAAAGGGATGACAAAAGTTGAGCGCCTGACGAGTAAGAAGATGCTCGATCGTTTTTTGCCACAGTTCATTTTTTCCATTCCTATTCGGGCTAAACCATGTAACAGTATACCGCTCGGAGAGCCGCCGATTGATTCTGCCGGGTGAGATATGACCGGCCGTGTATACTGTAAAAAGCTTTTTACATTGATGGGTGGGTATGATGCTGTATATACTTTTCTTCGACGCGGAATTCGAAGGTTTTGTCCGCGTTATCCGTTTGCGTATATATAAGTGAGCTTCGTTTTCGCGTGTAATGCTCGCGAGGAAGTTACCGACATAATGCTAGCTTTATGTAGCGTGTTATATGGGGAAAAATATGCATGAGGGAGCAATTATACGCGTTATAGATTTGTTTGTGGAAGCTAACTGTAGTAATGTTTCTTATTCTTACTTACTCTTACGGGATGTGTTTACAATGGTATGTGCTCTTGAATTATGATTCCTATGATTTATGGTTAGATATATACATATATATAATAAATGTGAAGAGGAGTTTTATTGCACCTGTATTATGTGCATACTATATATAGCCAGGCTTCTATATAAGAATGTAGCGTAAATTTTTAAGTATAATTAATACCTTACAGCGAAAATGCGAACGCAAATTATTTCAGGATAAAAACTTTGGCAGAAATACAATCAAATGTTTAATTATCCAACGTTCGCAGAGTGGAGAAAAGGAAAATTTACGATTAATGTAAAATCAGAGTGCAGATAATCCTTTCTTCGATCGAATAATTTACAGGTAATTTAATGACGGTGTCGAAGCGGTATAATATATATCGATAAAATATAAGTCGACCGAAGAAAACTCGAGCTTTTCTAACAACTACTCATCAGTAAACTTTGCAGTGACAGTATATTTTTGCCGTATACATACACCGGGGATTTATAGCTTTTCCGATCTATTTATAGCGCGCGGCAAGCATATGCAAGCTAATTTGCATTCGAAGTTTCGCACGATCAGATAATGTCAAAATAAAAAGTTGCCCGCGGTTCAACTTTTCTTCGCTTTAATGAATTTATATGGCTTATATGATGAAAATTACGATCTGCCTTCGGGGAATTTACTCCCTTTTCTTTAACGCACGTAGGCATGTACAGTGAACTTCGAGTGTTGTTTTTATTTATCGCTTGTATCAATGTATGTAATATATATTTTTTCATAACTGATCGTAAAGTTGAAATTTGCATTGATAATTTTAATGACTACATGTAAAGCGATTGAAAAAATATCTTATACGCTGCAAATATATTTTTGATAGTTTCACGTATACATATACCTATTATGCAGTATATATGCACTGCATATACATTAGCGATATAGAAAAAAAAATCTGCACCGCGCTAGCGGTACCCAGCATACGAAATCAGTAGTAGACGTTGATGCCAAACCATATAGTATTGGTAAGCCGTAAAACCATACATTCCTTGGCAGCAGCGAAAATAGGTGGCTCAAAGACGCATTTCTATATCTCCCATCATTACAGCAATTATTTTACGAATAACGTTTTGCCGTATGCAAGAAAACATTATTTGTTTATTAATTCGTCCTTGATTTACTGTGCAGTGCAAGAACAGCACGTATCAAATTATTTCAGAGCAGGATTACAAAGTTACTCTATAACTCACGCGATTAATACACATAATAGCAACGTATATTATTAATACAGCAAATTAGCACCATCACATTTATACATAACCGCGGCATAATCAAGCCCTTTTGAAGCAACAATGCGCGTCGCGATTAGAGAATATCCGTTCAATTAAAACCGCATACTCCTCTACCATATATATATACCTCCGATTTCGTATATATATCTATATACTCTCAACTCTCGCACAACGACGACGACAGTAGAAAAAACCATTTCCCCGCGCGGCATAATGTCGCGAATTTTTTTTCCTGCCCTCGGCAGCAATACGAGCGACAATGCGAGAGAGCCTCGCGCGCGTCTTCTTTTCACTGCGGCTTTCGCGAAGGAAGGTCGTTACGCACGAGATCTCGCTTTAACGAGCGGCGCGCGGCGTTTCTCGATCGCGAGGGAAAAGAAAGAGGAGACGAGGAGGGGAAAAAAAGCCGTGACGCCGGTGTATATAGCCGCGCACACGTATTAGCCGCCGGTATACAGCTGGCGATCGAATATGCATTTAATTAATTCGAATACGGACGAGATAGAGAAAGAGAGAGAGAGAGAGAGAGAGAGAGAGAGAGAGAGAGAGTTTCTTTGTCCCCGTATGTGGATATACATCGCGATTTTTCTTTGTTCGGTTTGACGTGGACGGGTGTGGAAGTGGCAGGTTTTCTAGGCTTTTTTCCCTTCATTTATATGCGTTGCGATATTTACTCAGGGTTGTAGTGTGTATATAATTCTGATTACGGCTTCACATTTGCGCGGAATATTAAGCCTTGGGTATAGGCTGATTACTGCGCATTAAAGGTTATTAAAGGCACGCGTGTAATTTGGTAGAACATTAGCGACATTTACGTCGCTTTCGGGAAAAAAATTAATCGCATGGATGGGGTGAAAACAGGAAAAATCGGCAAATTATTAAATTCGTATATAATATGTTTATCATCTGGTTTGGAAACATTTCTTATATAATATACAAATGCGAGCTGCACCGACAATATATATGCAAACGCGAATATAAGGTGTCGAGTATAAAAACTAGATGGTATTATTATACAGGGTTTATAATGCGCCGTATAATAAAATGGAGGAGCACCGCATGTCCTAATACGGACCGAGTCCAAATACGGGATAGTTGCTTGCGCTTGAGACGGTTATCTTCTCTCCTGTCGTACATGCAGAAACTTGTTGACACTAACGCCTTCGTGTTTTTTCAATGGCTCATCATCTACGCTGAGAGAAAAATTATCCACTTTATAATGGTCTCCCACCCGCCTTCATGTAAAAATTTAGAAAGGCTAAATATCGCTATATACGCAGTATACACAGCATCATCTCCCGTTTTCCCCCCATCAGTCACAAGAGAGCCAACGGCTGACTAACCCGGTTTCCCTCTACATATATAACTGACGTCCGAAAAAAACGAACCGCTTCGCAGAGACTACCCGGGGTGATTCGAGGAAGAAAGCAGCGACGTGCAAAACTAGATCATACGCCGATCCGCCGAGATACGGGTCGAATCTTCCCATGGAGAGAAAGAGAGAGGAATATAACTGTCCTCTCAGCGACTTTGCGGATTAGCTGCGAGATAGTCGCTTGTTCTTTTTAGATATACAGCTAACGCTTACGAGATGCAGGGCGTCGGCGTGGCGGGAAATTATTCAATAATAATTAGAGATTCTATCGGGGTGTGTTAGGCGAGGTGTCAGGTACATATAGCTGTAGAACTTGAGTTTTATTCCGACTAGGCGAGTACATAACGGTTAGATTGTTCGTCCAGTTTCCTAGAGTAGTGTATATATACTCCTTTTTTCGGAGAAGACTTTGAATGATCGCTAACTACGATTAGCTCACTATAACTATATAAATAATTATTCGATCTCACTCGAAGCTCGTTGAGTACATAGATCCGAATTTGCATAATCAGCGCTATTTACACATTTCATAAGTCGCAACCTGCAATTTTCCTCGCGCATAAATATTAAACGCTTATACTATATACACACGCCGCTAAAAGAAGTATACACACAATAACGCACTGGGCGGCAAAAAATAAAAGTGTTAATGTTGTTAACCGCGAGCGGAGAGACCCTCTGTCAGAAGTCAAGTCAGACATACACACAGTATTCTGAGCTTTGAAAAAAGAAAAGAATTAATAAGGTATGTATATATCGCACTCTCACGCATATCGCAGGTGTCTCGTCGTACAAACACACCGCACCATGTACGTTGTACGTTATAGCTCATAAGCGCAACGCACACCCGGGGAAGGGCCTTATACACACACACACACACATATATATATATATATATATATATATATATATATATGACACTCTCGCTCCATTTTCCGCGCGGCGAATTATACAAAACGCGTCGTGTATACACATAAGGACGCTTTCTCGCGGACTGTACGCGCTATATATATATAGGCAGACACTCATTAGAATATAAATATATGTGCACGGGTTGAACGCGGCGCGCGCGTTCCGGCATATACTTAGATATTTCTCGGTGCCCCCTGCTCTCGCGAAATTTAAATCGCCGCGGCCCGGGAGAGCGTATAATCGCTATCCTAAATCTGAGCCTAGTCGGAAACGCGCCGATCGCGATAAAGCAGAACCGATATTCTAGCGCGAGCGACTGTCTCACGCGCCACTGGCTGTGCTGGGCTGTATATAGGTATATGTATATGTACGCGAGCGCGGAGAAATGAGGAGCCGATACAGGAGAGAGATGCAGGTATCAGAGATTATGCGAGATAAGGGGGTTTGATTTTTTTCCTCTTGACGCTGGAGTTATGGATATACAAGGACCGCTGGGAATTATTGTTGTCACATTGGTACGTGTGACATTATTTTTACAAGATTCCGGGGGAGTTCAAAACGTCATACTGGCATTACTACATTGTTAAAGATAACCATTTTAATTTTTTTCATTAAAGCATATTCTAATATCAATAATTGAACATATGATTATATTTATAGATACTTTTAATAAGGTATTAATATTGTTTTTCACCGAAAATGCTTATATTAGATTAACGCGTCGTTAACCAACGAAATTTTCTACATGGGTACATCGAGAAAATTTTTAATAATAATGACCACTTTCTATGTTAATTACGTGTGATCGATATACTTTGATTTTTGACAAATTTTTCATGTTACATACTAAAATTTATCACAAAGTAATTTTTATTAAAAAATTTTCTGTGCCTAAGTGCAAACATCGATAGGCGAACAACCAGACGCGTGTTTTATAGTATGAATTAACTATTTCTATATAAAGATCCCTTATACCCGATCACTCGAGTTCTACATCGATTTATTTGTTCAGTTCACACGTCCGCTTATCCCTACATCTCGAACCGATCATTCCCAGAGTGGGCGCGAGCTACCGAGCGCGCAAAACCAGCCACGCGCACTCAATTATTATTTTGCGCACTGTTAATCTTCCACATCCTACTTACAACCGATTTCATTACATCCCTCCTTATAAATTCTCGCCTCGGAAAAAGCCACACACGCATCCTTCGATCGATCCGCGAGCCGAATAAAAAAAGGAATCGTTACAATGCATCAGATATATATATATATATATATATATACGCGCATCGATAATCCGAATACAAAACATACGCGTTCCTCCCTTTCGATAGATCGAATAAATACGCCCGAGCAGATTGGAGCAACGATCGCGCGCTGCGGGAGCCCCTGATCAAAGAAATCGCCGCTGACTTTCTTCCTCTCTGCGTCTTCGCTTGCTTTACGTGTGTTCAACTCGCGTTTTCCGCCGGAGAATGCAGCGGTCTCGATTTATCTATTACAAAGACTCGTGCTTGCGAGTCTCTAATGACGAGTCTAGCGTGTGACGGTGATGTGTAGAGGAATTTCGATTCGATGTGCGTTTGGAAAAGAAAGAACGTTAGGTGATCTGCGATAACGAGTTGCAAAGGAGATGGTGACTTTTTTCATAATCATCGCTTCGACACCTGTAACGACTCTGTAGCTTATCGCATATCTGTTGCAAGAGATGTAATGGAGCGGCTATGAGCATATATACTTTTACCGGCATTGCATGCACTTAGCGCGGCAAATATATGTTCTCTCTTTCTCCGCGCGATTTTCTATATTTTCCAGCGCCAGAGTATCTTTGTCAGGCGGATATTGTATTTTGCAAATGATATGACGATTATACAGGCGAGCGGATGTTTTCGTAATTAAACCGACGTACATTGCGCGTGTGTATATCGATGTTTGATCTGGGCGAGACTCTGTTCGTTTTGGTCGCGTCGACGAGCGCTGCAGTAATAGACGTTATAAAGTATCGAGGGCAGGTAGAAATTATCGCAATGAGAACTTACATACAGCAGTCGTCGAGATGATTCTAGGCGGTCTTTAATAAGGCAGACGATGATTTGTTAAATCGACTTTTTCATTGTTTTCTCTCTCTTCAGCGAATCTCATTCTGTTACGTGAGCAAACCTGTTGAGTCTTAAGCAAATTATTTATTGACGATTCTTCTTTTGGTCGAGGTTTTCATTGCGGTTTGCTCATTTTACTCAATTATCGCCGTGTATTTATGAACTCCACGCCATTTGCAATTTCGCTTTAATTAAGAGAACGAAATATCTCACGAGCTTATTAAGATGTACATTTTATTTTCCGGGCCGGAAAAACGCCTCGATCGCCATAACGGCCGCTGGCATAATTGAAACTTC
Organism: Muscidifurax raptorellus; assembly: GCA_020010945.3. Taxonomy (NCBI): domain Eukaryota; kingdom Metazoa; phylum Arthropoda; class Insecta; order Hymenoptera; family Pteromalidae; genus Muscidifurax; species Muscidifurax raptorellus. The sequence goes on from CM052078.1 coordinate 27,188,827, forward strand.
AGCAGCAAGTTCGGCTGAAAAACGGCTCATCATATAGCTGGTTTATATGAGCCCGCATTTTTCCATCTCATGATTGCATAATTTCGTTCTGATGTATCCTACCATTGATATAATAGTTGATATTTGCAATGTTTAATTGTATATTTTTATCTCTCGTTACAGAAACACACCAGTCCTGGGAATGTTGACCGGTAACGCGTCGGAACCGAAGCTCCTGTGGAACGTCCGACAAGGCAATAGAATTGTCAAGGACGAGTTGCACGTGAAACCTGGAACTCCATTACAAATGGAAATATACTTGAGCGAGGAGGCTGCGAAAGTTTACGGTCTCTTAGTCACTCACATGCAGGTTACCGACACGAAGACTCAGGAGGAAACGATCATCTATAACGGGTAAAACGATCGTCATTAATTTTATCAAGTCTTTTATTTAACAAAATTAAAGCATTATTATATCCTATATGCCTGAAATAACAAAGCCATAAACATTTATATAACTTCCTCATCATGGTGCACTTAACGTCTCAATATCCCAACTGCGGCATCGCAAGATAACTAAGCGTATTCAAACAGCTCGGACATTAGCGAAACAGTAAAATTACCGTGAAGAAAGAAACGACGACAAACGAGCCGAGAAACACGCGGCTACATACCGCCTACTGGTAGAAGACACTGAGAACTTTTACTTTCAGGTGCTCGGTGGATCCTTATCTGTTTGAAAACTTCGAGACGGTGAACGGCCACTTCTTATCCGCCAAGTTCCGCGCCTTCAAGTTCCCGGAGAGCAGCTACGTGCAGTTCCACGGTACCGTTACCGTTTGTGTGGGCAAATGTCGCGGGGTAAGTCAATCCAGCGCCTGTCGAATGACATTGTCGCGGTAGCGAAATCTATCCAGCCCGAGCAAACAGGCGCCCGCGTCAGTTGTATACTCTTCGTCGAACCCTGAACTTGAGAAGAGATGTATAGTGGACGATGGAGCTTGCTTGGCTTGGGCTTTGAGTGTGTTCATTTATATTTTTTTTATTTAAAACTTCTGAATTTATTTTACTTTTCCTGGATAGATCGAATGCAGTAATGGCAAAATTGGCTACGGCAGAAAGAGGAGATCCGCAGAGACACCGGAGTCCGGTAAGAACGAGGTCTGGGAAATGGCCATGTCGTTATTCTACAAAGTGGACCTGGATTACAGTGACCTTACCGAGGAAGGTAAATAAAATACATTCATAAGCTACAACCAATCGCAATAGTCATGAGGGGAAACTGCATGATAATTGGGTTTTCATATATATTATAGTACAAGGGAGAAATTTTTCATTTAATACGATATTAGCATTTTTTTTAAAGCCTCATGAGGGTTCATAAAACGACTAATTGAATAATTCTCTAATCAATTTTTTTTACTGCACCGAGCTCCAAACCTCACAGACGCGTATTATAGTTTCACATTCGAAAAATACAAATATATAGGGGAGAGCAGTTTGTTCAAACTCACCATTCATACCAATCTGCGCATGCAATCACCAAAACACTATATAGACTAGCGAGCAATTGCGTTTTTTGTATATATTTTATTTTTATTGCGCTCACGCAATATAATTCAATAACGCTTGTAATAACCATGCAATTGTGTGTTTTTTCCACGCACGTGCCTCAGAAATTTCTAAATTCATTCGCAAAGGAAAAACGCGTGAGCGGACGGTGAGGGCTGAGGAAATCGGCGAGCAGTTCAAGTATAAGACCGACAACAACCCAGCATCGAACAGTTCCAAGAGCTCGCCAATCTTCGGACTCTTCCTCGTTCTTCTCTGCTTCTGCAGAATTCTGTAAGGCCTGGATTTTATAATCGAGACCACGCGATGCTCGACATTGTATTATCTCTCCGTTATGCAGATGTGCACAAGCTCACACAAGCATTATTGCTGAAACAATCTTGTAATAGTGTAATAACTGCGAGTAGGACGTTATGTTTTTTTCTTTATTATTCAACTCGATGCAGACTCCAACAATCGGACCAGATATAAAACGGCGTCTTACACATCAAACCGCCCTTGTGATATTAAGGTAAAAAAGGGAGATGAAAAATGATGAGCCCGAGATTTCGTAGCTAGTATGTCGAGAGAGAAAGAGAGAGAGAGAAAGAGAGAAGCAATCCCCGCGCGGAGTGCAAAAAGCAACGAGCTACTGCTAGACGACGACGAGGTATAAAATTGCAGCAATCAAATTGCCAAGTCGGGGGGAAAATGTGTAACGTACTTAAGAGGCGCGCGCGCGAGGGAGAGAGAGCCGAAGAAACGAACGGAACCTTGTGTTAGTATATATATACATATATACGACCGACGGCTGCGGCGTTTATCTCCATCAAAGCAACGACGACGAGACGCTGCCACGACGACGACGACGACTCTCTCGCACATCAGCTTCCGAGATTTCTCCGCTCTGCAACTGCTGAATCGTCGGGGCACACATTCGTTATTTCCCACAGAGAGTGACTTATTTTCCTTTAGCGCGGTACACCCTTTTGCACTTCGGCATAGCTATCCTTCCGGTTTCACGTTCTTTTTCTCCTCTGTGTACAGCACAAGCCAGTGAAATTTTACAAGAGTTAATTCAACTGGAAATGAGAAGGGAAAATAGACGCGAGTACGAATAATTCAGCTTTTGCGAGTGGAGAAAGCTATAATGGACCTAGTCGTAGGACGACACGTAACATTTATTAATAAAGCTTTGTTAATTAAACTATAGCGTATGATACGTGTAAGTTTCTCAATTGCGATTAGCTATTAATGATTTTCTTTTTTTCTATGTACTAATAATTGTATTCGATAAAGTATTCGAGCAATGCATTGTGAAGCGAATGTGAGTGTAGAGAGCCTGCGAGAAATCTTTGCATGTGTAAACGAGATTTTGCGAAGCACTTTCGATTTTTTTAGCACGAATTATACGTAAACATTTGGTAAATAGAGCAACGAGCATAATCAATAATTATTGTATTAATTCATTACTCGATGCGATGTAGCGTTATAATCGGGATACAGAGAAGTTCGATCATTCATAGTTAAGAAATAATATATCGTACTGTTAATCATTTAGTGTCATTATGTCATATGTATTATAATATCTAATATTATCTAAGTTTTAATTTTTGCGTATATAACAATATTAACAATAAATCGTTAATATTGTTTATCTCGGTTGAGATCACTTTGAATCGCTAAGTTGCATTAAAACAATAATAGTTAATTAAACGCTACTATCTTTTTTTACAGTCTCATCGATAAAGAGATAATTTTTTTCATTTGTAGTTATATGACGTCATTAATTTTAGTTCCTATAGACAATTGAAGCGTGATAAAAGTGAGTAAAAGTTTACAAAAAAATGCTATTATCATGCTTTTATTTTATAGCCTACTTACTACATAGGATTATCGTGCTTTAAAACTGAATGATCTTAACTAGCTGATAAATGAATAATACGTTATGAAAAAAGTAGCAAGTAAGAATCAAAATTGTTATTGAAGAATAATTTGACTAATTTTAGTTAAATATATAACAGCGAACACCATATTGCAATAATATAATTAAATAGCGATTAAGAAGCTTTCTTATGTAATACATAATATATTATTTTAAAATATTCATAATTACACTGTACACTTGAATGTTCAACGACAACGAAAAGTATAAAAATAAAAAGTGTATTTATAAAAACTTAACAACACGCGTCTCTGAAATTATTGAAGTATATACCACAGAACACATTCTTTACATTCGGAAGATTCCAAATTTAGTATCGGGTATCGGGGCATTCAATGCTGCCGACAAGCTCAGCGCAACAACTGTTCGCGTATCTATTGGATCAATCACTCCGTCATCCCACAACCTGTCGAAAGAAACATAAAACCGTTTGGGTTCATAAATTGATATTTTGATTTTATAGCCGGATAAATACAAATGTCAAGCCTTACCGTGCACTGGAATAGTAAGGACTACTTTCATGTTCAAACTGTTTAATGATTGGATTCTTCAGATTGTCCTCATCTTCTTTGCTCCACTGTAACATGAAACATCGATTTATATATGAATATTATTTTATTGTTTCCTATCAATCCTACCAACGAAACTTGGTATACGTACCTCTTTGCCTTCCCTCTTGAGCTTGTCTCTTCTGACCTGAGCCAGTACACCAGCTGCTTGCTCACCTCCCATCACAGATATCTTTGCATTCGGCCACATGTACAGGAACCTTGGTGAGTATGCCCTTCCGCACATACCTATTACAAGAAAACAATTTAAAATCCACCAGTAATTTTAAAGGTATTCTCGCAACTTGCATTAAAATGAATTACTTATAGATAAATCAATGAACTGAGTTTCTATTAGAATAAGAGCTAGTCTGGTAGACAGAGAGAAAACACTTCAGAGGCATTATATGCCCTGGAGGATAAAGAATAACGTTTCATGAATCACCGTAATTTCCAGCTCCGTGAGATCCACCAATAATGACGGTGATTTTCGGTACTTGAGCGCAGGAAACTGCAGTTACCATCTTAGCCCCGTTCTTCGCAATGCCACCGGCTTCTGATTCCTTTCCTACCATGAATCCTGAGAATAATATAATATAGATTAGCCATGAATAATCGAAGAATTTAAATAACAAGTAAAACGATAAAACACAATGCTTCGATACAAGAGTTGAATTGATTACGAAAATGAAAAAATATTCATGCTTAATATTAATAACCATACAGTGGGATAAGTAATGTTATTGATGACGGGGTAAAAATCAAAAATTAATAATATTTGCAATTATTTCTAGTGTTATCGAGTAAAGTAACGCTACTGGATAAAATATCAATAATGAAATTATTTATTTTTACCAAACCTTCTCCAGCTATAATGGAATGCATAAAAGACACAATCATTCGTAAGACTTTTGTTTTACCAAATAAATATCGATAAGCGATATCACTGCTATATTTTTTTTATCAATGAATTCAGTCAAAAAAATGTGACTAAATTGATCTATATTCAACAGTGATACCCCACGATAACTATAAAGAACATACCCATTATATTTTGCAAGAACAAAAGCGGAATCTTCCTCTGCGCGCAAAGCTGCACAAAGTGTGCTCCTTTGAGTGCACTCTCGGAGAAGAGGATTCCGTTGTTGGCGACGATGCCCACGGGGAAGCCGTGAATTCTGGCGAAACCGGTCACGAGGGTCTGTCCGTATCGTTCTTTGAACTCGTGGAAGATTGAGCCGTCGACGATCCTGGCTATGACCTCTCGTGCGTCAAAGGGCTTTTTCAGGTTGGTCCCGACGATGCCATAAATTTCGTCGACCGCGTGCAACGGTGGCTGGAAGTCGCGGTCGATCGTCGTCTCGGCGACACGTTTGATGTTCAAATTCGAGACGATCTGACGCGTTAGGTGCAGTGCGTGGGTGTCGTCGAGGGCGAAGTGGTCTGATACACCGGATTTTCTGTATGAAGAAAGTTCGTGATGGATTTATTATAGTTTGAGAAATGTACAATTATTCGTGTAAAATTTCTATTACGAGCTGACGACACTTTCAACGCACGCGGGTATTGGTATTGGTATATATAGTGGAAGCATTAAAGTAACACTGAAAAATGTAGATCTATATGATTTATAGGCTGAAGGAAGAGGAGACACCTCATAAATAATAATTGATCTCCCAATTAAGCAACGTTTACACTTATGCGCGGATGTTCATTAACTTTGTAAAAAAGGTATATTAGCTTGGTCGTTAGCTAGAAATTACGACGCATCATTGACGCTATATGAAGAAATTGCATCTCCGGCGTACCGAAAGAAAAAGAAAGGGTAACTCACTCGCAGTGAAGGGCAGCGCCACCCAACTCTTCGGCTGTAACTTCCTCTCCTGTTGACTCTTTTACTAAAGGCGGTCCGGCTAAGAAAATCGTGCCCTGATTGCGAACTATCACACTCTCATCTGCCATTGCTGGTACGTAAGCACCACCTGTAATTTATCAAATAAAATTGTAAATTGAGTCATTAACTTTTTCGTTCAATATTCGCTTGTTTTTGCAATTTTACTAGAGGAAGAATCTTTTCTTTTTTTCAAACGCATAACTGTTTGCATTTTATGATATAAGCTTGCATGCAGTTACTGTCTTGAAGAGTCATCGTTATAGTTGTATTTCGAAGGAAACATCGAACGAATGCTAGACTGACGGAGTAGGCGAAATGAAAAATAACGACAAACCGGCGGTGCAGCTTCCCATTACAACGGCAATCTGTGGAATCCCGGCCGCGCTCATATTCGCCTGGTTGTAAAACGTCCTCCCGAAGTGCAGCTTGTCTGGAAAAGCGTCAGCCTGTCTCGGTAGATTGGCTCCACCACTGTCCACGAGATAGATACAAGGCAGCTTATTTTCTTCCGCAATTTCTTGAGCACGGACCTGCTTTTTCACTGTGATCGGATAGTAAGTGCCACCCTTGACCGTCGCGTCATTCGCTATTATAAGGCATTCGGTCCTGCGAGATAAATTTTGACAATTTTATACTGTGAAATTTTCTTTACAGTAACTTTAAAATCCGATGAGAAATTGTTTTACCCTTGTACTCTTCCTATTCCAGTTATAATCCCACCAGCTGGGACCTCTTCTTTGCCGTACAATTCATATCCAGCAAGTTGGGAAAATTCTAGAAAAGGCGACCCTTCGTCTAGCAAAACATTTATTCTTTCTCTGGGTAACAATTTCCCTTTGCTTCGATGTCTTTCTATAGCTTTACTGTCACCACCTTTCACAATCTTTTCGACCATTGTTTTTAATTTATCGACTGCATCTTTCATTTGAACATAGTTTTCCTGAAATAATTTGAAATTTATAAAGTTTTTAAATTAAAAATCTTAGTGTGCAGTATACGAATTGAAGGCGAGTGCATTCGCATGCCGAGAAGAGTACTGTAACTGCACGAGGTCAAATAGACCATTAGATCTTGGTCATTTTTTGTAAAAACATGTGTTGATTTTCGCAATTCATGCAATTTTAGATTATCGAGCAAAAGAGTAAACTTTTTGCCGACAGTATCTCAAAATTCGCGCAAATTATACATGAGTTACAAAAAATCTATTGTATTTAATGTGGAATAATGATGTTGATTTTTACATTACTAAATAAAGTAACAAATGTACATATCTTAATTTAAATTCATACTATACTTTATAGTGAAAGATAAACATGTTATGAAGCATAGGTTAGCCAACTATAATAATCAGCCTAATTATTTGTAATGATATGAACATTTAAATTGAATAAAGCATTATGCAGAAATGCAATTAATTTTTACTTGTACCATTTATTGATTTAATAGTGTTAGTGTATTAGAACTATTGATTTTTTTCTATAAAATCGTCACTTATCGTATTCAGAATCTGAATAACAAACAGGTTGCGTCATGAGGTCATGAGCAGCCGAATCTAAATGATGATAAGAATTCATCTATTTACAAATTCGAATGAAGCCATGTGGCGAAAGGTAACATATGTAGTAAAGGAGAACCAAAATCCATTTCCTTCTATATTTTACTATCAATGTATTTGCGTATAAATAATTACACAAATAATACTAATATAATACGATATACTTTATATAAGAGCTAAAAAACTAGAGTGTAAAATTATTAAAGTAAAATTTTATTATATACATAAATAAAATACGTGTGCAAGTGCAAACTCTTTGTGTAAAGAATAGTTAAACATCTTTGAAAAGGGTTTTGAAAACTCAGTCGGCAACTTTTTTTATTTACTCACGTACTTAAAATATGTAGAATAATTACCAACATAGCAAAGAAAAAAGTGTTACTTTCGATAAAGATAAAAGCAAGAAAGTCCGTTACAGATTTTGACATTTTATCACTTTTAGTATCCCTCCTCTTAAATAATGATTACTCGCAGATTCAAGGCATGTAAAATGATAATAAGATATCGACTCAACTAACCTGATATTCCGGTGAATTGGTATCTTGTGTCGTGCCGATAACAGAAGCCTCTTGGTGAAATCTTCTGTTCAAGACGCGTAAATTATTAATTAAATGCCTACTTTTTCGCAACATTTTTATGAAAATAACGTATTTATAATATAAAAATAAAACTTAAATCTACGACGAACGACAAGTTGTCGTTCTTACTGTCTATATACGAGCAGCTAACGTATGCATGTACACATCTGTATTCTGTGCTTGTGGAAAATAGGACGTGGCGTCATCTTTGAACTCAGCGTAAAAGTAAGTTGAGTCGATCCGTGATTTCTGTCGGTCAATTTTGATCAATGACGTATAGAGTATAGATAACGACTGCAGGGTTTAAAGCCAGACTCACACATCACTTATCATTATCATATTTTGCACGTATTTCCTTCATCAAAACTCTAATAAGCTGTCTTCGTGCGGTTTTTCAAGTAATGCTAGAACTGCCTCTACACAAATATTCTGTATACAAATATTATTCATAAACATTTTGACTCGACTTTAGAAATATACATTTGTATATTATTTATTAAAAATTAACAGTACGAATATAGTGTATTTTACCGTTTCTAGTAAGTTTATGTATAGACTTTTACGATCTAGTAATAATTTATGTGTACTAGATTGGCGTGTAGAGAATTTTCGCGTGCATAGCTAATTCAGAATCATTGTATAGCTAATTATTTGTTTAGGATTATACGATGTATTAATTTTTGTTGAAAATCATGTAGAATGTGCCCGTGGCGGTAATATCCGTGTAGACAGTTTTGCTAAATAACTTTTCTAAAGAATATAAGAATTATTTCGTACCATTATTGTAACTGTTATAATATATGTTATGAGGTCAGATAAAAAACATTATCCCAAAGCATTTCTTTCTTTCGTGTATCATTTATTTTCATATGGGTATACAATAATGATTTTACGGGCAGCACAATTTTCCTCAGCATTCATCGTTCCTCTAGCGGGGAACGACACAGCATACATCAAACTTGATTTTCTTTCGTATAAACTATCGATTTAAGGATAACAATTGTTATAGTTATTTTTAGCATACAACTCTCTTGAATTTGCAATAATCGACGGCCAGTTGAATTACGACGGAGAAACTTACATTTCAACATATAGCGATGATTATATATATATATATATATATATATATATATATATATATATATATATATATATATATATATATATATATATATATATATACATACACATATATATATGTATATACATATATTTATGTAAGGTTATAGTAAATTGACTATTTTTTTACTCCCATAAACCTATAACGATTTATTCTCATTTTACGTTTACGAGCCTTTTAATAATGTCATAGTTCGAAATAAAAGCATTATCATTTACAATAATAATAAATACCAATCGTCTATTTAAAAAGTTTGATAGTATTGTTGCTATCTACTTACAATAAACCTTTTTTATTTGGATTGAAAAATATGCCTTTTTACTTTAAAAGATGTTTTTATATAGTGTTGAATAATTATTGCTGGTGCAACGAATTTTCTCTTAGTTTATTTATAATTGTATGATTGGTTATGGCTATTCAAGTAGGATAATTTTATCTTTTAAAAATACTATTTCAAAGCGGTAGTTCTGCGTCTATGGATACTTGATTTTTACTTTTACGGATGTATTAATAATTTTAATCAAATGTCTAGTTATGTGAAGTAATAATGATCTTCTACTGTTGTATAATGTTTTTTTAGTGTTAATCATTTTTCCTTATAAACTAACACCGTTGCTCTTCCTTTCGAATGCTTTCTTTGGAACTTACGATTTTTATTGTTGATCGACAATGCTTATTGATCTATGTCGATATTGGATATTTTCGTTTATTATTTACATATACGTTTATTGCGTATATTCATATAATATGCGCTTTAGTAACAAAGATTCTTCTGTTACATTTATCTTCAAGATTTCTTATTAATATTATTTTGAGTATATATTGGTTTTTTAATTCATATTAATCTTCAAATGAAGTTTGAGATTGGTTTTCAGATAAAAAAATTAAATAAAGTGCATTATCGCTAGTTCTATAAATAGTAAAAAATGCCTTTTTGAATTGAATTATATTATCGGTAGCTTTCATATAAGGAGTAAGATTTGAAGATTTAAAAAGATCGTGTAATACAAGAAGACTGTGATAAATAATCGCTATTGTAATCGTCAAACATTAACACAAATGTTTGCCATTAATATGACTAAGTATAGATTTCATGTACTGATACTTTAAAAAACATATAATGAGATAAAAGTATCTTTATGTCATGTATTATCGTCTAAGTATCTTTAAAAAGTTGATAGTACAGTAGTTCTTATATCCTTTAAGATTGAATTTCATTGATCTTCTTTAGGATGTAAAATCACCAACAGTAAAGCAGATATATACTTTCAAATAATAAAGGGGCAAACTACGATTGGCTTAAGAAATCTTATTATACTATACGGCATCATCAAGCTTATCATATATATTTTACTTTGAAATCCTGTCGAGTATGATATATTCATTTCCGATAACGCATACGCACTTATTCCGTACTCACTTCGATGACATTCCAGAGCATTAAAATAAACGTTGGAACAAAACAAACGGTAAACTCGTTTTATTTCTTGCGCAGCAGAGCGAGAGTTTCTTCCAGTTTGATCGAAATCGCGAGAATCTGCCGGTAATTTCCATGTGAGAGCTTCCACAGTCAGTATAGAACGCACGCATTGTACGATTGAATACATAAAATCCTTCCCACTAATAGACTACCAGTTGTTCATCTACGTTCATCAAACAACTCAGCATTTTACATATGCAATCTCTCCTCGACAGGGACTGTGATTATAGTTTCAACTACTTTCCTCTAGAAAGCCGATAGAATCTATCTACTATATATTTTGTTTATATACTTGATTAGCGTTCTCACTACTGTCCCCATCCTATTTCGTTACATAGTTTAAAAAAAAAAAGAAGTCCTATACAGCTCTCGCTGAGAACGCTTTGTATTGATTACCATAACGCGTGAAACAATATTGATTTGAATGCATATGACGATTCAAATCAACGTATACCGGCCCATAGTTGCCCCGAGCAAGCCGCTCGAGCGCAGGGCTCGCACGTTATCGCGATCTACGCAAAGGTGTCGTGCTGGAAACGTCTTGCCTTTCGTTTCCATGCAGCGCCGTCTCGGCGTCTGGGAGCGTGAAAAATAAAATCCACACCGGAGAGCCTACGCTTTCAGGCTTTTTTATTGTCCGGTGCCAGTGTTACCAACAAACTGAAAAGATCGGCTCCTCGACGTCGAGTCTACGACGTTCTCTACGCGAACGGGAATCTCCACGCGGAATGAACCGACCGAGCGAGGGAATCGCGCCGGCGCTCGGGTTGGTGGGCGTTGGACGACTCCTTTGCCAGCTAAGAATCCGACCAAAGCGAACCAACCCCTCTGTGCGCGCGCGTCGCGTTCTCGCGCGTTGCATCTCACATCCGGCGGCAGATACAAGCTGAGCCCTTGGTCTGACGTCCACAGTTGAGCAATGGGCACAGCTCCATGCCTTGTCTCTCTCGAACTGGAAGAGCCTCTCGTCTCGTAATCAGCCGGAAACGGAACAAACAAACTGCCGCCTGGGGGAATCCCACCACCGACGGGGATTCCCTCGGCGACGACGACTACCGATTCTCCCCCTACTCATTCGCCTGCACGACGTAATTGTCGACGTTATATTATGTATAAGTATATCCCGCATGTTTTTATTGGAAAAGAAGCAGCGTACCAAAGTAAGGCCCAGGAGTGTTATCAATTAAAATAGAAGAGCGCTCGGTTGAGTAAGTACAATCGTGGTGTATAGTGATGGAGTAGTGTGACAGCATATGGTGTTGTGGCTCGACGAGTAGCAGAGTTGTTGTGGCAGCAGCTGGACATAACAGTAGTGAAGAAAGATAGATAGAGAGTCATAGATGTCGCTGCTGTACTCGGAGCGGAGCTTAGGCTTGGGCCTAGAGTAGCAGACTCGCGGGCCCGACGAAGGCCGCCGGAGCGGACTGAGGCCCTCCAGGGGCCCCGCCGGCAGGGGGAGCGGCAGGCGGCGGTCCGGGCGGCGGATACTGGTAGATCGGCGGCGGCGGAGCAGCTGGTGTATCCGGCATGAATTTTGCTGTGGAAATTAAACGATAAATTAGCACTGGCTGCTTCGAATTGGGCTAGTCAGATACATAGGTGGTAAACATGTTTACTGTATAGTATTACGAGAGGGGCTCAAACATACATACACATGTGTATGTATACAGTTGATTCGACTGTGGTCATTGCTTCGGTTATTGAGGGTATATACCGCACCCTGGGGTTAATGTATACTAATTTTTTTTGCGCCTGTTGTGATGCTGTGGGTAGTAATAGTTCGTTCGTGTGATCGATGCGTGTATACTTGATATTAATGAATAGGTTTGAGCTGCGAGTTGTTTTAGAAACAAAATTATTGTGTATTATATGAATCCTATAAGAAAAACAATCGTGAAGTAATGAATTCAGGAATTGGATGAAACCTCAGGCTTACTGAATTTGTCTGAAACATCGTGAATTTTTTTACTGAAAATGAGAAATATTTTGTTTAAGAATCGACATTATACTTTATATCGGGAATATTGTTTCGGAAAATACTTTTCACGCTCAATAACTGAAGCAATTTAAAAGAATAAGTATACAATTCTCAAATAGATTACAGAAAGTAAATATAAACGAAAGATAATATAGAAATACTTCTTCACCAGAGTGGATACGGTGAGAATATAATAGGTGCACAACGTTTTCAACGTAAACAAAACAAAAGACATATATGAAATAAATTATAGAAACTCTGTTGGAAAATAACATTAAAATCAGTGTTATGTTTCCTATTATTTACAGTATACCCTGCAACATAGGTACAAACACCAAATAACATAGAATTTCGTTTGTCAAATAATAATAATAAATGAAAGCCCAAAATTTTACTCAGTCAACTAAATCAATTCTTTCTGAAAAGTTTTGTGAGATATATATCAATGTATATAATGTCTCATGTATATTAGATATATGTTATGTGTCTGTCGCAAACCTTTTTGAACTGTTGAAGCCTATAGATGTCATATATAAGACTGAATAAGTTTTAAAACGTAAGGTTTAAACAAATTTGAAAATTATGTGCATTTATTGACGTGTAAATTATATATTGTGTATACCAAGAGCGAGGAGTAGACCTCTCTCTAATCGAGTGTGCGGACGGCCGTCTTCAAACTCGCTATGTACAAAGGGCTCTCTTCTAGCTCATGGTACGTACACAATACTTTCCATAATGCATATATTGATTTCCGAAATGTGTATGTCTATAAAGTGGCACTGATACGTTATTCGTTCTATTGTGATAGTGTTAAATCTATAAATATTGTGTATATAGTTATAAGTCTGTAAAGATATAAGATTATATTAAGAATGGTCGAGATATAGAGATAGAAAAACATGCCCAAGATAAATTAGTGTCGTGCACATTCAGAAGTGGCGATATTCTTACCTAACGTTTGATGAATTTGACTACGGTTCTCGATTACTAATTATTGCCTGCATTAATCCTTCATCTCGATCGACGTGGAATATTCATCATATTTATTTGTTTTTTCATTAACCTTTTTAAGTGACAAATAAACAAAATTTGACCAAACAAAAATTCAAATAAATTAAAAAAGTCATTCTTGATATTTAAAACATTGCAGCTACGTCATTAAAATTTTATTCAATATATTTTTCGAAACAGCACATATTTGTGGACCATGGCAATGATAATAAGTTATATATAAACGTAACAATAACAGTTTCTTCTATAATTAAATTAAAATTAATAAGATCAATATAAAAGATAATAATTATAAACGCAAAGAGGAATGCTTCGAGTACCTAAAATAAATTATAAGTCTTACACGTTACAGATTGCAATTCGCGTTTGAACATTGTGTGAACAACAATATGTCATATCGCAATCCTATGAAGTCAATTTGTTTTCCACATATTCGATACTTTACATTCACGATTCAGGAGTGATATAGTGAAACAACTGTGAATAATAACAAGCAGTATACAACTAATCAATTAATTCTCAGGTGGTCCCGGCCATGAATTGTTAACAATGTTAAATCGTACGTGAAGTGACTTCTTCTGTGTCTCGACATGACATGGGATCAAGTTTATTACGATCGGCTATGCTGGTACACCGAAACAAAAGTTGCAAGGCAAAAGAAAACGCAAAAGAAAAAATTTGTCACTTTTAATTCCCCAACGCCCTATAGCAAAACATCTTTTCTCTACCGCGGGAAATGTCAGTTATAAGTATAGTGGGATACACTTCTCCGATATTTCTCTTTATTTCAACTTTATTCATTTAATGCACGGACTTGTATTCGTTTGTTACGGTTGTTCTTCTTTCCAGTGGAAACTCCCTTATAATGTACTACGCACGTACGATTTTTGACGAAAAAAAGAAAGGATGCAACACGTTCGTTTAAGTTATAGGCGCGATTATCGCACGAGAAAAACACTCCTAAAGGGAGTTCATCCGTAGACTATGATACTTCAGACAAGACTTTCTGATTTATTCTTTTTTTTGTTTCTAATGTACATGTATGCTTAACATAATCATTCGATCGTTTTAAGTATCGCATTGAACCAACGGGTCCAGTAGTATGTTCTTTCCAGATCGTCGCCGATTTTTTCACAACAACAATATATTAGTTCCAAACCATTCTTGTTCTCTCGTGCATCGACAATTTCAAGCTCGCCATTTTTTATTATTATTATTATAATTTTTTTTCTTTCATTTTAATTTGTAAATCGCAAAACACATAAGCACGCCGCATGTTCGCCCATATAATGGACTCGACACAGTATAACAGAGGCATTTTTTGTGTCCCGTGTCGCTTTTCGCTAAAAATGCACACATAACTCATAGAACGCATTTGCTTACGGTCTTCTATTTTTTTTTCATTCAATGGTGATGAGAGCCTGTATCTATTAGTGGTTTATGTTTGCGTTATTTTTTTTTTTTTATAATCTGCTGTTCGATTCGCTATGTAAGCGCGACTTATATTAAATAACTTCTCGACTGAAAAGAATGTTATATATTATACCTCTGGACTCGATCGACGTGCCACACGAGTAAACATATTATATGGTTAGGTCTTTGCGCCTCGTTTATACATTGAAAATTATCTAATAAAACGCTGATTTTTTTCTTTTTAATTCGCTAATAATAATTATTATTTCATCAGTTATTGTGGTTTTTGTCTGTCAAGGATATAATTAGCATCAATTTTTTTTCATTATATTTATATGTATATTATTAACATGTATGTATATATTTAACATCGGTAGATAATTTTTTCAAGACTTAATTAATTAGTTATGTATTGCGGATATGCATTACGGACGAATCAGCCTCCTTCGACCCTGTTCCATTTCTTCTCATTAGACCATAATCCAACATTGCGGATACACTAGTTCGCAGTTGTACGCATAACAATTTCTTCCAACGGTCGAAGGAAGATGATCCGTCGTAAAAACCTTGAAGATGGAAATAAGCTTCAAAAAACGTTGTTATCGTCGAAATGAATTTAAAATTTTTCTCTTTGTTCCACATTTCATCTGTTCCTTCTCGCATCTCGACGACCGGAGGATCGCGAACGCGATGGACAATACGCTGCTGCAGTCATGGAAGAATCGCGAGAACGGACGAGTTCGCGAGAGAGAGGCAAAAAAAGACTCAGATTTCTTTCTCTCCTTCAGCGATGCGTCATCATTGGGCTTCGACGAAAGCCCATCCCCCACGGCTGTGTGTGCGATGGTAGAACGAAGAAGAAGAAGGGGGATCGGCCTTTGTCGTTATATACGCGAGCGAGACCAAGGATCTTGCTCCGTTTTCCGGCCTCTTCTGCATCTGTCATTTAAACTCGCGTGTTTCTTTCTTTCTTTCTTTCTTTCTGCTTTCCCTCGATTTCGCTCCCTGTCTCTTACTCTTTCTCACAACACGAATACGTTCGTGTTTCGTGATTATTCCGAGTCGCTTCCCCCGGTGTAGCACGCTGAAAATAACGCAGTTCCACAGATTTTAGATGACTTGTGACGACAGCTTGGTGTCGCTGATGGACGTGTTATTAGATTTTTTTAGCACTTAATCGGATTGCCAGGAGCTTTCATTATATCTTCGTTGAATTAACGCGTTTTTGGAAATATGTACAGTATATGGCATGCACTGGTATATATATATACTGTCACTGATTTTCCAATCACGCGGGAAACGCGCACAGGTGTATTTCGGCTTTTTATTTGTCCATCAGTTTGAGGCGGTCTTAAGAACCAGTAACATGCAAAGTGGGTCAGCCAAGTCTGACTCGTATATGCTGTGACTCGCGAACGGGTCACGCTGCAGATCAATTACTCGACTTTCGTTAGTTGTAAACACGGATTATAGAGTATGTAAACTTTTTGATTGAGATTTGACCAAAAAATTCAAGTGTTTTTCTTTAAGCTGTTTTAAATATATATTTATCGAATCTAATTATATTTTGTTATACAATTTCCAACGATTTGAGTGTAGCAAATACATTGAGTAAGAGGACGAAAGTTATGAAAAAATTATGAAAGAAAAACACTTGGAAGTATAGATATATAATAAGACTACGTTGTTAAAAAATTCGAGGCATTCCTCTATTATTAATACTATACACTATTCCTTAAATCTAATTAGGTATAAACATGCATGGTCTACTTCGAAATTTATAAGCCATGCAAATTGTAGCAGTTCCACAATGCTTGGATATTAGGCACTTGCAAACATTCAGTACACGTTAAAATGAAGCTCTGCTTTAAGCACGAAGATCGTCCCAGTTATTTGTATCAAAGTGTATGTATCATCATGTTTGAAATATTCGATCTTGTTTATCAGTAAGTAGGAATAAAATTTTTTGTATTCTCAAAAATTGAAAAGGAACTGTTATTGATAGAATAGTAAAGGTTCACATGCTATAGAGATGCTTTATGGAAAAATTGTCACTTGTTTTACTGCTGCTTCTTTTGTAAATATTGCGAATTAATCTAGAGGATTTTTTCTCATATGCTCAACTAAGAATTCATCATTGAATATAGAAAAAAAACACTGAATGAAATAATAATGCGTTCTCCGAGCTTTTACCATACATAGACTAGTAGCTGAGAATATATATTGGTTGTCATATAATAAGATTATAAAAAATAGTTTGCTTAAACTTTCTCTTTCTTTAATTATCACAATAAGATATTTCTATAAGAAAATTGATTGAAAAATCTCAATTGCAGAGAGACAAAGAAAGAAGAAAGTAAAAGAAGAAAAAGAAGAAAGTATAGAGTATTTGAGTATATAACAGAAAGCATGTACATAGCTTACCGTATTGAGTAGAGTAGTTGAGGGTTCGTAAACGGGAATCAGAGTATTGGATCAATATAGGAGAGAAATAAAAACTTAAGGGCGTATATATACATCGGTGAAATCTTCTTGTCAGTCGTGTTGTGCGTTTTTTAAAAAGTTCAGGTTATATATATTTTGTAGTGTTTTGACTCTTGGATTTCTGATTCTTCGTACTATGATTTTTCGTTTGCATCATCGTCAAAGATTCGCATTATCGTCATAAGCAGTCCAAAAGCTTCAGAAATACAATGTCTGGGACTAGCTTCGGAGAAAATACAGTGGGCGGGAATCGATTAGAAACAGACAGACACATAACAACATCGTAGGCAGTTTTAGAGACGCAATATGATATTTGGTATCATATAGAAAGTTTCTTTGATCAATTTACGGTATCATGATTGAAAAAATATATGAAATACGGAAGTCTACAATCTGAGAAGATTTATCTCTTTTACGCAGTAGTAATCGCATCTCACGTATAGACTTCTTGTATTGGAATACCTTCCTTCAAATATGAATTTGATATTTGTACGTCCTTTCAATGTATGTTCACTTTGTTAGTATGAACACGTAAAAGGTTAGTATAAAGGTATATGAATGTATTATAGTTATAAATTGAAACCAATGATGTAAAAACTAGATGTTAAACATGTAACTTCAATCTATATTTTAACATTAACATGTTTAGGCCGTCGATGGTTATTACAGCAGGTTTTTACAGCATTGCTTATGAAATGTGAAAGCTCTCAACGGACAGTTCGTAAAGAAGGAAAAGCTTTCCAAGTTATATAGATTATGTTCAATTGAACCAAACAAGCACGGCTTAAAGATTTGTTTTGTTACTCTGACGGGCCGGGTACAACCCTCTATGAAAATTCCTAATTCAAAAACAAACAAAAAGTCGATTCGACGATTAATTAAATTTCTAATATCTAATATATCTATGATTAATGTTACAAGTCTATGGAAAACATAAATAAATTAAGTACCATGCTATTCTAAATGAATTACCAAACCACGCGAAAATCCATTTTGCACTAAATATACTTTCAACTCAAAGAAATGATAAAGGAAAAAGAAAATTAAAATCAAGTGAACATAAAAAAAAGTTGAATACACAAACGGTTTTGAATTTAGGAATTTTCTTCATCAGAGTTTGGGCTCACAGATTCATATATAGAGACAGATAGCGACAGAATACATCAGCAAATCTATGTATAGATGTATAGAAACGATAGAGACAAAATATACAACGGAACATCGATCCAGTGATTCCTAAGGAATGCTGACTTTCAAAACAAGAGGTTAACACAAAAAAAATAAAAAAAACTTACAGAATAAAAGAACAATTAACAATATTTAACATCCATTTTAAAAGGACTTTAAATTACAGGTTAGGTAACAACCTACACAGTAAAAAAAAGAGACACAATGTCGCGTTTGCTACCTGACTCACTCACACACAAATCTCTTCCACCAATCAGCGCGCCTACATGACGTTTGCTAGACGAAAAAGAGAAACATAGAGTCACACGTTAGAGACGGTTCATTTTTTATAGACAAGATTTTATACAGAAGAAATAAATTCGAAATTAAAAATTAAAATTGTCTTTTTGTATATGTACAATTGAAATGAAATGATGTATTAAATATATTTCTTTTGCCATTAAACTTTCAAATTTACTACTGTTGAGTTTCGACGTCTTTCTATATAAAAATTGTTGATTTCCCATAAGTTAATCATTTATCCATTAAATGCTGATACATATTATTGTTTACAAACTAGTATATCCAAAACCGACTCAGAAATTAGTATAATTGAATTACACGATTGCATGAAATTAAATTCTAAAATCTTTTACAATATCCACCACACCCACTATTATAGGTTAGTCCATTTGACAAAAAATTGAAACGATATAATAATGAGAATAATGTTAAAAATTTTTCGACATAAAAATTTTACCAAAACTGAAACTATTACTGAAAATAAAATATTCCGTAAGATATTAAAAATAATGGAAACAACATTTTTATTGCATAAGTATATCGATACTGAGTTAATGATCGAACTTTCTGTAAATTAACTTTTCTTGTCTCTTTGTCAACTAGCCTGTAGGTGCACGCAGCAACGCCTGTTATTTATATGAACGAAGTTATTGTCAAACTCGAGTGAATGTCTGAATTCGTCCGTGATAAGTACGGCGAGGTACATCGACGTACACATAACACTGAGTTATATAACAGTATATTGAAGGTAGCTTTCTCAATGTATGTATTTTTTCAATAATGTGTGATGTTACTCACCGACAATGATGGCCAGCAAGATTAGCCCGATGACACCCATAATTATCATCATCTTTGGACGAACGAGAAGACATTAGTATAGTGAACGTATAATTATGAGAAATGCAAAAATAATGAATTTACCTTCAAGTTTTGCAGCCAGAACTTCCTCTTTAGTTTTCCAGCTTGCTGTTCAAATTGTGACGCACCTTGCTGAAGTGCATCTGCAAAATGGGAGAAGAAGAATTAAATTAGCTTGCTTTCGGAGTGCTCAACGTGCTTTTTTTATTTTAATGGAGTTCTTTCTGGTTAAAAAAAGTGAATCGTGAATATACTTTGATATTCAAATTATAGAAACTACAAAAATTGTGAAAAAAGTACAATATATTATCAGTATATGGCATATATTTAGCAGCATAAATTAGATATATGTATGAAAAGTAGAACTGCTGTAGATTTCGGTGATTATTAGATTTAAAGGTAAAAGCAGACCGCATTTACGCTCTTCATTTTGCACTATTTGAGAATTAATGGAATGAGTTTCTAGAGAGTGCACTAGAGATTCTAGAGACCCGCACGACAACGCTGGTCATTCAAAGTTCTCTCATACATGATCCCATTGGAAGTAACCGCTGAAGGTAAATATATCAATTATCACTAATGGCTTTCTAATATGATATTGGCCGAACGAGTCTGGGTAAATTTCATTATTATTTTCTATTTCCTTTTATACTAATTTTTCAAGTCTAATGCTATTACATTTGAAATCACTACTCTTGACGAAGTATGCAAATTTAGTGCCTATACAAATATAAGTCTTATTAATAATATAATTCGTTCTAAATTTGTATACGACGAATGCATTAGCTTCTGGGCAATTAAAATTCTGAGCTCATTATGTGTTATTGTGATTTGCGTGTTATCAAGCAAGTGAAATATCTGCATGACGATACGCCGATTGAGTGTAAGTAAGCCGTTCGTTGTATTGATTAGATGTGTCAGCAACGACCTCGCATGATTATAGAATGAATATATTTTTGCAATAATTAAACTTTTAAAGGTATCGGAGAACTGGCGATAATTTTCATAAATTAAAATAAAAATCCTTTACCGTGTTCTATCCATTATCATCGGAAATCATGAAAAGGTACTTCTTAACTACTCCAGATATGTTTATAAAAGATGATAAACATTTCTTTAACTACGAAAATTAAATTCAGCGCGAAAGGGATATATTTTTAAAATGTCAGAATAAGCAATTCGTACCAATGTAAGGAGATCGATCATCAGTCGTGCGGTTTTTAAAATAGATACAAAATTCTCGGGAGCTGGCAAATCCATATTGCTCCGTGAACTTTGACCTCGTTTTTTTCGACTTTTCTGCACCGAGCTTTTTTTCTAAGCCGCTTCTGTAAAGCTTCCTAGATGGCGTGTAAGTACTAACAACCATTCACTTTGCTCGTAATGAAAACATCGTTATAAGCGATCGAATTCTAATGACACAAGAAAACCATTGCACCAAAGCAGCCTTGCTCTGTTCTCGTACAAAAACAAGTGAAATACATATGAAATTATACAATCTCTTACCAGCTCGATCGTCGAGCTCCGAGAGCTTTTGATCACGCTCCAGGACCTTCTCGACATTTGTCTTCATGATGTCGACGACCTCGTCGACCTGAGCTTGCGTTTGCTGTAACCGCTTCTGGGCGGCGACCTGCTGGGGCGTCCTCGGGCCGCCGACGATACCGTCGGCTCCCGGGGCGCCCGGCGCCGCGCCACCGGCCGCATCAGGGGCAAGTCCGCCCTCGGTTGCCCTGGAAAACACAAGCGATTTTATGGATTACTGCGTTCAACTGTAATGAAATCGTTTTTTCTTTTTAATGCCTGTAATATCTTTACTTGTTGTTCAGGCTGTATGCTATACATTGTATTGTATACTAATTTTTCGTCGTCCCATGTCAGTTATTAAATGTGGAACGGTTTTGCGCCAGTTTAAGTCTCGGACTATCGATATAGGAAAGTTCAAGCTCAATTTTCATGTGAAAAGAATGTGATGAACTTTATTACTAAAAATGGAACAAACGGATCGTTAATCTTTCTACAAAGTTAGTCAACAAAACTTTTAGTATAGCAACATAATTCAATTCAAAACCCTTCCAAAACATCTCACTTATAAACGGCAAATATATTGCAGAAAAAATTTACAAACTCGAATTTCGCACACTTTTATATATAATTAAAATTCATCAAAAGTTTCAGAGAACCAATTAAAATTTCACACTAAACAAATTGCAAAAGCAACATTGAAAATACAGCGAGTTTATAATGAAATGGAAGTACATGTTTAGCGCACACCCGGCGATAATACTCCCGAGCCCACGCGAAAAAATAACACAGCAGAGAGAGAGGGAGAGAGAGAGAGAGAGAGAGAGAGAGAGAGAGAGAGAGAGAGAGAGAGAGAGAGAGAGAGAGAGAGAGAGAGAGAGAGAGAGAGAGAGAGAGAGAGAGAGAGAGAGAGAGAGAGAGAGAGAGAGAGAGAGAGAGAGAGAGAGAGAGAGAGAGAGAGAGAGAGAGAGAGAGAGAGAGAGAGAGAGAGAGAGAGAGAGAGAGAGAGAGAAGAGAGAGAGAGAGAGAGAGAGAGAGAGAGAGAGAGAGAGAGAGAGAGAGAGAGAGAGAGAGAGAGAGAGAGAGAGAGAGAGAGAGAGAGAGAGAGAGAGAGAGAGAGAGAGAGAGAGAGAGAGAGAGAGAGAGAGAGAGAGAGAGAGAGAGAGAGAGAGAGAGAGAGAGAGAGTAGCTTCGTTTGTTCAGCATAAAAATGTCAAAGGGACGCGTAGGCGATGAAAAAGTAGGGGCGATGAATATTGCGCGTAATTATGCGTGTATATTATCATTTCGGTACTATATACTCGGGGAAAAGAAAAATAGGAGGAGCGAATCGCTTCCGGACAGAGTATAATCCTATTGTGGCCTGCAATGATGATACACTGTCAGAAGTTTGCGGTCGTTTTTTTTCTTATACAGACTCGTAGAATTTTAGAGCGCTGAGAAAGATATCGTTGCTCGCATTAATTGGCATTATTCTACCATTGTTCGTTTCTATTTTTCTTATCGTACCGCATTCGTTCGCGAGTTTAATCTTTTAATTGAAAGTTAGCGCCGCTTCTGTAATGATAATGAGCTCTCTTTTGGAAGAAGTAGCTTCAGTTACGAACTTTACCCGCGAGAACCTCGAGCGACAGAGAAATACAAAGTTTCTTTTTCCATAACTGTGCGCGAAAACACGACGTTCGAATGATCAACTTTCCATCTGCTGACAAACTCGAAGCAGCGAATTAACGGTTCCATTATACATAACAAAAGTCGTATATTTTTCACGCTCGAAGAGCACGCGATCGAATATTTTTCATAAATATTTACAGCTATCTATTAAAAGCGACGCTTTTTTGATAATCGATTCTTCATTTTAATTAAAAGAACCGATCCTCTTCAATCTACAAGCAGCACATTACTACATCAGAGCGATATAACGACGAATCCACAAACCGACCGCACAGTTGACATGATGCCACGCGACACATGAGCCGCGAAGTCTCGTTAATTTTTACGTATTTGATAATATCCGCGGTGCAAATATGCGGTTTGCCATTGATTATATCAAAATATACATATGCGTAAATGACGCATAGCGGATATTCATTTTCTCGACGCTCCAACGGGACTCCTTGCTTTGCACCCTTGTATACATTGAAGACATGTATTGTATGCTCGTTTTTCTGTGACAATTTGGATAAAAATTTTCTAAGTATAGATTTGGCAGGCATTTTTTTTAATGGAAAGAAACGCTGGTCTACACCTTGCTATGTGAATGTAAGCTTTGACTACTTAATTTTAAGTAGTCCTTCTCGAGTATGATCAGGCGCCTTATTAAAATCATGGCTTCTTGTATTATTCACAAAAATATATATTAATTATTTGATTCATCAACTCAATAACTTGTTTTCAATGTAAACGAGACAGTCACGTGGTTGGGGCTCATTCACTAGTCTTCGACGATCAATTTACTCTCGTAGTTACATTGCTCGACACTCGATATCTCATCTTCGTATACTAAGCCCGGCTACTAAAGGGTTAACTTTCACTTAATGGTTCCCGATGCCTGTAAGAAATTACAAAAACATGTAATGTCCATCACGTCGAAATCACGCACACAGATGTGTATCGGCCGATCTGTACTACTGCGACCAACTTTTTGAAGTATTTAGTTATATAACTGAATAATTTTCCGCTTGAAAACTGTCATAAAGCGAGCAACTATTATATAGAGGAGCAAAGCGTACGAACCATAAAGCTCGATAAATTTAATTAAACATGATCTGGGTCAAACATGACAATGTAAACAGATAGCGACTAATAGAATCATTACAATATTTTTATCCAATTTTACATAAACGATAATAACCACGGTAACAAAAGGTTACGTAAAATTCACCTTCAATATTCTTCCACAGCTAATATGTATATATTCTGAGGCATTATTTTGCTTATCTATGTATAAAATGCCTTCAATCCAGTTGTAAAAATTCGACCCGTTCAAAACATAAGCTCCAAAACGCAAAACCCGATTCGAATTTTCCATTACCTGCGCGCTGACGAGTTTGAGGCTCGAAATGAAATCGCAACCCACTCTCAATTAAACTTCCACGAGGAAAAATGCGCCCACCTACTACTAAAATATTTCCCTCGCGATATATCGTTTCGCTTTTAATCTACGAAGTATCTATATACGCATCTTCTATTTATATTAAAATTATAAATATAACTCATCTAACGTACCACCCTTGAAGGTCAAAGTTCAAAGTGTCTCATGGCAGTCTACCTACGTCATGCATGATCTCCTTTTAATAAAAAAAAGCGTAAGTCGAGTATAGCACTCTGTAGTTAGAAGAAAAAAAATATCATCCTCGCCGGGTTTTTATAAAACCCTAAATTGATCTCTTGTCCACACGCTATATGCGAGTCACGCTTCATATACCCGTTTTATTAACCAGAAAATCCCCAGTATGATCGAAAGCCACCAATCGCATCTAATCCCGAAAATGATTCTACCTCATCTCGCTCCTATTATAACCCACACCTGCGCGGCAACAGATAAAAAATTTCCTTGCCTCTCTCTCTCTCTCTCTCTCTCTCTCTCTCTCTCTCTCTCTCTCTCTCTCTCTCTCTCTCTCTCTCTCTCTCTCTCTCTCTCTCTCTCTCTTGTCGACTTTCAAAAATATACACGAAACTCGCGTGTGTCGTCATCGATTTTCCTCATTCCCGCGCCGCGGATAAGATAAAAATGAGGAGCGCGCGAGCCTTTCGGTATATATTTAACGCACCTCCGCAAACTAAATGCGTCGCGCAGTATGAACGGCAATAAGACACACGGTACTAAAAGGAGACGAGTCGAGCTTTGTTGCGCTTTATTGGGAATTCAGTGACGTGCCTGCTGCGGCCGCGCGCGCAAGGAGAAATCGATTGCCGCCTCGCGCGCGCGAGACACACACAGCGAGAAAGCGCTGGGGGGAAATTGCGCCTTAAAATGCGTCGTCGTCGTTGTCGTCGTCTTCGCGAGAGGCCACTCGAACAGCGGTCGACAATTTTCTCGAGGAAAATCCTGCGAGCTTTTCCGCGCGCGTCTATATATCGTTATAAGAGCCGCCCCTTCCCTCAAGCAAGTAAGCATGAACCCCCCGCCTATATTGATCGATCTCTGCTCCCTCGCACTGCCGAGAGAGTGAGAGAGTGTGTGAGAGAGCGAGAGAAAGATACTTTTGAATTCCGAGTGTGGCCGCGCTCTTCGATTTTTTCCCCCAAAGTCCGTCGCGCCCAACGTGATTGGGCATCTCTGTGTATGTACACTTGCTCGTGCATTTATGCGCGCACGTTTTTTTCATTTTCGTCGGGCGAGATACATAATTTATCTGTAGCCGATTTGCGCTCGGTTGCGCAATTAGCTTTCGTTTCTATCGCTTATACGTATATAAACGACGCTGCCGATCGCTTGGAGGAGTTTTTTTTTTCAATGAGACGTACAATCGAATGATCGAAGACGGTCGGCCCGGATCAGAAAAAGAAACTCGCCTCGGGGAAATAAATCACAGCACGCGATGTCTCTACTGCCAGGAAAATTTCAACAACGAGATTGTCACACGGGGAAATCAATCCTGAAAACTGCGACAGTAGGTATATGTATATGTATATACATGCATGGCAAAGCCGACAAATCCGCGCGGTCATAAGGGCGACCCGACGTTCCAGTATAAATGACTATATATCTATATTCGCACGAACACATTCGCAGTAGCTATACACAATAGTCGAGTGCGCGCCAACTTGGTAGGTCGAATCCTTATAGATATACCCGTTCATTTAAAAAATGCTCGATAAGCCCATATACGCCAGAAAAGGACCTTCCGCAGAGATAATAAGAGAGAGAGAGAGAGAGAGAGAGAGAGAAAGACAGCGAGGCATGAGACTCTTCCTCGCGCGTCAATACCGTCGAGTTTTCACACACACACACACACACATATATATATACAGATATATATATATATATATATATATATATATATATATACAGAGAGAGAGAGAGAGCGAGAGAAGAGCTGACGAGGTCGACCGTTATATTCCTTCTATACTCTTTTCTACTCACATGATGAAGGGCTGTTGCGCCGCTGTTCGCGCTAATCGAAGCTGTTCGTTGGCTGATCAGTCCTGGCGAAAAGCTCCTGGATTCACACACAATCCAGCACTATACCAATAAACAGCAGCAGCAGCAGCAGCACTTCCGGAGGAGCGAGCCCGCCGCCTGCGACTACTAGGCGTGCGCTGGTATTGATAAATTTTCCGAGAGCGCCACCACTCTCCCTCCCTCCCTCTCTCTCTCACTGCCTCCGCGAGATATCTCGAACGAACTTGCGCGGATTCGAATCTCCCGCGCTAAAAAGCTCTGCCCGTCCTCTAGACACACGAGGGTTAAAAGCTTCGACGCGGACGTAGCTCGCGCGAACTTGCCGCAGAAGTTTCTCGCAACGCACTGACGAGCACGGCGAGAGAAACAGAGGGGAAAAAGACACGAGCGAGCCGCCGCTTCGAGCGATCGAAGCGATACGTCGCGTAGGCGCTCATGCTCTCTCTCTCTCTCTCTCTCTCTGTCGACGGGACGTGCTACAGGGCGCAAGCGTGTGCCAGCGCCGGAGTCGATAAAGCCTCGCGCGCGCGCGCAACCCTGTGTGCTATGTATGCGCATTGCCTCTTTTCCACTGATTGCATTGCGGATTCTCGATTGTGCATGTGTGCGTAGCCCTTGCTCCGGAAAAAATATCGACAATTACGATGTAAGAGTATACAGGGAGGTATCTTGTTTATGATGCTTTCGTAAGACGAAGCTGTAAGGTCCGTATGAGGAAGAAACGAGTTGTACGAGCAATTCTATTAGGTGGAAGCGGAGCCTAATAAGCCTCTCTCTCTCGCTCTGTCTACTTCGATCGGCTTCAGTGCGCCGGTGTCAAAGGAGAAAGAGAGAGAGAGAGCGAGAGAGACGTTGCGAGGCATTATCGATATAGGGAGAGAAAGAGAGAGACAGAGACAGAGGGAATATAGTAAGGGGCGCAAGCTTATAGCACCTACGCGCCGCCTCGAGTATACAACGCTGTATGTATTATTCAGCCTCTACAGCCGACGGCGACGACAAGCTCCAGGTCGACAAAACTGTATACACAAGATATGGACTAGTAGTATACTACTGCTATATATGCCCGAGAGCGAGTCGAGACTGAACGATTACAACATCGCGTTGCGATATATACATATAACTTTTGCTTTTGTATAACGAGTTCCGTGATCCATACAACGTCCATTTATTATATAATTACGATAGCTATACTTTTTGTCTTGGCGGACATGTCGACGGAAATGGATCGATTTTCCGGCCGGACGCGCGTAAAATCGATGCTCCGCGTGCATGAAAAAGGGGGGAGAAAAATTGCACGCGCGATCGTGCAGCTGAGTTTATAGAATGGACTTTTCTGGGTCAGCGCCGGCGATATATATATACGCATATTCTCGGGGTTTATACGACTTGTCGTACGCGTGCGTTTATTTTGTTTTTAAAAGGATGATTCAATGGACGGAATTTCATTTAGCACATGCGGGATCGACCTAACTTTGCATGGGAGTCGTGCGGATGTAAAAATTTGTTGATTTTATAATCTCACCATCAGAATTAAGAGTATATAATAAGGGTTTTTTGGTTATTTCCTAATAAAGAAGATTTGTAACAAAATACATTTTGATAATATCGTAGAAATATGTCGGAAAGGTGATTGAGCCGAAATATATATAATGTTTTCGAATGCGTTCGAATGTGTTAGCTTCTATTCGATGAATTCTAAAACACCATATCTGATATTTTTTTCATTTTTTAAGTATCATGTGGGCAATTTTTTGAATTTGTCAAATTTAAATTATATTTCGTTGTTCTTTTGTTATGAAACCTGAAACATGTAAATATTTTTGAAATGATACAAACTTAATAATTTAACGTCGTTATGTAGGGAGTAATAAGTATTATTTACCGTTTTTGATAAGCGGTAGATTATAGTAAATCCAACGTAGAATCTAAAAGCATCGTCCTGCTATTTGTAGATTATTAAATGACGTTGTACTTGTAGAACCCAGATGATTGGCTAGAAAAATAATGTTATATCTAACAAACCCTACCAGTACTTTATACAATGGTTTATGGGTATAACAATGATTTTTACATTGTGGCAACTGCACACGATTGAAGGAAACTACGTACCAAATAATCGGCAGCAGTTTTTTTATGTATACACGAATACGAAGAGGAGCAAGTATTGGATGACGCTTGTGAATAGCGTAAAACGAACGCAATGCTTTGTAAATGTAATTTTTTTCAAGAGGGGTAGATACAAGTTGTGATTTTTTCGATAATGTAGTGTCACAGAGATTGTTCATACATACATATACAACACGAACATCGTTATCGAATGAAGAAAATAACGTCTGATGACGGGGTGAAATTCTGGTGGTCTATTGCATTGGATATCATGAGACGGCGGGATTGTATAGTCGGAAATCGATAGCGAAGTTATAATAAACCAGAATTCTGGAACATCGTTAGACTTCTTACTTGTTAAAAATAAAATTGGGAACGCTGTCAATTTAAAAAAATTTAAAATTTTGTCTCTACTTTTATTGAATAATGGCACGCAATGTCGTTTTAGAGTTGTGTGAATTCAAGTATAATGATGACAAAATTTGGAAAATAATTATTGTCATTAATATTTGATTAAGTAATTAATAAGAATGCGCGGTATCTTATCATTGCAGCTTTAAAATATGCGTATATTCCTGTAATTGATATAAATAGTTAAGAAGAAAAAAAGGGAATAAAATCAATGCCACGCTATACTCATCCTTTATCTACTTCGAGTAATTGGATTTTTATAACACGTGCATAAACAGCCCATTTTCGGCATTTATAAATTCACTTATCATATAATACACATATATAAATTAACCCATTTTTGCTCCCTGAAAGGTAAAACGAGCCTCACTAATACTTATTAAATTGTTAAAAACATTTAAAACTATGAAAAAATTCCAAAATTTTTAAAAATATGCATACGTGCACACAGCAGTTGCCGACTCGACCCGCTTCATAGGCTTTCCACGATGATGGGTAAAATTGCTGGTTACGCATACTAAAGTAATCGAAAAATATTATTCAATCATAGCAGAACTCTGTAATATCGGTAACGTTATACCGACCAAGCAAACTAAGCTATCTCTTAATTTAGTGCCAAGTATTCCTGCTAGATGGCGAAAGTAGCTTGTTTCTCAACTGCATCAACCGCCACACGTTTGAATATTATTACTTCTTATTGTGCTTTTTAATAATTTGTGCCTAATATGCCCGAAGAAATTGAGTGGCAAGCAAAAGTATACCTAATACAAGTTTTTCTTTATAAAAGTAATAATTGAATGCATATATTTAAATTGAGATAAATTAATCAACTATACTATAATAAATTATTGATAAATATAAATCATATTGTTTTTTCTCAATAATGTGCATTATCCAGTACAATACATACAAATAGAAAGAAATAATCCTGTTTTTCCAAGGTTATTCTCAGGCCTTGAAATCAACGCTTTTTTTATCAATGTTTTTTTTACTTCAATTTCACCACGGAAAAAAGAGCATACAGAGTAAGTTCGATCTACGTGACGTCACGCATGGCATCGCCATCTTTAAATCGCCCTGGAAAATCGAAAAGATGTGCTACGTGCCTACGTATACGACGGTAAGTACGATAGAGCGACAAAGGCGTGAATAAGTGTGTCCTATACGTTACTACTTATACATATATCGTCCGGCGCTGTGTTGGTGTGCCTCTCGTCGACTGACTATACCTATAGCGCACCGACTAGTGACTCGTCATCGGTGAATCCTGAAAATAAACTGACGTTGATTACGCACAATTCATTCGAAGTTCCGTCGAATTCCTCTGCAATACACGAAAATCGTGAGTATTCGATCGCTCGTTGCATGTCCTGAATTTTAGATTAACGTTTATCGGCTCGAGTAGCAGTGAAATCGAAACGA
Organism: Muscidifurax raptorellus; assembly: GCA_020010945.3. NCBI lineage: Eukaryota > Metazoa > Arthropoda > Insecta > Hymenoptera > Pteromalidae > Muscidifurax > Muscidifurax raptorellus. The sequence goes on from CM052078.1 coordinate 27,219,285, forward strand.
TAAACGGGAGCAAAGTAAACGTGGATTCGTCGAAGCCTCTCAGCAAAGTATATACTAAACGTATTTCGCGAGACCGTTATGTGAGAATGCATATACTTATGCGTTGCCGACTGCTGTTCACTTTTTACGCGTGGCAGCCAAGATCTTACGTCTGCTGTCATCGATATTTTCGTGATTTTCGTATGTCAACTGCTTTCGGATACTCGTATACCAGGGTTGAAACTTTATCGTAGTAGTATGAGATTTGGAGGTTATGGGCGTGTTCGTTTGAATTCGTCATCACATTTTAACGGTTTATTAAACTTAGCACAGTTGAATAGAGTTGAGTCATAATAATCAAGGTCTTGCTGTAATTTGATCATTTGTTTTCTTGCTTAACATTTTTAATTTCCTTTCACATCCTCTTAGACCTCTTATCTGCTTATCAATAAAGTATCGACAAGCTCTCTCTCTCTCTCTCTCTCTAATGCGTGCATTAAAATATGCGTTGAATTATTTATCGGAATCATTTTGTGTTGCGATGTGTATCGTTTAATTTTAATGTATTCGTTACTACAGAATAAGCATGGACGGTGGTGGCTATTCCGGCGATGGAGATTTGGGAGCAAGATCAACTGACCAGCCCTCTGTTTCCAACAAAAAATTACAACAAACACAAGCTAAGGTAGATGAAGTTGTTGGTATAATGAGAGTGAACGTGGACAAAGTCTTGGAGAGGGATCAGAAATTATCAGAACTTGACAATAGAGCCGACGCATTGCAAATGGGTGCTGCGCAGTTTGAACAGCAAGCAGGAAAGTTGAAGAGGAAATACTGGTGGAAAAATCTTAAAATGATGATAATCATTGGTATCATCTGTGCAATTATATTGATCATCATCATTGGTATGTTCACATTGTATAAGACCATATTTAATTTCTTTTGTAAACTCATTCTTCATGTAATTATTTTGATTTTAGCTTCCACTGTGCCTAGTAGCGGTTCCGATGAGCCACCAGCTGGAGAAAATAAAAATTAAACTATTTTTGTTATATATACAAAAAGACTAATAGAGGATGGGTTGAAAGCACAATAAGACAATACCTAACAACACTATTGGTTGACAATCATTGGTAAAAGCTTAAATATTTTTGAGACACGTTTTCTAACTAAAATATACAAATGTTAGAATAGGTACAGTATTAAGTAAAAGTGGCCTTCTCGTTAAACAAATATATGTATATTAATATAGAACTGTCAGGCTATTGTCTGAATATCCACGGGTAAACAATCAATTATTCCTGTCGATCTTGCAAATTTCGACAAAGTTTTGACGCCTTTTGTTGACGTCGCATTTTTCAATATTTGTACGGTTAATGATGATATTTAATATATAGTATACTCTTTCTATTTATCGAAAAGATCAAAGTATTTTGTACTACTTATACATATGGCGATTTATTACTTGTGTCATTCACAAAGAATATTAATTGTATTTTTGAAGATTGATCTAATCAAATATTTATAAGACATCACACAAAAAAAAACTACTTTTGTGATGAATTAATTTTAATAAAGATTAGTATGTTTAATACATTTTTGCTCATTTCATTCGAATATCACATATAAATCCATTCCTTTCAGCATAGTTGAAAAACATTTCTTTTGAATTACCTTTATATAACGTTGGTAAGTTAACAAGAACATTTGATTTGTAAATATTTATAGTCATAAATTTGAATCAACGTATTGGAGATATAAACGTCTATTTGTGAGTATCACATTCCTACATACTGAACAAAGAAATATAATGAGCAAAGTTCACATGCAGTTCAGCCCATAAGGCGTCTTGGTGCTCAGCCCTTTCATGGCGACCCTGCCGTGTTAAATGTACCTATAACTATATATACGATCATGCATGCGCGGTGCGTGTATGATCACGTGACCTCACTTACCTGCGATGCATCTCTCTTTTACATATGTATTGTAAATCCCCCTACCCCCGTCTGTAAGAGTATGAGTTTTGCAATAAAAAAGTACTAACCGATGTATTTTATTTAGCTCTATCCAAAAACATCGTCCAATTAAACTGCTCTACGTTATATTTCTAATAAAAAATCAATAAAGATTTGGGGAAAAAATAAATTATCTTGATTTTAATATTGCCATATCTTTTTAAATAAACAATATTTCAAACTGCTCAAAACGTTAGAAAACTACTCTAGATGCATATAAAACTGCTCCATAGTAATTTTTATCGGCTCCGCTATAATTAGCTGCGAAAAAAATAAAATTAATTTTTGCAGAAATGAGCTGACTAAAGCGCGTAACTCCGTCATTGCCGCGTTGCCGGCATAAAGTTTGAATCAAGGTAAATAATCAATGTATTACAAATAATTGAAAAAACATTTGTAAACAATTTTTTAAGTTTCTAACTAAATAATTTTTTTATTATTATTTATTGCAAATGGTGTTTAATGACATATTACTGAAAACGAGTCTAAAAGTACTATTACAAAAATAAAATAAGCTAAATTTTTAAATTGCTTGTTAATAAAGATTCATTTTTTATTGCTTTTTCCTAGAAAAAGCTTTGTAATAGTAAAATTTTTTGTTTTAGTCTTCTTTAAATGATATAATTTATACAAAAAATTCAGCAGTAGTGTTTTTGAAAGAGTATAAAATTTCCTACTTTTTCCCGCAAGATTTTCTAAATTGGCCGTTTCGTTCAATTGTTATGACGAAAAGGTATTTTTTTTAAAGTCATATCGTCTAAATTTAACAGTCTAATGTTTTGGAAAAATTCATGATAACAAAGAATAATAATGTCTACATGTTGTAAAAATTTTAAGTCATTTTGGTGATTAGTTTTGGGAAAAATTCGAAAACCTAAAAAAATCGGTTTTCTATGTCGCACGGTTACGGGAGTAAAAAAGCTTCAATTAACTTGAAATTTTGGAAAAACATAGATCTTTTGATTACCTCGGTTAAGTTCTTTTCGCAGCTTATGAAAACGATTAATTGAAAAGATATTAAAATACAAATTCTTTGTTTCTCACCCTGTATACCCTGTATAACTGAAATTTATTATTTTTGTTAAACCTTATAACTCGCTAACAAAAACTCAGAATGTTTTGACAAAATTCATGGTTTTATGAGGTTATGAGGTCTTTTTGTGATATAAATTGCAATTTATTTTATTAAGAAGATCCAAAGAAAGAGAAATGCATTATTAGATATAATATACTTGAACGATACATACCAACAAGGAACAATAGATTTGTTTGGAGGAAGCTACGTGCCAACGAATTGGCAGCGATTTTTGTTTTATTTTACAATCTATATACTTGTACATTTATAGCTAATAGTCAGTGTCAGTTTATTAGAAGTATATATTATTAGGATTATTGATATTAAAAAATTTAACATAAATAGTACATTTCCTATGTGTATACATATGTATCATTAAGCGAGTATTTTTTCAATAGATTTAAGTATTTGTATTATTTAATAATTTATAAATTTTGAAGAGAAGAATCTTATGCATACAACAAGAATATAAATAAAAACAATGTTAAATAACAAATATTGCGTTTAATTGATCGGTATCTTCTTCAACTTGCTGGCATTCAGGATGTTGGTGTCTATCTAAGAAGAATTAAAGGGCATCTCATATTATTTACGTATAAATATAAATTATATAATACATATATAAATTATTTATATATGTGTGCTTTTACAAATTAAATTCTTTTACATATTTTGACTAAATAATATTAATATTATATATTATAAATCGTAAGAATGTTTTTACAAAATTAACATTAAAATATACAGTTACCTAAACTGTTTTCTAAACTATTTAATCTTGTCATATACAAATTTATTTATAGATATTATTTTATTTAATATGTACATATATAAAGTAATAATAATAATAATAATAATAATAATAATATTTTTACAGTCTTTTTTTTCATTGTTATCAAGTAAATACATTAATATCAATTTCCATACAAATAGTTTATTTAATTACATACTTAGTAAAATTTTTTTCAAATGTTTTGTAAATTATTTTTAATTTAAATAAATTAATTGTTTACTTTTATTCAAACTTTATCCCGGCAATGCGGCAATGAAGGAGCTGCGCGTTACGCGCTTTACTCAGCTCATTTTTGACAAAATGAATTTTACTTTTTTGCAGCTAATTATACCGGAGTCGATAAAAATTACTATGAAGCAGCTTTATATGTATCTAGAGTAGTTTATTGGCGTTTGAAGCAGTTTGAAATATTGTTTATTTACAAAGATATGGCAATATTAAAATCAAGATAATTTATTTTTTGTCCCAAATATTTATTGATTTGAAGTGAAGCTGTTTAATCTAGCGATATTTTTGGATAGAACTGATTAATACATAATATGCATAAATACATCGGTTAGTATTTTTTTTTGAGCCATCGTAACATTTGTTTCTTGCGATCAAGGTAGTGTTAATCAAAAAGCATTTAAATTATTGAATGTATCAGTAGAACAACCTTTTTTACTTGGAAGAATGAAACATACTTTGCCGCGTTCGATTAGCCACACCTTATAAAGACTTTAATTGATCAAATACGAAAATATAAAAATATTTACTGAAAAGACAACATCATTGCTTCATTTAACGATTTACATTGAACTTGAAAAATTGATAGCTTAAATAGTAATTCAAATTCATTGTCTCATTTATCTGAAATTCACTTTGATCCAAATAGCTTCGAATCAATGAATGTGACAAGAGCATTTCAACTGCTTAGTCATAGTATGTATTCTGATATTAACACTGCTGGTGGAAAGAATGAAAATCATTAACATGGCAAGAATCATCCAAATTTGTGAAAAATATGAATGAAGTTATTGATGCTTGCAATTCACATAAGTTAAAGTGTCGTGATCCCTTAAAGCGGTCTTTATATGACTCAAATTCCGAAATATTAAACCGTTTAATAAAATTTCAAGATTACGCATCACAATGGAGAATAAAGACAGAAAAAATAAGTTTATACAACCTCCGTGCTTTCAAGGATTACCTTTAACTATAGGGGCTTTTGTGAACTTGTATGAAAACCTAAAATTAAAATATAATTATTTTCGCAGTAATGCTATCTAAACAAAGTAATAATACTTATTTAGATCTATCATTCCTTCTGCCTTAAGATTCCAGATCAACTAAGCCTTTTATCAAATCGTAGTATTTTGAATACTCTTCATATTCTTTTATTGCCCTTTCACCCCACTTCAGCGCACAAAGCCGTTCTTTTTCTGGCAATTTTTCTAAACCTTTTTTAATAAGAGATTGCAAATTTTCAGAAAATCCTGACTCAACAAAATATTCTCAACAATTTTTCGAACAATTACCCATTTTCGAACAGTCGATTCACAAGATAAATTAACGCCAACTTTTCGTAATCGAGAAAAACAGGAGTTAGAATGAAAAAGAATCTTTTTTGAAATTGTTCTTTCATCCTTTGAATAAGGTGCCTTTTTTGTTTACAATTGTAATTCAATCATTGTTTTTCAATGCTGTTGAAGAGATCCTAAATCCTTTAAAATATTTTCTATTAGCGCTTTTAATTTTAATGATTTGTTAAACGCTGTCGAAATCTTTTTTTGTAACTGTAAATAGCTTACTGAATAATTTCGAAGTCTCTTAATTTTTCTTGAATATTATGAATTACGTTTAAAAACTTGTTTAGGCAAAGTTTTTTTTTGTTTCAATTGTCTACCAATTGCTGTGCAATTTTTTCAAAATTTTGTAAAATTTCGTTTGTCTTCAACTGATTCTAAGTTTGAAGTGGAAGATTGATTCTGAGGGTTCAGTTTTAATGTCTGAAAATAATTGCCTAGTAGAGGAATACGTTTTATGTGCATTTTTATGGGATGGCAGATTAGATTCATTCTCATTTAGATGATTTGATATAGCAGGCAGACTCTTGGTCATTCTCATTGTTTAACATTGGCATAGATACATTTACCTCTTTACTGATAGATATTTGATATTGTAGGAAGAGATTCCAAGGTACAAGATTTGATCTGCATAATTTATTTCTTTCTTTAGATATAGATGCATCCTGCATAAAATGTCGATCACATAGTCCTGCTCGCCGAATATAACTATAGATGAGTCCAAATAAAACAGTATTCCTAAAAAAATTACAAAGAATACTATAACATCTAGTTACAAGTACAACTTTTGTAAAAGTAAACAATAATAAATTGTTAACATAATTTTTAATTAAATCAACGCCTGAGATTAAGAACGTCAGCTTCGAAAATCTCTGGGATGAGTATGAAAAATTTACCTTTCGCGAACGCCAGGATGTGTGTTGGTAAGGGAGATTTCTGTACTTGGATCTTTGCGTGTGTACATAGCTAAGCATTGAGAGTGTTAATAAATAATCAGAATAGTGAAAGAGGTAAGTACGTTTGTTGAATTAAGAGGAAAGTTTTAGTTGTATGTGTATATTTAAATCATATATTTAGACAATATTCATTGAATAATTTATAATAAATAACAATTTATTTTGGTGCAGTAATTTTTGCAATAACAGTTGTGGAATTACCTTATAATGCAGTGTTGATAACTTACTAAAAATTACATCAAAATAATTTTCATTAATCCAAATTATTTGATATTATATTTTTAATCACAGCATTTTGTGAGCGTAATAACTGTTTGACATAAGGTTTAGTTTGAGGAAGTAGAATATTATCTGTAAATTTTTGACAAAAATTATCAATAATGTTAGTACTGCACTGAGACACTGTGACTGCGATTTTTTCGTTTGCCTGGATTGGTCAATACACTCGGTTATATCAACAATTCCTTTGAATGTCGTCTTCTGTAGAACAATTGTCGAAGAGTAGGCTTTTTTCTTTTTGTTCATTTGATACTTCATCGGCGATAATTGATGTGTAGCAAGTAGTGATCTTTTCTTCGATTTTGTCGAGTAAAATATCATTGAAGAAAATCCTTCAAATTCAGTTGATGTGTTCGGCATTTTATCATTAAAATAACTGTTAATTTTAGCAAAATTTAATAGTAAAAGCAAATTTATGACAAAAAAAGTTTAATTAATTATTTTTATAATACACGTAAAATCATTATTTTTTCGACGTGCGAGACCAACAATAATGTTTTTAGTACATGATGTGTTTAAAGGATAGACTCTTGAATATAGTAGATATTGTAAAGCGTCTTCACGGGAATTATAAGATGCCATTTCGATACACTTTGTTACTCTTGTCAAACGCCTGTTGTTCATGTTTCAAATGGAAGTCATAGTATTATTGTGAAAATACTGCATATATACTATACTAGCTGCTCTTACTTAACGTTACAACTGAATGCTTAAAAGTCTGGAGACACTTTGTTAATAGCGAGTATGTGTATTAGAGCGGGTAAAAGAGAAAAGCTCTTGTATAAATAATTATATTACTTGATTACTGGTTAATGTGGAGAAATTCATGTTGGTACACATCATCATTACAGAAAGTAACGTGTGATAATATTACACTAGCAACGGTCACCTCGCTCGCTGACGCTCGCTCGGTCGTACTTTGATGATGCTATATATATATACATAGCAAAAGATAGGAAAATAAGAAAAAATAAATAATAAATTTTATTGATCGATATTATATATATTTTTTTAAGAAACGTAGCGACAACGATAACTATGCATTCGAAATGTTGAACAAGTTATATATATTATTATATACGTGCATAACATAGACCTTTTAAGATTTTTCTTATATTTGTCCAGTACTTTTCTGATGTATAACAATATGCAAGCGGCGCATGTGCCAGAATTTGTATGATTAGCGGCGGAGAGCGCTTGCATTTCTGTCTTCCCTCACTCTTCGAAGCATAAAGATCGGTAAATAAGAAAAAATTAATTCATAAATTTTATTGATTGTTATTATATCGTTTTTCTCTTGAAGAAACGTGGCGACAATGCAAGCTATACATTCGAAATGCTGTGCGAATTATATACATTATTATAAAAATGCGGGACATCGAATTTCTAGATTTTTCTTGTATTATTCAAGTATTTTTCTAATGTGTAAAAATATACATTAGGCGCATGCGCCAGAATTTATATAAACAGGGGCGGAAAGCACTTCCATTTCTCCGTCTGTCCTCACTCTTCGAAGCATAAAGCTCGGTTAATAAGAAGAAATTGAATCATAAATTTTATTGATCATTATTATATTGTTTTTCTTTTCAGGAGACGTAGCGACAATGAAAACTATACATTCGAAATGCTGCCGAACAAACTTAGTTGTTATTTCAAGAGTTATTTATTACCAACTTATTTATTTGAACTTTTTTTTGTGCTAAAAACTTGTTGTGGTTATGTCGACTTTATGGGTTTCAGTGAAGGAGTGCTGTTTGCTTTGGCGATTTGTAAGACGGTTTCCGAAATCGTTACCCGTAAGTCGATGTAATTGTACATATTAATACACTGTAAAAGGTTCAAATGAGAGAATAAGATCTATCAAACACGTCATATATCTCCGGTAATAATATATTGCCGGTGTAATATATTGCCGGTAATAAACGGAAAAACGGAGAAACGGAGGGACGGAGAAATAGAGAAAATATGGCAGCACTTTATTATAATATAGGATTAGTCATTGGAACGCTGAGTTAAGGACCAGTAGTTGCAGTGTCATTAATCGGTATGCCGCCAAACATTGAGGTTTGAGAGAGTAAGCGTCAAACATCATGGTGCCAGGGTATTTCGGCGTCAAAGCGTCGACTCTCTATAATGCTGAATTAATCCTAGTAAGATTTTTAATCGGTGTCTGCCAATACCTAGTAACCGAAAACTGATTAAGCTTTGGGGTAGGTAAAAAGCGTCGATATGCACAGAAGTGAAGGTCATTAAGAGGCCTCTTAACGTATACCTAAACGTTTGTTCTTAGGTGAACAGTCAGTCTCAGTAATGAGTGATTTAGCTGCTTTATCTGTGAAAAAATCTGTGTCGGTTAAATAATGCGATATTAATGTGTCTAGTTTTCTGACCGAAGTGAATCTTTTAATAGGCGGTATAGACACAGTGAGGCACCTTGCCAAAAAAATAATTTAAACTGTATTAGAGAATACGACAAAGATAAAAATTTGAAGGAGTAATCATGAATTATCTAAATTTTAACGCCAAAGTTCATTGGAAACGTGTTAAGTATCGGAGACCAGTGACACTTGGTGCGACGACTGAACGTCTGCCTCGCGAGCCAGTGGTTCTCAACAATAAATGGCGAATATTCATAACAAAGAAGATCATGTCAGGGTCTGCAGTCTGCAAAAGGAGAGGTCCTAAGAATGCATTCAATATGTGGGGTAGAAATACCATTCAAAAACTGCACAAATAAACTTTTTTATTTTCCTCTTACTCAACATTAAAAGCCAGTTCAAACCAAAAATATGAAAGAGGAAACCTACCCATTAACCCCATCCCATCGTGCAAACAAGAGAATAAAATTCACTCAAACGGGCATATGACCACGCACATGATAAATATCACATAGATCATTTTCTAAATTTCAACGCGATAGTTCATTGGGAGAGTGTTAAGTATCGGTGAATCGTGGTGCGAGCCAGAGGTCATCGGTTCTAGCCCAAGGTTCGTGACTTTTGCATTGGCTCTCGTAACAATGCATTTTGAATATTTATATGTTATACAAATAAAGGTCACAATTTGAAGAGTAGTTATGAATTTTCTAATTTTCTAAGCGAAAATTCATTGGAGGAGGGTTACGCACCAGTGACCAGTGACACTTGAATATCATCATTAAGAGTTGAACTACAAAGTTTGGGGCTAACCAAAATAAAGGATTTGTAATTTTAATGGAGAAAAAAGTAGAATACGACAAAGATAAAAATTTGAAGGAGTAATCATGAATTATCTAAATTTCAACGCGAAAGTTCATTGGAAGCGTGTTAAGTATCGGAGACCAGTGACATTTGGTGCGACGGCTGAACGTCTCCCTGAATTGTAATTTTAATTGAGAAAAAAGTAGAATACGACAAAGATAAAAATTTGAAGGAGTAATCATGAATTACCTAAATTTCAACGCCAAAGTTCATTGGAAACGTGTTAAATACCGGAGACCAGTGACACTTGGAGCGACGACTGAACGTCTGCCTCGCGAGCCAAAGGTTTTTAACAATAAATGGCGAATATCCACAACAAAGAAGATCATGTCAGGGCCTGCAGTCTGCAAAAGGAGAGGTTCTAAGAATGCATTCAGTATGTGGGGTAGAAATACCAATCAAAAACTGCATAAATAAACTTTTTCTTTATTTTCCTCTTACTCAACATTAAAAGCCAGTTCAAACCAAAAACATGAAAGAGGAAACCGCCCCATTATCCCCATCCCATCGTGCAAACAAGAGGATAAAATTCACTCAAGCTCAAAAGAATAAAATTACTCAAAGAGTACTTATGAATTTTCTAATTTTCTAAGCGAAAATTCATTGGAGGAGGGTTGCGCACCAGTGACCAGTGACACTTGAATATCATCATTAAGAGTTGAACTACAAAGTTTGGGGCTAACCAAAATAAAGGATTTGTAATTTTAATGGAGAAAAAAGTAGAATACGACCAAGATAAAAATTCGAAGGAGTAATCATGAATTATCTAAATTTCAACGCGAAAGTTCATTGGAAATTTGTTAAGTATCGGAGACCAGTAACACTTGGTGCGACGACTGAACATCTCCCTGAATTGTAATTTTAATTGAGAAAAAAGTAGAATACGACAATGATAAAAATTTGAAGGAGTAATCATGAATTACCTCAATTTCAACGCCAAAGTTCATTGGAAACGTGTTAACCCATTAACGCTCAAGCGACTTGATTTTTTGTCATGTTTTCGACGCATTTATTTTATATGTTGCCGCCTTTTGAAAAAATACCGCTTTAACATATTTTGGCGTAGAATTTTATGCTCTTTCAGAATCCGTAGTCAAAATGATAATTAGACCTCTAGGAAAAAAGATATGGCCGATTTAAACAAATAAAATCGAGAAAATTGAAAGAAAAAATTTTTCTTGATTTTCTTTCATAATGTTATCGCCAATAATTTGTGCTCCAATAGTGGACAAAGGTGGACAAAATGCTTCCTCTTTAAGTATCGGAGACCAGTGACACTTGGTACGACGACTGAACATCTCCCTGAATTGTAATTTTAATTGAGAAAAAAGTGGAATACGACAAAGATAAAAATTTGAAGGAGTAATCATGAATTACCTAAATTTCAACGCGAAAGTTCATTGGAAATTTGTTAAGTATCGGAGACCAGTAACACTTGGTGCGACGACTGAACATCTCCCTGAATTGTAATTTTAATTGAGAAAAAAGTAGAATACGACAATGATAAAAATTTGAAAGAGTAATCATGAATTACCTCAATTTCAACGCAAAAGTTCATTGGAAACGTGTTAACCCATCAACGCTCAAGCGACTTGATTTTTTGTCATGTTTTCGACGCATTTATTTTATATGTTGCCGCCTTTTGAAAAAATACCGCTTTAACATATTTTGGCGTAGAATTTTATGCTCTTTCAGAATCCGTAGTCAAAATGATAATTAGACCTCTAGGAAAAAAGATATGGCCGATTTAAACAAATAAAATCGAGAAAATTGAAAGAAAAAATTTTTCTTGATTTTCTTTCATAATGTTATCGCCAATAATTTGTGCTCCAATAGTGGACCAAGGTGGACAAAATGCTTCCTCTTTAAGTATCGGAGACCAGTGACACTTGGTGCGACGACTGAACATCTCCCTGAATTGTAATTTTAATTGAGAAAAAAGTAGAATACGACAAAGATAAAAATTCGAAGGAGTAATCATGAATTATCTAAATTTCAACGCGAAAGTTCATTGGAAATTTGTTAAGTATCGGAGACCAGTAACACTTGGTGCGACGACTGAACATCTCCCTGAATTGTAATTTTAATTGAGAAAAAAGTAGAATACGACAATGATAAAAATTTGAAGGAGTAATCATGAATTACCTCAATTTCAACGCCAAAGTTCATTGGAAACGTGTTAAATACCGGAGACCAGTGACACTTGGAGCGACGACTGAACGTCTGCCTCGCGAGCCAAAGGTTTTTAACAATAAATGGCGAATATCCACAACAAAGAAGATCATGTCAGGGCCTGCAGTCTGCAACAGGAGAGGTTCTAAGAATGCATTCAATATGTGGGGTAGAAATACCATTCAAAAACTGCACAAATAAACTTTTTTATTTTCCTCTTACTCAACATTAAAAGCCAGTTCAAACCAAAAATATGAAAGAGGAAACCTACAGATTAACCCCATCCCATCGTGCAAACAAGAGAATAAAATTCACTCAAGCTCAAAAGAATAAAATTACTCAAAGAGTACTTATGAATTTTCTAATTTTCTAAGCGAAAATTCATTGGAGGAGGGTTGCGCACCAGTGACCAGTGACACTTGAATATCATCATTAAGAGTTGAACTAGAAAGTTTTGGGCTAACCAAAATAAAGGATTTGTAATTTTAATGGAGAAAAAAGTAGAATACGACAATGATAAAAATTTGAAGGAGTAATCATGAATTACCTCAATTTCAACGCGAAAGTTCATTGGAAATTTGTTAAGTATCGGAGACCAGTAACACTTGGAGCGACGACTGAACGTCTGCCTCGCGAGCCAAAGGTTTTTAACAATAAATGGCGAATATCCACAACAAAGAAGATCATGTCAGGGCCTGCAGTCTGCAACAGGAGAGGTTCTAAGAATGCATTCAATATGTGGGGTAGAAATACCAATCAAAAACTGCATAAATAAACTTTTTCTTTATTTTCCTCTTACTCAACATTAAAAGCCAGTTCAAACCAAAAACATGAAAGAGGAAACCGACCCATTATCCCCATCCCATCGTGCAAACAAGAGAATAAAATTCACTCAAGCTCAAAAGAATAAAATTACTCAAAGAGTACTTATGAATTTTCTAATTTTCTAAGCGAAAATTCATTGGAGGAGGGTTGCGCACCAGTGACCAGTGACACTTGAATATCATCATTAAGAGTTGAACTAGAAAGTTTTGGGCTAACCAAAATAAAGGATTTGTAATTTTAATGGAGAAAAAAGTAGAATACGACCAAGATAAAAATTCGAAGGAGTAATCATGAATTATCTAAATTTCAACGCGAAAGTTCATTGGAAATTTGTTAAGTATCGGAGACCAGTAACACTTGGTGCGACGACTGAACATCTCCCTGAATTGTAATTTTAATTGAGAAAAAAGTAGAATACGACAATGATAAAAATTTGAAGGAGTAATCATGAATTACCTCAATTTCAACGCCAAAGTTCATTGGAAACGTGTTAACCCATTAACGCTCAAGCGACTTGATTTTTTGTCATGTTTTCGACGCATTTATTTTATATGTTGCCGCCTTTTGAAAAAATACCGCTTTAACATATTTCGGCGTAGAATTTTATGCTCTTTCAGAATCCGTAGTCAAAATGATAATTAGACCTCTAGGAAAAAAGATATGGCCGATTTAAACAAATAAAATCGAGAAAATTGAAAGAAAAAATTTTTCTTGATTTTCTTTCATAATGTTATCGCCAATAATTTGTGCTCCAATAGTGGACCAAGGTGGACAAAATGCTTCCTCTTTAAGTATCGGAGACCAGTGACACTTGGTGCGACGACTGAACATCTCCCTGAATTGTAATTTTAATTGAGAAAAAAGTAGAATACGACAAAGATAAAAATTCGAAGGAGTAATCATGAATTATCTAAATTTCAACGCGAAAGTTCATTGGAAATTTGTTAAGTATCGGAGACCAGTAACACTTGGTGCGACGACTGAACATCTCCCTGAATTGTAATTTTAATTGAGAAAAAAGTAGAATACGACAATGATAAAAATTTGAAGGAGTAATCATGAATTACCTCAATTTCAACGCCAAAGTTCATTGGAAACGTGTTAAATACCGGAGACCAGTGACACTTGGAGCGACGACTGAACGTCTGCCTCGCGAGCCAAAGGTTTTTAACAATAAATGGCGAATATCCACAACAAAGAAGATCATGTCAGGGCCTGCAGTCTGCAACAGGAGAGGTTCTAAGAATGCATTCAATATGTGGGGTAGAAATACCATTCAAAAACTGCACAAATAAACTTTTTTATTTTCCTCTTACTCAACATTAAAAGCCAGTTCAAACCAAAAATATGAAAGAGGAAACCTACAGATTAACCCCATCCCATCGTGCAAACAAGAGAATAAAATTCACTCAAGCTCAAAAGAATAAAATTACTCAAAGAGTACTTATGAATTTTCTAATTTTCTAAGCGAAAATTCATTGGAGGAGGGTTGCGCACCAGTGACCAGTGACACTTGAATATCATCATTAAGAGTTGAACTAGAAAGTTTTGGGCTAACCAAAATAAAGGATTTGTAATTTTAATGGAGAAAAAAGTAGAATACGACAATGATAAAAATTTGAAGGAGTAATCATGAATTACCTCAATTTCAACGCGAAAGTTCATTGGAAATTTGTTAAGTATCGGAGACCAGTAACACTTGGAGCGACGACTGAACGTCTGCCTCGCGAGCCAAAGGTTTTTAACAATAAATGGCGAATATCCACAACAAAGAAGATCATGTCAGGGCCTGCAGTCTGCAACAGGAGAGGTTCTAAGAATGCATTCAATATGTGGGGTAGAAATACCAATCAAAAACTGCATAAATAAACTTTTTCTTTATTTTCCTCTTACTCAACATTAAAAGCCAGTTCAAACCAAAAACATGAAAGAGGAAACCGACCCATTATCCCCATCCCATCGTGCAAACAAGAGAATAAAATTCACTCAAGCTCAAAAGAATAAAATTACTCAAAGAGTACTTATGAATTTTCTAATTTTCTAAGCGAAAATTCATTGGAGGAGGGTTGCGCACCAGTGACCAGTGACACTTGAATATCATCATTAAGAGTTGAACTAGAAAGTTTTGGGCTAACCAAAATAAAGGATTTGTAATTTTAATGGAGAAAAAAGTAGAATACGACCAAGATAAAAATTCGAAGGAGTAATCATGAATTATCTAAATTTCAACGCGAAAGTTCATTGGAAATTTGTTAAGTATCGGAGACCAGTAACACTTGGTGCGACGACTGAACATCTCCCTGAATTGTAATTTTAATTGAGAAAAAAGTAGAATACGACAATGATAAAAATTTGAAGGAGTAATCATGAATTACCTCAATTTCAACGCCAAAGTTCATTGGAAACGTGTTAACCCATTAACGCTCAAGCGACTTGATTTTTTGTCATGTTTTCGACGCATTTATTTTATATGTTGCCGCCTTTTGAAAAAATACCGCTTTAACATATTTCGGCGTAGAATTTTATGCTCTTTCAGAATCCGTAGTCAAAATGATAATTAGACCTCTAGGAAAAAAGATATGGCCGATTTAAACAAATAAAATCGAGAAAATTGAAAGAAAAAATTTTTCTTGATTTTCTTTCATAATGTTATCGCCAATAATTTGTGCTCCAATAGTGGACCAAGGTGGACAAAATGCTTCCTCTTTAAGTATCGGAGACCAGTGACACTTGGTGCGACGACTGAACATCTCCCTGAATTGTAATTTTAATTGAGAAAAAAGTAGAATACGACAAAGATAAAAATTTGAAGGAGTAATCATGAATTACCTAAATTTCAACGCCAAAGTTCGTTAGAAACGTGTTAAATAACGGAGACCAGTGACACTTGGAGCGACGACTGAACGTCTGCCTCGCGAGCCAAAGGTTTTTAACAATAAATGGCGAATATCCACAACAATGAAGATCATGTCAGGGTCTGCAGTCTGCAAAAGGAGAGGTTCTAAGAATGCATTCAGTATGTGGGGTAGAAATACCAATCAAAAACTGCAAAAATAAACTTTTTCTTTATTTTCCTTTTACTCAACATTAAAAGCCCGTTCAAACCAAAAACATGAAAGAGGAAACCGACCCATTATCCCCATCCCATCGTGCAAACAAGAGAATAAAATTCACTCAAGCTCAAAAGAATAAAATTACTCAAAGAGTACTTATGAATTTTCTAATTTTCTAAGCGAAAATTCATTGGAGGAGGGTTGCGCACCAGTGACCAGTGACACTTGAATATCATCATTAAGAGTTGAACTAGAAAGTTTTGGGCTAACCAAAATAAAGGATTTGTAATTTTAATGGAGAAAAAAGTAGAATACGACCAAGATAAAAATTCGAAGGAGTAATCATGAATTATCTAAATTTCAACGCGAAAGTTCATTGGAAATTTGTTAAGTATCGGAGACCAGTAACACTTGGTGCGACGACTGAACATCTCCCTGAATTGTAATTTTAATTGAGAAAAAAGTAGAATACGACAATGATAAAAATTTGAAAGAGTAATCATGAATTACCTCAATTTCAACGCCAAAGTTCATTGGAAACGTGTTAACCCATTAACGCTCAAGCGACTTGATTTTTTGTCATGTTTTCGACGCATTTTTTTTTATATGTTGCCGTCTTTTGAAAAAATACCGCTTTAATATATTTTGGCGTAGAATTTTATGCTCTTTCAGAATCCGTAGTCAAAATGATAATTAGACCTCTAGGATAAAAGATATGGCCGATTTAAACAAATAAAATCGAGAAAATTGAAAGAAAAAATTTTTCTTGATTTTCTTTCATAATGTTATCGCCAATAATTTGTGCTCCAATAGTGGACAAAGGTGGACAAAATGCTTCCTCTTTAAGTATCGGAGACCAGTGACACTTGGTGCGACGACTGAACATCTCCCTGAATTGTAATTTTAATTGAGAAAAAAGTGGAATACGACAAAGATAAAAATTTGAAGGAGTAATCATGAATTACCTAAATTTCAACGCGAAAGTTCATTGGAAATTTGTTAAGTATCGGAGACCAGTGACACTTGGAGCGACGACTGAACGTCTGCCTCGCGAGCCAAAGGTTTTTAACAATAAATGGCGAATATCCACAACAAAGAAGATCATGTCAGGGCCTGCAGTCTGCAACAGGAGAGGTTCTAAGAATGCATTCAGTATGTGGGGTAGAAATACCAATCAAAAACTGCATAAATAAACTTTTTCTTTATTTTCCTTTTATTCAACATTAAAAGCCCGTTCAAACCAAAAACATGAAAGAGGAAACCGACCCATTATCTCCATCCCATCGTGCAAACAAGAGAATAAAATTCACTCAAGCTCAAAAGAATAAAATTACTCAAAGAGTACTTATGAATTTTCTAATTTTCTAAGCGAAAATTCATTGGAGGAGGGTTGCGCACCAGTGACCAGTGACACTTGAATATCATCATTAAGAGTTGAACTAGAAAGTTTTGGGCTAACCAAAATAAAGGATTTGTAATTTTAATGGAGGAAAAAGTAGAATACGACCAAGATAAAAATTCGAAGGAGTAATCATGAATTATCTAAATTTCAACGCGAAAGTTCATTGGAAATTTGTTAAGTATCGGAGACCAGTAACACTTGGTGCGACGACTGAACATCTCCCTGAATTGTAATTTTAATTGAGAAAAAAGTAGAATACGACAATGATAAAAATTTGAAAGAGTAATCATGAATTACCTCAATTTCAACGCCAAAGTTCATTGGAAACGTGTTAACCCATTAACGCTCAAGCGACTTGATTTTTTGTCATGTTTTCGACGCATTTATTTTATATGTTGCCGTCTTTTGAAAAAATACCGCTTTAACATATTTTGGCGTAGAATTTTATGCTCTTTCAGAATCCGTAGTCAAAATGATAATTAGACCTCTAGGAAAAAAGATATGGCCGATTTAAACAAAAAAAATCGAGAAAATTGAAAGAAAAAATTTTTCTTGATTTTCTTTCATAATGTTATCGCCAATAATTTGTGCTCCAATAGTGGACAAAGGTGGACAAAATGCTTCCTCTTTAAGTATCGGAGACCAGTGACACTTGGTGCGACGACTGAACATCTCCCTGAATTGTAATTTTAATTGAGAAAAAAGTGGAATACGACAAAGATAAAAATTTGAAGGAGTAATCATGAATTACCTAAATTTCAACGCGAAAGTTCATTGGAAATTTGTTAAATAACGGAGACCAGTGACACTTGGAGCGACGACTGAACGTCTGCCTCGCGAGCCAAAGGTTTTTAACAATAAATGGCGAATATCCACAACAAAGAAGATCATGTCAGGGTCTGCAGTCTGCAAAAGGAGAGGTTCTAAGAATGCATTCAGTATGTGGGGTAGAAATACCAATCAAAAACTGCAAAAATAAACTTTTTCTTTATTTTCCTTTTACTCAACATTAAAAGCCCGTTCAAACCAAAAACATGAAAGAGGAAACCGACCCATTATCCCCATCCCATCGTGCAAACAAGAGAATAAAATTCACTCAAGCTCAAAAGAATAAAATTACTCAAAGAGTACTTATGAATTTTCTAATTTTCTAAGCGAAAATTCATTGGAGGAGGGTTGCGCACCAGTGACCAGTGACACTTGAATATCATCATTAAGAGTTGAACTAGAAAGTTTTGGGCTAACCAAAATAAAGGATTTGTAATTTTAATGGAGGAAAAAGTAGAATACGACCAAGATAAAAATTCGAAGGAGTAATCATGAATTATCTAAATTTCAACGCGAAAGTTCATTGGAAATTTGTTAAGTATCGGAGACCAGTAACACTTGGTGCGACGACTGAACATCTCCCTGAATTGTAATTTTAATTGAGAAAAAAGTAGAATACGACAATGATAAAAATTTGAAAGAGTAATCATGAATTACCTCAATTTCAACGCCAAAGTTCATTGGAAACGTGTTAACCCATTAACGCTCAAGCGACTTGATTTTTTGTCATGTTTTCGACGCATTTATTTTATATGTTGCCGCCTTTTGAAAAAATACCGCTTTAACATATTTTGGCGTAGAATTTTATGCTCTTTCAGAATCCGTAGTCAAAATGATAATTAGACCTCTAGGAAAAAAGATATGGCCGATTTAAACAAATAAAATCGAGAAAATTGAAAGAAAAAATTTTTCTTGATTTTCTTTCATAATGTTATCGCCAATAATTTGTGCTCCAATAGTGGACAAAGGTGGACAAAATGCTTCCTCTTTAAGTATCGGAGACCAGTGACACTTGGTACGACGACTGAACATCTCCCTGAATTGTAATTTTAATTGAGAAAAAAGTGGAATACGACAAAGATAAAAATTTGAAGGAGTAATCATGAATTACCTAAATTTCAACGCGAAAGTTCATTGGAAATTTGTTAAGTATCGGAGACCAGTAACACTTGGTGCGACGACTGAACATCTCCCTGAATTGTAATTTTAATTGAGAAAAAAGTAGAATACGACAATGATAAAAATTTGAAAGAGTAATCATGAATTACCTCAATTTCAACGCAAAAGTTCATTGGAAACGTGTTAACCCATCAACGCTCAAGCGACTTGATTTTTTGTCATGTTTTCGACGCATTTATTTTATATGTTGCCGCCTTTTGAAAAAATACCGCTTTAACATATTTTGGCGTAGAATTTTATGCTCTTTCAGAATCCGTAGTCAAAATGATAATTAGACCTCTAGGAAAAAAGATATGGCCGATTTAAACAAATAAAATCGAGAAAATTGAAAGAAAAAATTTTTCTTGATTTTCTTTCATAATGTTATCGCCAATAATTTGTGCTCCAATAGTGGACCAAGGTGGACAAAATGCTTCCTCTTTAAGTATCGGAGACCAGTGACACTTGGTGCGACGACTGAACATCTCCCTGAATTGTAATTTTAATTGAGAAAAAAGTAGAATACGACAAAGATAAAAATTCGAAGGAGTAATCATGAATTATCTAAATTTCAACGCGAAAGTTCATTGGAAATTTGTTAAGTATCGGAGACCAGTAACACTTGGTGCGACGACTGAACATCTCCCTGAATTGTAATTTTAATTGAGAAAAAAGTAGAATACGACAATGATAAAAATTTGAAGGAGTAATCATGAATTACCTCAATTTCAACGCCAAAGTTCATTGGAAACGTGTTAAATACCGGAGACCAGTGACACTTGGAGCGACGACTGAACGTCTGCCTCGCGAGCCAAAGGTTTTTAACAATAAATGGCGAATATCCACAACAAAGAAGATCATGTCAGGGCCTGCAGTCTGCAACAGGAGAGGTTCTAAGAATGCATTCAATATGTGGGGTAGAAATACCATTCAAAAACTGCACAAATAAACTTTTTTATTTTCCTCTTACTCAACATTAAAAGCCAGTTCAAACCAAAAATATGAAAGAGGAAACCTACAGATTAACCCCATCCCATCGTGCAAACAAGAGAATAAAATTCACTCAAGCTCAAAAGAATAAAATTACTCAAAGAGTACTTATGAATTTTCTAATTTTCTAAGCGAAAATTCATTGGAGGAGGGTTGCGCACCAGTGACCAGTGACACTTGAATATCATCATTAAGAGTTGAACTAGAAAGTTTTGGGCTAACCAAAATAAAGGATTTGTAATTTTAATGGAGAAAAAAGTAGAATACGACAATGATAAAAATTTGAAGGAGTAATCATGAATTACCTCAATTTCAACGCGAAAGTTCATTGGAAATTTGTTAAGTATCGGAGACCAGTAACACTTGGAGCGACGACTGAACGTCTGCCTCGCGAGCCAAAGGTTTTTAACAATAAATGGCGAATATCCACAACAAAGAAGATCATGTCAGGGCCTGCAGTCTGCAACAGGAGAGGTTCTAAGAATGCATTCAATATGTGGGGTAGAAATACCAATCAAAAACTGCATAAATAAACTTTTTCTTTATTTTCCTCTTACTCAACATTAAAAGCCAGTTCAAACCAAAAACATGAAAGAGGAAACCGACCCATTATCCCCATCCCATCGTGCAAACAAGAGAATAAAATTCACTCAAGCTCAAAAGAATAAAATTACTCAAAGAGTACTTATGAATTTTCTAATTTTCTAAGCGAAAATTCATTGGAGGAGGGTTGCGCACCAGTGACCAGTGACACTTGAATATCATCATTAAGAGTTGAACTAGAAAGTTTTGGGCTAACCAAAATAAAGGATTTGTAATTTTAATGGAGAAAAAAGTAGAATACGACCAAGATAAAAATTCGAAGGAGTAATCATGAATTATCTAAATTTCAACGCGAAAGTTCATTGGAAATTTGTTAAGTATCGGAGACCAGTAACACTTGGTGCGACGACTGAACATCTCCCTGAATTGTAATTTTAATTGAGAAAAAAGTAGAATACGACAATGATAAAAATTTGAAGGAGTAATCATGAATTACCTCAATTTCAACGCCAAAGTTCATTGGAAACGTGTTAACCCATTAACGCTCAAGCGACTTGATTTTTTGTCATGTTTTCGACGCATTTATTTTATATGTTGCCGCCTTTTGAAAAAATACCGCTTTAACATATTTCGGCGTAGAATTTTATGCTCTTTCAGAATCCGTAGTCAAAATGATAATTAGACCTCTAGGAAAAAAGATATGGCCGATTTAAACAAATAAAATCGAGAAAATTGAAAGAAAAAATTTTTCTTGATTTTCTTTCATAATGTTATCGCCAATAATTTGTGCTCCAATAGTGGACCAAGGTGGACAAAATGCTTCCTCTTTAAGTATCGGAGACCAGTGACACTTGGTGCGACGACTGAACATCTCCCTGAATTGTAATTTTAATTGAGAAAAAAGTAGAATACGACAAAGATAAAAATTTGAAGGAGTAATCATGAATTACCTAAATTTCAACGCCAAAGTTCGTTAGAAACGTGTTAAATAACGGAGACCAGTGACACTTGGAGCGACGACTGAACGTCTGCCTCGCGAGCCAAAGGTTTTTAACAATAAATGGCGAATATCCACAACAATGAAGATCATGTCAGGGTCTGCAGTCTGCAAAAGGAGAGGTTCTAAGAATGCATTCAGTATGTGGGGTAGAAATACCAATCAAAAACTGCAAAAATAAACTTTTTCTTTATTTTCCTTTTACTCAACATTAAAAGCCCGTTCAAACCAAAAACATGAAAGAGGAAACCGACCCATTATCCCCATCCCATCGTGCAAACAAGAGAATAAAATTCACTCAAGCTCAAAAGAATAAAATTACTCAAAGAGTACTTATGAATTTTCTAATTTTCTAAGCGAAAATTCATTGGAGGAGGGTTGCGCACCAGTGACCAGTGACACTTGAATATCATCATTAAGAGTTGAACTAGAAAGTTTTGGGCTAACCAAAATAAAGGATTTGTAATTTTAATGGAGAAAAAAGTAGAATACGACCAAGATAAAAATTCGAAGGAGTAATCATGAATTATCTAAATTTCAACGCGAAAGTTCATTGGAAATTTGTTAAGTATCGGAGACCAGTAACACTTGGTGCGACGACTGAACATCTCCCTGAATTGTAATTTTAATTGAGAAAAAAGTAGAATACGACAATGATAAAAATTTGAAAGAGTAATCATGAATTACCTCAATTTCAACGCCAAAGTTCATTGGAAACGTGTTAACCCATTAACGCTCAAGCGACTTGATTTTTTGTCATGTTTTCGACGCATTTTTTTTATATGTTGCCGTCTTTTGAAAAAATACCGCTTTAATATATTTTGGCGTAGAATTTTATGCTCTTTCAGAATCCGTAGTCAAAATGATAATTAGACCTCTAGGATAAAAGATATGGCCGATTTAAACAAATAAAATCGAGAAAATTGAAAGAAAAAATTTTTCTTGATTTTCTTTCATAATGTTATCGCCAATAATTTGTGCTCCAATAGTGGACAAAGGTGGACAAAATGCTTCCTCTTTAAGTATCGGAGACCAGTGACACTTGGTGCGACGACTGAACATCTCCCTGAATTGTAATTTTAATTGAGAAAAAAGTGGAATACGACAAAGATAAAAATTTGAAGGAGTAATCATGAATTACCTAAATTTCAACGCGAAAGTTCATTGGAAATTTGTTAAGTATCGGAGACCAGTGACACTTGGAGCGACGACTGAACGTCTGCCTCGCGAGCCAAAGGTTTTTAACAATAAATGGCGAATATCCACAACAAAGAAGATCATGTCAGGGCCTGCAGTCTGCAACAGGAGAGGTTCTAAGAATGCATTCAGTATGTGGGGTAGAAATACCAATCAAAAACTGCATAAATAAACTTTTTCTTTATTTTCCTTTTATTCAACATTAAAAGCCCGTTCAAACCAAAAACATGAAAGAGGAAACCGACCCATTATCTCCATCCCATCGTGCAAACAAGAGAATAAAATTCACTCAAGCTCAAAAGAATAAAATTACTCAAAGAGTACTTATGAATTTTCTAATTTTCTAAGCGAAAATTCATTGGAGGAGGGTTGCGCACCAGTGACCAGTGACACTTGAATATCATCATTAAGAGTTGAACTAGAAAGTTTTGGGCTAACCAAAATAAAGGATTTGTAATTTTAATGGAGGAAAAAGTAGAATACGACCAAGATAAAAATTCGAAGGAGTAATCATGAATTATCTAAATTTCAACGCGAAAGTTCATTGGAAATTTGTTAAGTATCGGAGACCAGTAACACTTGGTGCGACGACTGAACATCTCCCTGAATTGTAATTTTAATTGAGAAAAAAGTAGAATACGACAATGATAAAAATTTGAAAGAGTAATCATGAATTACCTCAATTTCAACGCCAAAGTTCATTGGAAACGTGTTAACCCATTAACGCTCAAGCGACTTGATTTTTTGTCATGTTTTCGACGCATTTATTTTATATGTTGCCGTCTTTTGAAAAAATACCGCTTTAACATATTTTGGCGTAGAATTTTATGCTCTTTCAGAATCCGTAGTCAAAATGATAATTAGACCTCTAGGAAAAAAGATATGGCCGATTTAAACAAAAAAAATCGAGAAAATTGAAAGAAAAAATTTTTCTTGATTTTCTTTCATAATGTTATCGCCAATAATTTGTGCTCCAATAGTGGACAAAGGTGGACAAAATGCTTCCTCTTTAAGTATCGGAGACCAGTGACACTTGGTGCGACGACTGAACATCTCCCTGAATTGTAATTTTAATTGAGAAAAAAGTGGAATACGACAAAGATAAAAATTTGAAGGAGTAATCATGAATTACCTAAATTTCAACGCGAAAGTTCATTGGAAATTTGTTAAATAACGGAGACCAGTGACACTTGGAGTGACGACTGAACGTCTGCCTCGCGAGCCAAAGGTTTTTAACAATAAATGGCGAATATCCACAACAAAGAAGATCATGTCAGGGTCTGCAGTCTGCAAAAGGAGAGGTTCTAAGAATGCATTCAGTATGTGGGGTAGAAATACCAATCAAAAACTGCAAAAATAAACTTTTTCTTTATTTTCCTTTTACTCAACATTAAAAGCCCGTTCAAACCAAAAACATGAAAGAGGAAACCGACCCATTATCCCCATCCCATCGTGCAAACAAGAGAATAAAATTCACTCAAGCTCAAAAGAATAAAATTACTCAAAGAGTACTTATGAATTTTCTAATTTTCTAAGCGAAAATTCATTGGAGGAGGGTTGCGCACCAGTGACCAGTGACACTTGAATATCATCATTAAGAGTTGAACTAGAAAGTTTTGGGCTAACCAAAATAAAGGATTTGTAATTTTAATGGAGGAAAAAGTAGAATACGACCAAGATAAAAATTCGAAGGAGTAATCATGAATTATCTAAATTTCAACGCGAAAGTTCATTGGAAATTTGTTAAGTATCGGAGACCAGTAACACTTGGTGCGACGACTGAACATCTCCCTGAATTGTAATTTTAATTGAGAAAAAAGTAGAATACGACAATGATAAAAATTTGAAAGAGTAATCATGAATTACCTCAATTTCAACGCCAAAGTTCATTGGAAACGTGTTAACCCATTAACGCTCAAGCGACTTGATTTTTTGTCATGTTTTCGACGCATTTATTTTATATGTTGCCGCATTTTGAAAAAATACCGCTTTAACATATTTTGGCGTAGAATTTTATGCTCTTTCAGAATCCGTAGTCAAAATGATAATTAGACCTCTAGGAAAAAAGATATGGCCGATTTAAACAAATAAAATCGAGAAAATTGAAAGAAAAAATTTTTCTTGATTTTCTTTCATAATGTTATCGCCAATAATTTGTGCTCCAATAGTGGACAAAGGTGGACAAAATGCTTCCTCTTTAAGTATCGGAGACCAGTGACACTTGGTACGACGACTGAACATCTCCCTGAATTGTAATTTTAATTGAGAAAAAAGTGGAATACGACAAAGATAAAAATTTGAAGGAGTAATCATGAATTACCTAAATTTCAACGCGAAAGTTCATTGGAAATTTGTTAAGTATCGGAGACCAGTAACACTTGGTGCGACGACTGAACATCTCCCTGAATTGTAATTTTAATGGAGAAAAAAGTAGAATACGACAATGATAAAAATTTGAAAGAGTAATCATGAATTACCTCAATTTCAACGCAAAAGTTCATTGGAAACGTGTTAACCCATTAACGCTCAAGCGACTTGATTTTTTGTCATGTTTTCGACGCATTTATTTTATATGTTGCCGCCTTTTGAAAAAATACCGCTTTAACATATTTTGGCGCAGAATTTTATGCTCTTTCAGAATCCGTAGTCAAAATGATAATTAGACCTCTAGGAAAAAAGATGTGGCCGATTTAAACAAATAAAATCGAGAAAATTGAAAGAAAAAATTTTTCTTGATTTTCTTTCATAATGTTATCGCCAATAATTTGTGCTCCAATAGTGGACCAAGGTGGACAAAATGCTTCCTCTTTAAGTATCGGAGACCAGTGACACTTGGTGCGACGACTGAACATCTCCCTGAATTGTAATTTTAATTGAGAAAAAAGTAGAATACGACAAAGATAAAAATTCGAAGGAGTAATCATGAATTATCTAAATTTCAACGCGAAAGTTCATTGGAAATTTGTTAAGTATCGGAGACCAGTGACACTTGGAGCGACGACTGAACGTCTGCCTCGCGAGCCAAAGGTTTTTAACAATAAATGGCGAATATCCACAACAAAGAAGATCATGTCAGGGCCTGCAGTCTGCAACAGGAGAGGTTCTAAGAATGCATTCAATATGTGGGGTAGAAATACCATTCAAAAACTGCACAAATAAACTTTTTTATTTTCCTCTTACTCAACATTAAAAGCCAGTTCAAACCAAAAATATGAAAGAGGAAACCTACCCATTAACCCCATCCCATCGTGCAAACAAGAGAATAAAATTCACTCAAGCTCAAAAGAATAAAATTACTCAAAGAGTACTTATGAATTTTCTAATTTTCTAAGCGAAAATTCATTGGAGGAGGGTTGCGCACCAGTGACCAGTGACACTTGAATATCATCATTAAGAGTTGAACTAGAAAGTTTTGGGCTAACCAAAATAAAGGATTTGTAATTTTAATGGAGAAAAAAGTAGAATACGACCAAGATAAAAATTCGAAGGAGTAATCATGAATTATCTAAATTTCAACGCGAAAGTTCATTGGAAATTTGTTAAGTATCGGAGACCAGTAACACTTGGTGCGACGACTGAACATCTCCCTGAATTGTAATTTTAATTGAGAAAAAAGTAGAATACGACAATGATAAAAATTTGAAGGAGTAATCATGAATTACCTCAATTTCAACGCCAAAGTTCATTGGAAACGTGTTAAATACCGGAGACCAGTGACACTTGGAGCGACGACTGAACGTCTGCCTCGCGAGCCAAAGGTTTTTAACAATAAATGGCGAATATCCACAACAAAGAAGATCATGTCAGGGCCTGCAGTCTGCAACAGGAGAGGTTCTAAGAATGCATTCAATATGTGGGGTAGAAATACCATTCAAAAACTGCACAAATAAACTTTTTTATTTTCCTCTTACTCAACATTAAAAGCCAGTTCAAACCAAAAATATGAAAGAGGAAACCTACCCATTAACCCCATCCCATCGTGCAAACAAGAGAATAAAATTCACTCAAGCTCAAAAGAATAAAATTACTCAAAGAGTACTTATGAATTTTCTAATTTTCTAAGCGAAAATTCATTGGAGGAGGGTTGCGCACCAGTGACCAGTGACACTTGAATATCATCATTAAGAGTTGAACTAGAAAGTTTTGGGCTAACCAAAATAAAGGATTTGTAATTTTAATGGAGAAAAAAGTAGAATACGACCAAGATAAAAATTCGAAGGAGTAATCATGAATTATCTAAATTTCAACGCGAAAGTTCATTGGAAATTTGTTAAGTATCGGAGACCAGTAACACTTGGTGCGACGACTGAACATCTCCCTGAATTGTAATTTTAATTGAGAAAAAAGTAGAATACGACAATGATAAAAATTTGAAGGAGTAATCATGAATTACCTCAATTTCAACGCCAAAGTTCATTGGAAACGTGTTAACCCATTAACGCTCAAGCGACTTGATTTTTTGTCATGTTTT
Source organism: Muscidifurax raptorellus (assembly GCA_020010945.3). Classification (NCBI taxonomy): domain Eukaryota; kingdom Metazoa; phylum Arthropoda; class Insecta; order Hymenoptera; family Pteromalidae; genus Muscidifurax; species Muscidifurax raptorellus. The sequence continues at coordinate 27,246,822 of CM052078.1, forward strand.
CGACGCTTTTATTTTATATGTTGCCGCCTTTTGAAAAAATACCGCTTTAACATATTTCGGCGTAGAATTTTATGCTCTTTCAGAATCCGTAGTCAAAATGATAATTAGACCTCTAGGAAAAAAGATATGGCCGATTTAAACAAATAAAATCGAGAAAATTGAAAGAAAAAATTTTTCTTGATTTTCTTTCATAATGTTATCGCCAATAATTTGTGCTCCAATAGTGGACCAAGGTGGACAAAATGCTTCCTCTTTAAGTATCGGAGACCAGTGACACTTGGTGCGACGACTGAACATCTCCCTGAATTGTAATTTTAATTGAGAAAAAAGTAGAATACGACAAAGATAAAAATTTGAAGGAGTAATCATGAATTACCTAAATTTCAACGCCAAAGTTCATTAGAAACGTGTTAAATAACGGAGACCAGTGACACTTGGAGCGACGACTGAACGTCTGCCTCGCGAGCCAAAGGTTTTTAACAATAAATGGCGAATATCCACAACAAAGAAGATCATGTCAGGGTCTGCAGTCTGCAAAAGGAGAGGTTCTAAGAATGCATTCAGTATGTGGGGTAGAAATACCAATCAAAAACTGCAAAAATAAACTTTTTCTTTATTTTCCTTTTACTCAACATTAAAAGCCCGTTCAAACCAAAAACATGAAAGAGGAAACCGACCCATTATCCCCATCCCATCGTGCAAACAAGAGAATAAAATTCACTCAAGCTCAAAAGAATAAAATTACTCAAAGAGTACTTATGAATTTTCTAATTTTCTAAGCGAAAATTCATTGGAGGAGGGTTGCGCACCAGTGACCAGTGACACTTGAATATCATCATTAAGAGTTGAACTAGAAAGTTTTGGGCTAACCAAAATAAAGGATTTGTAATTTTAATGGAGAAAAAAGTAGAATACGACCAAGATAAAAATTCGAAGGAGTAATCATGAATTATCTAAATTTCAACGCGAAAGTTCATTGGAAATTTGTTAAGTATCGGAGACCAGTAACACTTGGTGCGACGACTGAACATCTCCCTGAATTGTAATTTTAATTGAGAAAAAAGTAGAATACGACAATGATAAAAATTTGAAGGAGTAATCATGAATTACCTCAATTTCAACGCCAAAGTTCATTGGAAACGTGTTAAATACCGGAGACCAGTGACACTTGGAGCGACGACTGAACGTCTGCCTCGCGAGCCAAAGGTTTTTAACAATAAATGGCGAATATCCACAACAAAGAAGATCATGTCAGGGCCTGCAGTCTGCAAAAGGAGAGGTTCTAAGAATGCATTCAGTATGTGGGGTAGAAATACCAATCAAAAACTGCATAAATAAACTTTTTCTTTATTTTCCTCTTACTCAACATTAAAAGCCAGTTCAAACCAAAAACATGAAAGAGGAAACCGACCCATTATCCCCATCCCATCGTGCAAACAAGAGAATAAAATTCACTCAAGCTCAAAAGAATAAAATTACTCAAAGAGTACTTATGAATTTTCTAATTTTCTAAGCGAAAATTCATTGGAGGAGGGTTGCGCACCAGTGACCAGTGACACTTGAATATCATCATTAAGAGTTGAACTACAAAGTTTGGGGCTAACCAAAATAAAGGATTTGTAATTTTAATGGAGAAAAAAGTAGAATACGACCAAGATAAAAATTCGAAGGAGTAATCATGAATTATCTAAATTTCAACGCGAAAGTTCATTGGAAATTTGTTAAGTATCGGAGACCAGTAACACTTGGTGCGACGACTGAACATCTCCGTGAATTGTAATTTTAATTGAGAAAAAAGTGGAATACGACAAAGATAAAAATTTGAAGGAGTAATCATGAATTACCTAAATTTCAACGCGAAAGTTCATTGGAAATTTGTTAAGTATCGGAGACCAGTAACACTTGGTGCGACGACTGAACATCTCCCTGAATTGTAATTTTAATTGAGAAAAAAGTAGAATACGACAATGATAAAAATTTGAAAGAGTAATCATGAATTACCTCAATTTCAACGCAAAAGTTCATTGGAAACGTGTTAACCCATTAACGCTCAAGCGACTTGATTTTTTGTCATGTTTTCGACGCATTTATTTTATATGTTGCCGCCTTTTGAAAAAATACCGCTTTAACATATTTTGGCGTAGAATTTTATGCTCTTTCAGAATCCGTAGTCAAAATGATAATTAGACCTCTAGGAAAAAAGATATGGCCGATTTAAACAAATAAAATCGAGAAAATTGAAAGAAAAAATTTTTCTTGATTTTCTTTCATAATGTTATCGCCAATAATTTGTGCTCCAATAGTGGACCAAGGTGGACAAAATGCTTCCTCTTTAAGTATCGGAGACCAGTGACACTTGGTGCGACGACTGAACATCTCCCTGAATTGTAATTTTAATTGAGAAAAAAGTAGAATACGACAATGATAAAAATTTGAAGGAGTAATCATGAATTACCTCAATTTCAACGCCAAAGTTCATTGGAAACGTGTTAAATACCGGAGACCAGTGACACTTGGAGCGACGACTGAACGTCTGCCTCGCGAGCCAAAGGTTTTTAACAATAAATGGCGAATATCCACAACAAAGAAGATCATGTCAGGGCCTGCAGTCTGCAACAGGAGAGGTTCTAAGAATGCATTCAATATGTGGGGTAGAAATACCATTCAAAAACTGCACAAATAAACTTTTTTATTTGTGCAGTTGAGAGGTTCTAAGAATGCATTCAGTATGTGGGGTAGAAATACCAATCAAAAACTGCAAAAATAAACTTTTTCTTTATTTTCCTTTTACTCAACATTAAAAGCCCGTTCAAACCAAAAACATGAAAGAGGAAACCGACCCATTATCCCCATCCCATCGTGCAAACAAGAGAATAAAATTCACTCAAGCTCAAAAGAATAAAATTACTCAAAGAGTACTTATGAATTTTCTAATTTTCTAAGCGAAAATTCATTGGAGGAGGGTTGCGCACCAGTGACCAGTGACACTTGAATATCATCATTAAGAGTTGAACTAGAAAGTTTTGGGCTAACCAAAATAAAGGATTTGTAATTTTAATGGAGAAAAAAGTAGAATACGACCAAGATAAAAATTCGAAGGAGTAATCATGAATTATCTAAATTTCAACGCGAAAGTTCATTGGAAATTTGTTAAGTATCGGAGACCAGTAACACTTGGTGCGACGACTGAACATCTCCCTGAATTGTAATTTTAATTGAGAAAAAAGTAGAATACGACAATGATAAAAATTTGAAGGAGTAATCATGAATTACCTCAATTTCAACGCCAAAGTTCATTGGAAACGTGTTAACCCATTAACGCTCAAGCGACTTGATTTTTTGTCATGTTTTCGACGCTTTTATTTTATATGTTGCCGCCTTTTGAAAAAATACCGCTTTAACATATTTCGGCGTAGAATTTTATGCTCTTTCAGAATCCGTAGTCAAAATGATAATTAGACCTCTAGGAAAAAAGATATGGCCGATTTAAACAAATAAAATCGAGAAAATTGAAAGAAAAAATTTTTCTTGATTTTCTTTCATAATGTTATCGCCAATAATTTGTGCTCCAATAGTGGACCAAGGTGGACAAAATGCTTCCTCTTTAAGTATCGGAGACCAGTGACACTTGGTGCGACGACTGAACATCTCCCTGAATTGTAATTTTAATTGAGAAAAAAGTAGAATACGACAAAGATAAAAATTTGAAGGAGTAATCATGAATTACCTAAATTTCAACGCCAAAGTTCATTGGAAACGTGTTAAATACCGGAGACCAGTGACACTTGGAGCGACGACTGAACGTCTGCCTCGCGAGCCAAAGGTTTTTAACAATAAATGGCGAATATCCACAACAAAGAAGATCATGTCAGGGTCTGCAGTCTGCAAAAGGTGAGGTTCTAAGAATGCATTCAGTATGTGGGGTAGAAATACCAATCAAAAACTGCGAAAATAAACTTTTTCTTTATTTTCCTTTTACTCAACATTAAAAGCCCGTTCAAACCAAAAACATGAAAGAGGAAACCGACCGATTATCCCCATCCCATCGTGCAAACAAGAGAATAAAATTCACTCAAGCTCAAAAGAATAAAATTACTCAAAGAGTACTTATGAATTTTCTAATTTTCTAAGCGAAAATTCAATGGAGGAGGGTTGCGCACCAGTGACCAGTGACACTTGAATATCATCATTAAGAGTTGAACTAGAAAGTTTTGGGCTAACCAAAATAAAGGATTTGTAATTTTAATGGAGAAAAAAGTAGAATACGACCAAGATAAAAATTCGAAGGAGTAATCATGAATTATCTAAATTTCAACGCCAAAGTTCATTGGAAACGTGTTAAATACCGGAGACCAGTGACACTTGGTGCGACGACTGAACATCTCCCTGAATTGTAATTTTAATTGAGAAAAAAGTAGAATACGACAATGATAAAAATTTGAAGGAGTAATCATGAATTACCTCAATTTCAACGCCAAAGTTCATTGGAAACGTGTTAACCCATTAACGCTCAAGCGACTTGATTTTTTGTCATGTTTTCGACGCATTTATTTTATATGTTGCCGCCTTTTGAAAAAATACCGCTTTAACATATTTCGGCGTAGAATTTTATGCTCTTTCAGAATCCGTAGTCAAAATGATAATTAGACCTCTAGGAAAAAAGATATGGCCGATTTAAACAAATAAAATCAAGAAAATTGAAAGAAAAAATTTTTCTTGATTTTCTTTGATAATGTTATCGCCAATAATTTGTGCTCCAATAGTGGACCAAGGTGGACAAAATGCTTCCTCTTTAAGTATCGGAGACCAGTGACAGTTGGTGCGACGACTGAACATCTCCCTGAATTGTAATTTTAATTGAGAAAAAAGTAGAATACGACAATGATAAAAATTTGAAGGAGTAATCATGAATTACCTAAATTGCAACGCCAAAGATCATTGGAAACGTGTTAAATATCGGAGACCAGTGACACTTGGAGCGACGACTGAACGTCTGCCTTGCGAGCCAAAGGTCTTTAACAATAAATGGCGAATATCCACAGCAAAGAAGATCATGTCAGGGTCTGCAGTCTGCAAAAGGAGAGGTTCTAAGAATGCATTCAGTATGTGAGGTAGAAATACCAATCAAAAACTGCATAAATAAACTTTTTCTTTATTTTCCTTTTACTCAACATTAAAAGCCAGTTCAACCAAAAACATGAAAGAGGATACCCACCCATTATCCCCATCCCATCGTGCAAACAAGAGAATAAAATTCACTCAAGCTCAAAAGAATAAAATTACTCAAAGAGTACTTATGAATTTTCTAATTTTCTAAGCGAAAATTCATTGGATGAGGGTTACGCACCAGTGACCAGTGACACCTGAATATCAGCACTAGGAGTTGAACTAGAAAGTTTGGGGCTAACAAAAATAAAGGATTTGTAATTTTAATGGAGAAAAAAACTAGAATACGAATAAGATAAAAATTTGAAGGAGTAATCATGAATTATCTAAATTTCAACGCGAAAGTACATTGCAAGCGTGTTAAGTATCGGAGACCAGTGACACTTGGTGCGACGACTGAACATCTCCCTGAATTGTAATTTCAATTGATAAAAAAGTAGAATACGACAAAGATAAAAATTCGAAGGAGTAATCATGAATTATCTAAATTTCAACGCCAAAGTTCATTGGAAACGTGTTAACCCTTTAACGCTCAAGCGAAGCCTATTTCGAAAAAAATTGCTATACCCTGGTTTAATAAATACACCATAATTTATACTTAACTATACTAGTGCTTATTTTTTTAGCATAAGACGTTATGTTAGATTGACATAATATGTCCAAATTGTTTTGAGTGAGCATATCATGTGACATATTGTGAGCATATATAGTAGCTACCTGGTGACAGTGCGTAGACATAACATGTGAACGATTATGACAAATTTAGAGCAAGAATAATTTGCGGCTAGGACATTAGAATAACCAACACATAATAATTTGCTTTAAGCTCGATAAGCTAGATTCAACTATAATCTCAGTTAATAATTAGCTCGGATTCATCAGTAATAATCCAAAATCTTTACAAAGCTTACACAATACAACTTCATACCACTTAACTGGGCCAAGTCATCCACGTTTATTATACATTATATAATGATATCTAGCCCGGTAAATTTCAATTAGTATATATACCTTATCATTATGAAAAATGTCTTGTGCAATAATAAAACGAAACTCAATATGGAGTCATTATCACAACTTTGTTTGTCATCAGTAAAATGACAATGACGACAACATAAATTTTATTTTAATTTATGCATCCGCTTTTGGCAGTACTTATCAATAACTTTTGATTTATAGTTAAGAAGGTGTTCGAACATTCTTATTTTCTAAAATTGAAAACCATGATCGAAGTAGTATCATTGGAAGTTGGGATAGCTTACAACTAATTGTAAGTGAAACTGCGAACTATATTAAGTTACTACATGGAAAGTAACGAAATAGTCAATATTTAAATAATACAATAAATGAACAGTCAATTCGAGAAGTATACGAGTTCTACGCGTACACATATATTTATACGTATATTTTTTATCGATAATTCCTCTGAAATGAAAGAATTTGTCAATGATTAGAAGTCTATTATGTTGGATCTGATATAGCTATAATCTTTAGAATACAAGTTCTCAACACGTTTTGACATGAACAATTTTATGAGAAAAACAGGGAAGAACTATAGAGTAAATAAATCGAAAATACATATTTGCGCATGCACATACTGAGTTTCGCATAGGTTCGCCTTCTTTTACAGAGACGCGAATAATATTGATGCTTAAATTTTACGTTACATTGCTAATATTTTTGTCTTTTTTATGTAGAAGATTGAGTCTCTTATAACTAATTAATAGAATGTAGATATCTTAACAGCTTATTGGAAATTAAGTGAATTTATTATGGTTCGTCTTCGTTGATAGTTAGAGCGTTTGTATTTGCAATTGGCGGTTTTGACTCTGACTATCCTGCTGACAATGTCTTCCTCGGGATGAGTTGCTGAGATGCAGACTAATTTCTATTGGTTAAGCGGAAATTGGTTTTTATTTAATTTCGCTTATCCAAGTTCCTTGCGGAAACTTATTCAGCATCGAGCGCAAGATTGTCTTTATGTAAGAAGACGATTTAATCTATTTTTATATCGGATGATGTGTGCCATTAATAGCGTGCACGTTTTGCTTACGAAGATCTTCTTTAGTCCATCTTGTCCAAAAATGCTGCTTCATATGCTTACCACGCAGCAACGCGCCCTGTTGGAATATCGGTATAATCGTGTTCTAACATGCTTGTTATAGAATCACCAATGAGAAAGTAAGAAAGAGTGATCGTTTGCATATTATTCGAATCAGAAGATAAAGGTATTAATGAATGAGAGTTTAACACGGCTTCGATTTCTGCTATAAAAGTATGAAAGGCTTCGTATGACCAAAGATCTAGATGAGTTTTCTTGTCATTGAATGGACCTTTCGTAGTTATTTTACCGGTTATGGGTTTCCAAAATTTTTCAACCTGCTCGTATGATGCGTTTTATACAAAATTGCATAATATATTGTTCGATTGTGTCCCGAGTTTGTCGGCAACTATCCAATCGAGACGAATTTTTTTAACTGTTACGAGGGAAGCTGTTATGTCAATTTGATTCGGGCATAATAATTTGAAAAATACCTCATTTCCTATGATGATATAAATTCTCTCTCGTAAATGAAAATCGGGGTCCACGAGAGTAATATTTCTCAGGATGTTCAATGATTTTGGGGATTCAAGAAGAATATAGTTGTTAGGTTACAACCGGTAAAATTAAGAATGTCAACTTCGATGAAAATGAGTTGATGTGAAAGTTTAGTTGTGTATTTGCAATTTCGTTTGGTCGTCCAGATTCGATGTAACAGCATAAATAGGAAAGCTTCGAGGAAAGGTTTTTTGAGAGCAATCAATGCTTGTTGTACTTGGTAGCTTCGTTCAATAAATGTGAAATTGAATTGTAGTACGATTTTGAGCATTAAGACAACTCAAAGATGGCCTTTACTCATTTGTCCATCAGACTAGCAAAGTCATAATAACTTTTATTCAATATGTATCACGCTACTTTTTCTGTAACTGTCCTTGAGAGGCCGGTTCGCAAGTACATGCATTTTCGCTATCGCTAAAACCTGGGTGGTTGTGTACAGAAGTTACGAGAAAAGCTGCGAAAGCTATCCATGGTTCGTTATTGTTGCCGTTGAATTTAGGCAGATGCATCGTTGGCAACTTGATATTAATTTCTGTGGTTTGACTAAATGATCGTGCCTGTTCTCAGATTAAAGTTGTCGTTGTCGTCAGTGTGAGATACGCCGAGAAGATTTTCGGCTTTAGACACTGATGACTAATATGATTGTTCATATTCAGGCCCTATTTCGAATTCCGGATCCTGTTCAGTAAGTGCAAAGAACTCTAATGACGCTCGTGCACTTTGAAAGTGAATACAATCAGTTTTTATAGCTATCGTTTTGGATTTAGCTTGATCTGTCATTTTTTTGTTTTTAGCAGAAACCGGCGTGAGGAAGTATGGTTAAGGAGGATGCGATTCCAAACAAACAATGCATGCAAAACTTACGAATACCAATGCGGAAGTTGTGGCTGAATCTTTATCGATGTGACTTTTGCTTGACTTCATGTGTTGTTGGTTGATTGGATCCGGTTGCGTAGTATTAATCTTCATCACTTGATCGGATGCACGATTTGGATGTAGGTAGAACTTGCTTGAATTAGACTTCCACTACTTGGTGAAGCGTTGAGTCTTGTTATTTTATCTTGAAACGGCGCTGCTGTGTTAAATGCTCGAATCAGCTTCTTAACGTTGTTTTGAGTTTTTTGAGTTTTTTTTCGCTTTAGTGAATAGTGTTGCCTAGTTAGACGCGTATCCGGCTTAAAGGACCATGTTAAAAGTTGCGCTCGCTTAATCATAACATTTGTTTAGAAGTACACAAGTTCTGGAATTGTATATGCGCAGCTACTGAGCTTCGCATAAATCTGTATTCATAACATCTCTTATGAATTTTGTTAATCATTTTTTACTGTAAATCAAAAGTTATTGAAACGTATGTAACTTAAAATAATTATTTCTATTGGCTGATTTAATATTTTGAGCAATCGCACCTAATGCCAAGCGTAATTCGAAATTTAGAATCTCGAGAACTCGACGAGCCACAATAAATGTTCTAATGACTTCATATTGGGTTTACTTTTGTCACATAAAATATTTTGTACTAATATAGAGTAAAGTAATGCATTTATATTAATATAAAAAAAAATATATATAGCACGTTTATGATTCTCTTCGCTGTTTTTTAAGCGTAGACAACTTTTAATCTAAGCAACCATTTTTAACCCACCAGCGGTCAAATTTAAGATTAATATAAATTTTAGAAAGTAATGAATATAATTAATGATTGAGTAACAATTTCTAAGATAAATACTAAATAAATAGCATAGATTATAATATAAGTGCATTTATAAATCTTTCTACTATATTGATATGTGTATACATTACTTTTACAGTTTACTTATTTGTGCGTAACAAATAAATATACAAATGACCTGACAGTTAGTACAGTTACCCACAGTCACGCACACATATTTATTTAAGTCCATAGCAAGTATTGAAACAGATTGTTTACCGACTACAAATCTGTTGTCCAATGTAGACTGTTTCCGATTGGTGGATCATCTAGAGCCTAAGAAATCGCTATATACGTTAAATCTACTGTGCCATCCGTCAGTCGACGAACAGCCGGAACAGCCGATACATAGCGACTCTCGACTACACAGTAAGCTTTTCACTTAATAATAAAAATATTACAGTTTCGTATACGTTAAATTGATCGTACGAGTAAATTATGTTATAGGATAACTCATTTAAAAAGATCACGTTTGTATATAATCCAATTATGCAACTTCAAGAGCGCGTTCGGCCGCTATATAATAAGAGACAGTCTTTCGTGCCGAGTTTCAACAAGGAGGAAATTAGGAGAATGATTTTTAATCAGCAGACAAATGAAATTCTGGCTTACAATCACCCATATGCAGATTATGTGTCTGCTCCAATCAGTGAGTCTTATTGCAAAATTAACAATTCTTTTCCTAGATTAATAATGTATCGATTTATTTAATTCTAAATAGTACTCGTTATAAATATTGAGCATGATGGGTCTCTAGTTTACTTTCGGTTGTTTATAAACACAACACTGGTCGAATAAATACATGACAACACATTATCTCGAACAGTCGATTTTACCTAAGCTATATAATCAAGTTTATGTTACTATAATGAAAACAAGCTGCAGCAAAGTCCGCAGTTATATTTAACTGCTCAGAAGTAGTCACAGCTTTTTCATACAATAATTAGGATACGTTTATGGTCATTTAAGAAATATAGGACATTTTGATACAATAAATGCGAGAATTTGATTTTAACATGAACCCACGAGGCTGAAATCACATCTTGCACCTGAATCGAACCGTATTTTTCTAAGCGACGTGTGGAAACCTTGCTTTAGCATACACTGTTTTTACACAGCGTGTGCAAAAACGAGATTTTGCGCAGGGAGCGCGATCGGGTAAGAAATCCAGAAGACAAGCAAATATGGAGACCAAAGCAATACCGCAATCTTCTCGAGTGTAATAATGATATTTCGTTGAACCATCGGTAACTTTAATACAACGGAATCACTTTGAGATAAACAATTGCAAATCCGATTGCTGTATGAAAATAAAATCTATGGGTAGTATGTGATGGGATAATGACAGGTAATAAGTAGATAATAACAAAGAATATCAGATACTGGTAGTCCAAATTTGGGTAAATTTATTTGCCATTATATTTTCAGAAATTGATAAGTGTAATTATTTGTAATTATTTATGTCATTTTTTAATGCATTCCTAACAAAGACGATATTTTTCTTTACACTCGCTACACATGTGTGCGTGTGTGTATGTGTGTGTGTGCGCGCGTTAATGTCAATTTTTTAAATGCATTAATTCTTAGTTGATATTATTATCATTACAATTCTTTTACAATTAATTTTATTTTAATTTCATATTTTTCTTGCCCGATTATTAAAATATAATTTAATAAATATGTTATTAAAAATTTGCCGAAACCTGAGCTCGGCTATTTGATAGTGATGAAAAATATTAACAATAATCGCCTATATTTTGATATTATTTGTCTGTATTCTATACTATTATTCCGCTTGCTTCAGGGGCATGTACAGAAAATAACAACGGAAATCCACACTACAGACAGTCTCACAATCTGCTACAGTTTAACTATTGTCAAATACAGCAAGATCTTCACGAGAATGGTACCGGATCTCAGAATTCAGATTACAACGATAGCATTTATTATGAAATGAATGATGGAAAACAATACTACGAAACATCTTACGATCGCCTTCATCAATATGGCGACTATTTGATGGCCTACCAGTACCTTTACGACAACGGTATACAATAATAATATAGCATATAATAGGGCGAATCAAAAAGTGCATCGACCATGTGACTATCGCGAAAATGACAGAACTTCGGACTCGCAAGCCAGAGATTCGGAGTATTCGTATCCGACTATCGCTACTTTTTTTAGAATAATATTTTTTTGGGAATAAAAATTATTCAATGTATATCTTGTAACTTTCACTATCACCGATCGGTTCGCTCGCGTGTTGGATGTTTAAATTATATATAATTTTGTGTGTTTAAGTGTATTATAAAACAATCAAAGTTAGAAAATTATATTGTTTTAGAAAATTATATTTTTTACCAACACAGCAGTTATTTTATAATAACGGTACCTTCTTTAACCATATAGATTACAATGACGATTATGCTTACGAAAGCGACAATGAGAACCACGAACTATTTGGCTATCACCCCCATCAGTATGACAACGACTTGGAGGCCCATCAGTACCTTCATGACAACGGTATACAACAATAATATAGCATACAATAGAGCGATTAGAAAAGTGCATTGACCAGGTGGCCATCGCGAAAATAACAGAGCGTTGCATTTGCAAGTCAGAACTTCGGAGTATTCGTACCCGGCTATAGCCACTTTTTTTAGAATAATATTTTTTTCTGAATAACAATCACTTAATAAATCTTGTTTCGCTCGCGTGTTGGGTGTTTAATTTATATATAATTCTGTGTGTTTATGTGTATATAAAACAGTCAAATTTAAAGAATTAAATTGTTTTAGAATATTATATTTTTTCACAAACACAGCAGTATTTTCATAATAACGTAACCTACTTAAAAAATTACAGATTACATTGACGATTATGCTTACGAAGGCGAAAATAAAAGTATGCAGCATTACTACGAACCATTTGGTTATCACCATCATCACTATAATAACGACTTGGTGACCTATCAGTACCTTGATGACAACGGTATGCAATAATAAAATAGCATACATCGATGGCTTTGCTTGCGTGTTGCATGCTCAAGTTATATATAATTTAATATGTTTAAGTAAAATTTAGGAACTTAAATTGTTTTAGAAAATTTTTACTGGTCACAAGTACAAGAGTATATTCAGGATAACGGTACCTTATCTAGCAACAGAGATTACAATGATGATATATTTTACGAAAGCGACAAAGAAAATCATCATTACTACGAAGCATTTAATTCTGATCAGTACAACAACCGTACGGTAACCCCGTACGGTGGATTCTACTTACAAGAAGAACAACAAGAACACCAACAACAACAACAGCAGTCATTCGGAAATATTCCGACCCAGAAGACAGCCGAGACTGTCTCATATACAGTTGATCATGAAATTGATAACGATCCAGCTGCACCGCCGGTTTACGGATACATACAAGGAACCCAGGAATACTTCATTCTCAACCCAACTTACATAGAAAATGCAGGGTAAAAAACGTTTTATACTTTATCTTACTATAGATGTTTAAAAATTAGTGAAAAATGAATTATTGATAATTGTTTATTAATTTTCCAGAAATACCTATAATTATTTTTATCAAAACAACCAGCAGAATAATAGCTCTCAATATTTATTGCAAAACTCATATAACCAATACAGTGCAGTCAATTCGACGTCTTTCGTGTATCGGACGTACTCGCCGCCGAATTACTCCTTATAATCGTTCGCCGAACGTTGAGACGATGGGCTTCTATAATGCTCTATACACAGTTTCTTATACTCTGATCTGTCAAAATTGTAGACGAATGCACAAAATAGCAGACATTTTTAACACGATCATTAGTTTACTTATTCATGTAATGATCAAAATATTGTATATATAACACATTTTATAATTAGTATGCAATTAAAAATTGTTTTTATAAACGATGATTTTACTGACTGAAAGCTTTCGCTAATGAAAAGAAAATTAAAATATATGAATTATATTGTAAGATTTTATGGACTGTATGTACTAGTAAAAAAGAAATCACTGCTTCAAGGAAGCTGACGAGACGCAGCTTCAGACTTTTACGCACTTTCGATACCTAACCCGACTGCCCGTTTGGTTCTCCAAGAGATCAGATGTGCGTCCTTCCTTATGTTAAAGTCAAAATAAATTCTAAATTTAACGCGAAATATTTTTAGATTTGTTAATTTTAATTTACCCATTACCAATAAATAATAAATTAAACTGAATGTATACCATTGGGATTATAATTGGACTTACGTAAAAACCGCTGTATGAAGGATGCATCCTCACAGTATGAGTAATTCTTGAGCCTTCACAGATATATCGTATATCACTATGTAATATATCTTATAAATGTATTAACATTCACTAGCATCGATCGCATTGCTTGCGTGTTGCATGTATAAGTTATATATAATTTAATGTGTTTACGTAAAATGTAGGAACTTAAATTGTTTTAGAAAATGTTTACTGCTCACAAATACAAGAGTATATTCATGATAACAGTACCTTCTATAGCAACAGAGATTACAATGACAATATATTTTTCGAAAGCGACAATAAAAATCATTAATACGAAGCATTTAATTTTCATCAGTAACACAACCATACGGTAATTTCGTACAGTGTATTCTACTTTCAAGAAGAACAACAAGAACAACAACAACAGCAACAACATTCATTCGGAAATATCCCGACTCAGAAGACAGCCGAGACTGTCGCATATACAGTTTATCGTGAAATTAATAACGATCTAGCTGCACAGCTATTATACGGATACATACAAGGTACCCAGGAATACTTACATGTATAATTTATTATATTTAAGTAAAATTTAGGAACTTAAATTGTTTAAGGAAATTTTTATCGGTCACAAGTTTAAAAGTATCTTTATGATATGAGAGCCTTCTCTAGCAACAACGACTAAAAATTACGATATATTTTACGAAAGCGGCAATGAAAATCATTACTAGAAAGCATTTAATTTTCATCAGTAACACAACCATACGGTAACTTCGTACGGTGTATTCTACTTTCAAGAAGAACAACAAGAACAACAACAACAGCAACAACATTCATTCGGAAATATCCCGACTCAGAAGATAGCCGAGACTGTCGCATATACAGTTGATCGTGAAATTAATAACGATCTAGCTGCACAGCTATTATACGGATACATCCAAGGTACCGACGAATACTTACATGTATAATTTATTATATTTAAGTAAAATTTAGGAACTTAAAATGTTTAAGGAAATTTTTATCGGTCACAAGTTTAAAAGTATCTTTATGATATGAGAGCCTTCTCTAGCAACAACGACTAAAAATTACGATATATTTTACGAAAGCGGCAATGAAAATCATTACTAGAAAGCATTTAATTTTCATCAGTAACACAACCATACGGTAACTTCGTACGGTGTATTCTACTTTCAAGAAGAACAACAAGAACAACAACAACAGCAACAGCAGCATTCGGAAATATCCCGACTCAGAAGACAGCCGAGACTGTCGCATATACAGTCGATCGTGAAATTAATAACGATCTAGCTGCACAGCTATTATACGGATACATCCAAGGTACCGACGAATACTTACATGTATAATTTATTATATTTAAGTAAAATTTAGGAACTTAAAATGTTTAAGGAAATTTTTATCGGTCACAAGTTTAAAAGTATCTTTATGATATGAGAGCCTTCTCTAGCAACAACGACTAAAAATTACGATATATTTTACGAAAGCGGCAATGAAAATCATTACTACGAAGCATTTAATTTTCATCAGTAACACAACCATACGGTAACTTCGTACGGTGTATTCTACTTTCAAGAAGAACAACAAGAACAACAACAACAACAACAGCAGCATTCATTCGGAAATATCCCGACTCAGAAGACAGGCGAGACTGTCGCATATACAGTTTATCGTGAAATTAATAACGATCTAGCTGCACAGCTATTATACGGATACATCCAAGGTACCGACGAATACTTACATGTATAATTTATTATATTTAAGTAAAATTTAGGAACTTAAAATGTTTAAGGAAATTTTTATCGGTCACAAGTTTAAAAGTATCTTAATGATTTCGGAACCTTCTCTAGCAACAACGATTAAAAATTACGATATATTTTACGAAAGCGTCAATGAAAATCATTACTACGAAGCATTTAATTTTCATCAGTAACACAACCATACGGTAACTTCGTACGGTGTATTCTACTTTCAAGAAGAACAACAAGAACAACAACAACAGCAACAACATTCATTCGGAAATATCCCGACTCAGAAGATAGCCGAGACTGTCGCATATACAGTTGATCGTGAAATTAATAACGATCTAGCTGCACAGCTATTATACGGATACATCCAAGGTACCGACGAATACTTACATGTATAATTTATTATATTTAAGTAAAATTTAGGAACTTAAAATGTTTAAGGAAATTTTTATCGGTCACAAGTTTAAAAGTATCTTTATGATATGAGAGCCTTCTCTAGCAACAACGACTAAAAATTACGATATATTTTACGAAAGCGGCAATGAAAATCATTACTAGAAAGCATTTAATTTTCATCAGTAACACAACCATACGGTAACTTCGTACGGTGTATTCTACTTTCAAGAAGAACAACAAGAACAACAACAACAGCAACAGCAGCATTCGGAAATATCCCGACTCAGAAGACAGCCGAGACTGTCGCATATACAGTCGATCGTGAAATTAATAACGATCTAGCTGCACAGCTATTATACGGATACATCCAAGGTACCGACGAATACTTACATGTATAATTTATTATATTTAAGTAAAATTTAGGAACTTAAAATGTTTAAGGAAATTTTTATCGGTCACAAGTTTAAAAGTATCTTAATGATTTCGGAACCTTCTCTAGCAACAACGATTAAAAATTACGATATATTTTACGAAAGCGTCAATGAAAATCATTACTACGAAGCATTTAATTTTCATCAGTAACACAACCATACGGTAACTTCGTACGGTGTATTCTACTTTCAAGAAGAACAACAAGAACAACAACAACAGCAACAACATTCATTCGGAAATATCCCGACTCAGAAGATAGCCGAGACTGTCGCATATACAGTTGATCGTGAAATTAATAACGATCTAGCTGCACAGCTATTATACGGATACATCCAAGGTACCGACGAATACTTACATGTATAATTTATTATATTTAAGTAAAATTTAGGAACTTAAAATGTTTAAGGAAATTTTTATCGGTCACAAGTTTAAAAGTATCTTTATGATATGAGAGCCTTCTCTAGCAACAACGACTAAAAATTACGATATATTTTACGAAAGCGGCAATGAAAATCATTACTAGAAAGCATTTAATTTTCATCAGTAACACAACCATACGGTAACTTCGTACGGTGTATTCTACTTTCAAGAAGAACAACAAGAACAACAACAACAGCAACAGCAGCATTCGGAAATATCCCGACTCAGAAGACAGCCGAGACTGTCGCATATACAGTTGATCGTGAAATTAATAACGATCTAGCTGCACAGCTATTATACGGATACATCCAAGGTACCGACGAATACTTACATGTATAATTTATTATATTTAAGTAAAATTTAGGAACTTTAATTGTTTAAGGAAATTTTTATCTTTCGCAAGTTTAAAAGTATCTTAATGATTTCGGAACCTTCTCTAGCAACAACGATTAAAAATTACGATATATTTTACGAAAGCGTCAATGAAAATCATTACTACGAAGCATTTAATTTTCATCAGTAACACAACCATACGGTAACTTCGTACGGTGTATTCTACTTTCAAGAAGAACAACAAGAACAACAACAACAGCAACAGCAGCATTCGGAAATATCCCGACTCAGAAGACAGCCGAGACTGTCGCATATACAGTTGATCGTGAAATTAATAACGATCTAGCTGCACAGCTATTATACGGATACATCCAAGGTACCGACGAATACTTACATGTATAATTTATTATATTTAAGTAAAATTTAGGAACTTTAATTGTTTAAGGAAATTTTTCTCTTTCGCAAGTTTAAAAGTATCTTAATGATTTCGGAACCTTCTCTAGCAACAACGATTAAAAATTACGATATATTTTACGAAAGCGTCAATGAAAATCATTACTACGAAGCATTTAATTTTCATCAGTAACACAACCATACGGTAACTTCGTACGGTGTATTCTACTTTCAAGAAGAACAACAAGAACAACAACAACAGCAACAACATTCATTCGGAAATATCCCGACTCAGAAGACAGCCGAGACTGTCGCATATACAGTTGATCGTGAAATTAATAACGACCTAGCTGCACAGCTATTATACGGATACATCCAAGGTACCGACGAATACTTACATGTATAATTTATTATATTTAAGTAAAATTTAGGAACTTAAAATGTTTAAGGAAATTTTTATCGGTCACAAGTTTAAAAGTATCTTTATGATATGAGAGCCTTCTCTAGCAACAACGACTAAAAATTACGATATATTTTACGAAAGCGGCAATGAAAATCATTACTAGAAAGCATTTAATTTTCATCAGTAACACAACCATACGGTAACTTCGTACGGTGTATTCTACTTTCAAGAAGAACAACAAGAACAACAACAACAGCAACAGCAGCATTCGGAAATATCCCGACTCAGAAGACAGCCGAGACTGTCGCATATACAGTCGATCGTGAAATTAATAACGATCTAGCTGCACAGCTATTATACGGATACATCCAAGGTACCGACGAATACTTACATGTATAATTTATTATATTTAAGTAAAATTTAGGAACTTAAAATGTTTAAGGAAATTTTTATCGGTCACAAGTTTAAAAGTATCTTAATGATTTCGGAACCTTCTCTAGCAACAACGATTAAAAATTACGATATATTTTACGAAAGCGTCAATGAAAATCATTACTACGAAGCATTTAATTTTCATCAGTAACACAACCATACGGTAACTTCGTACGGTGTATTCTACTTTCAAGAAGAACAACAAGAACAACAACAACAGCAACAACATTCATTCGGAAATATCCCGACTCAGAAGATAGCCGAGACTGTCGCATATACAGTTGATCGTGAAATTAATAACGATCTAGCTGCACAGCTATTATACGGATACATCCAAGGTACCGACGAATACTTACATGTATAATTTATTATATTTAAGTAAAATTTAGGAACTTAAAATGTTTAAGGAAATTTTTATCGGTCACAAGTTTAAAAGTATCTTTATGATATGAGAGCCTTCTCTAGCAACAACGACTAAAAATTACGATATATTTTACGAAAGCGGCAATGAAAATCATTACTAGAAAGCATTTAATTTTCATCAGTAACACAACCATACGGTAACTTCGTACGGTGTATTCTACTTTCAAGAAGAACAACAAGAACAACAACAACAGCAACAGCAGCATTCGGAAATATCCCGACTCAGAAGACAGCCGAGACTGTCGCATATACAGTCGATCGTGAAATTAATAACGATCTAGCTGCACAGCTATTATACGGATACATCCAAGGTACCGACGAATACTTACATGTATAATTTATTATATTTAAGTAAAATTTAGGAACTTTAATTGTTTAAGGAAATTTTTATCGGTTGCAAGTTTAAAAGTATCTTTATGATATGAGAGCCTTCTCTAGCAACAACGACTAAAAATTACGATATATTTTACGAAAGCGGCAATGAAAATCATTACTAGGAAGCATTTAATTTTCATCAGTAACACAACCATACGGTAACTTCGTACGGTGTATTCTACTTTCAAGAAGAACAACAAGAACAACAACAACAGCAACAGCAGCATTCGGAAATATCCCGACTCAGAAGACAGCCGAGACTGTCGCATATACAGTTGATCGTGAAATTAATAACGATCTAGCTGCACAGCTATTATACGGATACATCCAAGGTACCGACGAATACTTACATGTATAATTTATTATATTTAAGTAAAATTTAGGAACTTTAATTGTTTAAGGAAATTTTTCTCTTTCGCAAGTTTAAAAGTATCTTAATGATTTCGGAACCTTCTCTAGCAACAACGATTAAAAATTACGATATATTTTACGAAAGCGTCAATGAAAATCATTACTACGAAGCATTTAATTTTCATCAGTAACACAACCATACGGTAACTTCGTACGGTGTATTCTACTTTCAAGAAGAACAACAAGAACAACAACAACAGCAACAACATTCATTCGGAAATATCCCGACTCAGAAGACAGCCGAGACTGTCGCATATACAGTTGATCGTGAAATTAATAACGATCTAGCTGCACAGATATTATACGGATACATCCAAGGTACCGACGAATACTTACATGTATAATTTATTATATTTAAGTAAAATTTAGGAACTTAAAATGTTTAAGGAAATTTTTATCGGTCACAAGTTTAAAAGTATCTTTATGATATGAGAGCCTTCTCTAGCAACAACGACTAAAAATTACGATATATTTTACGAAAGCGGCAATGAAAATCATTACTAGAAAGCATTTAATTTTCATCAGTAACACAACCATACGGTAACTTCGTACGGTGTATTCTACTTTCAAGAAGAACAACAAGAACAACAACAACAGCAACAGCAGCATTCGGAAATATCCCGACTCAGAAGACAGCCGAGACTGTCGCATATACAGTCGATCGTGAAATTAATAACGATCTAGCTGCACAGCTATTATACGGATACATCCAAGGTACCGACGATTACTTACATGTATAATTTATTATATTTAAGTAAAATTTAGGAACTTTAATTGTTTAAGGAAATTTTTATCGGTCGCAAGTTTAAAAGTATCTTAATGATTTCGGAACCTTCTCTAGCAACAACGATTAAAAATTACGATATATTTTACGAAAGCGTCAATGAAAATCATTACTACGAAGCATTTAATTTTCATCAGTAACACAACCATACGGTAACTTCGTACGGTGTATTCTACTTTCAAGAAGAACAACAAGAACAACAACAACAGCAACAACATTCATTCGGAAATATCCCGACTCAGAAGACAGCCGAGACTGTCGCATATACAGTTGATCGTGAAATTAATAACGATCTAGCTGCACAGCTATTATACGGATACATCCAAGGTACCGACGAATACTTACATGTATAATTTATTATATTTAAATAAAATTTAGGAACTTAAATTGTTTAAGGAAATTTTTATCGGTCACAAGTTTAAAAGTATCTTTATGATATGAGAGCCTTCTCTAGCAACAACGACTAAAAATTACGATATATTTTACGAAAGCGGCAATGAAAATTATTACTAGGAAGCATTTAATTTTCATCAGTAACACAACCATACGGTAACTTCGTACGGTGTATTCTACTTTCAAGAAGAACAACAAGAACAACAACAACAGCAACAGCAGCATTCGGAAATATCCCGACTCAGAAGACAGCCGAGACTGTCGCATATACAGTTGATCGTGAAATTAATAACGATCTAGCTGCACAGCTATTATACGGATACATCCAAGGTACCGACGAATACTTCCATGTATAATTTATTATATTTAAGTAAAATTTAGGAACTTTAATTGTTTAAGGAAATTTTTATCTTTCGCAAGTTTAAAAGTATCTTAATGATTTCGGAACCTTCTCTAGCAACAACGATTAAAAATTACGATATATTTTACGAAAGCGTCAATGAAAATCATTACTACGAAGCATTTAATTTTCATCAGTAACACAACCATACGGTAACTTCGTACGGTGTATTCTACTTTCAAGAAGAACAACAAGAACAACAACAACAGCAACAACATTCATTCGGAAATATCCCGACTCAGAAGACAGCCGAGACTGTCGCATATACAGTTGATCGTGAAATTAATAACGATCTAGCTGCACAGCTATTATACGGATACATCCAAGGTACCGACGAATACTTACATGTATAATTTATTATATTTAAGTAAAATTTAGGAACTTAAATTGTTTAAGGAAATTTTTATCGGTCGCAAGTTTAAAAGTATCTTAATGATTTCGGAACCTTCTCTAGCAACAACGATTAAAAATTACGATATATTTTACGAAAGCGTCAATGAAAATCATTACTACGAAGCATTTAATTTTCATCAGTAACACAACCATACGGTAACTTCGTACGGTGTATTCTACTTTCAAGAAGAACAACAAGAACAACAACAACAGCAACAACATTCATTCGGAAATATCCCGACTCAGAAGACAGCCGAGACTGTCGCATATACAGTTGATCGTGAAATTAATAACGATCTAGCTGCACAGCTATTATACGGATACATCCAAGGTACCGACGAATACTTACATGTATAATTTATTATATTTAAGTAAAATTTAGGAACTTTAATTGTTTAAGGAAATTTTTATCGTTCGCAAGTTTAAAAGTATCTTAATGATTTCGGAACCTTCTCTAGCAACAACGATTAAAAATTAGGATATATTTTACGAAAGCGTCAATGAAAATCATTA
Organism: Muscidifurax raptorellus; assembly: GCA_020010945.3. NCBI lineage: Eukaryota > Metazoa > Arthropoda > Insecta > Hymenoptera > Pteromalidae > Muscidifurax > Muscidifurax raptorellus. Next base: position 27,268,810 of record CM052078.1, read on the forward strand.
CTACGAAGCATTTAATTTTCATCAGTAACACAACCATACGGTAACTTCGTACGGTGTATTCTACTTTCAAGAAGAACAACAAGAACAACAACAACAGCAACAACATTCATTCGGAAATATCCCGACTCAGAAGACAGCCGAGACTGTCGCATATACAGTTGATCGTGAAATTAATAACGATCTAGCTGCACAGCTATTATACGGATACATCCAAGGTACCGACGAATACTTACATGTATAATTTATTATATTTAAGTAAAATTTAGGAACTTAAAATGTTTAAGGAAATTTTTATCGGTCACAAGTTTAAAAGTATCTTAATGATTTCGGAACCTTCTCTAGCAACAACGATTAAAAATTACGATATATTTTACGAAAGCGTCAATGAAAATCATTACTACGAAGCATTTAATTTTCATCAGTAACACAACCATACGGTAACTTCGTACGGTGTATTCTACTTTCAAGAAGAACAACAAGAACAACAACAACAGCAACAACATTCATTCGGAAATATCCCGACTCAGAAGACAGCCGAGACTGTCGCATATACAGTTTATCGTGAAATTAATAACGATCTAGCTGCACAGCTATTATACGGATACATCCAAGGTACCGACGAATACTTACATGTATAATTTATTATATTTAAGTAAAATTTAGGAACTTTAATTGTTTAAGGAAATTTTTATCGTTCGCAAGTTTAAAAGTATCTTAATGATTTCGGAACCTTCTCTAGCAACAACGATTAAAAATTAGGATATATTTTACGAAAGCGTCAATGAAAATCATTACTACGAAGCATTTAATTTTCATCAGTAACACAACCATACGGTAACTTCGTACGGTGTATTCTACTTTCAAGAAGAACAACAAGAACAACAACAACAGCAACAACATTCATTCGGAAATATCCCGACTCAGAAGACAGCCGAGACTGTCGCATATACAGTTGATCGTGAAATTAATAACGATCTAGCTGCACAGCTATTATACGGATACATCCAAGGTACCGACGAATACTTACATGTATAATTTATTATATTTAAGTAAAATTTAGGAACTTTAATTTTTTAAGGAAATTTTTATCGTTCGCAAGTTTAAAAGTATCTTAATGATTTCGGAACCTTCTCTAGCAACAACGATTAAAAATTACGATATATTTTACGAAAGCGTCAATGAAAATCATTACTACGAAGCATTTAATTTTCATCAGTAACACAACCATACGGTAACTTCGTACGGTGTATTCTACTTTCAAGAAGAACAACAAGAACAACAACAACAGCAACAACATTCATTCGGAAATATCCCGACTCAGAAGACAGCCGAGACTGTCGCATATACAGTTGATCGTGAAATTAATAACGATCTAGCTGCACAGCTATTATACGGATACATCCAAGGTACCGACGAATACTTACATGTATAATTTATTATATTTAAGTAAAATTTAGGAACTTTAATTGTTTAAGGAAATTTTTATCGGTCGCAAGTTTAAAAGTATCTTAATGATTTCAGAACCTTCTCTAGCAACAACGATTAAAAATTACGATATATTTTACGAAAGCGTCAATGAAAATCATTACTACGAAGCATTTAATTTTCATCAGTAACACAACCATACGGTAACTTCGTTCGGTGTATTCTACTTTCAAGAAGAACAACAAGAACAACAACAACAGCAACAACATTCATTCGGAAATATCCCGACTCAGAAGACAGCCGAGACTGTCGCATATACAGTTGATCGTGAAATTAATAACGATCTAGCTGCACAGCTATTATACGGATACATCCAAGGTACCGACGAATACTTACATGTATAATTTATTATATTTAAATAAAATTTAGGAACTTAAATTGTTTAAGGAAATTTTTATCGGTCACAAGTTTAAAAGTATCTTTATGATATGAGAGCCTTCTCTAGCAACAACGACTAAAAATTACGATATATTTTACGAAAGCGGCAATGAAAATCATTACTAGGAAGCATTTAATTTTCATCAGTAACACAACCATACGGTAACTTCGTACGGTGTATTCTACTTTCAAGAAGAACAACAAGAACAACAACAACAGCAACAGCAGCATTCGGAAATATCCCGACTCAGAAGACAGCCGAGACTGTCGCATATACAGTTGATCGTGAAATTAATAACGATCTAGCTGCACAGCTATTATACGGATACATCCAAGGTACCGACGAATACTTACATGTATAATTTATTATATTTAAGTAAAATTTAGGAACTTTAATTGTTTAAGGAAATTTTTATCTTTCGCAAGTTTAAAAGTATCTTAATGATTTCGGAACCTTCTCTAGCAACAACGATTAAAAATTACGATATATTTTACGAAAGCGTCAATGAAAATCATTACTACGAAGCATTTAATTTTCATCAGTAACACAACCATACGGTAACTTCGTACGGTGTATTCTACTTTCAAGAAGAACAACAAGAACAACAACAACAGCAACAACATTCATTCGGAAATATCCCGACTCAGAAGACAGCCGAGACTGTCGCATATACAGTTGATCGTGAAATTAATAACGATCTAGCTGCACAGCTATTATACGGATACATCCAAGGTACCGACGAATACTTACATGTATAATTTATTATATTTAAGTAAAATTTAGGAACTTTAATTGTTTAAGGAAATTTTTATCGGTCGCAAGTTTAAAAGTATCTTAATGATTTCGGAACCTTCTCTAGCAACAACGATTAAAAATTACGATATATTTTACGAAAGCGTCAATGAAAATCATTACTACGAAGCATTTAATTTTCATCAGTAACACAACCATACGGTAACTTCGTACGGTGTATTCTACTTTCAAGAAGAACAACAAGAACAACAACAACAGCAACAACATTCATTCGGAAATATCCCGACTCAGAAGACAGGCGAGACTGTCGCATATACAGTTTATCGTGAAATTAATAACGATCTAGCTGCACAGCTATTATACGGATACATCCAAGGTACCGACGAATACTTACATGTATAATTTATTATATTTAAATAAAATTTAGGAACTTAAATTGTTTAAGGAAATTTTTATCGGTCACAAGTTTAAAAGTATCTTTATGATATGAGAGCCTTCTCTAGCAACAACGACTAAAAATTACGATATATTTTACGAAAGCGGCAATGAAAATCATTACTAGGAAGCATTTAATTTTCATCAGTAACACAACCATACGGTAACTTCGTACGGTGTATTCTACTTTCAAGAAGAACAACAAGAACAACAACAACAGCAACAGCAGCATTCGGAAATATCCCGACTCTGAAGACAGCCGAGACTGTCGCATATACAGTTGATCGTGAAATTAATAACGATCTAGCTGCACAGCTATTATACGGATACATCCAAGGTACCGACGAATACTTACATGTATAATTTATTATATTTAAGTAAAATTTAGGAACTTTAATTGTTTAAGGAAATTTTTATCTTTCGCAAGTTTAAAAGTATCTTAATGATTTCGGAACCTTCTCTAGCAACAACGATTAAAAATTACGATATATTTTACGAAAGCGTCAATGAAAATCATTACTACGAAGCATTTAATTTTCATCAGTAACACAACCATACGGTAACTTCGTACGGTGTATTCTACTTTCAAGAAGAACAACAAGAACAACAACAACAGCAACAACATTCATTCGGAAATATCCCGACTCAGAAGACAGCCGAGACTGTCGCATATACAGTTGATCGTGAAATTAATAACGATCTAGCTGCACAGCTATTATACGGATACATCCAAGGTACCGACGAATACTTACATGTATAATTTATTATATTTAAGTAAAATTTAGGAACTTAAAATGTTTAAGGAAATTTTTATCGGTCACAAGTTTAAAAGTATCTTTATGCTATGAGAGCCTTCTCTAGCAACAACGACTAAAAATTACGATATATTTTACGAAAGCGGTAATGAAAATCATTACTAGAAAGCATTTAATTTTCATCAGTAACACAACCATACGGTAACTTCGTACGGTGTATTCTACTTTCAAGAAGAACAACAAGAACAACAACAACAGCAACAGCAGCATTCGGAAATATCCCGACTCAGAAGACAGCCGAGACTGTCGCATATACAGTCGATCGTGAAATTAATAACGATCTAGCTGCACAGCTATTATACGGATACATCCAAGGTACCGACGAATACTTACATGTATAATTTATTATATTTAAGTAAAATTTAGGAACTTTAATTGTTTAAGGAAATTTTTATCGGTCGCAAGTTTAAAAGTATCTTAATGATTTCGGAACCTTCTCTAGCAACAACGATTAAAAATTACGATATATTTTACGAAAGCGTCAATGAAAATCATTACTACGAAGCATTTAATTTTCATCAGTAACACAACCATACGGTAACTTCGTACGGTGTATTCTACTTTCAAGAAGAACAACAAGAACAACAACAACAGCAACAACATTCATTCGGAAATATCCCGACTCAGAAGACAGCCGAGACTGTCGCATATACAGTTGATCGTGAAATTAATAACGATCTAGCTGCACAGATATTATACGGATACATCCAAGGTACCGACGAATACTTACATGTATAATTTATTATATTTAAGTAAAATTTAGGAACTTAAAATGTTTAAGGAAATTTTTATCGGTCACAAGTTTAAAAGTATCTTTATGATATGAGAGCCTTCTCTAGCAACAACGACTAAAAATTACGATATATTTTACGAAAGCGGCAATGAAAATCATTACTAGAAAGCATTTAATTTTCATCAGTAACACAACCATACGGTAACTTCGTACGGTGTATTCTACTTTCAAGAAGAACAACAAGAACAACAACAACAGCAACAGCAGCATTCGGAAATATCCCGACTCAGAAGACAGCCGAGACTGTCGCATATACAGTCGATCGTGAAATTAATAACGATCTAGCTGCACAGCTATTATACGGATACATCCAAGGTACCGACGATTACTTACATGTATAATTTATTATATTTAAGTAAAATTTAGGAACTTTAATTGTTTAAGGAAATTTTTATCGGTCGCAAGTTTAAAAGTATCTTAATGATTTCGGAACCTTCTCTAGCAACAACGATTAAAAATTACGATATATTTTACGAAAGCGTCAATGAAAATCATTACTACGAAGCATTTAATTTTCATCAGTAACACAACCATACGGTAACTTCGTACGGTGTATTCTACTTTCAAGAAGAACAACAAGAACAACAACAACAGCAACAACATTCATTCGGAAATATCCCGACTCAGAAGACAGCCGAGACTGTCGCATATACAGTTGATCGTGAAATTAATAACGATCTAGCTGCACAGCTATTATACGGATACATCCAAGGTACCGACGAATACTTACATGTATAATTTATTATATTTAAATAAAATTTAGGAACTTAAATTGTTTAAGGAAATTTTTATCGGTCACAAGTTTAAAAGTATCTTTATGATATGAGAGCCTTCTCTAGCAACAACGACTAAAAATTACGATATATTTTACGAAAGCGGCAATGAAAATTATTACTAGGAAGCATTTAATTTTCATCAGTAACACAACCATACGGTAACTTCGTACGGTGTATTCTACTTTCAAGAAGAACAACAAGAACAACAACAACAGCAACAGCAGCATTCGGAAATATCCCGACTCAGAAGACAGCCGAGACTGTCGCATATACAGTTGATCGTGAAATTAATAACGATCTAGCTGCACAGCTATTATACGGATACATCCAAGGTACCGACGAATACTTCCATGTATAATTTATTATATTTAAGTAAAATTTAGGAACTTTAATTGTTTAAGGAAATTTTTATCTTTCGCAAGTTTAAAAGTATCTTAATGATTTCGGAACCTTCTCTAGCAACAACGATTAAAAATTACGATATATTTTACGAAAGCGTCAATGAAAATCATTACTACGAAGCATTTAATTTTCATCAGTAACACAACCATACGGTAACTTCGTACGGTGTATTCTACTTTCAAGAAGAACAACAAGAACAACAACAACAGCAACAACATTCATTCGGAAATATCCCGACTCAGAAGACAGCCGAGACTGTCGCATATACAGTTGATCGTGAAATTAATAACGATCTAGCTGCACAGCTATTATACGGATACATCCAAGGTACCGACGAATACTTACATGTATAATTTATTATATTTAAGTAAAATTTAGGAACTTAAATTGTTTAAGGAAATTTTTATCGGTCGCAAGTTTAAAAGTATCTTAATGATTTCGGAACCTTCTCTAGCAACAACGATTAAAAATTACGATATATTTTACGAAAGCGTCAATGAAAATCATTACTACGAAGCATTTAATTTTCATCAGTAACACAACCATACGGTAACTTCGTACGGTGTATTCTACTTTCAAGAAGAACAACAAGAACAACAACAACAGCAACAACATTCATTCGGAAATATCCCGACTCAGAAGACAGCCGAGACTGTCGCATATACAGTTGATCGTGAAATTAATAACGATCTAGCTGCACAGCTATTATACGGATACATCCAAGGTACCGACGAATACTTACATGTATAATTTATTATATTTAAGTAAAATTTAGGAACTTTAATTGTTTAAGGAAATTTTTATCGTTCGCAAGTTTAAAAGTATCTTAATGATTTCGGAACCTTCTCTAGCAACAACGATTAAAAATTAGGATATATTTTACGAAAGCGTCAATGAAAATCATTACTACGAAGCATTTAATTTTCATCAGTAACACAACCATACGGTAACTTCGTACGGTGTATTCTACTTTCAAGAAGAACAACAAGAACAACAACAACAGCAACAACATTCATTCGGAAATATCCCGACTCAGAAGACAGCCGAGACTGTCGCATATACAGTTGATCGTGAAATTAATAACGATCTAGCTGCACAGCTATTATACGGATACATCCAAGGTACCGACGAATACTTACATGTATAATTTATTATATTTAAGTAAAATTTAGGAACTTAAAATGTTTAAGGAAATTTTTATCGGTCACAAGTTTAAAAGTATCTTAATGATTTCGGAACCTTCTCTAGCAACAACGATTAAAAATTACGATATATTTTACGAAAGCGTCAATGAAAATCATTACTACGAAGCATTTAATTTTCATCAGTAACACAACCATACGGTAACTTCGTACGGTGTATTCTACTTTCAAGAAGAACAACAAGAACAACAACAACAGCAACAACATTCATTCGGAAATATCCCGACTCAGAAGACAGCCGAGACTGTCGCATATACAGTTTATCGTGAAATTAATAACGATCTAGCTGCACAGCTATTATACGGATACATCCAAGGTACCGACGAATACTTACATGTATAATTTATTATATTTAAGTAAAATTTAGGAACTTTAATTGTTTAAGGAAATTTTTATCGTTCGCAAGTTTAAAAGTATCTTAATGATTTCGGAACCTTCTCTAGCAACAACGATTAAAAATTAGGATATATTTTACGAAAGCGTCAATGAAAATCATTACTACGAAGCATTTAATTTTCATCAGTAACACAACCATACGGTAACTTCGTACGGTGTATTCTACTTTCAAGAAGAACAACAAGAACAACAACAACAGCAACAACATTCATTCGGAAATATCCCGACTCAGAAGACAGCCGAGACTGTCGCATATACAGTTGATCGTGAAATTAATAACGATCTAGCTGCACAGCTATTATACGGATACATCCAAGGTACCGACGAATACTTACATGTATAATTTATTATATTTAAGTAAAATTTAGGAACTTTAATTTTTTAAGGAAATTTTTATCGTTCGCAAGTTTAAAAGTATCTTAATGATTTCGGAACCTTCTCTAGCAACAACGATTAAAAATTACGATATATTTTACGAAAGCGTCAATGAAAATCATTACTACGAAGCATTTAATTTTCATCAGTAACACAACCATACGGTAACTTCGTACGGTGTATTCTACTTTCAAGAAGAACAACAAGAACAACAACAACAGCAACAACATTCATTCGGAAATATCCCGACTCAGAAGACAGCCGAGACTGTCGCATATACAGTTGATCGTGAAATTAATAACGATCTAGCTGCACAGCTATTATACGGATACATCCAAGGTACCGACGAATACTTACATGTATAATTTATTATATTTAAGTAAAATTTAGGAACTTTAATTGTTTAAGGAAATTTTTATCGGTCGCAAGTTTAAAAGTATCTTAATGATTTCAGAACCTTCTCTAGCAACAACGATTAAAAATTACGATATATTTTACGAAAGCGTCAATGAAAATCATTACTACGAAGCATTTAATTTTCATCAGTAACACAACCATACGGTAACTTCGTACGGTGTATTCTACTTTCAAGAAGAACAACAAGAACAACAACAACAGCAACAACATTCATTCGGAAATATCCCGACTCAGAAGACAGCCGAGACTGTCGCATATACAGTTGATCGTGAAATTAATAACGATCTAGCTGCACAGCTATTATACGGATACATCCAAGGTACCGACGAATACTTACATGTATAATTTATTATATTTAAATAAAATTTAGGAACTTAAATTGTTTAAGGAAATTTTTATCGGTCACAAGTTTAAAAGTATCTTTATGATATGAGAGCCTTCTCTAGCAACAACGACTAAAAATTACGATATATTTTACGAAAGCGGCAATGAAAATCATTACTAGGAAGCATTTAATTTTCATCAGTAACACAACCATACGGTAACTTCGTACGGTGTATTCTACTTTCAAGAAGAACAACAAGAACAACAACAACAGCAACAGCAGCATTCGGAAATATCCCGACTCAGAAGACAGCCGAGACTGTCGCATATACAGTTGATCGTGAAATTAATAACGATCTAGCTGCACAGCTATTATACGGATACATCCAAGGTACCGACGAATACTTACATGTATAATTTATTATATTTAAGTAAAATTTAGGAACTTTAATTGTTTAAGGAAATTTTTATCTTTCGCAAGTTTAAAAGTATCTTAATGATTTCGGAACCTTCTCTAGCAACAACGATTAAAAATTACGATATATTTTACGAAAGCGTCAATGAAAATCATTACTACGAAGCATTTAATTTTCATCAGTAACACAACCATACGGTAACTTCGTACGGTGTATTCTACTTTCAAGAAGAACAACAAGAACAACAACAACAGCAACAACATTCATTCGGAAATATCCCGACTCAGAAGACAGCCGAGACTGTCGCATATACAGTTGATCGTGAAATTAATAACGATCTAGCTGCACAGCTATTATACGGATACATCCAAGGTACCGACGAATACTTACATGTATAATTTATTATATTTAAGTAAAATTTAGGAACTTTAATTGTTTAAGGAAATTTTTATCGGTCGCAAGTTTAAAAGTATCTTAATGATTTCGGAACCTTCTCTAGCAACAACGATTAAAAATTACGATATATTTTACGAAAGCGTCAATGAAAATCATTACTACGAAGCATTTAATTTTCATCAGTAACACAACCATACGGTAACTTCGTACGGTGTATTCTACTTTCAAGAAGAACAACAAGAACAACAACAACAGCAACAACATTCATTCGGAAATATCCCGACTCAGAAGACAGGCGAGACTGTCGCATATACAGTTTATCGTGAAATTAATAACGATCTAGCTGCACAGCTATTATACGGATACATCCAAGGTACCGACGAATACTTACATGTATAATTTATTATATTTAAATAAAATTTAGGAACTTAAATTGTTTAAGGAAATTTTTATCGGTCACAAGTTTAAAAGTATCTTTATGATATGAGAGCCTTCTCTAGCAACAACGACTAAAAATTACGATATATTTTACGAAAGCGGCAATGAAAATCATTACTAGGAAGCATTTAATTTTCATCAGTAACACAACCATACGGTAACTTCGTACGGTGTATTCTACTTTCAAGAAGAACAACAAGAACAACAACAACAGCAACAGCAGCATTCGGAAATATCCCGACTCTGAAGACAGCCGAGACTGTCGCATATACAGTTGATCGTGAAATTAATAACGATCTAGCTGCACAGCTATTATACGGATACATCCAAGGTACCGACGAATACTTACATGTATAATTTATTATATTTAAGTAAAATTTAGGAACTTTAATTGTTTAAGGAAATTTTTATCTTTCGCAAGTTTAAAAGTATCTTAATGATTTCGGAACCTTCTCTAGCAACAACGATTAAAAATTACGATATATTTTACGAAAGCGTCAATGAAAATCATTACTACGAAGCATTTAATTTTCATCAGTAACACAACCATACGGTAACTTCGTACGGTGTATTCTACTTTCAAGAAGAACAACAAGAACAACAACAACAGCAACAACATTCATTCGGAAATATCCCGACTCAGAAGACAGCCGAGACTGTCGCATATACAGTTGATCGTGAAATTAATAACGATCTAGCTGCACAGCTATTATACGGATACATCCAAGGTACCGACGAATACTTACATGTATAATTTATTATATTTAAGTAAAATTTAGGAACTTAAAATGTTTAAGGAAATTTTTATCGGTCACAAGTTTAAAAGTATCTTTATGCTATGAGAGCCTTCTCTAGCAACAACGACTAAAAATTACGATATATTTTACGAAAGCGGTAATGAAAATCATTACTAGAAAGCATTTAATTTTCATCAGTAACACAACCATACGGTAACTTCGTACGGTGTATTCTACTTTCAAGAAGAACAACAAGAACAACAACAACAGCAACAGCAGCATTCGGAAATATCCCGACTCAGAAGACAGCCGAGACTGTCGCATATACAGTCGATCGTGAAATTAATAACGATCTAGCTGCACAGCTATTATACGGATACATCCAAGGTACCGACGAATACTTACATGTATAATTTATTATATTTAAGTAAAATTTAGGAACTTTAATTGTTTAAGGAAATTTTTATCGGTCGCAAGTTTAAAAGTATCTTAATGATTTCGGAACCTTCTCTAGCAACAACGATTAAAAATTACGATATATTTTACGAAAGCGTCAATGAAAATCATTACTACGAAGCATTTAATTTTCATCAGTAACACAACCATACGGTAACTTCGTACGGTGTATTCTACTTTCAAGAAGAACAACAAGAACAACAACAACAGCAACAACATTCATTCGGAAATATCCCGACTCAGAAGACAGCCGAGACTGTCGCATATACAGTTGATCGTGAAATTAATAACGATCTAGCTGCACAGCTATTATACGGATACATCCAAGGTACCGACGAATACTTACATGTATAATTTATTATATTTAAGTAAAATTTAGGAACTTAAAATGTTTAAGGAAATTTTTATCGGTCACAAGTTTAAAAGTATCTTTATGCTATGAGAGCCTTCTCTAGCAACAACGACTAAAAATTACGATATATTTTACGAAAGCGGTAATGAAAATCATTACTAGAAAGCATTTAATTTTCATCAGTAACACAACCATACGGTAACTTCGTACGGTGTATTCTACTTTCAAGAAGAACAACAAGAACAACAACAACAGCAACAGCAGCATTCGGAAATATCCCGACTCAGAAGACAGCCGAGACTGTCGCATATACAGTCGATCGTGAAATTAATAACGATCTAGCTGCACAGCTATTATACGGATACATCCAAGGTACCGACGAATACTTACATGTATAATTTATTATATTTAAGTAAAATTTAGGAACTTTAATTGTTTAAGGAAATTTTTATCGGTCGCAAGTTTAAAAGTATCTTAATGATTTCGGAACCTTCTCTAGCAACAACGATTAAAAATTACGATATATTTTACGAAAGCGTCAATGAAAATCATTACTACGAAGCATTTAATTTTCATCAGTAACACAACCATACGGTAACTTCGTACGGTGTATTCTACTTTCAAGAAGAACAACAAGAACAACAACAACAGCAACAACATTCATTCGGAAATATCCCGACTCAGAAGACAGCCGAGACTGTCGCATATACAGTTGATCGTGAAATTAATAACGATCTAGCTGCACAGCTATTATACGGCTACATCCAAGGTACCGACGAATACTTACATGTATAATTTATTATATTTAAATAAAATTTAGGAACTTAAATTGTTTAAGGAAATTTTTATCGGTCACAAGTTTAAAAGTATCTTTATGATATGAGAGCCTTCTCTAGCAACAACGACTAAAAATTACGATATATTTTACGAAAGCGGCAATGAAAATCATTACTAGGAAGCATTTAATTTTCATCAGTAACACAACCATACGGTAACTTCGTACGGTGTATTCTACTTTCAAGAAGAACAACAAGAACAACAACAACAGCAACAGCAGCATTCGGAAATATCCCGACTCAGAAGACAGCCGAGACTGTCGCATATACAGTTGATCGTGAAATTAATAACGATCTAGCTGCACAGCTATTATACGGATACATCCAAGGTACCGACGAATACTTACATGTATAATTTATTATATTTAAGTAAAATTTAGGAACTTTAATTGTTTAAGGAAATTTTTATCTTTCGCAAGTTTAAAAGTATCTTAATGATTTCGGAACCTTCTCTAGCAACAACGATTAAAAATTACGATATATTTTACGAAAGCGTCAATGAAAATCATTACTACGAAGCATTTAATTTTCATCAGTAACACAACCATACGGTAACTTCGTACGGTGTATTCTACTTTCAAGAAGAACAACAAGAACAACAACAACAGCAACAACATTCATTCGGAAATATCCCGACTCAGAAGACAGCCGAGACTGTCGCATATACAGTTGATCGTGAAATTAATAACGATCTAGCTGCACAGCTATTATACGGATACATCCAAGGTACCGACGAATACTTACATGTATAATTTATTATATTTAAATAAAATTTAGGAACTTAAATTGTTTAAGGAAATTTTTATCGGTCACAAGTTTAAAAGTATCTTTATGATATGAGAGCCTTCTCTAGCAACAACGACTAAAAATTACGATATATTTTACGAAAGCGGCAATGAAAATCATTACTAGGAAGCATTTAATTTTCATCAGTAACACAACCATACGGTAACTTCGTACGGTGTATTCTACTTTCAAGAAGAACAACAAGAACAACAACAACAGCAACAGCAGCATTCGGAAATATCCCGACTCAGAAGACAGCCGAGACTGTCGCATATACAGTCGATCGTGAAATTAATAACGATCTAGCTGCACAGCTATTATACGGATACATCCAAGGTACCGACGAATACTTACATGTATAATTTATTATATTTAAGTAAAATTTAGGAACTTAAAATGTTTAAGGAAATTTTTATCGGTCACAAGTTTAAAAGTATCTTTATGATATGAGAGCCTTCTCTAGCAACAACGACTAAAAATTACGATATATTTTACGAAAGCGGCAATGAAAATCATTACTAGGAAGCATTTAATTTTCATCAGTAACACAACCATACGGTAACTTCGTACGGTGTATTCTACTTTCAAGAAGAACAACAAGAACAACAACAACAGCAACAGCAGCATTCGGAAATATCCCGACTCAGAAGACAGCCGAGACTGTCGCATATACAGTTGATCGTGAAATTAATAACGATCTAGCTGCACAGCTATTATACGGATACATCCAAGGTACCCAGGAATACTTACATGTATAATTTATTATATTTAAGTAAAATTTAGGAACTTAAATTGTTTAAGGAAATTTTTATCGGTCGCAAGTTTAAAAGTATCTTAATGATTTCGGAACCTTCTCTAGCAACAACGATTAAAAATTACGATATATTTTACGAAAGCGGCAATGAAAATCATTACTACGAAGCATTTAATTTTCATCTGTAACACAACCATACAGTAACTTCGTACGGTGTATTCTACTTTCAAGAAGAACAACAAGAACAACAACAAGAACAACAACAACGACAACAGCAGTTATTCGGAAATATACCGACTCAGAAGACGGGCGAGACTGTCTCATATACAGTTAATCAGGGAATTAATAAAGATCCAGATGCACCGCCGGTTATGGATACATACAAGGAACCCAGGAATACTTGATTCTCAACCCAACCTTGAAAATACAGGGTAAAAATCGTTTTGTACTTTATCGTACTATAGTTGTTTAATAATTAATGAAAAATGAATTATTGATAATTGGTTAATAATTTTAATTGGAGTTGCCGACTGGCTCAAGGACATGCTTGATGGCTATGGCTACACGGTATTGTTTATAATATATTTCAAGTATAAAATAGGAATTATTAAAATATAATAGTTACGCATTAGCAACATACAATACTTCTGAATTAAAAAGATTTAATATAAACTGAGGATCGACCAACTTATCTAATCGTCGCTAAACGTATATTTAAAGTATCGATTTTACTAGTGCAAAAGCTAGCCGTTAGAGTCAAACATTTCCAATAAATGGTAAATGAAACCGAATTTATATGATTTGTATTATAATTGTACTTACTTACGTAAAAACCGCTGTATGAAGTATGCGTTCACTTATTATGAGTAATTCTCGGCCCTTCAAAAATAGATAGATGTTCACTCCACGTCGGCCGCTGGCTTACTAACTTATATTCGAATTACACGCGGACGCTCAGTGTTTCAAAGACTTGAATAGTTGGAACAAGGGTGGTTTTCTCCCTCTACGCATGCGTTGTATGCCAATAACGGTTTGTTTATGGCCATACAGACGTCTGGTGTCACATAGCACAACTGGAATAGAATAGAAAGGGGATTTTGATACCTGCCTTTAAGATTAGTATCTTTGCGTACTCTAATGGGGTCAAAGGCGCCGGGGGTGGAGTTGCCGACTGGCTCGAGAACTGGCTTGATGATTATGGTTACAAGGTATTATTTATGATATATTTCAAGTATAAAATATGAATAATTAAAATATAATAGTTACGCATTAGCAACATACAATACTTCTCAATTAAAAAGATTTAATATAAACTTAGGATCGGCCAACTTATCTAATCGTCGCTAAACGTATATTTAATGTATTGATTTTACTAGTGCAAAAGCTAGCCGTTAGAGTCAACCATTTCCAATAAATGGTAAATGAAACCGAATTTATATGATTTGTATTATAATTGTACTTACTTACGTAAAAACCGCTGTATGAAGTATGCGTTCACATAGTATGAGTAATTCTTGGCCCTTCACAAATAGATAGATGTTCACTCCACGTCGGCCGCTGGCTTACTAACTTATATTCGAATTACACGCGGACGCTGAGTGTCACATTAGCTCCCTCTATCAATAATATGCGCATCAGCGCATGCGCACAAAGACTTGAGTAGGTGGAACAGGGGTGGTTTTCTCCCTCTACGCATGCGTTGTATGTCAATAACGGTCTGTTAATGACCGTACAGACGGCTGGCGCCTCATTCTACAAATAGAATAGAATAGAATAGTATTTTTCGATACAAGTGCGTAAAAGTTGTTTTTACACGAGTGAGATGTTTGTCGCAGCGATTTTCGCAGATGTATCGAACAATATTTTTTATACAGGGAGCGTACATGCGATTTTAAAAAGTTGCAAAGTTTGTAAAATCGCACTTTACGCACACTGTATCAAAGTTTATCACACTGTATCAAGTTTTATGTTTGCGTACTAGACACTACACTACACTAAATTTAGGTTCGACCAACTTATCTAATCGTTGTTAGATGTATATTTAAAGTATCGATTTTACTGGTGCGAAAGCCAGCCGTATCTTTTATATCACTCTTACAGTTGAGAGACATCTGTTGCAGTTGGCAAATTGTGCATGAACTCAAAAAACTGTACGTTTTTTCTGTATTTTTACATTACATAAAATATTTAATAATTATCAAATATTTTCAATAGATCAGAATGATCATATGGATTTGCATATGTAAATGCTAATCACTTTCGTTTTAGCAGTATTTTGTATAATTTCACGTAGGGCTGTGCGAGACGCTCCATTTACGGGAAGTCATTCTCGTTTCAAAACTTCTCAGTCTTTTCGAGTCTCCCGATTCTCGTACGCAATGGCTGCTGAACGCTCAGGCTCCTGTTCGTACCACTAAACGAGTTCATAGTGGTTGTTTAAACTTAGAACACTACTTTGGTGTACATTAATAATAATGTAACACCTTTTAACAAATAAAATAAAATTTAGATTATGAAAATCGCATGATTTTTAGTTGTACAATTTCAGAATACCTGTCGAGAATTGATTATTGATTAAAAAAAAAATTTGAACTCGTTTAGTATTGTACGTTGACCGTAATAAAAACCCTATCATAAAAGGGATTAGGCGGCCCTTAGGACCCGGCTAATCATTTGAAGTGGCGTCACAACGCTGCGACAAAGCGCTACATGCGTACGAGTAGCGAGAGTCTCAAAGAAGCCGAAAAGGTTGGGAAAACCCCGGGCTTTCTTTTCCGGTCTCGTACACGGACAGAGAAGTATCAGAAAATTTACCGTTAAATTAAGGTTAAACGTGGGGCAATGATGATTTATAGGCATATTTACAATTGAATTTCATAATTATTATCATTAAGTGTTGAATAATTATTTTACCGAAAATTAAATTTTACCATGAAGTCAATGTAATATTTCAGAACATGTAATATTTACTAAGAAAATATGTTAAAATTATCGAGGATGCATATAAATTTTACGGTGGAATTCCCGTAATTTTTACTTTGAAGGTAAGTCGGCGAGTCGGATAGTCGGTAAGGAAGTTTCCTCTTAGCCCGCCGCGCGTTTGTATAAGATAACCTATAAAGACTGTTGATATATTTGCATTATGCAATTTTTTATTACATTTATATGTTTTATTCTAATTATTATGATTACTACAGAGATAAATGATATAACGCTGACAAAATTATGTATTAAAAATAGTTATTATGCGATTTTAATTCAAAATAAATTTTAAGCCCCTGGTGTTGTAATTTTTACGGTGAAAATCATGATAAAATTTTACAGAACGGAGGATGGTCCCATGTTTACTGTACTTCACCGTAATTTTTATCCTGTATTTAAGAGTAATTTTTCTGAAATATTTTTGTCCGTGTACAGCCCTAGTAATCATAAATCGTATATATAATTTGATGAAATATATAATTATGCTGTTAACAGTGTTTATGAGGTCTGAGTTTTAAACCAGCATATCAAGCAAATCATTCTTATAAAATATCAATAAAAAAGACGTATTCTACAATTTGTAAAGTTTTATAAATAAAAAAATTAATATGTAATAGACGCTTGAATGTACTTATTTGAATTCACAAATATGTTTTAGATCTATATTGTTTCTTCTGACGTAACTAGGTGTAACATTTCATTGTCTGCATACGTATATAGTTTAAAAAACTTCACTGTAAAAAAGTGATTGAAAAAGTTAACTCCCGTTGTGTCATCATGCAAAGTCGTTGAATAATGTATAATTGTCGACCTCGTAACAAACAATAATAATATCATATTTTTCAACGTGATATAATAGGATTTTGAACTAACCAACGACTATAATTCAATCTTTATGCTTCGAGTATAACAGCGAAAAGTTTTCGATAAATAATTTATATTTATATCTTTAATCGAGACAGTTCATGATTAAAGCAATGATATTAAAATGTGTATTTTAAACATAGTAATAATTGTTCTAATCTAAGTAAATTGTTTGAAATAATACAAAAGTATATGATAGATTTTATACTTCAATTTTAGTATTGGCGATGTATTATAATAAACAATAAATTTGTTAAAATTTGGTTTTCAACTGTACTTGTTTATCCGTAGAATATAGCTATATGTACAGAACAATTACGCACATGCTTATTTATTTATTTAAAGTGTTACATAAATTTCCTCCATTGTACATGTAAACACTGATTTCTTGGAAACCTTGTGCATATCGTTTACCCTACTGGAAGATATATATTGAATAAAAGAATCCCACAGCATCCTCGTCATTGACGATGAGTTATAGAATAGTTATATCATTGTCGACTAAAAAAAAACATTCGCACTAGGTCTAAAAGAATCTCCAAGAAAAAATTAACAATGAACCAAGTCGTAAAAACTAGACTATACGCACAAAATCGCAGTCTCATCTTACACACGAAGAATCATCAACCTGCGAGAAGTCTCGTAACATACCTCAGCAACGCTTCACCAGCTCCAACGACCAGTATACGTTTCCACTATAATACACACACACATACACACACACACACAGGTCCAGGTATAATCAGCAATAAAAAGCTCCAGCACCTCGACGCGCATGCCGAGACCTTATCTGCGCAGTCGGCGCAACTCGAATTTCCCGCAGAAAGCGCAAAAATCTCGGAGTATGCGGTCTTCCGATGACCGATTCTGGCAGTATACGAGCGGCACCTGCGCCTGTATACTTATATATCAGTCTACTCACGAGTCTCGCGGCGAACGGACACACATCGTCGGCGCGGCCGCGGTCGCTGAGAGGGAGGCGAGCAGTGCAGCTCTTGGGAGAGCTGTCTGCTCATATATATATATATATACCTACAGTACCACGAGCCGCTCGATCGAGTTCTTCCGGGACTGCCGATCTTCATCGATCGTCACCGCTAACGCGGACTTCCGATTTTATTTTTTCGGGAGTGCGTGCAAGGGTGATTAAGGATTACTTCTGAGTTTATGCGGGATTCTTTTATACCCGTGCGGATTTTCGGCCGCGAGTGACTTGCGTAAGGATTTTTTTGTATCAAACAGGTGCGGTTTTTTTTCTCTCAAGTGTAAATTTATAACGTGTTTCGCGTTCTTTCAGTATAAATTTCGTCCAGCCCGTTATGCTTTTAATTTGAATATTCACTGCTGCGGCTTTTTTTATTGAGCGAGATTAGATTATATATATATGCTTTTGCAAAAGTTGAGAGTTTATAGCCAAGTTTGTATAGACACGAAATCGTGATACCACTTGCCTTTGAAAATGAAATTTTTTCGCGTCTTGATGAAATTGAGATCGATGTACTGTCCTGTATCGATGCTTTCATTCTATATTTTACGATTCTATACTTTACGATTCGCTGCAGGTGGCAGAAAATATGTTTTCAGTTAGTCACAGCGAATATAATCAGCGCAAATATTATATCAAAGATTTTGAGGTTAACGCGAGTTTGCAAAAGAAATTTATGGTCCTCGTCCGTTCACTGAATTTCGCTAATATTTTGCAGGAAAATTTGTCGAAAAAAAGGCGGCATCGAGGCGATAGACTAATCTTCCTCAACATTGCAATGTATCGACGTGTCATCGATTAGTATTTTTTCAGCTCGTCGCGTGCTTTTGAATCAAATGCATATAAAATTTACTCAGATCTGGTAATAATTATTACGTATATAGGCGCGTACATTATGTAAACGTATACAGTATACACAAAAAAGAAAAATTAGAATTGGTTTAAAGACAACGGTGCGCGTATATTATGTAAATAATTTAATCTCGAAATATTCGCTCCGTTAGTTCTATTTTCCGCAATTTGCACATGTTCCGAGCGAATTTCTCAACGAACTGCATTTTTTTAACGTCTATCTCGGCGTGCCAATCTTATCGCAAGCGCAAAAGCATCGCAATCATAGCGTGAATTTTTATCATGTGACAGCTATATATATATATATATATATATATATATATATATATATATATATATATATATATATATATATATATATATATATATATATATATATATATATATGTATATATATAGTGTTTTCCTTCCGTTTCCAACTCTGAAAAAAGTCACGGGCGACTTGATTCCTCGATATTTCACGGCTGACCACGATTTTCAGATTTCCCGTATAATATAATGGTGCACAACAGCAGCAGTGTGTAATGTGTCAAGTCGAGCGTTGAGTTATCGCAGTAATTTTTTTTCTTTCGCGTCAAATTGGAATTTCCACATCGGTGTTAAAAATACCGATCGGCACAAGGAGAAATATCCAAATTTCTCGGAATCCGATAAAATCCCTCGACGAGAAAACAAGAGCATAGGCGCGAAGAAGAAGTGTTCCGGGCAAACAAGGGAATCACGATCAACAAGTGTGCGCGGCAAGTGTATACTCGCATGCGAAATAAAAAAAAGAACAGCTCGCAAGAGATTAGGCGGAAAGAAGACGAGGAGCAGGAGGAGGAGAGAGACAAGCGATATATAATCGACTCAAGAAAAACCAGCGAAAAAAGATGCTCTCGCGAGGCAGCTGTTCGCTAGTCGCAAGCATCGCACTTGAAGGCTGAGACAATATATCTATTTATATATATATATATATATATATATATATATATATATATTTGTGTATATAGACCGTCGTGCACACCGGGGCGCGCGAGACATTGAAAGTGCGCGATAAGAGAGTAAGCAGCGCGGCGAAGATCGAAAGTCCACAGAAGTCCGAGGTGATTTCGACACGCGCCGCAACGTGACGTCAGGCCTCGCTCTGTGTCTCGCTCTTCGGAACCGCGTGTATAATATATATATAGTATAGCGTAGCACATCAGCGCGAGTCGAGCCGCACGCACTCTCCGCACAGGCTCTCGTGCGAGAAGAGGCCGCGGATTTTCCGGGCGCCTCGGATTTTTGCGCGGGCCCCATTCGGTATACCATACGTATGCGTAGTGCGCGCGGACAGCACAGAGATGCCATCGTGTGCTTGCTGATGCTTTTCTCGTGAGTGTGTGCGTGAACTGTTGAGTCGGTGGGTGGTGACTTTTCGAGAACGTTGTTGTGCTTCGGAGTGTCGAAGGATAAGCGGAAAAAATGCCGAGGAACAGCGAGGACGAGGAAGATTTCGGGCTCGGGTACCAGAACACCTTGGTGAGTATATATGAATTTTTAATTGGTAGTGGACAACATCAAAAAAATGCTCGGTGAATCGTTTGTGAATTGACGCTGTGTTTTTGCGCGGATATTCGCGAAATGATTAGAGTTTGCTCATTTTATTAGCAATTCTGCGAAAATATTCAGAAGAAGCATCAGACTACATGTTTTGATGCGCATACTCGAATCTCAAAGATACAGTCTAATCACCAGTGTCTCGTGAGGGAACGATATTTCCATGCTCGAAGATTTGCTCGAAACTTACAATCATATATAGTCATTATATACTAATAATATTCACAATCTCTATGGCATAAAAGAAATGGGAATTTACATGCGTGATTCTAACGTCACACACACACACACACACACACACACACGCGCGCGCGCACACACACACCGCAATAATAAAGCGCACAAAAAAGAAATAACAATGCGCGCACATTACCTCACATTGTATTTTTGACGAGAAGAGAGCGAACGTTAAAAAGCTCAAACGCTCCACTTCGCATTTTTTCACGGAGCGCCCGACGAGAGAAAGTCCCTCCCGCGCAAGCACAGAATTTTTGCCATTATTTTTAGGCGACGCGGCGCAACGTGCTCGCGCTCCGAGTAAGTATTATAGAGCTAGTCAGCTGATCGTCGTCGACGCGCTTATATGAGGCCGATGTGTCTTTCAACGCGCCGGTGTGCGAGCTTATTTGTATATATTATGCTCGTTCATCGGTGCGGTCGGCTGCGAATTTATGCATTTCTACGATGAACTATTGTATACAGATCGGTCTGTTTGTTACGCTGTTCTGATTCTTTGCGTTTTATCGCTGCAGCGACGTTTAGGCAAGATTTTTATTAGATTATTTACTGATAAATATGTGAATGTATATGTGAATACCGGGTTCGTTGAGAGGAAAATATTTTCGAGTTGAATGCGCAAGAGCTTCGAAAATTTCGAAGAAACACGTGTATGTGAGAGTAAAGGCCACCGTTTGAATGAAAACATATGCATCAGTATAGCAACGCGCGTGTAATCGTTATTATTATTATTCGCGTGATTAGATAAAGTCGAAAGTTATCGTCAAAATAGTCAAGGCTGTATCCCATTGAGTGACGGTGTCGCGTACTACTTTTCGAAGTTCGGAATTTTCACGTTGATATAGCAGTTATATACCGGGAGAAGAACGTATCTATGTGTGTATGATTCAGATGACACGTTAATACCATATTGTAAGCGTGAAGGTTTGTTTTGAAAATCATGAGTCGAATGTGATTTACTCATCCTCCAGCTGAGCTTCACGTGACGTGATGTTTGGAAAGCTTCATGAACTGCTAACAAGTGTGATTGTAATGAAGAAGTTAAATGCGTCTGTGAAATTTAAGAGCACTTCGAAATTGTTTACTTCGAATTGGTACAATAATCGATGCTCTCGTAAACCGAATAAAAAGGAAAAATTTAACTTTCATTTTCTGAGAATAAGTACATATAAACATAAATTGCTGACGGTTTTATTTTAGGCGAAATCTTCTAGAAGAGCCTCTTCTGCGAGTAAATAGCGCAACTTTTACTTATAAAATCATATTACACGCTTTGCATACCTGCAATAGAGCAAGGCGTATGCAAGACACACGTGTAACAAGCTCTCTTTTATATATATAGTACAGCACTGACGACATTCAGAGAACATTTCTCAAAAGTTGAATAAGAATAGGTAAACAACGACGTCAAAAAAATATCGTGAATTCTTCGGTATATTTTAATTGTATTAACGCTTTAGCATCCACGGTTTCCACCATTGTCACATATATAAAATCGACCTTTCGCGCCGAGTTATCGGCATTGGCCACGACGTCTATGTAATCAGCCGTTTTTCGAAGCAAGAGATCACGTTATACGCGGCTATACG
The DNA here is from genome assembly GCA_020010945.3 of Muscidifurax raptorellus. Lineage (NCBI taxonomy): Eukaryota > Metazoa > Arthropoda > Insecta > Hymenoptera > Pteromalidae > Muscidifurax > Muscidifurax raptorellus. The sequence continues at coordinate 27,291,623 of CM052078.1, forward strand.
GTGATGTAATATTTCACATTATCGTGTATCTTTTGCGCTCATTTTGTGCAGTTCACAATTGGCCACTCAAAGAGAATCCTCCTGTGAAATGCGGCGAGCTTTGTACTATTTTACATGACCTTGAACAATTTCCTATGATTATAATACCGAGATTTGAACTAACGAAATTACAGAAGTAGGAAGAGCTTAAAATATATTTCCTTGTATAGTTCGTGTCAGTTTTTAGCGTTACGACAAATCGCTATAGTCTATAAGCGATACTCAATGACATCGTGAATGTATATTATTTTTCGCGCTAATATATTTACAAATTACTTTAAATCATGTCAATACCTGTATTCGTGAGTAATGTATGGTAATGTAGTCACGCCGTATCCATCATTACGTTTGCTTAAATTAGCAACTACGCGCCCTAAGTCTACGTCATATCGGTAACTATACCTGCGTTCGTCTGTTTGTTCTTAATGTACTGAAGCAATCACCGATTCATTAATATTTTTACATCGCCAGCATTTAATTGCTAGCTTTGTTTAGTCTGCGACTTGATATACGCATGAATATAAGGAGATTCCTCAGTGCGTGAGAGCAACTTGGGGGCAATAGCATGTGATAAGGCAGTAATATCGTCGAAAATTGCCTTTTCAATACTGTTTGCAACTTCAGTATCGTATTGATGGAATTTCCATAAGCGTGTATAACACTTCTTAATACGCAGTTTTAATAATAAGCGAAAACTTATTGCGAAGATTTGTACATTTTAACAAAGTTATGAATAAAAGAAATTGTTATAATTATTCAAATCTACTTAACCTAGTTATCTTTTATTTAAAAAAAGGCCATGTTAGCTTAGTTTTCGCTTATCTCGGTGTCACATGTGTTGCCTTATCGATCAAGGTTAATTCTATAATAAAAATATATTTTATATTGGTTTTGCGTCTGTCGTAAAATGCTTTACTATCGACAATATGCATGTATGAATGAAAAGAGTAGCCTAGATTAAATTTTATTTGCATAAACAAAATGTCGTAAAGTATATTATTATGACATATATTAAACATTAATCCAAAATATTTTCTGTGATATAAATATTTGCAAATATAAAGCTCTTTTAAGTTTCATACGCATTCAAGTTTATCATTATTATGTTAGGTTATTGATAAAAAAATTGCAAATATACGACTATTATATTTATTCGCAGAGATACAAGAAATAATATTTCCAAATTGAATACGAGCTTATATATGTACACTGTTGACAATAAAGAATAATGCAACACTATGCATTGACGTAAACCGTCAGAACCGTATGTACCATATACACATTTTTCTGCAACGACGATAAGTACGCGCGTGGGTGATTGAGCAAGGATTTCCTTGTTCGATGAAATTGCGATGTGATTATCGTTACTCGTGACTATATTTCCAGCTCTATAGGGAAGGACATCTGTAATTGACTATGTTGAAGAAATTATTTCTTTTGGTAACAAAAACATAAGGCATTTTATTATAGACATGTTGATAGAGGTTTATAAAATTCAAAATTTAAATTAATGCTGTGAAGAATTTGAACATTAGATGCTACCAGATTTTGTGTTTCAAGTTATATTCTTCATAATATTTTTATTATCGAATCAATAATTATGCAAATTTATTGGAATGGAAGATGTGATATAAAAATATAACGTTTTCTTTGAGATTTGGTTGCTGCTCCGAAATAATGAACGACAATTATTGCGTATATGTTGTCCAACGAAATTGGCTTGTAAAAAGGAAGTTTTGGAACTATCTCAGTTTTGAATACTCTGACTTATCTTTAACCTGTTTTAGTTCAAGAAGCCGAAAAAGTATAATCTATACATATTATAAACATGTCTCTCAGTGATAGTAAATTAGTTTGGCGAAAGCACGCGTGCAAATGTATTTTGTGCAGGTCATTATTATTTGATATCGTATAACAAATGGTATATTGATAAATTTAATTACTTTCATGTTGACGATGAGTGAATACTCACAATTATGAAATCACTTAAGTCAAGTCATTTAACACAATAATTCTTTTCCAACTTTTCAAAAGCTCATTTTAGCTTCCCTCGTTGGGGAAAAATTATTTGAAATGTAATTAAACAAGTTATAATTCAAATGAATTATTGATAACGACTCTAGGGGGAACTGATATTTAATTAAATTTTTAACAACTTTATATTTTCTCAAAATATATAAGCATTATGAAATAATCTATTTTGTGAAATGGCAATCAGCAGAGCAGGTTATTAAGTATGACAAAAGCGATGTAAAAGATTATCCGACACGTCATTCGGTTACGTTGAAATGTATATGCATAGTTTCGAATGAAAGAATGCACAGCATTTTATATTATTCTTCCATTCCTATTCAATAATGTTCACTTCATTGATTTTGAACTCGATTATAATTATATAAAAAGAATTCACATGAATACAGTTATTAAAATATATTTTAGTATTTAATATGTTTGTTCGCTACAGATATAGGTATACAGTACTTATACAATTAGACGAATATAGGAAAACAATCACAGGGCCGACAAAAACGATGAAATCGACAAATTCATGCAAAATGATTATGCCTATAATTTTCTTACTTCAAAACAGAAATAATGATTCTATATTATATTTAGCTGTTCTTGATTACGTCTATTTTAATAACAGATATTCATATATACAAACTCATTTCTTCTTGACTTTATTCTATATCTACTTACTCAAACTAGCTTATTACTGTTCATATATAAAAATAAGTATATATGAAAATATTTATTAAAATTAAATGAATTATCTCAAAGTTAATCCAAAAATTCACGCTATCCAATCAGACAATATTTCCGAAGCTCGAGAAAATACTCGAAACTGACGCAGCTAATTATGCCGTCAAAACGGAACACCTCTAGCACCGGCACATGCGTCTTCCCGTGCAGGCGATTTTCGCAAGCTCGCACACGAGTGAGAGATCGTGACTCATCCATCGGGCAAATCGGTTTATTATCATTGCATTTGAGCACCGGCTTTCACCTGTAATGCGCTATTTCCTATATGCCTCGATGTATATACATATACGCGGAAGTCGTACGACTGCTCGCTTCTTTGCTTGATGATGCTGGGCTGTGTACTACATGTATATAAATAAGCACCGCGGGGCTATTTTCAACGAGTGACCGATGCACGACTGCAAATGAGAAGTAGAATAGCACGGGCGTCGGAGGTGCGGTGATTGAATAGTGATAGTTGCATATACGCGTACTCTCGATGCGACTGTAATTCGATAGCCATAACAGTGATTCGAGTTACTTTATTTACTTGGCTTATGTTTTGCTGATTTATGTAATGCAGGTTTACGAGGACGTGAATTATGTAAATTGAGTTTAGATGCTTGAAAAATGAGTGAATGAAGCAAGCAGTGCGGTCATGAATTAAAGGGTAACTACCCTCAGTAAAATTATTATATTTTTTTACTTTTTTTTTACATAACTTGGCCATTTGTGCAATAAACTTTTACCAAACTTTAGCCAATGTGAGATTTTCAAGTTCAAATAAACGCGGTTACTATATAGTTTCGAGAACTATCTTAAATGTATAATTGGCAGTGTGCAATCATATTTTAATTTTTAATGAAACGATGTTGAAAACGACTATAGCAATAATATTTAATATTTCGTCATGACCTTTTTTTATACCTATAGAAGTTGTTCTTTTTTAGTCCGAAAATGTTCGTGATCTATAATACGACTCTATATACTAAAATCCATAAAGTTGCATTTAAGGATTTACTTTATGGCTGTAAAATTTATCATTCATAATTAGTAATAAGAATAATAGTTAAGAAAAAGAAAATCCTTCACGAATACGACATCGCACTGGAACTATATAGAAAAAACTCATTAGCACAATCACGTAAAAAAAGTGGAATGCGTAAAAAGCTTTGATAAAATTATAATGTATAATTTACAGCGTTTTAATAACAACAAATACAGACACCTAAAGATTACGATGAACCATTGAACAAAATCCATCAAATCGATAACACAGATTTTCAAACTCCAAAAATCGACGATCTTCAAACAATTCAGCAACATAACAAGCGGGGCAAAGTATAATCCAGTGCCGCCGCCGCCAAAGAGTCTATTTTCGTATCCAGATCTCGCGTCTGCTGCACTCGCTCGTCGACGCTGTCGAGGAAAACTCGTCGCGAAGGCCGACAGCACACCTATAGTCTCACCTCGCGCGACTGCGGGTATATACATATATACGCTTGCGAGAAAGGTTTACGTAATTGTAAACAGCGCCATAGGCGGTCGATCATGCGCGATAATGACAAACAAATGCCGAAGGCAAGTATACTCTTAGTGTCATCGCGCGTTGGAATCATAAGAAGTTAGCCGTGTTTTACGAGGATTCTCGAATAGAGGAGAGCTTTTCATGTTGCGACGAATTATACTTGGGTCGTTACTGATGATTGTGTGTATTGCGGGTTTGGATTGTGTTTATTGTACATACAATACTCTTGTGGTGTAAAGAAAATTGTTACTTGAAATAGCGATGACAGCTGATTCTGAGTAATTGATATCGCCGTCGATATGCCAGTTCGACCGATGGATGTCTCTGAGTAAGACGTATTCTATTTCATTTTATACACACTCACAGTAAAGTCGGCGAGGAAAAGATTATATAAACTTTTAACGCGCGCAAGTCTATCTCCTAAAACTTTATAGTCGATGCACATGTCTGCGGAGTGCAATGAGATTGGACGGTTTAATTGTACTTCAGATATATAATATTAAATTAATGATCTGTTATTAATCAGCATTAAAATTAATATGTCATAAGTGCATCCCACGAGACTCGATAAAGTTTGTTAGTAACAGACTGCACTCTATAGATACATACCTACGAGCATCACTGATGAGACTATAATTATAAGGTAAGGTGGGAAACATTTATCGTAATGCTCGTAATTAACAAAATTCTTTAAAAAACAGATTCTTCATCAGTTCTGCGCGGGAAAATTCAAATCACCTCGACGTAATCGGACTCGTCGATAAGTCAGATCCCTGTACACTTGGAAGTAATAATCAGCGCTCGAGAGGTCAAATACTCTGACATCAATCAACGCACCGAACCTCCGTATAAACTACGGACATCAACGATCGCTACAAAGCAAACTATCGAGATACGTCTCGTGTTATATACGGCAAACCCATGGCTGGCGTCGTCGGGCATCAGAAGTACTATTAGTATCACCCGTGACGTCTCCGCGTTAGCGCCTCTCTCCCACCTACTGCGATAAGAGGCACAGCCGCGAATCTTGATAAGAGCTAAGACCTCGAAAAAGACAATCGAGTCCGACGGAATAAACAGAAGTGAGACAGAGAGAGAAAGATCGGTAGAGATTAGAAAAGGAGGGGCAATGGCATTAAGATGCTTATGGGTGAGCGGTAGGCGTAGCGGAACGATTCTACAGAGTCAAGCAAACGCAGCTATCGTCTGTACCTCGAGTTTCCACAAGTTGCAGCATTGCTTGCACCAGCAGCAACAGGCGGCAAAAATGGCGAGTACAAATAACCTGGAGTACAGCAAGATGGTCGTGCCGAAGGAAGAGGTCATCAGGTTCATCGCAGACTGCATGACAAAGGCGGGATCCAGCAGAGAAGATGCCGTGACCGTCGCCCATCATCTCATGACGGCTGATTATAGGGGACACTTCAGCCATGGAATGAACAGGATGCAGATGTACGTCAATGACATAAGACACAACCTAACAGACGCCACCGCCAAGCCCAAGATCATCAACGATTTTCAGGTTTGCATTATTTTTTAGTTTAGTCAGAAAAAAATAATGTTGGGACACGCGATCAATTAGTTTTTGTCACAAGTACAATATTCTAGCGACTTATCTAATAGATGACTCTAAAGTGTGCGATTTGAAGTAGCACTGAAAGAGATGAGCCGCACGATTGGTTGAATGATCACGTGTCTAAGCAAGCGCTTTAAAATACCGCGCCAGTTTTTGAACGAGTTAGAAAATGTTTATAAATGATGATGCTTGACACACACCATAAGATATTGTAAATTTTATACATTTAACTGATTTATTGGAAAAATTTCTTGTACTGTTAAAATTCTATTAAATTCTAAATAATATTTTATTTAAAAAATTCGACTAACTCTTTTACTCAGAAGCTTTTGCTTCGAAGTGGTATCGAAAAGTTAAATTAAAATTTCTATCTATAGTGGTGTGAATACAAGATGTGAAGGTGATGTTGAAGGTCTTATTTATCAGATAATTTTAGACTTTATCTTTTTTATCAGTGTAGTCGACAAACGAATTTAATGTTACGATCAAGCAGATATTATATACAGATCCGCTTTCAACTTTCATAAATAATTATAAAATTAAGTTTTGAACAAGTTTATTTATTGAAATATTGACAAGCTCTGAAAGTTTTCATGTGATTTTGTAAAGTGTTATTATATGATAAATATTTTAGTATGTTTCATAGTAACGACAGATTTTACATCATTATACGTTTTATAGAGGATTGATACACCTTAAATTGCCAAAAAATGCAAAATCGATTTTCTTTTTCTATAAATACTTGAAATTATGTTCATAAATAAAAGTAAACTATTGAATATATTAAAACGTACGTATGTATGTATATATGTATGTATATACATATGTATTATAGTTTTATTCTTTTTTAAAACTATTTTAAATATTCATAACAAAAAAATAACAATTTTTTTCGTTTTTTGGAAGTGGAAATGTATCTATCTCCTTGAACTAAGGCATCTGCATTTTGGAATGCTAGTAGATACAAATTTTGAATGGATAATAATAAATTTACATTTGTTTATATATTCATTTAAAGTTTAATATGCACTTGAAAATTAAAATATATATTTTACGCGCACACAAAGGGCTTTGAAAATAAGAGTGCATGAATTTCAAGGTTCGCCGGTAATACTCCAACATTAAACCCAAATGTATGCAAACCTTCGCCTACATCTCTTCCTTTCTCTGCGCTCGTCTTTCTTTTATTGCATCGACGACCCAGACAAGCCGCAGATCTCTGTACCCATACATCTGTTTTTTCTTCACAGGCGATTGCTCTGGTGGACGGCTGCAACGGCCTGGGCCAGATCGTCGGCAAGTACTGTATGGAACTGGCTATCGTCAAGGCCCGGAAATTCGGTATCGGTATGGTCACAGCTCGAGGCTCCAATCACTACGGGATAAGCGGTTACTACAGCCTCATGGCGATCGAGCAGGAGATGATCGGCTTCAGCTGCACCAACACCAGCCCCCTGATGGCTCCAACGCGCAGTTCCAAAAGTGCTCTAGGCACCAATCCTCTGTCTCTGGGTATGGGCGCCAGCGACGGCGACCAGTTTGTGCTGGACATGGCCACGACCGCTGTCGCTCTAGGCAAGATCGAGCTCGCCCACAGGAAGGAACAACCGATTCCACCAGGTTGGGCTATGGACGCCGATGGTCATGTAACCACTAACTCCGAAAAAGCACTCGAGGCTTCCACTCTGATGCCGCTGGGTGGAGAGGAGAAGAACTCGGGCTACAAAGGTTACGGCTTGGCCACGATGGTCGAGGTACTCTGTGGAGTGCTCAGCGGTGGCAACTACGGGCCCAACATTCGTCAGTGGAAAAACGCTGACCGGGTGGCCAATCTTGGCCAGTGCTTCATGGCTATCAATCCGGAGGTATTCGCGCCTGGATCCAAGGACAGACTGGCACATCTCCTACAGCAGCTCAGAGAATTGCCTACCGTTGCCGACAAGCCCGTACTGGTTGCCGGTGATCCGGAACGCGCCGCCATGGCGAGGGTTGATAGGGAAGGTGGTATTCAGTACCACGAGAACCAGATCAAGAATTCCGAGGATTTTGCGAAGGAAATTGGCGTCGAGCCTATGAAACTTGTCAAAAAGAAGGACTAGAGAAGCTTGGATCATGAGCTGACGCGTTTGTCAGTATTTTGATATGATGCATTGTACTCATGAGATATTTCTGGCATTTTTATTGTTCATTTATACACTTATGGTACTGCTGTACATAGATTGTTGAGCATTTGTTGTTATTATGGATTTGTTAAAGATTTTTGTAAGAAAGTTACGTTGAAATTCTAAGATTTATATTTTATTATAGATCTTCGTTTTTGTATAAGTATCCACGTTATATTCAAAGTTGTTAAATGTTAAAAGATGGCGTTTACGTTACAATTGTTAAAGTTGTCATTGGACCAAAAACTGCGTCTGTTAACTCTATACTGCGAAAATCATTTATAAATAAGTAATTTAATCAGATATTTTCGAGCTCTCTCAAAATTCTAAATTGTAATTTATCCACCCTTATGACAATTCTGAGAAAAGTACTGTACAATAAAGTTTTTACCATTAATTTACAACTCATTCACACTTGTTGTATCAATCAAGGAATTCTTCTAAACACATACGTAATTCTTGCCATTGTTTCCGCCGCTCAAAACGCCTTAGATGAAAAATGTACCTCAACCAGGAAAAAAGGCCCGAGATGAAAAAGTTTTACAATAAAGAGAGCACAGCACTGAGTTTACCTGCGGTATGCCATTAGCACAGGCGTGTGCTGTATAGGTCTAAATAGTTGACGTCACAGGCTTGCCAATATTTACCGCGAGTAGCAGCAACAGCACCTCGCGGTGTGTAATCTAATAATTTGATGGAAACGAGGCTCTGTCTCTGACGCAACGGCGGCGAACCACGCGTTCGATATCCTCGTGAGCGAAGATGCCGACCTTGGCTTTGCTCATCAAATCTCTATTAAGCATCTATTAAGTCACGTGAGTTCGATCTACAGGTGACACGCGCGTATGCGTGTCCGACCAATCGGCAGCGTATATATGGATATACATGATAGGTACAATAGTGCAGCTTATACTGAAAGTTTTGATAACGAGGCTTAGATTTTGAAATGGATGGAATGTAAGTGTTCTTGTAGGTTTGGTGTTAGGAAACAATTATCTATGAGATTTTATTAAATATTATTTAATTTTCTCAATTCGATATCAGTATAGATTAGAGAGAAATGAGATATATATAGGATTGAGTAAGAAACGTGTTTTCTCAAAGCGATAACGGTATCGAATTTTGTCTTGAAATATTTGATGAATAATTTCTTAAGTCTATACTTTTTATATGTATTATTATTTTACTTCGGAATAGAATAAGTATAATCAATTATTTCATTTCAATATGATCAATCATACCTCGTATCATGTCTTAAAAATAAAAACTTTAATTGATAAAAACACATGATTACGAATATTCGTAAACAATTAAACTGCCAATGACTTCTGCGGGAAGTTGATTATATACGCACTTTCAATAAATAAAGCAATTCAGGGAAATATTTCTTTGCGAAATATTGTTTGCAACAAAGTATACACATGCGACTAAGGTTATCGCATTCTCATAACTGCCCTCCTTGTTATACCTTATTATCGGCTATACTACGAATTTTGTGTAATTTTTAACTCTTTTAAAGTAGATAGATGATATAGCGCCTTAACAAAGAAAAAGTTGTGCTGTCTTCGTAATTGAGATATATCGAAAAAAAGGAAATATATTTTAATCTCATGTAGGTAAGTTAAAATCTAATTATAGGCGCATTTTATTGTCACACCTATTTTATTGTTCAAGTTTAATAGTTAAAATTAACGAATTTATCAGATTGCTGAGATATGATGAATTTATAAATTACACAATCGCATTATAATATGAAATATTTGCATAAAGTAATGAGAGATACTTGCTAAACTTTTAATTAGTATCAAGAGATACTTGATACTGATTAAAAAGCTGTAATAAAGCTCAAGCATATAGGGAAATTCATAAAACTTTTTCTGGCACATTAAAATTATACGAAAAGTAACCCTTGTTCAACAACATATGTCTATTGTCCGAAGGCACAAACGGAAAATCTTAATTTTGTTTATATTCGCGAAAAAAAGCAAAGCTCTGTTCCATCTATTTGCCGTCTACACTATTAATTTGAAGAAAACTCACTTATGCATTACAAACTTCGCTTTTTGAAGGCACCTCGCCTCTCCATCCCTCGTGATATTCTCTCGAAAACAACAATCGGTCGTTGCCGAATAGCTTATTCTTGGACTGCAGCAGCCAAGCTTAATCCGACTTACAAACGCCAAAAAGAAGTCGCGCCGAAGAATTATTATTGTCGCACGCTCGCCATACTGCAGCGGCGCAAAATCCGTCTCCACTCGAATCATAAAGTGGAACATGTACATTAGCGTTACTTAACGCCTTATAGGTGACCTGCTGCGCCCTGAAACGTAAATCACGACTCGCTCGCATCTATTACGCATTAGGTTTTTAACAAATATTCCCCGAGCTAATTGGCACTGCTCATTATACGTGACGCGATAAAATATAACGCGTCGTTGGTGTACCGAGCGTGAGCTAGAAAATATTTAGGTTTCGAAAATCTGGGTTTGTTAGTGTTTCCAGTTAGTAGATAAATATTATGTTGAAGGCAATAATGCACATATATGCATTATAAATATATCGATAAAACAACGCTATTCTTTTAATAATTAAAATCAACTTTAATTATTAAAATTATTAATTAAAAATTAAAACAAAAAAAACAATGACTTAATTAAGATCAAGAGCACAATCAATTGTAATTTTATATAATTTGATCTGAAGAATTTTATTACTATAGACGATAAAATTAATTTTAGTCAAGAGATTGATAACGTGGTCTTGAGTATTTTGTATAACGTTCCCATCAAAGATAAGTTGATGAAACCAGAATAATCGTTTTGCAATTAGTATAATTTACTTAAACTATACCTTATGACAATGACACAAGCTGTGACCTACTTAGCCTTGATGCCTTTTTGCTGACAAATTGGCCAAAAGGCATCAGAGCGGAAGTTGTCTGTCCAAAATGCAAGCATTCCCTTGACGCATTAGAGCGTCGAATAATTCCTCACTGCTGCTCCACGTGACTCGCATTAACTAATTGAACTAGTCTAATACCGTCATGGGGTCATGGAACCCATGGGACCGCGTTCGCTTCCCTATAGGATGCACACTAAGTAAGTGTTCGAAACTGACGTACAATTTACCGCAACGTATGATTGAACCATCCGTCGTATTCGATGCGCTTGTTTAGTTGGCCATACCTAATTAATCTACGCGCCGAGTTGCTCCTAATACTCGGTCCATTTATCTTTGAAGATGTTGAATCTATCAAATTACTTATACATATGATGAGAAATTATTGTTTCGAGAAATAAGGAATTTTAAATTGATTGATTGATCGTTACATTCGCCAATTGGTTCAAAGTCATGTGCGTAAAATCGTCATAGTAAAGTCACAATATAAGTTGTCAGTAAAAAGAAGCCGTGGATTATAAAGAAGTACTTGAAACTGAGAACACACTTTAATATCGACGTGCGTAAAATTTATGGACTATAAGATAACTACGAGTGCGTTGTAAATCTTAATAAGTATAAACCGACATATTTTATAAAATAATAGTATAATACATCTTAAAATATCAATCAATGGACAATGCGTACATTTTTCTTCTGATAATATAAGCATTCAGTACTGCAGAAAAAAGTTGTTATGCATGTGTAGCTTTTAAGTACCGATCGCAACGGCAATTAACAAATCAATTATCATTAAACATAGATTTCTTAGTATTTTTTAATAGCCCACATCCAAAAAAGTAGCTCAAAGCAATTAAGAAATATATTTACCATGTAAATAACAACCTTAGGACGAGAGATAGCAAAAGCTCGTCCTATCGCGAAATTAATCAGTAAATATAAATGAAGAGTATCTCCAGATAATCTCTCATGGGCGGCGGTAGCTTTGAATTCGTCGTCGAGCTGCCTCTGATGCTCTGATTTTGTTTGATCGGAAAACAATCGGGCTGCGGCTATGTTAAGTAAATAGCGGATAAGCTAATTTATTGGCTACCCCATAGTAGAGGAAACTATATGCAGCTTAATACGCAGGTAAGAACACATGAAATCTCAGTACTTTTTTGCCATCGAAGAAAGATTCATCCCGAGACCAGTTGTGCGTATTTTATCTAAACTACTGTTTTTTGGATTAAGGTAGGAAAATTGCAAACGTATAATAATTTTAAAAAGGGATCCAAACCATTTTTTTGCTATAAAAAAATAAATTGAAATAAAATTTATTACGCGAGCATCGAAATTCGACGTCGGGATTTCTGATGATGATCGCGCAGGCACGTATACGAATATCAAGCTTTAATTATATATTTATAGAATATATACGCATAAATATAAATCTCTTCTACTATTAATTAAGACTAGTCGGAATGCAATGATTTCACCTTTCAAATTTAGCTTTACTATATTAGTAAAGCATGTATATATATTTCATGTATATATATATATTGCAGTAGTTTTCTGCGAGTGCTCGGTTGCGTTTGAAATTATTTCATGCCGAAATCAAAGTACCAACAAAAAGTTAATTGTATAAGAACCAAAATAATAGAAAAACTATAGAATTATTTTCTATATCGATACCATTTACTGATGATAAATATAATGCCATTTCATTATTTATGCAGTAACTCAATATAACTCAATATAAGTAGGAAATTCCGCTTTTTGCTTATGCAAACAAGTTGCTTGAGCCAAATCCCCAAAGAAACGTCACTTAACTTCAGAATTGCAAAAATAAAAACACTGTTTTTTAAAGCGAAAATTGAATACTAATTGCCAAATGTCTGAATAATTAATCCCTGCAGGATAAAACAGAGTCTTAATCAAATTCCTTAATAATCATCATTAAACATAAAATCTTTTTTTACGCTAAAATACTACAGGATTTTGCAGCTGCATACTTTAATCAGTACATACTTCATTATACAAGCAAAAGATAAATAAATTCGCGTAAAGCGAGAAGCGCCGATTTTCGGTCTCATGGTCTTGCCCTTTCATACTTGACCTCTGAGACCATTGCGAGGAAGACGGGTGGGCGCAAGATCGATCGCATATGAAATTCAAGCCGGTCCCACTCGCTTTGCTGCTATACAAGCGCGAGATAGCGAGTATATATACCAACTAGCAGCTCGGTAAGACGAGCTGAATTACAAGGTAATTTTGGCCAATGATAACTCGTGACTTTGAAGTCAGCTTCCTACGAGCCCTCGACGAGGGAAGTGGCCCATTACCCAACCGGCTTCTGTACAGTCGCTACTACAAATCCCGCTGGGGAATGAGACTTGGGATGGCTTACCGTGATTCTTTTGTTTTTATATAAACAAATATCGCGTTTTTGTAATGCGAAAGATACAGATGTTTTATTATTTTACATGAAAAATATATAATTCTGCGGTTCGAGTAGAGCAAGGTGTGTATATGGTTAAACAACCGCGGAACTTCAAACTCCCATTTGCGTATAGAGCTTGTCTATATTTAATATTGAGAATCAATGCAAAATATTAGGAACATTCTGCAAATATATACATCGATCGAAGATAAATCTTTAGTCAAACATCAATGTGATAATAGCGTCATTGTCGCGACACTGAAAGCTGTCGAAGTTCAGGCAAAATCGTGGGAGTCATCGTATATAAAAAGTCGGCATGGTAGCGAGTACAGTACGAGGCAGTAGCATATCTCATTGTCGCAGCCAGGAAGAGTCTGCGTCGTCGTTTCCTGAATCATCACGTACACGGCGGGCATCAGCAACAGCTCCTATACTCCAATCTCGCAAAGTTGTACGTATACGCGCGCGTCGGAGGCACACACATCGGAAAAGAGATGCGTGTCGAGGTGTTCGTCTCTCTCGTATACGTTTGTACGTATAGTCTATCCCAGGGAGAGCAATTTGTGCCGTAGGGGAAAATTGTTCGTGTGCGTGTGTCGCGACGGTGATGTATGTACGTATGTATGTATATATGTATGTATGATGGTGAGAGACTAATGAGTTTATAAATTGAGCCGTGCGCGGAGCGGACGCTCTACGAGCTCCGCTGGACAGCTCTTCGTTCAGTCTGTGACTCACTACGCCAATGGCGTGCAGTTAATTTTTCGAGCGCTTCTCTTTCTCTCTCGCAGCATTGGCTCATTTATTCCTCCGAAAATCGCCGCCTCGAAGAAACAACTGCGCCGATATATACATGTCTGCGCGAGAACAGCTGCGAGATGTCACCTCTGAAGCGAGGCTCCAGCAGCCGAGAAATCGAATGCCGCTGAGTCTCGGTCTATCGCAGCTTACGTTGGCTCGATTTTCTTCAACCAAGTGTCAGATAATCATGCCGTGCTTGTTGGAGTGAAAATGTTTCTGGGGATGGCCGTTATTGCTCTGTGTCGACGAGCATAGTTTACAACGATATACTCGTTGTTGATTCGCGCCAATCGAGTTGTTGTGAGAAAATCGTTACACGATGGCGAGAAACCACGAGAAGATCGATATGAAGAGGATGGCTCACCATCATCACGCGTCGAACAAGAAGGAGCCTCCGAAGGAGAGTCTTCTTCACTTACATCCAGATGGGACCGAGGAGGAGATCGACAAGGAATGGGAGGAGTTCTCGAAGCTCATGGAGAAGTTTAAGGAGAGCCGTAAACATCAATCGCACAGGTATATACTTTGTGATCGAGCTTGACTGAGGACAACTAGTTTGAAATGAAATCGTTACTTTTATGATAATGCATACTTTTATAAAAGTAAAATTCTTTTGTAAAATACCTGCTGATTATCTTGGAAATTGATGAATGCAATTTTACATGATCTGACTAGGGCTGACTAGTTTAAAAATCTTGTCTATATGACAGTAATAATTGAAACATCAAATTTTTCATTAAATCATTGGACTATTTCGTATAATGCAGAAACTAAAATAAATTTATGCATTTGTTAGACCGTCGCAAGCGTTCTACCCCTGCCCTCCGTCCGTCATCGATGATGAACAACAGGAATTCGATCCTTTCGACTATCTCAACACTTATGTAAGGGACTTACTTAAAACCAAAAGAATATTTCAAGGTCCGCATTCATACTTCGTACATTGCAAATTCTTCTCCATAAACTCTAGTGAATTTTTATTACGTCGAACAATGATTAAAAAATACGTTTTCATTATCTACATATTAAAAAAGAAATATCCTTGACATTGCGCAAAGTACGAATTTGAGTGTAGATCTCAGCATGAACGAACTATACATGTATAACGCGAAATAATGCTCATATTTTTCTAAGCGCTATATATACATAATTCATCGCTGCACCGACGAATTTCTATATACTTCTCGAATTCCAAGCCATTGTGAAATGATCTTTCAGACTTTAGTGCCTCAAAGCGAATGCGCCAAAACTAAAGTGTTTATATCGGTACTATTGGTAAACCGGCAGACGCTTGCCAGACGAAAGATCAATCTGCATTGCCAATAAGAGATACTTCTTTTCGTCTCGCTTATTCTTCTAATAAACATCCACGTGTTGTCGGTGTTACTCTGGAAGAAAATAAAAAACGATTACGTACTATCGATCGTAAAGGCGATTGTATCGATAATTTATAGAAATACGCGTGTATTGAATTTGTCAATAATAAACATGTATTTTTGCTCCAATAAATGACTGATATATAGCCAGTTTTATGGAGCACTAATTTATAAACTTTCAGTGAATCGATGATTTAAAATCCAACGTGTCTAATAAACAAGGTTGATGAACTGCAATTAACATTGTTCTTAGTCGAATCATCTGTCTATTTAAAGTCATCGAAATGTCATTTTTCATTACCATTGTGATTGATGCCAATAAGTCAATAGCTTGAGGATAATAATGCATCGATTATTTACCGCATTTGATTATGCTTATATAGTATTGTAAGAATTTCCCTACTATACAAGAAAGGCTATATTTTTTTCAAAATCACTGCAGACTCCATTTCTGTTAAATAAAAAAAATAAAAAACAAATGATCTTTTACAATCGTTGCACACAAGTGAAAATTTATTAAAATTAGTCATTAATCAACATCAAAAATTCAACTTCACCAACGAACAACCAACTTTGTCATCAAAATAATGACATTTAAACTTCCAACGTCCAAATAAGCTCACGCGAGAGGGTTCTCGAGCGCGAGAAATTCGATTTCGATGCTCGTACACGGGAAAATACGATCTGCCTAGTTGGTTCTGGCGCAGCGCGATAAACCGGAAGCGTCGACGCTGCAATTTTTCGTGCAGCGGCTAAATTCGACGCTGGAGAGTCGATTTGGCATGAAGCTCGAGCCGGGCGTATATCAAAAAGCGATTTAGCGAAGAGAGATTTTTCGCAGGTCATAAACTGTGACAAACCAGCCGCGGTGCTATATGCTGACCTTTGGTAAGCCGCCAGACCTGTTCGAGGAAACATCACGTGCGCTCTTCCATCGCCTCTCTTTCTCTTTCGCCGTTGTACGACATGGTCATTCGGATTCGAGCAGTCAGCACGCGTATCACGTGCTCTACGGGAAATAGGTTGCTTTTTCTTTACTGATGACTCTTTTCAATTCCCGAAGGTCGCTCGTGTTGTAACCTTTTTTTCGTTGATTGGGATGAGGAAAACTTATCGTATCTGATAATTCATAGCTTCTGCCAAAGCTTCTTTTACTTAAAATTTTAGACAATATCAGCTCGAAAAAGTGTGGTTGAAAGAAGCATTCAAGAACAATAAAACCGTAGTAATGCCAAAAAGTTAACACGCCAAAACCTCTATTTTTAGACGAGGTGCATTTCTGGCGAAAATAAAAGTACGAAAAATCCATTTTAATAAAACGCACAATTATCGCGTTGGCTATACCGCAGGTGCTCGTTCGCGTGCGCACATTCAGCAATCGTTGCGCTCACGCATGTAAATCAGCCTTGACAAGGTGTTGCACCGGTAATCGACCTTGTCTATACACACGCGCTTACAATTCTCGCACCCAATACTCTCTACGGACCTATTAGCTGTGTATATACACTGATAGTAGTGCATCTACTTTCAGAAGTCGCGATTACAACTCTCGCATACAATAGCTTGGATATTTAGTTGTAGTCGGACAGTGAGCAGGATAATAAAGCGTTATGCAATACGATGGTTCGCACTGTTTTCACTGTGTGGCTCATTAATAGGTCACTCAATGAGGCAGACAATTTTTTGTGATTTATTAGCCGACGATTATCGGACTATATTCGTCAAAGTTTTGAAAAATTTCGTCAAGTCATCATATCGTACGTCTACAGTACAGAAGAAAGCAAAATAAAACGACAGCTCTAATAACACGAATACGCAAACGATAAAGAATCGCAGGTTATAGTCAGGTGACCGGCGACGAAGTTGCTTAAAGACAGAGAGAGAAAGACAGCATGTGACTACCGAAGTCACAAGACTCGGCTTTTGCAAATCATTAGCATTGCAAATACACTGTCATGTGCGGCTTTATGCTTAAAAAGATGCAAAAATGCAGCCACTGAATGCTATATGCTTTAAAAAAATAGGTAGCGCTTATTTTAATCCAATGTCCCAAAGTCAAATTAATTTTACTCGATCAAAATTATCGTTGTACCGAACGATCTATATTTCCGCGAGAAAATTCAACACCTATATCATAGTCCTCGCAAACCAATTTAAACGGTGCACTTCGCGACGACGACAACATTTAGCTACCTATCCGTACAATGCCTTTGCTGGCTTATATATGTCTGAATAGAAGCTTTTGAGGACTCGTTAGACGTGCGTGACCTGCATGGAAATCGGACTCTCGCGGCGCTCTCGTGTGTCGGGCCACTAGTGATCTACAATTTGCTCCGATTACGCTTTCTGCGTGTGCAGATGTTATATAGTCGCATTTATGGGCAACGCCGATTACTGCTGATAACTTCGCGCATTGGACGTGCGTCGCACCCTTGAAAGAGCGAGTAAACAACTCGAATTTTATGTTTGCTGTTTGGGTATCATGAGTGACAAATAGATTACCGATTATTCAACCGATTTTTGGTTTGAGTCGATTTAATTAGACTAAAAAAGGAACAAAAATTAAATAACTTTAGGATTTTATCGAAATCAGTTCGAGGAATGGTTAGGTAAGAGGAAAATAAGTAGGTGCATAGCAATCAATTGCAAAAAGCTCATTGATCATTTACAGACTATGGGTATACGATTTGACAGAACGTTGACTTATCTTGCAGAAACATAAATCGATAAGATTACTGAAATTATACAATAATATCCAAGAAGCAGAATCTCAGCAGTCTATAGAACGGGTTCGACGCGGTTAGGCGATGAGGCGCTCTTGTCCAGAGTGAATTTTCATTGTGCCTCTCTCTCTCTCTCTCTCTCTCTCTCTCTCTCTCTCTCTCTCTCTCTCTCGCTCGATTCGTAAACATTTCGGGAGATACATAGGAAGTGCCTTTATAAATATTTTTAGCGCTGCTCGCTACTCGCGAGGGTTAATTATGCAGTCCTAATTACTAAAATTGGATTTGCGGCCGATTGCCCAGTAGGACGTGGTCGTTATTGACGTCAATTCCCGCCGGTGTACACGTAGTGCGTGTTGCGTCGTCCCACTATACGTCATCCCCGATCGTATGAGAATGCACACTACGATTATTCACAAAGTCTCATCGATACTTCGTCTGTTTCGGCTTAATTTGATGGGTGCATCTCGCAAAACCGGCTTTTGCAATGATTTTTATTGTATTATACTTCTACTCTTTCATCGGACTCGTTTTCGATAAAGTAAAATCGATTTGTTATGAACATAGGTATGTAGTAGTAGCAATACTCTCGCAGTGCAACGGCGATCGATCATAGCAGCATCGCTTTTCATGAAACTCTCGCGCGAGCCATCTCTCTTTTTCTCTCAACTTCGTATACGTATATCACAACAAGCAACAGATGCATCATATAAGCCTGCGCGACGGGTATATTTATAACCAGCTCTGCTGAGTATCGTCGGCTCCTTGAGAAATCATAGCGAAGATCGAAGCTGCCAAAATAACCTATCAAAAGGCCAATACGCAGTCACGGGCGGCATTTTCGATCGGTCAGCTCGAGTGAAAAACGGCTTATCCCCGGGAAAAATTGACTCATGTAGAGAGAAATCGCGTGTCGATAACGAGGAAAACAATGTAATCAGTCTGCTTGCCTTGAGAAACTTTGCACGTGGAGTCTCCATAAGGGAAAGCGATAAGAGGAGTGCGCGAGCCATTCAAGAGTTCGAGGAGAGTGATTAGACCTATTGAGATTATGTGATATGTGTAGATATTTTTTTCAATACAAAATCGGTGATCGCTAAATTCAGATCTCGCATATAGCTGTTCGGTTGAAAAATATAATGCTTACCGCCGTCTGTGTACTGTTCTTGTGCATTTTTATACTCACTATTGTGCATTTATTATTATACTTTCAAAATGTCAGAAAATTCAAGTACGTTCTTTATAATAAGCATACATTGTAGATTTTTATAATAAAATTCGTTTAAATCATTAAAAATAAGATAAGGCGTACTACCGCTTTCATCCTTGAACCACGACTCAAGCAAAGAATGACGCGCTGACGAAGAGCGATAATTCGACTCGGGTCGACCCGTTTCAAGACACCCTATGGTTATACCATCAGGTAGGATATATCGCAAGATCGTACATTGTCTCTATGTTTTCGTTGTGATAAGTTTGGCCACTATTTATTTCGCTTATGTCTTGTATCTGTATATCTATGTTGTCATCTGTGTATACGAAAAATGCCATCTTTTGTGCATTTTATGAATTTTCGAAGTTTATTACAAACAGCAATAAACAAACTCAATGATACTTGATCATAAGAATAGGTATAAAAACAGTAGCATAGTACACACATCATCAAATTTACATAACTCGCAAGTAAAACGGAATAAAATTCTCGAATCACGAATTACCTAATAGTAAAAGTATAAGTCACACAGTCTTCCCGTTTCTCGCAGTGAATCATGACTGTTTTTTACTTATTATTTTACATGCGTGTGTAAAACCAGTTAAAACTAGCTGTTATCTCTCGTGCACAATTATGTATTATTTAAAAAATATATAAAAATTGATCGTTCTAAAATCATTGCACCGTATCTAACTTACGAGTCCCTGATCTAAATTGATTCTTAATTTCGACGTACATTAACATCAACAATACCGATTTCCTGATCGACATTGAAGACTTGCTGCCGGTTTCGCACGTCCATGTCTTCAAAATACGCTGCAAAATCTCAGCTTCTCGGTCGTATCATTACCTGAGTTCCGCCAATCGACCATCGTCTCGACGCAATCAAAACCCGAGTAACAATTGGATGAATAGCGCGCGCGATCGTATATACACAAAAATACATATACACAGCGAACGACAGAAAGAGTGCGAGGGGCAGAGCGCGCGAGTGGTTCTAAAAATACGCCATTTGAGTCTTGCCAAATTTTGACAAATTCAAGCCAACCCGGAGAGCGTCGCGCCGAGATGACAGTACGTTCGGTCAGTCAGATTTGCGATTCCGCGACTGATGCAGCCGCCCCCCCCGCGAATCGCGATTACGGTTATCGGTAAAAGGATTACGAGTGCTAAATTACGTATACTCGTATATCGTTATAAAACGCCGTGTCTTTGTGCGCGCTTCGATCAGTATATATACATCGATCTCTCTACGACGACGATTTGCGAGAGAAAATCGTCATAGTGAGATCGACGAGTGAGAGAGACGACTGGTCGCGCGGAAAGATGCAAACGCGTTATATGCTGCGCGGACCTTTCGAGGGTGCCTACTTTGTCAGGTCATCCGTGACTTAAGGGAGACTCGTGAGAGATTGTACATCGGTTGCTCTCATTGAAAGGGGCATATTTATCGTCTTACCGCGCGCGCGTGTGTGTGTGTGTGTTGCACGATACATGCTCGCATATATGCAGTCTGCTGATTTGCCGAGCAGGTCTTATTTCGTCTGCAACGATGACTACGTTGTAAGTGTAAGCCACCTAAGTCGAAATTCGGCCTTAACTATATTGTAACGTGTATGTTGTGTCGCATCTATATACATAAGTGACATGTATGTATATAAGACGTACCCAGGTTATTATAGTATACGTATTTGGATGAAGTGATGCGCTTCTAGACTCCCGAGTGTGCTGCTTTCAATGTCTTTATTGACTGGACATCGAGTCGTGATTTTTCGAAGGATCTTGGATGTAGTATCTGATGTAGATCATGACTTTAGTTTAATTTCATCACGTACGATGGAAGTTGACGCTTATATTCATAATGCAATCTTTTAATTGATTTTTTAATTAAATATAATTATATAAAAAGGATACATGACTTAATCGCATTCAATAATTTTGTATTATTAGATCAATCACATTTTCAGTAAAAATTTCTCTTTGACGGACATCAGGGGGTTTATGGTTTCGGAAGTGATGAAACTAAAGGTGGAGTTAATAATGCTTAGAGTATGTTCTTTTCGAGAACCTAGGCTATCGACTATTTATGATGAACGGTCGCAACGTCAGTTTACTGTTATTTGAAAATCTACATCACGTTGTAGCTTGAAAAGTGAGACGCATTTGCGACAGAATAAGCATATATACGTACAACGGTTTAATAATGCGCATAAATGATCACAGAAATTTTGACGTATTTTTCGAGCACACAGCCAACACCAGAATGTAAACAATATATTATTAAGACAACGTTTCACAATATTATAACGTCCAAGTTTTATATTACTTGAATTTTATAAAACTATATCACAAACGACGCGTTGGGTCTAATAACATATGGCACGGTCCACTACTTCTCAATTAGCAAAAATGAAACGTATATCACCCATCGCATATACGTCAGAACCAAATACTCGACTATACTCTATAACATCCCTATATACACGTACTTAGATCCCCGGACGCCGAATAATTTTCATACCCGCACGTTACTTGTACTTGACAATGTACACACGGACTCTTTCTCTCCGTTATCGAAGCGCGCGTCGTGGAAAGCATTTTGGAATTCCGCAATTGAAGACCGTAGCGAAATTCCTCCAGCTGCGCTCACACAAAAGTCCTCCTAATCTCGAGCAAACACGTCGTCGTGAATTCCCGAATCACCGATGGCGAGCCGATTTTTCGCCGCTGCAGTCGTTGCTTGCAAAGCTTTCACGCGAGCAGCATGAAATTCGGACAGTTCGGAGCGATCCAGGATGCCGATTTGGTAATTAAGCGAGGAGAATATATATATACGCGTATGATACACTAGTCGGGTGCATTTACGTAATTCAGTATTATATACATACTCGTGACTTTGACTCGCGTTGTTTTTAGCCAGCTCTCTCGATTCATTTTGATTGGATTATCTTTGGCATGACTGTTATATAGCGTATCACGCGACGCGATTGTTCGCTATACTCGTGATTTTCCACCCTTTTGCTCAACGTTCGCCACTCTCTCTCTCTTTCTCTCCGTATAATATACTATATTTCAACGTCGAGACGTGCTTAGTAGTACGCGATGTTCGCAAAATATTCAGTACAACACACGCATGTAAACACACGCTACACAGCAAGCATCGTTGCTCGTATATAGAAATATGCATCGTATAATACAACTTTGATATATATATATATACTAACGATATATCGTTTTGCTCGACAACGCAGATGTATGGCCGCTACACGAAGGATCTGGGTGAATATGCGAAGGAAGAGGCGAGACGACTCCGTCATGACAAATCGTCACGAAAGAAGTTTGACAAGGTACGAGCCGAGGAGTTCAGTAAGTCCAGACGCGGTCCAGTCTGCCGCAAATTCCTGGCGCTACTGGCCTTCGCCTGGAAGCACACCGGCGCCAGACTCGGCGAGGACTGGGTCTTCCTGGCTCTGCTCGGCATTATAATGGCTCTCATCAGCTATGCCATGGATCGAGGCATTTCCATGTGCAATAACGGTCAGTTCTTGTCTCTATAAATACGATAATCAGTTGCGACGACCAGTCGGACTATTGAGTAATTTGTACTACTTGCTGATCGATGAATCGAATCTAATGTGTATTTTCAGCGATAAACGCGCAATAGAAGACGAGTGTATAAATTTAATAAATGAAATTTTTAGACGCCTACATCTAACCTTCGAGAATGTCACACGCACGTTTCATCCTCTCATCACGTGTCATACCATCAAAAGGTCATAAAGCCTCTCTCTCTCATATATCATCTTCTGTGTGTATTACATACTAGGCTAAATAAATCGATGTTGCTCGTATAAAGCTGACAAGCCATTACCTTCAATAATAATCGTGCTCTTTCCCCAGCCAGGATATGGCTGTATGAGGACCTCACGTCTCACCCGGCTCTGCAGTACCTGGCGTGGGTATCGCTACCGGTGTGTCTGATTCTCTTCAGTGCTGGTTTTGTCCACATTGTGGCGCCACAAAGTATCGGCTCCGGAATACCGGAGATGAAGACGATTCTCAGAGGCGTTGCGCTTAAGGAGTATCTGACCTTCCGTACTCTCATCGCCAAGATCGTCGGACTGACGGCAACGCTTGGTTCGGGTCTGCCATTGGGAAAGGAAGGTAAGAAATTTTGAGGATAAATTATTTTCTTTTACAATAGCTAGTTTGTGTATTTTAAACAAATTTTTAACGGTCACGCTAATGAACAATTGAAATTGCAATTATTTTCGTTTTAAGTTTAAGTATAGCAAATTAGCAAAATTGTGTAATTCCAAGATAAATAAATCAATTTAACAAGATCTCTCGGTAGCATTTGCGTATAGTATATGATATTACCTAATGAATATCCATTTTCTGTACTTTCGCCAAATTCAACAAAAACCTGACAATATTCCATCAATCTTGCACGCATCCGCAGGTCCATTTGTGCACATCGCCAGTATCGTAGCAACACTGCTCTCGAAGCTGGTGACGAGCTTTCAGGGCATTTACGAGAACGAAAGTCGCAACTGCGAAATGTTAGCCGCAGCCTGCGCGGTCGGAGTGGCCTCGTGTTTCGCGGCGCCGATCGGCGGCGTACTTTTCAGCATCGAGGTAACGACGGTGTATTTCGCGGTGCGCAACTACTGGCGCGGTTTCTTCACCGCCGTCTGCGGCGCAACGATGTTTCGGCTGCTCGCCATCTGGTTCCAACGCGAGGAGACCATCACCGCCATGTTCATCACGAACTTCACTATGGACTTTCCCTTCGATCCTCAGGAGCTCTTTATCTTTGCCCTCATCGGAGTAGGAAGTGGACTCTGTGGCTCGTTCTACGTATGGTTGCATCGTCAGTACGTCATATTCATGCGCAAGAATAAGAGCATGAACAGTTTTCTGCAGAAAAAGTGAGCGGGTTAAGATTCAATTTGTGATCGTTTCTAATTTGACGTCAAATGCTGGGTTCAAACGATGAATTCTGATGTTAAATTACTCTTCTAGTCGCTTCTTGTACCCTGGCATTGTTTCGCTACTGGTGTCCTCCGTTTCGTTTCCTCTGGGTCTCGGCCAATTCATGGCCGGTGATTTGAATACCCACGATCAAGTGCACGGGCTTTTCACCAACTTTACGTGGACGAAAGCGGATTTGAACGTGGAAGAGCAGAACGTTGTCAAGCACTGGTCTACCGAACATTCCGATGTGTTTGTTGGACTGTTGAGCTTCACAGCATTCACGGTAAGGTGTATTTTCGTTGAAGCTTTATTTGGCAAATGTACTATACGACTCATTAATAAAATGTACTTATGTACTTATATATCGGATTTTTCGAGATCATTCTTATAGATTAATAATGTGAATCTATTTTGATCCATTTCAGTTCATATTTTCCATCATCAGCTCGACAGTACCGGTGCCATCGGGAATATTCATTCCAGTTTTTAAAATCGGAGCTGCTCTCGGTAGATCAGTTGGGGAAGCGATGGCTTTACAATTTCCAGCTGGCGTGCGATACGGGGGTGTTGTAACGCCAATCGTTCCAGGTATATTCTTATAATATATTCTTAACAGACATTATATTTGATTATTATTGACTAAAAATTAGACAACGTTGTTCGCGCAGTGTTTAAAAAATTATTACTTGACGAGTCAAATAAATAAATAAGTCTGGAGGGCATCACATCAGAAGTCAATAAATCCGCGCTTGAACTTTGAAAACTCCTTCCTTCGACACCAATTATATAGGATCGATACCACAACTGAATCCCCAAGGGCAATCTAAATTACATCTCTAATGTATATACTTCGTTGAACATTTTGTAACAATCGTGTGTATACCTATGATTCTGAATTTGCAGGTGGATACGCGACGGTCGGTGCTGCTGCTTTTTCCGGTGCCGTCACCCACACAATATCCGTAAGCGTCATAATATTTGAGATGACGGGGCAGATCACGCACATCGTACCGATGATGATAGCCGTGCTGATTAGCAACGCCATTGCCGCTCTGCTCCAGCCGAGCATCTACGACAGCATTATATTGATTAAGAAGCTGCCTTATTTGCCGGACCTATTGCCGTCTGGTTCAGGTTCGTATTTTATTGGATTTGTTACATAAGTGATATGTGTCTTTTGATGACTTACGTAATACAATCATTTCTAAAATAAGAGTTTCTACATCAAATGACATTATTTTGAGGACTTAAAAATTAAGTGTGATCGCGGGCTTATTATTGTCAATTAAAAATGTATGCAATCGACTCAATATTTGATTTTTTTCTCAAAGCTGACTACTTGGATTGAGTATGGTAAGAGGCTGTTCGGATAGCAAACATGTGGAATCATTATTGCACAATTTTAATTTAAAACATATGCTTGTTGCAGGAATGTACAACATTTACGTAGAAGACTTTATGGTAAGAGATGTAAAATATATTTGGCACGGGATAACGTATCAAAGGCTAAAGGAAACTTTGAAGGAGAACAGAAAACTTCGCGGTTTCCCATTGGTGGATAACCCCGATAACATGATTTTATTAGGTTCAATACAGAGGCTAGAGTTAATTAAGCTAATCGAAAAGCACATCGGTAGAGAAAGGAGACTGCAGGTAAGACACTTATAATTTATTTTTAAAATAATTCAAATAAAGAAAGATCTACACTTAACGACTTTCACGTAACAATATTAACGAAGGTAGCGAATGAGTAATTGATAGCCATTTCATTTGTCTAGGTCGCTCAAAGGTGGCATAAAGAAGCTGAAGAACGCGCCAAGGAAGAGATGGAAAGGCAGCTACGAGAGCAAGAGAGATCGAGACGACCGTCAAGATTTGAAGTTATTCCAGCTCCTGACATTTTGAAAATGCAACGGCAGAGTGTTAATGATCTTACCATGTCAGGTGGTAATGGAGTGAATTCCGATCACGTAAGATCAAAAAGTTATTTTTCTATCACGATTTTATACAAGCCTTTTGTTTCGAAAAAAAATCTAAAATTCTTGTAACTAATCAAAATGTGGTCTTTCAGCACACCTTTCACACGCCGGTTTTTGGATCACAACCGAAAAAATCAATCCTCAAAAAGACTAATTCATTTACTCTCAAAGGCTTTAGTCCACTTGTCAGTCCTGCTGTAACGCCTTACACTACTGTCACGGGAGCTGAAAGCAGGTGATAATATATTGCATATTGTCAATATAGTCATATTATGTAGCTATTCAAATTCACATAACTTCGGATTTCATTCTCTAGGATAAGGCTAGCATTTGAAGCTATTTTCCGCAAATCTGCAACCTTACAGGATGTCGATCCTGATCCTGAACTTGGCTCCGGTACGATACCAAACGGACGTCGCGACAGCGTCGACGGCGGTGCGCATCAGCCAATGCTCACACCTAGTCCAGCGACATCCAAAAAAGTCCAGTTGGTATGTTAATTAACCAACCTAAATGGATTCATCCGAATTTTCATGCATAACAATAATATAAAAGTAAACCTATTCCTGCATTTTCTGTAGCCCCGAGAACGTGTGATAGACATGTCCGCGGAAGATCAGAAGCAATGGGAGGAAAGCGAGATGGCACTGGAAGTGGACTTTTCCCGGTGTCACATCGATCCGGCACCTTTCCAGCTCGTCGAGAGAACATCTCTACTCAAGGTCCACAGTCTCTTCAGTATGGTGGGCGTCAATCACGCGTATGTCACGGCCATCGGTAGACTAGTCGGGGTGGTCGGTTTAAAAGAGGTAAACATCTTCACGATTCATTACAATTCTTCTCCAATCAAACTGAAAACTAATTATACTTTCGTTTGTACAGCTTCGTAAAGCAATCGAAGACGCGAATGCCGGCATCCTGCCAACGCAGTACAGTGGAGACAACACGCATGCAACCGTCTCCGAGTCGAGTCTGGCCAAGAGCAGCGACGCCGACTCCAGCATCACCGACACGACTAACAAGAGTCAGACCGCCAACGCGAGCCTGGTCAATCAGTCAAATTCGATAAATTCCGACGACACGGAGAAGATTGACAAAGTCTGAGTACAGCCCAAAATGTTGATGAATATCATAAATCGATTGTGATAGCCGCGTCGTCGCGCGACGACGCGACCCTGAGCCTATACTGCAGCCAGAGATTTCATTCGGTTCCCGTTTAATGCGAATAATGATGATATTATACAATGCGAGGTACGGAGAAAAAGACGCGCGTAAAGATGATGGCATTCGCATTTGATTCATATTATTTTGTATACTCTTTTCGTCATGATACCTGTGTAACTGTACAATGCGATTTTCTTGTATTACAGAATTTTTATGTAGCCAGTGGACATTGATCAATTTAATTCTCCATTCTAATGAATATATTTATGTTCTTCAATCGATTTTACAAATTCATGTACGAAGCCGAAGCTGAAACGTTTTTCTATGTTTACAATTCAATTTTAATTCCGCTATACACCTCTATTAATAATGCCGATAAATCGGCGACTGGAAAAAATTATGTTCTGGACTGTAGATATGCCATTTTTATTTTGTCGTATAGTAAAAGCCTACTTGGGCTGTACTTAATTAAAGAAAATAAGACGAATAATTAGAGAAAAGCTCTAAGGATATCATGTCAACAGAATAAAATGGAATGCCATCGGCGTTGTGCGATTATCACGAATTGAATAATTTGCAACGAATGTGGTTTTGAAGTTCAAGTTGGCGATTTTTTGCTCGTTACGGGAGCAACATGGATTATCGACTCATGCAACTTATCAGATTGCAATAGCGTTTATTCCATACGATAAATTACGTCATAAATTTATGCGCACGGAAATAATTAGTTGAAAGCGAACAAATGATCACATTTTGCATTATTTGATCACTAGCAATATGCTTACAAAATATGTCGTATATAATAGAGCATAAGAGAAATATTGCTATAGTAATGTGCGAAAAATTTACTACAGTTTTTTCATTTATTACATCGATTTATTATTATAGTTGAAAAAACCGATATCAATTTATAAGAAAAAACAAATCATTTTACTGATAGAAACTCATTTTTCGAACAGCTCAATAGCGTACTTTGAATAACTACTATGAATTCAGCATATAGTTTTTCAATCCAATTATTAAAGCCATATTGCTGTTCTGTGAAAGTTGGTTGAAATTCAATCATTTTCTCAATACTTGCGTCGATCTCACGTAAAGTCATTATTGTCCTTATCATCCTACATAATAAACACATATAAGATATTTAATGCAATAAAATTTTTTGTTGAATTTAGGTTTACATAAATCGCACAATACTGAGTTTGAATCCATTAATTTTAGGAAGTACTAAAGTTTTAAATATCGTCTAAGATAATGGTATGATATTGTTGTTGAAACACAGATAGTATAATATTATAATTATACTTCATATTCTTCAAACATTGAACTATCATTTATGTCTTACCATGAAACGAAGCTTTGAAGTGATTAAACAAAGAAACTATAAATGATAAGCCAAGCCAATATATTAAATACATATATTGGTGATGAATTTTGCTTTAATATCAATGAGTATCCTACATAAAAATGCGTTATTCCTTAATCACCGTTTTTGTAAGAGTAAACTCTAAGATAAACCCTCATACGAAACATGAGATACTCTTATACAAAAATGATTATTCCAATTTTGTTTTTATAGACAAAATGTCCGGCGCTGGTTTTCGACGATCTATGACCATTATATAGTTATAGCGCATATATATTAAATCGGATTTTTTGGTATACGTGTACTTGTGCGTGCGTGTCTTACATTCCACCCAAATAATTAAGAATGAGCTCAATTGTTTTGTAAATATGTTTGTAAGCTATGATGTAATGTTTAAGAATTGAGCGAATGCGATGCTTTCTATTCTTTACCCATTACTTGTAAATAATATGTATTGTATAATCTAGAAGAAAGAAAACCAGTAATTTATAATATTTCTTTGGAAATAAAATCTATTATTTAAAACAAAATTGTTTGTTGTATAAAAACAAAATTATTTGACTACTTAACCAGTTTTTATATTGATATATATTTATAAAATTGGAGTATCAACTTTAAACTACCATATTTTGCAGATGTAGGATATGTTCGGGTTATTGATGAATAAATGTATGCATATCGATCTTAGATGACGATAAAAAAAGAATGTTTTAATGGCGCTTAGAATATTTTTATAATAATATCTGAGCCAAAAATATAAATATTATATGTTCTAGACTCAAGTAAAAACAAAAGTTAATATCATTACTTATAATTTTTAAAATTTACATGGCAAATATTATAAAAGTACATATAAAAAGCTTATCTCATGATCAATTTATCACATTCAATTAACATTTTGAAATATATCTGCACAAAACATCTATTACTCAAATAAAAATATTATTTTGGTTTAGAAAGAAAAACATTAATTTAGGAAGTTATACTGCTAAACCAGCCGTGGAGACATTTTGGCACAGGACCAGGTGTGTTAAAAGTGACGCGAGCAATCTCCTCGAAGGTGGCTGCATTTAAAACTAAAAGTCCGACTTCTGTTTCACGCTCTTGACCCCAGACAAGTGCACTGAGGACAACACCGTCA
This sequence comes from Muscidifurax raptorellus, assembly GCA_020010945.3. Taxonomy (NCBI): domain Eukaryota; kingdom Metazoa; phylum Arthropoda; class Insecta; order Hymenoptera; family Pteromalidae; genus Muscidifurax; species Muscidifurax raptorellus. The sequence goes on from CM052078.1 coordinate 27,321,730, forward strand.
TCCTCGTTCTAGAATAAATAAAATAAGAAATCACGTATTATATAACATGAAATTCACATTATAATTTTATAAGCATGGCTTTAATATCGTCGGCCCCAGAGAATAACATGAGATTTCATTTCCACGCGACGAAGAACCGCACATTTAAAATCTAACCCGGAACAGGATTACATTTCAATAGTTGACGCAAAGAGTAGCTTAATACACCTTTTTGCTACGAATACTAAGACATTTCACACTTCACTTTGACGAATATATCCAATTTCTCATTTTTACATTGATCAATTGCGAATTTTAAAATATTCAAAAATAATACATAACAAAAAATGTATACTGTGAAAATTTCAACTATATTGACTGCATTTTCATCAAGTTATCGACAAAAATAAAAAAAGACGAGTTGTCCACTTCGGAGTTTGAAAAAATCTGAAATTTTTACAATACAAACTTCTGATGTGTATTACTTTTAAAAACTTTAGTAATCGCCATAGGCCGGTAAACAAAGTGAAAAATTAGATATAGTCGATGAACCAGGTGAATAAAATGTGGTAGTCTTCATAACAAATGCTCAAAATGCCTTAATCTGTGCTACGAAAATATAAAATCTAGTAAGTAGTAGTAGTAGTCTTCGTGGCAATGGCATAAATGTGTACTTTTTCATGGCTGGAAATGAAATCTGCTAGTCTTCGCGGGTAATTTGGAATCTCTTATTTTTCGTTGGGATCGATAATATTATATATGCATTAGCTTTAATAAGCTGTTACGCGTGGAAACGTCACGGGAGTCTGATTACAATAAGCAACCGATTAGAAAAGTGCATCGTCAGTGGCGGCAGTGGATCAAACTATAGAGTGTCAGACATGCAAGTCGGAGATTCCAGGTTTCCACTCGAGTCCCGTCACTTTTTACAATAATAAAAACCGTAACAATTTCTGGTATCTTCGAGTGCATTGTCTACTCACAGTTGCCTGCCTTATCTACTTAAAAGCGGAATACAATAATTGCATTGCGTCGTGAGTGTCATAAAGTATGAAAAATATCACGAGGGTTCGAGCGACACGTGCCGATAATAGAGCAGTTTTGCAGTACGGCGTGATAAATCGACGGGGGCGTCGGTGAACCTGAGCCTTACATGTGACACGTGTGGATACATCGCGGGGGTCTTCTTACAATAAGAGATCGATTCCAAAAATGCATTGTCGTTTGCAGCCGCGGCTCAAACGGAAAAGTGTTAAACTTGCAAGTTGGAGATTCGAGCTTCACACCCGCGAGTTTTGTCACTTTTTACAATAATAAAAATCGTAACAAAATTTATAATAAATAGTATATTCAGTTACCTTTCCGTTCGGATGAGGTACAAAAATTGGTTCACTAGGATATACTCCTTTTTCATACCAAACTTTTTTTAGCTTGTGTTTAGCATCTACCTTTATCACCTGCAAACGTTCGTTTTTGTAAGTTTAGTAGTAATATTTAAATATGGAATTCATTAAAAAGTAAACTTACTGATCCTGGATTTTCAATATCGACATCACTTGATATGGCATAAAAATATCTATACTCCTTTCCAAGATTTGAATCATTGTTTATACGAGGTGTTTCACATCCCAGATCGCAAAGCAATTCTGGTTTTACAAAAATATTGCCGTTTGGTAAAAGAAATGCAGCTGCTTTTTTTTGAAGCAAATTCTCGTTCGTGATACTGTCGTGCTTGGAACTATTTTTATTCTCATCTAATTCTTTCCTTTTCTTCATTAATTTTTTGTCATTTAATCTATCATTGAAAGTATCAGATCTTTGGTATGCATTACTAATATTGACTAGATTAACATCAGGAGAGATATTTGGCGCAGGCTTATTCAGAGGCAAAATATATCGAAGTGGTCTTCCTCGGAAGAGTTTTGAATAATCTGGATTTTTATGTATATTCTGTAAAAATGTGCAAGTATTTAAAAATGAAGGGGTTCATTCAGAAAGTAATAAAATCTAAACGGCGAAGAAAGTTAGTTTTAATATACCTGCATAGCATCGATGTACATACAATCTAACATTTTAGCATCACGGTAGCAGCACAAGTCCAAAACAACATAATTGCCATCGCGAGTCTCATATTGGTTAATTATGTGAAGATAAAAAAATGCCTCGGCAACAAACGTTTTCACTACTTTTCCAGTCTCACGAGAAATTAGATGAATATGAGTCTGAAAAAGAAGAAATTCTTTTTATTATGTTATATTATTTTGACATGAGAATTCACATATATTATATTATTACATTTTCATTTTCGTGCCACTTTAAAGAACTACACATAGGTTTATTTTTAATATAACATGCTACTGTAGACGTCAGTGCTACTGCTAATGGCTGCTCGACAATAATAAAATAATTTTGGGTAATTCCAAAAGTATGCATATAGGATGGATTTAGTATCCATCTTGATGGAATGGTTGATACGATTTCTGCTTGTTCAAACATGATTAGTTTTTGTTTTTTTCCTCTATTATCTGGAATCCAGAAATTTATATTATCTCAATATTTTATATGTATCAGATTTATGCGATCATTTTTTAACGATAAAATCGTACCACTTGTAGAAATAGTTGGTGCAAATTTTATAATATTGTAAGCTGGTCCTGTTTTCGTGATACTCATTCCCAAGTTATAGACAGTACCATCATTCATCACATGCGGATGCGATGTATGGCTTACAATGTTTACAAAATCTGCTACATTAACCTAGGAAAAAGATTAATTTACGTTAGTAATAGACATTATATATGTATTAATCTAACAAACAAGATTTTTACTGTGAAACCTTATCCAAGATTAAAAACAGGGGATTATAGTAACTTGAAGATTAAATTGTTTAAAGCAGAATTACCCTTCGTAAGGTTTCCAAAGATTTTGGATCAATACGGTGTATAACAGGAGATTCAGTAAAGGTATAATACTCATCACCAAATGGATAAACTGATATATTCGAATTGTCCGACATATTTTCTGTTGGATTAAAGACTGCGGATACTCTGAACATTTCAAGGTCAATTTTATTCCCATAAATATTATTTATTAATAAGCAACTTTTACGTATGTATCAAATTTTCAATAATTTTATCAAGAAGTCTACCTTTTAAATATACTTTGGCAAGGATCCGGCACAGCCTTAGTGCCAAACTCCGTGATGACAATTCTTTTAGCCGCATGATTTTTCTTATAGGCATTCGTTTGTATAAAACGACTCTGATAGGTTACATTGCCATTGCTTATCTCAAATCTATCAATATATTTTTATATGGTAACATTTTTAACGTAGATATATAGAAAAAAATATAATACAATTACATTCTGCGAAAGGTTACGATTATTTTAAAAATTCTTTTTCATAGTATCAAGTTGGAATGAGTATACGTCGGTAAAATTTAAAGCAATTTAAAAAACATTTCTACCGCAATTAGGTTTAACTTTCCTTTGCAATAATAAACACTTTACCTGTGGAGAAGAGCAGAACTATCAAACAGATGATCGAACCTGTACTCGCCGACTTTAAGACTTCCGGGTCCATTTCGCAGTAGAGAACCTTTCAACCAATCAGGAATACTTCCGGAAATTTTTCCTGTAATTGGTTCAATCACTTCGTGCTCGCATGAACGCATCCACACAGATGAATCGACATTGGGATATAAGTTGACGGAATTCTCGATCGCGTGAAGCTTGCTGTTGCAAATATCAGTCGGTGACTTTGTATCATTTTCTTTCTGTAATCAAAATGTTCACATATTTGAAAATTTTATGTCCTTTATATTTCTTTATTGGTGTACACTTTACATAAATTTTTATTGATGTATGCTCGGTTTTTTATACAACTCACTTGAAATATAGTGCTTTTAGAAGATTTTATTTTTGGAATATTTTGATCTAATAAGTTTTCTATGATATTTAATTTTAAAGTGCTAACATCGCAACTTGAATATGATCTCTTGTAGAAATTCATTGTTTTTTTTTAATTAATTAAAGGGTTTGGTGAAGAAGTTTAACACAACACTGCGTTTATATTCAAATTACAAATAACTATTCATTAAAACACTTCCACAATAATAAGAGAGTTTTACGTATCAATGTAGCTTTCAATATTAGCCAAAGACTTTCGTAATTATCTATGTCAACATCGTCTTCTTAGACCAACTATCAATCAGACGTTCGAACGAGAAGTGAAGTGCCGGACCCGTTTGCACATGCAGCTCGCATAGCGGAGAGGAGGGGAACGCGATGACCAGCGCTCAATAGGTCTACTGGTATTCATGTACAAGGGGCGACATTTTTAACAATTTTTCCCGCACACGTAAATGATATCATCGGATCATTCGCTTCAGACTTTCAAGAGTTAATCCATAATTTCTGCAACATAAGACAATTATTATAGCAATATTCCAAATATTTATCGTTATTTATTTTAACGCTCATATTTGAAAGGTAGACATGTAAACTTGAAGCTAAAGGTTTAGTAAAAACATATGCAATTTGTTCTTTCGATTTTATCAAAAATGTTTTCAATCCCAACTTATTACTCCCATTAGCTTTTGAACCAGATCCTGTTTCATTGGCGTACCACAATTTTATAAGATAATTGTTAAGAGTGCTTTATACCTCTAAGGCGTGGGATGATTTCGTATTTTTGCAAATACTTATTCTGAAGAGGTGAAATAAATCTCGATAATTGTCACTGATGTATCGCTTGCTTCTGCAGCACTATCGCATTATCCCAAATAAGGAAGAACCGGAATAACAC